>OY978461.1:6748216-8092860 GCA_963854805.1 Plagodis dolabraria
TGTGCGACAACGAGGTCAAGGCGGCCGCGGCGCCGCGTCACTGCACAATGCAGCACCGCTCTGCACCACAAACTTACCATTCGTACTTCACAATGGCATTACCAAAAAGCATGTAGTTATATCTGTTCTGACTATCTAGGTACTTCTTTAACTATTTTATAGGTTTCGCTGTGACATGCACGCTAGCCTGCCTTAAATAACACTAGAAGGTGGTCTGAATAGAATGCAGTTCCGATGGTCAGCCGTGCCCCCATTCCGGGTCTATTACCGCTATCTGATAACGAGCACAAAAAGCGCAATCGTAGGTAATGATTATCTAACGGTATCGACTTTCGCCCGCGGGCGCTCGGACTCTTCACGCTACCTGAGAGCTTCGGCTGTGGAGTGCGGCGCGGCGGCGCTGCCTGCAGGGCGCAGGGCTCGGCTTGCGGATGCGCTTCGTCGCGTCGCGTCGGCAGGTCGGGTGCTCCTCAGCGGTGGCGGTGAAGGGGTGAGAGGGGGGCGGCGGTCAAGGCCGCAGGCGCACGCGGCGCGCCGGCTCTGGCTCAGTCCGTCCCGCGATCTGCCCGCGTCCGAACGCGCCTCCAGCTCCGCAGTGTCAGTGTGTGTGGTACAGTTACGCCGACTCAACTCGACAGGTCGTCGACCGCGCGAGCATGAGCGCTCGCCCGCCGCTGCTCCCCGCGCACCTCTCCCGTCTTTAACCGGCCTCAGACAGACTACCAAGGTGAGCACCCTCGCCTCACCTCACCAGTAACCACCCCTACACCACACAACGCAACTTGCTCGACGAGCTTCCCGCAGCTCGCGGTTACTCGTCGACTCTGTGGGCTTTCCGCCACCTGCCGTGCGTCATCATATCACATGGAATACATCGTTGTAATCGATAGCGAAACTGAATAATACAATGAGGAACTCCGTCGGTATCGACCAAACTCCCATTAGTGACGCCGCGCCTCCGCCGCACAACTGTCCGAATACCGTTCCGATGCTACAGCTTAATTACTTTTCTCAGCGAAATTTGAATGGGCCGAGTGAATGAAAATGAGGTCGTCTATTTCGGTTTTGTTTTCGCATCTGTTACAACAGTTATAATGGAGCGATCCTTCTTAGATAAAGAGATGCGCAGAGGAATGTGGTCGGACCGGGCCCTGGCGCATGACGCAGCTAAACGTCCGTTTTCGTAGGCTTCATCGCAATCCGCGCACACATTAGCAATGTTAATCGTGGCTAGCTACCTACTGTAACGCTTACTTTAAATTCTAAATCTTAGCATAAGCGTTGTTCTATAGCTTTCAGGACCATTGCACTGCGAGGCTCAACGTTTGTTAGGTACGTGGAGGTTGTAAAAGTCTTACCTAGATCATCAGTGTCATTAGAGCGCAGGTCGATGAAACTTATTGGTTTATGTTATGATGCATCTTCAGGTCAGACCTGACGGTAACACATCCAAAGTATAGTTATTCAGACGATCGTGTTGCCTTGTGTTTATGCAATGCGGAGACAATGGGATCCATAACATCGCTGATAATAAGATTGTGGATCATAGATACCTACTTAATAATAAGTAGGTATAAACATCGTGACAATGTTTGCTGCTATTGTCATACAATTAGAAAGTTATTTTTGATATTAATGTTATGTTTTGTAACACTTTCGAAGAATGTTCGCCTTCGTCAGGTTCGTCATTATCATGAATGCTTACAATACTAATAATACTTGTTACCAACAAGATTCTCGATGCTTGTTAGTTGTTACTGATGCTCTTTCATTGCATCTAGATATACCTTCTAGTCATAATATGTAAAATAGTATAGTTGACAGGTTCATTGTATGTATTTTCTATTGTGATGCTAAAGATATTCTTAGTTTGATCAAGTAATCAAATATTAATTTGAAAGAAATAGGTCTATTATTTTAGGTACATCCATTGTAAACAATTCAGTTGCGATGAAAAGTTTATAAAATGATTTTATCTGTGAAGCAACGATAGAGAAGCAGCTGCACATACATTTACTTATTGGAAACATACCAATCGATATTCGACGAATGAATAAATTATTGAAACGAAATTTGTTTCATAAAACTTTCGATTGTAGTGCTAAGATAGATTTTTTTTTATGTATAGGTACGTATATGAGTTAGGTATAGTTTATAAAGTTATAGATTGACGAAAAACCTATATGTAGTAGGTAGGTATTACGTATCGTGACAAAATCATGTCTATTTTCAACTTTGGAAACTTAAAATTGCGCACTTTATACCTACCCGAGGTAGGCACATTTACTTCACACGAGTAAAAATTATCATTGTTACGTATTACTTACAGTCGTTCAACTTCTAAGTCATGTTGTCAAAATTCTAGTCCGCGATGAACTATAAAGATAATCGGTAAAGTCATCGGAGCAGTGTTATCTATAGATCTTCTAAAACGTTCGTTTGCGAAAGTGTCTTAATCAAAGAACAGTTCCAAGCAGTTGCACAATATCTCATCCACAGTTCAGGTGATAGCAACCTCCCGCCGCGGCCCATCTGTTACCTTCTGCACTACACCCACTTCCTTATGCAGCTTTGCATCGCTCGACTGAGGGCAAAAGTTCATTCTATATAAATTAACTATAAAGTTTTCCATCTCATTGAACATTTAAATGTCAACCACTTCGTTTGTTTTTGCACGCTTGTGTCATTCTTCTTTGAAAGTGACTCAAGCGCTTATAAGAAAGAAACTTCGTTCACGGATTAACGTGACATTATCAAACGCTACACACTTTTCCAACAGTTATGCGGAATGAACACATAACAAAGTATCTTCTTTCAAATTCTAAGCAGAGTTTGGTAATGTTTTGTTAGATAGTGTATTCCCATAAGTAGAGGTACCTACGCATACACGTAATGTGAGCTTGTCACTTTCGACCTATCTGCATCGGCTTCGGTTTTTTGCTCGTCAAACATCGTAGTATTTATCATGAATGGACATTTCAACGGCAGCGTTGTGTAGAGTCATCATGCATGACGTACGAAGAGACATCTCGCTTGTAGTAGGTAGTACAAACAGTGAAACAGGAAGTTACGTAACGTGTCGGATCATAAGTCGCGCCGTACGTTATGGCAGCCCCAGTCCTCGCTCTCGGAAGCCGCTTGTTTGTGCCACTCTACAATACATAGATTTGCATTATAATTCCATAATGTACGACCGTGCTCTGCTCAATATTCTAGAATGCTTTTATTGCTTTCGTTAGCTTTAGAAACATATTGACCGATATTCGAACTCGTTTGCTCAGCTATGCGTACGTAAGTATCTTGGTATTTATTTATGCTGACGTTAAACTAACATTGGAAACGTAGTCAAACTGGGAAAAGCCGTAGAAGTGTTTTTAAAAAATACTAATTTAATTAAAATCGAATTAAATTTAATATTCAACTGTACTAAGTGAAGACAAACTACGAACTAACTTAATTTAAAGTTCTCTTAGATCTAGAGCACAAATGCACCATCATCAAAACGTCTACTCATAGTGTGTGGTCTAGCGAAGAACGCCTAGCTAGATAAACAATATAATGCTTAGCGCGACAAAAATATAGGACGAGATGATGGTAGTGGTGATATAACTCCTCCCTCCGTAAGTTCAAGATTATCCGAATTATGAGGATCATCTTGAGTCACATCTCTTACACATATCTTATGAATGTTATACTTATAACCTAAAAATACAAAGAGCGCTATAATGGTTATGTAAAATGCTATGTTTCCTATATAAAAACTCTTGAATTGGTAATTCATTTCACTTTCACTGATAATTTCACTCTCACTTTCCTGCAATAAGTTGTTCAGATGTTGGATGTTGACAAGATCAACTCCGTTAAGATGGACTGGTCTTCTCTGCGCATCAGACTCTCTGGTTTCCATTCGAGGCAAATTGAAGATTGGTAATCTTGTGTAAAAAATATCTTTCCCTTGAAATTGTTGCCTTTTAAAATTCAAATCCTTTATCTTTAACTGACAGTCGTCATCCAGGGTCAACAGATAGGTTCCACAGATGTTCTCTTGCATTATTTCTGAATCGCAATATTTGGTGATTAATGTTTCTGTTCTCGCGTAAATTACCCAGCGATTAGGCTGAATAAGATCGGCTTTTACATCATCGATGATGACTGGGACTGGATGGCAGCTTGAAACATTCGTGGAAAATTGTACCAGTGCAGTAATGCACTCGTCTTTGATCAGCAGTGATGCGTCGTTCTCAAAACACAGGAAGCGACTTTCTTCTATTTCACGGCAAGGCTGGGAGAGCGACTTGGTATGTAAACCTTTCACAAGGAGGTAAGGGTATTTAGGTAGGATTAGGGTAGTGAGGCCATTAATGTTATTATATATAGGTAATGGAATCAGTTTGTAATAGTTAAAAATGTCATTTCTAATCAACGGAATTTGCATTATGAATTTAATCTGATTTTGTTTTACATATGCCTTAATTTCTATACACTGTTCAATCTTAAGAATATTTTCTATGTTAGCATCGTACACTATTTTTGCAGATTTCTCAATTTCTTGTAAGAGCGATATCAATTCATCTGTATCCACAATGGATTGATGTAACAATTTAATCCTAGCAAAAACAAGAGCTGTTTCAATTTCATCAAGTCGTATGTAAAGCGTTTGAAAGTTGTTTGTAAAAGTATTGTACATATGAATAATCTTATTACTAGTTTGGAACAGTTTGGACTCATTGAGATTAAGATCAATTTCCTTTAGAGTTTCGTCTATTTGAATGAAGTTGTTTCGTGTGGTATTTGCTATATTTGTAAGGGTACCCAACATTTCGGCAACGATTGTTATTTTTCGTGCGATCCTATCCTGTTTTGTCTTCAATTTATTCATCAATCTTTCGTATTCTAGGGCATCGTCGTTGTCAAGATTGCCTGTAATCATCTTAAGCAGTGAACCAAGGGGGTTAAGTAAACCACGTTTTGTTCTTATGAGAGATGGAACCAATTGCTTATATTTTTCAATCGTAATATTCATGGCATACTCAGTTTGTGATTCGACTTCGACGAAATCTGAATCAAATGCTTTAAAATTAAAACAGCTTTGTACATGTTCATGAAGTTTTACGTAACTGTCAATGTTTGATTCTAACTGTTCGTAAATTAACCTTAAATCTAAAATTTTTATAATAGTCCATGTATCATGGCTTACGACCGCTTGGCCTTCCTTCACAGGTAGCAGCCCTGGGTTCTTCTCAATCAATTGCAGTTGAAGAGCCTGGCTGTGGGTCACTAGCGTTGCCAGAAGAACTAACCTGCGGAGGACGCCTGATATCTTTAATTGGGACTTTGGTATCTCTATTTTGTGTTGTTATAGGTACAACGTTCCTATTAATTTCCCCCGTGATCTTAGCCTTTTGATATCTTGCTTTATCCTTACTACGTCTAGTGTTAACGCCTTTAATGTATACTGTATCTCCTACGTCTAAATCAAACTCTTTTTCTCCTCCACGTTTCTCTTTTACATTTGTCTTTTTATCAATCATCTTATCCGTCAAATATTCATACAGGTGTTTCGTCTTTCTCACGTGTTCTTTGACCAACTGCTGAGTAAATTGTTTGTTGAAATCTATACAGAATGCGTTATTGGATTCGGTGTGACCGAAAACTACTTCAAATGGTGTAAGACCAATCGCAGAGTGTATTGTATGGTTATACGACATTATTGCATAGGTCATTACTGATGCCGCATCGGTTATTTTACGATCATATTTTGCAATTCTATATATTTCTATAATGGTCGAGTGGAATCTTTCGACTATGCCCATAGAGTTAGGATTGTGTGGTGTACTAATGTGCAAGTCAATTTTGTAAAATGATAGCATTTCTTTGATAAGTGCATTATTAAATTCTACACCAGGGTCTGAACTGATTCTATTTGGAATACCGTACATTGAGAAATACTTTAGGAGGGCTCTTACTACTTCTGGGGTGGATTTAGTACTAATTTCGATTGCTTGGCCCAATTTGCTGAAGGCATCTACTATTGTGAGGTAATATTTACCTTCAATTGAAAAAGTATCTATAAACAGTTCCTGGAATGGTTTAGTTTGAGTCTGTGATAGTTGGAGTTCTGGTTTAAAAGGTTTACGTTCATATTTCATGCGTTTACAGACGTCACAACCATTTATGATGCTTGCGACCATTTGATCCATGTTATTCCAGTAAAAAGTTCGTCTAAGATGAACCAGTGTTTCCTTAATTCCCCTATGACTGTTTTTGCCTACATGGTATTTAAGCACAATGTCTCGCTGCTCATTCTCATCATCAACATAAACCACTCTTTTGGTGCACTCATAAAACTTTACAGTACCTTTCTGAAAGAGCTTAATGGTAGCGTCCGAAAACTGTTTGCGATGTGTCTTACTCTCAAAGTAAAAGAAATATTTTACCTTAGGGCGAATATACTCTTTTAAGAACCTTTTTACTAGATCTGGATTATCTTCTGGTAAGTGAATTTCCATGACCTTCTGTCTAGATCGCGATAAATCTTTAACAGTTAGGTCGTTCCTGTTCCAAGTGAATACTAACACCTGATTTGGCTTAGTGTCTATAGCCTCCTGTAGTATAAGTATGCCGTCCGTATCTAAGTCACGAGCTGAATGCACTGTACCTATACTATCGCTACTAGGCTTTTCTGATGCTGTCACGGTACTACTGCTCGGAGATGGAACCGAATACGGTGAACGTCGACCGTCACCTGTCACAGATGGGATACTCATAGTTTTCTCAGAATCTGAGATGCTAATAGTTTTATCCAAATCAGACGAATCGTCGATTGGGATTGGTGTAGGAGTTCTTTCCTTTGACGTAGATGCCTGAGGGGCGCTGTCTTGATCTTGACTTAGCCGTCGTATTTCGTTTGTTAAATCGGCTAAGTGTCTTTGCAGTTTTTGTTCTCTCTCATCTAAGTTGACTTTCATAGAAATATTGTCGTGTTCACCTAAAGCGTTAACTTTGATTCGCGACAACGCGTCCGCATTACAATTTTGCTTACCATTCTTGTATACGATGTTATAATCAAATTCCCCCAAACGCAACTTCCATCTTGTAAGTTTACTATTAGGTTCTTTTATCGAGTTTAACCAAGCCAAGGGCCTATGGTCGGTATATATAGTGAACTTTTTCCCATATAAGTACGGTCGAAAATGTTTCGTGGCCCATACAATAGCCAACAACTCCTTCTCAATCGTACTATACCGAGATTCAGCGTCATTTAAAGTACGGCTTGCGTACGCTATTGGCTTGTCACCACCGATAGGGCCCTGTGAGAGTACTGCCCCTAGCGCAAAATTTGATGCGTCCGTTGTAAGGAGGAATGGCTTAGAAAAATCGGGAAACTGTAAAATAGGTGCATTGGTCAATAGTTCTTTGCACTTCTCGTATGCGTCTATATATTCTTGTTTTGTGAAGTCTATTTTATTTTTCTTTTTCAAGCACGATGTTAGAGGCTGAGTAAGTTTCGCAAAATCCTTTATAAACTTACGGTAATAACCTACCAACCCAAGGAAGCTCTTAATTTCGGTAGATGTTCGCGGTAATGGAAAGTCTAATACTGCTTGTATCTTATCGTTATTTGGCATGAGGCCATTTTTGGTAATAGTGTGACCCAAATACAGAACTTCCTTCCGCAAGAACTCACATTTGTCTAATGTGACTTTAAGGTTAGTCGCCCTGAGGCGGTCAAAGATTTTGCGGAGTTTATCTACGTGTTCCTGGAGACTTGATGAGTAAATTATGATGTCATCAAGGTACACCAGGCAGTGTATACCTTGAAGACCTCGCAACACACTATCCATGGCCCTTTGAAACGTCGCAGGTGCCGTTTTTAAACCAAATGGCATCCTTTTGAACTGGTAATGACCCGACTGAGTGGTAAACGCAGTTTTAGCTCTATCTGCTTCCCTGACTTCTATTTGGTGGTACCCACTCGCGAGGTCAAGGGTACTAAAATATTGGGACTTACCCAATTTATCAAAGAGGTCGGTGATGTTCGGTAGAGGGTATTTATCGTCTACCGTTATTTCATTTAGGCGTCGGTAATCGATCACCATCCTATATTTTCTCTCACCAGATGCATCTAGCTTTTTAGGAACAAGGTGCACTGGTGCACTCCAAGGTGAGTGAGAATCTTGAATTACATTGTCGTCTAATAATTTATCTACTTGTTTTTGGATCTCTTCATTTTGGCAAGGTGGATGTCTGTAAGGCCTAATATAAATTGGGTCCTCGTTGGTAGTGCGGATGCTATGTTTTACCTCGTTCGTGAATGATAAAGGTAATTTATCGCAATAAAATATATCCTTATACTCACTACATAGTTTATATATACAGTCGCGTTCCTCTTTATTCATATGGTCCATGCGTATCTTACACAAGTTTTCTTTTAAAACTTCGTCAATCATACAATCGTCACTCGCAACATTAACCTCACATTCTTCACTTTCAAATACTGTTACTTCTAATGGGTCTTTAAATGTTATTGTAGATTCACAATCTGAAGCGTTCTGAATAATAGTTTCGGCGAAAAAGTTGTCACATTTGATAAGGGCTGTGGGCATTCGCACACCTTCTTGGAATTGTAAGAAGTCAACGATAGCATCGCCGTGTTGTAGATTGGTTGGAATCCTAACACGTGTTTCAGATCGCGGTGGTATATTTAACTCGTAAGGCGGGTTATAAATTATGGGAATAGCAGCGTTATGTGTTTGCAAAATTTGGTTTCGCATATCAATGTTTGCTGCTAATTTCTTTAATAAGTCAGAACCGATTAACCCGTCGTACCGTCCATCTACATCGTAAACGTAAAATTTGTGAGGAAGTGTGCTCTTAAAAGTTTTTAGCAGTGGGATATAGATCACTTCATTGTGCATACTCTGAGCATGTGTACTTACAACAGTAAATGGTTCGTAATACTTATGGTCGCTAAAAAACTTTTCCGTTATTGCTGGGCTAACAAAAGATCTACTGCTGCCAGTATCGATAAGAAACTTAGAATTGATCTCAGGGATCTCAATATGCGGTAACTTTAGTATACTGTCACAATAGTTCAAGCTAATTATCTCACTGTGTTTTTCGAGGCTGCTTCCTGAAAATTTTCAGTGTCATGTTCCTGAGACACGGGTTCAAAATCGACATAATTCTCTAAGTAGTGACAATCTTCTATCGGCGGTGTTACTACATACTCACTACACGTTTCATTTAAATTCTGGTCATAATCATAAGTCATTTCAGGGTTGTACTCCTGACAATAACTTGGTTCTTCCATATAATATAAGTCGTTGCTTATCATATTTTGCCTAACAGGCGCCGTACGCATTGAAACGTCAGACTCCTGCATTCTAGGTGCCTGTTGTTGACTAGGGATGCCGAATTTAAATTGGTTAGGGTTCGAGTGGGGTTGGTTCTGAATACCGAACTTATAACCTTGTTGTTGAGGTATACCATATCTAAACCCATTATGTTGGAAAGGCGCGCGCTGTTGGCGGAAAGGTGCCAAACCGAAATTACGCTGCGTTTGATTTTGTCCAAACTGACTTTGTGGCATTCTATATGACTGCGTTTGGTTTTGTCCAAACTGGCCTTGAGGTGGTTCAAATTTATTCGATTGCACAAAGTTTGGTCGAAACCCTTGATTTGTAGGGACACCGTATCTAAAGTTATTATTCTGCGGAATACCAAACTTAAAATTATTATTTGGTGGCGGTGCGCCAAATGCCGGCTTAAAACCTTGGAACATAGGGAGTGGTCTTATCACATTTTGTGAACTCGATGGCTGTATTGTATTTTGTTTAGCTAATTTATTTTTAGCATTGTATTGAAACTGGAAATTTACTTCCTCGGTAACGATACTTAACGCGTTTTCAAGACTTGAGCAGCCCTTTAACCGCACAATACGTATTAAGTCCTCCGGTAAATTGTATAGGAATATGTTCAAAGCTGTATTATTATATATAATCATTTTAGCTGCCTTAACCCCCTCGTCAGTAAGTCGATTTACCTTCGCGAATAATGCACTTTTTGTGGCTTGAATTCTTTGGCAAAATTGAATGTACGACTCGCTCTGTTTCAGTTTCAAAGTTTCTAGCTCGATCGCTATGCACTCTTCCGAACGCGGGTCGCCAAAATGTTGCGTAAGTATTTCTTTTAACCTTTCCCATGATGTAATATTCGGGTTATCACTAAGTAGAGACGCAGCTCTACCAGTTAACTTACTGCTTACGGTATGGAATAAATATAATTCCTGTGTTGCGTTTCCTCGAACACGGCTACCGTTCAAGACATATTCACATTTCGTTATAAAAAGATTCAATAACTTTTCATCGCCGTCATACTTAGGGATTATAGACAAGATTTCTTTTGACATTGTCTCAATTCCCTCCATTATATACGATTGATTACTATACTATACACAGTTATATTATCTAACACAAGTTATATTATATCCGTAATACTAAAACACAATTGCCGATTATAGTGCAAACAAAATCAGATAAATGCAAGATCGCAAAATAGGCCCAACGATGTAGTTCGGGAAAAATATGGAATAGACCGGGACAGTGAAAGACGGGAAGTGAAAAGGTTTACTCACCAGCCGCTCGATCCCATGGTCCTCCTGAGTTGTAGCAGTCGACACAACACCTCACGCCGGTTTCCCAAGGGAGACGAATTTATTTGGTTCGTGTTTTCGCGTTTCCGAGCACAACACTACTCACGAAACCGATTTAAGGATTTCCGATAGTCAAGGTCGGAAAATTCGCAAAAAATCCACAAGGCTGCGCCAGTCAAACTGGGAAAAGCCGTAGAAGTGTTTTTAAAAAATACTAATTTAATTAAAATCGAATTAAATTTAATATTCAACTGTACTAAGTGAAGACAAACTACGAACTAACTTAATTTAAAGTTCTCTTAGATCTAGAGCACAAATGCACCATCATCAAAACGTCTACTCATAGTGTGTGGTCTAGCGAAGAACGCCTAGCTAGATAAACAATATAATGCTTAGCGCGACAAAAATATAGGACGAGATGATGGTAGTGGTGATATAACTACGTAGTTTGCAGTTTATGTTTATCATTCTTCAATATATTATCTTATCTATCTACCTTATAGTAAAAACCATTTTCGTTGAAACTGTTGCCATTATCTGTAAACCAGTATTTAGTATGTAGAACCATGTTACATTGCACTGTTATTGAAACGGTTCCTGTAGCAGATTTAATAGCAATTAAATTATGAATTATAGCACGTAGTTAAACAACTTTTTCTTAAATCTTAGCTTTGAAAGTATTTAACTTTTGGGCTAATTGTGGATTGTTCATTTTAAGAAAAAAATAACTATTATTAGTTCCACTATTTAAAATTTCGAGCATTAAAATTGATTTGTATGGTTTTCCCATGCAATTATTATAAGTAAGACGTATGTATTGCTTATCTTTAGAACAAATGAATTTATAGCGTAACCTATTACAGCAGGTACAAATTGTAAATAATTATTTCCATGCAACAATTTTCTTTCAAATTGCATCAACATCATATTCATACACTTATACTTCTTATCTGAGGCCAGTGCTTTATATTTTCTCCAAAACAAAAATCAATATGTATACATAGGTACTTTAAAGTCGGCCCTCTTCCTGGTTTCAACCCTGTTTATGAATACCCGCTAGTTAGTTGCTGCTACCAATGTGCCAACAATATAAGTAGATGATAAGAGCTGTTGTGCGCCTAATGCGTAACAATAACTCACCAACACATTGATATGGGAAAAGTGCTGCTCATCCGTTAGATCGTCTTTTGACACATTCTATAGTTCGATGATTGTTAAGACTGAAATAATGCAATCAATTTTTATTTTACCTTTGTATCAACCAATGTAATGTTGAATTCTGCGTTCTCAGAATAGAAAATATAGTTCCTATTACTTACTAGACCGCTAAGATTATATTTAGGAGTAGCAAACTATTAACTATGATAAAAGAAACTGTTTCAAAATAGCCATAGACAGTCGACAGTAAGTAGTAGACATTTTGACTATCTTGCTCCCATTTTTTACAATAAGTTAAATTATATTAACATAATGAAACAAAAAGTAAGGTATAGCGTAAAAATCATAATCAATGACTGGCTAAGTAAAATGAACTACGATGAAATGGAAGAATTATTATTAAAAATGCAATAAAAATTATACATTAACTTTTTTCACTACGACACATCTTCATATAACACACACACACACACACACATACACACACTCACACACACAACAAATCATTCAAAAGAACAGAAGTTTAATCAAATATGTTTAAGTTACTATCACCCTTTTCTCAATTGTGTAATATAATAATGACTATAAACAATAATATGCAAACTTTGGGAAGACGCTGCCTTTTGTGACACAGTTTTATAACTAAAACAAAAGGCAGAGTAATCATTACCATGTAACATAACTTAAGTTTTAAAATAAGATATTTGTATTTGAATAAACTCGTAGATCGTTCAAACTAGGCATATGCCGCCGATCTTTCGTTTTACACCAGATATATTTAAATCTAAACCACTTCACTATGCAGAACTCATTAGAAATTACATAAAAGCTGATGAGTCTGATGACACATATACTTTTTGCTCTCTAATAATGTACGTAAGTAACACTTCGGAGCAGGAACAGGTCGCGCGGTGAAACGCGCTTTCCTCCGGGGACCGCGCAGAGAAACTGCATCGTCCATTGCGCTACTTCACACTTTATTATTGCAGCTATAAAGTTCCAATTGCTATGTTTCTATAAGTTTTTCTAAACAGAAAAGCCATGTAGTCCGTTCCATGTGTTTTTGCTAAGACGGGTCCCTTCCGCATATAGAGCACCGCCACCGTCGCCGCCGCTGTCTGCCCCTGCATGCAGCGTTTGGTAATGCTCTTTCCTGCAAGAAAATGCGTTCTACTTAGCTTCCTACTTTCATATTCCAATTGCATTATAATTTGTTGTGGATGAGTCTCAGTGGTAATCAATATGAATTGCGTGTAGGAACCACAACTGTTTTAACGGTTTCATATAACTTCTGCGTTGCTAAGACTAATGATTTCATGTGTCTGGAAAACTAAATACAAGGATTTACAAAATTACAAATTTAAGAGAGGAAAAATTTAAATGATGTGCGGGGTTCGAACCCGCGTCCATCCTACCCTTTAGCCGAGGTATGCTCTAATCCAATTGAGCTAACATGACAATGAGTCCAGAACTCAAATCTTACAAGGATTTCTTTCTAAAATATCATATTCCATTGTAGAATGTTCAGTAGATATAGATATCAAATAATTATGTTGTCTTAGGTTTTCGCGTTTATAACAAATAGTAATTAAACAACTTTAACCGGTTTAAACGTGGACACACGGGGTGACTCACCCCACCACGATCATTGCAAAGTGTTTGAAACTTCGGGACAAAAATAATGATAAATATACGCGATTTAAACCGTTTAAAGTTGTTTAATTACACTAGGGTGTTGCGTATAAAGAATTCATTATTTAATTAATCAACTTGGAGTCCAATCACAAGTATTCGAAGTACGGGGTAGTACTTTTACATATTCTGTGTCTGAAGTATTTAGTCTAACTTAAGTAACATGACAAAAAAGTATTATGTCACAGTAAAACACGCAATTCTGCAAGAAAAGTTATACAGAATGCAGTAGAATATAACTTACACCCAAACGTTCTGTTGTGAGGACCTATTCAGTTGTCTTAAAAAAAAAAACAACTTACGGACACACACACATTTATTTTATTTGAAAAAATAAAATTATTAATTTACACGTTGACTTACAAGTTCTTGCAAGTCACTTTTGTTACTTCTTTGGGCAGAGGTTCCACCTGAAGGGTATACTGGTACTGAGTCTGGTGACTCCTGGAGTTATCACAATAAATCTGAGCACTTAATTTTGGAAGCCACCGTTTATATAGAGAAAAATACTGCTGACTGATACGTTAATAGGTTTGTGAGGGATTCGGGCCTAGGTCAGCAATATATTAGGTGTAACAATTCGCTTACGACGAATGTCGTGATATGGTACTCTATACATACATATATACATATGGACATGCTAGCTCTGGTATTTCATATTTAAATCAAATATAATATTCATTTCGAATAAAACTGGCAGATATGACTGTTTTTAAAAAGCATAAATAAAATGGTGTAGAGGAGTGACGTAAGGCAGTAGTGGCGATTGCTGGGATCACATCACACGTTAGACAATGCTGGGAGCCGCTGCCGCTATCTCAACATAATCGATTAAATAATACATAATATAGACACCACTGCTACCCAGAGGCCACATTCTAAATTAGTTACTACACTGTCAACTCATACAAGGGAATAGTGACAATAGTAGATTGTAATACAAGGGTCGAAAGGAATCAATTCCCATACGAGGTATTTAGACGCCGCGTGCGTAGCGAGGGCGGTAATAGTCCGAGTAGGAATTGATGAATTTCACCCGTGTTAAACACTACTTTTCATTCAAGTATGAGGAAAGCATAAAATAGCAATTTTTCCAAAATATTTAGTGAATATGATAACATGAGTAGAAGTTACATGTATAAAATTAACTGAGAAGTTTTGAGTTGTGAACCCTTTAATAGCTTACTACGCTGCGAAATAATAGTCTTTTTTAAATTTTAAATATGGAACAGAAAGCGTATCCCCCTGGATCCATCCCAATAAAAAGTTTTTTTTTATTTACGTTCTTATAACCGTAATTAGTAAAACTAAAAGATTTATATAAGTTACACTAACTACAAAAAGTTACATAAAAACTAGTTTTTAGCCGTTACATAAACACAAACGTAGCTTTTATTATTTTTCATAATCCAGCAGAGTATTTTACAACGAAAAAACTTAGACTGCTAATTTTGTTTACAACAATGGTTACCATGGTATTCACATTCCGGCCCAAGAGAAGGAAGCATTTACTATGAGTTTTTCCCTCCCTTAGGTGGGAAGCAGTGTCTTCCACCCTCTACATGGATCAAACAAACACTCACTCACGAGAATTTCATTTCAAAAACAAACACACACTATTAGTAATATTTTTGTTTTTTCTTGTGTATTGGTTGTTATTGTTGTTTCTATCTAAGTTTATATATATATATCTTTCTTTTTGTGTGGCAATAAACAAATTTTGATTTGACTTGATTTATTTTCCGAGTATGAGAAATATAAATCATATTGTGACTTCTGTATTTGCACGCAGCGGCAGGCAGCGGTGTCTTGACTCTTGACATACGTATTGTAAATTATATTTTTAGGTGGGGGCGTGTCTTTGTTGACTACAGGTTGTGGTCTACTTGTCATAGTTTGAAAACCTATTTCAAAAATTATTATTTGAAGACAAGTTCAGGGAATTCACGTACATTGGTTTCACAAGTAAGAAGGGAGGGTATATACAAAACTAGCTTTCCGGGCGCGGCTCCGCCCGCCCGTATGTCGGTTATCGCGCAAAAACATTAACCTTTTTTTGCGCAGTTGGATAAAAACTATCCTATGTTTTTTCCCGGGTCTCAAACTATTTCTATCGGTCAAGTAGTTTTGGCGTGAAAGCGTAACAGACAGACAGACAGACAGAGCTACTTTTGCATTTATAATATTAGTACTGATGTAGGCCTTTTGAAGTAATAATGGCGGAGCGGTAATAGCTATAGACTGCCGTACTGCAGGTCCCTGGTTCGATACCCACCGCTAGCTTGAGCTTCACCGCATGGTGAAAAGGCAGTCCTTGAGAGCCAGAAAACTTACAAGCACATGAGACTGAACAACTAGAAGTACAGTTGACGGGCGCATTACAATTCCTGACATGACGAAATGCATCTGTTATAGACAGAGGTTAATTCTCTTAACATCAGGTGGGCTTCGTGATTGCTCCGTCACAATCTAATAAAAAAAAAAAACTTAACGCTGATTATAAATGTGATGTCCCAGAATATCAATCTTAGACTTGGGTGAGAAAGAGTCGTTAGTCGTTTATGTGGAGCCTCGAGCAACGAGTCAGCCATTGTTTCGTTATCTCTCATCTTCGCTGCAACTGTGGGCTATTCTGTGGAGCAACCTCCATGTTAGATAACTATTGTTTTTGCCGACGATTGAAGCTCCACCGAATACAGAGATGGATGCTGTCCTGTACTTTTTTTATGCCTGATAGGTTAGCCTTTGACCACTATCTCACGTTATGGTAATTAAGTGATGATGTGGTCGAGTTGTTCAGGCTAACCTTGACTTACTGGCTCTCAAGGACAGCTGCTGGAACACGCTGTTAGGTGCTTGGTGACAGATTTTCTACTTGAGGGTCGAAGCTAACCAGGCAAAATGCCCTACCACCATGCTATAACGACTGCCATCCTAAGACAACAACCGGGACCGACGGCTTAACGTGCCCACCGAAGCACGTAAGCGCTCAGTAGTAATGTCACCAGCGGTCACCCATCCAAGTCATGACCGCGGCGGACGTTGCTTAACTTTGCTGATCGGTTCAGAATGGCTAAGCAAACTTCGCTACGAGCGCTTGTTCTGTTTATCCTGGTGCTTTGCAATTTGTGTGAGGCTGGATAACTCGATAGACATTTCAGTTTCTTACTGTTTTTTAACCGACTTCCAAAATAGGAGATTCTCAATTCGTCTGAATTTTTTTAAATTTTTTTGTTTGTTACCTCAGATTTTTTGACTGGGTAGACCGATTTTGAAATATATTTTTTGTTTCAAAGCTGATGCTTGACGTTTGGCCCCATTTGAATTTAATCAAAATTGGTCAGGTCGTTTTTGAGTTACACTCCAATAACTGAAAATATTTACCTATATTGATGATATAATCGTTGACAATGAATGACCATCGCTCCCGTAAGTAGGTCACTAAAAGAGTGAAAAATATTTTAAGCAAAAATGGAACCAACTTCAACACCCAAAATTGTGAAATAACTTGTCGAAGTCGGTACCATGCGCACTATATTGTGATAATACTCGTAGGTACTTTTGAACTATCATGGTACCACAATGAGTTATTTCACACTTTTAGGTGTTGAAGTTGGTTCCATATTTCGGTAAAAAAAATTGTTGTACGTTTACCCAGTGTTTGAGTATGTATTTAAATCTCTAAGTATTTTTTACCCAGATTATATACAATCTTGATAATAGATTTATTTTATTTTACGAGTATAACAGTCTCGAACTCGGTATCAGCTCTTGTTCCATAATTATTTTAAGTAATATCAAGCATGATTGAAGGTAACATTATCTCAGAGAATGCATCAAGTAGACTGTGGAGGCAACGACGCGACGGTCAGTCGAGCAGGCTGAAGGCGCCTTTCTCGCACTAAGTCCTTCGCGGGTCGTGCGCCCGCGCAGCCGCCCGGCGCCGCCGTCGAATCTCTGACATTACATTACACTGCACAACTGAAATAACGGGGTCACATTCACGTCCACGTCGGATGTTAGACACGTAATAACTAGTCCGCTTCATTAATTTAACACATTTTATTACACGACTGCCCAAAAACGGAGTTTTATGTTTATATGCACATTTAGTTAGAGTTCATCTATGTATGTATGTATGTTTGTGAGTTTCTTTATTCCACCATAACTTCTAAACTGCTCAACCGTTGCTATTGTATGATATATCATTAGGTACGTCTTGATAGCTCAGGTGACACTAGGTACATTAAAAAGTAAATACATGACAAATTGGAGGATACCTATCAGACGCCATTTTGTGAGAATTTTTTTTTTCTCCCAATCCCCTCGAGTGGTTTATTAAAATGAAGGGCTTTAAGTAACGATTCCATAAATATATATAACTAGCAGTTTTAATTTCAATGGAACGATAAAACGCTTAAAGAAAATAATATGCAGTCGGGTTTTTAAGTTATAATTAATTTATCTTGTTTTAATCCAGTTTAAGATAATTACGATCCATGGATAGTGCGGTTAATTTAATTTTATTTTTTTATTAACATCGTTACAACTTTGTTTATAATGTTCCTCATATAGGTATTCCATTCTTGCTTGCTCTATGGATGTGCTTACTCCCAAATCGATGTTCTTTATTATTTTGATAATTTCTTCACTTTTGAGTGTTATGGAAAGTTTCAATAGAAGGTATAACCTACAACCTATATAGTAGGTTGTAGGCTCAGTTACATTTTATATACCTACTAGCAGCCCGCTCCGGTAATTACGACTATAAATTGAGATGTAAGCTATCCTATCTTTCAATTTGGATCAAATTGCACACGGTGTGCAAATCAAAGTTGAAATCGGTTCTGTAGTTTAGGAGTCCATTGCGGACAAACAACGTGACACGTAATCAGTACTAATATTATAAATGCGAAAGTAACTCTGTCTGTCTGTCTGTCTGTCTGTCTGTCTGTCTGTTACGCTTTCACGCCAAAACTACTGGACCGATTTGAATGAAATTTGGTATGGAGATAGTTTGAGACCCGGGAAAAAACATAGGATAGTTTTTATCCGACTGCGCAAAAAGAGGTTAATGTTTTCGCGCGATAACCGACATACGCGCGGGCGGAGCCGCGCCCGGAAAGCTAGTATTTATATATAAACATATACTAGCGGCCCGCCCCGGCTTCGCACGGGCAATTGCGACTATAAGTTGAGATGTAAGCTATCCTATCTTTCAATTTGGATCAAATTGCACACGGTGTGCAAATCAAATTTGAAATCGGTTCTGTAGTTTAGGAGTCCATTGCGGACAAACAACGTGACACGTAATTTTTATATATAAACATATACTAGCGGCCCGCCCCGGCTTCGCACGGGCAATTGCGACTATAAGTTGAGATGTAAGCTATCCTATCTTTCAATTTGGATCAAATTGCACACGGTGTGCAAATCAAATTTGAAATCGGTTTTGTAGTTTAGGAGTCCATCGCGGACAAACAACGTGACACGTAATTTTTATATACAAGGATATAGATTGATTCATTCTGTGACATTGAGATGCTGCAATCATTAGGAGTCGCGCTGTGCTCTGTGACTCATGAACATGAATGAATTGACACGGCACAGTTCGTTAACAAATCATTAATTCTACTTGAAAATGAAAGTCCGGTTCACAAAAAGTAGGTACAATGTTCCAAAATATTGTTTAAAAACAATTGGCTTGGCGCTAAGCAACAGACGTGTGCTGGCATAGATACAAGTAGAATTGCAGCTGATTGTCTGAAAATGGGTCAACTTAGAGACCGGACCGGTTCGCGGCGCAGCGCACGCAACGCTCACCGCTCTTGTGTATCTGTTTGTTGTTTGTGCGATGTGTCCACTGGAACTAATCCAGTATTTCACCAGCTTGGCCGTGAAGTCACAGCAAACGCAGTCGTAGTGCCAATGTACAAAGTTTTATCGCGACCAGAGACCGTCGCGCTGCGCCGCGCCGTTCTAATGTTACTAACATATGTTTAATTTCAAAATGAACACTTGTTTTTTATTTATTTGAAATGCAATTTTTGAGGGCGTAATTTACAAACGCTAAAATTCAACACAAAATTATGTTTTGTAGCAAGAGCCTGCTTATCGATAAAGTGAAAGTCAATGTAACTAAATTATATACAGAATTAATAAATCAACATTGTACTCATCTGTGATCTTATATGTGAAGATTATTATGTATGAATCAGCTCGAAGACAATCAAGAAGGTAACGTTCCACGTTGAATTTATTCTTCTCCTCAACTAACCAACAGGCTGGTCAAACTTGGTCCACAAACTATAGCAATTCTACAAGTAATATTGGCATTCAGTATAACATATCTTTCGCGGCATGATTCCAGTAACTGACATACAAGTGACGTTTAGTGTATCTGTCAATTTTGTTTATGTCACAGTAGTTTCAATTCAGGTGACTTTCTTTACTTTTTACACGACTGTCCCAAAAAGGGAGAGTTATGTTTTTAGGGTTCATGTATAATATAAATCGCAGGGTTCATGTAGAATAAATACCGTATGTATGTTTGTGAGTTTCTTTATTCCACCATAACTTCTAAATAGCTTAACCGATTTTGATGTATGACATATCGTTAGATTCGTCTTGATAGCGCAAGTGACACTAGGTACATAAAAATAAATAAAAAACACACTGGCCCATTTTAGACGCTATAATGGGACATAAAAAAATATGTTATTCTTCATAACCCATCGAGTGCGGATCAAAATGAAGTGCTTTAAAAAACGATTCAATAAATATGTATATTATAATAACTTGCAATTTTCATTTTAATAGAACGATACATTATTTAACGAAAATAAATAATGAGCAGTCGGGTTTTTTAATTTATTATTGTCATAGTAACCGCACCGCAGGCGCAGCGCACAGTAGGTACAAGCGCAGCGCAGCGCAGCCTTGTGCCGCGACTTGCGTAAACTTAATTACTTACTAGCTGCTTTATTCGTTAGCCTGTCTGATAAGCCATCTACTAAAATGGCTTTATATTATGATATGGTGATAGAAATGTTAAGGCACAGATTAATAACTACTACTCGTAAAGGTTTAAAGTCACGTCTGCTGTTTTTCGAAACATTCGACAGAAACTCGTAAACAAAACTTTGTTTCAGAAATACGCACGCACGGTACATTTCATTGGTTCAAATGCCAGCTACCCCGCCTAATTTGAACGATGAAATAAACAACAAAAATATTTTTATGGTAAACGCAAAGGATAAACGTAGGTAGGTATATATTATTTACAAATTAGATCCCGAGGTTTTGTGCCTTTCAAACTAAGACTATACCTTCGCCCCATTATTAAAACTAAATAAATATCACAGAGGTGTATTACAGTAGCCAAAATAAATACTTAAAAATCTTCAAACGATGCTCAGAAGCCACCATTTTGGAAAACCTTCATTCCTAAAAAGGAATAGTCATCAAAGTATAGACATCAAAGTCTGCATCTTCCACAATAAAGGGGAATTCATTAATTCTAGAAATTAGTACTATATCACGCAATTTTGTGCCAAAAATTCATAAAAATGTTTTCAACACAAGTTGGTAAGTAGTTCATTAGAGTATAGTATTAGCAATTTTTTAAAAAAAGAAACATTGCAATTACATCAATTATGCCTCTTAAATTAATAAAAAACAGTCTAAAAAGGGTCGCCGATTACAATTTATTACAGAAGAACTCATAAGTGTTAGTAAAAACTTATCAACTAATTCCCTCAATAAAGAATTAAATAATATGTTTTTTTTTTCGCACTTTTTGAACGAATAGTTTCGGTAAAAGAAGATTCCAAAAGTGCGCGTTTCACTACGGTGATCACCTTAAGCTGAAGTACCGAGGTACTCGCGGCTTCGTCCACGTGTTAATAAGTTACGAGTAGGTATATGTCTTTCTTTATTGGGGTCAATGGCATGCAATGGACTGCCGTAAACTATCAGAGATGCAACCTCCACCATGCTATTTAAAACCAAAGTAAGAAAATGTTTGATAATTTGTTCTATGATCTAGACAAATTTATAAAATACTTTTCTTTAAAATTTCGTGAACTAAACTCATATTCTTAATCGTTACACAGTCTACTCGTGACCACGGTCAATGCAACTTGATCGAAACGTCGAGGTTAGTCAAAATATATTTATTTTGATATTAATTCGTGCGTGAATAGACCCGGTAACGATTAAGAAATATAAATTTATATAATGCCTGAAATTTAAATTATTAAATTTTAATAATGTTTACTAATGTATATATCTAAATAATAACATTGTACTTTATTATAAAAGCTAACGTGGTTTTCACTAATTTTAGTGAATATTACGGGATAACTCACGTGAATCAGTCAGATAGCTCCGACTATAGTTTCAACTTCAACCTCATTCGGTGGTCTTTTTCAAGGAGAGCTCGGGACGCCCGCGTTGTCGTCTCGCTTAGCACTTGAGTGCTAATAAGCCCACCGAATGTGGTTGAAACTATAGTCGGAGCTATCTGACTGATTCACGTGAGTTATCCCGTATTATTTATGAAATTGAATTGTACTTTACAATATAAACTAAGACTATTGAACTATATCATGACTATGCGACTTGTAACAATGGAGTTATAAATAAATAATTTGTATTTGTCCTGTGCAATGTGATGTAGGTAAAATTAAAATTCAGCACAATCAAGCCAGTGCATATAAATATATCGGTAAATATGGCACGTTTCCTTGTGATTGACCGCTCCGCAAGTGCTCTAACTGTGGAGGACCTTCCAAAGCAATATGCATACTATAGGTACTTCCTTTGTCCCGTGGGGTGCTGGGCTAGAATTTAACCCCCCCATTGCAACCTGTGGGTGTAGTAAGAGGCGAGCAAAGGTATATAAAATACCGGAAGGGCAAGGCGGGCAGCAGCGCTTTCTGAGGAACTGATACCTTAAACTGAGATCCTCAAGCCGCCTGCCAAGTTTTTTTTAATGTTATTCTGACGGAACAAGCTCGAGGCCCGCCTGATGTTAAGCGGACTAACCTCTGCCTATAACATATGCATTTCGTCACAAGTCACGAATTGCACTGCGCCCGTCACCTTCAGACATCGTTGTTAAGTCTTATGTGCCTGCAATTTCACTAGCTCTCAAGGACTGCGTCTCAAGTGTGGGTATTATGGCAAACCCCCCCTTACTGGCAGAGCCTCTGTTCAGCAGTGGATAATGTGGCTGATACAGTAGGTAGGTACTTACTTTACAATATGCGTATTTGTGGTAAGTGTTTTGTAAATGGAGGGACGTGACGCGCAGACAAAGCAGCCAAGGTGAAGCGAATTGATTGATTGAAGCGCTCGTAGCGAAGTTTGTTTAGCCATTCTGAACCGATTAGCAAAGCTAAGCAACGTCCGCCGCGGTCATGAGTTGGATGGGAGACCGCTGGTGACATTACTACTGAGCGCTTCCGTGCTTCGGAGGGCACGTTAAGCCGTCGGTCCCGGTTGTTGTCTTAGGATGGCAGTCGTTATAGCATAGTGGTAGGGCATTTTGCGTATGCCCGCCTGGCTAGCTACCACCCTCAAGTAGAAAATCTGACGCCTAGCACCTAACGGTGTATTCCGGCAGCTGTCTTTGAGAGCCAGTGAAATTACAGGCACATGAGACTTAAAAACTACGAGTATGTCTCAAGGTGACGCAGTAATTTGCATCTGACCGTCCGCGTCGTGTCGCGTCCGTCGTCGCCTCCGTGGACGTCATTTATACTACTTACCAATATATATTATAGTTTTGTGATTTACTACGGACGGAAGCATATCATTAAGGGCCTGTTTCAGAATGTTCGAGTAAGTTCCGGTTTTACTACCCAGAACATATTTATTAAACAAAACACTATCTTTGCGTTTCACAGTCATCGATTTAGCCTATCCATCGGTTAAAGCTTGAAACGCGCTGCATTTTAACTGTCATTTCTATTTTCTATCAATCAGTTATTTTATGTGTTGCATAGTAACCCGAAACTTTATTAAGACATTCTGAAACGGACCCTAAACTGTGGAACCCAAGCACCTACCTAGGCACGTAAAATAAATAGTTATGATTCGCACACATTTTGTATTGAGATCCATGAAGTTTGATAAAATGGCGTTGGAGAACCGCCGCCCGG
Organism: Plagodis dolabraria; assembly: GCA_963854805.1. Classification (NCBI taxonomy): domain Eukaryota; kingdom Metazoa; phylum Arthropoda; class Insecta; order Lepidoptera; family Geometridae; genus Plagodis; species Plagodis dolabraria. The sequence goes on from OY978461.1 coordinate 6,771,887, forward strand.
CGCGATTTGCACAGCGCGTTGCATCATCAGCCATTAAGTTTGAGCTAATCTTCTCATGTTTATAGGTTTGTTTTATCACCCATTTCGAATGTGAGTTTATATTTGATCGAGTGTTTAGCATAATCCTCTAACGAATGTGCATTCTATAACTGTGTTTATATTACTTAGAAGCGTTTAGCTCCTTAATACTTTGTATTGCTTGTCTTCTTTGGTTTCAATAATAAGAAATTTCTCAGTTTTGATGAATTCGTACAGTTTCGATAACGTTGTAAGATTTATGTTGTATACAGGATGTCCCAAGAAGTAGTGATATACTGAAGCTGGGAGGTAGAGGACCTAGAGGGCTATCTGAATCACCCCCATGTAGGCGGTGATTCATATAGCCCTCGATGCCGATGCGATGCACCGCGATTTTTCGTATTTTCAGAGTTATGACTTTTTTTTTTTTATTTTTCACCTATCGCCGAGTACGATGAGATTTTTATTGTACACATCTTTTTTTTAAGGGCCCTTGAAGTTGTGAACATATTGGGTAATTTTATCTTTCTTAACATTTAATTTTTATTTTATTCCATTCAAAGATCTAACGATAGTAAATGTTACCATACTAAATTGGCTATCTAGGTCCTCTACCTCCCAGCTTCAGTATATCACTACTTCTTGGGACAACCTGTATAATACGCTTATCTCCATTCCTCATATGAACAAATATCTTTATAGCTAACTGTACCTACAATGCAAAAAGCAGTATTGTTTGAATTAGATCTATTTGAACATGGAGATGACTGCAGACCTCTGCTCGGTGGGTGAAGCTATCGAATTGATAACAATCATGTAATAGACCTTGATTTCTTACATTTTAATGAAATGAGCGAAGTGTGTCCAAAGTTCAAACTAAGACCGAACTGCGTAGCTTACTGCATTCTTCTAATAGACAAATTCAGATCTCGCATGTAACATTGAGTTTGAGACTATAAATCGTAATAATACTGTATATGCAATGTAACAGTCGCCGCAGTAGTTGATGGTGGAACAATGGCCGGTAATGCGGGGGTCGCGTTAATATGCGCGATATATTCACGTAATGGAACATTAGAAAAGCGCGCTTCTCGCGTAATGTTCATTAGAATATTCATCAGCTCTCAGAGTCAGCAATCAGTCGGCGAGGCGGCACACGATCCTACGTTTGAAAGTGAAGTTTAGGAATAACTCATACGATACGCATAAATCTTAAAACAAGGATGTATTCACTATAATAATTATTATTAGAAACTGGATATTTACCGTATTTTTGGTTACTTTTGAGCTCTCGATATTTAGAAAAAACGTACAAGAAAGAGGGTAGACCGGTTCGTCTGCTCATAGTGCCTACCATCCACTCGCATAGACTTCAGTTTACTCGTGATCATGGCTTTTTGCAGCATTGCCGAAATATCGAGAGCTCGAAAGTAACCAAAAACACGGTAAATATCCCGTTTGTATTAATAATTATAGTGTTAATGACTGTGACCTTAAAAACTATGGCATTCATTTAAACTGTGTATCTATAGATACACAGTGCTGCGAGCTTTTTGCACTTAAGTACATAAAAAAGACTCCAGCTATGTTTGGAATTCCAGTATTGACTCACAATTCTAGTATTTTGTTAGCAGATTGTGTAAAAGCTGCGTTACTTTTCATATTTAAACTCACGAGCAGCTCCACTGATAAAATAGTAGTTCCTAGCTTAGAAGCTTTCTCTGTCTCGGAATGGGGCCGCTCACGTTCCATCTGCATTTGCAGTGCGCATCATTATGTTTATCATTGGATTTGCATTTATTCAAAGGTTTCATACAAAACTGATAAGTCTACGGGTTGACATTTTTAATCTGCATCATTTTGCAACCCAAATTTAACGTAGGTATGCGTCGGTTCAATACGTTTTCTCTAGCACACAAAACGACACAACATAATTATAAAATAGGTTTACTCAAACAATACATACGATTACTTAATGACATGCTTTACTTAGTTTTGGATTCGGTTTTATGGTCAGCCGCCTTCCGACGGCAACCCTCGAGTGATGGGAACGCACTTTTTGGCAGTAAACGTTGCTACCTTTTGGATATTAAATGCAATAGGCCTACATATGCTAAATTAGTGGCTAGTAAGTACGAAAATTAAACATATATAGCGATGTAATAAATATAATATGAGCGCGCGCACCGACATGGCAATAACGTTGAAATTTCGGTTCAAATTTGAGAAAATCTTACGAAGCGCTGAACTATCAAGGAAAATTTTTAGTACTGGTTAAATATTTGGCGAAAGAATTGATTATGTAGCATCTGTTGATAACACGGTACTGCGAATTCTATTCATATTCGAAGAAAAATAAACATTTAGTACAAGAAAGGATTGATATATAAAAAATTGAATTGGGAGGATGGCTTGATGTTGCCTTCGTCTTGGAATCATGTACTAAATAAATATTCGTCGCATCAACTAAGTGCTCATTTTAATTATATAAAATTAAGTTCTTGTGTTTTCTTATTGGTGTATATGGAAAAAGATTTAACTTTTTTTGCAAAGCTTTAAATGAAATGTCTTTCTAGACATTAAATCGACCTGTGTGAAGCTTATTTAACATTGTAACTACTGAGTTAATATAGTCAATTTAAAGGTCACCGCGCACCACATCGTCGCGTCGTCGCGTCGTGCTGATTGTCATTGGAATTCAATGCATTGACTCGTTCTGATGCAGCGGTGTCGCTGGAGTCGATAGCTATCGTTTAGCCACAGATACACCAACAGTCACTATGGATGTAGTTGGCGAAGTTCCAGCTCGCGATCAATCATTCCCAGTTAACGATGTTTAACTCTTAATGAAATCTAAACTGTCATAATAGGAATATCATTGCAACGCGACTTAGTTATCTCGAGATGGACGGTTGCAGTGTTCATTCATTAAGTTGATGAAGATTTATATCAGTTAACTAGGGCTTTAAGGTCTTGGAACAATGTCAGACTGGCGTATGGGCGTAGGACGTAGAGACCTCGTGAAACGCGAAACAGAACTACCATTCAATATACCATTAAGTAGTGCAAGTAATTTTTTAATCAATTCATTAGCAAGTATATATATTATATGTGTTTTTAGAGTAAACATCTTTTTCATGTGATATGATTTACTATATAGACACAAAACTAAATCAGGCGAAATTTTAGAGGCGTATAGGATTTATTTCCACCTAGAGAAATAATTATTATGGAATCATCTTTTCGGATCAGGCATAGTATTTGTCACATCCTCTAGAAAATTATAAACTGTACTGTACTGTATCAGCCGGATTGTCAACTCCTGAACATTGGTTTCCCCATTTAGGGGGTTTGCTATAATCTCCACGCTTGGCAGGCGTCTTGGAGATATCAGTTCCTCAGAACGCGCTGCTGCCCACCTTCCGGTATTTTACCCTTTTACGACACCCCCAGGTAGCATTGGGGGGTGGGAGTGACATTCTAGCCCGGCACCCTACGAAGTACGAAGGGTAGAATAGAATATTATTCTTGTCGGTAAGGGGTTCTTTTGGTAGCTCACCATAAGATTTGTGATTTTGTAATGTAATCCGCGGAGAATGCGTTATTGCAAATATTTATATATTCAAATTATAGAATTGCGTCCGAATTAACAATTCTAAAGGTAATTGCAAAGCTATTCTTGTTTGTACAACGTAAGTTGAACTATAGATGTAACTCTATCCCGAATAATCCCGATACGATGGTTAAAGGACTAAAAAATGGTTAAAGAGATTTCTTATAAATAAAAAAGATAAAAATGCCAAGATGTAATGAATAACTCTCAGAGTAAACAAATAATCTCTGACAGTCGAGACAAGTGTGACCAGCTTTGACCGATCGAATATGTTGAGTCACTTTTCACAAGTACCTAATTTTCAATTCCCGCCTATTCCACCGAGCAATCTCCATCGTTTATCATTCTCTCTACCCACGCGACATTGGCGAAATTGTGGAAATACCGCAGAAGCCACTAAATAAAATAAGAAGATGACATAGATTTAGGTTGAGAACTATAACAGATGTCGTTTTCACAAAAAGCTAAATTATAGGATATTGAATGAGAAATAAACCTGCAACATCAAATATTTATGATAATTACTTAATTATATATAGGTACATGTATACATACTTGTATATTTGCCTTTTCAAATATAGTATGAGATCATACCGCGGCTATGGGGGTAGATGTTGCAGGTTGAAATAACTATAAAATTACCTCATTGTAATTTGTAAGATTCACTTTCTTGCAGGTATAAGACCTCTACAGAGAATAGTCTATTAAAAATGAAAACAATAACTGTCAACCAATCATAATTATGACAACATATTTATATTAGCAACTGCTGGTAAATAAGTAAACGTGCCTGAGTTTTCGCCTACAATAGTGATTAGGAGTAAATGAGGGGAATATGTTATAAGAGATAGCACATGATTAGTCAACATGAGACATAAGTACTAACGATGGGGAGAGTATAATGCTAAGCTGTTTTACTTTCATTTAATTTTTCTCCTTATAAAACTATACTTATGTCTATTGCAAAATATTTGTTAATATATCTTTAACTTACTCGTTATTGCCACCTATAAATAATATATTTCTTATCTAAGCATCTAAATATAATACTTGTTTACAATACTCACATAGTGAAGAATTTAAATTAATTTTCGTAATATCAAAGATACGATATCCTCAATAATAAATGATAACGATATCGTTGGAAGATAACAATTTGTATGACATTGTATCGTTACGCATTGAGACGAGTGGTAGTTCGCAGGACACCGAGGACATACTCGTCTGTCAGTAGTTTCTGGAGTGACAGTGCAGTGCAGTGACTGTGTTGCAGTCCTTATACATAATGTATTGTGAATAGTTGAAGTGTCCAGTGTAAGTGCCGATATGAAAGAAGCGAGTACAGAAGTAAGTTGGCTAACGTATAATTTGTTGTGCGAGTCTGTGTAATTCTCGCCGCTTGCGTGTTCACTTTTGTTTCACTAATGTTTCGGTTTCTTTTGAACAATTTCCTATTGTCGCGGATACATTCCTTGAATGTTTGTGACTGGTAATAGTATACGTAGTTAGTCGAAACCAGCGTGAGTCGCGTCCAGCGAGACTGACTCGATGCACAGGGCGATAAACATTCTTTGAAGACCTGTTATACTTCCGAATAGAAATGTCATTAGATACATTATATAAGTACACGATTTGACCCATGTTTCTTCGCGCTTGCTTTATATAAGGCTTAGAACTGCAAATAGAGCAAATAACTAAGAATCGATTCAGATATTATAGGATAGATTCAAAGCATGATCCTTCATCACTTTCATGTCGACGTCTGCAAGTCCACAACCTTGCAATTTTCACGGCATTTTCTATCTCATCTTGGAACCAGCTGCCAGGTGAAGTATTTCCGAACAGATACGACTTAGTACCCTTCAAGAAGAGTGCATATTCCCACTTAAAAGGCCGACAACCCATCCTCGAGACCTCTGGAAATGCGGATGTTTGTGGCGACGATCACTTACCACCAGATGAGCCGCACGTTTGCCCCCCCTATCTAATAATAAAAAAAATAAGACACCCATAGTTAAATTACTGAAGTGCAATCGTTGTTCCAAGTTCCAAGAACCTTTAGTAACTCAGTGCGATCAACTTACACAATACAACTCCATTCATTTTTAACATGGTGTCGTACCATCTCACGTTTATGAATCTTCAATTTAATATTTCTATACATAATTGCATGTGTCGTCACGCATGTTAAACTGTCATTTGATACCAGATTGACAGCTATCGTGTAATGTACGGTTTCTTTATTCAATTTATCAGTTAGTTTAGTTCTACCACTGTATAAAAAGGGTTCTACATTGAATTAGTTATTGAATATTACACTAACATTTATTAAAACGAGAGAAGGGCCGTAAATAACTTTATTTACTTGCATATAATGAATTATCTATCTTTCTGCTGGGACTTCTATCCAAGTCTACACCAGGCCCTTGAAAACTATAGACATATCGATTGCAATACAAGAATAAACTACCTACCATACGTAATAATTTATAAATTTTTGTATGTGGCGTAAGGTCACACGTGCCTACTTCTAATTGAATTCAACAAAGCATTGTGTAAATCAAGACGGGATTCTAAGAATATTTAATTTGTCAATTCACTATTCATAGATATTTGATTATGATTTTTAAGTGTCATGTCTTGATTGCTCACATGTTTTTTCGATATTAGCACTTACGCTATTGATCTTGCAAATAAATCTAGATTCCAAATTTATATCTAAAGAATATATACTATACTTGAAGCAGTGATGGCTCAGTGGCATTAGCTATGGACTGCCGCGCAGCAGGTCCATGGTTCGAATCCCGCCGCGGGCTTGAGCTTCACCGAATGGTAGAAGAGCATTTTGCGAATGCCCGCCTGGCTAGCAACCACCCTCAAGTAGAAAATCTGTCGCCAAGCACCTAACGGTGTGTTCCGGCAGCAGTCCTTGAGAGCCAGTGAATTTACAGGCACAACTGTCTCAAGGTGACGGGCGCATTGCAATTCGTGACTTGTGACGAAATGCATCTGTTATAGGCAGAGGTTAGTCCGCTTAACATCAGGTGGGCCTCAAGCTTGATCCGTCACAATAATATTTAAAAAAAAATAAGCAAATCACGCAATTATAACGCTTGTTGAAGTACATTTGCAACATTAACATTATGCCTAACATGAGTAATGTTGGCTTTCCAAAGTGACGCCTTTTAATTTATTCCAATGTTTTCGCTTACGGTCATTATTCGAGCCATTGTTAAAGTAAATGACGCAATTGTTCTTTCAGAATAGACATTTTGATGTGGATAATGTGTACGAAGACTTTATTTGAACTCTTTAATGAGGGTGCTGAACGTTAACTATAGGTATTCTTGCAATGTAATAACAGCAGGCGTCGTTTCTTCAACAATTCTTATTGTTGCAAAATGTAACCATATTGTTTCACGTAGATATTTTTAATAAAACGTCATAGTGTTTGTAAAGTTTGGATTTATAAAATATAATTGTATGTAATGCCCTTAGTGTGTCATTCATTAATGAGTTGTCGAGTAGTGAATGTTGAGTTGTGCTCGTCGCGCCGAATCTTGTTGCTAATATTATAAAGTTAGTGGTCGGTCATCGCTCCGGTACCCAACGTCCGGCGTCTCCGCCCGTTACCGCTACCGGCCCGTTGTCTGTACGGCGCGGGCGCCTCTGGTCGTTTACTGTTGTCGACGTGTGCTCCAACAATTAGCACTAATGCGGTGATATCGCCGTAAGTGTGCCGACTGCCACACGGTTACAACTCGCACCATCCTCCTCGGTTCCGCTTCGTACTCCTAGAAAGATCTCTCTTCCATCCGCGGCCTTAACTTAATCACCTCAGTTCTCATCTCAGTGAATGTGAAAAGAACTTGTAATTTATGCACTGTTTTGTTGTCAGTGTCATCTTTCTGTGTCCTATCAACTCCATCCTTAGCATCTAGATACAAAAAAGAGTTGTGGTACTTGTATTTTATTGGTGTGAGGGCTGTCCTCGACTTCATGTTGATGGCTAACAGTCAGGTAAGATGTTATACACTTAGTTTGGTACGTATTTAAAATACCTAGGTACAACTGGCTTTGTAAAATGAAAAGTGGCGTTCGGTTTTGTCATCATACAGTGGTTTAGACCTTGACATGTCTATGACAGATATGGAAGCATATTATGACTATATCTAAATTGCTGCAAGTTCGAAGTTCGGTCACGTCTAAATTGATTTCCGAAAGTCATTCGTTACGCTAATCATCGATTGATCAGTGATATTTTTTAATGTTTAAAATCGATTGAATATATTCTTGTATATCTTGAAATTTTATCGAGTATCAATCTTGTTAAGCGAACACAAAAATACTTTTAAAAAGTAAACTGATAACATAGTTATTCTTATTATGTTAGAGTTAATAAACAGAAGTAAGCCGACGATTGTAGGTAAATAAGTACTTAAATAGTTTAGTCGGTAAACTGCAGACTGAATATATCGTTAGAAGACCTGCTGGATTACATACTGATTTAGTTATCACCGTAATCTTTAGCTCCAGTTGAAATTTTAAACTTGTTCTTATCCCAACTAATGTGTCAAAATCTACTTTATTTAATAATATGAATGCTGTGTAAAATTAAGCATAATCAATATAATATATGTACAAAATATTGGAGTACAAAATGTTTGCCCCGGGCGGGAATTGAATTAAACCGCTCAGCTACTGGGGGGTCGGCTATGTCGCCGAAATTTCGTGCTCCCGGGACAAAACTTTTGTACTCTAATAAGTTGTAAATTTATGATTTTCGCTTAGTACGCAGTAGTGCTTGTAATCATAATATTTGGATAATCAATATAACTTTAAGTATTACTAAATATCAATAGTAAGCACCAAAGTGAAGCAATCCAAAGAAAATAATAAACAGCAGCAACCCGTTGTAATTGATGTAATTAGCGACGTTGCTTGTAACAAACCGATACGTCTTGTTTCCGATTCGTTATGATCTGATACCCATTGTAACCATCAGGTATGGAGTCGGTGTCCCCATTGATTACACAATGCACAATCATTGGTGTGGTTGTGGCGGCTGCAGACCGTTATACAGTAGCCTGCTCGATCAATCGTCATACACAACCAATGATTTAATGCACTAAGCTTGTACCACTAATACAGTCCGCGATAATAGGTACTCGACGCAATAACTCCTTCATTATATTAACTGTAACCTATTCTATGTCTTCGTAAAGGAACTCAGTCGGCTTCACATCAGCGTTCTGATCTACTTACTTCACTCGAGCACCGCTCGACCACGTTATCCAATAATCAACTCGTTTCTAGAAATAATGCGATAAATCCTAACCTAGATAACGATATCTACGATATGTGCCTACTAATAAATTTTAAAACACTTAGGCCCGAATAAGAATGTTTCAGAATGTCCTAATAAAGTTTCGGGTTGCTAACCAACATATAAAATAACTAAATGATAAAAATGACAGTTGAAATGCAGCGCGTTTTAGGCTTTAACCGATGGATAGGCTAAATCGATGACTGTGAAGCGCAAAGATAGTGTTTTATTTATTAATTAGGTTCTGGGTAGCAAAAGCGGAACTTACTGGAACATTCTGAAACAGGCCCTTGTTAAGATATCCCTCTTTACCAGCAAGAACAATTCAACGTGAACACTTTATTTACCTAGTATGCTTTAGAATTTCCATAGATAATAAACATTTCTGTAGTTACTTTAAGAAAATTTTACTATATTAATACTCGTAGAAGTGTAAAAATAAACAGTTTATCTGAGAACTAGAGAGAATGTGAAACAGACCATGCGCTCTCGTTGGCTCAACGAGATATTATATATAGTTATACTACTAATTTATGATAATTTTTTTTAAAATTCACCAACGCTTAACCTCTAATCGATACAACAAATACTAATACAGTTCATATTAACGAATTTAATATAATAAATAAATATATATCGGTTCAGTAGTTTAGGAGCCCATCGCGGGCAAACAACGTGACACGTAATTTTTATATAATATAAGACTTGCGTCTAAATTAGACAGTAGGTATATCTCTCTCAAAAAATATATAGAGACGTAATCGGTTTGAATCTGAAAGTAGAAATATATGAAATCAATTCCAAAGATAAGCCTCGCCGCGGCGCCTCAGTTTTATTCAAAACATTACGTGTAATGGCCCGGTGACATACAAAGTTTACGAATTTATTTGATTTGCCAAAAATTATCACCATAGTAGGACGTAACAAAACAATATCATACATTCATACCCATCTAATGTAATTACAATATCCAATATGCGAACAATTCGCGCCCCTTTGACTCCGTGTGCCGACTTCGCCGGAACTAATCATGACTAATGATACTTAGGGCCTGCTTCAGACTGTTTGAGAAGTTCCGGTTATACTACCCAGAACATATTTTATTTATTTATTTTAAACAAAACACTATCTTTGCGTTTCACAGTCATCGATTTAGCATATCCATCGGTTAAAGCTTGAAACGCGCTGCATGTCAACTGTCATTTTTATCATTCAGTTATTTTATGTCTTGGTTAGCAACCCGAAACTTTATTAAGACATTCTGAAACGGGGCCTTAGTCGAATCTAAGACATCATTAAATTATTATTTAATGCGTAAGTAACGAGAATCATTGAATATTGTAGCAAAATATCTGGTAATAAAGATTTTATCCTACTCTCTTGATATGTCAAACTTGGATGCAAGAATCAAGATCTTACTCGTGACATTTTTATTTTAACTCTAGAAACTTCAGCAGACATTTTGACTCAGTTCAAATTTCAAAAGTTGAGTGCATTAATGTTAGCTCTTTCGATGCAATTACACCTAGTGGCCTCTCTCTTACATCTGGCGCTATGAAATTAAAACTGACACTGTAATTACGAGTAAAATTTCGACATTAATTATCTTTGTGGCAATTATCTTTCTGCGAATTTTAATGCCATTAAATTTTAATGGGAGATTTACAAACTGAACATCGAAAATAACATTGGAAGTACTAATCTATTTTATACCCTTGTGGGTAAACATACAAGGGTACTCCTATCTAAATTAACCTACTCTTATATGGGTTCTTCATTGTAATTAAAGACTATCTATCAGCATAATCGTACATTTTCTTGGCTCAATGTATTGCAATCCTACGTCTATGTAATTAAATTAAATAGATACACAAACAATTAATACGTGCGCTCCAGAGTCGAGTAGTGGTTGATGGAGACGTTAACTCAACTAATAGGGAATAAATTCATCAGCGGCTCAACAGTCTCTCGCAAGTCGCAGTAGCCGGTCGTGGTTGTGTTGTTTGTGTCGCGCTTGGCACCGGCTTCTTGTTAGATCAAAGCGACTGTTAGGACTACAGCTTCGTTACTTGTCACTAAATGTTTGTTTTCTTTGTTACAGGTAAGTGTAAAACGAAAAGATCATCTGTCACACCCAGACCTGCTTCCGCGTGCGGCGCAGCCACCGCCTGATTGTTTAGGTCGTCGTATTTGAAACTACATAGTTTAACAGCTGTTATATTTTTGTTGATTCGTTTATAAATAGGCGAGTCATTGAACCGCTACGTTGAATTGACGTCATCTCTAAACATTGATCTTGATAAAGAATCAGATATGCGGAGCTGATTTGTCACGACTTGTTTTGTGACATTTTTAATTCTATCTCATCCACATTTTTTCTCAAAATGACACGAAATCAGCCTTGTGAGCTGAATAATAAGAATCATTGTGATTAAATGATTTTCTTCTTTATGTTTTGTTGTATTGTAATACTTGTAATGTCATTATTTGTGACATTCAGTTTCACAACCCTGCAGCTAAATGTATTGGCTAGGTGCTTTAGCTAGGGACAAAATAACGCAACAACCAGAGCTTAGGCTCTGTTGCGTGTGAGTGGAGTGCGGATGCAGCACATTGCACGTCTATTTCGGTCCCGCCATTACCTCCCCCTCCCGCGCCACCACCCGCCCCACCCGCGGCCCGCTCCACGGTCACGATCTGCAATACTTCTCGCTCCTTTCCAGATGCTAATTTAGTGCTGGACGATTTATGAATACTAAGAACAACAAGTGCATTGGTACTCGTACTTAAAACAAAGTGTTGAACTTAACCTATGGCGTTTTATTAGTCTTGCTTCTATTTAATGGTTTCCTGTTCCCGCCAAGCTTTTTTAACTTAACTTTGTTTATTTAAGGTTGTTTTCTATACTGCTTAACTCTATTCATAATCAAAGCTAAACTCTAATTTTGCGCGCAAAGGGAAACTGACCATTACGCGCCTAATTTTTGAAATATATTCCCACAAAATTCTTAATCTCTTGATTAATTCAATTATCACGTAATTGCATTAGCAATCAACAATGATTATATAACATATTACTTGTCTGATAAATTTCGTTTATTTGCCCCACTATTTTGTCATATTTTTGATTATGGAAGTCTTGTGGTCTCCATGCCACATTGTCTTTATTCACGTTTGCATCACATAGCTAATATCATCGTTAGTCGAGCAGCTGTAGTTAGGATTGTTGATTGATCACCAGACCTTGGACCTAATTTAACATTCACACATTCTGTTATCTAGTTTCAACCTGAATAATGCAGTTTCCTACCCACTCAGATCAATTAGAATTGCAATCATTTCATTCACCGTTCTATTTCATAGCAATAAGTATTTAAACTCCATGGTCCGCAAGATGTGCTTATAATGGTGAATGAGTAAGCACCGAGTTTGAAAGAAAGTTAAGTGATCGAGCTAAAGAAACAGGAATTTGAAGGCTAGTATATAACGGTCCTCGGCCTCAGCGGACCAATCCGAGCGCTTGAAATTGTATTGTGCACCTAATTGGTCACTGACTGCACCAATCACTTGCTGTGGGACTACAAATTAGTCTTGAATAATGTCAAAGCAATCGTGTGCTTTACGAAATGTACTCTAAAAGTAATTTCATGATGGAATTCAGTTCCCGATATTATCTTTATGTCTTTTTTTAAAGAAATTCCTCACGTACATAAGTTAGATAAATCCGAATATAATTTCGACCACATCCGGTGGTGTTTTCGTAAAGTATTGACTGAGTTTTCTGGCTCAAGCATCGTTAAAAAAAACAGGAAATAAACTACTTGTATTTGCAATAACTATGACACAGATGAAACCCGATTGCATTTTATCGTTACATTGAAATTATAACTGCAAGTCTATATTTTGATGATCATTTTGAAAATTCCTTTATTTTGATACCTCAGTGGATGAGTTTGGAAGAATAAACATTTTTTTCTACCAATATGGCGTGTAAAACCTGCCAGTTCGTTTTTATTTTTAATTTGTTTATGTAATTAATGTCATTTGCGCTATCAAAAGGAGTCTAATGATATCTCATACCAATAGGTTAAGCCGTTTGGAATTTATGCATGAACCTTGAAAACATAACACCTCTGTATTGGCTGTCGTGAAAATTAGATTAAAATTTCTTACCAACAAATCTATGATAATATGTAATGTACCTGCTACCATGGAAGTAATAAGTACTACGTTGTACGTGGTACTTATTACTTCCATGCCTACTACATACCGGCAGAATTGACAAGTTTGCTATTTTACAAATATCATATTGAGGCTGTAGCACTAAGGTCCTATTATTTTTTTACAACTCTCTCCTAAGGTCCAAATGCTAAATATGCACAAACCTAGCAGAAAAACAACAAAATAAAATAAATCCCTTTGAATAATGCTAGAACTCGTGCTGATGAAGTTTTGCTTTTTTTTGTGATCGTGATTGAACAAGCACGAGGCCCACCTGATATTAAGCGGTAACCTCTGCCTATAACAGATGCATTTCGGCACATCATTTGAGCTGCATCAGCGCCCAACATCCTGAGAAAAACAAGTCTCTCCCTGTCATTTTACTGGCTCTTAACGAGTTCTGCCGGAACACACTGTTAGGTGTTTGGCGACAGATTTTCTACTTGATTGGTTGCTAGCCAAGCGAGCATTCACAAGTCCCCAGCCACCAAGCGGTGTAGCTCAGCTGGCTGTGGGGATCTGATACCGCTAGGCCATCACTGCTTATAAATATGATTCGTGTATTCCGTAAAATAGAGTGGTGTGTAAGGGTGAATATGAGACGTGTGCTACCGGCGCGCGGCGCGGCGCCGGCGGCGGTGAGCGGTGCGATTAATTCCACGGCGCGTGCAACGTGTAGCGTGAAGCGGCGAGCGGCGGCGGGCGGCACGTCTGCGCAATAATCGCGTTATCTCGATTTTATGACATATTGTTCATATTTACAACAACATTACGAGGCTCTAATCATTGCGGGGGAATTCACCTACCTACCTGAAACATTAACATAGAATACTTTATAGTTTCTTACCATTTATTATGTGCAGTATTTATGTATTGAATTGAATGCATCAACCAAATCACTTTACAGACAAAAACTTGATTTTTACGGAATTTAACGTAATGAAATACGTTTCTGCTAGACTATCCCGATCCCGATGCTTTGTTTTGTACATAATATACATATGTTGAAGCAGTCACAGCCCAGTAGTAATGATTCAAGACTGCGGAGCAGAAGGTCCATGGTTGGAATCTTGTTTGAGCTTTTCTTTTAGTAAGGATTTTGCCTGGTTAGCTACCACCCTTATGTAGAGTCTTAGCAAGCACCTACTGCTGTCGATGACGACAGCTCTGAGAGCTAGTTCCCATTATCTTACCATCTCGAGCGCATCATCAGGTGAAATTGTGAGGCTTACCTATCAGCAATTTGAAAAAGGACCGTTAAAAAGGTTACTTTGCGTGCCGTCAATTGAGAGTTAGGTTATAATACTAGCTTTCCGGGCGCGGCTCCGCCCGCGCGTATGTCGGTTATCGCGAAAAACATTAACCTCTTTTTGCGCAGTTGGATAAAAACTATCCTATGTTTTTTCCCGGGTCTCAAACTATTTCCGTACCAAATGTCATTCAAATCGGTCTAGTAGTTTTGGCGTTAAAGCGTAACAGACAGACAGAGTTACTTTCGCATTTATAATATTAGTACCTAATTACGTGTCTTATAGGTCTACTACGTATTCAGTCACCTGCGCTACCGCCAACCTACTTATCAACTTGTTACACTTTTATTGTTACTAATTAATTCAACGTTTTTGATACTAGAAGGTTCAGCGTACATTCAGCTCACTTCGTGGGTGCGTTATCTCAAACAACGGAAAACAAGTAAAGGTGTTAAGGCGATCCTGGCCAAAAAACGCCATACAAGAATTAACTTTTCTCAAAGAAAAAACTCGGTTATTAAACTGAAAAAAATATATGTTATTTTTAAGCATATTCTTGAGTTAATTCATAAATCTGATCCACATAATAAATAACTTCACTCGATAGAAAAAAATCCTAAAGTTACCTCTATTTCCAATTTAAAAACGATTTTTGACTCCCTTTTTACCAATCTTTAATTTTAAATTATTTTTTTATACATTACTTATCAATAAAAGTAATTAAATCATAAATAAAAATGTAAAAAAGTTATCATGTTAATTTTATATGATTTTTTAACATGAATTCATGGCATCAGAGCTCGCTCACTTGACCGCCAGTGCGCTCGCAGAGCTCGTCGACGTAGGACCTGTGTCAATTTTTTCGATCTACGCAGCGCCACACAGAACAGGATCAAAATGAATATCAAACAACAAAATAAAACATGCTCTGGGCTAACTTTCGACTCGTTACGCTTATCTTGATGACTTCCTGATTGACGGTGAATGACAATTGATTTCGTAAGTAGTGAAAGTTAGTATCGTGAAGGTTAATATGTGTGTTAATATTAAGAAAAGGGCTGTTTTTTTTTACAAATAAATGGAACTTTGAAATAACTTGTCGAACTCGGTACTGTGATAGATCCAAAGTACCTATTATCACAGTAGCGCAAAATATTCTTCGAAAGGTTATTTTGTACTTTTGGGTGTTGAAGTCGGTTCCATTTTTTGGTAAAAAAAATATTTTTGAATCTTTTTAGTTACCCTTGCTACTTACGGGATCGATTGTCATTCATTGTCAACGACTATATCATCAAGATAGGTCAATATGTTTCAGTTATTGGAGTGTAACTCAAAAACGACTTGAACGATTTTGATATAATTTAAATGAGACTAGACGACAAGCATCAGCTTTCAAACAAAAAAGAATTTTTGAAATCGGTTCACACAGTCAAGAGTTGCGGAGGTAACAAACGTAAAAAAAAACAGACGAATTGAGAACCTCCTCCTTTTTTGGAAGTCAGTTAAAAAAGGGGGAGGTCCTCAATTTGTCCGTTTTTTTTTTACCGAACCGATTTTGATGATTTATTTGATTTGAATGTTGATGATTGTCGTGTGATTTTATTTAAATTTCATCAAAATCGATCTAGCCGTTTTTTGAGTTACACTCCAATAACTGAAAGGTTTTTTCCTATCTTGATGATATAGTCATTGCCAATGAATGACAATCGGTCCCGCAAGTAGCAACGGACACTAAAACGGGTGAGTATTTTTATTTATCAAACCTACTTCAACACCCAAAAGTGTGAAATAACTCTTCGAAGTCGGGACCATGTGCACAATATTGTGATAATAGGTACTTTTGAACTATCACAGTACCGACTTCAACAAGTTATTTCGCACTTTTGAGTGTTGAAGTCAAGCCCATTTTTCGGTAAAAAAAAAATATTGAATTTAGTATTGAATTTGTTAGTAAATTTGAGTCGTCTTTTTTATGATTATAGAAATAATAAGTGACATTAAGCGATTTTTAAAACTGGATGGATATAAATTAAATTATAAGTAAAAACATGAATCTGGCTGTATGGAAACTCATGTCACGTCACGACCATGATATGCGATGTCACACCCGTGACTTGAACTAGTTTTTTGATAACTTTCTAGGTTCAATAAGCTTGCTAAAATGCAATGAAATTATTGTTTTTATATCTAGTTTTAGCCAAATGCCTAGTATTTCGTACCCAGGGTCTAAGATAATGAAGTTAATAATCAAAGCCCAGTGTATGGGTATACACTGGGCTTTGAGTATTAACTTCATTACCATATTATATAATCAAATCTGTACATTATAATTTTTAGTATAGATTTACTCCACCCTTTTTTAATTATTATATGATATTAATAATATATATATTATAAATTCAAAAGTTAGTATGTGTTTTAGCTTCTTAACCGACTTCAAAAAAGGAGGAGGTTTTCAATTCGTCTATTTATTTTAAATGTTTGTTACCTCAGAACTTTTTACTGATAAACCGATTTATATGATTCTTTTTATATTTGAATGTTTGTCGTATGGTCCTATTTAAATTTCATCAAAATTGGTCAAGCCGTTTTTTAAGCCGTCGGCCCCGGTTGTTGTCTCACGATGGCAGTAGTATCAGCATGGTAGTAGGGCGTTTTGCATTTTGAATGCCCGCCTGGCTAGCTGCCACCCTTAAGAAGAAAATCTGTCGCCAAGCACCTAACGGTGTGTTCCGGCAGCTGTCCTTGAGTGTTCTAGGAGTAATTCTAGGGTAACCTGAACAACATCCTAGACCACATCTTTAATAACCATCAAGTGAGATAGTAGTCCAAGGCTAGCCTATCAATAATTATAAAAAAAACATGCATTTATTAATACTCGTAGTAGAATGATACACAAAGTTGTC
This sequence comes from Plagodis dolabraria, assembly GCA_963854805.1. Classification (NCBI taxonomy): domain Eukaryota; kingdom Metazoa; phylum Arthropoda; class Insecta; order Lepidoptera; family Geometridae; genus Plagodis; species Plagodis dolabraria. Next base: position 6,789,221 of record OY978461.1, read on the forward strand.
AGTGACTATGATTAAATGAAATCATCAACATTCATTTTAGCACCTTTGTGGCAAGCCCGCAGTAGCCACTTAATCGATCATTAATTATGTATTACTGATAATTAATTAACCTCAGTCACAAACGAGATGCCCTTAGTCTGCCATAATGAACACTGCATCTATTAGGATACTACTAGTCATAACAAGCGCTCTAGGCGCACGCCTATTAGTAAGGTACATATCGGACGAACTCAAAAATTTTGCTCTATTTTAGCGAACACGTTTTAGGTGCCCACCCCACCAACTTAAGCATAGTGAGGGGTAACCAACTCCAACTTCTTTAACAAATATTTGTAGTTCACGACCGTGTAGAATTAGTTTCACTCGTCTGTGGAAACCGCGGTGTAGTTGTACTCTTATCTTTTTTTTAGTTACACTCTAATAACTGAAAGGTTTTTTCCTATCTTGATGATATAGTTATTGCTAATTAATGACAATCGAATCCTCAAGTAGCAAGGGACACTAAAATGGGGGATTTTTTTTTACCCCAAAAATTTAACTGACTTTAACACTCAAGGGTGTGAAATAACTTGTTGAAGTCGGGACCATGCGCACAATATTGTAATAATATGTACTTTTGACCTATCATGGTACCGACTTCAACAAGTTATTTTGCACCTTTGAGTGCTGAATTCAAGCCCATTTTTCGCCAAAAATTTGCTTAACACCGCTGAATGGATTTAGATGATATATCATAAAACGTATTCTAATTTTTATCTCGATTTTCCGAACGGTTCCTGAAGGATCAGGAAAACCAATTTTGATGAATGGAATCTAGATATGTTGTAATTGATTGTTTGAAACTATATCTAACTCGTGTAGTTTTTAACGCAATTTGCGAACCATATACTGTTAATATGTACACAATGGTTAAATTAAGGTTAGTAAATTGTTATCACTATTGTTAGGTCCAATGCCAAAAAATATGAGTTCAATTTATTCTGTTGTATCTCTTTATACTTGTTATCTGGGGAATCCTCAACTCAACTGTAATAAAATATATATTTAGATTTTTTTTATGTATATCACACATAAAAACTCTTTACATTTTCGCAAGCTCATTGAACCTAGAAAAATATTAAAATACTAGTTCAAAGTCTCGGGTGTGACATTGAGTACCATAGTCGTGACGTAACATGAGTTTCCATACAGCCAGATTTACGTTTTTACTTATAATTCAATTTATATCCATCTAGTATTAAAAATCACTTAATGTTACATATTACTTCTATAGTTATAAAAAAATACTACTTAAATTTACTAACAAATCCAATACTAATGCAATTTCTCAATATAAAAAAATGTTTACCGAAAAATGAAACCGACATCAACACTCCAAAGTGTGAAATAACTGGTTGAAGTCGGTGCCATAATAGTTCAAAAGTACCTAGTATAACAATATTTTGCGCATGAAACCGACTTCGACAAGTTATTTCACACTTGAGTGTTGAAGTTGGTTCCATTTTTTGTTAAAAAAAAATTAAACTCTTTTTAGTGATTCTTGCTACTTACTGGATCGATTGTCATTCACTGTCAAAGACTATAATATCATCAAGATAGGAAAATATTTTTCAGTTATTGGAGTGTCATTCATGATACTTGTCGTTCAATTTCATTTAAAAATCAAACGACAAGTATCAGCTTTAATAAAAAAAGAATTATCAAAATCGGTTCACCCAGTCAAAAGTTCTGAGGTAACACACATAATAAAAAATATAGACTAATTGCGAACCTCCTACTTTTTGAAGTCGGTTCAGAAGCTAACACACATACTAACTAACTGAGTTTATTAGAAATATGTTAAAAACCTTATCTTACAATTTTCATAAACTACTTTTATATAGTAACTTAAAATTCATTTATTAATTTTAAATTCCAAATAACATTTTGATTTATAACAGTGCGCGTATAGACACATTATATCTAAATATAGTATCTGTTGCCCTGTTTTATGACTTAATTTTTTTTAGTTTTACGGGATATGGTTCTACTGTATCTTCAATAATGGACACTATCTGGCAAATTTTATTTTTATTTCTGGCCAATTTTGCTAGAAGGCAAATATCTGCCTGAAGATGGTTGCCTTAATGAGCGATGATTATGAAGTAAGATTTGTACTCATTGACTTTGAATTGAGCACTCTGTACAGGACAGCTTTATGAAATTTATTACAATGGGGCTCCTGCCACAACCAAGACAATTGATACATATTTTTAGTTTCAAAAATGCTCTCTATAAGCGCTCAACTTAACAAGTATCGTTTTGGATAATATCTTTTTTATTAAACTTGCAAAACAGTTCATTGGAATGAGCTTAAATTATATCAAAAATATTGTGAAATTTGGTTTTATTTTAAACGCGACATATAATTCTTTGAGATTTGTTATTATGTTGAATACATGGTCTGAAAATAATAATTTAAAAAAACTTAACTAAAACTAAACGATTCTGTCTCGACCATGGGCCACTCGCCACAACCGTGGTTCTATGAAAACCACGGTTGTGACGTCCATGGATGTGAAATGTTCGCACCGTGCTATAACTACAAAGATTAAACAAAAGTAGCCATCTTAAAACAATCACTAGATTAATTGTTATTAAACACACCAAATTAATAAAAATCTGCGAAGACATATTCATAAATACATATTTTAAGAGCCACGGTCTTGACAGCATAAGGGTACTCGTTTTACAAAATAACTAATATCAAACTTATTTTTACGCAGCTATATCACTCGACGCCATTAATTAATAGGACCACTGTGACAGACAGACTTGTTACTGAATTCTGGGAATCTCACATGACATGGTTGTGACATTTAATGTGTTCTTTTAATGAAGTTTATGTATATATATATTTATTTAAAATATAATAATATTACCAAATTACCATTTATGAATAGGTGCATTAAACGGCTTTCTCTATAATCAGTACTAATATTATAAATGCGAAAGTAACTCTGTCTGTCTGTTAGGCTTTCACGCCAAAACTACTGGACTGATTTGAATAAAATTTGGTATGGAAATAGTTTGAGACCCGGGAAAAACATGGGATAGTTTGTATCCAACTGCGCAAAAAGAGGTTAATGTTTTTGCGCGATAACCGACAAACGCGCGGGCGGAGCCGCGCCTGGAAAGCTAGTAAAAATATAATAGAACCTTAATATATTAAGTTAATATAGTTCTCACAAATAAAAATGTTTTTCTTAAGAATGATAATTTACCCATCTAAAATAACCGTCGGTACACAATAAACTGTATAGATATATAAACACTACTGTACTGATCGAACCCCTACAAGACCCGATTATTTTTCCGGCGTATGTACCAATACACGACAAATGTTAATTCCATTCTAAAATGTCATACTGACGTGATCTCCGCTACGTAGGTAGGACTGTACTGTACCTTACCTGGAGAGCTAAAAGCGTGCACGCGGCGCATCGCACACAACTCTGTGTCGCGTAAATGAATACGTCGCGCTCGCATAAAATACCTAAAGTCCGTGGAAAGCCTCGCCTTAAAATAGGTTTTTAAATAAAGCAAACATTAAGTGTCTGCTCTTGTGATAACATTATGTTAGTTGCTTTGCTTCGTAATATACGTACCTATCTATATAGTGTGTATAGTGAAGTAAATTATTACTTAGTACTCATCACCGGATTGTCCAATGCTAAATACAGCCGCCCATTATGGGGGTTTTTCTATAATCCGCACGCTTGGCAGGCGTCTTAGGGATCGCACTGAGAGATATCAGTTCCTCAAAAAGCGCTGCTACCCACCTGGTTTTTAACCTACCTTAGTTGCCTCTTACGTCAACAACTGGTAGATAAGGATGACATTCTAGCCCGGCATTCCACGGGCGCTTTTTCAAGTAATTATCTGAAATTAAGGACTGCTTAAAGCGAACAGTGTGAGAGTACCGATTCTTTAATGTAATAAGCCTCTTTTTTTTATGCTTGATAGGTTAGCCTTTGACCACTATCTCACCTGATGGTAAGTGATGTTGTCGAAGTTGTTGTTCACGCTAACCTAGAATCTCTTTGTGGTGTTGAGAGGTAACATGGTAAAATTGGGAAACCGGAATCAGATGGAAGATCTCTTCAGAACTGTCCCCACAATACTTAAATGCAGTAGAATACACACAGAGCTTCGGCATCCCTACGTATAAAGACGGTTGTCAGAGTTCTTGATTACGAACTAGTTTGTTGGAGGACCTGGTACACCTGCTAAGCAAATTATGGAGAGAATTGCCGAGAAAGTAGATGATAACGATCTGTAAATGTTCTTCCTTCTGTCTGGCCCTTCTGTTATTCTTTTAAACTCCATCAAAATTCTAGTTTTTACAGTAATCTCTTTGAATTTCTCACTTAAGACGCGACTTTATTCGTATTAGGTTGATTGACTACGATACCTAACTATATGATTATAGTTAGCAAGTCTTTCTGTGTTTTGTATAAACACACTTTTATAATATAGCTGTCGCAAAATAACTTAATATAGTTTAGTTACATTTAGTGAAAACAGCGAAATCTGAAAAGGAGAGCTTGTTTTGTTTCGAGGTTGTTTTTTCTTTTAATTTTAATTTCGGTAACGAAGCATGAAACAAGGTCAGGTATAATGAGTTTGAATAGAAAAAGGAAGAGAGTGTGCAGTCCTATTTACATTTATTAATTAAAATTTAATTGTGTATTTGCACTTGAAAAGTATACTTTCTTTTTTATACTGCCATTTTTAATGCTCGCTAACTAACATTTGAAGAATTAATAAATTCTTCATATTATGCACTCATTTTTATACTTGTTTTTCACGAACTAATAATTCAATTTCACAGCAATATTCTATAGGACATCATAATCACATCATAATAAATAAGGAAATTCGCGACAAAAGTAAAGATACCTACGTATGTAACTCGTAGAATAAAATTTGCAAGTTGTGGTGGCCGTGGGCCCGGCATGCCACATCACTCGACGAACCGTTAGCAGTTAGCAGATGGAGAAAAGAAATGGAGTAGTGGCAATGCATCGGAAGAGTAGAGGAAATAAGTATGTACGTACTTACAACAAAGTCCGCCGGTGGACAGATGACAACTACATACTATAGTTAGTTGATGAAGCGCTCGTAGCGAAGTTTGATTAGCCATTCTGAATCGATCAACGTCCGCCGCGGTCAGGAGTTGGATGGGTGACCGCTGGTGACATTACTACTGAGCGCTTCCGTGCTTCGGAGGGCACGTTAAGCCGTCGGTCCCGGTTGTTGTCTTAGGATGGCAGTCGTTACAGCATGGTGGTAGGGTACTTTGCGAATGCCCGCCTGGCTAGCTACCACCCTCAAGTAGAAAATCTGTCGCCAAGCACCTAACGGTGTGTTCCGGCAGCTGTCCTTGAGAGCTAGTAATTCTAGGTTAGCCTGTACAACATCTTCGACCACATCATCACTTACCATCAGGTGAGATAGTGGTCAAAGGCTAACCTATCAGGCATAAAAAAAAAAGTTAAGGTAATAATATTTGGAAAGATAGAAAAATAACATTGTGCTGTATTTGTAATCTCTGCTTATGTAGGTATGTAGCCTTGTGAAGGAGCTTTCACCCTTTGTCGTCGCGCATGGACCCGAAGAGGTTACGTAACATTGTACAACAATGCACCGCTCCAACTTGATTGAGTAAGCTTTCTGCAGATTTACATGTTTCTGTCTCTCTTATGTTTCTATACTATGCTTTCGCCGTCTAAAACACAGATGCTAAATAATGGATTATTGTCAACTTCCAACAAAATTACAGTTTGTAATAAACTTCATAATAAAAGCTCTCTCAGTACTAAGACACTGTAAAAGTAAGTGCTATACAATGATGTCTTAGCGTTCAGTAATCCGTCAGATTGTATGAATGACAACTCATTCCATCTTTATTTATCGTCTATACAACACTTACACATTTCTGGACTTAAAAAAGGCTGCCAACTGGGAGTGGGCTGGAGCATTTGGACTGCCTGTGAGTTTGCTATGACTTATAGGTTGTCTAAATGCTTCTATTGTAGTAGCTGTAGTGTTGTGTATAGTTCGTATTATTTTATTTGATAAAGGTACCTCCGGTAAACAAAAAAATACAAAAGTAAATTCGTCGTTAGATATTAAATAATACCTATTGCCAAATAGTTGAAGAAATACGAAAAAAAAGACTTGGTTTAACCTGCTTTAGAGATCGTGACCAGTAAGTCTGTAAAAAGATTTTTTATGTGTAAATATGAGCGCATTGCTTTCTCGATCGCGCTAGTTTCGACCGTGCTGCGGCGCGGCGTTCGCTCCACTCACTTTACATCAACAATACTTACATGTGGTAACTGCAACTTAATCTGTCGTTATGTTATGTCTAAGTCGAAGTTACGTTACATTATGCTGAAACAAAAAGGTCACACGTTCAGTTTTGCAACTTCCAATGATGCTCTCAACGATTCCGAATAGCGGATGTGTTGCTAACTTGCTTTCATTATCATCAATTAAGTTCATCTTATCTCTGATTAGTGATTACGTGTACGTTCTCTAAAGGAGACTTGTTAGGCTCATCGCTTTAGAAGTAACTGTCTTCACAGTACTGCCTTTTTAGTCACATAATTCTACAAAACTTCATCCTTGCTTCCTTGGGTCTTCTTATCACTTCTATATTTTCTGGCACTGGAGCTACTTTCAAGCTTATTCTGATATATTCTGCCTTAATCTTATTCAATCTAGTTACACCACGCATCCTTCTCTACGTTCGCGTTTCTGCCATATGCTCACGTCGGTCTCTTTTGTTGCCCAACACACTGATCAATAGTTATAAGTATTTAACGGGACTTAACCGCCAGGTGGAGAAATCTGCTATAGCCGAACATCTGCTAGAGTCAGGACCTTATCACTGGATTGAGCTCCACGACCCGAAAGTCCTCTCAACGGAACGTCACTACCATTCTAGACTAGTACGAGAAGCTATTGAAATAAGGAAATATCATAATTTCAATCGAGAGGATGGTTTTAAGTTAGCTGCATCCTGGAATCCAGTGCCAAGGAAATGCACCAAGCGCGTTTTACCTTCATTAAGACCTGTGGATGTTGTCAGTGTTGTGTGTCGAGACGATACATTTCTAAATCAAATGCGGATAGTTGGAGAAAATACCCGCCCTTCAAGACGCTGACACCCCTCCTCTTTAGTCCGCTCGTGACCACGACACACACGAAGCCTAATAACCTTTTCCTGGGACTTTTTATGGATATACGCGAGTCATAGTCGCAGAGATATGTCACCATTTCATTCACAAATAAATCTTGTTCAATATTAGTTACCAGTCAAAATATTAAGAGCTTTTTCTGTAAAAATAAAAAGATCTTTTTAGATTTTAGATTGTTAGAGCGACTAAAATTGTTTTAAGAATGTTTATGTCTTCAGCAGATTGGTAACTTTAACAGAGACTTTAAAAACTTGAAATAATGCTGTTTATAAAGATTACAAAGAGCAGAGCTTACATCATGCTTTCAATAAAGGAAAAATATCATATCAAAAAAACACCACAAACACCGGCAAACTGAAACTTTAGGTACCGTACAAGAAACAGATATCAAATGTTTCAAACAAATCAACCATCCACACAGTTATTACGAAAATTATGTTTTGTAGCTATAACTATAAACTAACTATACAAATCATTGAAATGTTCATCATGACGGTTTGATTCAGTATAACAAGCTTTTTTATTTAGTTGTTATAAAAAAGGTGGTCAGATAGCGGAAGTATGCTGCCACAGATTAAGTTATAGTTGCTGAAGTAAAAACAACGTAAACATTACATACGATACCTATGCAATCAATATAAGAGCCAACAGAAAATTAGCCAGAAGTAAATATACACACATTAAAAATCCGGTTTTGGTACGAGTTCGTAAAATCAGCCTTTCTCGAAGGTCGCGGACGGGCAGTGGGAGGTCTGGGAGGGGAAGGGGGGCATGGAAATCTCAGCTTCCGTGACTACTACCGTCCACCTACCACGGCATTGATGCACTTTCTTATTCTTATTCTATTTGGGGCGATATGTCCTGCACTGACGTCCCGCTTGGGGTGTTTTGTAAATATATTTTTTCGATTTGTAAATATATATTCATCGAGGAGGTGGGATGGTTTGGGTAGACCCAAACAATCCCACCTCCTCGATGTAGCGGAAAAGGGTTTTCTTTGGGTCGCTGGCACAGCTGCTCCAGTGATGTATGTGTGATGGTGGTGAGGATGTCTTCGATGAGAATGTCTTGTTAGTCCTGTAGTAATTCTTATTTGATCCGTGGGCCGTGGTTTTGCAGTGCATAGAACATGGTCTTTGTTTGTTTACAATCCTCTGTCTTATTCCACAGGTTTGTTCGTCTCTCTCGATGTGATAACGCAATAGTTCTCGTACTACCATTCCTGGTGGCTTGCAAAGGTTCTTCATCATCACATACCTGTTTTTTTACTCCGTTTTTGGCCAGAGTTTCTACCATAGTGTTGTCCGGTGATACAGTATGCCCCTTTGTCCATGTCATTATATTATGTAATAGTTTGATAGCTATAGTAAGACAGCATGACACTCAGCTATCACTCTAGACCTGGTTACTGGTCTTCTGAGATCATATATTATAGCTGAACTGTCCGCAGCTTGTCCTCGAGCTCACCTTCTAAACTGGGTGTGTGTAGTAGAAACGTTATGGAGTAAATGGTATAGATGTACCAATTTACCTGAACAGTTAAAGGACTGGATTGAAAACCGCTTATCTGTACCGATATGGCCGGTTTTGCGTGCCGGTACTTCATTAGTCGATTAGATCTTAACTCATCATATATACTACTCCAAGAAATCATCGTCAGAAGCGCGAATCACTCAATCAGTACTTATCAGTACTAATATTATAAATGCGAAAGTAACTCTGTCTGTCTGTTACGCTTTCACGCCAAAACTACTGGACCGATTTGAATGAAATTTGGTGTGGAAATAGTTTGAGACCCGGGTAAAAACATAGGATAGTTTTTATCCAACTGCGCAAAAAGAGGTTAATGTTTTTGCGCGATAACCGACATACGCGCGGGTGGAGCCGCGCCCGGAAAGCTAGTTGTAAATATTTTTACGTTTTCGGAGTGTGTCGTCAGCGATGTGATTGCAAATATATACATTTTGAAATACTATCGCAAAGCAAGCACTCTTGTTATTACTTCAGCGTTATTACTACATGCAAGAGACAAATAAAAGTTACATATAAATATGTAATAATATTATACTATTCAATTGAATTCCTATATATATTTGTTGAAAGAAGGTATATGTAGTTTTTAAGATAAAATAAATTTAGTTGTCTAGTCAATCAGTCAATTGGTGTACAAATATTAAAATCAGTTAACATACATCAATATTATTTTTGTTAGTCTATCTATACAAAGCATTAAATAAAAATTGGCCAAGTGCGAGTCGGACTCGCGCACGAAGGGTTCCGTACCATTAGCTGTACAACATTAATTAGGCTTCATATTTTAACCTTTTTTGTTTTAACGTCCGCGAGTCCGACTCGCACTTGGCCAAATTTTTGTATTTGTTGTTAAAGCAGCAACAGAAATACATCATCGGTGAAAATTTCAACTGTCTAGCTATCACCGTTCTTGATATAAGTACATCCTGGTGACAGACGGACGGACGGACGGATGGATGGACAGCGAAGTCTCAGTAATAGTAAATAATAACCCTAAAAAATATTATAAAACTAGCTTTCCGGGCGCGGCTTCGCCCGCGCGTATGTCGGTTATCGCGCAAAAACATTAACCTCTTTGCGCAAACTATCCTATATGTTTTTTCCCGGGTCTCAAACAATTTCCATACCAAATTGCATTCAAATCGGTCCAGTAGTTTTGGCGTGAAAGCGTAACAGACAGACGGACAGAGTTACTTTCGCATTTATAATATTAGTACTGATGTATAGTGCACTGCGTGGCAGTAAGAGCCTGTTCAATGTGCAACTAGCTCTACCGCCGCCGCCGCCGGCCGCGCCACAGCTGTCACTGTCAGTCTCCAGTCTTGCATAATGCATGTTGTTCTAGATAAAGCTATTAAATTCGGCATTGAATATAGGAATGATTTGTGGGTGGCTTTTAAGCGTATCATATCAAATTGATCTACTAATCTCATTACTACGAAAGTTGAATTGAAGGGAAGCATAACCGATTTGTGTGGTAATATTAACTTATAAAGGATTCGGTACAGCAACGCTTCAAACTAGTTTCGATGAAATACATTAACTGGCCGTGTGTTTATTATTTCCTATTATTATTTGATAAGCGGGCTGGGCTCGTGCGCTTTTCCTACCTTTTTTTTGTGCATGATAGGTTAGCCTTTGACCACTACCTCACTGATGGAAGTGTTGATGTGGTTGAAGATGTTGTTCAGGATAACCTAGAATTACTGGCTCTCAAGGACAGCTGCCGGAACACACCTTTAAGTGCTTGGCGACAGATTTTCTACTTAAGGGTGGTAGCTAGCCAAGCGGGCATTCCCAAAATGCCCTTCCACCATTCTGTGAAGCTGAAGCCCGCGCGAATTCTGTATATTTTGTATGGGACCAAAAATATACAATCTGATACCAAGCCTCTAAATAATAACTTATTTAAAATTAAGCTTAATTTTTTTATTCTTGACTGACAAAAATATGAATTTATATTATTGACATTATATCCACTTTTTTATGTATCTAGAATTGATTTTTTTATTAACATTGTATTGACACTATATTGTAACTTGTGTGAACTGTTCAAGTACTTAACTAAAATTATATTTTTCGTCCTTTGTTATTGTTAATTTGGTTAATTCATGGCCGCCTCTCAAAAATTTGTACTTATATCTGGACAAAACATGATCTCTATATTTCATTATGACACCAATATACTTACATGCGTTTGTTATGTACCTATAATACTCATGTTTATTCAAATAAATGTTTATCTTATAATCTCCGAGCGCCCCGCCTAGGATTCTTGGACAGCGTATACCGGGGGATCAGGGACTACTGACTGAACTGGTTATAATAGTGCCTCAATATTGCATCGGTCAGGCAGCTCCCTTCCACTTATTATTCGACTAATTTGTTGGAGTTTAGGTTTAGTTGTAAATTTGTAGTTAGACCATCTATATATAGATTGTGTTCTTGAATTTTATTTATATCAGCTAAATGTTGTTTTATAGGTTATCTGCAGTAATTAGTTACGAGTAATTAATTAATGATGAATTTGGTTTTCCTTATAAGTAAAAATTTATGAAGTAAAACATAAATTATATTTTTCCTATTACGAGCAAAGAGTTCTAAGAAGCGTTGTTTGAGTAAGCTGGTGGTTCCAAAATTACAGCTAAGTCACCACAGCTTAGTTCCGCGTCCTCCGTGACGTCATCAACTCACAGACCCAAACTGTTAACTACCTATTTATAATTATTACAGCTTACTCACTGGTCGGCGCGTAGCGGTGCTCTGCGCCTTCCATTTTGTTTTGCTTTACGATCCCTGACCTTTCTCAAAACAGTCTTATGTCTTATTGTACCATGAGTCAAATGTTCATAACTGGTGTCTCGCTTGTCAGCTGTATTGTATCGTGTTTGTTCAAAATAAGGTTTTTATTTAGTGGCTTTGTTACTTCAGAATCGGTAATGTCTTAATTATATTCACCGTCATTAGGTGTCATTGAAATCGCTTGAGTTGGTTTACTGGCTACTTACCTGACTTGCTAATTGAATGTTAATCTCGTGTCCTTAGCGTTAATGGCTCAATCTAATGGTCGTGCACGTATTTGTGCCTTTCCAAATGTGCGCGCCTTCATTGCCGACGTCAAAGTCGATGCCAGCTCATTATTGGCATTCTAAGGCTCTGTTTCCTGCGCGTGCTGCTGCAAAGGTCACGCCAATGCTTTCGTATTAACTATGGTTGAATCTGTGCGATTGCCTGCCGTTGACTCACTATCACTAGTTAGGTGAACATCTCTCCAATTTGTGCTTTGGAGTTATTGTAACATATTCTGCTGCTTGTGTCACTACTCTGCAGCACAGATTTCAGTGTAAAATCTAACGGAGTAAATCTTCTCTCTCATTTACCTACTTTGTTTGTCAACCGCTGTAAAAACCACAAACATATTTTTTACATAGATACTCTCAAACTCTTGCGTTAATTTAAAATTAACTGCACAAAAAATAATGCTAAAGTGTTTTATCTTATTATAGAATATATGCTAATCTGTTTTATGATATCTTATGAATTTATTTTATATTGATGATTTGATTAATATAATAGTAGGTCCTTACCTTTATATGAAATTGGCGTTTTATAAGGAAAAAGCAGAACGATTGAATTAGAAATTAAAATAAAGTATGTACCATTGTTATCCAGGCGCTTTCGCCATTTTATCAGTAAGTAGTTCATTGATTCCTAAGCTGAAAAAAATTAAGTCCTTAAGACGAGGCTGCGGAAAAAATACTCTCATTCGACTAGTTTTTTTAACCAACTTAAATATGCAATCGACACGTTAACTTAAATATTTGATTTTCAAACCTTTTTCTATCCGTTGTTAAGACAGAAACACATTTGAAAGAAATTTACTCGATAGTTTTAATTTTTTTAAATGAAGCCTTTTCTTTAAATTATTGGATTTTTCTTGGAAACTACGTCAGTTACATATCAATAATAAATACACATAGAAAGGAAATGTAGTTTATTATCCACTGTAAAAGTAAAATTTACCTAGAGTTATTAGTATTCTCATAATAAATTAAATTGTGTTTTGGACTTACGACCTTTAGTTCTGTGCAGGATTACGGTCAATCGGAAGATTCGATATTCAACCTTATTAGCTTACGCTTACGAAATAAAATCAATGCGTAAGAGCTGTCCTTCAGTGCCGCGCTGTACGCCGTTGGACGTGGACCTGTCGCTCGCGCGCTATCACCTGAGCAGTATAAATACGTATCTTGGTAGGTATATCAATCAATATGGGAAATAAAGATAACTAAAAAATAAAAAAAGGAAGCAGAAGAGTCGATACAAAGACTTTGCAAGAATTATGAGAGAGGCAAAAGTGTATAATATTTCAGTTTTTTTTACCTATTGCACCTATGCAAATTTAATATTCGTTTGTGTTTATTCTATTCATGAAACATACTATCTCGACCGAACTAAGAGATTCTATACCAACTAGGTTTCCTATAGTACTGTAATGGAGCTGTAAAATAACTATATGTCGTACTAATCTAAGTATGATTAGTAGGGTACTATAATAATATCTGGTATATGTATAATTATGGTCTCACCTGATGGTAAGTGATGTGGTTGAAGGTGCCAAACAGGTGTAAACTAAAATTATCTGGCTCTAAAGTACAGCTGCCGTTCAACCGTAAATGGAGTTGAGTGTTGCTAAATAATAATAACACAAGCGTAGCAAATCAAAGCATTTGGTTTGGTGGGTAGGTATATCGCAATAAAACATCGAACATTCTTTATGTCCCTCAAGACTAGATGTAGATTTATATCAATGAAAGAATATTCAGAATCAGGCAAGTAGGTATATATTCAAGAGATTATCTACAAAGTCACCTGCATAGGTACTTTTAAATATACATTTTATCACTTAGACATGTACATATAAGTATCGATTTATACAAAAATAATAGAGTGGAATAAATAGATTGTGTATATACTCGTATAATAAAAAAGACTGTGCTCAAAAATGCACCTACTTTCTCAGGAAAAAAAATAATAAATCAGTCGAAGTCCGAGATCACTCGGAACAGGGAGAACTGTCGGAGTCGCCATCTTCTCTCATATTATAAGTTTACACTGTTCTTCCACTACACGAAAATAAGTGAGTAATTCTTTGAACATAATACTTTAGTATTGCTAAATTTGCTAATTTTATTCACAGGAAATTTCTTAAAGGAAATATTTTATATACTACCTATATTAGGCTAAAAATTATTTTGACCTATCCATAGCAGAGCAGCAGGTAAAATTAAATAAAATAACGTATAAATGTATAAATACAATGAAATTTTCTTTTTTACACTGAAAAAAAAACTTTACATTATTATCGCCCTGCACTTGTCACACCTCTGTAGGATCGGTATAAACAATATATTTTTTCTGAGTACCTACACAAAAGACAACGCATTGACATAATTGTGCGGAGTAAGACTTAAATTTTATGGCCGGCCTCCTATCTGAAGCAATACTCCTTTGCGAATGCCATCGTTGATACGTATTATACTTGCCTTCACCCCCTTTTCGGTTATTAGGGTATTAGATAGATGGTAAAGAGCGATGTTGTACTCTTGACGTGCAAAAAATCTGACGTGCAAATTATCTGAATTTATGTATTTAAATTCATTTATTCATATTCCCAACACCCCCTTTCTGAAGGCCGAGCTTCAGCAGGGGCGGAGCAGTTTGTATGGCGGCCGTGTTGAAATCGCCATTTTGGATTTTTGACAGGTGTCATTCGACTGCTCTCCCGACATTTATCCTTACAAATTATAGTACAAATTGTGCGAAATTGATTGTCGGACAAACAGAAATGTACAGTTGCTTTTCTGAAGGCTTCAGGTAACTGATTGTCTGTAAAATGTATTTTGCAGGTATATATATCAATCAAAAATCTGATTGATATTATCAAACTGAAGGCTAAATGCACATTTTGCATGGTGGTAGGGCACTTTGCGAATGCCCGCCTGGCTAGCTACCACCCTCAAGTAGAAAATCTGTCGCCAAGCACCTAACGGTGTGTTCCGGCAGCTGTCCTTGAGAGCCAGTAATTCTAGGTTAGCCTGAACAACATCTTCGACCACATCATCACTTACCAACAGGTGAGATAGTGGTCAAAGGGTAACCTATCAGGCATACTTCCCGTTCCGATACTCGTTATTTCTCACGTACACTTTTGCATATCATTAATTCTGTATAATCATTAATACTGTATAAATTGAAAATAATATATTTTTTATTTCATAAATGATTTTTTGTTAATTTATATACATCTTAACTTAATTTGTCTATTACCACTTACTAACAATCTAAGAATCCACTGTTTTTATTTAAATGTCTAATTTAGTCACCTGTTCCAGTGCCACTCTCTCACTTATCTGCCATGTTGCATTAAAAGAAGCTTGTATAACATGTTGTCTACAATGTTTCTGCAGTTGTGTTATTTTTAAAAAACCCTAAGTTTAAGGCCATTACAATTGCGTATATAGACTCTTCTGCAAGTTTGGTAAAAAATCTTATCCTGCTGTTTAGAAGTGGCTAGATCTATATCTGGTTGGTCTATCTAATTTTTACCATAGTTGGTATCTAAAAGCAGAGTAATAACACCTTTCTGTTCACCAGTGTAACTGAAAAATAAAACGTAATAGGATGTATACGAACATATTTTCAACATTAGTAATCAATAGTTAAAAATTATATGATAGCAATAAAAAACAACCTACTTTATATTATTATGGGAACGTGTACCGTAGCACAGTTATGAAAAACTATAATTCATATTTGTATGACGAGTCATGGTAAAATATATTGGCCACAACTAACATTTAATCAAATCAAATCCATTTATTTCAGGTCAATTGTACCCATATTCACCGAATATAATATAATGTTATGCTCATTCAATTTGATGGTATTTTACTTTATTCTAATGATGTGTAATCTGATTAATCGCATTCCAAGATACTGAGAACAATGTTGATTCATTCATAAATTATCGTCCACGCCAAGGGGTAATGAAATTTTTGTAGTAATTTTAATCAGTAGAAATCACTTTCGTTACTACGGAGAATTTAAAAACACCCCCCATTTATCAATATATATCGTGCCGTTTGGGCTGATATGTACCATCATCATATTCCGACCCTTGTCTCACTTTATTTTGGTTTGGTGCAATATGTTTTCTCTATAAACACAGAGACTGCGACACAACAACATAGCAAAGAAAAAAAAAGACTTGAAAACAATTTTTTTAATTAAAAAGTCTGGTAACTAACTGGTTGATATCGGTGCAATATGATCTCAATTTTGTGCTCATGTAACTGACTTAGACAGGTTATTTGATATACTGATGACTACAGACTTTACTAGAGAGATTATTATTCACATATTATTAATAGATTTTATCACTATTTAACAATAACTTTCATCTATATTCATTCGTTGCTAGAAGCACTGCGATCGTCAAGGAATTTTGGCAAATTACTTTTTAGTAAGTTTGACTGTAACTGGCAAACCGTTCGACCGATGTTGATGAAATTAAAATGAAACCAATTAAGAGTTAAACTGTACTAGCAAATAAATAATCTTCAAGATTGTAAGGTTCAGTAAAAAAGTTATGTGTGGTCAAACATAAAATAAAAAATAGACAAGTCAATTTAAGAACCCTCTTTCTTTTGGGAAGTCAGTTAAATATGAATAATATATATACCAATACATTCATACATAATAATATATACCAATAAAGTCGAGCAGACATGATCATATTGTAAAAAGTAAAACTTTTGGCTTTAGTTTTATAAGCTACTGTCGACCGTAAGAATAATTTTGGAAAGTAAATCAAATAATCAATTTCTTACTAAGAAATATTAGTAATGTTGATAAAAATACAAACGTGACATCAATTTCAGTATATACAAAGTTACTTTATGTATCGAAATGCGTCACGTGAATAAGATTATAAAAAAAGTTGAAATCGTCTCAATGGTATCTGTGTTCGCGAATCTAATTTCAAGTACACAAATATTTTTATAAGCGAGACGCGTGCGCCGCTGCACATCGCGTCGTTCGGTGCAGCGGGGATCGTTGCGCCGCATGGGCGGAGCTAGCGTGGGAATTATTTTTGACTGCCTGGACTTAAATATTAAACTGGCGTTAAAGATTATGAATTTCCTTTTAAGTATCATTTTATTTTGAGTATAAATTTACATCAGTTAAAGAAGGAGTTTCATGACGATGTTTCTTAACGTCTGTTCTGCAGAAGTCTTCATCGGTAGTCCACTCATACGACTCTGAGTGATGTGCGACTCCGTTTACAAACAATTTCCAACGCCCGTTTTGATTGCGTTCAACTCAAAAATACGAGTCAAGTTTCTTTCAACACGATTCTAACGTTTAGAGTTTATTGAATAAACGGGCGTGATAACCGTTTATTAAATGCATGATGCGCAAAAAAGGTTGTATGTATCTTTAAAATACCACATTTATAAGCTGCAGATATACTCGTACATTTTGTTATTTTTAGGGCCTGTTTCAGAATGTCCTAATAAAGTTTCAGGTTGCTATGCAACACATAAAATAACTGAATGATAAAAATTTCAAGCTTTAACCGATGAATAGGCTAAATTGATGACAGAAACGCAAAGATAGTGTTTTGTTTAATTAATATGTTCTGGGTAGTAAAACCGGAACATACTAGAACTTTCTGAAACAGGCCCTTAAATAAATAACAATAAGATTCGCGTTCCATCGATTTTACGGAGCAGTCTCCAGAAATGAGATTCCCCGAAACATGACAGATGGTTTCAATTTTGTTTTTGTGAATTACAGTTATGTAGGCAGTAGGTACTGTCTGTGTGATCTGTTGATGTTTCTATGTTAGATTGTAAATATTCTTGAATGTGAGCGTTCTATGCACACATGAATAGACTTAACTGTACTGTGACCGGTCTAGTCCCTGCGGAGTGTAATCGCCTACGGGCGGCGTGGGCCAGACCGGTCGTCGGTCGTCGTCATGTTACTGACTACTGTAGTGCAAGCTGTCGTCTAGCTAGGCCAGCGCCAAACTGGGACGCGTCGCGCTTGATCTTGTGCGCACTAGCGAAGGGAATTTCAACTGCATTGGTCATTTCTTAAAGAATGTTTACCCTCATAGGAGATCATGTACTACTTACTTCAACCAAGTATTTCATGTCCGTCTATTTGCGTTCTCATAACTTTCATAACATTCACACTATTATATGTAATCTGTAATACGGGCTCATTGTTGTTGATTTAATAAACGTAGACTAGCGTCCTCATAACACATAGACTAGCGTCCTTCTTTGTCCTTAATTATTACCAAACCAACAATGTGCGTCAAATTGTTATGGTAGAATTCTGAAGTAGCAAGTTGCAAATAATATTCTACACATAACTGCGTGTAAGTTTGCAACTCATGTCCTTCTAATAATAAATAATAAACCTTTTTTTTATGCCTGAAAGCCTTTGATCACTATCTCACCTGATGGTAAGTGATGATGTGGTCTTAGATGTTGTTCAGGCTAATCTAGAATTACTGGCTCTCAAGGACAGCTGCCGGAACACACCGTTAGGTGCTTGGCGACAGATTTTCTACTTGAGGGTGGTAGATAGATAGGCGGGCATTCGCAAAATGCCCTACCACCATGCTAAAACCTCCTATACTCGTACTTTGGGTATTTAATTAAACAAATAGAAACGTAAGCAAGTATCTAGTTTATTTCTTATTAAAGGCATACTAGACTAGAACCTTTCATCCCAGAAATGGACAAATTATATATTCTCTACTTATCCCAGAAATAAATTTTCTTTTGTTGTTCTTTTTATTCCTATTTATGTTAAATGGTTCACTAAAACTAAAGTAAATAAACTTAAGTATTTTTAAGCAAAGTATATTTACTATGTCACCGTTCTAAAATTGGTAAATCCAACCTAAGATTATAGTAACAAATTTTGCAAAAGCAGGAAATCGTTACAAACACAGTACAAAAACTAATTATCTCATATTATAACTCATGGGTGCTCATTAAGTGCTTCTTTTATCTCGTCACGCGAAACGTTTTAGTCACGAATCGTGTCATTCTAGTCTGTACGGAGCGGAGAAAAAACTAAATATTATGATTCTCGGTATTCGATTTCGGATAAACGACTTCCTAATAGCTTAATATATTGAATCATTAATTAACCATGAGGCGTGTGGATGAGGAGCGCAGTGCGGTGATTTTCGGGATCCTACAGGCACTTCACTTTGCGATGATGAAATGAGATGTTGATAGCAGCGTTTGCTTTACTCTTCTTCTGTATTCATTATATTCCTATGCTTGTCTCACTAACGGGGAGGTCAACACAACGTTTCCTCTAACTAAGCTAAGTACACAAAAAAACAAGATAAGAACATTCTCCCATAGGTTTTGGCCGGGTTTTTGGTTCGGCCGCCTTCCCTTTGCATATCCTCTATAAGTATATGTATACAAAGTAAATTAGCTTATTCCATTTAACGAATTAACTTCCATCCAACTACTGACACAATGCACGGTGATGTGTTCACATCACAGCGCCCCATTTGTATCTACAATGGTAGTATCCTGGACGTATAAATCTTGACTAAGACGCAATAAATAACACTTAGGTACTACTACGTTACTGAACGCGTAAAGAGTCGTTGTATTAGTCATAGGGATTGAAGAATACGGAGAGGCAGTCCATTCTCAGAGGTCCAGGGCGCGCGGCGGCACGGCGCGGGCGCGAATCATTGAGAAAGATGCAGTATGTGCCCCGGTTGGCAGTAAATCAAGGTCTAAATTTGATGAATGGGTTTACCGAAGAACGAAATAACCGCTTCTATATTAAACTACATAATATAGGTATATTATAGGTAGGTACTCATGTTACAGAAGCGTATGGAGATGATGGTGTGGTATCCACAGTGGTTCATATTAGGGAAAAGGTGATGTCCAGTGGGACTCAGTTAAAAGAAATGAAACAATTTCTTCAAAAAAGTTTATTGATAGGACTAATATTGATCAGTTGGAAGACATCCATTGTTAGACTCAAGCTCTTTGAACGCCACTGTGAAAAGCAGTAGGTACTTACCATGTTATGTACCGTGTATTGTTATGTTAGTTTAATTGGATTAGAGCATACCCCGGCTAAAGGGGTTGATAGACGTGGGTTCGAATCCCGCACATGACTTAATTTTTTCCTTTCGTAAATTTGTAATTTTGTAATGTCATACGCAGAGCGTGCGTTATTGCTAACATAATAGTATTAAAAAAAGGTACTTACCACTCTTTTAGTATTTGCACTTATGTGCATTCCGTGAGTAATGATGTCATCAGAATTTTCCAGGTTTGACATTAACGCAGAAGTTAATTTTTTTATTAACACGACTTGATAAATTCATGGAATTGGTTCGATATGACAAAGAACAGATTTTAAGAGCGATTGATGCAGGAAATGTGGTAAAACAATCCGCATACCGGCACAACCACCGCCACCGCCGCAGGCGCAAGCGCCGCTGCTGTGAGCCTTGGCGTCGGTACTGACGGCTGCCATGACATTGATCCCAACAAACCGCGTTAGTTACATAACGAGCTTAATGACAATGTGCTGCCTCGTTTTAATAATGACGAGCTCCGCGAATGTTTACACACAAATAAACCAGAATTACAGGCTCACTGCTCTAATGTATAGTAGTTAAACAACTTTAAACGGTTTAAAAGGATTATAGCGCGTGCTTCTCCATACAAAAAGAAATAGCTCTTTTCTATCTCTTAATATTGCCCGATTGCGGTGATTTTTGTGTTCATGTGTTGAACATATCATTGACTAGGCTATTTCTTTTTGTATGTAGAAGTACGCGCTATATAATCCTCATAAATTGCGAATATTTATCATTATTTTTGTCCCGAGACGTTTCAAACACTTTGCATAGTAATCGTGGGGTGACTGATCTAATGTACCTGAAATACTTAGTTTGTAACAATATGACACCACACTGATATATAATTCATTGTAAAGAGCAGGGCATCGTCTTTGTTGCAACGTTGCATCGTGTTGAGTGATGACGTAACGAGCTAATGTCCGATGATGCCGTGTACTTAATTAGCTTTAATAAAGCTTGAAAATCTTCTCATTGAAATTCGATTCTCAATCAAAAGATGAATAGACGAGGCCGCAGCGTGCGTTTAATAATAACATAGTAATGAATTGGCTTTTGTGTCGCGTCAGCGGTTTCTACTGACCTTAAATGGTAATGACATTTGAGAATTGACATGTACATAGAAATACATAAAATTACTCATAATAATAGCCGAACTTTATGTATTTTGAGATAAGAACATCTTAATGTCAAGCCTCAACCACGAAAAAATGACAAAATAGATTTTAGCAAGCGTTAAAGGGAATAAAACCTTGACATAATGTAAAGCTATGTAAAATCTCACAAAAGTTTCAATTTAAATATTTTAAACATTACCATATTCCGCAATTGACTTAGAACTATATTAAAATAATGAAACTATCTGTCAATAAGATGTAGTCCACTCGGAGATATCAATAGACTAGCTTTGATTCAACATGAGATAAACAGTCAAAAGAATGTTTAAAAAAGATAGAGTGAAAAAAACGTGTAGGTATAGATACTCGTTTTTGTCATGGAATATAAATGTTGTAGCTCTTTTATCTGATAACTTGATTGTGTCAGTCAAGGGGAAAACAAGATAAAAGACTAAACGTTGACCATTATCATACATAAACGAGTGTGGTGGTCGTCAGTCAAGTTAGTGTAGCTTGAGAGCCGTGGCCGGGACTCACGCGGTCGTCTTACAGACGACAGAATGATATATGACGCTGCCGCTGACGACGGTGCGGGCGGGTTTTAAGAGTTATATTTACGTGTTTGCGATGAGCAATGATACCAACACTGCCACCGTCGGTGCTGCCAACTGTGTCACTCGGCTAGTGGAGTGAGTGCTCAAATTCACGTTTTGTAATGTACTGCACTTCAATGTTGCAACAACGCTCCGCGCCACGCCACCGACGGAGCGTGGCACACATGCACATCTACCCGAAAGTCATCCATCAAACATACTTCATAGATCTTCACATTCTGCTACATTATGCATGGGACACAACAACATACGTCTAGAGAACTAGCTACTGATCTCATTCAGAGTTCAGCGCAACTAAGCTGTCATCGCTAAATCAATATATGGCAACATACCGCAATGCATGAATCATGTTAATTGGTGCGGAACTGAACTCGACCGAAGAATAACATACCTAAATTAAGTAATGCCGAGCTTTACTCTGTTTTTTTTTGTTATTGTGACGGAACAAGCACGAGGCCCACCTGACGTTAAGCGGGTTAATCTCTGCCTATAACAGATGCTTTACGTCATGTGACAAATTGCAATGCGCCCGTCACATTGAGACATACAGTTCTTTAGTCTCATGTGGCTGTAATTTTTCTGGCTCTCAAGTACTGCTGTCACACACCGTTAAGTGCTTGGCGACAGATTTTCTACTTGAGGGTGGAAGCTAGCCAGGCGCGCATTCGCAAAATGCCCTTCCACCATGCGGTGAAGCTCAAGCCCGCGGCGGGATCCGAACCATGGACCTGCTGCGTGGCAGTCCATAGCTAATGCCACTGAGCCATCACTGCTTCAAATTTGAAAAAAAAAATGTGTTTGTTTGTGGTTTAATAATTGCATAATACCGAACCCAATTCAGTAGGTGAAGGGTTGGAAGATGATGTTCTACGAAATCTTGAGACGTTATTTTCTTTTTACAATCAATATATCATCTTAGCATTCGATAATATTGTGAGAGCTGCATGATGCCGTATATATAACATTTACAGAGTTTATTTTGGCTAGAAAACATAAAAGAAATGTATGTTGTATAGTTGTAGACGATCGTTGACCGACTTGGGCACTTTGTTGTCTACTTTCAGCTCCGCGGTCAGTTGGGACATTTCGAATTGTACGAGTGTTTACTATCACAAGGTTGTTATCATATTTTCTATTGTCATTGCCATTACCGCCAGGTCAATTATTTATATTGTAGAAGACTACCGTTGCTACTTTGTGTTCATAATGCTTTCTTTTCATGCCTGATCGGTTAGCCTTTGACCATCATCTCACCTGATTGCAAGTGATGATGTGGTCGAAGATGTTGTTCAGACTAACCTAGAATTACTGGCTCTCAAGGACAGCTGCCGGAACACACCGTTAGGTGCTTGGCGACAGATTTTCTACTTGAGGGTGGTAGCTAGCCAGGTATTCGCAAAATGCCCTACAACCATGCTATAACGACTGCTATCCTAAGACAACAACCGGGACTTCCAAAGCACGGAAGCGCTCAGTGAAGAAATGGGTTGATGTTTCAAAGTACCGGTTGTTTGGAATACCCGAATGATATTTTAAATTGATGCCCGCTATACATAGTAGATAAGTATTAGGTAACATTAAATATGTGTTGGATAAGTCTGGCTAAATTATACCTACTGAAGTCACGTTGCCTCTCATAATTGCAGACTAATACATGATTCTGCAAGGTCTTTCTATATAACTAGGTATATCTTCTAAACGAATCATCTTGGCAAAATTACGTCATATTCAATGGAAAATGAAAGTAATGAATTATCCATAACTTGAAAGAAATCTTGGAAAATTTTGTCCCGAAGCGAAAGCATGTAGGTAAAAATGTATAATCTACTTAAAATATATAAGAATTGAAGTCCATACACACACACATTGTCCTTGAAATCTGGGATGCGAGCGCGGGCGCAGTTTGGCATCCAGAACATAAAAAAACTAGTCGTGAATATAATTGTACCACTGCCTCCCCCGCTCCGCACCGGGGCGCCCAGTCTGCTCGGCTTGCTAACTGCAGATGCATCCCCGGGGCCGGTTTCGAACTTCCCCTCCCGCCCCCTCTCCTTACCCTCCTGTTCTTGTTCTCTTTGACGCCGTCTCCGGCCGACGACCCTCAGCACTCTGCACTCCACAAGCGTTAGCACTCATTGTAATTTCACCAAAAAACCCTGCACTCCATTTTCAAAACCAATATTGATAATACTTGCATTGCATCCACGGATTTAGGAAGGGAGCCCTTCCTAAATCCGTGATTGCATCATTCAACTGCACGTAGAGATTGGGCTTACGCGTATTATCTGTTATCGTTGTTCTTCATGGATACAACATAATATGAAACGTTCTTTACAAAGGTAGGTATTTTGTCAGTTATGTAATGGAACCCAGCGGTTGGCTAAATTTTTGCACGATATATGCCTGCGAGGTTATAAAGTATGCGAGTCATGGGCACCCAATGAGCTTCACGCTCGACTCGGTGCGATCACGCTGCGCATCACAATTCACAACTAAGAGTTTTCGCAGAAGCAATCCGTATGCATTACACCATTGACGAGTCGCAATAGCACTCAAGATCGCATAAAGTCAGCACCGAGCTAACTGGTGTCGTGTTCCGCATGTACCGGCATACGATGACCGAGTCGATCGCTCCTTCATACGAGACGCGGCTCCGGATGCCGTTTCCGCTCCATTGTGTCCCGCGGCCGCGGCGAGTGGCACGTCCAATGATTTATTCATGAATCCTACACAAAGAACTCGGTCCTCCTCACTCGGTCGTATGCCCTTTACTTACCTGCAATATGCCATTTATCAACTACAGACCGGTTGGGTGACGAACTTCTACAGAAACATATCGAAGTACGGCCGGTTTAAGTAGTTCCAAAGAGAACTTGCTGACTGATGCATCCTGCTATAGTCAAGTTCAAAACTTCACAACATTTACCTACTAAAATGTCATTTGTTCTGAATATGCCGAACCCCAAGGAACATCTCTACCTGTCTAAACTAAAGCCCTAGTTATTACCTCGACAATTATGTTAGTAAGTAGTCCAGCACGTGTTACACTGTTTTGCCAGTAGTAGGTAGATATGCGCCGCGCCGCCGCCGCCGAGACAATGGCCCGTAAACTACAAATGACTTGACGTGACGTGGTGGTAGCTAGAGGCAGCACGCGCCGCGCACGCGTCTCGGCACACCATAACCACAGTCTATAAATCCATAAGAGTGTGCCACAACCGAACCGTAAGTAGGTACAAGATAACGTTATTGTCACTGATTACATAGTAAGTTGTCCTTGAGTACTGAATTGCTAATCACGTTACAGCCTTAATAGAGAGAGCTTTGACCGACTCAGAATAAAGTTGTAAATAATGAACTCTATAAAGGTGAATCGGTAAAAAAACTATACATTTTGTACAGGTTCATCAGAATATTGTTTTTAATTGTAAGAGATTTACCTAATTGTAGAAAAATCTGTTTTGGAACTCATATTCAAAAATTACTCTATTTATTGATGATACTTTAAAATCCTACTAATAATTGCTTTATTTTCCTTGCTATAGACATAGATCAACCTGAGAAAATATATCTACTTATGAAAAAAAAGGCCTTATGCCCCAGGGTCCACCGATCACTAATTATTATTAGTCAATTATGTAGAAGATTATGAAAACATTGAAAGGAATAATATAAAAACTGCTCAAGAGCAGTTTTTATATTATGTCACAAAGGAGTGAGTGACACAAAGGAGGTTACTCGGTTAGATACGTACTTTTTTGTAACTTGAAGTTAAAATTAAACTCTTACGGTTTGTACGTTGTTCTTTGGTCAAGTAATCTTCAAGCTTCTACAGCTCGAAGAGTATTTATGTTCTAAGATTTTGTATTTCAACTCTCTGTTTATGTTACATAAGTTTTTGCGTTACAGTAGTAACAATAAAGTCCTATTCACGTAGAAATCTTGAAAATAATGTCGGTCTCTCAGCGGTCGATGTCCAGTTATGTTTAGTTAATTTTTTTTTTTTTTTTAATTTTGAAAAATATTACAGCTTCAGTGATGTCAAATTTCCGATGTTGCCGCTGAAACTCCTAGAATTGTTCCATGCAATCCTAATTGGACTATACATTTTTCGTTGTTTGTGATTTACTCCCGTTGGTTCTGGTTGTGGTTTCTGTAGTCTGTGTTTGTGTGACCAAGACCAACATTCAGCATTATCCATGGTAAACCCTGGGGTTTATAAATGTCTAGCGTTATACTTATAACTGGCATGAAAAAGATATGAATTAAACACCAAACAAAACTTGGCAGGACAGGTTTCACTAAATTATACAAGTTAAAGCTTAAAGTACCTCGTACTAAGTTACAAGACGTTTATATTAAGTTCTGATTATGCTGATCTTACCTAAAACTCTAAGGTCATGTAAACTAATACATTTTATAATTCAATTAGATTTTCTTTAATTGAAAAAGAGTATTAATATCATATATTGTATTAATTAACAAAAAGTCATATCATTCTATCAAGATTTGTGCAAAATGTAAAAAGTTATGTTTATTTTAGTATTAGAAAATAATTCAGGCTTTTCATTAAAAGTACTTATTAACATAAAAATAATATTAGGCGAGCTACATATCGGCTATAAAGCGTTGTCTATGCTCTCTCGAAAATTGATAGGTATATCAAGAATGTTTGTAATGTGATCATTATTTAGACCTTCTTTTTGCAAAGTTGACCTTTCCGCGCTATTCGGATGGGCGTCAGTAAAATTGTACGGAATTTAATTGCTAGTGAGTTTGGTCAACCGGTAATATCTTTTGGAAGTCCATTTGTTAGTAAACAGTGCGCTACAAAAAAGATTTGTTACTATTTTAAGGTTAAGGAGTTATTTAAATATAAATTACTCACATATTTAAAAAACACAAATTTATAAATTACTCACATGTACAAAGCGTACAAGCCTTGGTCCGCAATGACTGAACTGCTGGCTACGCTGTGAGGGGTTCGAGCTTACCCGAGCCCTCGGCCTTCAAGTTTGTTCGTCATTCAAGTTATTATTGTTCGCGCTATAAATATCTCGATCTTCTGTCTCGGCCTATGACCTGTACCTGCACTACGCTACGCTTTCGGCCATCATCAACCCTGTCAGCAACGCACTCATTACTGATTGCGACGATAATGTACCTAATCGATTTTGCTAAAACACAGGTAGAGTCATATTACCTGTGCCTGTGGGGCTGTGGTACATCTTTATGTGACGAAATATTGTTTTCCGTATTTCCTTTTTACTTTCGTACGATTTAGCGAATCGGGTCTTTTTTTATGCCTTATAGGTTAGCCTTTGAACGCTATCTCACCTGAGTGATGATGTGGTCGAAGATGTTGTTCAGGCTAACCTAGAATTACTGGCTCTTAAGGACAGCTGCCGGAATACACAGTTAGGTGCTTGGCGACAGATTTTCTACTCGAGGGTGGTAGCTAGCCAGGCGGGCATTCGCAAAATGCCCTACCACCATGCTGTAACGACTGCTATCCTAAGACAACAACCGAGACCGACGGCTTAACGTGCCCTCCGAAGCACGGAAGTGCTCAGTAGTAATGTCACCGGCGGTCACCCATCCAAGTCATGACCGAGGCGGACGTTGCTTAACTTTACTGATCGGTTCAGAATGGCTATACAACCTTCGCTACGAGCGCTTCATCTCTTTGTGGGCTGCTATTTGCCGTTGTGGGATACTACTATAATGTCACATGTGACGGGCCGCGATGCGGAAGCTCAAATATACATAAGTATCTCCATAGAATTCCCACAAGTCGTAAACAAAGATGGTCCAACTTTACATTCCCCATGTGAGGGTAAGAGGAATTAGGCGGTTCCATGATTTGCCCTGCGACCAAGGAGTTCAAATCTTTTAAAAGTAATGTCTCTTTATTCACTAGCAAGCAATACTTGGATAAAATCAGTTGAACAAGGATATGTAGGTGTATGTATGGAGTTCACAACCTTATCTTATGGAGCTGCCGCTTTTCTTAACATACTATACTAGATATGGTTGGGTGTTCAGGATTAAATTTTCCTTTCAATGAATATCGTAAACAAATTTAAAGGACAAGTGTACAAAATATCAGATCAGACTATAGTAGCAAGTGCGCACTGAGAACTGTCCTTAGCTTCCGTGACCATGAGGCCATGTCGTCACATTTTTATATCGAGATGTTTCAGTTTTCATTTGCGATGTTCGTTCATAGAGTATTAGATACTTATTTGATTCTTATAGAGTTTAAAACTACCGACGATACCTATTGGAACCACAGATAAACTAGTTACTCTGTGATTGGAACGTAGAAAGAGGTTGGTACTATCCTCTTTCTACGGATTGGAACGCTATAACAACGTCATAGAGAAAAGTAATATACCGAATAAACAACGTCAAAGATCATCAGCAAAATTCTCTTTGATCATCAGTGTCATGTAGTCTAAAGTAAAAAGTAACTTTAAAATTTTGAGTACTTAGGCTATATCTAAAGTAAAGAATGGGGAATACCAATGGGGCTCATTCGGGGAGAACATAACAGAAATTAAATATGCGACATAAAATCGGTCGTAAGTCGTAGAAATGTAAGCCGCAGCCGCGGTGGCACGCGTCGGGCTGCGCCGCAGATGAACGTACGTGTACGATTCCAGCTGCCTACATCGTATTGTGTAGTGTAAAAGCTTAGTGGGAGAGTACCTAATGTGGATTTTTTTGTTGTTTCAGGGTATGCGCGGGTGGTGCGTGCGGTGGGGCGGGTGGGGTTGGGGAGGGTCGCGGTCGCGGCTGCGCTGGCTCGCGGCGCTCGTGTGCTGGGGGGCCCTCGTGGGGCTCGCTCTCCCTCGCCTAGCGCCCGCGCCTCCCCGCGCGCCCCCCGCCCACCCTGCTCGCCTGCTGCTGCAGTCCGACCCTGCCGCCGGCGCCACGCCCACCCCCTCCGCCCCCACGGCCACCCCCACGCCCCCGCACCCGGCCACCGACACGCGCGTGCTCACAGAGGACGAGCTGCGCGCTGACGCCGAGCGTCGGCTGCCGAGCCTGCCGCTCGCCTACTGGCACAAACACAAGGACGACAAGAACAAGTTCTACAAGAAGAAGGAATGTGCGCCCTTCCCCTCAATATATGAGCTCGAGTTCCACAACACGTACTGGCAGACGCTGCGATCGAGCGAGGGCGTGTTCCACCTGTACGGTGCGTACCTAGACAAGCGCAACGCGTCGCGCATCGGCTCCGCCGTGCGCCTGCTGGCAGTACACGATCGCATCAAGCCGACCCTCACCACGCACTGCCAGCTGTGGTTTGAGGAGCGGGACGCGCCCGTGGTTGTCGCCAACCTCGAGTATAAATATGTGTGGAACAATAAGTGGGGCAACTACCGCAATGGGGTGTTGCAGCCGTACCTCCTAGCTTGCGTGCTGCCCGCGGAGGTGAAGCACCTGACGCCCGCGTCAGTCTCGCTGGTGGAGCGGCCGTGCGACCGTGCCACCAACAACCTGCGCGTACATTACGACCCGCCGCCGCCGCCCGAGCCGCAGCGTCAGTTCGCCGTCTGCGTCAAGGGACTCGACTTCCTGCACGAGGACCTCTCCGTGCGCCTCGTTGAGTGGATAGAGCTGGTGCGGCTGCTCGGCGCCGACAAGATATTCTTCTACGAACTGCAAGTGCATCCGAACATCACGAAGGTACTAGACTACTATGCAGCGCAGGGCGTCGTGACCGTGACGCCGGTGACGCTGCCGGGTGGACAGCCCAACTTGCCGGGACTACAGCACATGTACCTCAAGAAGAAGACGACGCACAAGCGGCAGATGGAGCTGATCCCGTACAACGACTGCCTGTACCGGCACATGTATCAGTACCGGTGGCTGGCTCTTCTGGATATCGACGAGGTGATCGTGCCACTGGAGGACAGCGACTGGGCCGGGCTGGTGGCACGGGCGCTGCCGTTGGCCGCGCCAGCGAGCGGCAAGCCGGCGCGCTCGTCGCTGCACGCGTCCAACCTGTACTTCCTGGACTCGCTGCGGCACGAGCACGGGTGGGAGGAGGGCGCGCCGCGCTACATGCACATGCTGCAGCACGTGTACCGCACGCGTAACTTCACCAAGCCGGGCCAGTACGTGAAGGCGTTCCACGACACGGGCCGCGTGCTCGCGCTGCACAACCACTTCCCGCTGGCGTGCCTCGGCGGCGCGTGCTCCTCGTACGCGCTGGAGACGAGGCACGCGCGCCTGCAGCACTACCGCGCCGACTGCGTCACGGCGCTCTCCAAGAGCTGCGCCGAGCTGCGCGCCGACCCCGTGCGGGACGCGGCGCTGTGGCGCTGGCGGGAACCGCTCGTGGCCCGCGCCGACCTCGCCCTCCGCGCGCTCGGCTTCCTCCCCCCCGCACCAACCTCCCTACCCGCGCAGCCGCATCGGTGACCGCGCGCCCCGCCAACACGCTTACATTTACGAATTTTTACTATAGTATTAAACGTATTTTTATAGTCCACTCGAGATTTATTTTAATATCATCCCCCTAACATGATTACCAAGACGCCACCAGTATCTGTACCCCCTTGCGCAAAGTCATATTCAGTTCTAATCCACTGAGCATTTCTTCACGAGCGGTACATTTGCACTATTTAGATAATGTCAGTCTTTATGATTGCAACCGCTTAGTATCATAAAAAGTCTGGATTAATTATTATTATATATTTAGGAGCTATTTAATTACGTCATAGGTACAACGCCAGAGGCTTTAAGGGTATCATAGTAGTCCTTTTCTTCAAGAAAGGAGACAAGGCAATACATCTCTTGAAAGAGTATTGATTCTGTGGACAAGACTTTGTTCAATAACTCTTCTGAACCATGTGTATATAGTTGTTCATTACGAATCGTTCCGCACGTATATTTGATGACTTCCATTCTTCCGAACAAACCGGTTTCGAAATAAGCATCATAACTACATTCATCCGATCAGTCAAATTATACAGAAGACTGGAGTATAATCAGCCGATTTGTTTACCGTTTGTGGACTATGAGAAAGTCTTCGACTCAATCGAAACGTGTGCAAAACTGCAGGCCCTGTTCTTTTTCTATTTTAAGCTATTTTAAATCTACTTTAGGTATATCGGAGATAACAGTGATTGTATAGATACGCACATGTTGATTCGACTGTAGAGCACGGAACCAATCTAACTTCATGATCTCTATAAAATTGTCCACGAATGCCTTGTGAGACGTATCAAGCTCTTGGACTGGAAAGGTTACACTTTCCAGTCCAAGAGCTTGATACGTCTTTAATATCTTTGGCAAATACATCATTCACCTTCGTTTTGTCACGTTTTACCAATATATAGTAAATAATATAGTCATTATGTCATTCACTTGAGAACTCAGTACAATTCACAGCGACTTCAGTAGTTTTTCAATAAATAGGACTTAAAATGAACATGGACAAAGCTTGTGTCAAATGTCCATGTTACGTGTACACCCGTACCTGTAGTTGTGGGAAATTATCCAAGAAAACATATATTATTGTATCATGCTCTCGAATTTTTCAACGCATAAGACTGTCTACGACATAATGTTCAATTAGAATTGTTAGAAGCAGTAGAACTCTTTGTGCGAGTTCACTGCGGAAGTATTCCCACTATACTTATTTCTATGGCCAAGAAGTAATTTTCGAATTACTGTAGTTCGATAAATCAAATTTCATTAATTTATTTATTTCAAGCTTCTCAAGGCTCATATCAAAGAGACAAAGAGGTCGCCGCCGAAGAATCCATTATGGATGGACAGTGTTCGGGAAATTACTTGACACCTTTACGAGCATTCCTAAACTAAAAAAGAACAGTGTGTTGCTCGGCTACTCTTAGTCATTATCTTTGGCCGTTTCAAACTAGCTCAGAGTAGAAAACTGAAGAGAGCTTGGAGTTTCTTTGCACGACAAAATCCGAAACGAGAAAATTCCTCCTGCTAAGTCTAGTATTTTTTAATGTTCTTGTGGCGGAACAAGCTCGAGGCCCACCTGATGTTAAGCTGTCTAACCTCTGCCTATGACAGATGCATTTCGTCACAAGTCTTGAATTGCACTGCGCCTGTCACCTTGAGACATAGTTGTTAAGTCTCATGCGTAATTTCACTGGCTCTCAAGGACTGCTGCCGGCACACGCCTCTAGGTGCTTGGCGACAGATTTTCTACTTGACGGTGGTCGCTAGCCAGGCGGGCATTCGAAAATTGCCCTTCCACCATGCGGTGAAGCTCAAGCCCGCGGTGGGTTTCGACCCATGGCCCTGCTGCGCGGCAGTCCATAGCCAATGCCACTGAGCCAAAGCTACGAGTAGATTAGTCCGCTAGCTCTCAGAATTTGCACTCAGTGCTCGGCAATGGGCTGGCCACATCTCTTGTCGAACTGATTACTGAAGAAAAGTTCTCGAGTAATTAATACACTACACCGAAAGACGAAGACCACTAGACGGACTGAAGACAGCAAACGCCGTTCGATGCAAACGGCTAATAGCCGTTCGAAACTGCACGGTAGCTGCACCCTTCGAAAAATTGTATTGTATGGAGGAGAATTTTACTTTCTGGGCTTACAAGACTAGCTAGACCTAGTGGTTTCAAGAAGATCCTTAATTGTTATCCATATCTTAAACATTATTAATAATCATAACATAACCTCCACTTCCTCAGTGATTTTTGTATCCAGGTAGGAGTCCTTTACTGTTTAGTATTCTTAGGAAAAATCATTACATTACTGTGTCCGTGAGTTTGCAGTTGATTGTAAATGTTGTACTCGTAAGTAGGCATATTCAGGTAGGCTGGCTATACGCGGTTTTCATTAGTTGAAAGGTATTCGTAAGTGAAAGTCCAGTAACTATACTCAGGTTAAGAATCTAAGTTAGGTTATATTAAAAGTGACGATGTGGTTTATTATGGACTGATAATAAGAATATGTTTAAAAGGCGCCTATGGCCATACCAGGCCTCTATTCTATTTCGTCGAAGTTT
Source organism: Plagodis dolabraria (assembly GCA_963854805.1). Classification (NCBI taxonomy): domain Eukaryota; kingdom Metazoa; phylum Arthropoda; class Insecta; order Lepidoptera; family Geometridae; genus Plagodis; species Plagodis dolabraria. Next base: position 6,821,952 of record OY978461.1, read on the forward strand.
CGAACTTTGGGTCCGAAAGAAAGGTATCCGTAAAACACGTAAGTATTGGTTTAATTTTATTTAACTTTCGTAGCATAGACTTGCAAGCATTTGCCTGTGTAGATGAAGAACATATTTTTTAAATCGGATTCGTATGGTTTGTACATTTTCTAAATATGAAATTTTAACTTAATAGTATGCTTATAAGTATGTAGTCAAAGTCGAGTTCTAAATATGCAAAAAGAACACAAAAACGAATGAGGATATAATGGAGAACAAAGAAATTAACGTAAATTTTAAACTTTATCTAAGTAACTTGTATTTTCTAGAACAATCGCGACCTCTTGCTGATCCATGCCCATGACTACACAGGGCTCTGACTTATACCATGGGAAAATGTTCTTTAAATTATTTTCTTAAGACTAAAAACTGAATGAAGCGTACTCATAGCAGTATGGTAGATTCCATAGGGACAAGATTTGTAATCGAACGATGCGGTCCGGCCATAGACATGAAACAACGAACTTCGTACCGCAAATTCGATTTTCGTTGTCTAAAGTGTCGCTCGTAACACGAAAACCGAAACTTCGTTGAATTGTTGTGGCGGCCCAGCCTTCAGGACTACTGTATTAGGAAACAAAAAGCTACGAAGTTATCCCATTCCTTTTATTGTGTGCATAATAATAATATCAAAAACCCTATGTTACTCGTAGAAGGGAAGAAACGTCGACCAAGAACGTATCGTCCTGTGGTTGCAATTCATTTGCATACTCCATTATGTATCCCGTAAACTATCATAGAAGAAAGACAGTAGGTACCTAACGGATGTATCTATCTTACCTTGCCTCACCTACGCAAGCCTAACATGGGTGTACACTAACAAAGTTAGACGCAGACTACTCACAACACAACACGCCATGGTGAGAAGCATCTTGAAATTGAAGAAGATACATGAAGTCAGCAACAATTCCATCAGGAAAAGGGCAAAAATAACAGATGTCCTTTAGCATGGCCGGAAAATTAAATGGCAGTGGGCATGTGGCTAGGGCCCCAGTCCCCAGACAAACGATGGACTCTGCATATTACTAAGTGGAGAGGTCCACCGGGAATGAGAAACCGGCAGACCAAAAATAAGGTGGAACGATGACATTGTCGCAGTGGCAGGCGAAATTCGCTGGAGAAAGCTAAAAATATGGTAACTTGGAAGGAGATGAAGGAAGAATATACTACCCGAATGGAATTAAGGCTATGAAATAAAATAAAATTTACTAACAAAAGTTTAAGAAATTTTATTAGTTTTGGTTCGTTCCATCCTAAGGTTACCTAGTAGATATCACTTTTAGCGATAAGGCCGCCCATTGTAACACTATTATTATTTAAGATGTAAACTTTAATATTTTAATAGTTGTGTAACAATGAAGAGTTTTTTATCTATCTATCTTTTTGAATAGTATGCAAACAATATTGTCTTTAATACATAATATGCTTTCTTATTAATTACTTATTAATTATAAAGTACATATGGAAATAATGAGAGGCAGGCTACCAGCGATGGTCCAATGGCTATTGCTATGATTTGCTACGCAGGGGTATCTCCTAATATGATAATCTTGCATTATCCACTTCTAACTTGAGAGGTTACGTCCGGCATAGTCCCAGCTCCGCTCTGGCCTCGCCAAAAAAAACGGAAGGTTTTTAACTGGTTCGAACTACACGATTGCTTGTATCCCCCAGCTAAATGCGAATGTGGATGACTAAGTGGAGATGAAACGTCGCTTGCAAGATATGTTCTTAAAAATGCTAGTGTTTTTTTTACATAATGATAGGTTGAGCCACTACATTCACAGGGTCCACTATCAAACTCCACAGTGTGGATCCGAGAATAATCATTCCACCTCTTCGATCCGCGCATTAGATATACAACATAAATGATATACGGTTTTTTTGGTACATTTATCAGTATCTATTTATCTATTTATGTATTTATCAGCATCTATTTATCTATCTCATTTATATTGGTCTGTGACGATGTGGTAAAAAACCAGCTCAATCTAGAATGGAAATCAATTTCCATGCCAGATTAAGCTGGTTGTTATTATCTTGACAGATAACACCGTTGGGAGTTAGAAAAACATTCTAGGTACTTGAAGGAGGCTAGGTACTTGAAAGAGGCTAGATACTTGAAGGAGGCTATAAAATTGTCGATTTCTAGTCGAATGGCTAGCTAGGCAGCTAGCCAGGCAAGAAATCGTCAATTTTATTAGCGTTGAAACTAAGTCCACGGCGGAATTTTTACGTTTACGGATAATCCGTACGGCCGTTTATTATAGCTGGCTATAATGGTCCAAAACACACAAATACAATACAACACAAAAATGTATCCAAGGAACTCGGAAACGAAACCATTATATTAATTGAATATTAGAATGAGGCTGCAATCTTCAACTGATATCTCGGAATGTGGAAAGCGCTAAGGACGGATTTAAAGCTCATATTGACAGCTTACTCAAGTCCAACACAAAAGATACAATATTATGTTAATATACAAATAATATCAAACACAGAATATTCAGCGGGATCATAAATCCTACCCTACCTCACCAAGCGCCATTTTTTTTTATTGCTGATAGGATAGCCTTTGACCACAATCTCACCTGATAGTAAGTGATGGTGTGGTCGAAGGTGTTAACAGCCTTAACCTAGAATCAATTGCTCTCAAGGACAGCTGCCGGAGCACACCGTTAGGTGCTTGGCGACATATTTTCTACTGGAGGGTGGTAGCTAGCTCGGGCATTTGCAAAATGTCCTACTACCATGCGGTCAAGCTCAAGTCCGCGGTGGGATTCAAACCATGAACTTGCTGCGCGGCTGTCCATAGGAAATGCCACTGAGCCATCACTGCTTCGAAATCTATGCAACAGTGGTAGGTAAATAAAGAATAGCTCAGAACAGGCTCAATGTAAGTCTGATGATTGATCGTTGATGAGTGACTCGATTGTATACAAGAAACCATTCTACAACGAAAGTGATATTCACTGTTCTACATTTCAAAAGCAATTAACTTGAAGCACTCGTAGCGTATAGCTTACTTAGTCGTGGATAAGCAATCAACTGAGAGCCACTAATTCTAGGTTAGCCTGAACAACATCTTCGACTACATCATCACTTACTATCAGATGAGATAGTGGTCAAAAGCTAACCTATCAGGCATAAAAAAAACTTCCGCTGCGGTCCTAACTTGGATGGGTGACCGCAAGTGATAGTAGCACTACTACTGAGCGCTTCAAAGCTTCATGGTGATAGGCATTTTACTTATGCCCGCCTGGCTGGCTACCTCACTCAAATAGAAAATCTTTCACCAAGCACCTAACGGTGTGTTCCGGCACCTTTCCTTGAGAGCCAGTAATTCTAGGTTAGCCTGAACAACATCTTTGACAACATCAGCATTTACCATGAGGGCCTTATTCGCCATGATACTGGAGACTCTTTGAAAATAACGCGGGACGTCATAAGAGTTCGATCCCTGGGTTAGACAGTGATATACATAAATAATTTATACCCGTAAAAAAAGATCTATGTTTGTAAATCTTTTATTCGAACCTCCTGCCCGAAAGGATTTATACAAGCGAAACGCTTATTAAATGTCGCTATCAATATATACCTGCTTGCCAAATAGCATAAATTTGAAAAAGAATTTACTGCATGGCTACTAAATACTTAATTGTTTTATAGTGTTACGGAATTTACAAAATATAAATGTATAAATAATTGTAGTATTAAATTTATAAATAAGTGTAATGAATAAATCTAATTATGTAAAATATAAGAATACATAATTTAAATTTCGATGTAACTGCATTGATATATTTGCACGTCTGCTTGCACACAGTAGGTAAAACTGTGTATAATAACATTTCTAAGAGCAAATAAGATAGTTTTGATTCAATACTTACCCAGTTTATGTGACAGCACTCAATATAGTAAGTTCTGACCTGAGTTTGTAAATGTGTCCAGTAGATAGCTCGACCCATAAAATTATAATAACTTCATAATTGAAGCAGTGCTTCATAGATGTTACAAACTTGCAAAGTTCTGGGCACTGCTGTGCTGAGAGTCTATAGGTATACACTATGATTTTTATATGTACCACATCAGTCAGGTTTGCCAAGTTTTCACGACACACATAATTATTAATGGCGGAGCAGAGATATTGTGAAAAATTCTGTTAGAAAACGAAAAATAACTTGAATCCGAAAAACGGTATCGAACTGTATAGCATTAAAGTATTAAATACTTATACATTTCAGTTTGATATCCTTAATCCTTATGCAGTTTGATAAATAAATATTTTAATATAAATAGCCACTGGCGCTACCCTATCTATATATTCACTGTGTTTTTTTTTTCATTTTACCGTTAACTCCATTGCTACTATGATTAAAGTAGGCGTTACTGCAAAAATCAAAATAATCAAATCAAAACAAACAAATTCTAATGATATTGTTAACATTGCCATCTATTGGAGATTCGTAGAACTACCACGTTACTCTCCTTAAAACCTATCTTGTCGTAGCTCTAACCCTCATCAACACACCCTGTGATGCTTCGCTTCAAGCAGAGGGCGCTTAAGCACAATTTACAAAAAATATGACGTATTGCTATTATATTTTGTTTATTTGGAACAGCAAATAGTTACATTTTAAGAAATACAATAATAGTCTTGCATATCATAGATTTTATAATAAGAAAGCCTATGACACTATTCACAGATTACTAAAATAATATTTACTTTGCCACATAGAAAAAACAATAAGGTGCATCAGGGTAAGTTCGGTTACAGGGGAAGTCCGGATAAATCAAATAACTTCTTAACCTGCAGGCATATCTTTTTGCCGACAGCATGGCGCGAAACGCCATTTTGTTTCTTCCCTCGCTTCGGTCCGCGACTATCGCCGCGTTGCGCCGGTTGTGTGTAGTGTGACACAAAACAAAAACATAAATTTCGAACACTTTCATGGTCTAAGTACGGATATTTTCTTCACGTCAACCTTATGATATTTGCTACAGAAGCGATTTTATAAAGTAGTCCGAACTTACCATGCGGACGTCCGATCTTTGCGTCGTATCTTAAACTTCATATTCGTTTTTCACAAAGTCATAATTGAGCTATCGTTTACGTTAAACGTTAAAAAAAAAAAGAACTTATAGTATTTTTATTAATAAACACTAAACAAAGCATTGCAAATGGAGAACTACTTTAAGAAACGACAAAAAGAAATATTACTAAACACTCTACGAATAGCCTGAAATCTGTCCGAATTTACCGTGATGCACCTTAAACAGGATATGTAGGACAATTTATTTACAGCACAATTTCATTTTTATTATACCCGATAGGTTAGCCTATGACCACTATCTTAACAGATGGTAGGCAAGTGATAATGTAATTGTGTTAGTTAAGTACTTGGCAACAGATTTTATAATTCAGCGTGGTAGCTAGCCAGGCGGGCATTTGCCGTACCTCCATACTATATCGACTGCCATCCTAAGGCAACAACCGGGACCGACGACGGCTTAACGTGCCCTCCGAGGCACGTGCACGCTCAGTAGTAATGCCACTAGATCGGTCACCCATACAAGTCACGACCATGGCTGCTTAGCTGATCGGTTAAGAACGCCTACGCAAACTTCGCAACGAGCACAAGAAATAGAGAAATTAATCTATTATATTACAATTAAAAATTACGATTATAGTAATATTTTGACAGTGTCCACCATTCAACGATAAGGGTTGCGGTGCCAAGTATTTGTTTGGGACTTGCTTGCAGCAAATAGTTAGCGAGCCTCTCGTCAGTATCACGGTAATGTTCTATAAAGTATTTAAACTTCATATAAACGGACGAATCGAGAGCTATACCTACGCGCATCGATCTCGGCCTGCGCTCGGTACGCAGACAGACTCAGATAGTCGCGAGTGTCGCGACTGTGCCGCAGTGACGAATGGACGGTGTGTTATTTTTTTAACAATAACCGCGCGATACTTTCACTGAAAATAAGTTTATGTACATATTACATATTTAATATGACGAGTAGGATATATTGTGCTGTTTTTGGTTGCATGAATTCGTCAAAAACGCATCCAGAGAACTTTTTTGATAACCTGGAAAATGACGAAATAGTTGACGGTACATAATGTGTGTCTTTTTAATGGACAAGTATTTCCTTTAATCCCCCGAAAAAAAAAATATCGATTAATAAAAAAAGTGACAGAGTAAAGGAAAGTAATACACCCGAGTGAAATAGGTATAAATTAGAATGCGGATTTTTAATAATTAAGCATTTCGTACATACGTCTCACAAATATTTTTCGCTCGCAAATTTTTAAGCATGATTTTTTATTCATGCTTAAAAATTTGCGAGAAAAGTATAAACATGTTTTTTGAATTTAATCTACCTACTAGTCAAAATACAACACGCATTTTTAGTGAACACTTCCTGTTTATTTCACAAATAATTTTATTTGTTTATATAAAAAAAGTATATATACAATCTCAAAACTAAATGGAAACACAAAGTTGGCAAATGTAATTAAAATGCTGGAGGCGGGTAGCATGTTTACGTACAGCGCGGCTGTAGGTAGTTATTTAAACGACAGAGCCGAGTTAATATACTGTTAAGATAACATTACCGTGTCAGTATGGTCATAGAGAAATAATAACATTTATCTATGGTATGGTTCTAGTCTAGGTTCCTACAACATAGACTAGACACAATTTCAGTACAATCGCATTCTGTGCGTCTCGGTATAATGAATTGAATGCAAAACAATAATTTGAACTTTTTAAAGGCTCTGTTTAAATTTTTTGTAATAGGGATTCCAAATCGGTACTGCATATTCAAGTTGTGCTCGAACCAAGGTTTTATATAAATATAGATATGCAGAACTGCGTTTGAAGTTAGAGCATGATCTCATTACAAATCCGTAAATTTTAAATGCTTTGTTAAAAATATTATTGTGTATAAGGCACAGTTTTCTGTCAAAGTCTCGTATCATGGCAACATTAGTTAAGGGGGCATTAAAAAGGTTATATGTAAATATAATGAGGTTTATATCTTATGTAAAATGTTAGTTAGTTACATTTCAGAACCCACAGATGTAGTTTAGTGAACATTAATGCAGCTAAAAGTTATTATATAAAACCTTTTGTGGGGCGTTGTTCAGCTTGTGTTGCTTGTGTGATATATTAATATTATTAATAAACTTTTAATCTATTCTATAACAGAGCTGTTTATGACTCACATTGTGATGAACCTTTCTAGAGCTGATGACAGTATAGTGGTACACATGTGAGATTTTAATAAGGTCACACCTTTTATTTAGAGTTTCAGATGGTTCACTGTAGCTGGAGACAATAATATACACTTTGTTCATACAAAAACTACAATATTACTAAATTAATTATGACTTTATGTGGTACATACTACGGAGTTTTCATGTTTAATTTTGTGGTTAATGTCCATATACAAAATCATAAAACTGATTTTAATATTTATGTTTTTGACATGTTGGTATTTTGGAAATCATAGTCAGTAAGCCACATAGTTTTTTGAATCAATAAATAAATGCCATAAAAATGAAAATATAAAAATAATATTGTTACCTATATTTTAATATAATTTTAATACAACAGAACACAGGAGTATAAACCAATAATAATAAATTTCACAATAAAATGGCTGTTTAGTTAGACTAGACACTAACGAGCTAATACTATATAAAATCCGTTTTAAGCAGATTATATTTTTTCGTAATATTGCAGTACTCGTGGAGGCTCTTGTTTGTCTGATAGAATAACAACAATATAAAATATATAAAGCTCTTTTGAGATAAGTCCGTTGATTACACAATGGCTACTTATCAACCGTTATATGTCGAAATCAGCATAGAAGATAAAGTAGGTAGGAAATATAGTAAATCACGTGCATTAATGCATTATAATTATAATAATATATTAATTGCTTCCATCTGCCACGGTAGCGCACTAAGGATCTACCTGAGCTACCGAAAGATGAGTCGGAACATTTCAGTAGCACCGATAACTAAACACCGCAAGTCAGACAACAGTCTATTCGGGTTCCACATCACAAAAACCCTGAAAGAGTAAAATTGTATATAAATCTTGAATCCAGCCCAAAGTACATTGTGGCGCCAAAGTATATCGTCACGTGATAATAATCCAGTCAGTACGTGGGCCCGTTTCAGAATGTCCTATTAAAGTTTCGGGTTGCTATGCAACACATAAAATACCTGAATGATAAACATGCAGCGCGTTTCAAGCTTTAACCGATGGATAGGCTAAATCGATGACTGTGAAACGCAAAGATAGTGTTTTGTTTAGTAAATATGTTCTGGGTAGTAAAACCGAAACTTACTCGAACATTCTGAAACAGGCCCTAACACTAATACACAGACCTAGGAACCTGTAATTTTGCATGTGTATACTATAGATAATAAATCAATGATGTTATTGAAATAAATGTCAAGGATAAGAATTAAAAAAGTTTTGAAAATATTTATTTTACTTTTATCGTTCTAGTTAGATAATAAAGCCCCTGGTCTGGTCAGCTATAACTAATTAATAAACACATGACAACAGCATCTCAGAAGCAGCATGAGACACGAAGACCGCACTTGTGACCTTGTGTTGATTTAATAAACAACTTGATCTCAGCTGATGCCAGGGTTTAAATGTCATCTTTAGATTTGCTAATCAATAGGTAGTACTGACCTATTACTATTACTTTATGATACTGATTGTGAGAAGTCTGAGAGCATACCAAAAACTGAGATTGATGTTTATGTATAAGTACCTAAGTTCCCCCGCAAAATTAACTCGAGAAGGTACCTCGTGGCTTTTTTCCTGAAAATAGAGATGGCGTTTGATAGGATGTACAATGTTGTAGCACGCGAGGGCCTTTTCTACATATAAAATAACCTCTAAACCGAGGCAACCCAGCAGCTGGTGTAGACGGTCGCAGAATTCCCGGGCACTTGGTGCGTGACAGAGATTTGGGAGAATGTTAAAATTAGCTTCACTTATTTCGTGTGCCGTGGTCCATCTGAACCCTGACCTTCTTTATTTGTGTGTGTGTGAGCGACGACTTCGGCCTCGTCATGTTATCGAGAAGGGCTCGAGACTCGTCACTCGGCGGCTTCCTAATGAGGGGTGAAGAGCAAACGGTGCACCTAACCTACTCCCAGCAGCTGGTGTAGACGGTCGCAGCATTCCCGAATAAACGATCTTTCTGCGTCACTAGGAACTCCCGCCTGTATTGGGGTTGTAGTCACTGCATTCCACGGCGACTACGACCCCACTAAACCAGGCGGGAGTCCTCAGTGGAGCTGCATCTCCCAGGAGTGATACCTCTGATTTCCGTAAAGTACAGAGCAGGAAATAATGCGCATGGTACTGAACCCAATAGTCACTACCTGATATTTCAGATGTTTAAGCTGGTGTGCCCATAGTTCCAGTTGCTATAACTTTGTAAGTGAGTCTATTGGTAATACCTAGGTACTCAGACCGTACCGAAATCCTATCACGATGTGATGTGTAAACCTACAAGTTCAAAAAAGGCATGCTCCTGCACTTTTTTTATGGGGCACTTGGTGCGTGAGGGAGATTTGGGAGCATGTTTAAATTGGCTTCACTTGTATCGTGTGCCGTCTTCCATCTGAACCCTGACCTTCGTTATATATGTGTGTGTGAGCGACGACGACGGCCTCGTCATGTTATCGAGGAGGGCTCGAGTCTCGACACTCGGCGGCTTCCTAATGAGGGGCGAAGCTAACGGTGCACCTAACCTACTCCTGCTTACTTACTTAAGGCCCATATTAAACCAATATAAGCAACTTGTTAACGGCCACTAAGGAAATCAACGAATCAATGTTGAATGAAAGCTGCAGTGAGTGCCCTCTGCTGAAATAACGCGGTAATCGCTCTGTGCGAAATGCAAAAATAATTGAGAAATTAAGAATATCCATACCTACTTAAATGTGTGCTGTCAGGACGATCGCGAGGACATCGTGCGGGACAACAGTTCTTTGTATCGCTCCAGATCCTTACGCTGCCTTCTATGGTCATACTCCAGGTAGTCATGCATGTTAGGAAGAACCTGGAGCAATTCAAGACGCACGGAGATCACCACCAGCTCCGCGGGTGTTGTAGCAACGCGACAACACCCGCGGAGCTGGCAAGTTATCTGCGGTGGCTGGCTAAGTAAGACAGACTAACGCACGTGCTGGGACCCTCGTTGTATAACCACCTACCGGATCATAGTCACAGCACATAGCCTGTCTTCATTTGAGCGCCTCAGAGCAAAATAATTATATGTCAGAGTTAAGTACAGACTTAAATCGTGGCTCGTCGTGAAGGCATTCTATTGACGAATCGATTAAGAACGGCTAAACAAACTTCGCTACGAGCGCTTCAAAATTATTTTATTGTTTTGTATAGAAGTTTATCTATTGATTGACTCGATTGAAAAAATCGTCAATGTCGTTAACTTAGAGATATCAATTTTGCTCCATAATTAAAGAAAACTTTGCTTACCAAAAAAATATTGTCTCGAGATGTTTTGGCGCTACAAAGTAGATATATTATGTTGCAAAAGAAGTCAAGGATCTGATGATTCGAAGTATATGTTTTCTCATTTTTAGGGTTCCGTAGCCAAAGGGCAAAAACGGGACCCTATTACTGAGACTTCGCTATCCGTCTGTCGTCCGTCTGTCACCAGGCTATATCTCAAGAACGGTGATAGCTAGACAGTTGTAATTTTCACAGATTATGTATTTCTATTGCCGCTATAACAACAAATACTAAAAATAAAATAAATATTTAAGGGGGGCTCCCATACAACAAACATGATTTTTTACCGTTTCTTGATCGATACTATAATAACGGTGACAGGTAGACGCTTTAACTATTCACAGAATATTAAGTTTGATGTTATCTTTAAACATAATTAATTAAAATAAATTAAAATAAATAATTTAGGGGACTCCCATACAATAAGAGGATTTCGCCGTTTATTTGCTAAAAATAATAAAGTAAATATACAACTAAATATTTGGTGAATATTTAGAATTAATAATGAAATATTTATTATACAGGTAGAAACTTGAAATATTCACCGAATATTTAGTTGTATATTTACTTTAAAAATAAACAAAATTAAAATAAATTAAATAGTTTGGGACTTTTAATATAATGGTACGGAACCCTTCGTGCGCAAGTCCCACTCGCACTTGGTCGGTTTTATTTGATTCTGTGACAGTACCGAGATGTCTTTCAAAGTCCGGTCTCATTCGTATTTGGTTCCGGTATACTTACGCCTTAAGTATTTATGTTTGTTGTCTCGGAGGAAAATAACTAATGATAAATGTTATCGCTTCAACAACAAATCGCTAATTGACTTATGTTATTGACTTGTGATTAGATGTTTGCATTTAGAGCTAGGTAAGTAGATAACACAGCTTGTAGGTATGCCTGTTGCTTTATATTTTGTTTAAAGCGCTCGTAGCGAAGTTTGCATAGCCATTCTGAATTGATCAGCAAAGTTAAGCAACGTCAGTGTTGTTTGTTTTTATATAGGTACCTACGATGTATGTCATAGTAGAGACGACAGACATCAGTCCTCTTTTCCTTTCTTTCATCGGAAAACAAGACGCACAGGAACACGGCATCCATACATTGTCGATATTCCAAAAATACGCACAAAGCGTTTTAAATCAAGTTTTATAATGCGTACGGCCGATGTATAGGACACCCTACCAGCGTCACTATTTCCCGATAAATATAATCTGGAAGTCTTCAAGTACAGAGTAAAAAGGTATCTGCTAGGCAAGCATGTTCCATCTTCGACCGCGTCGTCACTTCACATCAGGCGAGACTACGGTCAGTTAAAAAAAAAAAACTCCCCACCATATACCGTCTTTGGAAGACGTAGCTTGTTTCGTTTGATTATCCCCGCGGTTCAAGACACGCAAATATACGCTATTTGCACTGTATTCACGCAAATGGTCGGTTCATAACGTGCTAAACAGACACCACGATCGCATTATGACGTCATCTGTGACGTCACCTTCAGCTGCAAACAATGCACACAGAAAAGTGGTAGTGCACAAACGTCAAACTCTAATTTTGACAGATAGAAGAGGAAATTTTAGTTATTGTGGTTAGAATTGTATATGTACAACCATCTTGTTCACAAAAGAATGCCTTGAAATACAACACTTCTAATATCGATAATTGACGTAAAGGTTATTTACGAAGAAGCAAATTGACAGTTAGCAGATGTTATAAGCGCGGCTACTAATCGGTTCACATCGTTTGCGCGCAAATAGTGCATATTCTCGTATTTCAGTTATGAACCAAGCGTTTGTAATGTATGCAGTGACAGCAGTGTTTGCGTGATTTAAACCGTAGTGTATATTAAACATTTCGAATGCTGCTCATGAAATTCGAAGATATAAATAAATCCGGCATATAATTACGTAGACTAAATGTCAGTCTATATATGCACTGATCAGTACCCACATAAGTACGTGACGCGCCTTGTAATACGTCCGTCCGGCGTTATTATTCGTGTCCGCACTTTGGCGCCGAACATTAGATTACAATCTAGCTACCTATATCTATGCTGCACTCTAATCAACGTGAGGCTGCGGCTACTTCGGCGGAGCAACTCAAGTGGCGCAAATATGCTAACCTCGGTATGGATTACATATTTGAGCCGTTTGGTGTAGAGACGTCGGGTCCGTGAGGACCGGGACCTCATCGTATTTTCTAAAACTTATCTGAGCGCTTGGTCGATGCGACGCGTGATCAAAATGTTGGCACATATTTGGCTCAACGAATAAGCATTGCAATTCAACGGGGCATTGCTGCCAACTGGGAGTGGGCTAGAGCATTTATACTGCTTATGAGTCTGCTATGACTTATAGGTTGTCTAAATGCTTTTATTGTAGTAGCTATATAGTTGTATATATAGTTCGTAGTATTTTGTTTTTAAAATTGCTGCACTAGAGTTGCGTCTTCTCAGTAACTATTAGAATGTTGTAACTTGTATTGACCGAACGAGCATGAAGCGCGAATGGAGTATCTCCATCAGCTTGGGCAAATTTGCTTTCGTTTGTCTATGCCTACGTTCGATAATTACCCGCATATTTTTTTATTTATTATTTTATAATAACAAAAATTAAACACATTACAAAATGATTAATTTTCGAGAGGAAACATTATACCCCACATGACTTTTGATCGTATTGGATCAAGCACGAGGCCCACCTGGTGTTAAGCGGTAACCTCTGCCTATAGCAGATGCAGTTCGTCACAAGTAGCGTACTGCACTGGGTCACTCTGAGACATAAAGTCGTTAAGGCTCATGAGTGCCTATAATTTTACCGGCACCCATACTCCGGGCGAATTCGCAGTGCACTAACAGTTCTACTTCTCTAGAACGTCACCCAACCATCCACCCGCCGCCACCCTTGGGTGAGGCGAGTTAAGGGGATGACCGTAGTGAAACGCGCACTTTTGGAATCTTCTTGTACTGAAACTATGAGTTCAAATTGTGCGAAAAAAATATATCATATTCTTTAATTCTTTATTAAGTGAATTAGTTGATAACTTTTTATTAAAACTAATTAGTTCATATGTAATAAATTGTAATCGGCGACCCTTTTTAGATTGTTTTTTATTAATTTAAGAGGCATAGTTGAAGTAAATGCAATGATTCTTTTTTTTAAAAATAGCTAATACTATACTCTAATGAACTACTTACTAACTTGTGTTGAAAACATTTTTATAAATTTTTGGCACAAAATTCTGTGATCGCGAGAAGAAATCGCAACGAAAATCAGTCTGCCCGCAGCGCTCGGGCCGTTTGGACGTGGGATCTGTGCCGTTTGTTTCGCCATCATTTTTGTGCATTTATTTTACGAAATATTACAATATTTTTTTACCATACGTTAATTTGGAAGTCATAAATTATTGAAACTCAAGTTAAACATTTATTGGGGAAGTACTTTTGTTTATATTGATTTATGAAATCTTTATAATAACTTTTTTGAGCGAGTTTATTAAAGTTCAGACACGGCATTGTTAATTCCTATTTTAGTAGGTATCTAGATTTTTAACCCTTGGTAAAATATTTCATTTTGTTATATTTAGGCTACTGTACAATCAAATGAGAACTTATTCCCAAAGCCCTTAACACACTTTCCGAGACGACCAACTTCTTTCTAGGTATTTAGATATCCAATCATTCAAATAAAGGGAACTTACCTATATCTCTTTTATCTCATTGATACTTAGTATGTATTTAGTCGGATTAAAATGTGTGTTACATCTGTATGACTCCGCTGTTCTTACGTACTACCTCTAAAAGCATGTACCCGTAACTTTGGAACCGTTACTTCTGTAGATAGTTTCAATTTTCATAGCAAAAGTGATAATGTGTACTATTATTATAATTTTATTTTATATATTGTAATAAGTGGGGTTCCTTAGGAAAAGTGACCCGGTACAATTCTTTTCGTACAACTTTTAATGGCAGCAGTCGAATGAGACTTGACAAAAACCAAAATGACATATTCAAGATGGCAGGTAAAATTCAAATTGCTCCGATCCGTCTGAAAATCAATATCTGGGTGGTTTTGGGCGTCCTTATTTCTAATTTAGAAATTATTTTTCGAAAATATTTTTTTTAAGATGGCCGCCATACATAGATGTTTTGAAACCATTGACTTAAATTGTTCTATGGGAAGGAGTCATGGGGAAAGAAAGTATTCTAAACAGAAAATAACAAAGTGGTTTTCGTGATAAGATAATAATGGGAAATATAAATTACGCCTCATAAAAATGACGCCTGCCAAGTGAAGATATATGACGTATCTGGTAAACGGTTACAGATAAGTAAAGGAGTTTTGAACAAATGACATAGGGAATCGAGAAAGCAGTCAAATGACATGCAAAAAAATCCAAAATAGCAGAATTCAAGATGGCTTCCATACAAAGTGCTGCAGTCCGATTCGAGTGAGTAACTTGCGAGGCCGAAGGCTGGGGTCCGACTTGGGAATATTTTCCATATCTTCAAATGGTCTCCATGATGAATGGCCGCGATAACCGAAGCACCTACGAGTGGGGTTCTTTAACCAATGTGACTCAGAAACTTGGTACGATTCTGCCTGTACCACTTTAAGAAGCGGTAGTGTGAATCTTATATGGCGGTTTCATTACAGTTATCTTTTGTATTGAGCATTGCATTGGGATTATACTTCTATTAAAATTTTGAACTTTTATTATATTATTATTTGCGTGTTATCTCATAAATACACTCTAAAATTGCAAACTGACTTTCTATAACTGAAATTATACCTATGCATAGTGTTTATTTACCTATAGATATATAGAAATATGGTCAAGAGTTAAATTGCAAGTTTCTGTTTTAGAGTTGGTAAATGGTAGGTATATGACAGTAAGCCCAAACACAAATTGTTTGACAGTTTTTTTTAAACAAGGTTCATTTTAAAATTAAATACATATTCTCACCATTTTTCTTTCGGCTTTTTTCACTTTTTCTACATAAGCGTTATCACACATAATAATAATAATTTAATTTCAAAAAACGTTTCACATGTTGTTGCAGTAAGGAATGCATAATGTACACATAGAACTATAAATAAGAACAACAAAAAACATGTGTACTTACATTGTATGCAGGGCACAAATATGCTCCAGGACGTTATCCGCACCAACCCAGTGGATGGTGCGGATAACGTCCTATAAGTTCAAGTACATATATGACGAGTAGGATATATTGTGCTGTTTTTGGTTGCATGAATTCGTCCAAACCAAATATATTAATTGTAAAATAGCTGAAGGTATCTATAACCAAGTAACAGATATTCCCTGTTATCCACCTTGTCCATGTTTGCCAAAACAATTTTTGATTAAGCTTTATACTTTAAAATTCAATAATAAAGCATTTCGTACGTTTCAGTCGAGGTGTAAATATTTTTTACTTCCAATCTAAAACAACACGCATTTGTACACACTTCCTATTCAATTTACAAAGTATTTTATCTAAACTAATATAGGTAATAAAGAGGAAAGATTTGATTGTGCATTTGTTTGTTTGCATTGAATAGGCTCTGAAACTAATGGACCGATTTGAAAAATTCTTTCACCATGAGAATCCAACATTATCCCTGACGAACATAGGCTATAGAAGATTTTCAAAAAAGTTAGGTCGTATGTAAACTTCGATAACGTAACATAAAGTGCGAAAAAAATACCAAAAAAAATCGTTAGGTATATCGCATACGCTGCGGAAATTATTGAAAATAGAGCCAAGTGATATACTACAATTTTATAGAAGACATCTATAAAAAGTCCGCAATACTATAAGTCTAACTATTACAGTTATGTCACAATAACTGCTTTTTTATATGTTTAATTTATAAGTTAAGATTTTTTTGTTAAATAACCGCGTGAAGCCGGGGCGAATCAGTAGTTTGCTTATATAAAAAAGTATATTTACAATCACAAAACAATATGGAAACACAAAGTAGGCAAATGCAATTAAAATGCTGGATGCGGGCAGCCGTATCGCATGTTTACGTACCGCGCGGCTGTAGGTAGTTTTTTCAAGGACAGGGCCGAGTTAAAATACTGTATAGATAATATTACCGTGGTTTCGTACCGCTTCATGAAGTCAAAATACTTTTTTGAGCAAAATATTGAGATAATACTTTTGAATTTTAAATTATAACCTCGTTTTATGAACCCTATAATCTCAGCAAACCACAAACCAATTAAGCTCCTACTGGCTCTTCCTACTTGCAAATTCTGTTGATATGCAAGATGGGCACCTTTCTACCAAATTTCAAGAAGATCGATCCAGGCAATCGAGATTTATTGACGGGGAAATATACACTGCTCAGACCTCCACCGAGACCTCACTTCGCTTAGTCTATTAAAAAAATATCATTACCTACAAGTGATATTTTTTTTTACCTTAGAGGTTCTCAGTATCTGCAGATAAAAATGTTGTTATCTACACCTCTGTTCTGCCGCTTCTAATAGCGCACGAAACTCTACAATTTTAGCGACGCTATCCGTGGTACGGCGACTAGTGCCGCCGTGCGACTGAATATTTTTATGAGTTAAAAGTTGACGCCCATTTCTTTTAGCCCCGCCCGAATTAGAAATTATTTTGACTACGGTCTTGTCCTTAATGTAAAATACCGGAAGGTGGGTAGCAGCACTTTCCGTGGGACTTCCAAGACGCCTACTTTATATTAGATATATTTATCTACCTTATATTATATAATTGGATTATGGCAAAACCACCCTTAATGGGGGAGGCAGTGTTCAACAGTAAACAATCCGGCTGTTACAGTACAGTACAGTACAGTATCTACTTACATACTACTTACATTCATTGAAGTAGGAAGCTGTAATTTTGCATAAGTATACAGATTAATAGTATTAAAACAAAAGTCATAGGTAAGGGTTAAATGGTTTAACCATAAAAAAAAATAAAAATATAGTCTGTAAATACATGTATATTTACACCCTTAAAGTTGTCTCAAAACCTACATATGGTAGGGTGTACGCAACTATTAAATTTCAAGGTCAAACGTCACAAAAATTGTTTTTTTGCGCTTATTTTGTAAATATCTCATTTCCTATGGGTTTTTTGGCAATTTGTATTTTTATCAATGTCAATATACAAGTATTTACAAACTTACAGCTGGGTATCTCGAATTCCGAGGTGAACTTACTATAATGACTGGACTATATCCGCAAAACACGTATTGGTTCACTTTTGTTTAACTTCTTTGTAGCATAGACTAGTATAGCTGAATAAGATATTTTTTAAATCGGATTCGTGTGGTTTGTACATTTTCAATATATTAAATTATAATTTATTTATAGGCAAATAGTCAAAAGCGAGTTCTAAATATGCAGAAAGAACACAAATACTAATGAGGATATATAAACTTATGGAGAACGAAGAAATTAACGTAAATTTTATATACGAGTATCTAACTTCTAGAACAGTAGCGACACCTCTCGCTGATCCATAACTACATAGGACTCTCACTCTTACCATGTGAAAATGTTCTTTAATTTCTCTTAATTAAGACTTAAAATTGATTGAGGCATAAAAGCGTTCTCAGAGTAGTATGGGAGATTCCCTAGAGGGCACGATTTGTGATGAACGATGCGATCCGACCATAGATTATATGAAATAACGAACTTCGTACCGCAAATTCGATTTTCTTGGTCTAAAATGTCACTCGTAACATGAAAAACTAAACTTCGTTGAATTGTAGTAGCTGCTGAACCGTTTTTAGACATATTTTAAGAAGTGAATCTGTCGCTAGGCGTGTGTATGTTCTAGAATCTTATTCAATTTTGTGATTGACCTTCGTGTCATTAGAACATCGTTGTAGACTATAAAATTATTCAAAGAATTGGCACTGCTTACGTACGGGCAGTGGAGGGGAAGGCTAAAAAAACTACCTTCACCATTGAAGGTAGTTTTTTGGCATTCTTCGAATTAGTGAGAACGTTTCGGAGCGGTGGCAAAAATGTGCCACTTGCTTAGGGCTGCCATCACCTAAACTACCGATGCCGAACAAAATCTTTGAAAACCCGGACATTTGGGTGATATTGAGTTTTTTCCCCGGACACCACATAAAATCAAAGTTCATATTTTTTTTCATTTATACAGCTTCTTTGCGCAAAAACTACAGAGCTACAAACATAATTAGTCACTCTTCTCTTTCTGAGGCTGATAAAAATAATCTGGTAATAAAAATAATGAGGCGCGGTGTTATTTGGCATCAAATTAGAAATAAGTTATAATTTTTGGTTTTATTTTTAACCGTAAAACGTTTTTTTAATGTAATTTAAAAGTAAGGAACAAGTTTAAATTTTGACGAGCTCAAGATCTTTTTACTTTACAAAATTACAAATACATGAAATGAAAAATTATAGTCATGTGCGGGATTCGAACCCGAAACACAATTAGCACCGTGACAATTTTCATTAACATTGTCATGTTAGCTCAGTCGGTCAGAGCATACCTGGGCTAAATGGATGGATGACGCGGGTTCAAATCTCGCACATGACTATATTTTTTCCTCTCGTATATTTGTAATTTTGTAATGTAATCCGCAAAGCAAACGTTATTGCAAACGATCGTATTACTTATTTCGGTATTTTTAAGATGTTCAAATTTATGCCAAAGTGATCTTTTTTTTCCAACAGGAATTTGGAAAAGTCAATGCAACTCAGGTCCTAAAAATTATACTTTATTTAGAAGAAATTGTGTGTTTGTTTAGTGAGTTTTTCTCCTTTGTCCATTGCCGCGAGACTAGCGAATAAACTCACAATATAACTTGAGTTGCCAACTAATATCAAAGTTATCATGTTTTCCGCCAGATTTCTCTAGATGCGTATGGTAATAAGAAACAAGCGCTAAAAACTCTAGAAACGCTCTAGATCTAGCGACATATGCCTCAAAAAGGTAAAACTGTGAGTGAAAGATCGGGGTCGGTGGCATTTCTTTATGGTGAGGGCTGGCGCAGGGGAAGTTCTGTAGTTGTAGATTTTATAGCGCCAGAGTTAACTTGTATGCAGCTTACGAATGAATTTTCAACTCAGATTTGTTTCACTGAATTTCTTGTATTTCAATCAATCCGGATTCCCCGGACACTATTTGTGTCCGGGTTTTACCCGGACACTATTTGAAAACCCCTACCGGACGGATGGCAGCCCTACACTTGCTGAATCATCACAATAAATGTTAAAATTAATGGTCTTCCTTTTATTTCTAACACTATATTATTTAGCAAAAAATAATCCTTATGATGGAGCCTTTCGATCGATATCATAAAGCTACAGGGTTATTTTTCTGTAACGGGTTCGATTCCCGGTTTAACCATGCAATTATTTCAATATCTATGAATGCAGTTTAAATTGTTTTTTGAATTCAAATAATGTCTTTTTGCAGTAAAATTTTCCATCTACAATATATTCAAGGTACTTTCCCTCCATGTGGCATATTCGTGCATATATCATGACGAAGTCCACTAAAATATCGCATGTCATGGGACCAACCATATATAACAAACTACCTGAAAGTATCATAGCATCGCATAATATGAGCTGTTTCAAGTTGCGATTAAAACGCTGGCTTATCGAGCCAACGTTTTACAGCATTGAAGAATTTTGTGACCGTAAAATATAAGTTGTTAAATCCCTTGACAAAGCATTAGTTGTAGTAATGACATAGTTTTTAGAATTTTCTATTATAATTAATCACCAATTTTATTTTTTAATATTAAGTACAATGTTAGTTTAATGGGACATTTTATGAATGTTTATTTTAATTAAAATTACTATGTATTCTTTGAAAAAAAATACAAATTAATATGCCTTGACGTGTAATTTTGTAATTACCAATAAATAGATTTATGATTTACTAGCTTTCCGCGCGCGGCTCCGCCCGCGCGTATGTCGATTATCGCACAAAAAACATTAACCTCTTTTTGCGCAGTTGGATAAAAACTATCCTATGTTTTTTCCCGGGTCTCAAACTATTTCCATACCAAATTTCATTCAAATCGGTCCCGTAGTTTTGGCGTGAAAGCGTAACCGACAGACAGACAGAGTTACTTTCGTATTTATAATATTAGTACTGAAATACTGAAGTACTGATATGTACCTAGTGGTTTCAACCAAATGGCAACCGTGGAGTAGGCAGCTAACTTAGGTTAGGGATATTGTATGTGCCAACTATACCCACCCACGTTGTGGTGAAAATAGCTTTTGTGATATTATCGGTTAAAAACAAATGTAGATTTCGTAGAATGTGATGTCGTTATCACGCCTATTTGACAGTAAACAAATGAGAATCAACTATCGGTCCACTAATGAGTCATTGTGTTTATCGTACAATTTATGTGTACCTTGTTACTGTGTAAGTATATACAGTCGACTCTCGTTAATTCAAACTTGCGATAATAATAACTAAATCAATACGTTTTGCGCACTTGGTAATTCGAACGAAGAAATCATCGCTGCGCAATAAAATGACGCGCTAATTCGAACTTATCGTTGTCAAACACTCGACAATTCGTAAAGAATAAGTCTCTTGATCCCTAAGATTTTTTTACCTGTAGATGCGTTGTATGCCCTCCATATTTATTAGACGGATTCTGGGTAATTACCAGAGTCACTACCAGTCTTGCACTCCCGTGCGTCCGGTGAATACATCGCCGCTAATCGTGTTTTTTAGGAATAATCTGTGGAAAATATGCCTTCCTTGTGTCTTTAGACTCTGCACCAATTATACAAGCATGTGAGAGATAAGAAAACTTTTTCATTTCACGCGTAATTATTGCTTTTATTATTGAAATAGAAAATATCGACATTTTGTTTTATCTAAGGAACTATTCACAATGAAATGGATGAGCGAGATATGTGTATCGTTAGGTGTGAGAGAGTGAAAGAGATCGCAGTGTAATGGTGATCGGAACCTCTCGTGGCGGTTCGGTGGTTACACGAATTGCTTATTTATCTCTTTCTTACAACAGATATGACGCATAATATTTGAACGTTCTTTCCTCGTTCTTTCTGTCATTACAAACTGCATATACATGTGCGTAGGTATGTAGATAGGTAAATTCTAGTAAGCTTTTAGAGCAGTGGTGTTCGGATCTAACTACTCTAATATTTCACCTCTCTGCTTGATCCTGTTATAAACAAGTCCGAGTAATCCATTCCGCCGCGGAGACATCTAAGTTCATGGCAGAACAAGTTCAAGTTTGTATCATCGTACACGAACCTTTCTTTTGGTAATGATTAGTTTGACATACACATGCGCACGCATTAGTTTCTTTTTTCTCAAAAATTTCAAACCATTTGATATTTCAAACACTCGATACTTCTTCAAAATTTAAGAGTACCTCGAATTTCGAATTAACAAGACTCGACTGTATGTTTACGTGTAGTAGTTCAGTAGGTACGTATACAAACAATGCAGGTAGAAACACTATTTCCTCAATCAACCGCCACCCTCTTTGGACATCGACCATCGCAAACGTACATCTGTAACCAGAACTCAAACACAATGTACACAAAAGTAACTGTGTACATGTCCTTTTTAGAGTTCCGTAGTAGAAAAGAAATTTACAAAATAAACATACATACGAGGTACGCGCGAAAAACATAACCCTTCCTAGGAAGGAAGGAAGGGTTAAATCGGGACCCTGCTTCTGAGCCTCCGATGTCCATCTACCCGTCTAGTGCCTGTCCAACCTAGAGCAGCATCTTCGGAAGTGTAGTAGCTGTCCGGTTGAAATTTTCACGCAATGTGAAAAAATAACGTTATTGGTTTTGATCACAGGGTCACTTTGAAGGTGAACTCCTCAGAGCATCATTGTTGGGATTCAGAAAAAAATATAGAAGAAAAGTCACGGACGGTTAAATTACTGTTTGGATATTTCGGCAACAAATCCGTGCCGTGGTTTTTTCTAACTACTTGTCATTTAGATATTATACACATCGTATAGGTGTTCATACTGTACATGTTTAGTTTAGACTTCGGATACCTTTTCTTCTTGGAACTATTATTTCAATTATGGTATACTGTCGTGAAGAGTGCTGCTGAGATAGCGACATTTACATATTATCTTACAAAAGCGTGCAATCGAGCCACATGAAATGAATGATGAAAATTGATGAATGACTGAAATGGATCCTAGTTGATCTCTAAGGGATATTTTTAAAGATATAGATATTTTAACTTTACAAGCCTGTATATATTTAAAAGCATTATGTCAGCTGGATCGTCCACTGCTGAACACAGCCTCCCCTATGTAGGGTGTATTTGCCATAATCCCCACGCTTGGCAGGCGGCTTGGGGATCGCAGTCCAAGATGGCATAGTTCTTAAGAAGGCGCTGCTGCCCTTCTAGTATTTTTCCCTTGGTCGACTTTTACGACACCCACACGAGAAGAAATGGGGAGGTGCAAACCCAGCACCCCACGGGGGTAAGCATTATGTAAGTTCATAAAAAATTAAGTAAATTTAAATTAAACAATGCCATTCACTATTATTATAATAAAATAACACAAGGAATAAAAATACAATAGCGTTGTCGGGCTGATTAGCAAAGACAAAACGTCCTTCTTAGGTATCTAATTGTGTGCGGTTTTATAATAAGGTTCCCAAACATATTGCAACGCTCACAGAAGGAAAATTCAAGTGCAGTGAAAAACATTTTGATTAAGAAATCCTACTACACAGTTTGTGATTACTTATACGACAAAAATGCTTGGACAATTCCGCCTCTGCCAAGCTATCGCCTGTCACCTACGTAATTTAAATAAATATTGTAATAGTACTCGTATTATGCTGTATATATAGGAGAGACAGACTGACATCGGAGTTCGACAGAAGAGTTCCGTTGAAAAAATAACAATTCTTTTGTATGTTATATGTCGGTTGGAACTCTTTGTTATGACTGATCCTATGGACAGTGAGTCCATTTAATTTAATAAGACAAGTAATAGTTATAGGTTCATATATTTAAAATATTGCAATAACGGTCAAAATTAAGCAGTCGGAGCATACCTCGGCTATAGGGATGAATAGGGCGGGTTCTAATCCCACAAATGACTATAATTTTTCCCTTTTATCTTTGTAAAGGTTCGTATATATCTAGTAATATCTAGAATACGTCGAATCGAAGGGTCCGTTGAATGAAAAATTACAATAATTGATATTGCGTTACGATTTGGGTATATGAACATGATCACTACAACAATATGTTTTCCGTCGTTTGGCCGAGTTGTAACACCAAACGGGTAGCTGCAAGGTCACCTGTCGTTGCGAATATGTATTGTGTTGTTCTCAGAGACAAGTTGAAATGCCGAGGAGATGTTCACAAGTTGCGACATTTTTTTTGCTTGGTTACCTGCCTTCTAACATTGTATACTTACCTGCCAACGTTTGTTCTCTTTTGTATAGATAGAGCTTACTGTGATGCCTCTCCGTCACACCCAGCGGCACCGATTCCATCTTGAATATTATGTTACACACAGGTACCTCTTTATGTCGGCCGTTAGGGTGTGATTCAGATCAATTAGGAGCATTTAGCGGAAAATTAAACAAAATAGGAATTAAATACATTAGGAATTAAGTACAATCTCAAAGCACGCTACACTAAGTGGTATTTAGGTATATACTTACTACGTTAGTTTGTCCGAAATACGCAAAAAATTGAAAATACTTTTCACAGGGATGCAATTGTCCAATTATAAAATTTTCCCCTGAACTTTTTTCTAAATTGAACCTGAACTGAAGACTGCCGGTGGCCGTGTCCAGTGAATGACAATAGGCTCACCCTCTACTACATGGGATTCAAACCCAATTGCCGAAACGGAGGTGTTCCTTACCACACCTCTGCCTACCCATTCGGGGAATACAACGGAGAATGTATGCACGTAAGTATATTTAGTAGTCACAATTTAGAGAAAGTTATATGTGAACATTCAATGTCGTTGACGTGGAGTTCTAATAATTTGATTTTAAAACTGATTTCAGTTATTTATCACCTATTTAGGTATTTAGTTATGAAAAAAAACTACAGCACGGTTTTGTTGCCAAAGCGGCAGCACATAACATGTATTTTTTTTGAATAAGTAATGATCCCTGAAGAGGAAGGAGATCATCTTAAAAGTGACCAAAATAAGGGAATGGCCCCTTAACTTCAGATAATATGGAGCTGAAACGAAGACGCTAAGCGCTCGCTCGGTCAATGTCAAATCATGCATGACTGATTTTTTAACACTGAGTATTGTTTCCCTTTTTTTATCGTATCCATATGTTATGTAATGTAACGAAACGGTGAAGTAAATATCTGTATTTGAATCTAGGGTCCAATCATACTGTGGCGACGTTAAGATTTTAGAATATATTATTTCAGTATATCATCCTAGGTTCACATTTAAAATCATATGACACGCCACAAATATAATAATTGAGAATTATTGATAGGAATAGAGGTCACCATTTTTGTATTAACTTTCATTCTATACAAATGAGAGCCGCCACAGTACCATGAAGTCACCCGGGAGCCACTTCGAGTGGTAGGATCCTCCCGCAACGGATGAAATCATTACTGAATGCGATATTACTCCTCTCATTACACTTCAGGACTCGAAGGTCCCGAAGGTGGGTCCACCAGCCTTCCCCATACGACCCTCCCTTTCCACCAAGCGAAACTTTTCTCTTATCCTCTTTATTTTCCTCTCAATAACTCTCACACAACTATAGTAATTACATCAGGAGACTTACCCCATATCTGGAGCCTTCGTTACCTTTTTTCAAACCACACCTTTTCGCGCTCTTCGTGACACCTCCTACATAACCTCTTTCCCCCTACCGCCACATTCTCTCTCCCGTTTTAAATTTATAATGTTGCCAGTACACAAAATATTTATTTACTCATTTTCTCACCTGTGCATAGAGTAGAATCGCATTTCGCGACACTCCCAGCGCCCGAAAACAGCCTCAAAGCAAGGCCAATAGCAGGCTCGTCCATTCCCTAATCTTGTCTTTTGCTCTCAGTGCTGCTGCTCTTCTAGCCTTGTATTCTAACGGCCTCTCTTCCTCAACCTCTAACTCCACATCCAGTGTGGGTTGGTCATCCTCACCTACCGTATCTACTCTCTCTACTATGCCCTCTTTTTCTCCTATCACACTATTTTCATTTATTATGTCATCACTCGCTTTGTTGACCTCAATATCTACTTGTGAGTCACTTATATCGATAGTATCCTTCTGTATACTTGTTGAATTTTCCTGTGATGGTGCAATATTCATAATCTCATTTCCAGAAACTATTCCTAAGTCTCTCATTTCAGGTAAGATGTCGTCGCTCACAGTTTTCTTGATAAAAGTGTCTCCCTCTATTTCAGCTTCAAGAGGGTACAAGTGACCAATAGATCTTGTGAATTCTGTATTCCCTACCTTTACCTTAGCCACCCTGCACTCTCCATCAGCTCCTTTAATTAACGACGATATCCTTCCTACCTTCCAGGTCTGTCTATTTTTATGTTCCCCTTTTATTTGTACTAAATCACCTACACAAGGTTCCTTTGTAGCCTTTATTCTAGGTTGTTTGGGGCTGTGTCTATATCTTTCTCTTAAGCTCATCAGGTATCGTCCAATAAACATTTCTTTAAACTCTTTAATTATTTTCAAGCCCAACTTCCAACCCATAATAAGATCTTGTTTAGTTGAAGACCCATTTACAAACATTTGCTGATCATCTGACAAAGGGTTCATTACAAGGCATTTACCTAAAGATAGAAAATCCGCCGGTATGAGTATATAATCATGTTCAGAGCTTACACAGGTCAAGGGTCTAGTGTTCACTACTGCTTCCACTTCTTTTATTACAGTTGATAATTGTGTGTCATTAAGAAGATGCTTTTCTAAAGAACGTTTCAAGCAATCTTTGACTACAGAAATTAATCTCTCATACACCCCACCATGCCACGGTGCAAGCTCTGGTGTAAACCTCCATAAAATTTTATTATCTATACAATATCTACTCGTCATCACCTCAGCAGTCAATTTAAACTGTAATGCATTATCAGACAGGACAAGTTTAGGTATTCCTCTTGTCGCTGCAAATCTCCGAAATGCAGATAAACATTCTTCTGATGTCAGGTCTTTCACAACTTCAAGGTGAATACTTCTTACAACTAAACATGTATACAGGCAGATCCATCTCTTATCCTTCCCAGCAGCTGTTTTTACTAAAATTGGTCCAAGATAATCAAGGCCTAAATATGCAAAAGGTGACTCATATCTAACACGCTCTGGAGGTAAGGCTGGTGTCAATGGTAACTTGTATGGTCCTCCTCCACACTTGACACACTGAGGGCAATGCTTTAACACCTTTTGAACTTGTGACCTTCCTTGTGGAATCCAATACATCCGGCGTATAAGACTTAAGGTATGAGAAACCCCAACATGGTAGTGTGTAATATGAATTTTTATTATAATTTCTCTAGTTAGCATACTATCTCTTGGCAATAATATCGGATGTCTTGTTTCATATGGCCAATCAGTATTGGACATTCTGCCTCCACATCTTAGCAGGCCATCAATGTCTTTGAACAAATCTAAGTTTCTGGTTAGGTGTGTTTCCTTACCATTCATTTCTTCCGGGTAGTATTCTCTTTGAGCAGCTTGAACTCGTTGGATCTCAGAGCTAATTTCCTTTTCTATAGTGTTACATATTTCAGTCTCATTCAGTGTTGATTTCGTTTCATCTTTGGATTGCTGATCATCTGGAGGTTCTACCTCCTGACCCTCCACTACGGCCGAAATGACTGTAGGTTCCACCTGTACATTGTGTTGCCATTTTTCTTTAGGTTTTAAAAGAAAGTCTGGTCCTTGTAACCACATAGTTTTCAGTTTTATCAGGGCAACACCTGGCCGTGTCGCTAGATCTGCTGGATTTTGTTTTGTATTTACATAACGCATTTCAACCTGGTTTCTTCTTATTTCTGCTGCTCTATTTTCTACCCATGGTGTTAACAATTTTTCAGATTTTATCCAACTAAGAACAACTAAACTGTCTACCCATAAACAGGAATGTGAGATTGGTAAACCAATTGTTCTTTTAATGTATGTTAGTAAACGGCTACCAATAAGGCAACCTAGCAGTTCAAGTTGTGGAATTGTCAATGTCTTCTTATTTTTCTGTGATGCTGTTATTTTTACCTTTTCTTTTTCCAGTGGAACCAATCTACATTTTGACATAAGTAGGGTGATCTTTACTTCTTTTCCATTATCAACGCGCAGGTAGGTTACTGATGAGTACAACTTATTTGATGCATCCGTGAAACAGTGTAATTCATAACTTATTTCTTTGTTGTCTTTCTGCAGTCCTATATAACGTGGGATTGTGATATCCTTGACACTCCTTAGACCCATTAATATATCTTTCCATTCCATTATCAGTTCTTGGGATAATGTTGTGTCCCATTTATAACCTAATAGCCATAATCTCTGCAAAAAAAGTTTCGCTGGTATAATGAGTGGTGATATTATACCACAAGGGTCATAAATTGATGCTATTATTCTCAATACTTCTCTTTTAGTGATTATTTTATTCTCTATTGTAAATAAACATTCATTTGTATTTAAACGCAATTTGTCTCCTTTTTTCTCCCATATCAACCCTAAAACCTTTTCTTTATTTTCTATTTTTGACCTATTCTCTTTCGGTATCTGCGACATCATTACCTTATCATTCGATGACCAATCGCGAAGATTCATGGAAAGTTCTTTAAATAATTCTTGGCAAGTTTTATATAGTTGTATTGCTTCTTTGGAAGAGCCAGCACCTGTGACTAGGTTATCAACATAGAATTTGTCGGCAATGCAATCTAGCAAATTACTATCCCGTTTAGTAATGTGGTATCTTATTACAGAGGTTAACAGAAATGGACTGGCTATGATGCCAAATGGAACTCTACAGAATCTTAGAGTAATTATATTATCATTTGAGAGAGCCTTCTTTATATCTTTAACCCATAGAAACCTTGTCACCTCTCTATCTTCTTCTTGTAAGCCAATTTGAAGAAATGCTTTCTCTACATCAGCCACTATTGCAATCTTATTTACCCTGAAGTTTAAAAGTAAGGCTGTTAAGTCTTGTAGCATACAAGGACCTCTATACATGCATTCATTTAAACTGCATTGATCCTTGGTCTTAGCTGAAGCATCATATACTATCCGTCCAGGCTTACCAGACTGTTTTACCAGGTGATGGGGTAAATAATGCACTGGTGGTCTTAATTGAATTGTAGGGTCTGAGCAATCTTCTATTTCTTCTATAATACCTGCCTTTAATTGATCTTTTAATATCTTGTCATATTCCTCTAGAGTAGGTAAATCTTGGCGTTTTAGCAATGCTTTTAGCCTCCCATATGCCAACCCATAGTTTGTCTGTAAGTTTGGTGGGTAATCTGTCCATGGCCATTTGACAAAGTATCTGCCATTCCGGTACTCACAGCTTTTATTAAAATGTTGAACAGCTTCTTCTTCTCGACTTGTCTTAACAGAATCGGTGATTCCAATATTTTCTAAGCTCCATAAAAACTTAATATCTATATTATTCAGAGGAATATCAGGCTCCGTGAAACAGGAAACTTCACTTAATGTTTGATGGTATGTGAGTACACTCAAGACATCCACATTTTTATCACTTATTTTGTTCAAATGACCTGACATCACCCATCCAAACTCAGTATCAATTAAATAAAGATTATCCTTAATATTAATAGCCTCACTTCTGAGAAAAGAGAAATAATTATCATTTCCTATAAGAATATCTATCATAAGGCCAGCTGAACCGTCATCAGCCCACATGTCAACTAAATCAAAGTTATCATAATTTGGTATTGGCAACCTATCTGTGATATGAGGTACGACATTCACAGTGATACATCTATGGATTCCTCTTCTTGTCTCTATATTAATGTTGACAGATGGACTTAATGTCTCTCTGGGTTTGTCTTCGCCAAATGTATAGATGGTGAGTCGGTCTTCACCTTTTGATGTCAAATCTAAATTTTTTGTCAGTCCGTAAGTAATGTAACTTCTTTGACTTCCACAGTCAAGAAGTATCCTACATTTTATTCTCTTTTTGTTGTTTATTGTCCAAGCTGTCGCCGTCTGTAAGAAGGTGGTAGAAATTTTTGCATTAAAGTTTTCTATATTATCAAACATATATATATCATAATTATGTGAACATTTACTTTTCACTTTTTTCGGCGATGGACATAAGGCTCTGTTATGTGGTCCCGTACAATGAAAGCAACGTTTAGGTCGTCTGCAATTTCTTATCTGGTGCCCTTGGCCAAAGCAGTTGAAACATCTGTTTTGCTATTTATATTTTCTGTCTTGTATCTGCTTGACAGTAGTGCATTCATCATTATAGTGTGCACCAGCACAAAATATGCAAGACTTCCGTCTCCTTTTAGAAAACCTTTCTCGTGCAGTATTGTTATAATTATCTTTATTGCCCTTATTGACACTTGGTACTTCCCATTTCCGTTTCCTTGCTTCCGTATTCCGTGGTTGTTGGAGTGGTGCTATTTTTTCATTTTTTCTTAGTGTTTGGTGTACTTGAAACACCTCAGTTGATGAAGATGATGCAATAGGAAGTGTGTCGACACACTTCATGTGTGACAGCTCCATGGCTGTGATAATTTTATTCAATTCTTCTTTAATACGGGCAACGGTCTTATCACTTTGAGATAATAGATTTACTTCATATAAGATTCTTTCTGGAAACTTATCCAGTATTAAACTGCGTAGATGGTTGCTGTTTATATTTTCTCCAAGAGACTGAAGAATCCTAAGATGTCTTTCAATGTCATTGTAATGCCTGCGGCATTCTTCTGCATCATATCTACATTGCGACAAACTAGACAATGCTTTATAGTGAGCATCAACAACAAGACTTTCATCTCCGAATTGTTTTTGAAGTGTTTTAATCGCTATAGAGTAGTTAATATTGGTAGTAGGAATACCTTGAACGGCTTGCCATGCCTTGCCTTCAAGGCATCCCAATAGATAGGAAAGCTTGTCAACATCACTTATGTCCTGGTTGCCTACGCTGGACTCAAACCGGTCAAAAAATTGCTTAAATTCTAGTAAATCTCCATTCCATTTTGGTAACGTCAGTTGGGGAAGTTTCGTATTTTTAAAGGTAGACTGAGGTTTAAATTTTTGAGTCTCGATTAATGCACCTAACTCTATCATAATCTCTTGCCCCTCCGATAATTTTTCGTAGCAGGAAGTAGCTAATTCTTCTGAAGGTGAGGGCACAGCAGTGATATATCTATCTAATATTCTAGATAAATTTTCGATATGAAGATCGAGGGATAATTTTCGCTTAATAACATCGTCTAAGTTAACTGAGCTCAGGCTAATAAAGGCTTTATCTGCGTCAATCAAAATGGCGAGCTTCCCTTTTTGCCTCTGCAAGGACACATAAGGAGAATGATACGATTAACCACGAATGGCAATACAGTGTTTCCGTACGTACGAGAAGCTATAAAATGGCCACATACCTCAAGTTCCGTGGTTAAAATTATATCCATGATAGCAAATACAACGCCCACTGCCAAAATTTATTTTTTCAACCTCCAATCCAACCGGCCGGTGAACGCTTCGTTGAAGTACGCTTCCAAGGCGTTCCCGTTCGCCTCAAATTTACGCTTGAATTACAGTCTTGGTCTGAATTATAACTGGAATAACAATAAAATCTCTAATATCCACTTTCCCACACATATTCCATTATCTTGTATTAAGTAATAATTACTTACCAATTAATTTTATATAAATCACTTTAAACAACAAATCATTGTATAACGTCAATTAACAAAATGGATCTATTTCCGGAGACCTAGTTCAAACACACCGTTCTCTTTGAAAAAACTCCCTATATCATTACAGCCAATCAAAGGATTCAAACCGTATAAAAACTGCCAATCACAGCGCGTTATGGATCTCGCGCGATCAAGGTCGATTGGATCATACAGCGAGCGTAAGATTCACTTCGTAAGTTTGACATAGAAAATATACGCAAGTTTCGTTCGCAAACTTGCTACCATCAACCACTTCCGGTACTCGAGAGAAACTTCTTATTACATCACTTTTGCCATAGAGTAACATATATTTTACCTATCTATTATTTTATACCATTTTCATAGTACAGAGAACTCCATAGATACATTAATCGTTCATCAATACGCCTAAAACCTGGTTTTCGACATAGAATTAGTTTTCCTTGTGGCGGCATGGTACTCAAGGTCATGTTAGTGTTTATAACTGTGTAATATCCGCAATGAGTGTCGATTTACGAATGCGATAACAGAATCAGATTTATCAGACTCTTCTCTGCATTTTCTACCTTGTCAAATTCAATTAGTCATTTTACACCTGACGCACCAGAACATAATCAGATAAACGGTGCCGCTGGAGACTTCTTTTCCAGCGACGGCAGCGTGGAGCCCGCGGCTGGCACGTTCCTCATCTGACGCGTCAGTGCGTAACGATGCCGCTAGAGATTTCATTTCCAGCGGCGGCAATGTGGAGCCCACGGCTAGCACATGCCTCAATCTGACGCGTCAGTACATAACGGTGCCGCTAGAGACTTCTTTTCTAGCGGCGGCAACGTGGGGCCCTCGGCCGTCACGTGCCTCTTTTGTTGCGTTAGGTTGTAACTATGCCGCTAGAGAATTATTTTCTAGCGGCGGCAACGTGGGGCCCTCGGCCGTCACGTGCCTCATGTGTTGCGTCGGGTTGTAACTATGCCGCTAGAGACTTCTTTTCTAGCGGCGACAACGTGGGGCCCGCGGCCATCACGTGCCTCCTCTGATGCGTCAGGGCATAACGGTGCCGCTAGAGAATTCTTTTCCAGCGGCGGCTACGTGGCGCCCGCGGACGACACGTGCCTCATCTGACGCATCAGGGCAACGTGAGACATTTCTCTTGTCCCTCAAAATCTTATTGCTTCTTTCAAATTCATAACGATTGGTATTTAAATAAATAAGATCCCAGCATCTCCACCATTTTGTGGCGACGTTAAGATTTTAGAATATATTATTTCAGTATATCATCCTAGGTTCACATTTAAAATCATATGACACGCCACAAATATAATAATTGAGAATTATTGATAGGAATAGAGGTCACCATTTTTGTATTAACTTTCATTCTATACAAATGAGAGCCGCCACAGTACCATGAAGTCACCCGGGAGCCACTTCGAGTGGTAGGATCCTCCCGCAACGGATGAAATCATTACTGAATGCGATATTACTCCTCTCATTACACTTCAGGACCCGAAGGTCCCGAAGGTGGGTCCACCAGCCTTCCCCATACGACCCTCCCTTTCCACCAAGCGAAACTTTTCTCTTATCCTCTTTATTTTCCTCTCAATAACTCTCACACAACTATAGTAATTACATCAGGAGACTTACCCCATATCTGGAGCCTTCGTTACCTTTTTTCAAACCACACCTTTTCGCGCTCTTCGTGACACCTCCTACATAACCTCTTTCCCCCTACCGCCACATTCTCTCTCCCGTTTTAAATTTATAATGTTGCCAGTACACAAAATATTTATTTACTCATTTTCTCACCTGTGCATAGAGTAGAATCGCATTTCGCGACACATACTGTATCGCGACTACCCCTGACCTGATTAGTAACCTATAACTTAAACCTATTTTTGCGGATTTTGGACAAGGAAATTTACGTATCGGCCACGTTGTTGTAGTGGCGCTGATATAAATCTTAGTGCCTAAGAAGTATGTTTGGTTTTTGTACCTACTCATCTGCAAGCAAAAAGCTAATTTAGCTCCCTTATTATTTATAAATTATATTATTTTAATTTTTATTGGTTTAATTATTTTAATTTTAGGGGTTTGAATTGTGGTTGCATTTTTAACTTTGTTAGAGCGTAAAGTTTTAGGTTATATTCAGATTTGAAAAGGTCCTATACTTACAGCCTTTCTCAGATGCTATTAAAATTGTAGAAGCTTATCAGTAGGTAAGTATGTAAATTATAGGATCTAATAAATTATTTCAACGGGCAAAAAGTGCATGTAATAAACGCAGGCGTAGTAAGGGCTGTATGGATTCGAGTTACCATTGAACGTTGTTTACTGAATATGTTGCTTTAAACTTGTGAACTATAAATATCTTGGCGCAGGTTTTTGAACCTTCACTGAAATTGGTCAAAATAAGTGACACTAACATCTGCAGGTTACATGCGTGACAAACAATTACAGTTCTAAGAAATATTATATCATTCGTGTTAAGAAAACTGACGGAATGACGCGCGTCGCTTTGTGGAGGCTCGAGAAGAAAGAACCATCGACGTCGATTGTCCACCGAGCCTGTCGTCTGCGCTGACAACCATAAAGAGTGCCCAAAATGGGTGACAATAAGACAATAGCGCTGTTGAGAGGTATTAGAGCCGCGAGTGACGTGGGAGGCTCATTGCTGAGAGGAGCGGGCTCGTCGCCGGTGGAGCTTCGACTGCAGTGCTACCTGCCTTACATACTACTGCCCTGCCTTTAGTCGATCAGGTACGATGTTTAACTTTGTGATTTTTAAAGAGCCCTAATTTTTATATATATTGCTTATGTAGGGTACTTAACCTATACATTTCACTCCATTTTAGTGTACCTAACCTACAATGTGTTAAAACTAATGATATTTTGACCGTAACTAAATAATATGTATTGAAACTTCTTAAATTTTAATGCATAAAAATTATAAGTATTAATATCTGAACAATTTTTCAAGAAAAAGGCGCTACATACTTGCTTCGACTAGGTATGTTAATAGGTATCTTGTACTGTGTTGACTATAATGTCTAGTACATAATTATTATATGACTCGGTAGGTCTCTCTCTATGACCTCTTGTATGGAATACGTATCTTCTACTCAAGTAGTATACTAATGTTTATGTGCTAATGTAGCATGATGTAACTTTTATACAAAACAAATCCACCCGTATCTACCCGGGTGCAATTATCGCGTCTCTGCCCTACTCGTAGCTAGACAAATAAGTCGCGGAAGTGCCCCTCATTAGCATCGCGCACGGCCCAGTACAGGCCGCGCGGGTCACTTACACGGATCTACAATCTATCAGATCTTTGGACCTTTCAAGTACTTAGTAAACACAAAGATTTACCTATACATACTTAATCAAGATTCCTATCTAGCAACGGGCAAGTCACTTATGTTGCGTTATACTAATGACAATAAATTAATAATGCAGACAGACCATCAATTAATGACTAGGTGGCACCATCCACGCTAGTTTGTTTGTCCTGGCTGTGATCCTGGTTAATCCTTTATTGTATAGTACTGGTAACTCTACCTGGCAGAGTGAAATTAATTACTTCAACTAGTCGGTGATGAGATGACAAGCATAGAAATGTACAATTAACCCAAATCTCATACAGTTAGGCAACGCACATTATTGTTCGAGAGTGGAGCTTGCTGAGCTTTTTATATTGACCGCTTCCGAGCTTCGGAGGGCGTCGGTCCTGATTGTTGGCTTATGATAGCCATCCTTATAGGATGGTGGTAGGACACATTGAAAATGCCAGCCAGGCTAGCTACCACCTTATTCAAGTAGAAAATCTATTGTAGGCACCTGACGGAGTGTTCCGGTAGCTGTCCTGAGACCCTGATCCCATTCTAGGCCTGTTTGCCATCTGTTTCGAAAGGTTATAATGTTATATCTTCAGCAGGAATGCATAGAACGATTTAGATTGAAGAGATTTATTGTGTAGCATGACAGCAGGTATAATATCGCATAGTATACAATTTGTGTAGAGTTTTTGCGCGCTTTGTTGTTATTGTTGAGTTTTATGAGGTTTATGTAAGTAGGTACCTGCCGCGCCGCCTGCAGACCGCGTCCTGCTGTCCTTTTATTCTTTGTTAAAGTGTTAGTTGTACGATGCCGAAGATCTAATCTCGTAGGCGAACTTTCTACCTATTTGTCTTGGATTTGATTATCATGTAGTTTTGTGCACTGGATTTTCTTATTTGAAAAATATAATACGAATAATTCAGGATTTTGCGCCAATGATGGCTCAGTGGCATTGGCTATGGACTGCCGCGCAGCAGGCCCATGTTTCGAATCCCGCCGCGGGCTTGAGCTTCACCGCATGGTGGAAGGGGATTTTGCGAATGCCCGCCTGGCTAGCGACCACCACGTAACGGTATGTTAATTCCGGCAGCAGTCCTTGAGAGCCAGTGAAATTAGGCACATGAGACTTCACAACTATGTTTCAAAATGACGGGCGCAGGGCCTCGAGATTGACTCGTCACAATAACATAAAAAAAAGGATCACATTCTTTTAAAGAGGTATACAGGGTTATTGGTAAAATGCTAACATCCTCTTAGGGATGTCTTCTACTAGTCCTAAGAAACATTTTGAGATGATTTTTTTGTACTCCTGTATACTCTGCACTTAGGATTTCCCCCTGTGTTCCTATTTACATGTACGCATTTACAGTACAGTCTTCTTTGAGAGTTTAAGTATAGTTATTAAAATTAATTGGAATTCCACCTGTTCCAGGTCATTGGTTTGTTCAAATCAATAATGGCCGTCACTAAGATACTGCTGCTCTGCGCTTGCGTCGCATTGGTGAGTGTGTGTGTGTGCACAATAGTTCTAGTCTCATTAAATTCAATTTAACTTGGCACCTGGGGTGTGACATGAATAAGGGTATAAGTTGTAAGTAACTCAGAATAGGTGAGTAGCAAAATTAGTGAGTAACTTCAAAAGGTTGATAAAATGTGCAACTGTGACAAAGATGCGGAGTTATTTCGATTGCGTAGTACAATCGTTTCTAATTGTGTCGTCATGGTTGTAGGTCGCGTGTAACGAATCTGAGGGAGCGCCCCTGGGGAGCGGGGGGGATGAGGGGGCGGGGGGCGCGGGCGCTGGGCACGAGCAGCAGACGGCGGCCGTGTTGCAGCAGGCGCTCGCCGCGCTGCAGGCGCTGCTGGCCGACGGGCTAGCGGCGCCCCAGCAGCTCTGGGCCTCGCAGGCTGACGACGTGCGCGCTCGCTCTCACGCTATATTAGAACAGGTACGTGTGGCAGGCTCGAAGCGTACATGATGTGTATGCTGTAGATGGGTGGGTGGGTATGAGTAGTATTGCGTTGCGTTGCAGGTGACTCAGGCTGCGGGCGCGCTGGGCATGGCCCTGGCGGCCGCTAAGCAGCACCTGGGGGAGACGGCGGAGCAGTTCCGGCGCGAGCACCCCGAGCTGGCGGCGCGGGAGGCGGCGCTGCAGGCGCTGCTGGGGCGTGAGGAGGCGGTGGCCGAGGCGGAGGAGACGCGCGCTGCCTCACCCACCGACCAGGGCGCGCTGCACGAGCTGGCGGCGGTGGCGGCGCGCGCTCAGCTCGCACTCGCACAGCTCTGGGGGCCACACCCACAACAGCCTGCGCAGACCAACTACTAGCTGTACCTACTGAAGATCCATCTACATAGATAGTACCTTATAGTGCGATCAATTTTAATTTTAATAAATCTGAGATTAGCAATTTAATTTTTCGGCTTCTATTTCATTTTTAGGATTCCGTACACAAAGGATTAAAACGGGACCCTATTACTGAGACTTCGCTGTGCGTCCGTCCGCCCGTCTGTCACCAGGCTGTATCTCAAGAACGGTGATAGCTTGATAGTTGAAATTTTCACAGATGCCGCTATAACAATAAATACATAAATTTGGCCAAGTGCGAGTCAGACTCGCGCAAGTTAAAACAAAAAAAGGTTAAAATATGAAGTCTAATGTTGTATAGCTAATGGTACGGAACCCTTCGTGCGCGAGTCCGACACGCACTTGACCGATTTTTAAATAATTTTTAGACCGCTTCCAAAGCAAATATAATTGATTTGATTTGATAATGATTCGTTGTGTGTGGTTTCTCGAAAGTTGCCAATGGCCCCAACAGTTGAAACTTTATGATTTTATTTACAATTATTAATGCATTTGCATCTATTCGCACCGACAAAATACATAAACTAAATATAACAACAGTTACCGGAACAGAGTAAGCGAATGTATTGCAAAGGAAAAAGTTTCTAAATATGATTACAAGCACTATCGCGTGCTAAGCAAAAATCATATCTATATTTTTTTTTACTCACTGAGCTATGAAGATAGCCGTCATCAAATCGGGAGACGAGGGTTCGATTCTCACTCGAGGTGAAACATTTTATACTCTTACAATTTGTAAATTTAAAAACGCGGCTTGCATGTAGGACCCCTAGTCATAGGGAACGGAAGCTATGAAAATCAGTGAAGTTTTAAATTTAGCTACACCGGACGAGATGGCAAGAATACATTTGAAGCAGTACTAAATACATAATTTCAAAAATGCACGATTGAGTTCACCAAGGCAAACGATACATTGATAGTATTGAAAGCTTAAAAATGTAAGTAGATTTAGTTCTGAATATTGAGTGCGTGTATGCACTGCAGAATGCAGATCGGCTGCAATTATAATGAAAATAGTAGATAGTTATACAAGGGTCGAAAGGAATCAATTCCCATACGAGGTATTTAGATAATAACAAATACTTTTAAAAGTATCCTAAAAATAATAGAATTTAGATGCCCGAGCGCAGCGAGTACCTATAGCCCGAGTAGGAATTAATGACTTTCATCCGTGTTAAACACTTTACTTTTCATGTCGAATATAGGGAAAGTAAATAATGGTAGTTCTTCTAAAATATTAATAAAAATAACAGGAGTAGCACCTATTTAAATTAATTGAGAGGTTACTAGTTGAGAATTTTGAAGTTAAATTTTGTCTGGAATATTTACGGGCGGAGATAGTTCGTATAGGAATTGAA
Source organism: Plagodis dolabraria (assembly GCA_963854805.1). NCBI lineage: Eukaryota > Metazoa > Arthropoda > Insecta > Lepidoptera > Geometridae > Plagodis > Plagodis dolabraria. Next base: position 6,860,504 of record OY978461.1, read on the forward strand.
GACTTCAAAAAAAGAAGATTTATGTTTTCAGGTTTCATGTAGGTATGTATGTATGTTTGTAAGTTTCTTTATTTCACCATAACTTCTAAACAGCTTAACCGATTTTGATGTGAGAGATATTGTTAGATTCGTCTTGATAACCCAAGTGACACTAGGTACTAAGAAATAGAAAAACTACCTGGCGGATTTAAGACCCTAGATTGTGGGGTATCAAAATGAAGAGCTTTAAAAAAGGAATCCATAAATATATATAATTTGCAGTTGGGTTTTTTAATTAATTGATTTAGGTATACATGTTCTTAAATAATTACTGAACAATTTTTTTAACAAAAAATGGAACCGACTTCAACACCCAAAAGTGTGAAATAACTTGTTGAAGTCGGTACCATGATGGTTCAAAAGTAGCTATTATCACAATATTGCGCATGGTACCGACTTCAACAAGTTATTTCACACTTTTGGGTGTTGAAGTCGGTTCCATTTTTTGTTAAAAATATTTTTTCAATCTTTTTAGTGTAACACAAAAACGATCGAACCGATTTTGATGAAATTTAAAATGGGACCAAACGACAAGCATCAGCTTTCAAACAAAAAAAGAATTTTCAAAATCGGTTCACCCAGTCTAGAGATCTAAGGTAACAAACATAAAAAAAAAAAAAAAAATTGAGAACCTCCTCCTTTTTTGGAAGTCGGTTAATGATAACATGAGTAGAAGATACACATAAAATTTATTGAGCTGTGAGAACAATGTGTGAATTTTAAGTATTTTTTTGTTAATTATTGTTTTATAAGTAGGTAACTTATCATATATTATTTATTACCCCGCCAAATTATATTATTGTAGTCTTTATATGAAACCCAATGCGTCTCTCCTGGGGGATCCCGCTTTATAGGTAGTTTCCATAATTCACACTGCCCCAAAACATAATGGGTGACTTTTTTTTATGTAGCATTTATTTACAATAACATAGTGTACCCTAACTAGAAAAAGTAACAATAAAGATTCTTTATTTTCGTAAATAGTTATAACAATAGAACTGGACGATATTGTCCACTGGGGATGCTAAGAGGTCAATTATGTTATAGAGTCGTTCTTTTAGCGTTTACATAAACACAAACATAGTTTTTTTCTATTACAGCAGAGTATTTTACAGAGAAAACACATAGACATCTAATTTGTTTACAACAATGGTTACCATGGTTAAGAGACATCCCGGCCCAAGAGAATATGTACGTTGTTGATGCTACCACTCTCTTATCTTTACCGTATTAAAGGCATGTCAAAGTAACTAGGTAGGTACTAGTTTTATTACAAAATTACAAATTTATTTAGTGCGGGATTCGAACCCGCATCCATTCACCCCTTAAGCCAGGGTATGGTCTAATCCAATTGAGCTAGCATGACAATGAGTCCATAACTCAATCTTTTCCTATCGTTCTTTTTAACCATCGTATTGGGATGCAGCAACATCTATAGTTCAACTTACGTTGTAAGTTCTACAAACAAGACTAATTTTTCAATTAGCTTTAAACTTGTTAATGATAACGCAACCCTATAATTTTAATATTTTTATGTTTGCAATAACGCATGTTCTGCGGGTTACATTATAAAATAACAAATTTACGAGAGGTAATTTTTTTTTGTTTATTTATCTACTACTTTTATGTTTAGGTATCTACTATAGAAGTATTCGCAAGGAATGTTGGCGTCAGTCATGTGCAAGATAATATCATCAATGTAACACGGACTGTGTTTCTTTTTCAACAGACTCTGCCTACTTAACTAATGATTACTAGGTACTATATAAAAGATTTCGGTCATTTCAAGTCATTTAGCAAATGTCAATAAACAAGGGCGTCAATAATGATAAGAAGTCAAATCAAGCGATCTCACACGAACGAAGCCGCGCGTCGAGTGTTGTAGGTAAGTAATGTGGATGATAGATAAAGTGCTGGTGCAAGGTCCGGCCGTGCCTGAGGCAGAGCCGCGGGCGAAGGCGAAGATCACGCCCGTGCCGCCCCGGCGGCGGGGACACTCCTTCTCACGCAAACAAAACTGACAATGCACCGCATCTTTCTCTTCACCTAATCATTCCACAACGTAAATGTACGTAGCCTTTACTAGTACATACATATACACTCAGCTATACTACATAATTCATCGTTTATGTGCATAGAGCAATATTGTATTGGTATGTGGGTATGTCCACTCATTAGGTAAGTACCCACAAGGTTCAGACATCGCTGATGAGATGAGGTGACCTATGGAGACAGCAAACAAAAGATGATAGGGAAAGAATCTTGAAAGGTAGTTGGAATCGTGACGGTCGGCGGTTGACTTTTGGCGAAATCGCGCGCTGATAGCGGAGCGATGCTGATAGCGGGCGAGAAGGTCGAGGCCGCGGCTATCGCGTGATCCCGCCGCGGCCGCTCCACTCTACACCACACTCGTTTTCTTACAAAGCTGTAAAATGAACATCCAAATTACTCTAAAAGTCTAAACACTGGCACCGAAATTGCGGATAACGATGACAGGAGTATCAAAAAAAATATTTGTGAACCCTGTGAATTATGAAATTTACCAGAACATACGAGTATATCGAGAGCACGGGAACGTCCTATTGTCCACGCAGTGCATGCAGTGGCGTAGTGCAGTAGGTAGTGGAGCGGAAGAACACCAGTTGCATGGACAGAAGTGATTGCACGTTATCAGGCCGGGTACCCGCCCTTGGACCCGGACGCTTCGCAGGGCCAGGGCGGGGGCGGGGGCGAGGGGCGGGGTCGGGAGGGAGTCCGCCGCCGGCTAGTATATAGAGGCGCCCGCGCTTCGCTGCAGGCACATTCGCTCCCAGCGCCGCAGACGTTTCAAACAAAAACCCGACATCCGCCAACCGACACAATGGCCGTCAAATTCCTGCTGCTTCTCGGCTGCCTGGCTCTAGTGAGTATTCCCCACTCTGATGTCCGCTCAGACTTCCGACGTTCCTCTAACCACTTCTTCTATTGCAGAGCCACGCTGCGATCGTGAAACGCGAAGCACCTGATTTTCTGGCTGACATCACAAAGAATACGGCGGAGATCCAGAAGACGTTTACCGAGCAGTTTAACTCCATTGTCAACTCCAAGAACACGCAGGAGGTGAACAAAGCGGTGAAAGAAGGTTCCGAATCTGTGATCCAGCAGCTCTCTTCGTTCTCCAGCAGCTTGCAAGCCGCGGTCAGTATTCTTCATTCATAGCACGTCCTCATGTCAGCCACGCGACGTACGCCACGGCTGCGCCGCAATCATTTACCTTCTCTAAGAGTATTTACACGGTATTTACGGATTTATGAAATTTCTCTTAGTGCCGCCATTACACGTAATATTTAGACAATCTTGTTAACATTTATCTCGTGATCGCTGTCTTCATTCTACTAGTTTCAATTAGGAACATATTTTCATAAACTCAAAGACGTATCAAGTTCAGTAGTTGAAAATATCTTGAGAATAGCTGCCTAATATTAATACAATGTTCAATCATTTATAAGTGCAGCGAGTTGATAATACAGGAGGTACCTATGTAATGTTAGATCAACGACAGCAAGTTGTAAAGTAAGTTTTTAGTAGCAGTAGAACTACTCGTTCTTCCGAGGAGGTACCATATCTGTTTAAACGCCAAGCAGTAACGTTCACATTACCTACTGTGTTCCGTTTGTTTCAAGGGTATGAGTGCTGTTGAAATTACAGGCACATGAAACTTAAAATTTTTATGTCTCTGGGTGATGGATCGCGCTCTGGACGTAGTGCAGTTCGCCACTTGTGTCAACTACTTACTCTGTTATAGGCAGAGTGGGTCTCGTGTATATTCCATCAAGATAGCACAAAAAAGTAACGTGAAGTGTATGTATGTATTGTGTTAGTTGGCCGACGCGAGCGGCAAAGCCAAGGCCGCGCTGGAGCAGTCTCGCACCAACATCGACCGCACCATCGCCGAGCTGCGGGAGGCGCATCCCGAGGTGGAACAGCAGGTCAACGCCCTCAAAGAAAAACTGAACACTGCAGTGCAGAACACCTTCCAGGTACTACACTTACTTACTACCTAGGTACGCTATTAGGCACGAACCTAATCTATTACATGACATCGTGCTTACTCCAAGTGCCTTTTCTTGCATCATTCAATAATAATTAGTAAAAAACATCCACGCATTGAACACGTGTTTAGTACGACTTAAAATGTTCCTTCTAAACGCCCATTAAAATAACATAAAACGCCTTCTTTGTTCAACCAGTCCTGTGTTGAGGCTATCTGCATATATTCAGCGTTAATAAGTAGCACCTACGCAGCCACCTTCAACTAGAAAATCAGTCGCCAAGCACCTAACAATGTATTCCATCAACTGTCCTTGACAGCCAGTAATTCTACGATAGCCACACTCTAGAAATAGTCGAAGGCAATAATATTAGCGATACATAATATGTACATATAAAAAAATGGTCCACAGGTAATTGTGTTGTAGAAATAACTGTAGATCTCCCCTGTTCATTATGAGTCACGTTCTCGTCGTTAACTTCACAGGAGTCCCAGAAGCTGGCCAAGGAAGTAGCGGACAACGTAGAGCAGACCAACCAGAAGCTCGCGCCGAAGATCAAGGAGGCCTACAACGACTTCGTGAAGCAGGCGGAGGAGGTCGGCAAGAAGCTGCACGAGGCTGCTACCAAGCAGTGAACCCTCCGATGACCCTTCGCCAACATTACTCCGCTCCGTTGCCTTAAGCTAAATAAACTTTTACTTATATAAACAGTGTTTCTCTGCAACGCAACGTCCCACTCGCGACGCACACCGTTACCATACCAGGCATAATGCATAATAATAGTTACAGATAGTAGAAACCCAGCATATAGTTAGGCCTTTTGTCCCGCTTAGTGCCTATTAGTTATATTATATCATACTTAAAAAGTTTTAGTAACAAAAGGATTTAATCTCTTGAAATCGAAGCCAGAAATACGATTATTGAAACTTTTCTTGATACATTTGTATTTCAAAGTTTTATGTTTATTCAAAATTAACTTTTATGCAAAGATGTATATACTATGTATTGTTTGCTAAAGGCTCATAATAACTAGTCAAATTCAAAGATATTTTTGATAGGTTAATATATAAATTATTTACTCACGTTTAGCAACAAGGACGTTTATTACATCAAAATATACAAGGCTTCATCTAGTTTCTTTTGACAAAAACTCATTTGGATCTAGTGGATATAGATGGCGTGATAGACATATATTGAGACGGTTGCGCTACGCCGTTGTTGCATGGACTACGAATATGCGTTTCAATTTCAGGAACGTTGTGAGTTGTTCCTTGCAGAAGGTTTATTTTATGTTGAAAAAATCTGAAACTACTGAAATAAGTGATTTTAGTACAGATTGATGTTAAAAAAAAATTTAAAATTAATGTAGGTACGCAAGGCTGAAATTAATAGCGGCAAAGAGTACATTATCGGGCCGAGGTAAAAGAGAACCCAGAAAAGTTTTCAATATGTAATCAAGTGTTGTTCTAAAAAGTGAAATAACATTGATAGCAACGCTCAGAACAAGATTTTTTATATATTCTGGAGAATTGGCGACAAAAGTACAGCAAGGCGCACTTTGAATTTGCAGCTGGTAGAAAAACCAGGAGTAAAGGACGTTAAAATTAATGACGTTTTATTATTGACGCCTTACATGAAACCCTATAACGCTGAATGACTAACGCAGCTTTCGACCTTCCAAGACCAAGATCGAGAACCATCGCGATCAGGACTAATTAGGTCAGTGAGACCTTCAGATGACGACACTGACGAATCTTTTAGATTGAGTGAATTTGAGGTGTATGATAACTGCATTTAATCTTAATCACTGATTGCTGAGCAAACATTAAAAAATAATGAGTCACATAAGAATCTAAAGCTTTTACTTATCCCTTGAACCGTTTTAATATGAACGCCCAACCCCGGTTGCGTGCAACAATGGCGGATAACATGTATTAAAAAAATATTTAAAAATAAGTTATTTGGAGAGGGTGGTGCAAGAGTCCGCGATGTACAAGAGTGAGCACACCAATATCCAATCTGAATGCAGCGATCTGCGGCTAACTTCAGTCTTGTTATATCATTAATTAACCAAAGCATAGTGCATATATTTCCCGCGTGTTTTTATATAACTTTGAAGGAATAAATGAGTAAAAAGTGATTTTGACGTATTTGATACAATATTTAGGGGCTTTGTAAACTATAGTGTATTAAGTCTAAAAGAGGTAAGCTGATTTTAACAGTTCATTTGGTTTAAGTTGTTGTCTATAGTTGCATTTTGCCGGGACAAGTTTTGCATTCCTTACATTAGATGGAGCTGTAGTAACGTTTCGAATATCTTAGCGGGGATTGTGCATGAGTGCGCAGTGCTATTATGTACAAGAGTGCGCGCGCACTCTTGTACATATTGGTGTGTTTGCCAACGAAAAGTCTCATTTTTTATATATCTTTTTTATATTTTTTTCCGTTTGATGCTTATGTATACAAGTTGTTTTTCAGAATGTCTATAAGAAAACGGACCACTGAAAGAAAAAACATGACTCTAAGTGTAATGGAAGAAGGTGGCCGTCTAATCTTACTGCGCACACTTGCACATTTAGCCTGCGCACTCTTGTCCACTTAGGCCGTACAAGAGCGCGCATTCAGTTTTACTAAATTTCATATATTTGCTATAGTATAAGTTTTAAGTCCATTATTTATCTTTTTTTCTATAACTAATTAGTCTTACCTAAAAAATAAAAAGTAATATGAATCCTACAATGTTTTTTTTTACTTTTAGGTATATAAAAAACAAAAGAAAGTGCGCGCTCCTGCACCACCCTACTGTAACTAATTATCTTCAACCATAAATAATACTAGAATTGCGTTACTTAATCATGGTACAAATTTGTAGTTCAGTGCATGAAATTTACTTAGACAATATTAGGAAGTTAAAATACATCAAAATGTTCAACATCAATTATCACAAAACTCACTTTTTTTGAGTAACGCCCTTGTTGCACCCAATGCTTCATTATTGGTGAACATAAATATTCCGAGTAGGTATGTACACTGGATCTGCCAACATTCAACAAGGTGCAAATATTCAAGTGCATTTCAATAATTGTACGATCCAAAATGTAAATAATTATTACAATAAATAATGTTGGCAACACTGAGTGAAGTGACTCTGGAAGGTTGACGAGTGAGGTTTTCGTACGAAGAAGTCGACCTAACATCGGCACCTTTTTGCTAGCAAAAAGGTGCAACATCCTGTTGTTGCTTTTAGCGTTTAGTTGTCATATTGATTAGTAATTGTTGAAAAATATATAATAGAGGAACTTGTCTAGATATTGTAAAATATAACGAGATTTGCTCAATGTAATAGTTGTTTTCTACTCTCCTCAGAATATAGCTAACAATAAGTGTATTATTACCTTTAAATTGATTGTTTCTGATATTCAGTAATTAAACTTTATTGCTAAATTAAGGCACATATTTGGCTCAACGAATAAGCATTGCAATTCAACGGGGCAATGCAGCCAGCATGCTGGGCACGCTGCCAACCGGTACTGGGCTGGAGCATTAAGACTGCATATGAGTCTGCTATGACTTATAATAAATAAATAAATAAAAATTAAAAAGCCTTTATTGCCCATATCATAAAATTAAAATTACAGCGTTATTAAATTTTGGTACATATGTACATTATTTAACACTTTTTTATTTTTTATATGTTGTCTAAATGCTTTTATTGTAGTATAGCTGCTGTAGTGTTGTATATAGTTCGTTGTATTTAGTTTAATAAAGGCATACCGCCGGTAAAAAATAAACTTTCCATAAATTTACATAAAGTTTCCTTATGGTTTCAGAACTTTCTATATAGAGGATTCATATCATGGTGTAGATAAAGTCATGTATACTTTACATACACCTGTACATAACATGTATCAGGTGAGATTGTGGTCAAAGGCTTACATATCAGCAATAAAAAAAAAAAAAACATCATTAGGTATTAAAACATTCATGTATTACTATAGAAACCCACATTCGTGTTTTAATATCTGCCTCTTAGTATACAGCAGTTGCATAAATTATTATAATATAAGGCATTTGAAACTTTTATAACCCTCAATAAAAATAAAACACGAAAGTCACACGCGAAAGTCACTTGTCTTCCTATATTTTAAGATTTTTACACCCCTTGTAGGTATGTGAGTATTTTACATACTTTCAAGTTTCTACGTTTTAAAATGTAGGTAAGGGCTGTTCAAAATCCTCATGTGATATATCGTAAAATGCACCAAATGAGCAGCATACCACCACCAATGTCTATGTGAGTACGAAGCTGGTGCACATCAATTAGTGACCAACAATGCATTGCCTACCCGAGCCGCAGGCGATTGGTCATAAAATCGAAGCCTAAACTTATTGCAAAGTACAATTTTACGAGTACCTACATCGTTATGTTATCCTGTGTGTTGTTAGCGAAATACCTAGTAGTTTATGCAACTGTCAATTGTCATATAATAGAGGGTATTAAAACATGAGTGTAGTTTTTTTAAACGAGCCGCAGGCGAGTTTCAAAATAAGATTACACGAGTGTTTTAATACCTAATTATATGCAGTTGCATAATAGGTAGGTACTTTATTTAATCTCATAGCTATACGCTTTTCTTGATTTTTATGGCAAAAGACATCTCTCACAGTGCTTATATAATTGGTGCAGACTCTTAAGACACAAGGAAGGCATATTGTCCACAGATTATTCCTGAAAAACTCGATCAGCGGCGATGTATTCACCGGACGCTCGGACGGAAGTGCAAGACTGGTAGTGACTCTGGTAATTACCCTGAATTCGTCTAGTAAATATGGAGGGCACACCACACATCTACAGGTAAAAAAGTCTTAGGTGTAAGTATACTTAAATTGAATTGAAATCTCCTTGGTCGGGACACGTTGTACTTTAGTAATTAAAAAAATGTTTTAAATTATTGTTTTGTTATGAGAATAATGCTTTAATTTTCTTAAAGAAGTATGTAAATAAAATATGCCAATATAAGTCTGTATTTCATTTCATAATTAGAATAGGTATTAGAGGTCCGCGCCGCGGTCATGAAAGTCGGCAGCGGCGCGCTGATAAACGTACCCGGCGCGGCGCGGCGTAGCCGGCGTGTTATTGATTTTTTTACCTATATGGTGGAATAGAAAAATTAAATCTGCTGTATATGTACTAAAAGGGTAAATGTTTATTTTCTTGCATACAAGTAAGTTCCTACTCAAATTAATTGGTCAAAATATTGAAGAAACAGGATCTTGCCACCAACCGATACACAAACTTCCACAAAAGCCCAAAATCGACTGGCCTAAGTTTATGAAAACCGCATGAGATACCTCAACTTCAAGGCATGTCACAACCTCATCAGAAGTGGACAATCTTGCAGAAGAGATCACTCAATGCACGCAGAAGGCACTTCATACCTCCACAATTAAAGAAAACCCCTAAGGAGAATCGAGATTGCCCATCCTCCCCCGCTGTATAAGAGAGCTCATAAAAGAAAAACGCCTGCTCAGAAAAACCTGGCAACATTAATGAGACCCCATCCACAGAACGGGGCCTCACTCGACAAACTCTGCAGGCAACTTAGGAAACACTCAGAACCAATTCGTTGTCTTTTCCACGAAAATTGCAACTTGAGATACAGAGCAGAGGACATGGCAGAAATATTTGCCCAATCCCTTGAGAACTTATTCAAGCCCAATCCCACAGTGAACAGAGAACACTCAGACTCTGTGGAACAGTTCCTCGATGAATACTTCAGTGTCCCATAAAACACAGAAGAAGATATTGGACAGTGATCCGTCACCTGTCCTCTAAAACCACGGCAGCTATCACGCGCCTGTTTAACGGGATCCTGCGCACGGAGCACTTACCCTCTCAATGAAAAATGAGCCACGTGGATATGTTCCCGAAACCCGGCAAAGACGTTTGGAGACCCGAGAATTACAGGCCTATCACTCTACTTACATGCATTCCGAAAGTCTTTGAACGCCTCTTCTTAAGTCGGATAGCCCCTCACATGAAGTCCCGACCGGAGCAGTTCGGATTCCGGTCGGAGCACTCCCCCACACCTCAGCTATCCAGGGTAATGCACCTCACGGCAGAAAACTCTAAATTGATTTTCGACGTCGGCATGAATTTGTTCATGACTTTGTTCATGGCGGCGGCGGCGGCGCGCCGAGGTAACTCGGCGGCGGCACGCCGGCGTGGCGCGGATCTCTATTCGGTGGTAACACGAATTGCTCATTTATCTCTTTCTAACAACAGATATGACGCATAATATTTGAACGTTCTTTCCTTGTCATTACAAACTGCATATACATGGGCGTAGGTATGTATATAGGTAAATTCTAGTAAGCTTTTAGAGCAGTGGTGTTCGGATATAACTAATCTATGTAAGTATTTCAAATCTCTGCCTAACTATACTTACCTTTGCTTTGCTAAAACCTTTGCTTCTTAAAGCTTTGTTTTAGGACACTTGTTTGGGAATGGGGCCCCTTTTGATCCCCGTAGTCCCAAACTATACCACGTTGTCGTGGCATATTCTGGGCTCCTGGAATGTAACAGGAAGACACCAGCCGATATATATGCCCTTAGGCACGTGGGAAAAACCTACTGGGTGGGTGGGAAGGACCTACTTTCAGAGGACCCGCTCGTCGCTCCGTCACAAGAAGCCTATCACTAAACACACCCTACAAATGATTAATTGATCAATTAACAAATGCTATGGATTTTTTGTAAGGGATACGCTCCTTTGTCCTCTATGTTGTCCGCCCGCCAACAGCTTGCTCATCCTTCCACCAAAAGGAACGCACGGCGTCCAAAATAACGGTCACTCACACAAATAAACCACATGTTTATATTCACTAATATCTATAGCAATCCTTGCTAGCACATCCGATCGCCGCGACCGGAAACCTGTCTAACTCCGTTTGTTTGGAATAAACGTACGTCCGCGTACGAGAAAACCTTAGTGCGCACTGACTGCCCTTCAAAATCAGAGGTGAACGCAATTATAGACTCTATAAAGTTAAAAAAATCAATTTCTTTATTTTTTTTTTAAATTTTATTTTAAAAAGAAGATCAATTTATTTAACTGTCGGCGTCGGTATCAGAAAGGGCGTCGGCGTTGATGTCAGTAAAAAAATAAGTGTCAGTGTCGGAATAGGCGTCGAACTCGGTGTCAGTGTCGGAAAAGGTGTCGGTATTAAAATTGGTGACAGCATCGGCGTCGGTGTCCGAATAGGTGTCAGTTTCGGCGTCGCATCGGCGTCGGCGTCGGCGTCGGTGTCATTGTTGGAATAGGTGTCGGCGTCTGCGTCGGTGTCATTGTTGGAATAGGCGTCGGTGTCGGAATAGGTGTCAGTTTCGGCGTCGCATCGGCGTCGGGATCGGCGTCGGTGTCATTGTTGGAATAGGCGTCGGTGTCGGAATTGGTGTCAGTTTCGGCGTCGCATCGGCGTCGGCGTCAGCGTCGGTGTCATTGTTGGAATAGGTGTCGGCGTCTGCGTCGGTGTCATTGTTGGAATAGGCGTCGGTGTCGGAATAGGTGTCAGTTTCGGCGTCGCATCGGCGTCGGTGTCATTGTTGGAATAGGCGTCGGGTCGTTGTCATTGTTGGAATAGGTGTCGGCGTAGGCGTCGGTGTCATTGTTGGCATAGGTGTCGGCGTCGGCGTCGGTGTCATTGTTGGAATAGGTGTCGGCGTCGGTGTCGGTGTCATTGTTAGAATAGGCGTCGGTGTCGGAATAGGTGTCAGTTTCGGCATCGCATCGGCGTCGGCATCGGTGTCATTGTTGGAATAGGTGTCGGCGTCGGAGTCGGTGTCATTGTTGGAATAGGTGTCGGCGTAGGCGTCGGTGTCATTGTTGGAATAGGTGTCGGCGTCTGCGTCGGTGTCATTGTTGGAATAGGCGTCAGTGTCGGAATAGGTATCAGTTTCGGCGTCGCATCGGCGTCGGCGGCGGCGTCGGTGTCATTGTTGGAATAGGTGTCTGCGTCGGCGTCGGTGTCATTGTTGGAATAGGCGTCGGTGTCGGAATAGGTGTCAGTTTCGGCGTCGCATCGGCGTCGGCGCGTTAAGCGGCAGGGGGCGCCCCTTTTTGATACAATGAATATTATTCAAATTATAACTAACGAACAATAGTCGCTCGTGGCGCGTCTCATCGTACTCCCGCTGCGGATTGGGATAAAAACAAAACACACTTTTTGTGTTCTTTTACAATAATGTTTTAACTTTTTACTACATGTTAAAGTCAGGTGTTCGTAAGTAGGTAAGTACGTACGTAATGTGTGTAAGTGTATTTTCCAGAGTACCTATCTAGGTACAATTTTCTCTCGGATTCGGAAGCTTTTCGAATGGTATTGTACCTTGTACTTGTATGAATGTTATTAAGAATACGAATGAAAACGTTTCCTTGCAAATATGAATTAAGTACCTACTAGGTATGCAGATCATCACATTATGTGCACTTTCAAAGGTCGACACCCTTTGTTTACCGACCTCCAAAAGAGGTGGTAGTTTTCAATAGAACGCGTACCTAACTATCTAAGATTTTTTTACCTGTAGATGATTTGTATGCCTTCCATATTTACTAGACGAATTCAGGGTAATTGAAACCTGAGTACCAGTAGTACTACCAGTCTTGCACTTCCGAGCATCCGGTGAATACCTACATCGCCGCTAATCGTGTTTTTTAGGAATAATCTGTGGACAATATGCCTTCCTTGTGTCTTAGACTCGGCACCAATTATACAGGCACTGTGAGAGATAAAAAAACTGTTTAATTTCACGCGTAATTATAGCTTTTATTGTTAAAACAGAAAATATCGTCATTTTGTTTTATCTTAGAACGAATCTCAATGAAATGGATGAGCAAGATATGTGTATCGTTTGGTGTGAGAGAGTGAAAGAGATCGCAGCATGATCGGAACGTCTCGTGGCGGTTCGATAGTAGAGGTCCGCGCCGCGGTCATGAAAGTCGGCAGCGGCGCGCTGATAAACGTACCCGGCGCGGCGCGGCGTAGCCGGCGTGTTATTGATTTTTTTAACTATATGGTGGAATAGAAAAATTAAATCTGCTGTATATGTACTAAAAGGGTAAATGTTTATTTTCTTGCATACAAGTAAGTTCCTATTCAAATTAATTAGTCAAAATATTGAAGAAACAGGATCTTGCCACCAACCGATACACAAACTTCCACAAAAGCCCAAAACCGACTGGCCTAAGTTTATGAAAACCGCATGAGATACCTCAACTTCAAGGCATGTCACAACCCCATCAGAAGTGGACAATCTTGCAGAAGAGATCACTCAATGCACGCAGAAGGCACTTCATACCTCCACAATTAAAGAAAACCCCTAAGGAGAATCGAGATTGCCCATCCTCCCCCGCTGTATAAGAGAGCTCATAAAAGAAAAACGCCTGCTCAGAAAAACCTGGCAACATTAATGAGACCCCATCCACAGAACTGGGCCTCCCTCGACAAACTCTGCAGGCAACTTAGGAAACACTCAGAACCAATTCGTTGTCTTTTCCACGAAAATTGCAACTTGAGATACAGAGCAGAGGACATGGCAGAAATATTTGCCCAATCCCTTGAGAACTTATTCAAGCCCAATCCCACAGTGAACAGAGAACACTCAGACTCTGTGGAACAGTTCCTCGATGAATACTTCAGTGTCCCATAAAACACAGAAGAAGATATTGGACAGTGATCCGTTCCTGTCCTCTAAAACCACGGCAGCTATCACTCGCCTGTTTAACGGGATCCTGCGCACGGAGCACTTACCCTCTCAATGAAAAATGAGCCACGTGGATATGTTCCCGAAACCCGGCAAAGACGTTTGGAGACCCGAGAATTACAGGCCTATCACTCTACTTACATGCATTCCGAAAGTCTTTGAACGCCTCTTCTTAAGTCGGATAGCCCCTCAAATGAAGTCCCGACCGGAGCAGTTCGGATTCCGGTCGGAGCACTCCCCCACACCTCAGCTATCCAGGGTAATGCACCTCACGGCAGAAAACTCTAAATTGATTTTCGACGTCGGCATGAATTTGTTCATGACTTTGTTCATGGCGGCGGCGGCGGCGCGCCGAGGTAACTCGGCGGCGGCACGCCGGCGTGGCGCGGATCTCTAATAGGTATTACCGATTGAGATTATATAAACATATTTTTAAAATCTTCTTGTGGTAGGTATACCTATCATATTTTGTATTAGCTATCTTCTTGAACGTTCTGCTATTTCATACGGGTGGGATAATAGTAGGTAGGCGAATCCTTTTTGAAATACCTATCTATCTATGAAACACATACGGAAAACAGAGCTGTAAATGGAAACTAAACACAATATAAATTATATTTTATGAGAAGTACTTTTCACAACATTATTCAAACATAACATTATTACCTACATACTACTCAAATTAGTTATTTTATTATAGAAAAACAGCCAGTATCAAAGGAGGTAGAAAAACAGCCAGTACCTGCCAAAAATGGTCGGTCAGCAACAACCTACGTATTTCGTACCTGCTGCAATTTTCATAAAACATTGTCACGGTAATGTTTCTATACAGTATCTTAACTTGGCTCTGTCCTCGAAATAACTACCTACCACCACGCGGTACGTAAACATGCGATAGGGCTGCCCGCCTCCAGCATTTTAATTACATTTGCCTATTCACGTGATATTTAACACTTACGTGTTGCCGATATAAGGATCGACAATTGTTTCGGCTTCATAAGGAAGCCATCTTCAGGATCTGGAGTGCGGTTCGATCGCTGTCGCGGCCCGTTTCACACTGCGGGCGGCGGCCCGTAGCGCTCGGGACGACAGCGGTGGCTGTTGCGGGGTGCGGGGTGGTGACTGCTGCATGTTGGGACACGCCTGCGAGATGTTATCTTCATCGCTGCTGCTGCTGCTCTCTTCTGATAAAATTTGTGAAATTTTTACATTGGTGAAACTGGAAGAAACGTGTCTACCAGACTAAGTGAACATATCCGTTCCATGAAAAATGCTGATAGTAACAGCTCAGCGGTAGCAGAACACGCCCTGGCCTCCAGCACGGCCCACTACATTCGATTTGACAAGACCCGAGTACTAGCGAGAGTTTTAATAATATTATACATTTGCCTACTTTGTGTTTCCATTTAGTTTTGTGATTGTAAATATACTTTTTTTGTATAAACAAATAAAAGACTGTGTATTAAATAGGTAGTGTTCAATAAAAATGCGTGTTGTTTTTTGATTGGTAGATTTAATTAAAAAAACATGTTTATTTTTGAATAACAAATCAGTCTTATAAATTCAGTCCAGTCCAGTAGTTTTGGCGTGAAAGCGTAACAGACAGACAGAGTTACTTTCGCATTTATAATATAAGTACTGATAAAATACCACGTCTCTATTTTGAATTATACAAAGTAACAAAACACACATGCCCCGAGGTTTTAACACAAGCGTACCTACCGTATCGTGATTCATAAACCGCCTATAACTACCTATTTCACTCGTTTCATTCCTTTATTCACTTATTTTATTATTAATCCAGTTAGCTTTATTCGGGAGATAAAAGGAAATACACTTATCCATTAAAAATACACGCATTATGTAGGTAACCTACCTACTAGTGAGTAAATTTATTTTATAGTCTTACCTTTCAGTTTCCAGGTAA
This sequence comes from Plagodis dolabraria, assembly GCA_963854805.1. Taxonomy (NCBI): domain Eukaryota; kingdom Metazoa; phylum Arthropoda; class Insecta; order Lepidoptera; family Geometridae; genus Plagodis; species Plagodis dolabraria. The sequence continues at coordinate 6,876,264 of OY978461.1, forward strand.
TATAAAAAAAGTTATCTCCGGATGCGTTATTGACGAATTCATGCAACAAAAACAGCACAATATATCCTATTCGTCATATCAAATATGTACATGAACTTATTTTTTGAGAAAATTACACACCGTCCATTCGTCACTGCGACGCAGTCGCGACTGTCTGCGGGCTGAGCGCGGGCTGAGATCGAGGCGCGTAGGTATAACTCGCGTTTCGTCCGTTTCTATGAAGTTGAAATACCTGTATTGATAACATTACCGTGACATTGTCTCATACAACGTAATTTAAAATTACAGAGACAAGACAACTGACTGTTGTTTTTGTATTTAAAATGCTACCAAAAAGTTAACTTTCGTAAAGTAAATAACAAAATAACATCTTGATTTAAGGGAATAGAGTTAAAATTGGTAAATAAGTAGTGGTGTGGGTCAGTGTGGTTTTATCTATACAGAGGCAATTATAATTATATCTTGCACACATATTGAATATACAAGACTCCTTATCTGACATTTTTTTTAATTATTAAACTTTAATATTTTTTTATTGCAGTGATGCATGTTTTGCGGACTAGGATTACAAAATTACAAATTTACCAGAGGAAAAATGCCATCCCCATACAATGGTTGAGGAACGATAGGAAAATTAGGGTTATGAAACTTATGAACTATTGCTCTACTCTAAGTTTAACTAGAGCTCAGTCGGTCAGAGCATAACCCGGCTAAAGGGGTGGATGACGCGAGTTCAAATCCCGCACATGACTATAGTTTTTCCTCGCGTAAATTATCAAGTTTTTTTTTTACATTTATGCCAATAGTTCAATTATTTTTTCTACATTAGTTGGTACCTATCTACCAAAGCCCAAAGGTAACCTTTACGTTTAACTATGGAAATCCCCGACACCTTCAATGGCAAATTTTTGAAGTTACACCGACTTAGGTAATTAATTATAATGACTAGGTATTAAACGTGCCTTGAACACTGGCATTTATATTATAGACTGGGGTTTTTGTTTTGTAGGTTCCTCCGCTGCTGCAGCTTAGCAGCTGGTGTGCCCATGATGCCGCCATGTCATCCGCGTCGTTGCCATTGGGCTGTGCCGGTGCATTTTTATCAATGGCCAGTGCATTTCGATTGCATCGCCCACAGCGTTTTTTGTCCGTTGTCGTACTTTACATACTTATTGTAATAGGTGGTAATAGTGTATATATGTATAAGTATATGTACCTACTCCTACGCTAGATGTAGATAGAAAACAATATATATATATATATGTATATTTAATACCCAAATATATATAATACCTATATATATATATAAATACATATCTATATAAATACTAAACAAAATATATAAATATTAGTTAATATTTATAATAAAGAATCAAAGTACGAACACATACGACATAGGTACTTAAGATATGACGTAATAAACATACTTATGCAAATGGCGGCCTTATCGCTTATAGCGATATCTTGCAGAAAACCAGTGAAAAAGAATTGAATTAAATAGGCACCGAAACTACCTACTGGACCGATTTACATTATTTACATTAAACATTCTTTCGCCGTTAGAATCATACATTATACCTGATGAACATAGGCGATAGAATATTTTCAAGCGAGTTAGGGATCCGTATGAAAACTTCGATAATGTAAAGACGACTGCGACTTACGAACTAAAATTGGCAGACTGTCCCAGGGTCATGCAGCATGTACAAAAAAATATTTATTATAATACGACGTTCTGTGCGAAGGAAAAAGAATGAGAAAGAATGCATTGATTCTATAAACAAATCGTTCCTTGAGAAAGGGCGGGGAAAGAGAAATAAACAAATTATTGCAGTAAGTATAAGAAGATGGAGTAGCGAAATAATGTAACCTAAGTTAATATCTTCAATCAAATGGCAGAACTTAATTAAAGGCAGAGGAATGGCCGCCCACGTTCTTTGTAACAAGTCAAAAAGCTGTTGTGGGGTATGCACGGCGTCCATATTTGGCAGATCTCTTCTTTGTATTATATCGCATACAAGTTGAAAACGTGCTGTGAGGGTAGACGCTAGTGCGCTCGTGTTTACATTTGCTCCGCGTATAAATTTCCAGAAAAAATATTTTGTTTAGATTTTTCCGTCGTAACTTACAATTAAATAGTTTTGAACCTTACTGTGGCTCGTTTAAAAGTGAAGGCCCTCAGGAAATATCAAAATTTAAACCGAATTCCCAAAGAATAGTATTTCCAACGGCATTTAAGAAAAGGACCAAATTAAATTAAGGGTGAAATGCAGGAAATTAAAGCCTACCTGGAGATAAAAAGGTCAGTCTGTGCAAGTTAATTATATCAAAAGTGAAAATGAGATTTCTTTGAAATTTTTCGGGAAATATTTGAACCAAAACCCTCACCACAAAGAAAGCAACGACATCTCTTAGAAACCAGTTGAACTACATCATATGGTCACTTAATATTTGCTACAGACATTTGACTACTCCCCATAAGAGGTCGCATATAGTATCTTCACAACGTAGTTTAATTATTAGTTCTGCTACCACCACTGCATCGCCAGTAGTCAATAAAATATTAAAGATCACCTTTTACAACACGATGACACCAATATGTGCCGGATGTCACAGAGAAACCCCAGACAGACAGTACCTAACTTGCCACTTCTGTAAACATCCATATTGTTTAGAATTTATAGCACAATGACAGCTGAGCATAAGAAAAACTGGAAATACCCCGTTTGCTATTCCAAAAAGCCAAAGACTGGTAAATTTAACACACCCGTTCGATCAAAAGATTCGCATGAAATTAAAACATAATAAAATCATCTGGAAATGAAAATGTAGCAACGCGGAAACAAAAGTCAAATATAGCACGGGAGGATACCTCTCCAGGAGGTCTACTCCCAAAAACGAAGTACGAAGTTTCGTTTGACGGATTGCACCTTTTCTTACCACGAAACACTTTCGGATCCGAACTTCGATCCGTACTTCGTGAATTGACATATTGCCCGTATTTGACCCTACTCCCAAATGTTATTTGACATTTATTACTTCGTATTTAGACAGTAAGTTAATTATGGATGAATGATAATCTCATGATAGATACGCCCTACTGTTACGTCTGTCAGAGTCATCACTGCTTCAATATATATATATATTTATAATATGTATAATGGTGATGCGCTTGGTGGTGGAAGAAAAAGTTATGGAACATGAATGTATAAATAGCTTTGTATACAAGAGTCGCCGTTACAATAAATAAGGAATCATTCTTGTGTTTTCAAGAATATGTTTACTTAATTTAGGAACGCGTTGCATGGTTGTTCATAAAATGCAGCGCGAGAAATAGGTACTTACGTCAAAAGGAAGAAGCCCCAAAAATGGGTCTGCTACTTGAGAAAATAAAACCATTCTGACGAACGGTGTATTGCACATATGGGCTTATCTACTAATGTAAGTCCATGGTTGCATTCTAGTTGTCATATTCGAAGTAGAAAGAAGTTCTTTATGGTAGATATGATAAATAAATCAAAAACTAATAACCAAAAAGAATTTGTGAAGAAGAATGTTTCGATAATTAATAAATTATTTATTCATGAATGTGTATGTGGAATTTAATGTATTCTACAATTTGTTTTCTTATTAAACAAATATTTTTCAGAGTGATGGTTGTGTCGTCGACAAACAAAGAACCTAATTGAATGTTGCCTAACACTATAAACTCTTGCGTAAATTCCACTTTGAATATGACAACTAGAATGCAACCATGGACTTACATTAGTAGATAAGCCCATATGTGCAATACACCATTCGTCAGAATGTTTTTATTTTCTTAAGTAGCAGACCCATTTTTGGGGCTTCTTCTTTTTGACGTAAGTACCTATTTCTCGCGCTGCATTTTATGAACAACCATGCAACGCGTTCCTAAATTAAGTAAAAATATTCTTGAAAACACAAGAATGATTTCTTATTTATTGTAACGGCGACTCTTGTGTACAAAGGTATTTGTACATTCATGTTCCATAACTTTTTCTTCCACCACCAAGCGCATCACCATTATACATATTATAAATATATATATTTTGAAGCAGTGATGACTCTGACAGACGTAACAGTAGGGCGTATCTATCATGAGATTATCATTCATCCATAATTAACTTACTGTCTAAATACGAAGTAATAAATGTCAAATAACATTTGGGAGTAGGGTCAATTACGGGAAATATGTCAATTCACGAAGTACGGATCGAAGTTCGGATCCGAAAGTGTTTCGTGGTAAGAAAAGGTGCGATCCGTCAAACGAAACTTCGAACTTCGTTTTTGGGAGTAGACCTCCTAGTCAGAAAAACACTCGAATAAAATCCTCTATTGCGACAAAACTCGAAAACGTAATTGATCCCTACGCATTTAGGATGTGTATAGTTCTGGAAAAACATAATGTTTAACTTTGTATCTCTTACAAATAATGCATTTTGATACAACATTGTTACTAGCATGATTCATCTTTCTATATTTGTCTTGAACTGGCTGTCCATTATTTCTTAATTTTCATCAATTAGTATACTATTCCTAATAGCTCCTTCGCATATCTACACTAATATTAAAAAGAGGAAAAATTTACGAATAAACTTAAAACTTCTAGACCGGAGTGTAACGTATATCTCGATGGGACCGGAATTAAAAATTCTTTCACAATTAGAATCCTATACTATTTTATAGAGGACAAAGGAGGATCTACAAAATAGTCCGCAATGACAATTATGTGTAACAATTACAGTTATGTCGCGCACAGGTTATGAAGCGCTCGTAGCGAAGTTTGCTTAGCCATTCTGAACCGATCAACAAAGTTAAGCAACGTCCGATGCGGTCATGAGTTTGATGGGTGACCGCTGGTGACATTACTACTGAGCGCTTCCGTGCTGCGGAGGGGACTTAGGATGGCATTCGTTATACCATAGTGGTAGGGCCCTCAAGTAGAAAATCTGTCGCCAAGCACCTAACGGTGTGTTCCGGCAGTTGTCCTTGAGAGCCAGTAATTCGAGGTTAGCCTGAACAATACCTTCGATAACATCATCACTTACCATCAGGTGAGATAGTGGTCAAAGGCTTATCTATCATGCATAAAAAAAAATTACAATAACTACTTTGTATGTGCTACAATTTTTAGTTTTTGTTAAATACCCGGGCGTAGCCTGGGGGTATCGCTAGGTTTTAAGCGAAACACACCTTCAAAACTTCAGTTCAAACTTAATGCAGTACGTACGGGTATATTATGTAGATACGACAGATATTACATCAGCGCCAGTATAACGCAAATCATATATATAAAACATATCAATGTGGCACAAGGCGCGGCGTTCAGCAGCATATCCAGGTATAATCTTGTAGAGATCAGATGTATTGCATCACTTAGTACCTACTTATTTGTCTACCCCGAAATTCTTCTGTTATGCTTTAGATGGAATAAATACGTTGAATAGGCAAGTGTATCTTCCTCTCACTACAATCCCACAAAATTATGGAAATCAAAACAATATTTTTTTTAGTGTCGTATTTATTATTTAAGGCGAAGGGTGACTTACTCTCAAGTGTGTTTAAATTACACGAGTTCTCAGGTAAGTCCATCACCTCTCATGTTTCCGATATAAGCGAAAAACAGCCTATGGATATACCTTTCACTATATTGAATGGAAGATAAGATGAACGGGTTATGGTAGATAAAGGATTGCGAAATTGAGATAAGTATTGATTCATGGTTCAAAGTTCAAAGTTGTTTATTGCTTTCATGAGTAGATTTGATGGATACAATATTTAACAGAACATACATGAAACTCATTTGGGCATAGCATCATTATACAATCAAATACATGAAATATTACAGATGAAGTTCATATTACCAACGTGAAACAAAACATGATTAAAATTATAAACAATTTTAATCATGTTTTTTTATCCTTGCGTGTAATATGTTAAATTATATTGATTATTAATAAAATTATGTCGAATGTCATGAAACATATAAAAATTATGGGAATTTATCAAATTTCGTCTTGTTCTCATTATAATATTCTTTTAGATTGTAATAGCATTTCTCTGTAAGTAATGTTTTAATTTTATTTATAAATTTGTTCGTGTTTGGTTCACCTCTTATCTCGTTTGGTAAATGGTTGTAAACTTTTATCGCGTTAACATAAGGGCTGTTTTTATACATATTGATGCGGCTTTTGAGTTGGGCTAATTGATTTTTTTGGTTCATTCGCGGGCCGTATACTCGATTTGGTTTCGTATCTTTAAATATGTTTGGATTTTTTCTAACAAATTTACATAATTCGAAAATATACATACTTATTATTGTTCAAATTTTTAATTGTACAAAATGTGGTTTGCATTAGTGCTAATATTCACTATGATACGTATCAGTTTTTTTTGCTTGATTAGTAAATATTCGATGTTAGTACCATTTTCCCACAGGATAAGTCCGTAATTTAACCAAGAGGGAGCATATGCATAGTAAGCTATAATTGCAGTTTTTTTATCTGTACTTACTTTAAGCTCATATAGGGCGTATGCAAGTCTAGACAATTTCGATTTTAGTTTTTCAATGTGTGTCTTCCAGTTCACATTTGAATCAATTTCTATTCCTAATAGTGTGCATGTACTGACTTTGTCTATAGTCTTGCGGTCAATTTGTCAACAACAAACTTCAGCAATGTGTATTAATTTATAGACTGCAAAAGTTGTGGATCTATTTTTGCGAAAGCCATATCATCATCTAAGATCTCATTAGTTTCTAGGTAAGAATACAAGCGATTTGACATAGCACGTTCAAATATTTTAGAGATAGAAGGTAAAAGAGCTATTGGTCTGTAGTTGGAGGGGTCAGTCTCCTTTTTTGTGAATGGGTTTAAAAATAGATATTTTTAATATGTCTGGGAAAATACCTTCAGCAAATGATTGGTTCATTTGTAGAGTCAAAGGTTCGACAAATTCGGTTGCACATTTTTTTATGACCAGTGGTGGCAAGTTGTCATGGCCAAAACTATGGGTACTTTTCAATGATTGAATAAGTGTTCTGACTTCATTTTCATCCACTGGTCGCAAGTACATGCTGTGCAGTGGGCCATTTCCTGAGTTAGTGTTCTGTATAGTGGTAGTATTTTGTTCAGAACTAATAACTCTAGCAAAAAAGTGATTGAAACTATCCGAAATTTTTGAGGGTGATTCAATTTTTTACTATCTATTTTTAGAGTTACATTTTTATTTTTTTTGTAATATTTTTACCGATCTTGTTTTTTATTATATTCCACATTGTTTTAGTTTTATTTTCTGATTCTATCATTAGTTTTATATTTTGAATTTTTCTAGATATACTTATTGATTGTTTTAAAAAAATTCTGTATGATTTGCAGTATTCTTTAATTACGTCATTATTGGTGTGATTTAGCATTATTCTAAGTGCCCTTTTATTATATTCCCACTGGTGGGTGGACGGGGAAATTTGAATTCCCCGTCCACCCAGCAGTGGGAACGTCCAGTGGGTAGTCGGGGCATCGCCCATTGTGTCGTGTTAGCTCAATTGGTTAGTTAGAGCATACCCCGGCTAAAGGGGTGGATGGACGCGGGTTCGAATCCCGCACATGACTATAATTTTTCCTCTCGTAAATTTGTAATTTTGTAAGTTAAGTTAAATAACGCCTAGCAGGCGTTATTGCAAACTTAACAATATTAAATTATAACGTTGCGTAATCATTTACAAGTTTAAAACCAATTGAAAAAATTGGTCTTGTTTGTAGTACAACGCAAGTTGATCTATAGGTGTCGCTCCATCCCGAGACGATGGTTGAAGAACGAGAGCAAGAATTAAAGTTATAAGTCAATGTGTCATGTTAGGTCAATTGGTTAGAGCATACCCCGGCTAAAGGGGTGGATGGACGCTGGGTTCGAATCCCACACATGACTATATTTTTTTCTCTCGTTTAAGTTGGTTAATTTTGCTACGCCAACAAAAATTTAATTGAGTCAAGTTCTAATTCTTTATTTGCTTAAATTAAATTACAGATGTTAACAATGTTTCGCTCGCCATATTACAACCTGTTTGAGTCGACGCGCGACGTATGAAATAACCCTACAAGTATGTATGGTTTGTACCAATCTGTTATTGTATTGATTAACTTTTTTTTTCATATTTTAGACGAAACTAACGCTCGCCTTCCTCGACTTTTCCAACTCGATGACTACGACCGATGTCTTCTGCAGAAAGATGGCCTCTTCTGTCTGGGGGTGTTTGAACTGTCTCCGATCCACCCCAGTCCAACGTATGAAGACATAAAGGTAAGCATTAGCGGATAAAAGCCACGGCTGTGCAAATATAAAGAAAACCGCAGCACTCCCATCAAAAGTGTGGCTGGATATGACGGATTCCAGATAAAAGAAAACGACCTATTAAATTTTTTGTATTTGTCGCTTAAGAGCTAGCTCCCATTGTTGGCTCAACCTAAACAATTTATTAGAACTCGTCGACACGACCAAATTACGGTAATAGGTATTATCTATACAGTATTCCAACTTCATAGAAACGGACGAAACGCGAGACGCGAGCTATGCTTACGCGCCTCGATCTCGGCATGCAGACAGTTGCGACCTTGCGACTGTGCCGCAGCGCAGAGACGAACGGACGGTGGTTGTTTTTTTAACAATAACCTTCAATTTTTTCTCTGTCACGAGTTCAAGTACATAATATTTAATATGACGAGTAGGATATATTGTGCTGATTTTGGTTTCATGAATTCGTCAATAACGCATCCAGAGATAACTTTTTTATACTACCCGGAAAGTGAATATGAAAGACTATAAAATAATTTTACTTACTAGAGATACCTACATAATGTGTGTATTTTTAATGAATAAGTATTTCCTTTTATCTCCCGTAAAAAAAGATATTTAGATTAAGGGTATATTTTAGACGAACGCCCCCATACAAAACGCAGCTCCAATCTCATTTTAATAATAGCGAATAAAACTCAATGATTTTTTAACTACGTAATCACTACCGTAATATCTAGGTTTGTGGTGTATCAGATTTTCATTAAATTATACAGTTTTGAAATTACACTAGCTCAAAAACTCGTAATTTTAGATAAAAGAAAGACCCAACTTTAAGCATCTCTTTCAAGAAAAATAAGCATGTTTTTAATATTTCTATTGCACCACAAACATGGGGAATATAATGAACTTTCTATAATGGGAAGTTATTTATACATGTGTACTATACTTTTTAAATAAATCTGGAGCTACGAAACGAACTACGAACGTTTTTTTAATAACAAGTTGAGTTTATATGAAAGTTCATACTTTGGCTGGCGGTTATATGTCCTTAATAAAAGAGTGAATAGACTAAAGGAAAGTGATTGATACGAGTGAAATAGGTAGTTATAGGCGGTTCATGAATCATTATACGGTAGGTAGGTACGCTTGTGTTAAAACCTCGGGGCACGTGTGTTTGGTATTGTTAGTTTGTATAATTCAAAGTCATGACGAGGTATTTTTTTATTAATAATAGTTGTTTATTGATACTGTGTGTGTGAATAATACTAGATGAATAAATTTGACCGTCTGTCAGTGAGAGACAGATGGTTAAAATAAGTTTTCTAGTATTATTTACTATTTTTAGTACCTAGATAATAGTTAAAACTTTTTTTTGCAGCCCCATCGCATGTTTATATAATATCTGCAAAAAATGCTTTCCGGAGAAGTTTTCCTAATTTACATCATGATGCTTCCACTCGCGGCTTCGCTTGAGTTCGTTTATTTCGCACAGTAAATTCGCGTAGGTAATATAAGTATTGGCTTCAGTTTTATGGCAAACATTGTTGTTAGTAGCTAATAGTAATACTTGGCGACAAATACAAAATGTTGAATAGGTCGTTTTCTTTTATCTAGAATCCGTCAAATCCATCAATACTTTTGATGGGAGTGCTGCGGTTTCTTTATCAGCGTATCGGTAGTGTATCCGTAATTATTATTAAGCAAGAGGCTGGCTAATGAGGACTATTCGCATTGCATGCCCAAATGTGGGTATTACGCCCACGAGTTGTTGGAGGCTCTTGATCTACTGTAAACATTCCGGCTGAGGCAGTTTGTCTAAAGGCTCGTATCTGCATCCTTTGAGATATGATATTTACGCCCATATGTAATAGGTTCATATCCAAAGACTTCATATTATGATATTTATGATGTCTGGTTAATCAGGTCAGATTTCTGGTTAACTGTTAAACCAAAGATGAACTTTGCGTTGCATGCGTTTTCTTTATATTTTTTTACTTTGACCCGCTTTCTTGCATTGCTTAGAGAGACGATTTTGATACCATATTGTTTTCTATATTTCGATCAGTTCAACTTTTCTCTCAAAAATAAATCTGGGCGAAAGTTGTCCAATAAATTCAATTAGTTGAACAGAAAGTTGAACATATATTGGAGGATATAATCAATCTGCCCGCTAAGTAATACATGTAGTACTTCGGTTTTAAAATTTCGTTTTGCGCTGCTGGCCACCTTCAGGTATTTTTCCTAGCACCCCACGGGACATCTACTCATTAACACTTAGAAATATTAAATTCCAGTTGATTACGTTCACTTCGCGCTACAAGTCTTTTAATATCTCTCTGCAATACTCACACTCTCAGCCTGTAGTTCTTTCTATGCCCCTGTTCAGTATTGCTTCAGATATTTGCAAACATGAGGCATCTAGCTGACCTGACTACAGTCGACAAGTCATTGATCGTGATCAACAACTGGGTGGACTTACGCCATTACTAGTCTCATTAGGATCGGAACAATCTCCTAACAAGTGCACAAATTGAATACGGTTGGAGAAGTAATTGGCAAAGTTTTGTAACAAATCAGGGGTGACTCCGACCGCTGGAAATTTTCCAAACAATATAACTGTTATTAGTTACTAACAAATTTGGCAGAATTCACGGTCATTTTCAAAAAATATTACGCAGAGGAAAGCGAAAGATTTCCGGCGGGTGCGGGGTACTTATATAATATTATGTCTGCTACATGCATGACATACGAAACAGAAGGAAACATCGGATTGGTACGAAATATAGGTACGTGTTACGTAAAAAAAAAATATCTAAAAATGGAACTAACTTACACACTCAAAAGTGTAAAATAACTTGTTGAAGTCGTTACTATGATAGTTCTTGTAGCAGAATATGATAGATGTAATAGATTTTGAAGCAGTGATGGCTCAGTGGCATTGGGTATGGACCACCGCGCAGCAGGTCCATGGTTCGAATCCCGCCACGGGCTTGAGCTTCACAGCATGGTGGAAGGGCATTTTGCGAATGCCCGCCTGGCTAGCGACCACCTAGTAGTACGCCTAACGTCAGGTGGGCCTCAAACTTTTTCCGTCACAAAATATACATAAAAAAAATTAGTTCAAAAGTACCTATTATCACAGTATTGTGCGCTTGGTACCGACTTCGACAAGTTATTTCACACTTTTGAGTGTTGAAGTTGGTCCCATTTTTAGGTAAAAAAAATACTTTCTCCCTTTTTAGTGACCCTTGCCACTTACGGCATCGATTTTCATGCACTCTCAGTGACTATATCATCAAGATACGAAAACATTTTTTAGGTATCGGAATACTCCGAACTTAAAAACTGCTGGACAAAAAAACATCAAACTCGGTTCAACCAGTCAAAAGTTCTGAGGTAAAAAACAGATGAATTGAGTACCTCTTCCTTTTTTTTAAGTCGGACAAAAACCCTATATTATAGCGAGGTGGCGATCTATTTCAGGTATATTCTTCCAACCCATTCGCTTTCAATCGCTCCCGCCTGCATCGTGGCTACTGCGTCAGCGCAAGATGTCCGTCCAAGCGAAGCGAGCCAAATTCAACACTTCGCTTCGAGCGGTGCGTGGACGAGCGAGCGAGACGTCTCGCTCTCTCCGCACGCTTACACACTCTCCATTACTGTACTACGCAAGAAGAGTATAAAGTGAAAATGGAACAGCCACCCGATACACCAAAACAACTATTTATTCAAATTATTTATGTATTTCTGGTGCTGAACTTTGTTGGAACTGTACACGATATCTCGACGGAGGATCAAACCAATAAAAGTAAGTCTCAACACTATACTATAGATATATTTATGGTTCCTGATTTCTTATGTCTCCTGTTGAACTAATATGGAGATTTTAATATTTTTATTTTCCTATGACGCATGCTCCGCGCATTACAAAATTACAACGGGTGAAAAAAATATAGTCATGTGTTGGATTTGAACCCGCGCCATCTACCCCTGTAGCCGGGGTATGCTCTAATCGCAAAGCCAGCATTACATAATATGACTTCAATTTATCAAAGGACAAATAATAATTCTTAACCATCGTATGGGAATGGAGCGACATATACAGGGTTACTGGTAAAATGCTAACAACCTCTTAGGGTTGACTTCTGCTAGTCCTAAAAAACATTTTAAGATATTTTTTTGGTTTGTATAAAAAAAATGTGTTTTAATGCTTACTCTGAGCCAAGAGCGCCCGCCGCCACGTCAACACTGGACCGCACCTTGCTCCCTTTGAATATTTACATCGAGCAAAGTAATAAAAATATGAAATAATACACTACAGGCACAAGAGCCTTTTAACATTAGGTGTTCTTCGTACTTATTCAGTCAAAAAAGTATAAAAAATACAAAAAATATTTAAATACTTAAATGATTTTTTTTTCTTAACAAAAATAATTCATCACAATATGTTAGTTAGGACTAGCAGAAGTCAACCGTAAAAGTTGTTAGCATTTCTCCAATAACCCTGTATAGTTCAACTTACGCTGTACTATAAACAAGACTCCGCTAATGACGTTAGTGTTTGCCGTATTTGAACGGCTATTGGCTGCTATTGCGACACATACACCACATTTTTTTTGAAGGGAGGGAAATGCCCTCGCACTACCCTTCCACCATGTGGGCGGTGGAAGGGGATGTGTGGGACTTGAACCCACTAAAACCCCCGTGAGCAATTCTCCGCCGAGGTGGGGCAAGATAGGGTCGCGTTAGCATTCGCCATCTTGCTCCGGTGGTAGGCCCTAACTCATTTGGGCTTATGCACCTGAGGAAGGACGACCTTGCTCAACAAGGCCACCCACCATGCGTGTGGGCTCTTACAAGCTGGTGGACAATCCCCCGGCTCTCCACCAGTAAGCCCAACACACAACAAACATTTTGCTAAAACCCAGCGTATATTATATATCATAACAACTAATTATATATTATATAACCTAAACTATATTTTTTTTTTATTGATGGTTCACAGAACTGGGTATACACAAAAATAAACACAAGTGATAATTACATTACAAAACATAGGTAAGGGAGCACATCCTTCTTGCTGTGAACACAGTATGCTTAAAAGTATTGTGTACTAATCATTTATTAAATAAGGTTTTTAAATGGATAATAGCAGTCTCTTAAAAGAAGAGACTGAGGGGTTAAAAATGTCAACATCATGACAAATATTATTATAAGAACAACAGATACGATATAAACATGAATGATGACCGTAGTTTGTACGTGAGAGTGGAAGGCTGAATGTTTTTCGATTTGTGAGACGGCTAGAGGGGCGAGGGATATCAAATTCAATTTTCTCAAGCAACGAGGGACTATCTATGTAACCACGTATAAGCTTGTGAAGAAATATAAGGTCAGCGCTGATCCTTCTTTTTTGGAGTGAGGATCTCAAAGTGATACAGTCTAGAGTCATACGAGTCCAACCGACTGCAAAGATTATTCGAGTAGGAAAGATGGTATAAAAATATTTGCTGCAGTTTTTCCAATCGTTCTATGTGTACTTTGTACATCGGGCTCCAGACGGGGCTGCAGTACTCTAGAATACTACGTACATAACAGTTAAAAATTATAAAAGAAATATCAGGATCCTTAAAGAATTTAGCCTGCCTAGACACGAAACGTGCAAGGCGAGAACATTCTTTTAGCAATGCAGTCAATGTGTTCTCTAAAGTCTAGTTTCGTGTCAACAGTAACACCTAGATCACGCATGCTAAAGACCTCTGTTAGGGGAATGTTATTTATAAAGTAAGATACTTTCATTGGTTTTCTTTTTCTGGAGAAATTAAGAGGAACACCATATTATTGTTTGAAAACCAGTCATTTATAGTGTTTGTATCACATTGTACATTTTCTATATCTTTGTCAGAGCGAATCTCTCTGTAGAAGGTTTGTCTCTGTGACGGGCTTGGTAGTTTTTGCTATTTCAACTAGATGGCGCCACCGTCGCAGGGACAAAATCCTGCATCGCGCAAACGATATTTTCACGAGTGCGCGGTAGCCTCGTCGATATTTTATTTTTTGTGAGAATTAGTTCAGGTGTGAAAACCAGTATAAATAAATACTCGGAAACTACATCGGCTTTTCAATTGCACCCTCGTACAATTTGGTCCGTACGAGTCGAATTTTGTGAATCTGGTGACTTCAGACTACGGCCTCACGGAGTGGTGAGGGGGGCTACAACTTCGCACCTACAGGCAGTGGATCGCTGCTTGGGGCGAAATTTCAGTGGAGTTTGTTCTACTGTTGAGAGTGGATCAGCTCCTCATCTGGCGCCAGGTACGGAACCTTGGCAGCCTGAGGAAGCCCAGGGTAAGCAGGGAAGTCATCATCATCAGCAGCACTGTGAAGGGGTGCTGTTCGCGGTGGAGCAGGGAGCCAGCTAGGTGTCCTGGAAGGGTGCAGTTCAAGAGCAGGAAACTGTGCAGTTCAACAGCAGGAAACGGAACAGTGAAGTGAGTGGTGGAGAAATCGTGAGTACTCGTTGGAATAAATAAATTCAAGCAAATTTCAACCTTATTGTGAAGAAGTCATAAACTTAGTAAATTCAGTGATATTATTAGGACTTAGAATAATTTCGTATATTTGGTTAATACGGGGAATCCACGCCCGATTTTTTCTAAGTGTTTTAAATCTCAAACACTTACACTTACAAATTTTCGCCGGTTTTTGAGACTTAGAAAAATTTGAGACATTTTTTTATATACTTGTAATTTTTTAAGTTTGTTTTATTGTGTATTAATTTCTGTTTACGTCTTGTATTTGTTAATGTTTGGTTCGTTAAACTAAATACTGTAGTTGTCGCAAAATATATATCGGTTGATGACTTGACTTTCGGATCTGCAGATTCTCTCGGTTAAATTCGGTTTACATTTGCTTTGTTAATATGTCTGCCAAATTGACAATCGCGCAAAGGGATGTCTATGAAAAAATCATAAGGGGACATAGTAACTTTAAAAAGTCTCCTAAGGAGCGCATAACTGAACCTTATGTTCAGACCAGGCTTGCGAATTTGGAAGAATTGTGGAATCGTTTCTTGAAGGTGCACCAGGAGATTCTAGATAAGGCAGATGATTGGGATAAATTACAAGATACTGATTACGTAAAAGGAAATTTGTATGAAAAATCAGAAGAAGCGTATTTTGATTACAAATGCGAGTTGATGAACTCTCAGTGTACCACAGTTCCGAAAGGTTCAAGTCAAGCAAATTCTAGTTCAGCGTGGAAGTTGCCTAAAATAAATATTCCTCAGTTCTCGGGACAATATTCCGAGTGGGTTACATTTCGAGATTTGTTTAAGTCTTTAGTGCACTCTAACCCTTCTTTAGATGACGTTCAACGTCTTCATTATTTGAAGAGTTATCTAACGGGAGAAGCGAATCAGCTTATTCGACAATTGCCTATAACCGCCGCGAATTATATAGAATGCTGGAACCAACTAGAGGCTAGATATAACAATAAAAAATATTTGGCAAATTGTATTTTAAAGCGGCTAATAGGTCAAAAAACAGCTAATTCTGAGTCAGCTGCATCCTTGAAGGACTTGGCTGATACAACGGCAGATTGTTTGCATAGTTTAAAAAATATCGGTATCAATGTCGAAACTTGGGATATAATTATTATTTATATAGTGTCAAACAAATTAGATATGGAAACGCGCAAACAGTGGGAGTTGAGGGTCTCACTAGATAACTCAGATGTATTGCCCACATTTGCACAATTTCGTGAGTTTTTATAATCAAGGTTCAGGGCTCTTGAATCAATAGAACCAACTCCGAAATTAAGAACCTCAAATCCCACTCAAGCTTATCCTGTTAAGCATAAGGTTATGCACGTCGCAACTATGGTATGCGAATATTGTACTGAAGACCACAAACTTTATTCTTGTAAGAAATTTGCCAAAGATGATGTAATCAAGCGACGTGAATTTGTATACAACAAGCGATTGTGCTTTAACTGCATGAATGGTAACCACTCGGCTAGGTTCTGTCCAAGTAAATGGACTTGTCGGCTTTGCAAGGGGAAGCATCATTCGTTGCTTCATCCTAACGGTTCAGGTGGAGTTGGTAATCCACAAAACTTCAACACTGGCATTTCAACGAGCGGAGAGGGGACAGGCGGCTCAACTTCTGAAAAATCGCCAGCCAACCTCAGTGCGGTAGAATCAGCGGCAGTGGTCTCGTGTTTCGGTCAACTGCCCGTACAGCGTCAAGTGTTTTTGGCGACAGCCGTGGTGCAGGCTCAGTCGTCAAAGGGTGATATTCGCTATATCAGAGCCTCGTTGGACCAAGGTTCACAGGCCTCTTTCGTAACAGAGGCAACGGTTCAATATTTAGGTATTAAAAAGTATCCTGTGAAAGGGATTGTATCAGGTTTGGAAGGCAAAAATACTACAATCTCAAGATTTATGGTAGAAATTGTTATTAATTCAAGGTTTGGTGACCATAACGATATCAAGGTTCAAGCGTATGTGCTAAAGTCGATCACCACGTTGCTTCCAAATCAGAAGATTGAATTGGAGGAGATGAGCTGGTTAGACCAAGGTTTTCCTTTGGCCGATCCCCAGTACAACACGCCAAACAAAATTGACATGATAATGGGTGCTGAAATTTATAGTCAAATAATCGAAAACGGAATCCGGAAGGGCCCGCATGGCAATATTTTAGCACAGGCAACATCACTAGGATGGATTGTTTCCGGAACGTGCCAAAAATCTTCAGCTGCCAATGTTATCGCAATGCATGTATGTGTTGAAGACAATGACTTGCTGAAGAGTTTCTGGGAGATGGAAGCTGATCCTCAGCCACATAAAAGGCTAATGACTGAAGAAGAAGTTAACTGCGAGCAATTATACGCTAAAACAACTCGAAGAGATATCGATGGAAGATATGTAGTCAAGCTCCCTTTTAAAACAGATAGACCGGAATGTGTCAATGGTGACTCTAGGGACATTGCTGAAAGACGGCTGAATGGATTATACTCACGGTTCAAGAGGGATCCAGATCTGAAAGAGAAATATCAGAATGTAATAAAGGAATACTTACGGTTAGGATTTATAGAAAGGATTCCTGAAACTGAAAAGGATACTGAAGCGGTTTACATACCTCACCATCCCGTTGTAAAGAATGATAAGTCTACGACAAAGGTAAGGGTTGTCTATGACGCGTCCTGCAAATATAAAAATGGAATCTCATTAAACGATACTTTGATGACCGGGCCTACACTACAACCGGAACTGAGGCACTTACTGATGCGTTGGAGACAATATCCAATATGCTTGGCAGCAGACATCGTGAAAATGTATTGCCAGGTGAAGGTAGCAGAAGAAGACACCAATTATCAGCGGCTGTTGTGGAAAAATGATTCCAAGGAAAGGGCAGAGAACTACAGATTACTAAGAGTAACATTCGGTACAGCATCAGCCCCTTACCTTGCGGTGAAGAGTCTGCAGCAGCTGGCACACGATGAAGGAGTCAAGTGTCCTGAAACTGCAAAAAGAGTACTAAATGAATTTTACATGGATGACCTGCTTACGGGATGTGAATCTGTCAAAGAAGGAATTATTATATATCAAGAGATGAACAAATTATTGTTAAAGGGTGGGTTTTTTTTTTTTTTTTTTTTTTTTTATTTTTATTTTTTTTTTTTTTAGTCAGGGCGCAGATGCCCGGCCCGCGAGCTAAGAGGTTCCTCTGACGTTGTCAGAGACGGTGTTTTCTTTATTTAATGTTATAAATCCTTAGGCTATTCATACATTTTACTTAATTAATATATTACATAAACACTTACTATGCTACTTTTTCTAACTCTAACAGTTTTATATCATTTATAAATCTATGCTGTTTTATTATATGACAATATAATATACAACATACTTATCTATCTAGTTTTATTTCTATTCACTACTCTACTTGCTATGTAAACACAATAATCTAGAAACTTATTTCTACATTTTTTATCGTACATTAGTTTCCAAATATTTTCTTTTGTTATATTTACATCTAACTCTACTTCGGTTTCAAATCTTTTTAAATTAAATACTGGGCATTCGGTCAAGACATGTATAATTGTTTCATCTTGGCTGGGTTCACACACGCACGCTGGGCTTTCCTTGCATCCGAATCTGTTCAGATACTCGGAAAACCCCCCGTGGCCGGTCATCACTTGGGTTGTTATCCCGGTTGGTTGGAGTTTCTTTACGATGCTGTAGGCTTCTATTGCGTCGGGAAAGAAAATTTTTGTAGTGCAAGCTGTTGTTTCCATTTTGTACCTCCGGTTCCATTCATCAAGTGTCTTCTGTGTGTAAAGGGTGGGTTTGAATTACAAAAGTGGATGAGCAACAGTGACGAATTATTAGAAGCAATTAAGCAAACACGGGAAGGACGAGAGGATGTGGGAGAAGAATTAAAAATAAAAATGGATGAAGTAGTAAAGTTATTAGGACTCACCTGGAATCGCAGCACTGACGATTTCCGGTACTCGGTGACACTTTCGACGGAATCAGGACCTGTAACAAAAAGAAAAATTATTTCACACATCGCGCGTTTATACGATCCACTAGGATGGATGTCACCATGTGTAATAGTGGCAAAAATATTTATTGAAAGGCTTTGGATAACTGGATTGGCATGGGATGACGAAGTGACTGGCAAGTTATTGGATGATTGGAACGATTATAAAGAAAACTTACCTCTCATATCGCAAGTACAAATACCTCGGTGGCTTGGCACAACCTCGAATGATTCACTCGTGGAGCTTCACGGGTTCTCCGATGCGTCTAAGATGGCGTTCTCGGCAGCGGTTTATATTCGTAGGGTTGATACAGCAGGCAATGTTCATGTTGCATTGGTAACCGCAAAAACCAAGGTTGCGCCGATCAAGCAAGTGTCAATCCCGAGATTGGAATTGTGTGGTGCAGTGCTTGTCACTAGGCTGTTAGTAGAAGTGGCGGATACTCTGACAATTCCAAGGGCAAATATCAGGGCATGGACAGATTCAACGGTGGTCCTAGCTTGGATAAACAGTCATCCGCGTCGCTGGCAAACCTTTGTCGCGAATCGGGTGTCAGAGATTTTAACGACATTGGATTCCAGCAGATGGGCACATGTCAGCTCTAAGCAGAATCCTGCAGATTGCGCCTCCAGAGGCATTACTCCAACAGAGCTCGCCAATAATACTCTGTGGTTCAATGGTCCAGATTTCTTACGTTGCGAAGCTATTGAATACAGCAAACCGCAGAACCTAGAAACAGATCTAGAAGAAGTGAAGGTTCATTTCACAGTGGCAGAGATACCAATCTGGAATAGGTTTTCATCACTCACAAGGCTAGTAAGAGTTATTGCTTATTGTAGACGGTTCCTAAATTTGAAAAAATCTGAGGGTCAGCACTGTCCATGCTACCTTACATCCACGGAGTTGAGAGAGGCTCTAGAAACCCGAGTAAAACAATGCCAAGGAGAACACTTTGAAGCGGAACTGGAAATCTTGAAGAGGGACGGTAATATAAAACACATAAAGGGACCGCTACGATCTTTAACTCCATTCATTGACGGAAATGGGCTATTACGAGTTGGAGGACGTTTAGATAGATCGCCGCTTGATAATAATGCTAAACACCCATTATTATTGCCGAAAAAGTCAATTCTAACTGATTTGATCATAGCTGATGCTCATACAAGGACGCTTCATGGAGGCATTCAGCTTATGCTTGCGTACTTAAGCAGCAAATATTATATTTTGGGTTTAAAACCTTTAGTTAAAGCTCACGTACGTAAGTGTGTCAGATGTGTAAGACACAACGCGGGGAATTCCTCACAACTGATGGGACAATTACCAGCAGCTCGTGTTACTCCCACTAGAGCATTTAAATGTAGCGGAGTTGACTACGCTGGGCCAATCAACATACGGACATCAAAGGGTCGCGGTCACCAGTCAACTAAGGGGTATATTTCCCTATTCGTATGCATGGTCACGAGGGCAGTCCATATTGAAGCAGTCAGTGATTTGACTACAAAGGGATTTCTGGCGGCTTTTAAACGGTTTGTTGCTCGACGAGGTCCTTGCACCGACATCTGGAGTGATAACGGTACAAACTTTGTCGGAGCGTCACGGGAGCTTCGAAATTTGATCGCTGCACAAAACGCAAATTTGTTGGAAGAGGTAGCTAGTAGTTTAGCTACTAATGATACCACCTGGCACTTCATACCCCCCCACTCGCCTAACTTTGGAGGTTTGAGGGAGGCGGGGATTAAAGCAATCAAATTTCACCTTAAACGAGTTATAGGAGAGTCCTTAACATACGAAGAGCTATCCACAGTCTTGGCGCAAATAGAGGCCTGCCTTAACTCCAGACCACTGTCGCGGCTTGAGTCTGAAGCAGATTCAATCGATGTTCTAACGCCAGGACATTTTTTAGTCGGTGAGCCGCTTATCGCTGCTCCAGATCACAATTTTGAGATTACCAGGGACACCAGTTTGCGTAGATGGCAGTTAACTCAAAAGATGATGCAGAATTTTTGGAGACGGTGGTCTCAGGAATATCTGACAAAATTTCTGCATCGTTATAAGTGGCAATACCAAACCCCTGAACCCGAAATAGGTGACATAGTTTTAGTTAAGGAAGACGGTTTACCTCCTTGCAGATGGCTGCTTGGTCGCGTGGTTACCAAGCATCCAGGAATAGATAATGTGACCCGGGTTGTTACATTACGCACCAAAAATTCAATAATCAAGCGGCCTACTTCAAAATTGTGCGTTCTACCAGTAGCCGTTTGATAATGTTTAACTTGTAAAATTTGTTATTTAAATACAGTCCACTTAAGTTTTTTTTTGTTTAAATTGTATAAAGGTTTGTAAGATGTATTTTGTTTGTATCGGAACTTCACTGCTCAACAAGGACGGAATTAATGGATACAAATTGATTTGTGAATTTGGCCAGGGTGGGCGGAGTGTATAAAGGACAATTTGAGAATTTGTCCTTGGTGGGCGGCATGTAGAAGGTTTGTCTCTGTGACGGGCTTGGTAGTTTTTGCTATTTCAACTAGATGGCGCCACCGTCGCAGGGACAAAATCCTGCATCGCGCAAACGATATTTTCACGAGTGCGCGGTAGCCTCGTCGATATTTTATTTTTTGTGAGAATTAGTTCAGGTGTGAAAACCAGTATAAATAAATACTCGGAAACTACATCGGCTTTTCAATTGCACCCTCGTACACTCTCTATAGATTTTTAAATCGTCTGCAAACATTTGGAATTTGGACGTAATTGTAGAAGACAAATCATTTACAAAAATAAGGAAAAACAGAGGACCGAGATGCGAGCCTTGCGGTACTCCTGATGGAACCGACCTTGGTGGAGACGGAGACATGAACCCACGGATCTTGACGATTTGTGAACGGTTTCTCAGATATGACTCACACCATCGTAACAGAGAACCACATATAGAGAGATATGTAAGGTGATCTCTAGGATTTTCATATAATTTAAACCTACGATGACACTTGGCCTTTTCTTTTAATGCATTAATAAAGGGTCGACTAAACCAGAACGGATGCTCATTGTGACCTTTCTTACGAAGTGGGATGTTCTTAGTTATTACAGACGTTAGGACATCATAGAAGATGTCTACAGTCTTATCAACAGCTAAGTTTGGATTGAGGAGATAATTCCAATTAATTTCATTTAACTCTTTTCTGATGCTTTCGTAGTTACCTTGGTGATGGTTAAAAATGGATGATTTTTTGACTTTCGGAGGCTTTGGCGTATCAATCTTAAAATCAATACGGGATGATGGACATCAAGTTTAACTAATGGTTCGGGAATTTTGGTGAATTAGTGATAATAAGATCCAATATTGTGCCACGTGAGTTGGGAATAGAACACATTTGATGAAGCGCGTTAAAAGATAATGTATCAATGAGAAGGCTGTCTATATTGTCACTTAGAGCACACAGAGAGCTTATCTCAATGCCCTGCATGTCAATCTGTTCCGTCTTAGAGTCTAGCGCTTCTTGGAGTTTTTCGTAATTCACTGACTGCACTCAGAGCACTTCCAGGATGCTTTGTATGCTTTTGACTCTTTGCTAAATGTTTCTTGAGGTACTCCCAGACACTGGTAATGATAGCCGTTTGTGCACTTGCAACACTGTTTAAGTTCAGTTAGTTTTATCTGCTTACTACATATAACACAAAAACCCATTTTGAGTTTGCCCGATTTGGTAGAATTTTTCTACGCTGGCAATATTAGTCACTTGTCAATATGAAAAATCCCTCTGTCAATTGAGTTTGACAATCGAAAAATATTTGTATTTATTGTAGGGTAGATAAATCGAGCTCTTTAACTTCGATTTCTATAGTAACTAGCCAAAACTTATCTTAGATAACGCCTGTGATGCTGCTTCGGAGGTGCTTGAACACTAATAACACACTTTTAACTATTTATGATAAGGATAACTATTAATTTTGGATAAACTTAAATCAGTACAACAACAACGGTGGCAGGGTTGTCAGATGCTTGAAAAAAAACTATGATAAGTATGGATAAAATAACACTGTATAATATGTGGTTATCATTGGAAGTCTATGAATACACACAAGAGTCAAAATATGTGAATCTCAATGAAATCGTCCTTGAAATTTCAGAGATCGGGATTCTTACGGTTTGGTCCATACGTGCAAGCTGGCGAAGGCTGACTGCTGTCTATGATGATGGAGACCCTCGCCTCAAAGAGTTGGAACCAATCCAGGGATTCAGGTAATATTTATTAATTTAAGTATAGTTATTTATTTATTATTTCTAAATGTTTGATGCGTTATAAACAAAGTCAATCAAAACCGAAGTCGCGTTTTACACGACTGCTCAAAAAAAGTGTTATGTTTTCAGGGTTCATGTATGTATGTATGATTATAGATAACTCAACGATACATTCAGATGTAATAGTCCCAGCGCACACCACCGAAGTGCGGGGAGTATTCTATTGCGATACGTCATCTTGTTTTGGTTTGAGTCGATGATAAGATGAATGGTCATAAAGAAATAGTTGATGGTGTTGGGAGCACCCAAACAAAACAAGCTTACCACATTCGATAAAACGCGAGCGCGAACCTCTCAAAAACTTCTTAAAAAAACACATGTAGTTTAAACAATGAAGTTAGAACGATCAAGTTTTATCTTGAAAGTAATATCCGTTCTACGGATATAGATAACACTCGTCAATATTTTCCAAATCTATTTTACACTCTTCCATACACCATACTCAAATAGACAATCTGTTGCCAAGCACCTAATAGTGTGTTCCGGCAGCAGTCTTTGAGAGCCTTAAAATTATAGGCACTTAAGACTTAACAACTGTATGTCTTAGTGTGACGGGCGCAGTTAATTTTTTTACACGTCTGTAGAGTCTATCATAATTTTTATACCTAAAATTACCAAACGATATACGAGTGAAAGTTCCCATAATAACAGAAAATAATAATGAATTAAAATTATATAAATTAATAGAGTGGGTAGTAAGTAACTTATTGACTTTTTATTTTACAGAGTAATAGCCCTGCTTCTTACAATTTACGGTCATTGCGTGGCCCTGCACTTCCAGTACTTCGTGACAAATCCAATCTTCCTGGAGAATGTAAGATATTGCTTGGAATAATTACTAAGTAGATATATATGATCCAGCTACCTTCAGTAACTATTTTCCTGTCGCGAAACTGTTTTTCTCCTTTTCGTGCCGATGTCGGCGTTAGGCGCAGAAGACCACCAAACAGAAACCAGGAATATAATTTCAGCAGAATTTCGAGTGGTATAACTGAATTGCTAAATTTGAGGGTTATAAATTGTTTTTTCGGTTTATTCTGTGTTGTGTTATCTATATCATTATTATACCGACTAATTAATTTATATTATTCCGGTTCAAATATGACAAACAAACATAACAGATATATGAGGATAAATTTCGTAGCAGTAGAGCTCTGTGTTCGGAAAATTATTGCCATCATTATTTATAACAAATCGTATTTCTGGGTTATTATGGGTGCCGGTGATATTACAGGCCTATCCACTGTATCCCCATGACTCTATACAACTTGTATATCTCAGGGTACTGTACTGTAGCAGCCGGATCGTCCACTGCTGAACACAACCTCCCCTACGTAGGGGGTATTTGCCATAATCCACTGGCTTGGCAGGCTACTTGGGGATCGCAGTACAAGATGATATATTATTTCTTAAAAAGATGCTGCTGCCCACCTTCTATAGTATTTTTCCCTTAGTCGACTTTTACGACACCCACACGGGAAGAAATGGGGAGGTGCAATTCTAACCCGGCACCCCACGGGGGTGCATGGTGTCTCAGGGTGCATGATGGTAACTGTTCTCGGCACAGGTTACCGCATAAATCACCATCATGATAACATAAAAGAAAACCTGTTTTTACATAGCTGATTTTGACTTTGACCACTTTCTCACCTGATGGTACGTGATCATGTGGTTGAAGATGTTGTTCAGGGTAGCCTAGAATTACTGGCTCTCAAGGACAGCTGCCGGAACACATCGATAGGTGCTTTGCGACAGATTCTCTACTTGAGGGTGGTAGCTAGTCAGGCGGGCATTCGTGAAATGCCCTTCGATGGCGACAGATTTTCTACTTAAGGGTGGTACCCTTAATCCCATCAACTAACAGTGTTTTCCGCCAGCAGTCCTTAGAGCCAGTAAAGTAACAGGCACATGATGAGACTTTGTTTATGAATAAATAAATAACTGAACTGAACGGATGGGCGCAGTGCATATAGGCAGAGGTTATTCCGCTTAATATCAGGTGGGTCTAATGCTTGTTCCGACACAATTACAAAAAAACTAGATTTTTCGTAGCTATCCTTTTTAATCGTAGTAACGAAATGGATAATCTCTACAATGTTTTGAGGGCACCACGGGCAGCCCGGCACCCTTATTTAGTTTTGAAAGCTTGCTAAGATATTTTATTAAAATCTGGAACATTCGCCACATTCAGTTTTTTAAATACACATCTATCTTTTGCCGGATACATTTCGGAGACTGTGCATTGGAAGTGCACAACTTAATATATTTTCGACCTACAGTCAAAGAAAACCATGGTTTTAAAATCGAATTTTTAAGGAAACGCACATGGTACTTTGCTTTAACTTTGAGTTTACTAAGTGTGCTTCACCGCAGACCACAGCATTGCTTAATATGATATAAACAGTGCTCATATCTAAGATTTTTTTACCTGACTCTCTGGCTCATATGTGAATAATTAGTCTGCAGGAACAGCAATCACGAACGAAGTCGCAGGTACAGTTAGTACAGCTATAGTAATGAATATGATCATACTTCACAAGGTTAATTCGTCATGGTTCTTCAGACATTTGAGCAAGTCTTTGAAACGTTAAAAATCTTTCCTGATGTTGAATCCTTGTTAGATTGTCATATGATGTAAATGATAAAAGTTAAAAGAACTCGTCATACCACTTCTATTGTTTCTTCCAGCTATCGCACAGCAACATTTCAGTGGTTGCGTCCAACGGCTCGTCTCTCATCCAGATGTTTGTGATGATAGGCACTTTCTTGACCGCTTATAACATACTATTGTACTCTGAAAAACACCAGATTAGTTTGGTGGTGCTGCCGATCTTGACTCTTAAAAGGATAGTCCGGTTCGTATCTCCTATTCTCAATAATACTTAATTTTTTTTATGAGTAACCTCTCTCGCTGGGTGCTCTGACTTTTTTTTAATGCTAAATAACCTCTGTTGCTGCAACTTGGGTTTCCTTTCACTTGCTGACATGTTTTTTTTATGATATTATACATCTTTCGCTGTAGGTATCCACTCTCTTCACATCGTAATCGTTAATGACTATGTCACGGTTATATCATCTATACAGTTCAACTTCATGGAAAAGGACGAAACGCGAGTCATACCTACGCGCCTCGATCTCGGCCCACGTTTGGCAACACAGACAGTGTCGAGCGTCGCGACTGTGCCGCAGAGACGAGCGAATGGTTTATTGTTTTATCAACAATAACCGCGCGATTTTTCACCAAAATACAACATTATTTACTAAACTACATATTTACATATTAAATATGACGAGTAAGATATATTGTGCTGTTTTTGGTTACAAGAATTCGTCAAAAACGCATCCAGAGACAACTGTTTTTAGATTACCTACCTGGAAATTGAGAAGTAATACCATCGAAATATAACGCTCAGAACCCGTGTAGGCCCAAGCGGCGTGTAGCCATTTCAAGTAAGCCTTATAAGGCTTACTACGAATCTCGTCGGCCGTCGTGTCAGTGGTCATGGTAATGTCTCACTGCGAGCAGCTCGCGTTATTTATTTTAAAATGGCTTACTGCACGGTTAAAGGGTGCCACAACGCATCTCAAAACCACCATAAGGATACGAAGATCATATTTCATTCGTAATTACAACTTAGAAACTTATAATTTTGAGTTACACCTTCGTTTAAGAGTGTTTCTCCGAAATTGCGTTCTTTGTCTGATTCATACGGCCTAATTTTTTTTTCACATTTAAGCTTATAAAATATATTTTTACGAAAGATGATAACCTAAGATACAATGTCTGAAAAAGGCACACTTTTTGATAAAATGGTTTCCGAGATAATTAACTTTAAATTTTTTGGGGCTATATGAATCAGAATCTGTGACATATGAATCAGAATTAGGGATAGAAATGAATTTATAGTTAGAAAAGTAAGTCAATTATTTATTAAAATCACAGTAAATGCACACGATGCTTATCATAACACCTAAATCTAGTCAATCACAGCATGATAATTATAATTATGATACTCGACAATATTAGTTATCATTACATTTTTTCTGTAAGTATCTGGTTTCATAAAATCTCAAAAAAAAACTATAAATCTACATAAATATTATCAAGTACGTTTAAACTTTTAACAATAACCAAAATCATGGCAAAAAATAAAATTAAATATATATAAAAAATAAATAAATATTATTCGGCAATGATATCAGGCTTTTAAACCTGTCTATCGAGGCTTACTAAAAAAATATTTCGTCAACGTCGAAGTTTTTTCATTGTTTACCTTTATTTTATTACCTAGATTAGTCTAGGAGTTTAATACTAATATATTAGTTGTAATTTCAGCTATAGTCTAATTATCGAAAATTTTGTTGTCGATAGATATGAAACCCCTTTGACGTCTTATTAGGACGGCTGCGAAATTTACAGCTAATGTTTTTAGACATGTAAATAACAATAGGTTCATACGAAATGACTTGTTACAGGCGTAACGTGCTGCCAATGTAACGTTTCATTAACAATATGTGTGACATTCTGATTAATATGATATTTTCACCGTATGAATCAGACACACATAAATCAGAATTTTGCCCATTAACACCGATAAATCATCACACGTGTTCAATTAAGGATTGTTATTTATACATAGGTTTCTGTTCCCCAATGTCATTATATTTTCCGCAGATTCAAGTTTGAATACCATTTACCATAATTATGAAAACGAACATACTAATCAGAAACACAGGTGTACCAAGGCTATATGAATCAGATATTTACCTTTATATCTCCGGGACGACACAAACCAGCCACACGTCACGTCGCGACCACGTCAGCCGAGCCACTGGCTACCGCCGGCGCGGGGAGGGGTCGCCTGATGTTTCGTATTTAGCTGGGTACGTTCGAGTGAAGCGCGTGAATATGAATCAGACTTTTTTGCCGGACACTCACTATTTTTTTATTTATAAATAAACCTTCGTAAATATTAGTACCATTTTTTTTGGTGTAAAGAAACAACTAATATTCTTTCGTAATAATTATAATTCACATCAATTTATGAATAAGAAATAATGTTATTGTTACTAACGTTCAAGAAACTGGGTTACGGACACACCATATTAGTCAGAAGAACTACTTTTAAATATTTTTTTGAAATATTTAAATAAATATTATTTAAAAAAATCAACTTGTGCGAGATAGGCAATAGTCTGAGGTATGTTTTAAAATTAATTGCAGACTGATTTGTCAGTTAGTTACAAAAATAAACCTCAAGACATCGAAAATTTAGGGTTCGGAGAATCACTCTTAAACAGAAAAGTTAATCGTAAACAAACTAGACGCCATAACAATATAAATGTTGCCAGCTATTGAAAAAATATTTGCCCCAACTGACGGTTTTTAGGGTTTCGTAATCTATAGTGTACTACAAGGAACCCTTATAACTTCATCATATGCTTTCTGTCTGTCTGTCACTCTGTCTTAATTCCTTATAGACTTCTAACTTTTGCGTTATATCTGTACCTATATAAAAGGGAAAGGTCATTACTCAATCTCGAAGATCATTTGACCTATGGCTATGATGCTGAAATTTGGCATGTAGGTATTTTATAGGTAAGAAAGTCGGCAAACGACGGAATTAGCCGCAGTTTCGAAGTAAAGCGAATCTAAAAAAAAATCATCAATGCGGTAAAAATTTATAAAACTTTTGCAGTTTCAAGGAAATTAAAATGTTACATTTAAGTTCGGTTATAATATTAGGTAGTATTTATTTTGTTGTTATTATTAAAGTTGAAATTTATATCGTCTTTTTACGAACATATCCGGTTCTAATTCCAAACAAATCATCACAATAAGTATATTTCTATATAAAGGAGAATGTTCAAAGGCAGGTCCCCTATATGGTGGAGTGTCCTATTAAAATATTATGCTAAAATCGTTACATATTTTTTTACTCTTCTATCATTAACAGTGTATTTCTTTTCACCCTAGCATTAAAAGTTTTCTTAAAGAGTACTATTTATATACATTATTTATTTCCTGTTATTTAAACACTAGCAACCAAAGATAATATGCACTATAATATACTTTTTATTAATTTATTGGCAACTGGATACATTGTCCTTATGCCTCACTACAATATTGCCAACTTAGAATTGCCAGTTACCTTTTTTAGTTCCCATTTTTCCAGAATCTTAGATCGATTAAAAATACATAGCTTTAATTAAATTCATTGCAATTCATTTAGATTTTTTTTACACATTGTTAGTTTTCCCTTTAATTGAATATCTATCGACAGCGCAGAAACAATCCATACCATAAGTATACTTACTTATTTAATATACTATCGGTACTATTGATAGTGTATGTATGTTTTTTTTTCTTTTTATAGCCTTTGACCACTATCTCACCTGATGTTAAGTGATGATGTGGTCGAAGATGTTGTTCAGGCTAACCTAGAATTACTGGCTATCAAGGCCAGCTGATGGTACACACTGTTAAGTGCTTGGCAACAGATTTTCTATTTGAAGTTGGTAGCTAGCCAGTCGGGCATTTGCAAAATGCCCTACCACCATGCTGTAACGACTGCCATCTGAAGAAAACAACCGCGACCGACGGATTAACGTGCCCTCCGAAGCGCGGAAGCTCTCAGTAGTAATGTCACTAACGGTCAAGCATCTAAGTCATGATTTATGACGTTGCTTAACTAAACTGATCGATTAAGATGAACGGCTAAGCAAACTCCGCTACGAGCGCTTTAAGATGTATATTTATAGGTGCCTAGTATGCAATACTATTGTTAACTAAACAGATTCTACTACAGTGGCTTAGGTTTGCTGCCGGGTTAGTAGCAAGGTGAGGGTTAGAATTCAGTGAGTATAAAATATAATCAAACAACGATTTATAGCAGACACATATAAAGGCATCGGTGATGGTATGCCGTGGAAGCACGGCTGTCTTCACACACACTTAAGTCAGGGAAAAATCGATATGGTTGGACTCGATTTAAAAATGTTAACTGGAAACACTACTGATGTTTACGTGTTACTATCAAGAGTGTCAAGTCAATTTCGGGCTGAAAGCGTGAAATAAAATAATCGTTTCTTTTGAAATGTCTATTCTACAATAGCATCAAGTTGAATATGCCTATTTATCACACTGCTTAATTTAGCGAAATCCGTAATAAATAATATGAACTCAATTTGTACATTAGTGACTGAGATATTGTCTAACTATTGTAATTGCTTTGTTGCGATTGGGACTATTCTCGGTCTATTGAAATAACAAGAATGACATTTATGAAATTAAAAATGACTACTCTAGCTCGTAATAGAACGACCCTCCTTCTTTCTTGGCGAAGTATTAATTGATCCTTACTATTGAAATCTAATCAACAGGAATACTTAAATAGAGCTTCAATGCACATGGTTGATTGTATAATAGCTTGTAGCCTATTAAATGCATTGCATTGCTCCCGAGTATCTGGATATCCCTCAGATGAGATTAAATACTGAATACTACTTATCAGAAGTTATTCAGAGGACAAGTATACATAGAAGACGTGCCATTTAAAAAAAAAACATTGATTGCACTGATCCACATCTGGATAGATTTCCTAGATTAAATGTAAATGATTTCCGTAGATTCGCATAAGGATCTTATCAATACAAACAGGCAAAATCTTACAACGGGGAGCATGTGCGAGCAAATAGTACCATACTTATCGTTATATTGTTTAGAAAAAAGCAATGAATTAGAAAAGGATTTGGCATTAATGTTAGACCTGTATAATTATTAGGGACCAGAATAAAGTTGTTGACACTACCTCCTAAACTATCAGGTTGCGGATTTTTATACTTATGGTATCATTCGATTTGTCTAAAAAGTATAATAGTCTTAATATCGAGTTGATTGATATTTTTTATAACTGAAAAATTAAATTACTTTTAAACCAGGGTAAAAATATGAAAAATGGCTACTGATCCTAAAATTAGACGTTTTTATTAACAAATTAAAAAAGAAATAATCAGGACACACAACTTTTTTCAAGGGGACCTAAGTCTCCTAGTGAAATGGGCATTCTCCTTTACTGTCAGAAAACCTTGTAGGCTGGTTTGCTTAAATATAATCATAAATGCATAATGTGATAAAAATATAAGCATGAATTTCCAATATTATTGTCTGGCGACTGCCATAATGCTGAATAACATCTTCACAATAATTCTAAGTTATTCTACGTTTTGGGGAAACCTATCAACTTGGGTCTATCAACTTGCAACATTATTCGAGCGTGAGTGTGCGTACCGGCGAATGTAATTACGTGACGCTTACGCACACATTCATTGTATTTATGCTTCAATATTGAGCGGAACTTTGAACGAAACTATCATTCTCAGCGTTATATTTCGATGGGTAATACTATAAAATAATTTTACTTACCTACTAGTAAGTACAATTATTTTATATAATTGTCATATAGTTGAGGGTACATAGTGTGTGTCTTTTTAATGGACAAGTATTTCCTTTTATCCCAATAAAAAAATGTCTCAATTAATAAAAAAAGTAAATAGAGTGAAGGAAAGCGATTGACACGAGTGAAATAGGTAGTTATAAGCTATATATTAGAATGCGGATTTTTAATACTTTAAAATCTAATAATAAAGCATTTCGTACGTCTCACAAATATTTTTTCGGTCGCAAATTTTTAAGACCGATTTTTTATTCTAACATTAACATGGTTTTTTGATTAAATCTACCGAATAGTCATAAAACAACACGCATTTTTTTCCGTTCAATTCACAAAGTATTTTATTTGTTTATATAAAAAAAAAGTATATTTACAATTACAACACTAAATGGAAACACAAAGTAGGCAAGTGTAATTAAAATGCCGTAGGCGAGCAGCACTATCGCATGTTTACATACAGCACGGCTGTAGGTAGTTATTTGAAGGACAGAGCGAATTAAAATACTGTAGAGATAATATTACCGTGCCTACGTGTTTCTTACTAATACTCAACTACATAAAGCCTGAAGATGCATTTGGTATATATGGTATTCTATAGTTACATGTTCTATGCTATGGGTCTTGAAATAACACATACTTTTAATCACAATTGACTAAGGCGTTCCTGATAGTAACGCGATAATAATAATAATCTTTCTTTATATATTCATATTTTATATTAATTATAATTATAAGATAGACGCAGTCAGGGGCAGAATTTAGTTCTGTGGTTTCACAGTTTTTATTGCATAAAGTAAAGTAAAAACGTAAGATTGTACACAAGCGAATGAATTCAGATTCAATAGTTTAGGATCAATGTTCATATTTAAATTCAAATATGTTTATTTGTAGAATATAGTGTAACAAGATTGTAAAATTAACAAAGTAGTTCTCATTCATTTTTAACATTTATTCATTCAAATATAAGCAATTTAGTTGTCATTAGGTATCTATAAAAATACTTAAATAAATACATTCACATTATGTTAAATTACATTAATTTAAATATTACCGATATAAGGGGTGGAGCGCTGTTTGCTGAAATACAGGTAGGTAATAAGATTCGTTCAGCAGCAGATACTCTAGCTTAAAATGTTCAAAATTTTCTAGCCAATTGATATAATTCTTTTATATTGAATGTGCAATTTCTTTGAATAAACTATTATTTTTATATTATACTAGCTTTCCGGGCGCGGCTCCGCCCGCGCGTATTTAGGTTATCGCGCAAAAACATTAACCTCATTTTGCGCAGTTGGATAAAAACTATCCTATGTTTTTTCCCGGGTCTCAAACTATTTCCATACCAAATTTCATTCAAATCGGTCCAGTAGTTTTGGCGTGAAAGCGTGACAGACAGAGTTACTTTCGCATTTATAATATTAGTACTGATTCATAAAAATATTCAA
This sequence comes from Plagodis dolabraria, assembly GCA_963854805.1. NCBI lineage: Eukaryota > Metazoa > Arthropoda > Insecta > Lepidoptera > Geometridae > Plagodis > Plagodis dolabraria. Next base: position 6,909,323 of record OY978461.1, read on the forward strand.
TGGGGCGCAATAGGTTATCAAAAAAAAAAAAACATAATATTGCTATTTGTTGTCTTAAACTATTGTCCACAATTCTATAAAAAACATTTTCTAACTAGATTTCATTTTAGAAGTTGACCATATTACATTCTTTTAAATATTTTGGCAGTTATTATATATTTTAGGGACCATATGAAATATACTTTTACTCATAAGTGTAGTATTAGACTGCATTTTACATAAATTATTATTATTTCGCATATTGAAGTTATCGACATCAATGAATGTAGGGAATTACCTGTTGTTGATCCTCACAAACAATGCTTCATCATAAATATACATACGTGGCGACGTCAGTACGTTGAGTCGAGACTGAAAATATGGAAGCAAATGTTACTCACATAAAATATGGAGTGTACCTACAATACTGACTTGTGACGTAATACTTATTCCTTCCCAGGATAGCACCAGTGCACCTTTTGCTGGTGGGTTTCGCTTCCACTTGGTGGTCACACGCCCGCTCGGGCGCTCTATCCGCTGTCATAGGAGAGAACAGCGAAATCTGCCAAAAAAAATTCTGGACACATGCCTTCTTCCTCAATAACGTTGTTGAGAAATATGATATGTGCTTGCTGACATCCTGGTAAGTTTTCTATTTCAATACATATTGGCACGTGTTCTCTCTCAATAACGTGTTGGAGTATAGTTATGGTATGTGTTTGCCGTCATCTTGGTAAGATTTTAATTTAAGACTAGAGGGAAGTCTGGAATTTTCATACAAAAAGAGAAAATGTTTCTACCCCCTAAATAATCACCGATTTTGATGATTTTTGGAAATGTTATAGATGTTATCAATATTGAGGTTTATAGGTTTTGATTTTTAGCATTATAAACTTTCACTTTGAGATAAAAGACCCGTGCAGATGCTGAACACATGTGTTTTTGTGTGTTTGCACATTATTAAAATCTGTACCGAAAGTGACCTACGTAAAAATTTACACATTAAGAATCTTAAAGGTTTTTAATTCTTATACTTCTTTACCAACCGAGTAGGTATGTGTTATGGCTTGGCTAGTTGCAAATTTATTAATAGTCTCATTCTGTTTCATATCCCAACCCTTTTATGAACTGAAACTGTAACATATCTGGGGGTAAACCGTAAAAGTAGACAAGCTTTTAAACCAGAAAGCTCAAATTTATATGCTCTCATCGAGGACGCGTAAACGTAGAATATGTTTAAAGCTCAGAGCTGCAGCCAATATTGAAATCTTAAACGTTGTTTACAATTCACTTGCACAATATATCCTTTCTCATTGCTCAGCCTCGTACATAGAGAAGTGCCTGCGCTAATATATTGTTGCAATTAAAACGGGCTTAAAGTAATTGTTAAAAAGTTGATCTTCTATTCCACGACACTTTGGTATATGGGCGTTGTGCTTCTAACGGTGCGAAAACTCTACATTTTCAATACAATACTTAGTAAGCTTCGTATATGTTGGTCGTAAGGACCAAAACCAACACCATTCACACATTCTCTATTTACACTATTTTTCTAGGTTAGCTTAATTCTAGATTAGCCTGAACAAACATCTTCGACCACATCATCACTTACCATCAGGTGAGATAGTGGTCAAAGGTTAACCTATCAGGTATAAAAAAAAAACACTTACCCAACTCACAATGCGCAATATTGTAATATTAACTGTCCAATTTTTTACTGTCTTCAAAAAAAGGAGGAGTTACTTCGACTTTTTTATTAATATAACTAAAAAGTGTTTTCCTTTCTTGATGATATAGTCATTGATTGAATGTCAATCGATCCCGTAAGTAGCGACGGTCACTAAATAGTGTGAAAAAAATGTTTTTACCCAAAAATGGAACCGGCTTCAACACTCAACACAATATTGTGATAATAGGTATACTATTGAACTATCATGGTACCGACTACAACAAGTTATTTCACACTTTTGACCGGAGGGCGAGGCGACTATTCGCGCGGCACCGTTTGCAGGCCACGGGCAGTCAGGTTCGCCGCCGCGACCAGTAGGAAGTTCGACAGCGAAATGTCTTTATCGAAATTATCTCAATATTACAAAATTACAAATTTTACCCACCAGAATTGGAGAAAAAAGTAAGTTAGTGCAAATAGAATTTTAAGTGCCGCTGAAAAATAATATAAAAATCTACATGTTTAAATTTATGCTTTGGATGGCCAGACTTCCAAATAGCTTGTCTAGCTAGTATTTCAGCAATAAAAGTCTCGGTGTTCATTTTTCGCGGCGAAAACAACTAAACTGGTGTTTAATCACTGCACTATTCGCGGCGACTGCCGCTCGACTACATATGAGTTTATTTCAGTCACTAGACGCTTCGCCATTCGCATCGCGCGAATATTCGCATCGGCGAATGTCCCGTGGCCAGACTGTTACAATCTTCGATACCTATGCACGTAATAATGATCACTATGGCGTTTTTAATAGTTTGTATGTTCAACACTCGCATTAATATGAAGTTTTTTTGTGCCGCCGGATAGTTTGTCATTGTCTCAGTTTAAAACGTTGAATTTGATTTGACCAAAACAAATCAGTTTGTTACTGAGGCTTTACTGAGATTCGTTAGTTTAGTGCGTACGTGATTCGTGAACACGTTAAAATGATTTTTAAAAACGCCAGCTAATGGTCTGGCCGCCAGTCCTAAGCCTGGATAAAGTATGAAAGAAAATCTAACCTCACAATTTTAGAAAATTACCAAATATTGCTATACTTAAATGTTGAGCTTTGTGCCTTAGGACCTTGCTACCTTAGATGATTATCAATAATTTAAGCTTGCTAGGGCATATGTGACATGACTTTCCAATTGAATTGAAACCATCAACGTTTCTCTGCCTCAGTTCTTCCGCGACGTGCCATAACAATCTGTATTTTATAACAGTTGACTGATCGAGATGCAAATGCTCTAATCGATCGCGACGGTGTGACATTTGTCCCACCACCCACGCCTAGCCTACACATGGTAGTAGGAGTGCACGATATATTATTATATCGATATTACAAAAAGTATCGACACATGAACACGATATATCGCTTCCACCCGATATTATCGAATAACCTATACATCAATCGATATTATTCAACCGATATAACACCATAACTCACTTGACATATATGACTAAAACCTTTATATTTTCAAAAGGATGTTGGCAAAGTTGTTTTTTATGGCAAACTAGCTTTCCGGACGCGGCTCCGCCCGCGCGCATGGCGGTTATCGTGCAAAAACATTAACCTCTTTTTGCGCAGTTGGATAAAACTATCTTATGTTTTTTCCCGGGTCTCAAACTATTTCCATACCAAATTTCATTCAAATCGGTCCGGTAGTTTTGGCGTGAAAGCGTAACAGACAGACAGACTTACTTTAGCATTTATAATATTAGTACTGATTGATCGTAAACGTTGCTAACACTACTTTAATTTTATAATTTTCAATTAACTTTAACAGAATGATATAAGTGCATAATGCTAATTATGCTGATAATGATGTGTACAAATATTTAGGGATATAGTCTGGCTCGTAAATGTTAACCTATATCATATGTATTCTTTTAGTGATTGTATTCTGTTTTGTGTATAAATAAATAAATAATTAGATACTGATTTATGATTGGCAACTTGAGTAAAAATAAAACGAATAGTGAATAATTAGCCTTCGCAGTTACGAAGGTTTTGTTGTAAACAAAGCATTTTTTTACGCATTCCTATTTTTTCTATGCAAGGTCTAGAGAAAAATATTGGGAATTAAAAATAAATAAAGTTGATTTGTTTCTTTACCCTAGCTGTTTTTACTTATATCAACCTGTCGAATATTATAGACTAGCTAAATACAGGAAAACTTTTTGTACGATATATCGAAATGTTGCTTCGATACAGTGTTTCCACTTTTAGGGATTTCGCCCTATTTTAGGGCGAATCTATGTATTTCTTGTACGACTTAGGGCTTTTTTTAGTGCAACAGGGATTTAGGGAATTTTAGGGTACAAAAATATTTGTTGTAAATGACATTAGGAATTAGTACTATAGGTTCGTATATTTATTTTCGTTTGGTTAGATTTTCTAGTTGCCGTGAAACCCTTGCAACTTATTTTATTACGCGTGTTTTATTGTGTTTATTAATAGAATTTATATGAATACTCCATAAGAAGAGGTGGAAAATATTATATTAATTGCCGGGAATTTCATATGGAAATTATTTTGTAGATTAAAAAATGGTTAGATTTAGACCAGAAACTTTTTGATTTGTTAAAAGTAGATTCAAATGTAGCACGGAATATCGGAAAGCAATCTATTAAATAAGTATTGAAGGTTATGGGTTTTAGCCACCAAATGTTAAATGCGACAAGCTGATAACGAATGGAGAAGTAGCTTTAATCGAATTTAAGTATTTTGGAGTTGATGATGAAGAACAAATAAAAATAATGCCAACTTATCTTTACTGTAATAAAGTACTAAGCTTGAAATACCAACGTGGATGTTTTTTAATACAAAAACCTCTCAGTGGTGTTGTCTCTATTACTTGGAGTACCATCTTCAAACGCAGAAATAGCTAATTGTCCTCCATAACATAATAAAAAAATCTATAATATAATAAAAAATCCTGAAAAATGTTAAGACTGACAAAAGAAACGGTCTGCTTTATGAAACTCTCAACGGAGTACCTACTGCACACTTAGGAATAACAACTCACTTAACAAACGCCGGCTCAATTTTGGACCCAACAAGTGCCATGTTCAGTGCCGCGAAAACGTACACGAGTAACGCTTCACCTTCAGACTCTTCAAAATAATACAGATTCGTTTGATTTTGGTTTTAAATATTTATACAAAAAGTTTTTTTATTAGGTATATTATGCGCACTAATTTAAGGTATTTTCAAAACGAAATAGGGATTTTTAGGGATAATTTCTAAGGATTTTAGGGCAAAACTTAAATCTTAAGTGGAAACACTGCTTCGATATATCGCAAAGTATCGACAGAACACTACGATATACATGGTAGCTACATGATATTGCCAGTATTGCCACGGTAACATTAGCGTGGTGATGTTATCTATATAACATTAATTGGTCTCACTTACCTGTTACCCACGTGTCTTCACTAGTATTAGTGCGATATAGACCCGTTCTCAAAAATCGTTGGAGCAATTTACTCATTTCTGGACTTCGCCGTCTGACGTATGATAACAATAATATGATTTTCGTGGATTGTACGTTCACGAATACAACGCTTGCGCGAGCTAATATTTCTACCGGCGCCATCTAACGAGCAAAGCTGTAAAGTCGTCAGCTCGTGAGATGCAGAGGGTGCTGTACCCTATAACGCAGACTTCGGACGCTTAGCTTGTGATAAATGTTGTTTTATTTGTAAGATCAAGCCATGGAATTTCGGCGGGAAGCTAGGAAATGTAGGAAGAGTTTATTCAGAACAGACTAGACTTGGGATTTCACTTTGATACTATGATACATTAATAATACTGGTAAATAATGTTGTCAATTCTACCCAAATTGTCTAAATTGAAAAATTCTATAAGCTATGGTTGACCTTATTCTGTTCAACATAAAATCCACATTCGTGTACACTTAAAACAGCCATTCTCAAACTAGGATTATTCTATTCAATTGTAGGCAGTTTAGCATCAGTTTAGAGCACCAAGTCACATGACGACTAAATTTGCGAAAAACATACCCACAATTGAACACAAAAGTCAATCTTATGGACGGTCAATCGCAAGCGTTATACGAATTTGAGTTTAAAATAACAGAATAAGAATTACCTTAATTTCATTCACACGCGATATAGGTATCTATGAATTTAGAAATTAGTTTCATTCAACAGAATTAGAACTTTTGTGAACTGTTTCTACATACTCGTAAATTATATATTAAGGGACAGAATTCTAAAAACATATGTTAGATTTTGTCCCCACTTCTCCTCGCGTATTTACTTCGCGGTGTACATGGCGCCACGTCCGCAAGTCAACGGTAATATTTTATTTGATTAAAAATTTAGAGCGCTCTCTAGTAGAACTAGTAGAAACTATCTTGTCACACACGAATGTGATGTGTGCTGAAGCGCCATCTAGTACGCATACATGATACCAACTATTAGTTGATTGTATGCTGTAAATATCATAGTGTGACACAGTTAATAAATTTACCATACCTACAGTAGTACAAGTTTAGTCTTGATTATTACCAACTTGCTTGATTTTTGCAGTTTTTGTGTATGCTCATTTTTAATGAACATGAACTATAGTTTTAATGAACATGAACTATGTATCTACTTTGATGCAAGGCGTAAGCTGTTACAGAAAAGATGGTTCATTTATTACAAAAACAAGTATATCGTGTAAAATTTACACAGAAAATAAAAAAAAAGCTTTTTTACCCCAGATCAAAATACAAATAGCGGGTTATACTATTGGGTGTTTTTAACTGACTTCAAAAAAAGGAGGAGGTTCTTAAATCGTCTGTTTTTTCTTATATGTTTGTTGCCTCAGAACATTTGACTGGGTGAATCGATTTAAAAAAATCTTTTATTGTTTGAAAGCTGATACTTGTTGTTTGGTTCCTTTTAAATTTCATCAAAATCGGTCAAGCCGTTTTTGACATACACTCCAATAACTGGAAAATATTTACTTATCTTGATGATAAAGTCGTTGACAATGAATGAAAATTGATCCTGTAAGTAGCGAGGGTCATAAAAAGAAGACTTCATCACCTAAAAGTGTGAATTAACTTGCCGAAGTCCAACACTAGTACCACGTGCACAATATTGTGATAATAGGTACTTTTGAACTATCCTGGTACCGACTTGAACAAGTTATTTCACACTTTTGGGTGTTGGAGTCGGTTCCAAGTATTCTATAGTTATCAAGTAGCGTAGTTTATTCAGATCTTGTCTTGGTTCCGCTAACAATCAAGGGTACCTGCTCGTGTCATTACTACAAGTCGTCGTGTCACTACTATTAAGATTTCACTAACAAAAATCACATGAAGAATGTAGTAGGTAGGTACAGTTATTGTTTCAATTTGTTTATAATAATAAATACATCTCGTGGATGCTATTGTGTAGATGGGTGGAACAACAAAACTTCTAACAAAATAATACCATTATTGAGATCACCCAAGGAGAAAGATAAGTATTTTGTTTGATAATTTTATTACTATTTGTATTACTATTCGTACGTAATACCACAATATTACATAGCGATTATAAAACCGTGGTATTACTGTTATTACCTGTATTTGTCAAAGATTACGAAAGATACGTTTATGTTTGTAAACGACACCCGTGCCGTCAATTGATGTATGTACTTGTATAGATAGATTATGTTTCGAAGATGCACCGGAGTGCGACATAAAACCAGACATTCTATGAGAGTAGGGCTGCCATCCGACCGGGTTTCCCCGGATTTCCCCTAGTTTAGAGGGCGTCCGGGGGCGTCCGGTAGGGGTTTTTAAACAGTGTCGGGGTAAAATCCGGACACTTGTGTCAGGAGAATCCGGATTGATTGAAGTATAAGCAATTGATTGAAACAAATCTGAGTTTAAAATTCATTCATAAGCTGCATACAAGTTAACTCCGGCGCTGCAAGATCTACAACAACAGACCGTACCCCGCGCCGCGCTGGTCCCACCATAAAAAAACTGCCACCGACACCGATCATTCACTCACTGTGTTGGTGTTTTGGCGCATTTGGTGCTAAGTCTTGAATATTTCTAGGGTTTTTGGCGCTTTTTTCTCATTACCATAAGCTAAAAACGTCTATTGAAATCTGGCGGAAAACATTACACGCATTACAAACAAGATTACCTTGTTATTAGTTGGCTTGGCAACTCAAGTTACATTGTGAGTTTATTCGCTAGTCTCGCGGCAATGGACGAAGGAGAAAAACTCACTAAAAAAAAATTTATTGCTGATCTTGATGAAATTTAAAATGGGACCAAACGACAAGCATCAGCTTTCAAACAAAAAAGAATTTTCAAAATCGGTTCACTCAGTCAAGAGATCTGAGGTAACAAACATAAAAAAAACAGACGAATTGAGAACCTCCTCCTTTTTTGGAAGTCGGTTAAAAAGCACATCTTTGGTCGAAATAAAGTTCAAATTTAAGGACCTGATATGATAGTTGCTTTGACTTTCCAAATTCCTGTTGGAAAGGTAAGTTCACTTTGACTAAAATTTGAACATCTGAAAAATACCGAAATAAATAAAAAAATTAAAATATTTTTATGTTTGCAATAACGCATGCTTTGATGGATTACATTCCAATATTACAGTAATATTATCCAATATTACAATAGTTTTTGTGTTTATGAATTTTCTTTGGTCTGATGCTAGGCGTGTAAAATCGAGACTGAAAAAGCTTTTAGCCGATCAAACGACAGATAACAAAAAATCACATGGAGAAGGTTGCCGCGCACATACTGCATGGGGTTAGAGTTATTGGTTCTATATAAGTGATATAAGGGTGGGAAAATGATTGGCGATAAAAAATGCACATGAAATATTATGTAACACGTCGTTGCTTATTATACCCATTTATTGAATTTTGGTACTTATATTTATTATTAAAAACTTGTCTGATATTTCACATTACGTACCTTAAAAATAAAAAAGAGAGACTGCCTTTTTCTATAGTAGTGCACAGAAGGACGGTGTTTACTCAACATAGCTTAGTAGTAAATTGATAATGTTGTTCTACTGTTACTATTACGCTGTGGCCTGAACAAGTAAGTACCTAGGTATAATTTAAACATGTTCATGTTTTTCTTACCTTTCCATTGTAAAAGACATACTTTTCCGAGATCTACGAAAAAACGTGGTCAGGTAGCTAGATTAGGTAGTACCTATTTAATGTTCACGTTTATTAGATATACTAAACTCTCTAATTATATGAAAACATGGAAACTCGAGATACCTAATAAATTTGCAAGCATTGTAATTGTAAATTGAATACGCGTCAGAAAACTTAATTATACGTAAATATAATACGTATCAAATAAATAGTAATACAAATAAAAAAGTCACCAAAAAGAATCTAAGTATGTGAGATTCGATCCACTGTACTCGAACTTCCGATTCGACTTCAGTAGTTTCACACTATATAGTCATTGAGTAAAGTGTCGAAAATTACACACATATCGTTTATGCCTTACTGTCGGACACATTATATTATTAATGTTTCACGTACATACGTAAAATTATTATTGTAAGAATTATGTCGTAAAATTAAAATTTGACCAAAAAGAATCTCTTTACGCTAGATTCGATCCACGAGCCTCTTGATTTCAAAGCGATGTTACTGACAATGCGCTATTTGAACGACGATTGATTAGTCGAAAATTATGTACATAAGCTTTGTGCCTTATTGTCAGAAAGTGTATAAATTAATCATGATGCATCTAAAATAATTACGATACATTCATTAGGAAAAATTCTGAATGCTGCTTATAATAATTATTTTAGGTAGCTAAAGTTGTACCTACGTCTTGTAAAATGTTTGAAGTGTTTTTTATATTGCGTTAGGGTTCACAATCACATGATAATTTCATTAATAAGAGAAATATACATACATGGAGAAAGGAAGCCATAGATGCTTGCCTTATTATGGCCATCATGCGTTTTTGACGGCTTTTATACATCTTTTTTGCACTCCCAAAGCGTTTATTTCTAATTTTACCCATTTTTTATTTTAATTGAGATCGCCGAGAAAAGTGACGCAGGTCCGACGCACGACGCGGCTGACCGCGATATGAGCGCGGATGATAGCAATATACGTAGATCGGTGGAGTAAATAGTGCGACATGATGTTAACGCTTCTCGGAATGAAAGGGCGTATGTGACATTTTGTAAACAGGCTCAGTACGCATTAACTGTGCTTTTTTTGGATAAAAATAATCTATGAAATTTATTGTACTTAAAAAATCAATATTTTAGAAAAAAAAAAAAAATTTAATACACTAAAATCTGGCGGAAAAGTAGGAATTCTCTATTTTCAGAGGTGTTTTTGACATTTTTTTCTATCGAGCCAATTATTAGGAAACATGTTTTGAAATCGATGAAGGTATTACTTATACCCTTGAGTATCGTGTATTTAAATTGCAGTACTATCCGGTACCTGGTTTATGAGATTTTCCATATTTTGTTGGCACTATTTCGTAATTTCCGAGCCTTAATATACCGATAACGAGTAATTAATAACCTAGTCTGCCCATAAGTTCTGACTTCTGATACATGCAATAGCTTTTTTATATGAAGGTATGTAGGTTTAAGGTACTTATATTTTATATTAGTTAAACTAATATGTGAGTACATATTTATTAAAGTCTCAGCAAAGACTAAAAACAATATTCTATTGAAAATGCCCACATTTGGCTTTTATACAGGGCCTTTAATCTGTCTGGCCACAAATCTATGGATTTACGCACTGTTTCCATAGAAAATTCGTCACTGTTTGCTCCAGAGATTTCTATAAGAGACTCAATGTCGCGGTGTCATTCAGAGCAAGCCGTGTCCTCTAAAACTGACCATAATTTGTATTGTAAAGGGTTCAGGTCTAGGCTAGATGATGGCAAAGGTGTAGGTACTTATTGCTGAGTTGTTTCACAACCTTATCCAAGACAGTCTCTTGCTTATGAAGCAAGAGACTGTCTTCGTCACTTTGGCTAAAGTTTTCACAAAAATGTAGCTTTGTGACGGCCTGATAAGACAAACAAATAAGCTTTAAAAAAGTTATTCTTAACAAAAAATGGCAATATGAAAACGATAGCGTTGTTTTTTATGTCCGAAATCAATATTCTGTTATTATCACCGAGCCCGATATGGGTATAAGGAAATAGCTTAACTCTAGTGCTATATGATTTATATATTTGTTCAAGTCTACCTTGTGAATACAGCACCCTACAGCAGAACCTACAACTGAAATAAATTCTTTAAATGGTATCATCAAAAATAACACACTTAAAAATCATGTCATATTTACCGGTGATATCCATAAGAATATTTCTATATATTATGATTACAAGCACTACCGCGTACTAAGCGAAAATCATAAATTTACAAATTATTGGAATACAAAATGTTTTGGCCCGGGCGGGAATTGAACCCGCGTCCTTCCGATTTCGCGCCGGATGCTTTATCTATTAAGCTACCGGGGGTACGGCTGTGTCGCCGAAATTTCGTACTCCAATTGTATTTCTTAAACCGTCAATTCCCGCCCGGGGCAAAACATTTTGTATTCCAATAATTTGTAAATTTATATATCCATAAGAATATCTTGAAATTTTGATGTCAATTCTCAGGTACATCCCAGTAGACATGCATCTGTACATTGTTACCTGTATCCTGACCATCATTATGTGCCGTCGGAGGCAGCATGCACTCCGCCTCTACGCGATGCTGTTCGTCATCAGTGCAGCCATGTGCGGAGTCGTTAACTACTGTACAGGAAGGATGTCGTTGGTGCATTTGTCAGTGCCAGAGTGAGTGCTTTTATGGAATGGAATAGTTTTTTTTTTATTGCTAACTAATAGGTAAGCCTTTGACCACAATCCCACCTGATGGTAAGTGACGATGTGGTCGAAGGTGTTAACAGGCTTAACCTAGAATTACTGGCTCTCAAGGACAGCTGCCGGAACACACCGTTAGGTGCTTGGCGACAGATTTTCCACTTGAGGGTGGTCGCTAGCCAGGCGGGCATTTGCAAAAATGCCCTTCCACCAGGTGAAGCTCAAGCCCGCGGCGGGATTCGAACCATGGACCTGCTGCGCGGCAGTCCATAGCCAAAGCCACTGAGCTATCATTGCTTCAAAACATCTTCACAACATCAACTTGGATAACAATTAAATCTATTGTTATTATGTGCAATTCCTTTTTGCCGATTTTAGCGTTGAAATACCTACCTAGTCAGCGTAAAATATCACGAAGTGGCCTTCAGACCATATTTACTGTAGCACATAACAAATTATGTCACAGACAATGAATAGTTCCGGTTTTTTTGTTAGGAATAAGTGCTGGCGCCTGCCCAAGAGAATGCAGGCAGTTAGATTTGCACTTTAGAACCTAATATAAGGACCAAGGGAAGGGCTTTTTTTAGAAGACCAGGATGTGGTCTTTGTGCTGAGCTGTCCGTGCTGCTCTTAGCACCTACACCGGTACAGCCATGTTGAGTGCTCTAAGGAGTCCAACAGCATCATCATGGAGCAGCGGGCAATAATTGGTAGTATCTACATATTGGCATATTACCTTGTTTGCCAATATTTTACGCCCTGCGTCCCAGCGGACGGTGCGAGGGATTGCCCTTTTTCATACCATATTAGTACTTTAAAATAAAAATTACCTTTTTCAGAAATATACGAGGTTTTTATCGTAATGAGGAGTCTTTAGGTGGGTTTTACATTTCGACATGGGGTTCGTTACCTGCGTGTTTCGTAGGACTCTTCATGGCGCATCTGCATTATGAACTGCAGGAGAAGAAGTATAATTATGCTGATAATAAGGTAAGAAACATTTTTTATTCGATTAAAAAAAAAATTTAGTCAATATTAGTATCACTAGCACAGCCATTAGATTTACTTATATATCTGGTATATTCTACATATTTTTATTACTTTATTATTCTCATTATATCAAAACATAACAGTCTACAACCAAAACGTTTTTGGGCCAAACATAAAATAATGGTATACATAGTTCAACAAAGGAAAGAAAAACATAAGAGATCTTTTAAGTATAACAACAAAAATTGGAAAAATATCGAACACCATTTTTATTTTATACAAGAATAAATCGATTTCCGGTTGACAAAATATTAATTTGTTTAATCTCGCGGTGGAAATAGCGCCATGAACGGGGGGCCTATCACTCACCTCTTGTAGTAATAATAACTTTTTTTTTATTGCTGATAGGTAAGCCTTTGACCACAATCTCACCTGATGATAAGTGATGATGTGGTCGAAGGTGTTAACAGGCTTAACCTAGAATTACTGGCTCTCAAGGACAGCTGCCGGAACACACTGTTAGGTGCTTGGCGACAGATTTTCCACTTGAGGGTGGTCGCTAGCCAGGCGGGCATTCGCAAAAATGCCCTTCCACCATGCGGTGAAGCTCAAGCCAGCGGCGTGATTCGAACCATGGACCTGCTGCGCGGCAGTCCATAGCCAAAGCCACTGAGCTATCACTGCTTTAACTTAATTTTACTGCTAAATTATATACCACCACTTCAAATCAAAATTCGTTTATTGCCATACAAAGCAAGGTTACAAACGGTAATAGAATCGCTCCTTGTTTTGATGACGTCACAACAAATTGTTCACTCTTTTCGCGTACTCTGACATGACATTTAATACGAATTACTCTGACATGACATTTAATTTAATACGATTTGTATTTGTATTTGTAGGTATTACTGTTTCGACGGCTAATCCGTCATCAATGTTATAAAAGTAACTTTCTAGCAGGGGATTTAAAATGGGTTTAATTAATGTGTAAATTTCGTACCATGTCAGAACACAATATCGAATATATACACAACTAACGTTGCTTAATTGTTAAACGTAAATATAAATTTACGTTTAACAATTTTATCTTTTAACAAGTGAGAAAATCTGTTGTGTCTGTTATGGTGCGTTGTTTCAGTGGGTCAAGCGGATGCAAAACTGGACTGTGCCGGTCGGCTTAATGTGGACTGTATTGGTGGGGTCCTTCATAAGGGACTGCAGGCAACCTTTAGTTATGGCGGTGTACGTGGCTACTGAGAGGCCTATCTTTTGCTGCTTTTTTTTCTTTTTAGTTTTTGGCACTCTTAATGCAGAAGGTGAGTTTTTTCATATACTTCTACAAAAGTTAGAATTAAAGTTTATATGTTAAATTAGGCGACAAGTCGGCAATTGTATTTGATAAGGTGTGCCACAGAGATCCAGCCGCCTAGCCGGGACATATGAGTAATTTTTTAATAGACATGTCATGTTGAATTATTTTGTACTACTTATTACAAAGGCGAATCTTCTTTTTTTTATGGGATGGGAGAACAAACGAGCAGGCGGCACATCTGATGGTAAGTGATCACCGTCGCCCACAAACATCCGCAACACTAGAGGTCTCGAGGATGCGTTGCCGGCCTGTAAGGTGGGAATATGCTCTCTTCTTGAAGGAATCTGTACTGATAGCTATTTACACAGAATTAAAGTAAGTTGGTTCTTAAATCACTGAAATGGTTATAAAATCACAGAGCTTTGATAATTTTTTTAGCAGAAAATGGTATGTAAATATAATCCATCATACTGATTTCTACTGCCAAGCAGTAATGTTCACATTACTGTGTTGCAGTTTAGGGCATGGGTGCCAGTGAAATTACACGTAAACGAGACTTTTGATGTCTCAGGGTGATGGGTACAGTACAGTTCCCCACTTCTAAGGAACTGCATCTGTTATGTAGGCAGATGTTACCGCTTACAAAAGGTGAGCGTCGTGCTTGTTCCATCACTAGGTTTTACTTGGTTTTCCTATCAAATGTTTCATTTATTCTTTGTTCATGTCAAATAATTGTCTTCTAAAAATTATTTAGTATTACTTTGTAATCTATGGACAAGAATCAGGACCTAAAAAACCTTAAGAAAACTGTTATAGTATTCTATTTATCGATCATATTATGTTGTTTAAAAATACTATCTAAATCATAGGAGGAATGAATACTATAATACTATCGTAACTTAAGGTTTTAGCGCAGAATAAAAAGGTCTTTGGTAACTATTATAGGTTTAAAAGAAGAGATCATTGTTGACCATGACGTGTTGAGCTAGTCGCGATTTTATTATAATCAAGCATATGTCTATATGATAAATTGATGACTTAGTTATTTAGGTACCTTGTTCATTCTGTCGTACATAAATTAATTATGTTACATTAATTATGCTTAGGTGTCAATCTGTACACGTTTGGTTTATACTAGCTTTCCGGCCGCGGCTCCGCCCGTGCGTATGTCGGTTATCACGCAAAACTATTAACCTCTTTTGGCGCAGTTGGATAAAAACTATCCAATGTTCTTCCCCGCATCTCGAACTATTTCTATACAAAATTTCATACAAATCGGTCATGTAGTTTTGGGGTGACAGCGAGACAGATAGATAAATAGAGTTACTTTCTATGTATTTATTTTACTTCTCGAGAATTTAGACTTATATTGAGCCATTTTAGACATTAAAGTAGGCAGTCTTAGGCACAGTTGGAAGCGGTAAGTGCTTTTCTGAACTTGACAGTAACTGTAGATTTATGTAACGTATATTAAGAGCGTTGTAGTTACGCCTGAAATAAATAATTAGACTTTACATTTAGGCTGACTTTTATTCGGTAGGCCAGACTTCGACTAACTCAAGTCAACATATTACTACATATTTATTATGATCTACTGTTATGCCATACCCCGTGGGGTGCCGGGTTAGAATTGCACCTTCCCTTATCATCCCGTGGGTGTCGTAAGAGGCGACTAAGGAAAAAAACAGCGCCTTATAAAGAACTGCCCACTTACTCTGCGATCCCCAAGACGCCTGCGAAGCGTGGGGATTATGGAAAATACCACATAATAGGGGAGGCTGTGTTCAGCAGTGGACGATAAGGCTGATACAGTACTGTTATTTAATCTAGATACAACTACGTAAATATCGCTGCTTGGAGATGTTTGGGCAGTGAAAGTGCATACAAAAGTCTTTCCTATAAGAAATCTTTCTATTTTTGGTTTATCACTGTCCACATGTCTCTTATTAAGGTAAATGCACCAGCTATGGTCACTTTAAGATTTTTTAATTTTATTTAAGTACTGCCATTTTATTATCTAATTAAAATCAGATCAGTTTCAAAACTATTGATAGTGATATAAGTAGGAATGTTTCATCACTTAAGCTTATAAATAGGTCTTGTCTTTGATCGCAAAGTAAAAAAATAATTTAAAAAGTAAGTGTAGCCAGAGCCAATAATGGTCAGTCCAAAACCCAATGTTGACCCACCATTCATGGTCTTCTTCTATTGTAGTCAGCACTAATTATGGTCACTAAGGTTGTTAATACATTATCATTCGTGATAAAAGAAGTAAGAGATTCACTTTTAACATACAATCCTGAACTTAGAATCTTTCGAACATAAACAATCAAATAAAAATCAAAGTGAGATCAACGTCGATAAAAATAACTAAATGGGTAATTTTTCACCTTTCCCTTCCTTCATTAGCCGATAATCTACTTTAAATTTAGGTGTCTAAAGTATGAGCAAAAAGCAAGCACCTAATCCTAATATAATGCAAACATTATGGATTGTGATTGATCATCCAGTCATGGTCACCCAAATAATGCTAACTATGACCATTACTAGATCATAATGCACGAACGAGCCACCAATAAAATGTAATTTTATAACTATGAACAAATATTCTAAATTTGATAAAAATATAAAAAAATCGCTATAACACCAATCATGGTCAATTTGACCATCATTGGAAATATCATAATTGGACGTTCCAGTAAAGGTCAGCGTCGTTCATGCAGTCTCCAAGACCGAAATATGTGCATTTTATTGTATCATTCGTCTCACAGGTATGTTACTCTTAGTATCGATACAGAGGTATAACTCAAAACCGACAAAAAAAAATATTACAGAAGTACTCAACTCCTTATCCAAAATAACACTTATTTTATATGTTTGCCATTGCATTCCGTTCAAAGGCTCGTCATGTTACAAATGTGAAGTGTCAAAATGAGAACCGTCATTTTTTGACAAGCAAAGTATCTGTGGATTATTATAAAGTGTTGCCATTTTTCCTGCAACATGTAGTTCTCTTATTTTGCAGCTTTTAAATTGAAATTGACCATAAATAGAACGCTGACCATGAATGGTACAGTTACCTTATTTCTTCTATGCCCTCAGGTCCATTACGAAGGTTCTTGGGCTGGCGAGGATGGAGGGTGAGCGCGCGTCTGTCTCTACCCATAATGCTGAGCCACTGGATCATCGCCGAAATAATAAGTGCGCGTCCGGCTG
The DNA here is from genome assembly GCA_963854805.1 of Plagodis dolabraria. NCBI lineage: Eukaryota > Metazoa > Arthropoda > Insecta > Lepidoptera > Geometridae > Plagodis > Plagodis dolabraria. The sequence continues at coordinate 6,926,382 of OY978461.1, forward strand.
CCTACCAAACTTCCCATTTCGACATGGTTAGCACATATCCAAAATACACTAATATTACATATCATTTCATTCTTCAGATATAATTAAAATATTGTTTAATAGGTAGTCCTTTTATCTTACTCGGATCGTCGGACCACTGCCTGATCCGGAGTTCAGTGCCGATTACACGCCCAACTCGACCCCGTTTTGTAGGTAGTCGTCGCGTGTGGCACTATAGGTCAGCAGATTGGGACGGGATGCGGTCCTTTTTTGCATCCTACCCACGGGGGCAAGTTTGCTTCTTGCCGGATGATCCAGATGTCACTGCTGACTATGTTGCTGATGTAGTGCTTCAGGGTATGGAACTCTTTATTCCATATTCTGCAGTGCCCATCGGTGGCAGGTCACAGCCCTGGTTTGGTCGCTCTTGTAAAATGGCCTCTGGCCATAAACGAGAGCGTTACCAAGCTTGGGCCGATTCAGTGGCATCTAAGGATTTAAATACCAGCGATCTCAAAAAGAAATATAACTTTGCCTCCAGGTCCTTCAAAAGAGTAATCGCAAGAGCGAAGTCGGAGCATATCGGCAGAATTGGCGAGAGATTAGCCCGCCTTCCTTCGGGAACACGTGCGTTCTGGTCTCTTGTCAGGGCTGTCCAGGGGAATTTTTGTCAGTCATCTCTACCGTCCCTGCACAGAGAGAATGACACACTGGCCCACACCGCAAAGGATAATGCCGATCTTCTGGGCTCTCTCTTTGCGTCTAACTCGACTTTGGATGACCAAGGGAACTCACCACCGACTATACAACGGTGTGATACCTCGATGCCGGATATAATTTTCCGGCAATGTGCAGTACGCAAAGCACTGTTCTCCTTGGACATTCATAAGTCGAGTGGGCCTGATGGCATCCCTCCGATAGTGCTGCGGTCTTGTGCTCCAGAGTTGACACCGGTTCTAACGCGTCTTTTCCGGCTCTGCTACTTATCAGGCGTTGTCCCAAAAACATGGAAGACGGCTTTGGTGCACCCGATCCCTAAAAAAGGTGACCGCTCAGATCCGTCCAATTACCGCCCTATAGCCATAACGTCTCTGTTCTCCAAGATAATGGAATCCATTATCAACAACCAGCTCCTGCAATATCTAGAGGAGCACCAGCTGATTAGCGATCGCCAGTACGGTTTTCGTCGCGGTCGCTCAGCTGGTGATCTTTTAGTATATCTTACGCATCGATGGGTGGAGGTGGTGGATTCCAAGGGTGAGGCGTTGGCGGCTAGTTTGGACATAGCGAAGGCCTTTGATCGGGTGTGGCATAAAGCGCTTCTATCGAAGCTTCCTGCCTATGGGCTTCCCGAGAAATTGTGTGAATGGGTCTCCAGTTTTTTGGCAGATCGGAGCATTAAGGTCGTTGTCGACGGTGCATGCTCCGACTTAAAGCCGATTAATGCTGGCGTTCCGCAAGGCTGTGTGCTATCTCCGACTCTATTTCTCTTGCACATCAATGACATGCTGCAACTCAGCGATATTCATTGTTATGCGGATGACAGTACTGGAGATGCCTCATACACCTGCCGCGCTAAAATATCTCGGGAAAACGTTGTCGAGAGTCGGAACAAACTTGTGTCTTCAATCGAGACCATGTTGTCAAATGTTTAGAAGTGGGGCCAATTGAACTTAGTCCAATTTAACCCCAAGAAGACACAAGTTTGTGCGTTTACCGCTAAGATATCCCCCTTTGTCGTATCCCTCAATTTTGAAGACACTCCCCTTGCTACTTCAACCAGCATCGGAGTACTTGGCGTCGACATATCGAACGTCGTTCAGTTTCGCTGTCACTTGGAAGATAAGGCTAAGTTAGCCTCTAAGAAGCTTGGTGTGCTCGGAAAGGCAAGGCGGTACTTCACGCCGACCCATCGCCTGCAACTTTATAAGGCTCAGGTTCGGCCTCACATGGAGTACTGCTCTCACCTCTGGGCGGGAGCTCCCCAGTACCAGCTTCTTCCATTTGACCGCATTCAACGCAGAGCGACTCGAATCGTCGACGATCAAGCTCTCTCCGGTCGGCTCGACCCTTTAACTTTGCGTAGAGATGTTGGATCACTGCATCTTTTACCGCATATATCACGGGGAGTGTTCTGAGGAACTGTTCGATTTACTACCTGCAGCTCAATTTCGCCACCGGACTTCCCGACAAAGCATGATGTTTCATCAATTTCATGTCGACGTCTGGAAGTCCACAACCTTGCGATTTTCACGGCATTTTCTACCTCGCACTGCCACACTATGGAACCAGCTGCCTGGTGAAGTATTTCCGAACAGTTACGACTTAGGAACCTTCAAGAAGAGAGCATATTCCCTCCTTAAAGGCCGGCAACGCATCCTCGAGACCTCTGGTGTTGCGGATGTTTGTGGGCGACGGTGATCACTTACCATCAGGTGAGCCGCCTGCTCGTTTGCCATCCTATCCCATAAAAAAAAAAAAAAAAAAAAAAAAACAGACAGTCGCACGATTTATGACCCATTTTTTTTTTTTGTCTATAGTTTTACGTCACTCCACCGCCTGGCGCGGCGCTCGATTTCATCCTTTTTTCGTGCGCGGCTGTGTTCCTACCTTCGAGCACCATAAAAAAGAAAAAACAAAGTTAACCATAAAAATGACTACCTGTTAAACAATATTTTAATTATATCTTTGAATGAAATGAATTATATAATAGTGACTTCACTTCGAAGTTCCTTTTTGTTATTTATTATACAAAATTGCATCAATTCCCTAGAAGTTTTTTGCACACTACGAATTTGTAAGTTGACTTTGTTGATGAATTGCGTGACGCGTGTTGACTGAAACCGCAAACCAAAGATTGACGAAAAGAAAGGGAGCAAAGTTGACACATTAAGCCCTAACAAATGAGGCTGTCAATTCCTGCAAGAAGATATAAGGAAGTCTCGATATGATCACACAAGCCGAATTGGGGACAGACTCGCAGATTATTGATAAGTTTTTTTACCGCTTGGCTTACAAGCGTAAAGGATTCGCTCGGCGCTTCGATGACGTCACATCCAATAGTTCACTCTTTTCGTTATCTCTGACGTGACATTTAATACGAAGTATTACTGTTTCAACGACAAATCCATCATGTTTATCCATCTTATAAAAGTTACTTTCTAGCAGCGGATTTAAACTTGATCTTGGTTATTTTACGATAAAAAAGGGTTTAATTAATGTGTAAATTACGTACATACGTACACGTGTTTTTATGTCTATTATCCTTTTAAATAAATGCAGAAAAAATATTTGATGAAAGAAACTATAAAAAGTTACAGACAGTTTTTGTGAAGCATACAAAACATGTCGTTAAAAACAAAATCGTTCCCTAACATCGCAGTTCGTAACAGTGCGAGCGGGATAGCGCTATATTATAAACATCTTGTATTTCGCTTGCACATCCGTGATACATATATCATTCGTTTTTTAAGTAGGATCAAACCAATATTGCTTGACGCGATTGTGGGTCGGTGATAGTTCGTGTCTGCGAAAGATTATTTTAAGCATGTAACAAAATGCTACTTTTTTATGATGGTTTCGTAAAAGTTGGGAGTAAGCCTTCAGGCTTTTAAAAGTTATTTCGAAATAAAACATACCTACATGAACCCTAAAAATCACTCTCCTTCTGGGTAGTCGTATAATAATAATGGTAAGTGAGTCATCTTTTTTTTCAGATCACCGACTTCCTGGTTGTTTTGTTTTACTCGCATCTCGTGGCCATACCGTTGTCACTGCTGCTTGAGATACCGGTGCAAAGATTATTCGCAAAGTTTATTTGAGTGTCTACCTAGTTAGTTACTTCTCATAAAAGAAATAATAAAATAGATAAAAATAAGAAGCAGCTGGTTCAAAATTTTAAATTTTATGATTATATATTATTCCTTATTTATGTTTGTTTTATTGGTTTTGTCCATCTCTTAATCTCTCATATTATTACATAGTTTTTGGCTCAACGGATACTGAACGGACCAGTCGTGTTTACAACGTAAATTTAATTTTATGGCCCGTATTTTCACCAAATAGGTACAACAGCAAAAATTAATCTATATATTAGGAGTGCAGAAATCGCCAAGCAGCCTAGTCATAGAATATTAGGTATACACCATTCCTAGTGCTGCAAAGAGTGACAGTGACAAATATATTGGTATGTCTTGTATTTTCCTCTGACGAGTAGTTCCTCAGAGTACAACAAGCGTGCACACTGCTATATTTGCAACGACCGGCTATATCCCGGCAACAAATTGTGTTTATTTTTATACCGAACTGGGTAGCATTTTACCGCTATCTCACGATGGACATAAAAACCAGCACATAATATGCCAAGAATACAAAGTTATATTCTATTCAAATCTTTGCCACAAGAATGTACTTATTGGTTTTTGCTAGCTAGTCGAGCATTCGGGAAATGCCCTATAAGGCTATCACCATGCGATACAACTCTAATTTGGATTCGAACAATGGACCAGGTGCGCGGCAGCTCATACCCATCACAGCCTGGCTGGCTATTTTTAGTCTACAATATATCGACTTAAATACGAGGATTAGAGTATTTTTATGTTTATTGAAAATGACAAAGTTATTTATGATTTATTTACATTTTTTATGGTGTTGAAAGTATGGACGCCTACGCTAAATTTAATGGCAATGTCCCGCACGAAGTTGCCTATAAGTGATAGGCTCTCTCTCTCTCTCTCTCTCTCGTCTATCTGTACAATATGTGCACAGCACAGTCATTATCATTTTAAATTAAAATACTTTTATTTAAATATATAAATAAATTGTGTTCAACTGTAAGCTATGCAAGGGCAGACTCGCGAGATTTACCTATATGAATGTTCTTCTATAGATAGACACGTCGATTGTCGTTGAATAATGCGGAGCAGAGCAATATTGCCAATAATAATAGACTGCTGATTTTAGCGACCTTCCCAACGTATATTCGGTACTCCTTTAAACTTTTGAATGTCTTAAATTCGAAGGTTGTGGTATAAATACTTTGAAATGGAAAGTACAATTTCTACGGTTGTATTTAAGAAATACTTTAATGATATTGTGTTGTGACTTGTAAGGTACGTTCAAGACAAATGTTTCGTAGGTATAATAAAATTATTTGGATCAGAGATCTGATTATTATGAACTGCTATTACAGAAGTTGTATTTTGCAGTTATTTGTACCTACATCTGTTATTTAAATAGGTATTCCAAATAGCTTCTATATAACTAAGGCCTTGTTATTCAATCATCACTATTCCTTTGAATAAATGAATAAAATATCAATACGAGACGAGTGCCATACGTACGTATTCTATAAGCAAATTATATTCTTACCTGAAAATTAGAATAAGATTTTGAAAATAATATAATATAGCACCACATTCTTAAACAATTTTGAACAACCCAATAATAGGTAAGGCATGACATTATTACCTTTACCATACAAAATTGCTGACTTGCTTCTAAATTCTACGTATTGCCATAGAGAAACTAGAAGGAGGCCAAGTACGCTGGAAAAAGCTCAAAATGTTGTTTTATATCCAGATGGCGCTGACTCGTAACCTGGAAATTTTGGTTTCGAAACTTAAAGCTCATAAATTTGAATTCCATCGATGGTAAACAGGCCCAAAAGATGTCTTGTTTTTTTTTAATACGAAATATTGTGTTAAAATGCTGCTTTAATAAATTTGGTTTATATCTATAATTTACCACGATTCATAAGTTTATTGATAGATTGCGTTGCAGCGCATGTAAGGTAAAGTTCAAAATATCGCAAATTTGTCATCCTAGATGGCGCTTATTTTGAAAGTATGAGTTGATGTTATATAAAGAAGTGTATGAGCTGAGTTTTGGCGGGAACGTTGAAAATATTAATCGAATGTTACATATTCATTTTATAAATTCGTATCTGTATTTTAATGTTCAGTAACACTGAAAATATGCAGACTGAGTGTGAGGAGTGTGAAATTACAGGCACATGAGACTTATCAACTATGTCTCAAGGTAACGGGTTCAGTGCAATTCGTCACAAGTGACGAAATGCATTTGTTATCGGCAGAGGCAACCGCTTAACATCAGGTGGGCCTCGAGCTTGTTCCGTCACAATAATACAAAAAATAAAAAAAATTAGTGAGGCACATGAGACTTAACAACTTTGTCTCAAGGTGACGGGCGCAGTGCAATACGTGACTTGTGATGAAATACATCTGTTATAGGCAGAGGTTAGTCCGCTTAACATCAGTTGGGCCTCGAGTTACCTCCGTCACAATAACATAAAAAAGTGAAAATTCTGGATCAATAAGAACATAACTACTTACTGATATCTCAGAGTAACTAAAGATCCTAATGTTAGTTTAACTCATAATGCAAAATTAGAGAAATTTCAGTTGACTGTTTTATTTAACAATATCTGATTTAGAATTAAACTTAAATGTAAACTTAACTGTTTTTTTCTAACCTAATTAATGAAATATACCACAATAGGTAGCTTATCGTAATTTTATCTCAGTCCAGCTGCATGTCGTATACCACAAGGACCAGTAGGTAAGTACCTACCTATATGACGCGAGTGTGAAAAGCAAGCAAAAACAGTAACTATACAATGCGGCAAAGGGCAAGTTTATCATTAGCGTCTTCGATTAAAATCCATCTGAAGCAATGATCTGCTGACGTCAGATCACAAATCATATTGTCCTTAAATCATATTTTAATATAGTCACCATCGCCAGAGAGGGATAAGAGGTATAGTTATGAGTTACTGAGCTCTCGTTAGGCTTCAATTTGGCGACAACAGCTCATTCCTGTTGTACCTAGTACTTATTACTTCCATGGATTTGATACACTTAGCGACATCTTTCGCCGAAGCTGCTATTTTCTTAACGGAGTACGCTTTCATGTATGGTTATTGGTCGCAATTTTCTTGACACCAAACTAACTAAAATTTAGTAAAATTAGACTTAGAAATGTCAAATGAAAATTCCTTATTCTGTTGGCGCCATAGTATAGTTAATTAGCTCTAATATTATTAAAGTAACTAAACTTAGTAAAATGTGCAGTTTCGCTATTCTGTTTTAGCATAATTTAGTAAGATTAGGTGGAAGCATAGACTATACTAATCACAATTGAAATTGGTGTTTATTAAAGCTGTAATGTTCTGCAATTATTTTATTTTGGCTGTTTTATCTTATTTACGGGTTTCTCAGTTGTATGAAGTATGCGGCTATGTGGTTGCTTCTCTCAACAACTCCATCTTCGAGATTATTCTTCTATTTGAGCATAACTAGAGATAAAGCTTTGAAGGCAAGGTAATAACAAACTTGGATTTACAAAATCATGTCATGCCTGTATTACTCGGAGGGATTGCAGGAGTGTTTAAATAATGGATGAGCTTATTGTCTTCTATTAGGCACAGTGCCAGACTTCAGTATGCCTTGACCCTGGATGTGGGTTTATTCCATACCTGGGACCTATTTTTTTTTACTTAAGCGTATATCTCACCTAACCTAATTACTTAATAAGCAGATAGATTTATTATCGATAGTAATGCCATTCAAAGTGTCAGGAACGTAGGCTGTAGTAATGCCGTGTTGTAAACAAAACCCTATAGATAAGAAACACGTACCACAGACAAAAAAGTGTTGTAATACAACTTGAATGGTGCGCCATCTTGCGTTAAGTAGCGGCAAAATGAATTCAATTCAGGATAGATATTTCGCTATTTTAAATTTAGTTCGATGTCACAGCAGAATAACTTTTAGGATTCCTAAAACTAAACTTAGATATTTTTAATTAGTTAGTATAGTTAGTCAGTGTACAACAGAATTGCTGCCAATTAAAGTTATTCTGCTGTGAAATCGAACTAAATTTAAAATAGCGAAATGCATGGTGGTAGGGCACTTTGCGAATGCCCGCCTGGCTAGCTACCACCCTCAAGTTGAAAATCTGTCGCCAAGCACCTAACGGTGTGTTCCGGCAGCTGTCCTTGAGAGCCAGTAATTCTAGGTTAGCCTGAACAACATCTTCGACCACATCATCACTTACCATCAGGTGAGATAGTGGTCAAAGGCTACGCGCACCATTCAAGATGTTTTAAAGACTTTTTTGTCTGTGGTACGTGTTTCTTAACTATAGGGCTTTGTTTACATCACAGCATTACTACAGACGTTCCTTACACTTTGAATGGCATTACTATCGATGGTTACTATATCTGCTAATTAAGTAATTAGGTTAGGTTAGATATACGCTTAAGTAATAAAAAATTGGTCCTAGGTAGAATAAACCCACATCCGGGGTCAAGGCATACTGAAGTCTGGCACTGTGCCTGATATATTACAATAACCTCATCCCCTATTTAAAAATACCTGCCATCCCTGCGAGTTTTACAGGCATGTCATGAATTTGTAAATCCATGTTTGTTGTTGCCTGCCTACAAAGCTTTATCTCTAGGCTCTAAATAGAAGAATAATCTCGAAGATAGAGTTGTTGTGAGAAGCAACCACAGCCGCATACTTCATACAACTGAGAAAACCGTAATTAAGATAACACAGCCAAAATAAAATAATTGTAGAACATTGCAGCTTTAGTCAACACCAATTTCGATGGAGATTAGTTTTAGGTTAAATGATCTATGGTTCCACCTAATCTGACTAAATTATGGTAGAACAGAATAGCATAACTGCACATTTTACTAAGTTACTTTAATAATTTTAGAGCTAACTAACTATACCTCCTATGGCGCCAACAGAATAAGGAAAGTTCATTTGACATTTCTAAATCTAATTTTACTAAATTTTAGTTAGTTTCAAGAGTTTTGGTTTCGGTGTCAAGAGAATTTCGACAATTCCAATAGTACCCGGCCTGATAACTCGTTGGAATGGACATGAAATACTTGGTCGCCAATTATCAGGCCGGTAAATTTCAGTTCGGCAGTAATCGTGGTTATCGTGGTCGGCTATTATCGTCTCCTCTTATCACATTAGTCAACATTCCCGCGAAATTATGGCAATCAAAAATATAATTATCTTAGTATCAGTTTTGCTATTTAAAGTGAAGGGCGAGTTTTTCTCAAGTGTGTTATTACATGAGTTCTCAGGTGAGTCCGCCACTTGTCACATCTAGTTTCCTATGAAAGGGAAAATTAGCTTACGGTTTCGCTACATTGAATGTAAGGGGCGGAATGGAAGAGATGATGAATTTAAGTAGGTATGCTAGATAATGGATTTGCTGCCCTAGTTCTATAGTAAGATATCTTTAAAATCCGCGAAATTTGGATAGGTATTGATTCATTTCGTTACTTACATAATTAGATGTTTAACAAAATTATGTAACTACTCTTATCAGAACACAGATAACTAAAAACGTAATAATACAACGTTAAACAGTAACAGATTGACTTTATTTTCGTAGATTACACCGTTTACATACTACAAGATAGTTGGCGCCACTAGGCTCTGTTAATACAAATATATTTTGATATTTATTACAACCTAAAAACTAACACATCAAAATAAACTTTATTTAGTTCCTACATAGAGGGTTATTGATTAATCTGGTTAAAATAGGAGCCTCATTCCTTGGCCTGCGAGGAATCCTGAATTGATCCCAATGAACTATTACTTCGGGGGTCATATGAAATCATTGGTGTATAATATCTCTCCTATGCCATCAATTAAAGAGCTCGGCAGCGAGTTATAATGCTGTAAATCAAATCAGAACTATTTAATCCAGTAAAGCGTTAAAGATCGAGTTGCGAAAATGAATGCGTGTTTGTGTTTAAAATAGAGGAAGTCATATTGAGCATCTGCTTTAGAAACTGGTATCTATGCGATTGTTTGATATTTTATGTTACATTTAGTTACTTTAAGTATTTGATGTTTTAATAAATTATGCAATTAGACAATTTTCTACTTGATTCTATCTAATGTAGATCTCTATGTCTTCTTGGAACCAATTTTGGCTTAGGTATATCATCAGCCGGGCTTTTACCAGCGCCAATGGTGCAGCTATTCTCGAACCGAATGGTCTGATGCGTGACGATGGTAAAATACCTGACGGCATGACTCTGGTTCCGTGGAAGTTAGGACGGCCCTTAGTGTGGGACGCTACTTGCGTAGACACTTTAGCGTCGCGTCGTTACATCTTTCTGAAACCATTGTGAGGGCTGGCGCTGCGGCTACTTCGGCGGAGCAACTTAAGCGGCTCAAATATGCTAACCTCGGTTTGGGTTACATATTTGAGCCGTTTGGTGAAGAGAACGTCTCTTCTGTGGTCTGTGGGGACCGGGAGCTCATCGTATTTTCCAAAACCTATCTGAGCGCTTGGTCGATGCGACGCGTGATCAAAATGCTGGCACATATTTGGCTCAACGAATAAGCATTGCAATTCACGGGGCAATGCTGCCAGCATGCTGGGCACGCTGCCAACTGGTACTGGGCTGGAGCATTTGGACTGCCTATGAGTCTGCTATGACTTATATCTCTCTATGTCTGCTATGTCTGCTATGTCTAAATGCTTTTATTGTAGTAGCTGTAGTGTTGTATATAGTTTATAGTATTTTGTTTATTAAGACGAAAAAAAAAATTTGCTATAAATATTTTGTTTGATAGCTAAAATTACGTAGATAGATTTTTATTTATAACTAGCTGTACCTGCGACTTCGTTCGCGTATGCTGTACTTACCTGCAGACTAATTATTCACATTTGATTACTGTTCACAGTGGTCTGCGGTGAACCACTCTTAGTAAGGCATAACTCAGAAAGGAGCTTTTTACTTTGGATTTGAAACCCCGGGTTGTATTTTCCAGAAGACAGTATTCATGTTAAGTAACTCAGATAGTTCCTTCGCGGTTCGCACAATACATGTTGAAGCAAAGTACTTTGTGCGTTTCTTTACAATTTGGAGTTGGTTTTGTTTAGCGGTGGAACAAAAATATATTATTTGTGCACTTCCATTGCGCTGTCTCCGAAATGTATCCGGCAAAATAAAATATAGATAGTTAAAAAAACTGTTTGTGGCGAATGTTCCAGATTTTAGAGTTTTGTTTTAGCAAGCTTGCAAAACTAAAAAAGGGTGCCAGGCTGCCCGTGGAGTGTCGGGCTGCCCGTGGGGTACTGGTCTGCTCGTGGGATACTGGTCTGCCCGTGGGGTACTGGTCTGCCGTGGGGTACTGAGCTGCCCGTTGGGTGCCGGGCTGCCCGTCGGGTGCCAAGCTGCCCGTCGGGTGCCAGGCTGCTCATCGGGTGCGCTGCTGCCCGTGGGATGCTGGGCTGCCTGTGGGTGCCGGGATGCCCACCCAACAAAAAAAGAATGATTGAATAATAAATAATCATAATAAATAACAACTAAGCGTATATTTCGACTTTCATCCCCTTTCCCAAGGGAACCATGTTGAATTTCGGTATAAAAAGTATTCTATGTCCTTCTTCGTAGTATGAACTCAAATCGTGCATAGTTTCATTACAAAAATAAAAAATAAATACAGTTTTGGCATCAGTACAGAGTGCCGTGAAAAAATATTTTCAAAATACCTGCAATGTACAGAATTGAACCTGTTACAGTTTTATTATTTATTTATATATCTTAGGAAGACCAACAGCAATACATCATTTTAGAAAAAATATTAATGAAACATTTAGCCAATTAAAGGTCTTCACGGCTAATTATAAGTATAGATAGAAGATATGCACAGCAAAATTTATTGGCAATATATTTTTAAATTATATTTTTTTTGTATTTATTAATTTTTTTATCAAAGTTTGCTTAGCTGTTCTTAACCGATCAACTAATAATCATCAATATAACAATGCAACTACAATCTTCATTTTTCCATTGGTTTTTGTAAACAAACATGGTTCATATTGGCTGTTTTTATTAGATCCAATTTATTTAAAACTTCTTTCACTCTTTCATACCATGCTAAGGACGACTGTTTCAGTCCATAAATAGCCTTTTTTATTTTAATGATCTTCTTCATATATAACAAATTCTAAAAATTTAAGTATTGCCATTACCGTTTCCGCACGCAATGTAAATTGATTACATTTACCACCAACTGTAAAAAAAAACAAAATGACACTGTAATTTAATGATACCTTATTACAATTGTAGGAAAATTACAATTCAGGAATTACAGTAAAGACGAGGAAACTTTTTTTTCCAATCTGCACACTTTTCACGTCCAAGTCTCGAGACCAAATTGTCATTTCATGTTCCACCCGCTTCTAAGTGGCAGCATTGGTAGTATTGCGTGCGGAACCGGTAATGGTAATAATAATATATTTAGAATTTGTTATTTATATATGAAGAAGAGTATTAAAATTAAAAATAAGGCTATTTATTTGCTGAAACAATCGTCCTTAGCATGGTAAGAAAAAGTGAAAGAAGTTTTCAATAAATAGGATTTAAAAAATAGCCAATATGAATCATGTTTTATTACAAAAACCAATGAAAAAATTATAATCCTAGTTGCGTTGTATGTTGATGATTTTTAGCTGATTGTCTAAGAACAGCTAAGCAAACTTCGCTACGAGCGAAAATGATAAAAAAATTATGAACACAAAACCAAAAACAATAAAAAAAAAATTGCCAATACATTGAGCGTGTTTTTTTACTAAAAAACATCTACGTATTTTTAGCTTTCGAACAAAATATTTAAAGTCAAAATTGGTTACAACAGTAATGAAAAAAACGTGCGTGTCGGACCACGCACAATGTAGGGTTCTGTAGTAGCCCGTTATCGCAATATGGATTCTATTGTTAATTTTTTTATTTCATGTTCATTCTCTTCCACTCTTTTCATACTAAAGGTAAAATTATGGTAAATATTTATCGAAAAGTAACTAGTTACTATTTCAATTCACAAAAATATAATTCAAAATTAAATAAGTTCGTTTGTGACTTCTATAAGTGCTCGAATAAACACGTAACGATAGAGTGATTTAGAACCCGTTGGTATCTGGTCGCGCCATCTAACGGCAGCTTTGTGAAACTTGTGATAATTTATCATGGTATTTTAATATATTTATTTTAGATTTTGAGATTTTGTTATTCAATAAACAAGTATAGTTATTTGGTGAAAAATTATGCAACATCCAAGTTCAACGACTATTACGGCTAAACTAATAACGTTATCTTAACCGCTATAATTCTCCTTTAAAGTTCATGAAATGCACTATGATCATGAAAAAAATCATCCCTCCCTTCATATGCCCCGAAAATAAATACCTAAAATAATATTCATACCCTAAAAATAAATATTTACCAAAATTTTATCACTTTGTCGGCTCATTGGTATAGGTACACACTCCTACAAAATTACAAATTTCTCGTAGAAACGTTCTTTAAGCAAAATCTCGGACAGCAAATCGGACATAATCAAACTAATGAATAGATTCAGGCGTTACTTTGCGGAAATCCATATTCAATAATAACAAATATTTTTAAAATATTTTAAGAAAACATCAAATTAATATTTTAATAAAACACTTAAAAAATACAAAAATATATCTAGTGACAATTCCGCCTAATTTTCCTGGTAACCCGACGTGACGTCACTTTCTTAAAATATTTAAAAAATATTTGTTATTATATAATCAAACTATAGTTAGGTTCCTTGTCAGGACTGCGGAACCCTAAACAGTAAGTTGCCTACGACAATTAAATTAATAGAACTGAGTCGATGTATGAATTACTTGTTAGGTAACCAAGTAGGCATCCCGTTGTTTACTTTACTACAAGCACACATAGACACATCAAGACACACACATCACTACACGTTCACAGCACACTAATAAATCTTCAGTCGCACAGCCACTAACATGACATCCTAGTATATTTACATTTAGCACAATCACACTAAAGAAAAAAAAAAATGAATAGGTACACATACATTCTCATGCTCTTCACATATTCAAATATCAATACTTACTTCCTCAAAATATCAAACAATATTTAGGCTACGTTTCAGAATGTCCTAATAAAGTTTCGGGTTGCTAACCAACACATAAAATAACTGAATGATAAAAATGACAGTTAACATGTAGCGCGTTTCAAGTTTCTTTAACCGATGAATAGGCTAAATCGATGACTGTGAGACGCAAAGATAATGTTTTGTTTTACAAATATGTTCTGGGTAGTATAACCGGAATTTACTCGAACATTCTGAAACAGGCCCTAAATGTTACTAAGAACTTTTTCATACATGATTTGTAATAATTATATAATTAAGTGGAATAGTATACCCAATTAATACCATGTCAACTTTATATTTTACAACAGATAACATCAACCTATTCTTTACTTCCTTTGCATATTGTATATAACATAAACCTACCCACAATATTTTGGCAGAAAATGTTGCGTTGTCTATATTTACCTATTAATAATTTATGCCGTAACTTTTTCGAGTCCATGGAGTGGATCGCTGGTGACTAGTAATACAGGTTTTTTTTTAAACCTACCCAGGCACCAGTCTTCCACAAAGCATGATCGAAGACGTTTTATCATCTTTGCTTATCTAACTATGTAGGTAATAGTTATAGTTACGACAAGTTAGCTAAAACACCAATTGACATATTGGTGTTTTATACATTTGTGGAAGAAAAATAAATGCTTATTATTATTATTATATACTTCATAATAACAAGCCATTAAATTTTTGTATTGATTAACTTCTATTTTCACATTTTAGACGAAACGAACGCTCGCCTTCCTCGACTTTTCCACCTTGACGACTACGAACGATGTCTTCTGCAGAAAGATGGCCTCTTCTGCCTGGGGGTGTTTGAACTGTCTCCGATCCACCCCAGTCCAACGTACGATGACATACAGGTCAATATTACATGGCGAAAGCCACGACTGTACAAAAATATATAGAAAACCGCAACACTCCCATAAAAAGTGTAGATGGATTTGTCGGATTCCAGATAAAACAAAATGGCTTATGTTTACTTACTACCAGATATAGTAACATACAGCAGACAATAATAGTAAATGATCACCAAAATTAAATCTTTTAACCAAAGTTTTTACATCTTGCTATAATTCTTCTGGCGAATCGGCGCTCTCTTCGCTCGCTCGGCTCGCGCGTTGTTGTGGTCACAAGTAACCTAACGCTCCTTCTCGCTTCGCTCGTCATCAATTATGACTTAATGATCATTTACTACATTTGGCGATCATTAGTACATTTGGTGTTCGATTACAATTTTTGGTAAAAGAACTAAGGCTATCAAAGCATTATATTATGGTGGTCATCATATTTAAACCCAAAGAAAATCCCCTTTTTTGTATATATCGCCAAGCACCTTATTATGAGTCCCCTGAGAGCCAGTTCCCATTTTAAGCTCAATCTGAAGAATTTATTCGAAGATAATTTTCGAAGCGCTCGTAGCGAAGTTTGCTTAGCCATTCTGAATCGATCAGCAAAGTTAAGCAACGTCCGCTGCGGTCATGACTTGGATGGGTGACCGCTGGTTGGGTGACTACTGAGCGCTTCCGTGCTTCGGAGGGCACGTTAAGCCGTCGGTCCCGGTTGTTGTCTTAGGATAGCAGTCGTTACAGCATGGTGGTAGGGCACTTTGCGAATGCCCGCCTGGCTAGCTACCACCCTCAAGTTGAAAATCTGCCGCCATGCACCTAACGGTGTGTTCCGGCAGCTGTCCTTGAGAGCCAGTAACCCTAGGTTAGTCTGAACTACATCCTCGACCACATCATCACTTACCATCAGGTGAGATAGTGGTCAAAGGCTAACCTATCAAGCATAAAAAAAAAAAAAAAAAAATTTACTGACTTAAAAAAGGAGGAGGTTCAGAATTCGTCTGTTTTTTCGTGTGTTTTACCTTATAACTCTAAAGGATGTACCGGTTTTGATGTTTTTTTTATATTCGAAAGCTGGTGCTTGTCATGTAGTCCCATTTAAATTTAAGTGAGATCTGAAGAGTAGTTATCCATAATAATACGTATTTTATGTTAGAAGATATGTTATTTTTTTTTGTTTTTATACAAAATTATAAGATATCGATCAGAACTCCTCCCCGAAAGTTTCTTCTACTTATTGTAAACTCTAATAAATGAAAGAAAATAAAATATTACTTGTAAAATAAAGTAGGATTTCATTGATGTTTCCCCCACACTCTCGAAGTCTACATCTATAAATACATATATAACTATAGAAATAATAATCTTTGAGGGCAAAGGTGCTCATATTATTAATGATTATACCAACTTACCTCGACGTAAAATTCTATCATTATATGAGCGCCGAGTCCGAAGAGATTATTACATCCCGCTCACCTGGAGCTGTAGATACGCCCCTGACTCCCTTGCGATATATTATCTACCGGTAATACATCAATGAAATTTGGGCTGTTAACTCTAAACTAAATGACATTTGACCGAAGGCTCCGAACTTAAGAAAACAAACTACCTACTTTACGTCTAGGTAAGTCCGTTTAATCAAATTTTACTACGTTTTGAATCGGCCAAATCTTGGCTAGCTGTCATAGGTATTGTGTGACAAATTTAGCAATAAATAATACATTTTGTACAAGATAAGCCAAAGGTAAGTGATTACTAAATTAGTTCTGACAGGTCGCCCGGAATGGGTACGATCAAATCTTGTCAAGATTGAAGTGCTGGAACGGCGTATAACCGTGGTTAGAGCAAAATTTTTCAGGTGGAAATAGTTCTGAGACCCCGATACTGATCTCACTAAAAATGTCCCCGTGAACGCAAATAAATCGGCTGATTCTAACTAAATGTCCTTTTGCTACCGTCAAGCTTAGTTAGGAAACCTCTAACATTTTGGTAGAACAATCTATGATTGACTTTTATTTTAGTGGCCTACAAAATTCACTGAGCCACAGCTACATACACGTTTTCTGCCCAGCTCTCCTGCGATAAGTGATTATTTCTAAATATTATGATTACAAGCACTACCGCGTACTAAGCGAGAATTATAAATTTACATATTATTGGAGCACAAAATGTTTTGCCCCGGGCGGGAACCGAACCCGCGTCCTTCCGATTTCGCACCGTCCCCTATGACAGTTTAAGAAATACGATTGGACCACGAAATTTAGGCGACACAGCTGATACCCCGGTAGCTGAGCGGTTAAAGCATCCGGCGCTCGCGCTGCTTTGTGCTCCAATAATTTGTAAATTTAAGTATTCATTTACATTCTTTATAGGCTCGGTTAGTTTAAATAATGCGCAGCCTCCTCGCGGTTTCGGAGCTTCGGTGGTACATTTATTTTTCTTATACTACATAAGTGAGCAATAAAAAGTTCTATTGTAGTTCCTATTTCTACGATGTACAAATACGGAGAAGATTTTCGCTCCACTACTGACAACAAACAAGCAGATATATAAGATAGGCCCGTTGCAGTCATGGCGCAAGTTGCAATAGAAGGCACCGAGGGACGAGAACGCTTAGGTTTTATTTCAATCCACTTACATGTGGCATAGAGATTGCAACCCGGTATGTTTCTCAACCCGGCCGGGCCCGGCTGCATTCCTAGCCAACCTGGCCGGGTCCGCCGGGCCCGGCCGGGTTGTGGTAGCGATGAAACCTTTAAAGTATTTTATGAAAAAATTCTGTAATATGAATGGAATAAGACAAAGATTCAAGGTTAATATTTATTTCAAACTGGCTTATGAACAATTATCACGATAAACAGTCTTATTCAAGTCTCACAATCACACTTCATATTTTTTACAATTGCTTACTTTTTCTTAAGGACGGAGAAGTAACATTAGTATTTAATAATTATTTATTTTTATTAGCTTAAACAAGTAGGTCTTTCCTTTTACTCTTTACAGTATCTATTTGAAAACATAATTATTCAAATAAGAAACTAATAACGCAGCTTAAAGTACTAAACGTGTCATAACAACTTAAATTATATAGATAATTTGTGCTAGCTTTGTGTTATAAACAAAACATTTTTTTTATTCCTAAAAGTGAAGTTATTATAATTTTTCTTAAATTTGGCTAATGGCTATTAAGAATAGTGAGTGTTACTATTACTAATTGAGCAAATAGCGGAATCTTATAGGCTAGGCTGTACTGCATACAACCAAACGCAGCGGATGCCATATGCCAACGTATATTCTAAGAGTTGGTGCTCCCGCACCGCGCGCCATGGTTTACTTACCGGGTCCGGTGACCGGGCTCTAATGTGGCATTTATACCGGATACATTCATACCCAGGCCAGTCGAGGCTGCAGTGGGTGCAAAATCAAGGTTCATCGTTGGCTTCGGCTTCGGAGCAGTGTGAATGGGAGGCACGTTGTGAGTCATTGTCATTTGGGTAGGCTTGGTAGCCACGACGACTAACTTGTTCTTCGCTGTAGATGGAGGCGCTGCGGGTGATATATTTCTTACTACTTTACCCTTCCATGATGGGACGGAGAGCGCCGAGATAGCACGAACTCTAGCTTCGCGTAATGGTTTCTGTAACTGCTGAGCCACATTTTTACCCTCATTCTCTCAGAATTGTTTTTGTTGCCGGTAGACTCGGACTGTTGATATTATTAATTAGTTGAAATATTAGGTAAATATTTTAAGTCCAAAATAGTATTTTCCTGTGATTAAACTTTATTTTTAAGGCTAATAACAGTTATGGTCAGATTACGCAATAACAAATTCGGTAGATTTCACAGTCATTTTCAAATTAAGTATTAAATATTTTTAGCAGAACCTCCTGGCAATACTAACTAACTTTGACGAACCTAGATAAGCGGGCTCCGAATGGAGGCGCGCTCTTTTGCTCGTCTGCGTTCGAAGCGATAACATCTCATAAATAATAGTGTCGGTACTGAGTCTATTTTTGGTGTAGGATACCTGAGCCATCTTTCTAGTGTTGATTTGTGCATAATTGTGTCGAGTTTTTGTTAAGTGATGTAGATTTGTTATTAGGTTGATTTGTTTTACTTTGGTTAATGTATGTTTGAATATTTGTGAAATAAGGCAAGAGATTGTGATCCAGAGTATATTTTTTTATCTTTAACCTACTTCTGCTTCTAAGATCAGAAGTGGGATAAAGAGCCTGTTACGAAGCCCACAGGTACCAAAGTGAAATATATCTAACCTCATTTGTATTAGTGTTGCTAGTTTTCGAAGCAAATTACCTACGTTTAAATTTTTTTTAAATCATTCATAATGCCGCGAACTAGATCATGTAGTCGATCTAGGCGTCGATCGAAAAATGGCTCACGTGTCAGGGCGTACCGCCGTTCGCGAAGTATTTTGAGGAGTAGCTCGCGCCGTGGTATATACCGATCGTACTCGCGAGATTCGTCAAGGAGTCGAACGCCACGACGACGGAATGATAGGAGTAGGACGCGCCTACGTGATAGGTCACACTCATCAAGTGTCAGTTACCGTCACCATCGACGTTCACGATCTCGCGAATCGCACGGTACCCGGAAACTTAGAAATATTGATAATCGCCACCGTTCATCAAACTCGCGGCGCGACCGACATTGCCGTCATGGTTGTGACGAACCTCCGGCTCCCGGACTACCTGCTGTGCACAGTATCGGTAGGGACTTAGTTCAGAACGAGGATGGAAAAAAATCACATACGCCTCCACCTCCTGTAGAATCTGTTAGACCACGTGCCACAGCGCAGGAGATCGATAGGCAGTCCGTTGAGACGATTCAACGCTCTGAGGCGTCTACCTTTGCTCAAGCGCTACTTGAGGCAATTAATACGGCTCGTCCGAGGCCATCTCGTGATTATTTCATATCCAATTTCGATCCTGCACTCCATAACATAGAAGCATGGTGCGAGGAAGTAGAGCGTGCTAGGGGTATGAACGACTGGAGTGACCACGAGTGTTTGTCGCGAGTGGCTTCATGTCTTAAAGGTGATGCTAAAGTTTGGTTGGCAGAGTGGATTACGAACGACCGTACGTGGTCCAATTTTAGACGTGAATTCACTCCACTCTGTCCAGTCAAGTTAGATTTCGCGAACATTCTTTTTGAAGCTATGAAAACAACGTCCGATAGGTACGCTTCGTACGCCGAATACGCACGAAGGACGTTGCTTCGTCTTAGAGTAGTAGCTGGATTGAGTGAGGAGCTTAGGACACTTATTGTGATACGTGGTATTGATAACCCTCAAATACGTGCCGCTGCTGCCAACGCAGATTTGACATCAGAAAAACTAGTATCATTTTTGTCAATTTATACAAAACCAGGAAAGCTTAACAATGACAGACTGCCTCAGGCAATACCTACAAAACACTTCCGTCAAAATAGGACTGTCAGAGATTATGGAAAGTCTTGCTATATTTGCGGGCAGAAGGGTCATCTTCGGCTAAACTGTCCAAAGAGACCCAAAGCTATCCAAGCACTGCCAGATACCACGGTTTCTTCTAAATTGTCGGATGCTAATTGTACGTTTTGCAAAAAACGCGGTCATACTTCTGAATCATGCTTTAGCAAAACACGATCTGAGTCGCGTAATATACGTAAAATTAATTTATGTTCCGATTTGTCAAAGTATCAGAGAAATGATAGTGATGTCATCGCGGCTGTTGTAGGAGGTATACCCATGGATGTACTTATAGATAGTGGTGCATTGAATATTTCGTTGATATCTTCCGATGTGCTCAAGTATCTTCCGTTACAGCCCAAACCAAGATGTTATACACTCAAAGGGATCAGTGAACAGGAAATAGTGTCTCGCTCTTACGTCACCGTCACATTAGAGTTCGACTACATTTCCATCGAAGCCGATTTAGCGGTGGTGCCGGCTTCCTGCATGAACTCCCCGGTCATCATTGGCACCGACGTCCTCAACCGTGACGGTGTGACGTATGTGCGCACTAAGGATAAGCAGTACCTCACTCACGCCAAGGTATCACCAGCAATTGTTAACACTGTCGAATCTAGGGACGGCGTCGAAGTTAACACTCCATTAAAAGGTGAGGAACGTGAATGTTTAATGAAAGTTATTGATGAGTTCTCAGGGTTCCTGATATCTGGTACCGCTGCGACTACTGTGAAAACCGATGAGATGGAAATAAAGCTCACTAGTTCCACACCAGTCGTGTACAGGCCGTACAAACTCTCCTATCAGGAAAAATTAAAGGCACGTAGTATAACGGCAGACTTACTAGGCAAGGGTATTATCAGACGATCACAGTCGGAGTACGCAAGTCCTATTATATTAGTTAAGAAACGCGACGGTTCCGACCGGCTTTGTGTGGACTTCCGAGCTTTAAACAGAATTACTGTGAAAGATCGATACCCTCTGCCGTTGATCGAGGACCAGATTGACCAGCTGGGAGGCGCCAAATATTTTTCCAGCCTCGACATGGCTACTGGCTTCCATCAAATCAGGATCAAGGACGAATGCGTCCACCTCACGGGGTTCCTCCCGAAGACCATTTCGAATATTTAAAGATGCCGTACGGCCTTGCAAATTCTCCTATCACATACCAGCGCATCATCAATGACACTCTGCGATCCCACATCGAGGAAGGTAACTTACTGGTCTATGTCGATGATGTCCTGCTCTTAAGCAACAGCGTTTCCGAGGGTATTGAGCTGCTACGGCGAGTGCTTCACACGCTCACGCAAGCAGGTTTCTCCATTAACTTAGGAAAATGTACTTTTCTCTCTACCGAAGTGGAATACCTCGGTAAGGTAGTAAGTCAAGGTCAGGTGAAGCCGAGCCCCCGAAAAATAGAAGCCTTAGTAAACACCCCTTCACCGCAGAATGTCAAACAGGTAAGACAATTTCTCGGGCTGGCTGGTTATTTCCGCCGCTACATCAAAGATTATGCAAGCAAAACGGCATGCATTGCGCACTTAACAAGAAAGGGTGTTGCCTTTCACTGGGGAACTGAAGAGGAGAAGGTACGTCAAGACATCATTCGCCATCTGACTAACGAGCCAATTTTGGCTGTTTTTGATCATAAACTACCATTGGAAGTCCATACGGATGCCAGCAGTATTGGTTATGGCGCTATTCTGTTCCAAATACATCCCGACGGTAAGAAACATGTAGTGGGTTACTTTAGCAAAGTAACACAAGGCGCCGAGAGCAGATATCACTCCTACGAGCTCGAAACACTTGCGGTTGTCAAAGCACTTCAACATTTTCGCCATTATCTCGTGGGGGTGACATTTGTTGTCGTCACCGACTGTAACGCTCTTAAATCTACGGAGCGTAAAAAGGATCTCATACCTCGTGTCGCGCGCTGGTGGATTTATCTCCAGGATTTTGATTTTACCATCGAATATCGAAAGGGGATAATGATGCCACACGCTGATTATCTGAGCCGTAATCCACCGTCCGCCGTGGTAAATCAAATCGCGCAACCCCGAAACTGGGCACAGATAGCTCAGGCCGCGGATGACGAGACCCAAAAACTTTTAGAAAGGCTTCAAGAAGGTACCTTAGATGCAAATAGGTATGTAGTACGCAATAACCTTTTATATTACCGATACACCCCAGTGGGTGAGGAGGCCAGGCTTTTGTGTTACGTCCCCAAAGGACATCGGTTAAGTCTGCTAAGAGTGTTTCACGATGAGCACGAACATATCGGAGTAGATAAATCAGTAGATCTCATTCTGAAGCACTTCTGGTTCCCCGGCCTCCGACAATTTGCAGCCAAATATGTAGGCCACTGCTTAGTTTGCATATCTAAAAAGCGAATCCCGCGGGCACCCGAACAACACATAACATCCTGGCAAAAGCCAGATATCCCTTTTGACACCGTTCACATGGATACTTTGGGCCCTCTGCCATTGTCCGGTGAATTTAAGTTTGTTCTCTTGGTGGTAGATGCATTTACCAAATACTGCCTGCTATATCCTTTAAGACGTCAAGATGTAGCTGAGTTAAAGCGGGTAGTGACCCAAGCAATTTCACTGTTTGGGGTCCCTAAACTGTTAGTCACCGACAAAGGCAGGATGTTTGTTTCGAAGGAATTTGTTACATGGGTAAACGATATGGGTGCGAAGTACATTTCATTACTCCTGAAATGCACCAGGCTAATGGCCAGGTGGAGAGGTACGTGAGGACTGTGCTTAACATGATACGTTTAGAGACCAATCACAAAGGTTCCTCTTGGTCAGAAGTACTTTGGAAATTACAACTAGTGCTGAACATAACAAAGCAAAAGTCTACACGTACCTCTCCTCTCAATCTTTTAGTTGGTATCGAAGGCACTACGCCGGTTATTCACGCGTTAGTTAGAGATGTTGCCGCTGAGAATTTAAGACCTAATCGAGAAGCCCTCCGCGAAATCACAAGAAGCAGAACCAGAGAGCTTCTCAGGAGGAACCAGACTAGCCAAGACGATTATGCTAATCGGCAGAGAAGATCACCTCGCGAGTTTTCACTTGGTGACCTAGTGTTTGTGATCAAGTTCTCTCAGTCCACAGGCAAACTAGATCCAGGAATGCGAGGTCCCTACAAGGTGATCAGCATATTGCCAAGTGGTCGCTATGAGCTCATGCTGTTGAGCGGCAGCTATGGCAAGACGACGCAAGCCGCGGCGCAGTACATGGTGAAATGGCGCGGCGAGTGGTGCCCGGAGACGTGTGCTGCCTTCTTTGATAGTAAGTATGTGCTCATAAATCCTAAAAACATTGTCTACTTTTCTGTTGGTTGCTATCCTGTTACTTAGATAGGTCTTAACTACTTTAACTAGACACATACACAAACACACACACATTCAATTCTCGTCTGTTTTGAACATTTAAGTTAAAATAGGATGTTAGTGGATAGCCTCCGGCGGTTTGGTATGCAATAGGTGGATTGAAATGAGGTCTCCACTGGATGCATCTCTGAAGGGCCTTTGGCTCTGGTCCCGCTTCGGCGGCCGGCAGACCCGCTATTAGTGGGTAGACGATTTTATCGTCTGGAGGAAGACTTTTGAAGTCAACCTCGAGCCTGAGATGGCTGGTCCGTGCAGTGCAAATGCGCTTGGTCGGACGCCAACCTTGAAGAGGTGGAGGCACGCGGGGTATCTCAACGACATGTGCAGCCAACGTGTGCAGCCGTCGTGTGCACGAAGTGAGCTGGGATCGCTTACGACAAGCGACACGTTGAGATGACCTCAATGGAGACTTGGAGAGTGTAACAGGGCCCTATTTTCATTATTTTTGAGACGTCCCTGAGGTGATGCTTGGAAGATTGAGTTGAAAAGTAATTAATGGTATTTTACGATGAATAGTTGAAGTGATAGCACTATATTGAAAGGAGTACCGAGCAAGTGGTACCGAGTACCAAGTACCACTTGCTCCCAAGACAAACATAGCTATATTTTTTTGAATGTCTATTTAAATGTGTTCCCTTTTTACAGATGATGAATTCGATATGACCGAAATACCACCACCACAGGCAGCACAGGGGTCAGACGCTCATCTCTCCATGCCTCTGATTGGATGAAGACTTCGAGGTCGCACCTCCAATGGCAGCCGTCACTGGTCCCACCGGCACCACACTGCGTCACCGGGTCGAGGACAACCCGATGTCAGGAGAAGCCGTTTTAGCAGAACCTCCTGGCAATACTAACTAACTTTGACGAACCTAGATAAGCGGGCTCCGAATGGAGGCGCGCTCTTTTGCTCGTCTGCGTTCGAAGCGATAACATCTCATAAATAATAGTGTCGGTACTGAGTCTATTTTTGGTGTAGGATACCTGAGCCATCTTTCTAGTGTTGATTTGTGCATAATTGTGTCGAGTTTTTGTTAAGTGATGTAGATTTGTTATTAGGTTGATTTGTTTTACTTTGGTTAATGTATGTTTGAATATTTGTGAAATAAGGAAAGAGATTGTGATCCAGAGTATATTTTTTTATCTTTAACCTACTTCTGCTTCTAAGAATATTATATAGAGGAAAGCGAACAACCTCGGGCCACGGTAGGGGCGGAGTACTTATATGGCTGACACTTGGCATACCGAACAAATGAAAAGATCGGATTTGCATGAAACATACGTGTTATGTAAAACACAACTTGCGTTACTTAGGTTACACGTAGGTATATATTATAGTGAAAATAAAATTGGCGATCTATTTCAGAAATACTCTTCCAACCCATTCACTTTCAATCGCTCCCGCCTCCATCGTGGCTACTGCGTCAGCGCAAGATGTCCGTCCAAGCGAAGCGAGCCAAACTCAACACTTCGCTTTGAGCGGTGCGTGGACGAGCGAGCGAGACGTCTCGTACTCTCCGCTCGCTTACACACTCTCCATTACTGTACCACGCAAGAAGAATATAAATTGAAAATGGAACAGCCACCCGATTCAGCGCAAAAACTTTTTATGCAAGTTGTATATGCATTTCTGGCGCTGAGCTTTGTTGGAACTGTATACGATATTTCGACGGAGGATCAAACCAAGAAAAGTAAGTCACAATACCTACTATAGGTAGATATATTAATCGTGACCCAAATTATTCCTGATTTCTTATTTGTCTTTTTGTACCAATACGTAGATATTGAACAATCTGTAGATATTCAGGATGCATTGACAAAATAAGTTTGTTTTCAGGCACCAATTGCTGATCATTGATACAAAGATTCCAACGGCGGACGTACAGTTCGACCAACTTATGTGTGAACTCTAAGAGGGCGCTGTCGGTTGAGAAACACCAAATTCTTTTTCTAATTTTCGTAAGCAACTTCGTAGTTCTTTTTTCTGCCACTTCACAGATAACTTGGTTGAACTGTACCACTTGTGTGGTAAGTCCGCCACGGTTGCGTCGCGTTTCACACTCACACGTGACGCGAACGCGGTGGACGATCATTTAGTAATACGGCTAGGCTGTTTTTTGAATGGGTGATTGAGCTTGTTATATAAAAATTTATATTATATATGTGTCTGCCTGGATGCGCGGGATTAAAGGTGGTATGGAAGGACTTACTGGTTCGACACTGGATAGACGCTCGCGGCTCTGCAGTGCTCCCGAAGGGGCTCGGGCGCTTTGGTGCACTGTTGTTTTCACTGCATTTCAGGCACTAGGTTTGTGCACTTTAACACGGTACACAGGATATTTTAGGCTAATTTTCACTGACTTCAACCACGCCGAAATTTGAAGTAGGGGCGACTCGCGCCAACGCTTGCCGAGTTAGGACTGAGGTGAATATGGGTAGCGGAGGGGCAGGGGGTAGGATATGCCAAATGCCAATATGGTCACTAGGGATGGGACACATCTCAGCGTGGTATACATGGTAACAAGTTGGCAATATATCTGTAACATTTCACACAATAAAATTAGAAATCGAATCGTCCACCATCATATCGAAGAATTTAAACCTGATGATTCGATCCTGAGGAAGATTTCCGTAAGAAGCTGAAACATTGTCGATCGTGATATCGACTTAATACTTGTGATATCGACAAGTTGTTTACGTTCTAACTCCCGTGTTTTTCAATCTTAAATGTGCTTTAGGTTTTAAAATACTTTCATTAAAATTAAAAAAATGTTTAGCAGTAACAAATTTAATGTAATAGGTCCAATAAGTAGCGAAAAAATTTAAAAGGCATTGTAAAATCTCCTCAGAATTTCTCGTTTTACGTGATCCGGTACAATAGTTAGGTTATTTTTAAACCAAACTAAATAGTATGAAATTTTAAATTTCCCACTAAAAACGTCGTGTTCCCCTTTTTTGAACGGCTAGTTGGCTGCAATTACTACACACACCACACACTCCAAACTAGCGTCCTAAGAACTAATTGTATATTAAATTAGTAGTAGGTACTTAGTGGCGATTATTGTAGTCTTTGACAGATATATAAAAGTAAATATAGCGCTGTCAAAGAATTGCTGCAAAACATTAACTAGCTATTATGTAAAAAAATACTAATTTTGGTAGCCAAGTCAGTTTTCATTCAATATTTTTTCATAATTTGAAGTCTGTGAATACACACAAGAGCTAAAAATATGTGAATCTTAATGACATCATCCTTGATATTTCAGAGATCGGGATCCTCACGGTTTGGTCCATACGTGCGAGCTGGCGAAGGCTGACTGCTGTCTATGATGATGGAGATCCTCGCCTCAAAGAATTGGAACCAATCCAAGGCATTAGGTAATATTTATTAATTTATGTACCTACCTATGTTTGACGCATTATATGAAAGTCAAATTTATCATATATTTATTATAATTTATATTTCAATCACTTCGTTGTCACCCTTGTTTTCTACCCTTGTTCGTGTACGAATAAGGGTAGAAAGAAAGTGACACAGATTTTTAATAAAGAATTTTTTACTTGAAATTTTCAAAAAAACATATTAGAATACGTACGTTAAAATCTATCAAAATGATATACATAAAATACTTAGCCTTATCTAATCACTACTCATTGGCATCCGCGTGGAACGTCCACGACAATATATGAATTAAATTATTTTGTTCTTACCATCAATTGTGCGTTAGGATCACATGGTGATTTCTTACTATGAAAACTCTTTCTACTAGTATATTTACTAACTATTAATTCAAGTTAATGATTATACAACCATCCTGACTAGATTGATTAGGTATAAACATAAGTTATTATCTGTGCGTGTGCATTGAGTAAGCACCCTTAGAAAAAAGTAATAGCACGTGACCGTGAACGACTTACAATACAAGCCGTGGAAGGACCACATGTGGTTTAATTAAACGATCAAGTTTCATCTTGTCAGTAACGCCCGTTCTAATAACGATATCATCCGTTATTTAAGAGTGTGTACCTGTCTATCTAACGGTCGTAATTTATAATTTTTTAAATGTTATTGTTTTATCATAATCTATGATGCCCATGGATTTATAAAAAAAATTAACCACAAAATGGAACCAACTTCAACACCCAAAAGCGTGAAATAACTAGTAGAATTCGGTACCAAGGTGGTTCAAAAGTAAGGTAAACGTCCCAATATTCGGACGATATTGAACTTTGCTAAGTTTGCTGCTCCACTAAACTGAAACTAGTAAATGTACAGAAATAAAAGTTATAAGGCATAATAGGCCATATATTCTAGCTTAGTCTGAATTAAGTTTTATAAAATTAATTTGACGATTGATATGTATAAATATACAAAATATAAAAAAGAACCCCAATGTACCAATTTGCAGTAGTAAACGGAATGTTGTCCCATTATCCGGATGCTTTGCAAAATTTAACTCTATATAGTTGATTTAAAGTTGAAATTAGCGTTATTATTGAAGATTAGGAGAATTTCGCTTGGAATCCTTTTTACCAACATCTTTTAGCTATAATCAAGCTCAGAAAGGTTGTAAAAAAGGATTTTTAACAAAATTTTATATGTCAAAAAAGAAAAAAAGACAATCAAACTTTGGTTTTGGTTAACTTATGGCTTTATCATAAATTCTAAATGTAATTACACAAAGGTTGTTGTTGCCTGCTAAGAAATAAACAAAATCTCTTAAAATTATAACAATATTATAACATTTTACTAGGTAAAACCTAAGTTGAAACTTCATAATTCCACGATGAAATTATGTTAAGAACAAATTTAACTGGAGGCATAAAATGAGATCAAGGCAAAATGTACACACATCCAAAGTGCCTAGGGATCATGTATATTTTGAACTATCAAAAAATATTCAATGAATATTTACCAAGTTAAATTAGTAACTAGTAGTTACAATCTAGTTATGTAGACTGTTTTTTTAATTAAATCAATATGTTTAAGGTAACGACGAATCCCTCTATTAAATATGAATAAAGAAAATTTTTAAATTTTTGCAATTTGAAGAAATGTAACCTAAGTTAATGTCGTCAATCAAACCGCAAAAAAACGAAAAAAATTATGGATTTTCGCTATGTTCATTTTGCTAGTTAATAATCTGTCTTTCTAGCATTTACACACTAATCACACAAGCACAGCGATTTGGCATGCTTAAAATCAGTTCATCAAAATCATCTTTGTAACAAGTCATTATGCACGGCATCCATACTTGGCAGAGCTCTTCTTTGTAGCAATGATAGCTCAGTGGCTTTGGCTATGGACTGCCGCGCAGCAGGTCCATGGTTCGAATCCCGCCGCTAGCTTGAGCTTCACTGCATGGTGGAAGGGCATTTTGGCGCATGCCCGTCTGGCTAGCTACCACCCTCAAGTGGAAAATCTGTCGCCAAACACCTAACGGTGTTCCGGCAGCTGTCCATGAGAGCTAGTAATTCTAGGTGAAACCTGCTAACACCTTCGGCCACATCATCTCTTACCATCAGGTGAGATTGTGGTCAAAGGCCCATCCCATCCATGTTCAATGGGGTTGAGGTCTGCCGTTTGAGCAGGCCACGGCAGAACGCAGATGAGAGCATTGGCAAGAGTGCGAGTTACGACTCTAGCCGTGTGTGGACGTGCATTATCGTACATTAGACGAAACGAATTAGACACAAGTTTGTGCGTTTACCGCTAAGATTTGTAGTATCCCTCCGTTTTGAAGAACCCCCCTTGCCACTTCAACTAGCATCGGAGTACTTGGCGTCAACATATCGAACGTCTTTCAGTTTCGCTGTCACTTGGAAGATAAGGTTAAATTAGCCTCTAAGAAGCTTGGTGTGCTCGGAAACGCGAGGTGGTATTTCACGTCGGCCCATTGCCTGCAACTTTATAAGGCTCAGGTTCGGCCTCACATGGAGTACTACTCTCACCTATGGGCGGGAGCTCCCCAGTACCAGCTTTTACCATTTGAGCGCATTAAACGCAGAGCGACTCAAATCGTCGATGATCAAGTTCTCTCCAGTCGGCTCCCCTTTGGCACTGCGTAGAGATGTTGGATTACTCTGCATCTTTTACCATATAAATATCACGGCGAGTGTTCTGACGAACTGTTCGATTTACTACTGCTACCTGCAGCTCAACCTTGCGATTTTCACGGCATTTTCTTCCTCGCACTGCCATATTATGAAACCAGCTGCCAGTTGAAGTATTTCCGAACAGTTACGACTTAGGAACCTTCAAGAAGAAAGCATATTCCCTCCTTAAACGCCGGTAACGCATCCTCGAGACTCCTGGTGTTGTGGATGTTTGTGAGTGACGGTGAATTCATTTAGTATAAAAAAAACCGACACAGAACTGATGAAAATCAATTAAAAACCCTAGCTTTAATTTAACGAAACTCTATTCTTATTTTCTTTATTGGCTTCATTGATATTCGCTTTATAGGTTTCATTTTCAGTAAGAGATTTATTTCAGTAATTGAACAAAAAACATTCCTTTTAAAACTATTTTTAATATAATACTTATTATTAATATTTACTAAATAATTAAAAAAGTACTAAAATACAAGCCTCTGATAACAGTTTTAGGTTTCAACAGGTAGGAAAGGCGGTGTTCGTTTGTAATTCAGTATGAAAACAATATGTCCTAATTATTCGTACCGTCTGACATGCGTCAGACGGTACGAATAATTAGGACTCAAACTCCTAAAAAGGTACCTTAAAACCTCGTAACAAAGTCTCTCAAATATTAGGTAATTACTCAAAGTTCATAAGGAAGTTGTATTTTATGTGTTATGTCGGAAATTATGAAATATATGACTCTCTGTTCAAGCACACTACCCATATTTCTTAACGCTTTGAAGATATTTTATCTAGTTGCACTCAGATTTTTTGCTATATTCTCCTCAACAGCCCTTACAACTTTCCCATACATAACATTCACCCTCACCGCAACGTCCTTCTGGGAGAACATTTATGTCAATTAGTCAGTCAGTCAAAATGACACAAAATTAATACCTACAATAATTTTTCTTTTTAATTTCAAATAGAATTTACACCGTTCTGAAGCAATCTAGATATAATAATCTACTTAGCCAAAAAAAAATGACTTAACTGAAGGCAATAAGAGACAGCGACGGCATAAATACCCCCGTTCAGGCAAGTCCTATTGTTTGGAAGTAGTGTGAACTGGAGGTTTATGGAAAAATGAGATTTATTTCAAGGTAATAAGGATACGTAACGGGCTTAGGTACAACGAATACAACAGGGTTGATACGTGTCCCTTTCTCCGGACGAAAAATCTACATTATGTCCGAGTATTAGATCAAGCAAGGGTTTAGTGAGTACCAATAGACAAACATGCAAATATAACAAATAGTTAATAAGAATCCCTTCTAATTATAGGTTATATTTCATAAAAATTTATCGAAATATGCAAGTTAATTCGTAAACTTACCTTACCACGGCCCACAAATGAATTACGAGCTAAATTAAACGACGTGGTTGACATGAACTTCAGCGACTAAACTAGAAAGTTTTTGAACATTTTCGGACACTCCACTTTTGTAACTGTGTACTTCGAACGCCATTAAACTATTCGTTTAATGTTGCCGCTAAAATGGTTCGATATATCATTAAAAAATTATTGCTATTAATGAACTATACCTTAACATATGCAGAAGGGCGCAAAAATCCAAAAACCGCATGGCGTTCGAGCTCCGGGACACGTTCGGAATTACGTGCATCTACCTTACCTATTATCACAATATTGTGCGCATATCGAGTGTGTAGTCAAACGACAGCTTTCAAACAAAAAAACGATTTTTCAAAATCAGTTCACCCAGTCAAGAGTTCTGTGGTCACAAGCATAAAAAAAATACAGATGAATTGAGAACCTGCTTCTTTTAAGGAAGTCGGTTAAAAAAGTGGATGGTAGTAAATTATTGAAGTTTTTATTTTACAGAGTAATAGCCCTGCTTCTTTCAACTTACGGTCATTGTATGGTCATGCACTTCCAGTACTTCGTGACAAATCCAATCTTCCTGGAGAATGTAAGATATTGCTTGGAATAATTACTTACCATATATATTAGTGTTGCAACAGAACTCTGCTTCCGCTTCCGCAACTGCAGAAGTTCCGCATGTTTTTTCACTTCCGTTTCTGCTTCTGGTTCCGCAAACTTTATAACAGAACTCTGAACGGAAGCGGGGAGAAAAAAGACTACCTCTTCATGAGGATCCCCTTATGTGGTGGAATGGAAATGCGCACAAATACCCCCATATTTTGCCAATAGTTCGCCAATACTTATCAGCTCCCCCAGCAGTGTAGCCAGTGAGCAATTATTTAGCGGAGCTGGTTTAATATATGAAGAACATCGAAATAGGCTGAAAGGTGAAAAAGCGGCCAAGTTACTCTTTATTAAATATAACTTGCCGCTGTTTAATTTTGACTACTAAAATACAAATTTAATAAAAAAAGTTTTAAATGTACAATTGTGCTTTTTTTCATAGTGTTAACGCTTCCGTTTCCGCTTCCGTTAAGATTTACTTTTGACATCTGTTTCCGTTTCTGCTTCCGTTATGCCAGTTCCGTTGCATCACTACTATATATAAGATATTGACACGAATTGATTAGCTCCATCTACCCTTTAGTGCCGTCTTATCACCGTAATAGACGCTGAATATTACGACGATATGATACATAATAATATGATATTATTATGGATATAATAATATAATATTACATACTAACCACAATTACGTAACGCGGCCTCGGTGCAGGCTTAAAACCATCGAGATATATAGAGGTCAATGCTTAAAACATCTTTCCTGAAAGGTGAATCCTTATTAAATTGTCACATAATGTAAATGATAACAGAAGAACTCGTATCATCATTCTTATTGTTCCTTCCAGCTAACCTACAGCAATATTGTAGTACTTTGGACCAACGGCACGTCCGTCATCCAGATGTTTGTGATGATAGGCACCTTCTTGACCGCCTATAGCATTCTATTGCACTCCGAAAAACACCAGATAAGTTTGGTGCTGCTGCCGATGTTGACTCTTAAAAGGATAGTCCGGTTTGTATCTCCTAAACTTACATTACATCATGACCATGTCATTGGACGAAAGGTAGACATTGGGTTTCCATTTGCAGCAATACATATATTTATTTTATTTTAATGACTGACTAGCATTTTTTTTTCTTGATATATGTCTATAAGTTATATATTATGTATTTTTATCTGTCACTGCTAGGTACTTAGGGTTTCCTTCCACCTTCATTTTCACTGTATCTAGTCCCTTCGCATCCTACACATAAAAATGATTCTATGTAATGTTTCTTACTGATACTCACTTCCATAAAAGCTATGCAAAGTTTGATGAACTTGATAAATATGTTATTCTTTAAATCTTGAAATGACATCGATATTACTTTTAATCACAATTGACAAAGGGGTTCCCGTAGCAGGGCAATATTTTATTCAAATGGACGGTGTCAAGGGCAGTTTAGGGGTTTGCATCGTATTTTTCGCTCTACCTTAAACAAGTGAAATAATAGAGTTACATTGCATACAAGAGAGCGTTCAGGATCGATGTTCCACATCATGCATGGGCAGTACCATGCAATGCTAACTTGTGACCTACAACTTATTCCTTCCCAGGATAGCACCAGTGCACCTTTTGCTGGTGGGTTACGCTGCCACCTGGCCACACGCCCGTTCGGGCGCTCTTTCCGCCGTCACCGGAGAGAACAGCGAAATCTGCCGAAAAAAATTCTGGGCACATGCTTTCTTTCTCAATAACGTGGTGGAAAAATATGATATGTGCTTGCTGCCATCTTGGTAAGTTTTTATTTCAATACATAAACATATCTTTCTCAATAACGTGTTGGAGTAATATGGTCACGAGCTGGTTTCGGGATTGTAGGTGCAAGGAATTGCTTATACAGCAGTTGGTGCTGGCTCACCGCACGTCTTTTGCTCACCGCCTCCCCAATCGTATCTAGAGATCCGCACGCGACCGTTAAGCCGTCGGCCATATTACGCGCGTTACAATTGTTATCCTTTTATCTGTGTAAATTATTATATTGCAACAATTTACTTAGTTTCTGAAAATCTGTGTTTGCTTTAAGTTTCCACAATATAGGAGAATACGCAAATCGCGGGCACATGTTGTTCGGGTATAGCACCCGCGATAGGGATAAATAATGTAACACTTTTTTACCAAACTAACACCTTTATTCACCAGTTCTACAGTCATGTTACATTTTACTTAAAATAACACATTGAACACTGTTTGAAGTTACCACACACCACTCACACACTTCATTGTATCAAATTTCTTGCACTTGGAGCACTTCGTCCAACTATAATTGCACTGTATATCGTTTCGAACTCAAAGTAAGATTGACTTGTCGGCCCGGACCCAACCTTATTCATAGTCTCTTATTAGATCCATGAGTATGAGCTCCATGAATTTTTCAAAAGTTGCAGGAGCGTTGCACAATCCAAATGGCATAATTCTGAATTATCGGAGACCTTTACCCGTGGAAGATGTAGTTTTCTCTTTGTCCTTTGGGTAAATTTCTACCTGCCAGAAGCCACTTTTCAGGTCCGAGGTTGTATATCACTTCATTCCCGTGAGCGTATACAGGCTCATAAATTCTAGGTAGTTTATAGCTGTTCTTATTCGTAACTTTCTGTATATTTTTACCTGAATCCTGACCATTGTAATGTGCCGTCGAAGGCAGCATGCACTCCGACTCTATGCGATGCTATTCATCATCAGCGCAGCCATGTGGCTTTCAAGGACTGTTGCCGAACACACTGTTAGGTGCTTGCACAAATATTATAATTAAGTGCTAGCCAGGTGATCATTCGGAAATGCTCACCCACCATGCATGTGATACCTCTTAATATACACATGAAGATACCTCTTAATATACTATGGTGTACCGGGCAAGCTATTGAATATAATAATAAGAGGTGCCAGCACACTCTATTGCGTGAAATTAATTTCCTATCAATTGTTTCAATACTTTATTTTCGTATACTTAACAGATTTAATTTACATACCTTTATATTCTTGAAAATTTATTATATGCTTGAAAGAACTTATAGCGGTGCCATGTTTTAGATTAGCAAATACAACTTGTATACAGTCTTTCATAGATATATGTGTGTGATTTAATAAAAATCTTAATGATATTACAGTTCTCAAAGAAGGAAAATTCAAAAGAGCGATACAATTTGAGCGTTTTGAATTGAGCACATCGGTGCGATAATTTGAGAATCGAGCGGCTTACCACCCTCAAGTAGAAAATCTATCGCCAAGCACCTAACGGTGTGTTCCGGCAGTTGTCCTTGAGAGCCAGTAATTCTAGGCTAGCCTGAACAATATCTTCGACCACATCATCAAATACTATCAGGTGAGATAGTGGTCAAAGGCTAGCCTATAAGCTATAAAAAATATGGGAGTCGTATGAGGTGAATATAAAAATACCAGAAGTCGATGAAATGAGCTCTGTTTATCCACTATTACTATAGGATATAATGTTTTTTTTATGGTTTGTTATAGTGGTTTACATAACACTTGTTAATTAACATATTTTTTGGGCACAATATTGTGATAATAGCTACTTTTGAACTATCATGGTACTGGCTTAACCAGTTATTTCACACTTTTGAGTGTTGAAGTAGGTTTCATTTCAGGGTAAAAAAAAAACACTATTTTTAGTGATCCTTGCTACTTACGGGATTGATTGTCATTCACCTCATCGACTATACCATCAAGATAGGAACTTATTTTTCATTTATTGGAGTGTAACTCAAAAACGGCTTGACCGGTTATGATAAAATTTAAATGGGACCACATGACAATTATCAGCTTTCAAATAAAAAGAATTATCAAAATCGGTTCACCCAGTAAAAATTTCTGAGGTAGCAAACATTAAAAAAATACAGACGAATTGAGAACCTCCTCCTTTTTAGTAAATAATACGGGATAACTCTTTGCTGGGACGTTCCCCATGCTAGCCGGGATTTCACCAACGACGAAGAGGACTCGCATCAGAACTCGACGACACAACCTGCGGTCTGCTGACGGTCTGCGACCCACCCCTCGCACCAACCGATGACGTCACGCGGGCTACGAGCTGCCGCCCGCAGTGCTAAGCGAGACATCAACGCGGGCGTCCCGAGCTCTCCTTGAAAAAGACCACCGAATGTGGTTGAAACTATAGTCGGAGCTATCTGACTGATTCACGTGAGTTATCCCGTATTATTTACTAGAAATGAGTGAAAACCACGTTAGTTTTTATAATAAAAAACCTCCTCCTTTTTTGAAGTTGGTTTAAAAACACTCACAATTTTGATGTCAATTCTCAGGTACATCCCAGTAGACATGCATCTGTACATTGTAACCTGTATCCTGACCATCATTATGTGCCGTCAGAGGCAGCATGCACTCCGCCTCTACGCGATGCTGTTCATCATCAGCGCAGCCATGTGTGGAGTCGTTAACTACTATACAGGAAGGATGTCGTTGGTGCATTTCTCAGTGCCAGAGTGAGTGCTTTTATGGAATAGTTTCATATCATCTTAACCCTTATAAGTTGGATACGTATTAAATACCAACCTAGTCAGCCAGAAATATAAATTTTTGTTAGGTATACGTGCTAGCGCAGGCCCAAGAGGATGTTATAATACCTATGTAGGCAGTTATCTTCCGCTTTAGTGTAAGGACCACGGGTAGGACTTTTTTGATGACCAGGATGTGGTCCTTGTTGCTGCCCGTGCCGTTCCTGGCACCGACATCGGATCAGCCAAGTTGAGAGCTCAGGTATCCAGGAACATCATCAAGGAGCAGCGGGCAGTAAGCGGTAATATCAAGCAGTGATGGCTCTCAGTGGCATTGGCTATGGACTGTCGCGCAGCAGTTCCGTGGTTCGAATCACGCTGTGGGCTTGAGATTCAGCGCATGGTGGAAGAGCTTTTAGCGAATGCCCGCCTGGCTAGAGACCACCCTCAAGTTGAAAATCTATCACCAAGCACCAATGGTGTGTTCCGGCAGCAGCCCTTGAGAGCCAGTGAAATTACTGGCACATGAGACTTAACAACTATGTCTCAAGGTGACGGGCGCAGCGCAATTCGTCACTTGTGACGAAATGTATCTGTTATAGGCAGAGGTAACCGCTTAACATCAGTTGGGCTTTTGAGCTTGTTCCGTCACAACACAATAACAAAAAAAAAACTACATATTTGCTTCCTTGTTTGCAAATATTGTACGCCCTGGGTCCCAGCGAGCAGTGCGAGAGATTGATATTCACATATTATATAAGTTTATAATAAAAATTTCCTTTTCACCACACTTGCTCGTAACAGTGTAGTTTATCATTCGAAATCTATGTGGAAGGTGCTTTTTATCCGCTAGCGTGGAAAATGTTTTTAAAATTCGAGCCTCTATGGCTCCAGAAATTTAATTTTAATTTTTACGTAAAATTTAATTTTTCTTTTCATGTAACGCAAGTATACTACAATATATTTTAACCTGTTTTTCTTGCACCTAGCATTTTCCACGCTGGAATGAGGTGATAAATTGTACGTTGCGCTCTTCAGCAAAGTTATAATATAATGCGATTCGTACCTTTGAAACTTTCGGTTAGCTCACGATTCTGTCTTTCTATTCTTCGCTTCCTCAGGTTTCAATGCAAGTAGGTACTCGCGCCATATAACAATTGCTGCTTTGCATAAACAAATAACTATTTCCAGAAATGTACGAGGAGTATTTCGTAATGAGGAGTCTTTCGGTGGGTTTTACACTTCGACTTGGGGCTCGTTGCCTGCGTGCTTCGCGGGGATTTTCTTGGCGCATCTGCTTTATGAACTCCAGAAGAAGAAGTATAACTATTCTCATAATAAGGTAAGAAACGTTTTTGATTTTGTCTTAAAAGGTTGAAATTTATTCCAATTAGAGTAGTAGCACCACCACAAGATTTACTTATATCTCTGTTTTTTATAAATATAATAACAGATAGATGATCCCCAAGACGCTTGCTGATTGGTGGATGGGGACTATGGCAAAACCCCGCAAATGGAGGAGGCTGTGTTCAGCAGTGGATAATGCGGCTGATACAGTAACAGATAGATCTGAAACAGAACAGAAAACAACGTGATTAATTAAATAATTAAAATGCTTGATTGTATGACAAGACCACTTTTAATGATTTTATGTGTTGTAACGATCCATACCAGTACCTACCCTATTAATTTCATGAACCCTTATCTGCGTTTTAAAGGATTTGCTAACCTTAATGCGTTAATAATGTGTTATATATGATCTCTACATGGTTCACGGCTAATAATCTTGTCTAAAATTTAAAAGAGTGAATGTTTTCTAAACCAAAGCTTGGCCCAGATAAACTTCCTATTGACAATGCGACAGTCTTCCTGGGAATCAAATATACATGATCTAGCCGGGAGACTTAGTTCTGCTGCATATGCAGTTTGTAAGATAAAACAGTTAACAGACGTAGCTACTCTACGGCTAGTTTATTTCGCGTACTTTCACAGTATTGTGTTGTATGGTGTATTGCTGTGGGGAGCTCCTGCTGAGATAGAGACAATCATTGTCTTACAAAAGTGTGCAATTCGAGCCATATATGAAATGGATCCTAGGGAATCTCTAAGGGATCTTTTTAAAGAAATTGATTTTTTTAACTTTACCTAGTCCGAAAAACAATTGAAAATTTACATTAAACAGTGACAATTACGATAACAACACTAGGAATATATATATATAAAATAGCGGTTCCAGGTTTTAGATAAGCAAAGACAAATAAAAGGTTTTTTTAGGTAATTGTGTGCAGTTTTATAATAAATTTCCCAAACATATTACAACGCTCACTGATGGAAAGTTCACAAAAAAAAAAATTTTGATTAAGAATTCCTACACACTACACAGTTTGTGATTACTTAAACGACAAAAATGCTTGGACAATTCCGCCTCTGTCAAGCTATCGCCTGTCACCTACGTAATTAAAATAAATATTGTTATAAATTTATTATATTGTACCTAACACATTGTAAAAAGAAGTTTAAAAGAATGGCCCCGAGTTTCTTGCCCGTTCTTCTCGCAGTGGCTCTATACCTCTGACAAACTAAGAAATTGCTCTGAGCTCTATATATTTTTTTTCTGAACATGGCAGTACAATAATTGACCTTCATAAGGGCGTCGTAGACGCCTAAATTGAATAAATGAATTTGAATTTGACAGCTACTGAACACTAATCACTAAACAGCGCTATTAAACACTGAACAAAGTGCAAACAGGCCTTAACAGTGTAACACAGTACCTACGGTGCTAAATTATAGTTTAAATTTGTGTTATCACAACAGTAACGTAATCAGTCTAAGAATTATTTTTAATAATTTAACTCTTATGTTAAGTTTATATACTTATTACGTATCTTGGTTATTAAATGATTTACGACGTAGACATTTCAATGTTAACTGCAGCAAAATGCAAATACATAAACAATTTACTACACTATTATAAATTAATATTATAAATTAACATAATTTTATTCTCTTAATCCTTACAGGGCCATAAGATGTCCAAGACTAAATATTCCAATACAACACAATAGCTTTTGTGACCGGTGTGAAGTTGGCAGCCAAAATCTAGCAGCCTATAACCCAACCAAATTAGGGAGGTAGATTTTCAAATATTTATATTTTATTGCACTCATGATTAGGGATACCATTTCAGCAATGAAAAAGCAAAAACGTTGCGGCAGCTCAGTTCCTTAACCTTCCAAATTAAATATTTTTAAATTATTGATAATTGAAAACAAACTATCAAATTGGCTGCTGATAAATTTACTGAAGTACTCTAAAAAATGCGAGTTTTGGTGATTATAACTAATGATTATTATATTTTCTATACAAAAATCATGAGTAGAAAGCGAAAGTTATGTGTTTTTAACCCTTTCGTAGTATGAATTTTTTTTAATGAAAATATAAAATGATGCTTTTTGACCCTTGAACCCCTAAAATAAAATAATCACAGCTAAAATTCATAAACTGAGATGAAATTTCAGCTATAAAAAAGCATCGGCTAAGCGGCAGTTCACTTACTTGACCCTCAAAAATAATTGTGAAAATTGTAAACAAATTATCAATTTGGCTGCTGATAAATTTCAATCAGAAATCCTCTTAAATGTGCAAGTTTTGGTGATAACATATGATAATTTATATGTGTTCTATACGAAAATCATAAGCAGAAAGCGGCAGTCATGTGTTTTTTAACCCTTTCGTAGTATGAAAAACTTTTTTAAATGAAAATATAAAATGATGCGTTTTGACCCCTGAACCCCTTAAATAAAATAATCACAGCTATAATTCATAACTTGATATGAAATTTCAGCTATAAAAAAGCATCGGCTAAGCGGCAGTTCACTCACTTGACCCTCAAAAAAAATTTTGAAAATTGCAAAGAAATTATCGATGTGGCTGCTGATAAATTTCAATCAGAAATCCTCTTAAATGTGCAAGTTTTGGTGATTACTTATGATGATTTATATGTGTTCTATACGAAAATCATAAGCAGAAAGCGGCAGTCATGTGTTTTTTAACCCTTTCGTAGTATGAAAAACTTTTTTAAATGAAAATATAAAATGATGCGTTTTGACCCTTGAACCCCTTAAATAAAATAATCACAGCTATAATTCATAACTTGATATGAAATTTCAGCTATAAAAAAGCATCGGCTAAGCGGCAGTTCACTTACTTGACACTCAAAAAAAATTTTGAAAATTGCAAACAAATTATCGATTTGGCTGCTGATAAATTTCGATCAGAAATCCTCTTAAATGTGCAAGTTTTGGTGATTACATATGATGATTTATATATGTTCTATACGAAAATCATGAGCAAAAAGCGGCAGTCATGTGTTTTTTAACCCTTTAGTGGTATGACAAAACTTTTTTAAATGAAAATACAAAATGATGCGTTTTGACCCTTGAACCCCTAAAATAAAATAATCACAGCTATTATTCATAACCTGATATGAAATTTCAGCTATAAAAAAGCATCGGCAAAGCGGCAGTTCACTTACTTGACCCTCAAAAATAATTGTGAAAATTGCAAACAAATTATCGATTTGGCTGCTGATAAATTTCAATCAGAAATCCTCTTAAATGTGCAAGTTTTGGTGATGTAAGATGATGATTTATATGTGTTCTATACGAAAATCATAAGCAGAAAGCGGCAGTCATGTGTTTTTTGACCCTTTCGAAGTATGAAAAACTTTTTTAAATGAAAATATAAAATGATGCGTTTTGACCCTTGAACCCCTTAAATAAAATAATCACAGCTATAATTCATAACTCGGTTTGAAATTTCAGCTATAAAAAAGCATCGGCTAAGCGGCAGTTCACTTACTTGACACTCAAAAAAAATTTTGAAAATTGCAAACAAATTATCGATTTGGCTGCTGATAAATTTCGATCAGAAATCCTCTTAAATGTGCAAGTTTTGGTGATTACATATGATGATTTATATATGTTCTATACGAAAATCATGAGCAAAAAGCGGCAGTCATGTGTTTTTTAACCCTTTAGTGGTATGACGAAACTTTTTTAAATGAAAATATAAAATGATGCGTTTTGACCCTTGAACCCCTAAAATAAAATAATCACAGCTATTATTCATAATCTGAGATGAAATTTTATCTATAAAAAAGCATCGGCATTGCGGCAGTTCACTTACTTGACCCTCAAAAATAATTGTGAAATTTGCAAACAAATTATCAATTTGGCTGCTGATAAATTTCGATCAGAAATCCTCTTAAATGTTCAAGTTTTGGTGATTACTTATGATGATTTATATGTGTTCTATACGAAAATCATAAGCAGAAAGCGGCAGTCATGTGTTTTTTGACCCTTTCGAAGTATGAAAAACTTTTTTAAATGAAAATATAAAATGATGCGTTTTGACCCTTGAACCCCTTAAATAAAATAATCACAGCTATAATTCATAACTCTGTATGGAATTTCAGCTATAAAAAAGCATCGGCTAAGCGACAGTTCACTTACTTGACCCTCAAAAAAAATTTTGAAAATTGCAAACAAATTATCGATTTGGCTGCTGATAAATTTCGATCAGAAATCCTCTTAAATGTGCAAGTTTTGGTGATTACATATGATGATTTATATGTGTTCTATTCGAAAATCATAAGCAGAAAGCGGCAGTCATGTGGTTTTTGACCCTTTCGTAGTATGAAAAACTTTTTTAAATGAAAATATAAAATGATACGTTTTGACCCTTGAACCCCTTAAATAAAATAATCACAGCTATAATTCATAACCTGATATGAAATTTCAGCTATAAAAAAGCATCGGCAAAGCGGCAGTTCACTTACTTGACCCTCAAAAATAATTGTGAAATTTGCAAACAAATTATCAATTTGGCTGCTGATAAATTTTAATCAGAAATCCTCTTAAATGTGCAAGTTTTGGTGATAACATATGATGATTTATATGTGTTCTATACGAAAATCATAAGCAGAGAGTACCAGTCATGTGTTTTTTAACCCTTTCGTAGTATGAAAAACTTTTTTAAATGAAAATATAAAATGATGCGTTTTGACCCTTGAACCCCTTAAATAAAATAATCACAGCTATAATTCATTACTTGATATGAAATTCCAGCTATAAAAAAGCATCGGCTAGGCGGCAGTTCACTCAATTGACCCTCAAAAAAAATTTTGAAATTTGCAAACAAATTATCGATTTGGCTGCTGATAAATTTCAATCAGAAATCCTCTTAAATGTGCAAGTTTTGGTGATAACATATGATGATTTATATGTGTTCTATACGAAAATCATAAGCAAAAAGTGGCAGTCATGTGTTTTTTAACCCTTTAGTGGTATGACAAAACTTTTTTAAATGAAAATATAAAATGATGCGTTTTGACCCTTGAACCCCTAAAATAAAATAATCACAGCTATTATTCATAATCTGAGATGAAATTTTATCTATAAAAAAGCATCGGTATTGCGGCAGTTCACTCATTTGACCCTCAAAAAAAATTTTGAAAATTGCAAACAAATTATCGATTTGGCTGCTGATAAATTTCAATCAGAAATCCTCTTAAATGTGCAAGTTTTGGTGATTAAAGATAATGATTTATATGTGTTCTATACGAAAATCATAAGCAGAAAGCGGCAGTCATATGTTTTTTTAACCCTTTCGTAGTATAAAAAACTTTTTTAAATGAAAATATAAAATGATGCGTTTTGACCCTTGAACCCTAAAATAAAATAATCACAGCTATTATTCATAACCTGATATGAAATTTCAGCTATAAAAAAGCATCGGCTAGGCGGCAGTTCACTCAATTGACCCTCAAAAAAAATTTTGAAATTTGCAAACAAATTATCGATTTGGCTGCTGATAAATTTCGATCAGAAATCCTCTTAAATGTGCAAGTTTTGGTGATTACATATGATGATTTATATATGTTCTATACGAAAATCATGAGCAAAAAGCGGCAGTCATGTGTTTTTTAACCCTTTAGTGGTATGACGAAACTTTTTTAAATGAAAATATAAAATGATGCGTTTTGACCCTTGAAACCCTAAAATAAAATAATCACAGCTATTATTCATAATCTGAGATGAAATTTTATCTATAAAAAAGCATCGGCATTGCGGCAGTTCACTTACTTGACCCTCAAAAATAATTGTGAAATTTGCAAACAAATTATCAATTTGGCTGCTGATAAATTTCGATCAGAAATCCTCTTAAATGTGCAAGTTTTGGTGATTACTTATGATGATTTATATGTGTTCTATACGAAAATCATAAGCAGAAAGCGGCAGTCATGTGTTTTTTAACCCTTTCGTAGTATGAAAAACTTTTTTAAATGAAAATATAAAATGATGCGTTTTGACCCCTGAACCCCTTAAATAAAATAATCACAGCTATATTTCATTACTTGATATGAAATTCCAGCTATAAAAAAGCATCGGCTAGGCGGCAGTTCACTCAATTGACCCTCAAAAAAAATTTTGAAATTTGCAAACAAATTATCGATTTGGCTGCTGATAAATTTCAATCAGAATTCCTCTTAAATGTGCAAGTTTTGGTGATTACATATGATGATTTATATGTGTTCTATACGAAAATCATAAGCAAAAAGCGGCAGTCATGTGTTTTTTAACCCTTTAGTGGTATGACAAAACTTTTTTAAATGAAAATATAAAATGATGCGTTTTGACCCTTGAACCCCTAAAATAAAATAATCACAGTAATAATTCATAATCTGAGATGAAATTTTATCTATAAAAAAGCATCGGCATTGCGGCAGTTCACTCACTTGACCCTCAAAAAAATATTGAAAATTGCAAACAAATTATTGATTTGGCTGCTGATAAATTTCAATCAGAAATCCTCTTAAATGTGCAAGTTTTGGTGATTACATATGATGATTTATATGTGTTCTATACGAAAATCATAAGCAGAAAGCGGCAGTCATGTGTTTTTTGACCCTTTAGTGGTATGACAAAACTTTTTTAAATGAAAATATAAAATGATGCGTTTTGACCCTTGAACCCCTAAAATAAAATAATCACAGTAATAATTCATAATCTGAGATGAAATTTTATCTATAAAAAAGCATCGGCATTGCGGCAGTTCACTCACTTGACCCTCAAAAAAATATTGAAAATTGCAAACAAATTATTGATTTGGCTGCTGATAAATTTCAATCAGAAATCCTCTTAAATGTGCAAGTTTTGGTGATTACATATGATGATTTATATGTGTTCTATACGAAAATCATAAGCAGAAAGCGGCAGTCATGTGTTTTTTTACCCTTTCGTAGTATGAAAAACTTTTTTAAATGAAAATATAAAATGATGCATTTTAACCCTTGAACCCCTTAAATAAAATAATCACAGCTATAATTCATAACTTGATATGAAATTTCTGCTATAAAAAAGCATCGGCTAAGCGGCAGTTCACTCATTTGACCCTCAAAAAAAATTTTGAAAATTGCAAACAAATTATCGATTTGGCTGCTGATAAATTTCAATCAGAAATCCTCTTAAATGTGCAAGTTTTGGTGATTAAAGATGATGATTTATATGTGTTCTATACGAAAATCATAAGCAGAAAGCGGCAGTCATGTGTTTTTTAACCCTTTCATAGTATAAAAAACTTTTTTAAATTAAAATATAAAATGATGCGTTTTGACCCTTAAACCCCTAAAATAAAAT
Source organism: Plagodis dolabraria (assembly GCA_963854805.1). Classification (NCBI taxonomy): domain Eukaryota; kingdom Metazoa; phylum Arthropoda; class Insecta; order Lepidoptera; family Geometridae; genus Plagodis; species Plagodis dolabraria. The sequence goes on from OY978461.1 coordinate 6,971,377, forward strand.
AATCACAAAAATAATTCATAATCTTAGATGAAATTTAAGCTATAAAAAACATCGGTATTTCGGCAGTTCACTCACTTGACCCTCAAAAAAAATTTTGAAAATTGCAAACAAATTATCGATTTGGCTGCTGATAAATTTCAATCAGAAATCATCTTAAATGTGCAAGTTTTGGTGATTACATATGATGATTTATATGTGTTCTATACGAAAATCATAAGCAGAAAGCCGCAGTCATGTGTTTTTTAACCCTTTCGTAGTATGAAAAACTTTTTTAAATGAAAATATAAAATGATGCGTTTTGACCCTTGAACCCCTAAAATAAAATAATCACAGCTATTATTCATAATTTGAGATAAAATTTTAGCTATAAAAAAGTATCGGAAGTTCACCTAGAAGACACTCAAAAGGACAATGTTTTTTATTTTTTATATTTTCTACATAAAAAACAGTTGTTCTTATGTAATTTCACAAGATCAATATTTCCATTTTTCAATTCTTTGGGACCTAATAGGCACTTATTGTGGATCCATCTTAAGCACCGGCCGCATTTGTATTGGCTTTTATCAGTGACAGCGGTTCCACACGACAAGCACATATCTGTCATATCTTTACTTTTTGTTATTAAAAGTGACCTTAACATCAAGCGGTATTGATCGAAGTCAATTTGTTCCTCTATATTTGTTTTATTGACAATGGCTTCGAAAATTTTAATTATAACAGCTCCACAATTATATGAATCTATTTGGTACGCATGCTTTGGGGTTTTTATATTTTGTATATTTTTATTTATATGTTTTTTCTGCAAAAAGTGCGTCAGTTTTGTGTAATACAATTTTTTCTTAGTGGCTGCTAAACCCAACGGGTCAAATATTGAGAGTGATTGAGTAGCTAAGTTGACTATTGCCATTGTGTAGTGCTGAGAAAGGCAAATTGGGAATACTATCTGTTTAGTTACCTCTAATGTCAAGGTGTCGTAAAAAGAATCATCTACAGATCTGTTTCCAAAGATGCAGTGGGATTTTTCAACTGTTATCAGTTGAAAACGTTTAGGATCGTTCATCAAATATAAGCAGTGGTCAATAGTAAAGCTGCTTATGTATTTACCAGCTTCTAATGACGTGAAGTCATCTATTAATAATACATTAATCACGTAAGGTATATCAATTCGTGTCACCACGTAACCTCTCTCCGATGGATAACTTTTATAAAACTCTGGATCAGCTACTAATCCATTCACCAAAATTTTAAGTGGAGGACGTTTAGACGTGTTTTGGTTTTGTGGTACTAGAACACATTTATTTTTCAATAACTGACATACGCGGCATGTGAATTTTCCATCAGTTGGAATGTGTTCCCGGTTACAAGTGCTATGTATCCAATTTTCGCATACATCACACTGTATCCATGTTGTAACAATATTGATTTGCGACGATCCATGGCCACAGTATACACACTGAGTAAAGTTTTTGTCGCTCTCTTCGTCGTAAGGCATTTTAGGTCTCCTTATATATCGACTGTCGAAATGGCTAAACAGTTTCTTTGGCTTTTTCTGCCATTGTTCCTCTGGAATTCCTTTTGTTTGTTTCGTAAGCCTTCTTTTGGGAATACTGTTAACGTGTTCTTTGGCAGTCGCTAACACTTCGGATCTTATTTTTCTCATAAACTGTGTACACTTAAGATGTTTTTGCCCATTAAGGGTCGATGTTTTTAGTTGACCAAAGTAATTTTCAACAAGCGCATTGCTTGTCCTCTTTTCTTTTAAAATGTTTGTCCAAAGTGGCGTTAGCCACATATACTTTTTAAGAATTATGTCCCATATTTTCGGGCAGTAAAATTGGTTTTTTTCTGTACCTGTATCATCTATAACGACTGCTTGACAAAGTGCCCTTGAACGTTCGTAAAACTGACTGTTCTGGTATTTTGCAGTCTTGTCTATTTCGAACAGTTGAATTGGTTCCTCTTGTATGGGAGTTGGATCAAATAAATTGAACTCACTCAACATTCTGATATTTTCTAGAGCACAAACTGCTTGTTCATTCAAGGTTTCTGAGTTTGTCAAGATGTACAATTCTTTTGTAAGATTGTCAAATTCAGCCATATTATTACACATCGCTAGTCGGGCTAACATATCTTTCAATTCACTTTTTTTACTTGAACAATTTTTTTCGATATCATTGCACATCATTTTCATGAAATGTGCGCAGCACAAAAATATAGGTATAATGCCTTTGGAAATTATATTTTCATCATTTACAACGCATTTGTAACAGTTATTTAAATACTGCAATAAATTGCATCTATTAAATGCTTTACAAACAGCGTATATTGTAGCAAGTGATAAATCAGTCACAACCCCATTGAAAGCCGGCCACTGTCCATGGTTTTCGCAAAAAAATCTAAAATCAGATAATAATTTTGAAATGGTGTTACTATCGTGTTTCTCAGATAACATACTAAATACCAAAAAAACACGATCCGATGGTAATGCCACTACACCTGCATAATACAAAATTCTTTTAGTTCCAGTTATTTTTATAGGTTCACAATGAAGAGGTCTTACCACACTTCCTGTTGCATCAAAATGAAGAAGGACTGGTCCTATCCGTTTTAAAACATCAAGTTGTTCCAGGCTAAACATTTTTATGCCAAATGGAAAACTAACTTCTTGGATAAAATCCTTATGGTCGTCGTAATACATGAGCAAATCTATTAAGTCATTTTTGGAACGGTCGTTTATCGATAATGCCTCAGATCTTATTTTTCTAATCGTGTCATCTGATTTAACATTATTTAGATTTTTTGTTTTCTCAAGCTTAATATTGTTGATTTTTAATAGCTCTTTATTTTTGAAAGTTTTTGGCTTTTGATAAAGCAATAGTCGCTTGTAAATGTCTCTTTCTATTTTGGATACATGAAGAGTCAAAAGTTCCTGGTGACAGTAGTTCTTGTTTGTGCTGAAAACACTGACCATATTACTTTCGATAACAATTTTGAATTTTTTACAGTTTTGATGCTTGCAACGAGCTGTTATGTTGATGTTTTTTTTAGTATATTTTATATATTTAAATATAAAAAGACAAGTGTTATTTATTTCGTTATTAATTTTTTTTCTCAAGACATAAGGATAAATATTTTTTATTAGTTTTCCATTGCGGACTATGGCTTCTCTGATTTTAGTTCCTAAGGGAAAACTTCCTTCTTTATAATTGACTTCATTTGACCCATCTAGTGAATGTACGTTTTCTGTACCTAATGGTAGTATGATAGAAGAGTTTTCTGCGCTAGAGAGGTTCGAAATACATTTAGGTACCTCGGGTATTTCGGGAGTAGGACATCTGATAGATTTTTCTTCTCTTTTTATTATAACATTTTTTTCTTTGTGTGATTCACCATGCGAGCTTTGCTGAAATAAATCTATGTTGACAGAGTCTACGGTAATTAAATCATTTATAATATTTGTATTGTGTGAACTAGTCATAATTTCCAAATTTGTTGAAGCTTCTATTTTTGTTTCTTTTTCGCGGTGAATTGAATTATTTCCTGTTTCTAAATGTTTAATTTCTTCAGTTTTAAGCAATATATCATTTGAAGTTTTGTTTGTCTTTTTGTTTAAAATCCTCCAGTGATAATACAACATTTTCCTATTAACAGTATTATTCTTTATTTTTAATTCAAGTGTGATTTTATTATACACATCACCGTGTTTTCTCCAGCTTACTGCAATTTCTGGTATTAGATGTGTATTAATCAAATTTTCAATGACAGCATACAAACGTTGTAAATTTTTGTGCCTCATAGTTGGTTCCTGTTAACGGTATGTCCGTTATAATAAATAAATAGTTGAAAAAACCTGACCGAAATAAAGCAATATAACGATATAGGGTGTGACAACATCAAAACACTTTTATGTACAATTAAATAATTCTTACTGCTAAGACTATTATTTACTATGTTTAGAACAAAAAATATCTCCTATAAACCTATAAAATACCTTTTATATGTTTATTAGATAAATATAATAAAAATGATCTAAATAATATTTTTTGAATATAATTAACATATGATAGACATCGAAACAATTTAATACAGAGATGGGTGAATATTAAAAAAATGCTAGTGCAAATTACCAACTAAATAACCTTACACTAAATACATCATTTATACAACTTTACGAACACTGATTGAAATTGTTTATCTTCTCAATATCCCACATAATTAGTTAGAAATATATAGAGACTAATTATTTTTTTTATAAACAAAATATACAGTATAAGGATCAATCAATACAAAGTTTGACCATATAGATTGAATAGACAGAATACACACATTTTTTAAACACTTAAACCTAGTCGTAATTTTTTTTTTTTAATTTAACAATATTTACAGTCATTCCTACCAAAATCACAGACCAGACTTAAAACAAAAAAACCAAATAACCAATATTATATATACAGTTATGCTCCTAATAATATTCGTTTTTATTAAATCATTTATCATTACTGATTCATGAACAATTAAATTCCATGTCAAGTCGTGGCATGGTTGGACGGATTGTGGACGCAAAGGCACATTAATTTATAAATTTTGTCCATAGAACCAACCCAATGGCAACCAACAAACCAAAGCAACGAAAACAATAAATTACAAGAAACAATAACCCAAAACAACAATCAACAACTTAAAGACAATACAACAATAAACAAGCGACAAGACACAAATGACCAGATATGTATTTAATTTTCCGACGACTACATTATGGTTTACGGATATCAAATTAAAATTCGGAGAATCTCGTCACCGTGATTCAGAAAATTACGGGCAAAATAATACCGCCATCTATTAGCATAATATAAATTTATTTATTTTTTAGACTCGTATGATTTGTACGTTGGTATTATATAAAAGTTGTGTTAATATACGACTAATTAAGTGCCCAGCAAATAATGTCATAAGTTAATTAGATATTTTATAGATACCCTAAAAACTACCATAAAAATTAAAAGCTCTGTAACCGAAGTAAGTAAGTAAATTAGGACCGCTCTAAGTTCCACAAAAGTATTTCAAGGCAAAAGAGGACAAGCAATGCGCTTGTTGAAAATTACTTTGGTCAACTAAAAACATCGACCCTTAATGGGCAAAAACATCTTAAGTGTACACAGTTTATGAGAAAAATAAGATCCGAAGTGTTAGCGACTGCCAAAGAACACGTTAACAGTATTCCCAAAAGAAGGCTTACGAAACAAACAAAAGGAATTCCAGAGGAACAATGGCAGAAAAAGCCAAAGAAACTGTTTAGCCATTTCGACAGTCGATATATAAGGAGACCTAAAATGCCTTACGACGAAGAGAGCGACAAAAACTTTACTCAGTGTGTATACTGTGGCCATGGATCGTCGCAAATCAATATTGTTACAACATGGATACAGTGTGATGTATGCGAAAATTGGATACATAGCACTTGTAACCGGGAACACATTCCAACTGATGGAAAATTCACATGCCGCGTATGTCAGTTATTGAAAAATAAATGTGTTCTAGTACCACAAAACCAAAACACGTCTAAACGTCCTCCACTTAAAATTTTGGTGAATGGATTAGTAGCTGATCCAGAGTTTTATAAAAGTTATCCATCGGAGAGAGGTTACGTGGTGACACGAATTGATATACCTTACGTGATTAATGTATTATTAATAGATGACTTCACGTCATTAGAAGCTGGTAAATACATAAGCAGCTTTACTATTGACCACTGCTTATATTTGATGAACGATCCTAAACGTTTTCAACTGATAACAGTTGAAAAATCCCACTGCATCTTTGGAAACAGATCTGTAGATGATTCTTTTTACGACACCTTGACATTAGAGGTAACTAAACAGATAGTATTCCCAATTTGCCTTTCTCAGCACTACACAATGGCAATAGTCAACTTAGCTACTCAATCACTCTCAATATTTGACCCGTTGGGTTTAGCAGCCACTAAGAAAAAATTGTATTACACAAAACTGACGCACTTTTTGCAGAAAAAACATATAAATAAAAATATACAAAATATAAAAACCCCAAAGCATGCGTACCAAATAGATTCATATAATTGTGGAGCTGTTATAATTAAAATTTTCGAAGCCATTGTCAATAAAACAAATATAGAGGAACAAATTGACTTCGATCAATACCGCTTGATGTTAAGGTCACTTTTAATAACAAAAAGTAAAGATATGACAGATATGTGCTTGTCGTGTGGAACCGCTGTCACTGATAAAAGCCAATACAAATGCGGCCGGTGCTTAAGATGGATCCACAATAAGTGCCTATTAGGTCCCAAAGAATTGAAAAATGGAAATATTGATCTTGTGAAATTACATAAGAACAACTGTTTTTTATGTAGAAAATATAAAAAATTAAAAACATTGTCCTTTTGAGTGTCTTCTAGGTGAACTTCCGATACTTTTTTATAGCTAAAATTTTATCTCAAATTATGAATAATAGCTGTGATTATTTTATTTTAGGAGTTCAAGGGTCAAAACGCATCATTTTATATTTTCATTTAAAAAAGTTTTTCATACTACGAAAGGGTTAAAAAACACATGACTGCGGCTTTCTGCTTATGATTTTCGTATAGAACACATATAAATCATCATATGTAATCACCAAAACTTGCACATTTAAGATGATTTCTGATTGAAATTTATCAGCAGCCAAATCGATAATTTGTTTGCAATTTTCAAAATTTTTTTTGAGGGTCAAGTGAGTGAACTGCCGAAATACCGATGTTTTTTATAGCTTAAATTTCATCTTAGATTATGAATTATTTTTGTGATTATTTTATTTTAGGGGTTTAAGGGTCAAAACGCATCATTTTATATTTTAATTTAAAAAAGTTTTTTATACTATGAAAGGGTTAAAAAACACATGACTGCCGCTTTCTGCTTATGATTTTCGTATAGAACACATATAAATCATCATCTTTAATCACCAAAACTTGCACATTTAAGAGGATTTCTGATCGAAATTTATCAGCAGCCAAATTGATAATTTGTTTGCAAATTTCACAATTATTTTTGAGGGTCAAGTAAGTGAACTGCCGCAATGCCGATGCTTTTTTATAGATAAAATTTCATCTCAGATTATGAATAATAGCTGTGATTATTTTATTTTAGGGGTTCAAGGGTCAAAACGCATCATTTTATATTTTCATTTAAAAAAGTTTTGTCATACCACTAAAGGGTTAAAAAACACATGACTGCCGCTTTTTGCTCATGATTTTCGTATAGAACATATATAAATCATCATATGTAATCACCAAAACTTGCACATTTAAGAGGATTTCTGATCGAAATTTATCAGCAGCCAAATCGATAATTTGTTTGCAATTTAAAAATTTTTTTTAGGGTCAAGTGAGTGAACTGCCGCAATACCGATGTTTTTTGTAGCTTAAATTTCATATTAGATTACAAATTATTATTGTGATTATTTTATTTTAGGGTTCAAGGGTCAAAACGCATCATTTTATATTTTCATTTAAAAAAGTTTTTTATACTATGAAAGGGTTAAAAAAACATATGACTGCCGCTTTCTGCTTATGATTTTCGTATAGAACACATATAAATCATCATCTTACATCACCAAAACTTGCACATTTAAGAGGATTTCTGATTGAAATTTATCAGCAGCCAAATCGATAATTTGTTTGCAATTTTCACAATTATTTTTGAGGGTCAAGTAAGTGAACTGCCGCTTTGCCGATGCTTTTTTATAGCTGAAATTTCATATCAGGTTATGAATTATAGCTGTGATTATTTTATTTAAGGGGTTCAAGGGTCAAAACGCATCATTTTATATTTTCATTTAAAAAAGTTTTTCATACTACGAAAGGGTTAAAAAACACATGACTGCCGCTTTCTGCTTATGATTTTCGTATAGAACACATATAAATCATCATATGTTTTCACCAAAACTTGCACATTTAAGAGGATTTCTGATCGAAATTTATCAGCAGCCAAATCGATAATTTGTTTGCAATTTTCAAAATTTTTTTTGAGGGTCAAATGAGTGAACTGCCGCTTAGCCGATGCTTTTTTAGAGCAGAAATTTCATATCTAGTTATGGATTATAGCTGTGATTATTTTATTTAAGGGGTTCAAGGGTCAAAATGCATCATTTTATATTATCGTTAAAAAAAGTTTTTCATACTACGAAAGGGTCAAAAAACACATGACTGCCGCTTTCTGCTTATGATTTTCGTATAGAACACATATAAATCATCATATGTAATCACCAAAACTTGCACATTTAAGAGGATTTCTGATTGAAATTTATCAGCAGCCAAATCGATAATTTGTTTTTAAATTAAAAAAATTTTTTTTAGGGTCAAGTGAGTGAACTGCCGCCTAGCCGATGTTTTTTTATAGCTGAAATTTCATATCAAGTTATGAAGTATAGCTGTGATTATTTTATTTAAGGGGTTCAGGGGTCAAAACGCATCATTTTATATTTTCATTTAAAAAAGTTTTTCATACTACGAAAGGGTTAAAAAACACATGACTGCCGCTTTCTGCTTATGATTTTCGTATAGAAAACATATAAATCATCATATGTTATCACCAAAACTTGCACATTTAAGATGATTTCTGATTGAAATTTATCAGCAGCCAAATCAATAATTTGTTTGCAATTTTCAATATTTTTTTGAGGGTCAAGTTAGTGAACTGCCGCAATGCCGATGCTTTTTTATAGATAAAATTTCATCTCAGATTATGAATTATTACTGTGATTATTTTATTTTAGGGGTTCAAGGGTCAAAACGCATCATTTTATATTTTCATTTAAAAAAGTTTTGTCATACCACTAAAGGGTTAAAAAACACATGACTGCCGCTTTTTGCTCATGATTTTCGTATAGAACATATATAAATCATCATATGTAATCACCAAAACTTGCACATTTAAGAGGATTTCTGATCGAAATTTATCAGCAGCCAAATCGATAATTTGTTTGCAATTTTCAAAATTTTTTTTGAGTGTCAAGTAAGTGAACTGCCGCTTAGCCGATGCTTTTTTATAGCTGAAATTTCAAACCGAGTTATGAATTATAGCTGTGATTATTTTATTTAAGGGGTTCAAGGGTCAAAACGCATCATTTTATATTTTCATTTAAAAAAGTTTTTCATACTTCGAAAGGGTCAAAAAACACATGACTGCCGCTTTCTGCTTATGATTTTCGTATAGAACACATATAAATCATCATCTTACATCACCAAAACTTGCACATTTAAGAGGATTTCTGATTGAAATTTATCAGCAGCCAAATCGATAATTTGTTTGCAATTTTCACAATTATTTTTGAGGGTCAAGTAAGTGAACTGCCGCTTTGCCGATGCTTTTTTATAGCTGAAATTTCATATCAGGTTATGAATAATAGCTGTGATTATTTTATTTTAGGGGTTCAAGGGTCAAAACGCATCATTTTGTATTTTCATTTAAAAAAGTTTTGTCATACCACTAAAGGGTTAAAAAACACATGACTGCCGCTTTTTGCTCATGATTTTCGTATAGAACATATATAAATCATCATATGTAATCACCAAAACTTGCACATTTAAGAGGATTTCTGATCGAAATTTATCAGCAGCCAAATCGATAATTTGTTTGCAATTTTCAAAATTTTTTTTGAGTGTCAAGTAAGTGAACTGCCGCTTAGCCGATGCTTTTTTATAGCTGAAATTTCATATCAAGTTATGAATTATAGCTGTGATTATTTTATTTAAGGGGTTCAAGGGTCAAAACGCATCATTTTATATTTTCATTTAAAAAAGTTTTTCATACTACGAAAGGGTTAAAAAACACATGACTGCCGCTTTCTGCTTATGATTTTCGTATAGAACACATATAAATCATCATAAGTTATCACCAAAACTTGCACATTTAAGAGGATTTCTGATAGAAATTTATCAGCAGCCACATCGATAATTTCTTTGCAATTTTCAAAATTTTTTTTGAGGGTCAAGTGAGTGAACTGCCGCTTAGCCGATGCTTTTTTATAGCTGAAATTTCATATCAAGTTATGAATTATAGCTGTGATTATTTTATTTAAGGGGTTCAGGGGTCAAAACGCATCATTTTATATTTTCATTTAAAAAAGTTTTTCATACTACGAAAGGGTTAAAAAACACATGACTGCCGCTTTCTGCTTATGATTTTCGTATAGAACACATATAAATTATCATATGTTATCACCAAAACTTGCACATTTAAGAGGATTTCTGATTGAAATTTATCAGCAGCCAAATTGATAATTTGTTTACAATTTTCACAATTATTTTTGAGGGTCAAGTAAGTGAACTGCCGCTTAGCCGATGCTTTTTTATAGCTGAAATTTCATCTCAGTTTATGAATTTTAGCTGTGATTATTTTATTTTAGGGGTTCAAGGGTCAAAAAGCATCATTTTATATTTTCATTAAAAAAAATTCATACTACGAAAGGGTTAAAAACACATAACTTTCGCTTTCTACTCATGATTTTTGTATAGAAAATATAATAATCATTAGTTATAATCACCAAAACTCGCATTTTTTAGAGTACTTCAGTAAATTTATCAGCAGCCAATTTGATAGTTTGTTTTCAATTATCAATAATTTAAAAATATTTAATTTGGAAGGTTAAGGAACTGAGCTGCCGCAACGTTTTTGCTTTTTCATTGCTGAAATGGTATCCCTAATCATGAGTGCAATAAAATATAAATATTTGAAAATCTACCTCCCTAATTTGGTTGGGTTATAGGCTGCTAGATTTTGGCTGCCAACTTCACACCGGTGCTTTTGTGGGTGTTAAGTAAGATAATATCACTAGAAAACATAGCAGGGTGTATAGGTTTCCTATAATTTCTTGGGAAATATTTTTCCCTATTGGACCATAAAAGTAAATAAACGAAGAGTTAGATTTATTATATCGGTATTTTATTTATTTCTTTGTAATACAAAAACATAATACAAATTATCGCGAAAGTAAAATAAATAGCTAGTTATGGTACATATTCTACGAAACAATTTCGTTTACTTGTGTAGCACAAGTGGACATTGTATATAACACATTTATTATGACTGTGCCCTATTTTCTACACGTCGTTTTGCACAATTTACGCATCGCTTCAGTTTTTCTGCTTTTTCCATGTTGTGCGCTGGCAAATGCGTTTATTTCTAATGCGGAGCTTTTCAGAGGAGACTAAAGTGGGTCTTGATCGCTGTCTACATGTACAATTATTTTTTCGACTTCGTGCTACATGTTGGCAATACTCGAGGCTGCTCAAAAGCGGACCTTCTACTCGGTGTTTTTCGTGCAACTTCACGTACACTAAATACGAGTTATTCATAGCGATGTCTAAGATGTCAAAAATGAGGCGCAGGTAATATTTGATTTTGGCCTTGCGATTAACCTCATAACATGCTTTGCGCTGGTCCATAAGGTTCACACCGCCCATATATTAAAGCGCATCACTACTTCCGGACATGTAACATATTTTTTGAGCAGTTCCTACCTGCCTGTCAGATAATGTATTTATGCGCCCAAAATCATACTCACTTTTATTGAATGTGTGAAGAGCGTATGAGCTATTTCTCCAGATGAAAAAAGGAATTGTCTCTGAAGTATCTGAACAGGTGGGTAATGAGGTTTGATTTGTCGGTTCTTGAACAGAATCTTCTAAGTCTAACTGTAAGTCATCTTTTCTCTTTTCCGTCACTATTATCTGCCATAAGTAACTGCAATATTTCTTCACCTTGAACCTGAAATTGTCTGCACGCTCTTTTAGCCAGGTCTGTAAAAAAAACATGAAGGTAAATTATATAAAAATAGAAGAAAACCGTACATTATCTTAATCACTACATATAATAATATATACTACAACGAATACACCAGATATGGACCAGAAAGAAAAATATTTCTCTTTAGATGATTTGTAACTTTTAGGTACTTGCACTAATATTCTGCAGTTTACTGTATTATTATATAAAATTATACTTATCAAATAGTATAAAACACGTGATAAAATACAGTTATTTTATTTTCTCAAGTCCAAAACACTTTCAATATATTATTAGTTGAGCCCGCGAATGTTTTGGTTTTGGTGCCATAAAGTTTTACAGATTTTTTATTCGATCAGAAACACATTTGCCGCCGAACGTACGTTTTACTTTGACATTCAGTAAAAAAAATATCGATTTAATAATAATTGAACAATCGATAACTATTTTTGTAGAAGAGAAAAATATTTTCCTTGAGCGTGAAAGGGTCTGTGGTGTCTGTTATGCTTATGTTATGGTATGTTTACGTTACGTTGTTTCAGTGGGTGAAACAGATGCAAAACTGGAGTATCCCGGTGGTGTTGGTGTGGACCGTGGCGGTGGGGTCCTTCATGCGGGACTGCAGGCAACCTTTAGTGATGGCGGTGTACGTGGCTGTTGAGAGGCCTATCTTTTGCTGCATGTTTTTCTTTTTAATTTTTGGCATTCTTAATGGAGATGGTGAGTTTTTTCATATACTTCTACAAACAATAAAAGTTCATAAGTGAAATTAGGCGATCAGTTGGAAATTGTATTTGTTATGGTCAGGTTAGCCTTTGACCACTATCTCACCTGATCGTAAGTGATGATGTGGTCGAGGATGTTGTTCAGACTAACCTAGAGTTACTGGCTCTCAAGGACAGCTGCCGGAACACACCGTTAGGTGCTTGGCGACAGATTTACAACTTGAGGGTGGTAGCTAGCCAGGCGGGCATTTGCAAAGTGACCTACTACCATGCTGTAACGACTGCTATCCCAAGACATAAACCGGGACCGACGGCTTAACGTGCCCTCCGAAGCACGGAAGCGCTCAGTAGTAATGTCACCAGCGGTCACCCATCCAAGTCATGACCGCGGCGGACGTTGCTTAACTTTGCTGATCGACTCAGAATGGCTAAGCAAACTTGGCTACGAGCGCTTCAAAACTATGAGTAAATCTATAATTCTTAAATACAGGCATACCGCTGGTTGCCTAAAAAATCTATCCTTCTCTTAGGCTATCTCGTAGGGTGCCGGGTTATAATATCAGTATAAGGTAAAGTATTATAAGTTTAATTTTGAAAAGTATCTTCATTGTACAAAGATACAACGTTTTTTAAAATAATACAATAAAATTATTTGAGTTTTATTAGTAAGCTTGTTTGTTTTTCTTTTTTTTTAATATTATTTGTTTTAATTTCAAATGTCTGCCTATTACGGATCAAAAGATACATCAATGAAATGACAGACGGATGAAGAGGCCGGGCGCCAGCGAATAAGGCTTGGGATCAGACTGTCCCCCCCATTTTCACCCCTTCTAATCAACTCTAGTGAAAAATATTATTGTGGCTTGTTCTTGTTTTTAAGTCTCCAGATACCAATTTTTAATCAATATATCTTCAAACACAATGACTTTTCCATTCAAAATTTCATCCCCAATTTCACCCTCCTTATCCAAAAAGTCTCCAGTCTTTGCCTTGTCTCGACCAGGCAGCGGTTTAGGCTGTGCGTTGTCTGTCAGTCAGCGAATCAGGACTTTTGATTCTTATATATATAGATGCATTCTAGCGAATATTTTAGATGTCAGTTTATGATAAAGCGACAATTTCGATTTTATAGACACATAATGAAACGCTCGTAGCGAAGTTAGCTTAGCCACTCTGAAGTACTCTGAATCGATCAGCAAAGCTAAGCAACGTCCGCCGCGGTCATGAGTTGGATGGGTGACCGCTGATGACATTACTACTGACCGCTTCCGTGCTTCGGAGGGCACGTTAAGCCGTCGGTCCCGGTTGTTGTCTTAGGATGGCAGTCGTTATAGCATGGTGGTAGGGCGTTTTGTGCATGCCCGCCTGGCTAGCAACCACCCTCAAGAAGAAAATCTGTCGCCAAACACCTATTACAATACAACCCATAATGTCACTGTATGACGCATATGTTCTGTCAAAGTCAATATCTGTTATGTCAGTTTTTACTTTTTAATTAGTATCGTATAATTTGTACATTCTAATAGTGTATATTGTGCTATTCTGGCAGTATTGCGGGTGATTACTGACACCCCTGTGTCTGCCCCTTTGGGGTAATCCTGACTTTTGATATGTATAATCTTATGTCATATATTTATATCTGTTTTTTCTTTATTATTTTTTTATTGTAAATACCTATACTTATTGTTTTTTCTTATCCTTTTTTTTTACTTCTAGTGTTCAAAATGTTTTGTTTGTGAATTCGTTACTTTGTTATTAGTAAGAAACCGTCAGGTGTGTAGTATATAGATTAGACTTATGTAGTTATTGTATAATTATTTATTTATAGTATTTTGTAAAATCTTATGGATATTAGTATTGGATAGGTCTTTGCTTAATTTTATTATTTATTTGCATTATATATGTTAAAATTGTTACATAATGATAGCGACAATGATTTTATATCTTGTTCTTCGTCACCTGACTCGAATGATAGTGACGATAGCTTTTTAAGTATTCCGTCTCTCTCTGACTCCATATTGTCTTACTTTTCTGATGTGCCAAAAAACCTTAATGTCATCCATATTAATGCCCAGAGTATTCCAGCTCATTTCCCAGCGATGTTGGCTGCTTTTGAATATCAAAAAAAATGTCCACGCTATTTTAGTCTCAGAGTCCTGGCTAAAGCCTTCCTTGTCTTCAATTTGTTATCCCTTGCCTGGTTTTCACCTTATCCGTAATGACCGGATTGGTGGGCGTGCTGGTGGTGTAGCTATATATCTCCGTGCTCATATCCCCTTCCTTATAGTACACATGTCTGCTCAACCACCGCCCGTCGATGCTGGTGAAAATCTATTCATTGAAGTTCTCCTTTCTCATAAAAAAAATCTTCTTGGTGTCTATTATAGCCCTTCATCAGATGTTAACTACTTTACCTCCTTTGAAAATATTCTTGAAGATCTCCTTCCTTCTTATAAGCATTCCATAATACCTAATGGGTGATTTCAACACATGCCTCCTCAAAAATGATTACCGTTCTTCTAGATTTAAATCTATTGTAAACTCTAGCAACATGAATATTCTCCCGCTCAGTACGACTCATCATTTTCCAAATTGCACTCCTTCACTTTTAGATTTAATCATAGTATCGTCAAAAATTCATGTTGCTAAACATGGCCAATGCGCAGCTGATTCATTCTCTTATCATGATTTAATTTACATATCATACAAAGTTCGTCCTCCTAAAGCTAAGCCCAAAATTCTCTTGCAACGCAACTTTTGTGGTATGGATCTTGAGAAGCTCCGCTTTGACGTAGCTCGTGTTGACTGGTCCTCATTGATAGATGCTGAGTCCATAGACGACAAAATTAATATCTTTAACAGCTCAATAACGCAGATTTACGATATTCATGCTCCAATCAAACCAGTAAAGATGAAACATTCTCCTACGCCTTGGTTGACAGATGATATAAGGCTGTTAATGCACAAAAAAGATGTTGCTAAATTTAAATATAAGCGTTGTCCTCATGATGAGAATAAATCAAAATATCATTCTGCTTGAAATCACTGCAATAGGGTGTGTAGGGATGCTCAGCGCCGACACATCCACGAATGTTAATAACGAAGATCCAGCTAAGGTATGGAAACTTTTAAGATCATTGGGAGTTGGTAAATCACGACTAGGCTCCGTTCCTCATGACTTGGACATAAATTCACTCAATAAAAACTTTTCTACAACACCTAATATGAATACTGCTACTAAAGCAAATACTCTCAATCTTCTTTCTGCCATGTTAACTCCCGCCTATACTCCATTTGATTTTATTAAATTTTCGGCTAGTTATGTTAAGAAGAGCGTACTTTCTATTGCGTCTAATGCTGTTGGTATAGATGGCATTAGTCGCAATATGATAATCCCAATAATTGATTTAATCCTTCCTGTTCTATTACATATCCTTAATTATTCTATAATGAAAGGAGCTTTTCCGACATTATGGAAGGATGCTGAAATAATTCCATTGCCTTAAACCTTAAACCCTAAATATTTGTCGGATTATCGGCCGATATCTATTCTCCCTTTCTTATCTAAAGTCTTGGAATGCTTAGTTCAGAACCAGACCAGTAGTTTTCTCACCAAAAACAACCTTTTAAATCCCTTCCAGTCCGGTTTCCGCCCTTCCCACAGTACAGTTACTGCGTTGCTAAAGATAACTGACGATATACGTGTTAGTATGGAGAAGGGTGAGTTAACCGTACTTACCCTACTTGACTTCAGTAACGCGTTTAATACCGTTGACTTCGATATCCTCTTAAGTCTTCTGCGCTCTATTCCTCCTACCGTTCTTCCTACCGTTGTTGACTTTTTCCACAGTTACCTATTTGGACGCCGACAAAGGGTTCGCCTTGAAGATTCCTGTTCTTCATGGTGTAACACGACAGCCGGCGTACCGCAAGGCGCTGTTTTATCCCCTCTTATTTTTGCTGCTTTTATAAACTCTATATCTAAAAATATCACTTCATCTTACCACCTTTATGCGGATGATTTACAGATTTATTCACAAGCCTCTCTTAACAAATTATCAGATTGTGTAGAAACTACCAATAAAAATTTAAGACATATAGCAGAATGGAGCAATGATTTTGGTTTAGTGATTAATCCAACAAAAACAAAAGTTATTGTCGTAGGCAACTCCCGAATGTTGGCTAAATTGGACTGGGATACACTGCCTCCGATCATTTTTGACAGCGTAATCATTCCTTACAGCAAACAAATAAACAATCTTGGATTAATAATTGACCAGTCCTTGTCATGGGGCCCTCAGTTGGAAGCAGTTAGTCGCAAAACGTTTGCTTCTGCGGGCTCTCTAAAGCGGCTTCGCAATTTTCTTCCGACTGCTACCAAAGTTGCCCTTGCTCAATCTCTTTTACTTCCAATTTTAGACTATGCCGATGTCTGTTACCTAGATCTTAGAGAGGATCAGCTAAACAGACTTGAGCATCTCCAAAATTTCTCAATCAGGTTCATATTTGGCTTACGCAAATATGACCACGATTCCAAATTTCGTCATAAGCTCAAGTGGCTTCCCATTCGCCTTCGCCGGAATACTCATATTCTTTCCCTTCTCTTTAATATACTGTTTAATCCATTTTCCCCACGCTATCTTAAGGAACGCTTTTCGTTTCTTGATTCGGCTCATGCCTTGACATTGAGGTCATCAGAAAATCTTTTGCTTAAAGTGCCGTCGCACACCGTACATCGTTCTATGATGCTTCATTCTCAGTACAGGCTGTTCGACTCTGGAACAGTCTGCCAGTCTCCGTTCGAAAGTCGCCGTCATTATACATATTCAAAAATAGAGTCAAAGAATTTTATTTGTCCACTCTTAGCTAATCTTTTCCTTCCATATCATAAAATTTTATATTTATATTTATGTAGTATGTCTATATATATTTTATTGTGTATGTATTTAGATCATTACGGTATGTTAGTATATATGTATATGTATGTATTTACTTTGTGTTTGTATGTACGTTTATTTAGATAATATATAATGTAAGTATGTATATTATATATATATTTATTTAAATAGGTGTAAAAGTGTAAATACTTAGTTGGGTAATTATTATATAAGTAGTGTTTAATTTGTTAACTGCCAACCTGGCTAATTTTGCGAGTTTTCTTTTTCTCAGATCGGTTGTCTAGAAGAAATTGCTTTAAGCAATAAGACCGCCCTTTGTATACGTTAATTTGTTGTTTTTTTGTAATGTTATTTTTAAGGTATGCAAATAAAGAATTTTCTATCTATCTATCTATCTAACGGTGTGTTCCGGCAGCTGTCCTTGAGAGCCAGTCATTCTAGGTTAGCCTGAACACTGTCTTCGACCATATCATCACTTACCATCAGGTGAGATAGTGGGCTAACCTATCAGGCATAAAAAATAAAAAAAAATACTCATAATGTATGTATCAAAATGAGTTTATGCAACTGTGTCATATAATAGAGGGTATTAAAACATGAGTGTAGCATCAAAATAAGATTACACGAGTGTTTTAATACCTAATTATATGCAGTTGCATACACTACTTTATTAAATCTCATGGCTATACGCTTTTCTTGATTTTTCTGGCAATAGACTATTTGTCAGTTTCGTAGCTGTTTCTAGAATGCCAGGTGGAGATAAATTTTCATCAGTATCGTCGATGTTGCTTGACATTTTTTCTACTAAAGTTTTCCAACAAAATATTACTCAAATTCGTATGTACGAAAAAGCGCCAAAATAGAAAAATCTGTTATTACGGAACTATAATTAGGATACAGTGCGTTGTGCGCTCACCATTCACCACAGTTGTATACATCCTTGGTAGGACCTCATTGAAGCATTTTAAATATTTTTTATTTGGTACGCCAAACATCGACAAACCTAAGTCAAAATAATAACATAAGCTGGGCACGCTACCAATTGGTAGTTAACTGGAGCATTTGCAGTCTACAATGAATAGGTTGTCTAAATGCTTTTATAGTAGTAGCTGTGGTGTTGTATATAGTTCGTAGTATTTTGTTAATAAAGGCATACCACCTGTTAAAAAAGTTAACATATAACTAGATATGACGTAATATATTATTCAGAGCAGATAAAACTATGTAAACATCGCTTGTAGATGTGTGGGAGTGAAAGGCCATCTAAAATCCCTTCCTATAAAACCTGACTATTTGGTTTATAGCTCTCCACAAGTCTCAGATTATTTCTTCTGTGCAGGTCCATTACGATGGTTGGCAGGCTGGCGAGGATGGAGGGTGAGCGCGCGTCTGTCACTACCCATAATGCTGTGCCACTGGCTCATCGCCGACATTATAAGCACACGACCAGCCGCCTACCAAACTTCCCATTTTGACATGGTTAGCACATATCCCAAACACTTTATTCACATTTCTTGCTTCAATTCATTGGAAGTATTTTTGCGCACTCTACGAATTTGTACGTTGACTTTGTTGACGATTTACGTGACGTGTGTTGAGTGAAACCGCAAAGCCAAAGACTAAAGAAAAGAAAGGGATCAAAGTTCCTATACGCGACATATACGCGATATCATAGAGAAATGATAAAGCATTTATCTATGGCGATATAGACGCGATGGACAGGTCAGTCGACGCGACGGTAGAAGCCATCCTCCCGGTTTTTTGGAGGTGGGCGAGGCATCCAATCGGGACGCTGACCTTCCGAATGGTGCATGTGATTTCCGGACACGGATGTTTCGGATAGTTGGTGCACCATATCGTGAGATCAACATTCTGGGTGGGAAGAGATTGTGGCAGGTGGTGTTCTCTTTCTGTGATGCAGCAATGATGCCACGAAGATTATTTGAAAAAGGCCACAGGCCCAATCAGAGAGGATGATTACCAAGTATAGGACAATTTCCCAAGAGGCGGAGAGGCGGTGATTTCCTCTCCTCCTCCCTTCTACGTAATGGGGTCGTGGAGACTCGGGGGATTTTTCACTGGCTTGCACGGCCCCACTTGTTGTCTTTGGAAATACCATGGCACTGTTGAGCGCTTAGTAAGAAAAATCGACTTTCCATTAGCGCAGATGCCCAGTTAAGTCCGGGCCTTCCGTCGGGGTGAGATGTTGAATGCTTGCGTGACTACAAATCCCCTTTCATCTACCCCCGCGGTGGGAGACCTGAGACAGTAAAATAATCATTTCCCACCTCAAAAAAAAAGCTTTTCACTTACTATGATTCTTTTACGTTTAAAAACAGAGTGTATGCAGAATTGCAGACTACTGCTTGGAGGCAGTATATCTAAGACTACGGTGGTACCCACCAAAACGTACTGTTGATGAAGAGACCTCCCACCTGATAAAATGGAGATGTGTCTGCCGATAATTAATTGACACCTCTGAGGTGTTACTTTTATATCTTCGACACTCAACTTTGAATGTAAGATCGACTCAAGAACTCAGTTGGCTGTCAAAAAGTTGGGTGGTATTACTCGCATTATTACAATATCATGTTAAATAAAAAGAAGGATTGCCAGTTTGTCATATAAAATAAAAATAATGTTATGTAGAAAAAAATTTAAGCTAATGTGTATCTATGTTAGCTAACTTGAGAGCCAGTTCGCTTTACTATAAAGGCGTGACAAACAGAAGGAATGACAAACGAAAAGAATGGTACTTACGTCGTAAAAAAGGTTGCACGGAGTTACATCAATGGCAGGAAATCTGGATCTTGCGTACAAGGACCTCTTATACTTTATCTAAACCCTACCTATTTCAGTCAGACATTTCAGGAGGTCAAGGCAGGGCGTTATGGAGAATTAAAAAGGGGTAAGTACTAGAATTGGTTTGTAATATTTTATTGTGAACCCACAAAAATAAGAAGAAAGAACAGTCTAGTGCAAAAATTATGGCCTGAAGGGCATGATGGACTTGGGTTGCTTACGTGATATACGGAATGGCTTATTACTATATTACATTAGTAGTTTTCACGAAACAAAAAATATAACAACCTAACATAAAATTTCTATTGCCTACCTAGAGATGGGGGTCGTAAAAGTTCAAAAAAGTCACTTGTGGGGGTAACTGTTCAGCACTGCACTTGCGAGGGTGATACACGATATTATACCTGCTGTGTAATTGGCTTTTCATGTGGATTCAAACCTGAGTTCGGACACCGGTGGTAGGTGTATCCATCGACAAGATAGCGGCACCGCCGCCGCGCTTCTTTTCAGCGGGGTCGCATGAAGGAGTTGAAGTTAGGTTGTTAAAGCGGAGGCATGCGAGCTGCCTCCCTTATATTGGAATTCCAGGGGCGCTTCTGCCTTATCCTTTTTTTCACCTCAAGTCTTCATTTTGGTCAAAATTTGAAAATATTTTCGTTCCGTAACTGGGCGTCTGACTTCTTCAGATGGTCGTCGCCTCAGTGTCGCTCGCTCGCATCCCGTCCCCCAGCGAGCCCAAAATCTTCACCCCTCTCGGCAAACCTCACCCCGCGGACATCCATCACGTCGTGGGTACAAAAATTACTTATGTCCAGTACCCGACCATCTCTTTCTAACCTATGTGAAACCTACGTCTATACATACAAGTTCGGGCTGTATAGTTTTTGAAAAAACTATAATTACGGGTTTCTCAACCAAACACTCGTATAATATGGACAGTTTAAGTATAGGAAATTTTTTTTAACCAAAAACCTGACATGGTTTAAGTAAGGCAAATAACGTCGTTAGGAATGCAAGTTGTTTACATTGTTGACAACAATTGTTTTTACACCTCCTCTTACACATCTATAGACGATCAGAAAGACGACAAAGTGTTATCATTATATGGTGGATATTTCAGAAAGACACTGTATTATCCATATTCAAGCCCCGCAATTCAATAAGGTCTGGTGCTAGTAAGTGCTGGACCTTCACATTGTCACACCTGCCAAAAGAAAAGCAGCAACAAAATCGGTCCAGCCGTTTCGAGCTACGATGTCACTAGGCAGAATTACTTTGGTTACTTTTATGAAGTAACCTAAGTATTAAATCTTTTAAGTAAAAAGTGACTGCTAAAAAAAACCAGTTTCACTCGAGACGATGTAAGGATTCTAACGATATCAAAATGTGTTTAGAAATGTAAAAGTTATGGTGAAATAATACATACCTACATACATGCCCCGTGGGGTGCCAGGTTAGAATTGCACCTCCTCATATCATCCCGTGGGTGTCGTAAAAGGCGACTAAGGGAATAATTATAATGGAAGGTGGGCAGCAACGCCTTTAAAATAACTACTATCGTACACTGCGATCCCCAAGCCGCCTGCCAAACGTGGGGATTATGGCAAATACCCCCTTAATAGGGGAGGCTGTGTTCAGCAGTGGACGATACAGCTGATACAGTACATACACGATCCCTAAAAAGACCTTTTTAATGGATATCCGTTACATAATAATAGTAAATGACAACCTTTTTTTTTCAGATCACCGACTTCCTGGTTGTTGTGTTGTACTCGCATCTCGTGGCCATACCGTTGTCACTGCTGGTTGAGATACCCGTGCAAAGACTGTTCGCAAAGTTTATTTGAGTAACTAGTTAGTTACCTACTTCTCATAGAAGAAATAATAATGGAGATGGTGAACGAAGAAATATATGAAGCAACTGGTATATAAATTCTATGATTAAATATAATTCCTCATTTATTTTTGTTTTATTAAGGTTTTGTCTGGATTTTCCTACTTTTTAATTAACACGTTGTGAAGATAAGGTAAATCTGTCACACATCGGCTGCATATGCAGCCGATGTGTGACAGATGTGAGACAGAAAGTTAATAGCATGTATTACACCTCAATTTCCTAAAAAACATGTCATAATTTTTCAATATTACTGGACATCTCACTACCGTAATAATTATTAAGAATGTTTTTTTTATAAAAACTTTATCGGATTAAGTTTATCAGACTTTATAATTTTATAGTATTGAATAAACTTCTTTTTAGGGTTCCGTAGTCCTGATAAGGAACCCTTATAGTTTCGTCATGTCCGTCTGTGTGTCCGTCTGTCCGAGGTTTTGCTAAGAGACCGTTAGTACTAGGAACTTGTAATTTCGTATGGATATGTAAATCAATTAGGCCGACAAAGTGGTAAAATAAAATTTTGAAAAATATTTTTTTTAGGGTACCTCCCATACATGTGATGTGGGGATGAAATTTTTTTTCGTCGTCTATCTCTTTGTGTGTGGTATGGTTGAATAGGTCTTTTAAAATTACTTAGGGTTTCCTAATACTGTTTTTCGATATAATGCTCCATTTACGAAATACTTAACTTTAAAATGCAAATTTTTGTTTCAGCAGGGCGTCCTCCCCCTCTAACAGCTAAACTGCGGGCTTAAAAAATCTAAAAAAATTCAAGCTGATAGTGCGTGTTATGAACTTTAAATGAAAAGTATAGCGGTTGAGATAACTTCATTAGTTTAGCAGTAATAGTCGTTGAACTTGGGTGTTGGATAATTTTGTACCAAATATAAAATCTATAGAATAAATCCTCTAAAGTGACTAAGATGAAGTAGTTGGTTGTTTATAAGGGGTAAAGACTGGCATTAAAAACTTAATCTAAAATAAAAGGTCTTGAAACTATAACTATGCCCTATGTCATACCACTAGGTGGACGGACGATATCGTGAAAGGCGCGGGTAGCCAATGGCTACAAGTGGCTAATAGCCGTTCTTTGTGGCGATCTATGGGGGAGGCCTTTTTTTCAGCAGTGGACATCTTCCGGCTGATGATGATGATGGTGATGTCATACATAATAGACTAGCTTTCTAGCCGCGGTACACCCGCGCAAAACTATTAACCTCTTTTTGCGCAGTTGGATAAAAACTATCCTATGTCCTTTCCCGGATCTCAAACTATTTTCATTGGTATATATATAGATATGACAGTACAAAGATTCGACTTATATAGGTATAAAGTACTTTTTGGACCTCATCTTCGCCGTACACTAGAAGTGTTTGCTGTCTGTACCTGTGTCGTACCAAGGTCATCGATTACTTCATTTCACACATCATCAATTTGCTGATTGTACTTCAATAGTGTGTAGACCGAGCTTCAGGTCTTGTTTTATAATACGCGACATTTTCCTAGCGGGAATCTTCATTTCTCGCAATAAGATTATTGTTAAGTTATCATAATATTTTTACTTCCTAATTCGATAATCGACCAATTCTGGCTTTAACAGCATTAATTTGTCGTTCTAAGATACGCGGCTGCCCTGATCTTTTATGGTCTTTGACATAGGAAGTGTTGTTGTATCTGTTGATATTACAATATACGAACATACCTAGGGCTGATACCAAGCTTTTGAAGTGTCTGGAATATGACCGACGCGACGGCTCAATACATTCTTTGCACAGGGCGAATACTACTATCCTATTTTCCTTAACAACTCATTTCATATTGTTATTTGATAATGAACAGTGATAGTTTTGAAGCAGTGATAGCTCAGTTCTGGCTTTAACAGCATTTAAATTTTTGGCCTGCTGCGCGGCAGTCCAAGGCTTTGGCTATGGACTGCCGCGCAGCAGGTCCATGGTTCGAATCCCGCCGCGAGCTTGAGCTTCACCGCATGGTGGAAGGGCATTTTTGCGAATGCCCGCCTGGCTAGCGACCACCCTCAAGTTGAAAATCTGTCGCCAAGCACCTAACGGTATGTTCCGGCAGCTGTCCTTGAGAGCCAGATATTCTAGGTTAAGCCTGTTAACACCTTCGACCACATCATCACTTACCAGCACGTGAGATTGTGGTCAAAGGCTTACCTATCAGCAATAAAAAAAAAAACTAAATATGTATGAAATGGCGCGAAATCGAAAGAAAATTTTAAAGTAATAAACGCGTTCCAAATTCTAAATAATTCTAAAGCTGAAAAGTTTTTATGTTACAGTATTTATGGCCAGACTAGTTATATAGTATAATAGCCCATTTATAAGCTTACTTGCATATATCGGTGTATACTTTTTATTTTTCTTTCATATATATCAACTATTTTATAATAGAATAATTATTTATGCTACAGCAATGAAGTTAAATTCTTACAATGTACCAACGGCTTCTGAATCGCGCTATCGTTACGTTTTCATTCGAGTATCTACCTATAGAATTCACAAATAAACGAATTTTGTTTAATTTTCGAATTACAATGAAATAATAACTTGGCGGCAATCGTACTCTTATTTCTTAGATTTAGCAGGAAGAAAGTGGAGGAGAATAAAGAACTACAGAATCGTTCTATATTGTGATAACGGGCTTCTACGGAACCCTACATTGTGCGTGGCTCGACACGCATTTGACCGTTTATTTTCTTCCTTTTCTTATATGCTTTTTAACCATCATGGCATGGTTAACGCAGAAACTAAGAAACAGCCGGTGTATGAATTCTATGATTATATAATAATTCCACATTATATTTGTTTGTTTTATTGGTTGTGTCTAGCTTTTAATCTTTAATATTTACGATTTGGCTCCACGGATACTGAACGGACCAGCCGTGTTTACAACGTAAATTTAATTTTATTGCCATGTTTTTTTGCTAAATTCAACAGCATGAATAAACTGCAAAGCAATAATCACAAGCTCCCACGAATAGGTCAAAGAAGCTGGCCCAAGCCTTCAACAGTTGAGCGACAACCTGCCATCTTACCTTACAGGTAAAATTGGGAAACGATTATTATGGTCAAGGGTGTCACAATTCTAAATTCTTCGTATTACGTTCGTCAACTTCATTTAACCAAAAGCCGATTTTGTGTTTTATTTTCAACTAAAACATCGGCACGGACAAATCCATGAAAGTAGGAGCCAGGTAAAAAGGGCTCCAATTGGCAGAGCGCCTGGGTTTTAACAGCATTGAACTTGACCAGATGGCATCGCCCCAATCGGAGACTACCTTCAAAGAAAAGTTCAAGCGTTGAACCATCGCTTCCCTATGAGACTGGATTTGTAATTCACTTGTTCGTGCGTTAGATGTGTAACTTTCCACAACAGTGCTGTCACCGGAGTACCAGTACACCGGGTGGCAGTCTGGACCTGTTGTCTGCAGAAGGTCCAAGCAGTTCGCTGTGTGGCCATCAACATATCCGGTCCTTGTAGCTCCTTGAACCAGCTGAGTGAGGTCTAGCGTCAAGGTAAGCTTGCGCATTGGTCCTTGAATGAACATGACGAAAAATGCATTTAGAAAGATTTTTTTATGTTTATGTAAATAATAAATAATTAGACGCTATTTTTTTATGTTTATGTACATAATTCATAGAATTTAGTGCACCATGTTCAATATGATTTTAAGATAATACGTGCAACATAATTTAAAAAACGCGAAATCTATGAATTGAAAAAACGCGAATTCTGGTTTTAAATTTTGGATATCCCGTCATTGCCGTGAGTTTCCGCCTCTAGTACAATGTATTTTCCATTTTTTTTTAATAACTTAATGTTATGTATGACTCTAATGGTCATAGGTACACCGTGATTTGCGAGCTGAAGTGCACTTTATTGCTACGTAACTAGGGTCGCGTATTTATTGGAATAGTTTCGCGGAGTGATACTTCTGGTTCTTTTTATTCTGTGTCCAATGACAATGACTTCGTCAAAGTATGATTAATGTAGTTGTACAGTGGCTTCATTATTAGCAGCTAAATTATTGACATAGGAAATGTAAAAGCTTCAGTTTTATATTATAAAAAAAAAAAATTAAGAGGGTATTAAGGCGATATGGTGTGACAAAGTAACATCTTTGAAAATCGAGATAAAATACTTCTTCGATTACCTAAGTCGCATTCTTTTGATATGTATATCTTCAGTTCATAAACTTAATTATGATCTCGGCAAAAACACGATTACGTAAAAAATCCTCGATAGATTTAATTTTTGAAAAATATGCTTTTTAAATTTTATTATCGCCGATATCTTAAAACTATAATTAATATTAACACTAAACTGGTTTTATTCGATAGTTTATTAGTATATCTAAATATTTGCCTAATATTTTATCAATATCTATAGTGGATGATTTTCTGGCAATATTTTCTCATTATAAACTACGAGATCCCTTGTACCCGTGTCGCCAGTACGCCCGTGACCGCTGTCAACGACGGTACTGTGCTCGTTTCTTTCGCACACGGATTGTATACGCTATTTCGGAATCGACGAATAAATAAATGGGAAACCACAGTATATAAAATAAGGAACGCTTACGTCAGCTGAGGGAGCATATTATGATATTGATAAGAGATCGAAATCGGTAAGTACTAACTAGTAGGTAAGTAACTAATACATTTATCAAATGAATAAGCCACATGATGGCCTTTGTCGGTGTAGAAAATAAAATCAAATATATTTCATATGTATCAGTATTTCAGTATTAATATTATAAATGCGAAAGTAACTCTGTCCGTCTGTCTGTTACGCTTTCACGCCAAACTACTGGACCTATTTGAATGAAATTTGGTATGGAAATAGTTTGAGACCCGGGAAAAAACATAGGATAGTTTTTATCCAACTGTGCAAAAAGAGGTTAATGTTTTTGCGCGATAACCGACATACGCGCAGGTGGAGCCGCGCCCGGAAAGCTAGTGGTATAATAATCACATAAGTAAATGCTTAGTATATTCCACGTTTTGATATTTCCCTATTACTCAGGTTCATCTGTACTGGACGACTTATTTGCATATCGCTGTTTAGTTTGCGCATGTAGCGCCAACATATCAATATCAATAACGATTTCGTCTGCCAACTGAAGAAAGTTGCTCCGATTTGGCTGAAAATAAAAATCTAGGTTGTTCTGGACGTCCTCACTCCCAATGCAGACCTTATTTCGATGACGTCTGCCAAGTGAAAAAAGTTACTCCAATTTGGATGAAAATCGATATCTAGGTTGTTCTGGATGTCCTCATTCCAAATTTGGAATTTATTTTACGATGACGTCTGCCAAGTGAAAAAAGATACTCTGATTTGGCTGAAAATCGATATCTAGGTTGTTCTGGATGTCCTTATTCCAAATTTGGAATTTATTTATTGATGACGTCTGCCAGGTGAAAAAAGTGACTCCGATTGGGCTGAAAATCGATGTCTATGTAGTTCTGAACGTCCGTATTACGAATTTAGAATTTGATTTCCGATGACGTCTGCCAATAGAAAACAGTTACTCCGATTTGGATGAAAATTGATATCTAGGTTGTGCTGGATGTCTTCATTACAAATTTGTTATTTTTTCTTCGATGGCGTCTGCCAAGTGAAAAAAGATACTCTGATTCGGCTGAAAATCGATATCTACGAGTAGGTTGTTCTGGATGTCCTTATTCCAAATTTGGAAATTATTTTTGATGACGTCTGCAGCGTAAGAAAAGTTACTCCAATTTGCATGAAAATCGATATATATGTTGTTCTGGATGTCCTCATTCCAAATTTGGAATTTATTTTTCGATGCCGTCTGCCAAATGAAAAAAGTTACTCTGATTTAGATGAAAATTGATTTTGAAGCGCTCGTAGCCAAGATTGCTTAGCCATTCTGAATTGATCAGCAAAGTTAAGCAACGTCCGCCGCGGTCATGACTTGGATGGGTGACCGCTGGTTGGGCATTACTACTGAGCGCTTCCGTGCTTCGGAGGGCACGTTAAGCCGTCGGTCCCGGTTGTTGTCTTAGGATAGCAGTCGTTACAGCATGGTGGTAGGGCACTTTGCAAATGCCCGCCTTGCTAGCTACCACCCTCAAGTTGAAAATCTGTCGCCAAGCACCTAACGGTGTGTTCCGGCAGCTGTCCTTGAGAGCCAGTAACTCTAGGTTAGTCTGATCAACATCCTCGACCACATCATCACTTACCATCAGGTGAGATAGTGGTCAAAGGCTAACCTATCAAGCAAAGAAAAAAAAAAAAAACGATATCTAGGTAGTTCGGAACGTCCATATTACGAATTTAGAATTTGTTTCCGATGACGTCTGCCAAGTGAAAAAAGTTACTCCAATATGGATGGAAATCGATATCTACGTTGTTCTGGATGTCCTCATTCCGAATTTGGAATTATTTTTTATGACGCCTGCCAAGGGAAAAAAGATACTCTGATTTGGCTGATAATCGATATCTAGGTTGTTGTGGATGTCCTTATTTCAAATTTGGAATTTATTTTTTGATTACGTCTGCCAAGTATGAAAAGTTACTCCGGTTTGGATGAAAATCGATATCTAGGTTGTTGTAGATGTCCTTATTTCAAATACGGAACTAAATTATCAATGACGACTGCCAAGTGAAAAAAGTGACTCCGATTTGGCTGAAAATCGATATCTGGGTAGTTCTGAACGTCCGTATAACGAATTCAAAATATGTTTTTCGAGGACGTCTGCCAAGTGAAAAAAGTTACTCCGATTTGTTTGAAAATAAATTTCTAGGCTGAAACGGACGTCGTTATTCTGAATATGTATTTTTTTCGGATGGCGTCAGCCAAGAGAAGACAAATGACGTATCTCTAAAACGGTATTATGGAGTGTAAATATCAGTAATATATTTACAGTTGTAGTGCGTACTGGGTTACACGGTGTCTTAGTAGTAAGTAGGTACTAATCCGAAATTATCTCAATGTAGACCTACCTACTCTTTTGATAAACGTATTATTCCTAAGACTTTCTGAATACGGAAAAATGAAATATGAACTGTTCCACAGAAAAAGTAATTCACTCTCTACTTAGCAAAATATATGGAAAAGCATAATTTCAGGTTGGTGCCACAGTAAAAGTTCTTAATAATGACAACGCAAAGGAAGGGAAGACTTCAATCAGCTTTTTTCGACCGTTCCGTGTTACCATGTATGAATGTACAGAATATTACAATTACAATACCTTCCTTCTATATTACGATGCTAAGTTGATACTTATTATTATACACATTGAAATAATAAGCTTATTCTGAGATTATACATAAGTATTTGCTGTCATTGATATTTTGCATACCCGCTACGAACTCAATAATGAAACAAAAATTATAAAGATTATGGTTTATTTTTAGTTTGTCCAATCCTTACGCTAGTAAAATAACGTATAATAACCCCGATCTTTATGGCAGTTCCAATGGGGTGGTGTACAACAAACGAGATAGTATACTTTACCTCGGAATTGGATATAACCGAGTAACGTAGCTAGTAATTTTTGGAAGTAAATATAATCGAAAATATGTACCTAATTATATAGTAAATAATTAGCGAATTGACTGTAGATTATCTTCAGCTTATAATTTTCCATAGTAAAGGATGTTATAAGTACCTACTCATTTACTAAATACAAATCTTGAAATTATAAATTTACCTTTTTGTACTTACTACTTATTGCTATAAGTAGATAGATTTATAAGGTATTTATAATTATGACTTATGAGGGTAGGATTGTCTACATTTAAATTTTGTACACATGCTACGGTATACAAAGAAACAGTAGCTTAGGAAGCAGTGATATGCCTGCATTGTTGGCAATGCTACTTATAGAATTGTAATGTTTATAACTAAACAGAACTTTGCTTTTTTTTTACTATTCTAATATGCATTGGCATCTTTCGATCAAGCCCTCGCAGAGCCATAATAAGCCACTGTGTACAAGTGCACTAATTACCTCTTTTGTTGATGATCCGCGTGCTAAGTTACATATCAAAGATTGTTCCTGTGTTACGTACCTAGCGTTTTTGACGTTTTGCTCGTCGTCACGACGATATACATACCTAATTACCTAAATTAAAAAAATCTAGTGGGCACGGTCAATAATATACTTTCCATTGGTAATTTACTTATTAACCTGATTACATTTTATTATTATTTCTTATTTTTTACTTATTTTAATAATATTATTTATAATTTTTCAGATTTAATGCTTTTAGGGACGACAGGTCTGGGGCATCAACATCACTGACTACTCCAACAGCAGTTCACGTCTCAATGCCTGATGAAGCTACTCAGCTACCAAGTTATCTATTATTTGTGTTTATCTAGGGATTGTGAAATTTCGGGATTTACAAGAAAACAGGGATTGCAATAATAGTCCCGGGATTTTTGATAATTATTATAAAATGTGATAACTTTTCTGACTGTTTACACTACTATAAAACGAATGAAATGATGTTTGTTTGTTTTGATCTAATGAAAGAGGTTTATAAACCCCTTTGATAAATTGTTAGGCTTAGACTGGAAATAGGACTAATAGTACGATGTATCATGGTTGTATCCAGGTATCACATAGGTGTAGTGATGCTAGTTGTATTATGCTATAAATATCTTTGTGATGATTACTTGAACTATAAATTAAGCAATTTTTTTTCAGTTGTTCAATACAAAGTACCGTACAATGTCAAGAAGTCATAAATATGTCTAAGTGAGTAATTGTGTTTATTATTATTTTGTAAAAATGTATTTCCGTGAAGCAACTATGTTTTTTTCCAGTGAAGCAAGCAAAAATAATACACAATATCGAATGGAATATCAAGAAGATATTAACGTACCAATGTAAGCACGTTTTATCTGAGTTTCAAGAAGGGCTATGTTTTTCACTCGTATCTTGTACACTGAGAAAAAAAATAGGTAACGCAACCCTAATATTTAACCTAATATTAGGGTTTGGTCGGACAACGTAACGTGTCTAGTATCTACAACCGAGTGCGCTAGGTACTACGTGTTCTTTGTTTTACTTACTTACTGGGTAAATATTGACGTTACTCTCTAAGGTAACGTTTACCTATTAATAGGGTGTTCGACCATTAACGTAACGTTAGGTTAAATATGTAATACCGAATAATTAGGTATGAATAGAATACTTAGTAAAGTTTACCGATACCTTACGACTAACGTTAAAAATACGTACCAAAACGTCAAACGTTACCATTGATAGCAGATTAAATTCATATAATTTATAGGTTAGAATTACTGAATGTATTTTGTATCACTGACCGAGTATGATGAATTAAAAATACCTGTTGTGTGTTATCAAATAGTTTAATGTAACCTATACTGTTACGCTATAATACGTAATTCTAACCATATCGATTAGGCTGCGGTTAATTTGGTAATACGTAATTGCACCATGGATTCGGCTAGATCGACCTAGCTAATAGATTGTAGTAAAGTAATGTGTTTGTAATTATTACCTAATAAATGCTTTTAAAAAAACCCACTCGACAGCTGGTCATCTGTACCTTTTGAAAGAATGCAATTAGCCGTATCAAAAGGTTAAGTATACGCGAAATAGATGGTAGGAGTTACTTTTTTATTATGATACAACAATATTATTAATGAGTAATTGTAAACAAATTACATACGCAAGTAATACGTAGTTGTGCGTAAATGATACCCACTTAGACGGTCTCAAGTACCTTAACATATGTGTTGTTCTAATCTAATTGGAATGCTTTTAGTTAAGCGCTAACCAGTTCTTAGGTTATTGTGACCAAGGCAATGGGGCTCTGCAATATTCTGTATACGTTTTGGTTACCTAATAAAATGTTTCAACGACGTCTGGCTACCATACTATAGGTTCAAGGTACTTAATGTAAAAGGTATTAGTAACTATCTACAAGGTTGTATCAGACTATTGAATTATTTACGATAACGAACTATGTGCGTACCGGTTACGTTACCTGAACGGTGAACAAAACCTTGTTGATAGGTTTATGTACCTTTTTAATAAGTAATTGTAAACTAATTGATAAGTGTGCGGTCAAATGACTGGTATGTTATTGTAACCAGATATTCGGTTGTAACCGTTTAATTAGTAGTTAACGATAAGTAGAGATAATCTACTGTTAGGTATAATATATGTAATAAAAAAAATTGTACAGACCTATTTGACCAGTGAAATATATCTAGTCAGTAAGTTATGGGTACCCAGTTTTATTCTAGGTAACCAACAATCGAGCAAAAATCATAATTATTTTTCACTCAAGTAGTGAACTTAATTACAAAGTTACAGATTTACGAGAGGAAAAGTTATCTATTATAGTCATGCGATAAATAAAGTGCAAGGTTTGCGTACAATATGGTTTTTGCATAATGTTTGTTAACTAAAATAGTTGAGGATACCCGTAACCCACAGACTAGGCTTTATCACGATAATCAATTAGGTCCAAAAACTTATTTACTAGTTTATACTATACCTACAACAGACTTATCGTTAACTGTTAATTAAATTACATCAACGGAATAGCTGATTATTATAATACACAAATCACCGCACAATTCTCAATAAAAAAATATACATATGAAAAAGGTCCTTAATCTGAACTTAATTAATTTATAGAGACTGAGAAACAGATTTGTACACATAGTTCAACTTTTTTTTTTACACAGTACATAGTGTATATCGTATATCTATAATTACAAAACTACCAACTTGCTACCTTTAAGGCTGTTATTTGTACTGATGTGACAAGTACAGAATGCATCGATAAGGAACAATAAACGGAATAGATCACAATTAATATATATTTATTTGTTTCTAATTTCATTGCTTTAGAACTAATCATTACAAAAAAACACAAAAATTTAAATACGATACTAAGTTAACCAGTCAAATTTAAAAAACAAATTAACTCATTTTTCTAGCCTATTGAATTCATTTTTATGGATAGGAACTATCTAATGATTGAAAAGCCGGGCATCAATCAAAATAATTCTTGCCGTCAGTCAAACTTACAATCTTTTTTTTTTTTTTTTTTTTTATTATTATTGCTGATAGGTAAGCCTTTTTTCTCTTTAAGAAATTACAGGCACATGAGACTTAACAACTAATTTACTTGACGACTGTCTCAAGGTGACGGGCGCAGTGCAATTCGTAACTTGTGAGTTGTGACGAAATGCATCTGTAATAGGCAGAGGTAGTCCAATTAACATCAGGTGGGCCTCGAGCTTGCTCCGTCACAATAACATAAAAAGTAATTGGGGTTTACCAAATTGCATAAATAATGCTGTAGTCTAACAGCTGTAATAGTTTATTTTGATTTAGGAAAGTAATATAAATATATAAATAATTAATATTCTATAGCACGACTAAATATACAATTATAACTAAAAGGAAAAGATACACATAAGTAAAAAAAAACAAATAAAAGATAGATATATACACATATACAAACAAATAAAATAAAAGATAAAAAACCGTACAGCCCTACGGAAGCAGATAAAACTTTTTCATTTGGTCATAAATAATAAGAAATAATTGAAAAATTTAAAAACACGCCTGCCGCACCAAAAAGTGTACGAAAAAATTACAAACAAGTTACATGATTTTAATGTTGAATGGCTACAATGTAGGTACTAAATAGATTATATTTACTGTGCAATTAAAACACCATTGAACCCAGAAATGGAGAATAGATAACCAATATTTTCATCGAAGTCGGGGGACATGTAAAGAACTATTCCAAGGAACTGTCCCCCGACTGCAATGAAAAGATTGGTTATCTATTCTCCATTTCTGGGTTCAATGGTGTTTTAATTGCACAGTAAATATAATCTATTTAGTACCTACATTGTAGCCATTCAACATTAAAATCATGTAACTTGTTTGTAATTTTTTCGTTCACTTTTTGGTGCGGCAGGCGTGTTTTTAAATTTTTCAATTATTTCTTATTATTTCGTACCTTTTAGTGATAAAACAATATTTTTGCAAACGCACAATGTGCCACAAAACATAACTTATATTTTTTGGAAATTAATATCACGCAAAAGATAACGTGAAATATATTTTTTTATGATTAATTAATTATTAATGATAACTTTGAGGTCTTTCAGTTCTTGCAGAGACTTTTTGTCATGGGGCTCGTTGATAAGCTTTCGTGGATCTAAAACACCAATTCTTCTAGCTGTCTGACGCGACTAAGAGCG
Source organism: Plagodis dolabraria (assembly GCA_963854805.1). Classification (NCBI taxonomy): domain Eukaryota; kingdom Metazoa; phylum Arthropoda; class Insecta; order Lepidoptera; family Geometridae; genus Plagodis; species Plagodis dolabraria. Next base: position 7,005,756 of record OY978461.1, read on the forward strand.
ACATAAACTTTCATCATCGTCATCATCAGCCGGAAGACGTCCACTGTTGAACAAAGGTCTCCCCCATAGAACGCCACAAAGAATGGCTATTAGCCACTTGTTAGCTACCCGCGACTTTTATGATATAGTCAGTCCATCTAGTGGGGGGCCTACCAACTCTACATCTTCCGGTGTACCATAGTACCATGGTACCCACTTGAGAACCTTTCTTTCCCATCGCTTATCAGTTCGTCGAGCAATGTGGCCTGTCCATTGCCACTTCAACTTGCAAATTCTGAAAGCTATGTAGGTGACTTTGGTTGTTTGGCGAATATCCACGTTCCGGATTTTATCGCGCAAAGTAACTCCGAGCATAGCTCTCTCCATGGCTCGTTCAGTGACTCTGAGCTTGTCCATAAGGGCCACTGTTAAGGACCACGTCTCGGTGTCATATGTCATCACTGGGAATACACACTGGTTGACGACTTTGGCCTTCAGGCACTGCAGGATCTTTGACGAGAAAATGTCGCGTAACTTCCCGAACGCTGCCCATCCGAGTTGGGTTCTTCGGGCGTTTTTTTTTTCGAAGTTAGGCCTACCTAACTGGACAGTTTGTCCCAGGTAAAACTACATAAACTTTGCCCCTTGGCAAAAAATTTAGCGCCTAGATCCACGACGGCTCTGTCCAGTGTCGTTTCTTGCAGGTTGTGCACTGTCAGCCTAACATAATTTCAGTGGTAGCATGTGCCGCTCGACTTTACCTTGACCCCGTAACGCGTCAAATTCGACAGCGCTAGGCTCAATTTTGACATCCAAACTGACTGTGTTGCCACGCATTGTTTTGTCATAGAACTCAACGAAACGGCTTGCGGTAACTCTCCCGGTTACGACGTAGCGCTGGCCATACGAATTATCGGATGACTTCCATAGCGCCATTTACCAAGCCGTGTCCAAATTTATTATTTTTCCGCAACATTACCCTAGTACCAATGGTAACTTTTAAGAATGGAACAATACCTCCTGTTACGTCTTTTATTGTGTAGTTTTAGTGTCTTAATACGTCTTTTATTGGGATCAGAAAGTATAACTTCGGGTTTTGGCCGCTGTCATTTGGTTTTGGCTTCTACGGATGTATCTGATGCTACCACGTCAAACAACCGGCAAATTTTGGCGAGTTCGATGGTCATCGTTTGATTTTGATTTGGTGGTTCGATTCATCCACCTGTCTTGTCGTGGGAAATTTTCGCACATACTCGCCATCTGGTCCAGTAAGTGGTACTCTGCGATGATCCAGGATTTTAACCCCGTAAACTATTCAAAATATCGACAATTGTGGTGTCATCTGCTTGCCTCACATTCTGTGGCAGTTTGCAGAAGCTATATAACGTCCATAAATCCATTTCAGCACTTAAATGTGGCGGTTGTTTAAAGCAGTAGTGTGCAATAAATGTTTCTGATTCTGATTCAGTATGCTCCGCTGACAGATTTAGCTACTAGTGGAAGCTGCATCAAGTCACTAAACAGTAAAATGTTAACACCCCCAAAATAATCATTTCTTGTAGTTGTGTATGAAATGCCTTTCTCTCTGAAGGCGTTCTCCGGTCAAAAAACGCATGGTCTCTGTCCTACCGCATGCCGGTGATTTATTTATTTTTATTACTTGTGTCTACAAGAAGCAAGTGTAGAAACGGATAAGACAATATTTATTACTTTTGATATTAGTTAACCAATGTATATTGAATACTACTGTTATATATTTTTGTTATGTACTAAGCAAGCTCTAGACGGTGATAGTAAAATTTGTAAAATTTTCACGAATTTATTTTAAATTTTATTTTTATTTCATGAACTATGGCCCCCTCTTTAAATTTTTTTAAACATTCACTAGCCTATGTTACCCGGAATAACTCAACGCTTCTAATGATATGACAAACATCAAAATCGGTTCAGCCGTTACGAAGTTATGGTGGAATAAAGAAACTCACAAACATACATACATACATGAACCCTAAAAACATAACTCTCCTTTTTTCAGGCAGTCGTGTAAAAAGAGTAGTTTACGTCGTGGCCCGGGAATATTTGGCCCGATTTTTATTGTGGTGTTGTGGCACTTGTGGCCCACTTTGAAAACGTTATGCCACTGTGGCCCGAAAGCATTCTTCATTGAAATAGAAAAACTGTTTTATACCTTTACAGAAGGTACACGTTTGTTTGGTTGGACAATGGAGTTTATAATCAGGCGACCTTATAATTAACTTGTATGAGGAGGTCTTGCAAGAATAAGGCTTTTTGATGACCACAAAGCGTGTGAAGGACACTGTACCAAGTTAAAAAGTTCCGTCTTTGATAAATGTCGTTGTGTGTTGTTGTAGGACGGAGAGATCTCGATTCGTATGCGTGTGAGTGAAACTGAATTACGCAATATTTAAACAGCGTGTTTTTTTTTGTTGATACATTCATATAAATGTGAGCTTTATAAAACGGAAAAGTGTTTGTTCTATGCCTGATAGGTTAGCCTTTGACCACTATCTCACCTGATGGTAAGTGATGATGTGGTCGAAGATGTTGTTCAGGCTAACCTATAGAATTACTGGCTCTCAATGACAGATGCCGGAACACACCGTTAGATGCTTGGCGATAGATTTTCTATTTGAGGTTGGTAGCTAGCCAGGCGAGCATTCGCAAAATACCCTACCACCACGCTATAACGACTGCCATCCTAAGACAACAACCGGAACCGCCGCCGGCTTAACGTGCCCTCCGAAGCACGGAAGCGCTCAGTAGTAATGTCACCAGCGGTCACCCATCCAACTCATGACCGCGGTGGACCTTGCTTAACTTCGCTGATCAGTTCATAATGCCTAAGCAAACTTCGCTACGAGCGCTTCAAGTCTTTCAGATTCTGAATCACATGGTTGCTACATAATAATTGGATATATAATATGTATGTATTAATACGATTTGCCACATAGACACAATACTTGATTAAGCTAAATTTTAGAGCTCCATTCATGTTTTTTTTATCAAGAGAAACATTTGAAATCGTATTTTCGGATCAAGTATAGTATATTTATCCTTTAAAATATTTTTTATTTTATTGATATCTACAAGAGGTACACTCTTTTTAAAAACATTTTGCACTTCACCTTTTTTTTGCGAGGGGATATAGCATTAAATTGTATAAAATATATATATTATATAATATAAGTTATATATATATTATATAATAAAAAGGGAAAGAGGTCTGCAAATGCAACTAGGGACCTGAGCTTTGCAAGAAATTGGGAAACATGATGATGTTTGCGCAAAAGGTGTTGTTAAAATGATGTTGTATGAAGCAAGAATAGTATTAAGCAGCAAAAAAGGTAAATCAGGAACAGTGAAAATAGGGAACACGATGTTGAATAGAAAAAAGATTTAATACGAGTAATTTAATTATTACTGACAAATAAAGAATTATATATAAACAAAAAAATATTCATTTATTTGTCGTCATTTAGGCACTTTTCTTTAGTTAGATTATGAGTAAAATTATTATGTTAAAATTAGTAATTAGTGACGCTCGATGATTATATTATCACTACGTTATCCGCATACGAAGAGAGCTCAAGTTGGAATGCATCAGAATAGACAAAAATGCGAATTGTGGAGATTATTTATCAGTTTGAATGTCGAATGAAAATGAAGGAGGATAATGGATGAAAGAGGATGGTTGTCACAAGTTGAAGAATCATATCATCCAGATTATTATTAAATAACATTTTCTCATGAACGAGACAAGAGCTTACATCGGAGTGACGAGCACAGTGCGAGAATGATGACACTGCAACTGTGATGGACAGCGGTGACATCTCCGTCGAGTCACTTAACGTCATAAAAAAACAACTTAACAGTTGGCTGCGAGTTTGTCCCCGATTCTGCTTATGTGATCATATTGAGACTTCCTTAAAACCTTCTTGCAGGATTTGGCAGCCTCTCAAAAGAGCTTTCCCTCTTTTCTTTATTCTTCGGCCTTGCGCTCTGTACGTATGTGCTATACGTACAGAGCGCAAAAACATCTAATAAATGTATGCAACACCTGTAATAAATTGTGAATAAAGTGTTCGGGGTAAGATGCTAACCATGTCGAAATGGGAAGTTTGGTAGGCGGCTGGTCGTGCGCTTATAACTTCGGCGATGAGCCAGTGGCACAGCATTATGGGTAGAGACAGACGAGCGCTCACCCTCCATCCTCGCCAGCTCAAGAACCGTCGTAATGGACCTATAGGGAAAAATAATAAAAAACTGTAGATAGCTATTTAACAAATTTTAAAAAGGATTTCTCGTAGGAAAGGCTTTTTGATGGACTTCTTTGATACTTGAGTATCCGTCATACAATTATTCTGTAATTACGTTGTTATATGATTTGCGCAATGACGGAGACGATAACAGCTTTCGGTCCAAGGCAAAAAACGTTTCTGAGCAGTGTATTTAATGAACTGTCTAGTTCAGTTTGGTCCAACTTGAATGGATAACAATTCCTACAAAGTATATTCACGGTATTACGAGGATTTATACTTCACACTCCTGCTTATGACGATTTAAACGCCAAGATGTGGAGGAATAAATTGCCATAACTTGGATACCTCCTCTCGCATCTGCAAAACTATAATCGCACAATAAGTCTCCGTACGAGATAACTTATGTTTAAAAAGACGCAACCATTTTTTATACCATGCTTCGATTTTATTTAACTTTCATCGGTAAGGAAAGATCTATTTTTCTGACTGGCTTTTTCTTCAAAGCAGTAAACCCAGGTTTTGTCACCTGTCACAATATTATAGACAGCCAATGACTGTCCTCAATTAATGTCAGATGGTCAAACATGGAGTGCGAGGTAAGACAAGGAGGGTTGAGTTCTCGGCTCTTCAACCTGTACATCAGGTATGAGCAACCTTTGGTGTGTTGCGTGCCAAACTATACAATAATTATGCAGTCGGGCGCCGAAGCAAAAAAATATTTATTACATGACTCTCCAAAAAAGGAGTGTTATATTTTCAGGGTTCATGTATGTATCTTTATCTACCATACCTTAATGTTTGAGATATCGTTAGATGCATCTTAATAACGCAAGTGAAATTAGGTACATAAAAAAAACTAACTGATGAATTTTTAACGCTATATTGTGAAATATATTTTTTTCTTTCAAACCCATAGAGTGGTAAACATATTAAATCAAGGGCTTTAAAAAATATTTCATAAATATATATATTACTTGCAGTTTTAATTTCCATAGAACGATGATTATTAAATGAAAATAAATAACATGCAGTTGGGTTTTTTACCTGCTATTGAAATTGAGCTCCTCTATCATGTCTTTCATGTATATTGTACATGACTTGATAGAGGAGCTCCACAGCATATACGCATATTGGTTGTTCGTTTGATAGTATGTACATCAACAATATTAGCCTTGCAGACGACATTGCTGGCTCCATCGGTGAGTGCCATTTGTAAGGACTATGCATATATAATTGGACTAAAATATAATTGCAAGAAGAATGAGTGTATGGTCCGGTAAATATTTTTTGAAATGGCGTCCCTTAAAATTAAAAGGCATAGAGCTTAACAGGGTGAAACAATTCAAGTACCTTGGGCACTACGTTACCAAGGACCACTATGATCAAATGGTTATAGAAAGAGAGCGTAAGACGTTGCGGTCAGAAGTAATATGCTGGCACGCAAGTTGGGTCGTTGTAGTACGGAAATCAAAGTATATTCGTTGTTTAAAGTATACTGTCAAACCTTCACGAGCAGCCTGTGGGCTACTTATACGCAGATATCGTATAATGCCTTGCGTGAGCAATATAATTATGGTTTTAGAATGCTATTAGAGCTTCCCCTACTGCAGGGCGTCTGGTATGTTTGCTGAGGCATGAGTCGATTGATGGCTTTCATGCCATCATTAGAAAAACAATACAACCTGCCACAGCGTGTGCAGGGTAGCACTAACAGCATCTTACAAACCATTGCGGGGAGATTTGACTCTTCTTTGCTGAGGACTTTTATTCGAATTCAGGGCAGATATTGTAGTTAGTGATGATACATTCTAAGTTTTCTCAAAAAGGCCTCTAATTAAAAAACGTTTCATGTTAGTTTTATTTTAATATTTTGTCAAAGAATTGGACACATGTCTGAAATAAAAATGTATTATTATTATTATTAAACTTTTGTAGTGTTGCATTTCAGTGCACCACTCGAAACCAGTCGTTTCTGGTCTTCCGCTAAATCATACGTCCATTGAGTGCAAAGCTTCATTCCAATGCATTATACAGTACAAATTTGCTGACAAGTAATTTTTTGTCATTTTCAATTAGTTGTCGTACGGTATCGGATTTTGTAACCAAAGTCACCGGCCGACCTTTACGTACATCATGGAGATGTCCACGTCTAAATTGTTCGAACACAAAGCTTCGATATGGGCCGTCATCACTTAATACCAATTTATGACTCTGGCAACTATCTTGTAAAATTAGACCACAGCAAAAATCGTAAAAAATCATTGAGAAAAAATGTTGACGAGTTAAATTCATTGTGATAGCGATACACCATATTCTAAAGGATGCCACAATTTAAAAACAAATGAATGTCTCCGAAATTAAAAAGTAACAAGTTTCTAGAGAGTTCTATTTTACAATTCCGTAACTGCTTTTTATTGTTATTTTAAGTGGCCATTTCTAAGAACCTTCAGGATGTCGTATTAAGGCCCTTGGGTACGTCAAATTCGTACTTTCTAAAGCGAACTCCTCCGTAACCGCTGAAGTTGAAGACTTGAAAAAAATATATTTTATAGATGAATTCAAGTACAACATTTGCAACATATGATTTTACGGTATTACTATTACTTTTGCCTTAAAAAAAATTCAAACTACATACTATTTCTTGACTTATATGGCGAACTCCTTCTAAACGGCTACGATTTTTGAAAAATAAATTGTACCATTAAATTTATAGATTTTTAGGGAATAAGGGCTCTTATCCCTAATAATAATATTTGATGATCGTGGGAAGCTCTTAATAAAACTCGTAAGTGTTGTGTATGGTAATCGATATGGAACGATGATGATTTTATTTAGAAGCGCACCAATATATATACAAAAGCTAGGATAATTATTATTAATAAGAAATAGGTCGAAGTGGCGTGATGTGATGTCGCGTGATGTCGCACTATCTCCTTTCCGCGCGTCTCGTTGTCCCGCTCCGGCGCTCGCGGGATCTGTTTGATTTGAGACGGCGGCCCGCTCATACCGTTCGCGGCGCTCTCACGGAGCGTGCGTGTGCATCTTTGCCATCGAGACAGTGCGTGTGCGTGATGGACGACGACGAGTGGTGAAGATTTGTGCTGTGCTGCCTGGTGAAGAACGGTGATGCTGCTTCATGTTTCTTCAGCTCAAACCGTTCTTGTCAGAACGACATCCTCCTTGTTTCTAAACTATGACAGTACGTTGCTCTTTTCAGAGCGGCTTTATCTATTGTTTCTGTTACACGACAACATGACAGAATATATATTGTGTGTGCGTTTTATTTAATGTCCCTGGTATGTACTGGTACTGGTAATATGGTAATTGGTAAGGTATGGTTGTACTGTGGTATGTGAAGGTAATCGCGCTAAAGTTCTTGTGTGCTTCTGTGCTGCTACAGTACTCACCCCTTAGCGGAAGCGTACCGGAAGTTTGATAGTGCGTCCACTTTGTGTGGTTTTTAATATTGGCTTCGGTAAGGTAACTTTATCTTGTACTTGATCTTGAGGTAAGTTAACCGTAATTTGCTGTGTAGGTTGACTAGTATTAGCATAATCTGTTGACTCGTTGAGTGTGAAAGCTGGCTTGAGTCTGTCGATTGATATGGTAGCCGACCTTCTTTCTGGTAACTGTAGTTTAAATATCTTGCCGTTTCTTTCTAATACTTTGTAGGGTCCATCGTAGGGTGTTTGTAGCGGTTTCTTGACTGCATCGTTGCGAACAAAAACATGCTCGCAGGTTTGTAAATCTTTGTGAATGAAGATAGAACGATTGTTTCCATGTGGTATGGTCGGTTGGCTAGGCTTGACTGAGTTGATAGTAGCACGTAGTTGGTTTACGTAGTCGTAATCCATGTCGGTTTGGTTTGATGAGGATGTGAAAAAGTCGCTAGGTAGACGTAGGTTGTGTCCGTAGGTAAGCTCTGCGGCGCTTATTCCTGTGTCTGTACGTGTAGCGACGCGTAATCCCATGAGTACAGTAGGCAGCTCGTCAATCCACGTTGTATGTTCTGATAGACGAGTCTTTAGAGATGCTTTGAGACTACGGTGGAAACGTTCAATCATTCCGTTTGATTGGGGATGGTATGGTGTGGTTCGTGTCTTTTTGATTCCCATCATGTGCATTAACTTGGTAAACAGCTGACTTTCGAATTGTCTTCCCTGGTCGCTGGTTAGAGTTGACGGACATCCAAAACGCGTGATCCAGTGCTCATATACTAACTTCGCTACTGTTTCCGCGGTGATGTCTTCCGTAGGTATAGCTTCAGGCCATCTGGTTACTCGGTCAATCATCGTAACTAGGTATCTGTGACCTTGAGGTGAGGTGTTTAGTGGTCCTACGATGTCGACGTGCAGATGTGAGAACCTTTCAGTGGGTGGAAACGTTGCAATGCTGCTCGTCGTGTGTCGCTGTATCTTGCATTGTTGACAACGTGTGCATTGTTTTGCCCAGTTACCTACGTCGCTGTTCATTGATGGCCAGAAGTATTTTTGCGTCATTAGTTTTCGCGTAGTTCGTACGCCTGGGTGACTGATGTTGTGTACAGCGTTGAATGCTTCTTTTCGAAATTCTTCTGGTAGGTATGGTCGAATGAATGACGTAGAGGTTTCACAATATATTGCAGTTGTTGAGTTTGGCATAGCGACTTGCTTGAATGATAGGTTGCTTTGCCCCTCAAGTTGCTTTATTATGTCTTTCTCTCGCTCTTGAGCTTCGGCGATCTTCTCGTAGTCGATTGTAGTAGGGCACAGTATACTGTCTACTGGCATTCTGCTCAGACAGTCTGCTACAAAATTTTCGGCTCCAGAGATGAATCTTATGTCGGTAGTGAACTCGCTGATGAACATAAGTTGTCTTGCACGGCGCGGTGTTTCGGTTGCCGATGGTGGCTTTTGTAGGACATATGTCAGTGGCTTGTGATCAGTGAATATAATTAGACTGCGTCCTTCAAACATTTTTCTAAAGTGCTTCACTGCCATGTAGATTGCGAGAAGTTCTCGGTCGAATGTACTGTAGTTACGTTGTGCGTCTGAGAATTTCTTCGAGAAGTAGCCTAGTGGTTGCCATATTCCGTTTATGTGTTGTTGCAGTACAGCTCCTGCAGCTTGGTCTGACGCGTCCGAAAATATCGCCAATGCAGCTTTAGGTACTGGGTGAGCGAGTAATGCTGCATTTTTGAGCGCATTTTTGCAATCTTCAAAAGCTTGTGAAGATTTTTCGTTCCATTCTATTATAGTTTTGTCTCTTTTCTTCACATTGTGTAAGTAACTGTGCAGTGGTTCTTGTATAGACGCGGCTTTCGGAATATGTTCTCTGTAGAAATTAATCATGCCCAGAAAACGTCTCAGTTCTTCAATTGTTTTCGGTCTTGCGTATTCACAGATTGCTGTGACTTTTTCGGCAGGCGGTTTGATTCCATCTTTGTTCACGGTGAATCCGAGAAATTTGACTTCTGTTTGGCCAAATATGCATTTAGATGGGTTGATTGTCACGCCATTGTCTTCTAGTCTTCGTAGTACAGTTCGGATGTGCTCCCTGTGGCTAGATTCGTCAGAACTCGCTAAAAGTAGGTCATCTATGAACGAATGAACGAAGTCTAGGCCACGTAGGACTTGATGTATGAATCGCTGGAAAGTCTGACCAGCATTCCTTAAACCTGGGATCATTTTTGGAAACTCATGTAATCCCAGCGGTGAAACGAGAGCAGATTTCTCTATGTCTTCTTCGCGGATTTTCAGATGATGGTAAGCGCGGTTGAGGTCGATGACGCTAAATATCTTCTTGCCAGACAACTGGAACGTGAAGTCCTTTATTCTGGGTATCGGGTAGCGGTCGGGTATGGTGACAGCATTGAGTCGTCTGTAGTCTCCAACGATGCGTAGATCACCATTTTTCTTGGGTACTATGTGCAGAGGTGATGACCAAGGGCTTTTGCTTGGACGGCAAATACCTTGTTCTATCATTTTCTCGAGTTCTTCTTTGACTTGTTTGTAACGATGAGGTGCGATTGGTCGGGCACGACTGTGTATCGGCGGTCCGGTGGTTTCTATGTAATGCTCAACTTGATGTTGTGGAGTTAGCTTCGTTGAAGTCAATCTTGTGATGCCAGGGAATTCCGCGAGAATATCGTGGTACGTTTGATATACGTCGATGCTTCGTATTGTCGGAATGTTTGTAGCTCGGACGAATGATTTTGTAGATAAGCTTGTTTTCCCGTCGATTAGTCTTCTGTTCTTGACATCCACGATTAGTTGGTGGTATTGCAGGAAATCAGCTCCGATTATAGGTTTACTGACTTCTGCTACTATGAAAGTCCATTTGAACGGACGGCGAAGGTTGAAATCTATTTCCAACGTTTTCTCGCCATATGTTGGTATTATGGTGTTATTTGCAGCGTAGAGTTGAAAATTTAGTGGCTTGGTGATAACGCCTTTCTTGTTTGGAATGCACGAAATGTTTGCGCCAGTATCGATGAGAAATGTTAGTCCTGTGTTTTTGTCCGTGACAAATAGGCGGTATGAATTTTCTGTTACGCTGGAATCCGCCGCAGCCAACGTATTCTCTAGTTTTCCGAATTTTCAGTCTTGTATGAACATGGCATCGTACAGCGTCTTGCATCTTTGCCGAATCGACGGTGGTAATAGCAATATGGCGATGGAGATTTGCTGCGTGAATTTCTGTAGGCGTCGTTGTTGCGGTCCATAGATCGGTTTCGACGGAAATATGGTTGATTTTGCTGTTGATTGTGTTGCGACTGACTATATTGGTGTGCTGACTTGAGTGCGGAAACTTCCAATGACAGTCTTCGGATTTCTTCAATCAGTAATTGAGTTTCTGCTTGTTGATTGCGCAGTGTAGTTGTACCTGTAGATATTGCTGCGATTTGTGAGTTAGAGCTTGAATTTTCGATCATTTTGTCTGCAAGAAGTGATAGCTCATCGAGTGCGGTTTGAGTCTTGAATGTTTCGCTGACAGCGAGGACGGAACGAACGTGAGCTGGTAGATGGTTTGTCCACATGAGCCTTAGTGTTGAGTCTGGTACCTTATCGCGTGCTAGGCTTCGCATTCTTCTAAGCAGCTGTGATGGTTTCTGATCTCCTAGTTCCATATCAGAAAGTAATTTCTGGAACTGCTGGTTATCAGATTCCTCGTAAACGGCGATAAGACGTTTCTTCAACGCGTTGTACTGGTCTGTTTCTGGAGGATTGTAGAGCAGGTCACTTATTTGTTCGATATCCAATTTGTCGAGTTGTGCTATAACCATCTGCGCTAGCTGGGCTTGGCTCTTCTTCAAATCACTTGTGGCGGCTTCAAAACTGATAAACCATAGACGTGGTTTGTCTCGCCAGAATGGTGGAACTCGCAAAGATAAAGCGATTGAGGCGACTTCTTGCTGCTGAGAAAACTGGCTTTCTGAATTTTCTTCTTGCATCCTGACAATAATTTTCGGTATTCGGTATTTACGGGGTCACCACTTTAGGGTATAAGGGCTCTTATCCCTAATAATAATATTTGATGATCGTGGGAAGCTCTTAATAAAACTCGTAAGTGTTGTGTATGGTAATCGATATGGAACGATGATGATTTTATTTAGAAGCGCACCAATATATATACAAAAGCTAGGATAATTATTATTAATAAGAAATAGGTCGAAGTGGCGTGATGTGATGTCGCGTGATGTCGCTCTATCTCCTTTCCGCGCGTCTCGTTGTCCCGCTCCGGCGCTCGCGGGATCTGTTTGATTTGAGACGGCGGCCCGCTCATACCGTTCGCGGCGCTCTCACGGAGCGTGCGTGTGCATCTTTGCCATCGAGACAGTGCGTGTGCGTGATGGACGACGACGAGTGGTGAAGATTTGTGCTGTGCTGCCTGGTGAAGAACGGTGATGCTGCTTCATGTTTCTTCAGCTCAAACCGTTCTTGTCAGAACGACATCCTCCTTGTTTCTAAACTATGACAGTACGTTGCTCTTTTCAGAGCGGCTTTATCTATTGTTTCTGTTACACGACAACATGACAGAATATATATTGTGTGTGCGTTTTATTTAATGTCCCTGGTATGTACTGGTACTGGTAATATGGTAATTGGTAAGGTATGGTTGTACTGTGGTATGTGAAGGTAATCGCGCTAAAGTTCTTGTGTGCTTCTGTGCTGCTACAGATTGTTATACTACAATTATAACATAGCATTTGTAAATCCATTGATATTTTCCTAAGAAAATGTCGAATTATTCAGATTCAGAACGCTTGCGGTTCCGAGGTGCTCTGCGCGGACGCGAGCGGCAGTGTTGCGCAAGCGTTGGCACGGGGAGGCTGTGTCGCTCGTAGCTCCGCTCGCGCTTTCGACTGATAACGATCTTGTCTTTGTAATAGTGCATTGACACGCGAGATTCGTAGCTGTGTGCGTGCAATGATTCGCTCGCTGCAGAGGGCCAACTTGATTGCGACGTGAAGTATGCGCGGTGACGCTTTATTATCGGTATTTTGTAGACAAATTTTATTCGAATTGTCTCACATATGAAAAGAATCAAAACTTGAAATTGACATTGTTGTGGGTAAATTACAATAGGCGGCCTTATCAATAAGATCAATGAAAAGTTTTATAATATATGTACAAAATTAATTAGTAATGTCTATAACGCTCTCATGTTATAACTGGTTAACTAAAGATAATATATTTTTTTTATATTATGGTAAATAGTTTCCGGCTTTAGTAGTTTGTAGGGTACAAAATGGTTCTCTACTACATTTAGAGTTTGTATGGGGCTACATACATCTTTTGGAGTTCTAAGCTTTTCTTGATAATTGTATTAGGTGTTTTGATATAGGTTAATTAATACTACATAAAGATAACGTCTGCCAAGTGAAGATGGATAACGTATCTCGAAAATAGTGAGAGATAGGTAAGGGAGATTAGCCACGTGGGGTGCCGGGTTAGAATTGCACCTCCCCATATCATCCCGTGGGTGTCGTCAGAAGCGTCTAAGGGAAAACTACTTAAAGGGGGGCAGCAGCGCCTTCTAAAGAACTGCCTTGTATTTTTTGTCATTGATCGCAATGTAAGTTTACATTGCGATCGCCAAGACGCCTGCCAAGTGTGGGGATTATGGCAAATACCCCCTTAAAAAGTGAGGCTGTGTTCAGCAGAGGACGAACTGACTGTTACAGTTACAGTACTGGAAATCGATATATAGGTTTTTCTGGACGTCCTTATTCCAAATTTGGAATTTATTTTTCGATGACGTCTGCCAAGTGAAAAAAGTTAGTCCGATATGGCTGAAAATCGATATCTAGGTTGTGCTGTGCGTCATTATTCCAAATTTGGAATGTATATTCCGATGACGTCTGCCAAGTGAAAAAAGTTACCTAGATTTGGCTGAAATTCAAAATCTAGGTAGTTCTAGACGTCTTTATTCCGAATTTGGAATTTATTTTTCTATGACGTCTGCCAAGTGAAGAAAGTTACTCCGATTTGGCTAATAATCGAAATCAAGGTTTTACTGGACGTCTTTTTTCCAAATTTGAAATTATTTTTTCGACGACATCTGCCATGTGAAGAAAGTAACTCTGATTTAGCTGAAATTGAAAATCTAGGTTGTTCTGGACATCGTCATTCTGAATTAAGAATTAATTCTTTGAAGACGTCTGCCAGGTGAAAAAAGTTACTCCTATTTGGCTGAAAATCGATATCTAGGTTTTTCTGGACGTTTTTGTTCAATATTTGGCATACATTTTTCGACATCTGCTAGGTGAGGAAAGTCACTCCAATTTGGCTAACATTCAAAATCTAGGTAGTTCTGGACGTTTTTATTCCGAATTTGGAATTTATTTTTCGATGACGTCTGCCATGAGAAATAAGTTACTCTGAATTGGCTGAAAATCAATATCTAAGTTTTTCTGGACGTCCTTATTCCAAATTAGGAATTTATATTCCGATGACGTCTGCCAAGTGAAAAAGTTCCTCCGATTTTGCTGAAAATCGATATCTAAGTTGTGCTGTGCGTCATTATTCCGAATTTGGAATAATTTTATCTATGTCGTCTGCCAAGTGAAGAAAAATACTCAGAATTGACTAAAAATGGATATCTAGGTTGTTTTAGACGTTATTATTCCAAATTTAGAATTTGTTTACGATGACGTATGCCCAGTAGATAAAGTAACTTCGATTTAGCTGAAAAGATCGATCGTCTAGAACAGCCTAGATATCGATCTAGGTTGTTCTAGACGTCTTAATTCCAAATCTAGAATTTATTTAACAATGACGTCGGCCAAGTGGAAAAAGTTACTTTGATTTGGCTACAAGTCGATAGTTTTCCTGGACGCTTTTCTATTCGTACTATCGATCTTAATTGTTAATAACTTGTTGTGAAGTGCGTGAATCCCTCTAGGGTGAGTTCCTTATTTATTATTGTTATTTCATAGTGCTGACTAAAACCTATGTAACGTAAACAGCTGTGCTGCCCTACCGCGCTAGACTGTGAGTTTTAAAATGTGAGTCGCTGGTAACAGTACCACGATCGTGTCGGCGCGGCTTGGCAACAGTTGGCTGAGGAATATCAGCTACTAAGCCGGTGTCTTCCTTCCAGGATTCCACTTCACTGATTAAATCCGAGGACGGGTGTTTCGAGCACTCACTACCGAGATCCAGAACTATCAGCTGACGCCAAGACCGCCACATCTGGGACCTGGATCACGTGTACTATCAGGCCAGTGTCTCCCTCCGGTCTATGTAACTTCAGTAGAACTGTGCGGCTGTGCAACCTGATAAGGCTTGGCCTAATAAACTTTTCAAACCTACTCCCTGAGTTTACCTACCTACCTGCTGGCCGTGGGATGATTAGCAGTTCCCTATCGCCGCAGTACGATAAGAGTAGAAAAATTAAGATTACTTATCAAAGACGCACGAATTAACATCAAAATAATATTTTGACTAACCTCGACGTTTCAATCAAGTTGCATTGACCGTGGTCACGAGTAGACTGAAGAAGTGGGTGTCATCGTCTTGAGGAGCGGCGGGAGCGATTTAAATCTACCCCGCTTGGTTTTCGTTAGTGTAATTTAGAAACATGAGTTTAGTTCACGAAAGTTTAAAGAAAAGTACTTATAAATCAATTATTCAAATCTCCTAATAAATGAGAAAGTATATCGGTTACCTTTTCACGATGGAACCAATCTTTACAATATAGCTGTAGATAAATTGCCCATATTATTATTTCCTAGACAAGAAATTATTCATCTCATATCTCGTACCCGGAAAGTAGTGGTTGTTTGATGCGAGTAGCGGGTGGAAGACTGCTTCCCACCTATGGGCGGGAAAATCTAAAGGTAAATACTTCCTTCTCTAGGGCCGACATGTCCAATAGCACAAACGTTGGCCATTTTGTATTTTTGCGTACGACACAGTCGTCCCTATTCTTATTTTTCAATGTATTTTCGCCATTATACAAATCTTCCTTTTATATCGTCGTTTTTAAACGAGTAAATCCGCGTCGGCTATAATCTCATTTATAAGGAGATTTGAATAAACGATTGATTATTATAATTTTCTTACTCTTATCCGATATATATTAGCGTTTTAAAGATACGTCATTTATCTTTACATAGCAAACGTCATTGAAAAATGAAATCCAAATGTAGAATAATGACGCCCAGCACAACCTAGATATCGGAGTAACTTTCTTCCCTTGACAGACGCCATTAAAAAAATAAATCTTAATTCGGAATAATGACGCCCAGCACAACCTAGATATCGATTTTCAGCCAAATTGAAGTAGTTTTTCACTTGGCAGACGTCATCGGAAAGTAAATTCCAAATTTGGAATAAGGACGCCCCGAAAAACCTTGATATCGATTTTTTAGCCAAATCTTAGTAACTTTTCTCACTAGGCAGACGTCATCGAAAAATAAATTCCAAATTTGGAATAAAAACGTCCAGAATAATAAGAATAATATAAACAATAATATAAATCTTTATTTAAGCCAATAACACTTTTTCCAAATCTTGTATTGCTGGTGGTCTTCACACTGCGACGTTGAAGTTTGTATCGTTAAGACCTTAATTGATAGCTGTACAGTGCACAGTTGACTTCAGTACAATTTTTCACGCAAAATAGTTATAAACATAAATTTAACTTACAAATTATCCATAAAATAACATCTTGTTCAGTTTCATTCTTTTTTTTTTATAAATTATCCACACAGGTGGTATTTATATTTTAACTAAATTTGTGTTATTTACGTGTTTGTATGTATGATGCTATATGGTAATATATAAACTGAAAAATTCAGGACTTGATTATATAAATATGTTTTAATAAAAGGGCTAAATCTTCTTGCAAGAGTTGTACGAATGACAGGTTATTTTAATTGGAAAACTCGTTTATGTAGTATATTACTAAAATTTGCAGATTTTTTAAAGAGTCTGTGTGCGAACTGAAAACAACCTATATTGATTTTCAGCCAAATCGAAGTACATTTTTCACTTGGCAGACGTCAACGTAAAACAAATTCTTAACATGGAATAATAACGTCTACAACAACCTAGATATCAATTTTCAGCCAAACCGTAGCATTTTTCTTCACTTGGCAGATGACATTGAAAAAATAATTCCAAATTCGGAATAATGACTCTCAGCACAGCCTAAATATCGAGTATCAGACAAATCTGAGTAACTTTCTTCACTCGGCAGATGACATTGAAAAATAAAGAAAAGGAATAAAGACGTCCAGAACAACCTAGGTAGGTACACTATACATTTTCATTTGACGACTGATCTCAGTCGCAGTTGCAATTGCGGATACTCACTAGAATCGTACGGTAGGAATATAAAGTGCCATGTTACCGGAGCGCATCGCGCATCTGCATATTCTTTGACCGTTATATTTGTGCAGCGAGCGCGGAACGTATGCGGCGATGCGCGAGTAAAGTAAGCTCGATTAGGTCCAGATGCTCAAGGCCATTGGCGACTCTAATCGCCTTAAGAAATGCAAACTTAATTTAATATAACGTCGTTGACAAAATCTCATAGGATTATATATGTTCATAATGATAATATTATATATATAATCATCAGCAGCTAAACTTCACAAATACGATTTCCATAGCCACATTATTTCTTTTATTCTTTGTAGAACTATGTATATGTAAAAACTCACCATCTGCCTTAAAAATAGAAAAAAACAATAACAAAAATAGGCAGCAGAACATAGGCCTCTCAACAGCCACGTATAATGCCATCACTAAAGGTTGCCTGCAGTCCCGCATGAAGGACCCCACCACCACGATCCACACCATAAACACTGGGACACTCCAGTTTTGCATCCATATGATCCACTGAAACAACGTACCATAAACATACATAACGTCATCAATTCATTAATATCTCACCTGAAGGTAAGTGATGATGTGGTCGAAGATGTTGTTCAGGATAAACTAAAATTACTGGCTCTCAAGGACAGCTTCCGGAACACACTTGGAGATTTACTACTTCAGGGTGGTAGCTGGCCAGGCAAGCTTTCGCAAAATGCCCTTCCACCAAGCTATAACGACTGCCATCTTTTGACAACAACCGGGACCAACGGCTGAACCCCCTCCAAAGCACGAAATCGTCCAGTGGTAATGACACTAGCGGTCATTGTTACTGTAACTCTTTCTTAAAAAACTGCAACTTACTCAGAAAATTCTCTAAAATAGACTTATGTGAAACTTTTTTTATAATGCCATTTTGTCGTAAATGAGGAAACAAGAACTATAGCCGTATGTATATAATGGTATGAGAATATGAAAAGCGTAAATATGATAGCATGGGAATTGATTTCTTTCGAACCTTGTGTAACAATTTACTATTTCATGAACAACTTCATTAACTGTACAGTTTCAAGTAAAAACATTTTTTATACAAACAAGTATTAAAATAATGAACGACTAGTAGCCTTCCAAATTATTATTATTTAAGTATGAATGGGATTTATAGTGTAGTAGTTTGGGCACATAACAAAAAGGACCAGACCTGTAGGATCATCACATTCTACAGGGCGTCTCTCTTTATAATCCCATCCGTATGGATAGGCAGATGTACCTGTAGGTAGCTTATTACCTAAATTGCGGAGTTAGCCATGCCTGGTTTGGGTTTGTTCGTTACAATAAACAATACTCATTCACACTAGTGAAGTCAACTAATACAATAAGAATCGATACAATATTTTATAAGTCGAAAAATAAACGTTTCTCACCGGCTTCTTCTCATCAATATTGGTATAGTAATTCTTCTCCTGCAGTTCATAATGCAGATGCGCCGCGAAGAGTCCTGCGAAGCACGCAGGTAACGAACCCCATGTTGAAATGTAAAATCCATCGTAAGACTCCACATTACGATAAATACCTCGTATATTTCTGAAAAAATAAACTATAACTTTAAATATATTTGTCGCCGTTGGCACCATGGGGTGCTGGGTTACAATTGCACATGCACTTACAAATTGCATCTCACGCGGGAGTCGTACGGGGCGACGAAAGGAGAAGTACCAGAGGGTGGTGAGCAGCGTCTTCTGAAGAACGGCCTTTTCGCTCTGCGATCTCCAAGTCGCATTCCTAGCGTGAGATTTATGACCCCTTCTTAATAGGTGAGACTTTGTTCAACGGTGGAAGTTAAAGCTGTTGATGAATCAATAATACTTAATGAATTTACATACAAGCTATTCCCTCGGTAGTGGAATCATATCTCCTCCTTGCATCTTACTTAACCTGTGCAATCTCCTTTATTATACTGATAGTTTGACAATAAGTGAAAATGATTTTAAAGTTAATTTTACATATTTTTATTTATGTACCTATCCTTAACCTGTTTCCAGGGGATTTGTGTTTTTTGTGCTCACTTAATAATAATGGCGCCCAACGTGGGGCTAAACTTAATTTTTTTTTCAATTTTGTGTGCAGCGTGAGTTGTTGACGGGACTCAGCGCGACACAATGTATTTCGTAAGACGAAAAAAACTTTTTCATCATACGAAATACACCTTTAGAAAAATTAATAAACTCAGAAACTCTGTTTGTAAATTTTTACTTTTCACTTCGTTTATATGTGCGACCTTAAGTGTCATAACAAACGCGAACGTATGCTGGGAGTCTAGCATTTCTTGGCATTGTCAGCGCTGCCGTCTTTGCATCTGAAGAGACACAAAATCAATTCACCGCAACGCTGACATATTTGAGTGGTGCCTGCGCTGACAACGAGCAGGCCGCTAATATGAATCCGCCACCAATAGATGGTGCTGCAGCGGCTCAAGTCATGATGAAAACCGATAAACTTATGTTCTGAATAAACATGATCAGTCATAACCGCCCTGTAAGTACACATTTTATTACTACTGGAACTGGAGGAAACTTTGCTAAAGCTGTGGCTAAAGGTACGCGTGTTTTGACGGAAATAAATCGAGCAATGTTCAGTATTTTATCGACTTTCACACGATTGACGACTGAATTGCGATAAAAATAAGGAATCCCTTCAAGGTTACGACTTCTATTTACAATTCAAAATAAAAAAAAACTGTTTTGTTCTAGATTAATCACCACAGTTTTATTCTAAACGGAATCGTAGTATTTTTTACTTAGTACCTACAAAACAGCACTCATTCTAAGTACTTACATAAGTACTATGGAATTAGCATGAACGTGAGATAATTTCATATGTTTTTCTAATAAGTAAATGTGCTGTAAAGGCAATGTCGTGATATTTTACGCTAGCTAAATGTCTTCTAGCCGTATCCAATTTGTAAGGAAGATGTTATGAAACTATTACATAAAACACTTACTCTGGCAGTGACAAATGCACCAACGATATCCTTCCTGTATAGTAGTTAACGACTCCGCACATGGCTGTGCTGATGATGAACAGCATCGCGTAGAGGCGGAGTGCATGCTGCCTCCGACGGCACATAATGATGGTCAGGATAGAGGTAACAATGTGAAGATGCATGTCTACTGGGATATACCTGAGAATTGTTATCAGATGTGTATTATAGTCTTAGTATATAGTCTTATTATAGTCTGAAAACAGCTTCATCTATGGAACTGACATTTTCCAAGTTTATAGACAGAAAACGTCAGTTGAGAATGGATTCGAAATGGAGTTGAATTAAGAGTATAGTATTGATTTTAACAAGAGTTAATGATAGAAAACGAAACAGTACTGTACTAAACTTTTTTTACGATAGGGACGAATCAAGGGACTGCGATCTCCAAGATGCCTGCCAAGCGTGGGAATTATGGAAGTTCCTCCTAAATGGGGGAGGCTGTGTTCAGTAGTGGACAATCCGGCTGATACAGTACAGTAAAATAAATAAGAAAAACACATTAGTTCGCATCAGCTCGAGTCGTTCATCTCAAAGAAACATTATGCCGTGGGTACTTAAGCTTTAAACTCAACTACTTCAAATAAAAAACTTACCAGGATGGCGGCAAGCACACATCATATTTTTCCACCACGTTATTGAGAAAGAAGGCATGTGTAAAGAATTTTCTTCGGCAGATTTCGCTTTTCTCTCCGATGACGGCGGAAAGAGCGCCCGAACGGGCTTGTGGCCACCAAGTGGCAGCGTAACCCACCAGCAAAAGGTGCACTGGTGCTATCCTGGGAAGGAATAAGTTGAAGGTCACAAATCAGCATTGTAGGTACACTGGGTTTATCCATGTGTAACATAAATCCATTTATCAATGTTAATGCACTTTTTTTAGAGTGTAGTGAAAAATACAGTGAAAAACCAACAAACTAACTTCTGTCCATGACTTCGTCCGTATGTAATACGAATTTAATAATGTGCTGCTTCAGGAACCTCTTAACTCTTAGCCCATTGGGATTAAAAGTATTTGTGCCATTTCAAGACCTAAAGAATAACCTTTTTACCAAGTTTATCAAACTGTTCAACCTTTATGGAGGTGAGCTTTAGTAACAACTGTTGCATGCATAATTTTATTAGGATGTGAAGAGAGGTGATAGAGCGAAAGTTTTATAATAACTTTTATAACAAAAGCTTTTAGCAAGTGGAAGCTGGAGGTCACAGTGTGAGAGGTTACTCATGTAACAATAATAAGTTTCTTATAACTAGAATCCCTGAGTTCAAAGATCCTCATAATTGTATTATATTTTATATAACAACACATTGTAAGAAGACGTTTAAAAGAAAGGCCCCAAGTTTCTTGCCCGTTCTTTTCGCAGTGGCTCTATAAATTTTGTTTGCGGAACGTGGCAGTACAATGTAGTATACTTCAATTATAAATTTGTAATTGACTTTCATAAGAGCGTCTTAGACGCCTAAATTGAATAAATGATTTTGACTTTGACTTTGACTCAAATATCCTCGCTCAAAGAAACGGGCGTGATGTTTGTAAGCTTCGAGCATCTATTGGTAATGATTGAAGTATGTAAGTATTGAATATACAAACCGGACTATCCTTTTAAGAGTCCAAATTGGCAGCAGTACCAAATCAATCTGGTGTTTTTCAGAGTACAATAGTATGTTGTAGGCGGTCAAAGCAGTGCCTATCATCACAAACATCTGGATGAGGGATGTGCCGTTGGACCCAAGCACTGCAATTTTGCTGGAGGCAAACTGGAAGGAACAATAGTAGAGATTTTCTATCTGTTATCATTTACTTACATCATGGGCCCTAAATTCACATACATCTAATAATAATAATTCATATAATTTAACGTTTTAGAGACTTGTTCTAAAGTCACAAACATTTAAATTAACCTTGTGAAGTATTTATACAGGTTTGTGGTGCTTATAGGTTTGGTAACCATTTCACATGATCATGGAATTGGCGTGCATAGAATAAAATTAGCCGTATTATATTGAACAGTAACTGAACACCAATACACCAATGAGTATATCTTACTCTTAGTTACCTGATAGATTGAGTAGTGTGCTATCTAGATTTGGGACGGAGATGTTAGCCATTTCCTACTTTTTCTGGGTTTGAGGCTGGGCAATGCGTGGTGACCGAATGCTGTTGGAAGCGGTAGCTTGTGCTATTTTTAAATTACTTAGTTTACTTAAGCGCAGGTTACACAGTGCGAGCTGGGATGCGAGCTGACCGAGTCAGTTACTGAGGTGCAGCTACTACGCACGTGTGACCACATCATACGAGTTACTGTCATGTACGAGTGGGACATTTGCTCGCGTCCGAGTAACTTCAACATTTTTTGTTTTCACTCGCATGCCGTTTGGTCGTTAACTCGCACGATTTTGCGCAATTAAAAATTAATTTGGAGCAATTAAATTTGAAAGTATTTCCTCTTGTTTAGGTGTCACTCTCATAACCGCTTTATATTCTCGGGGATCTTCATCATATAGCTCTTTAAAGATTGTGTGCGTTGCCCCTTTTTTTTGCAGCCAATTCCTGACCCAAATACTTCTTTTCTTCTTCTTTTTTTGTATAGCTCTTTCAATTTTAAGTATTTCAACACAAAGTATTTTCGTAACCGCTTTTATTGTGGTATGTACTGTGATTAAACGTGTATTTTGCGACAACATTGCACCAGTGATACAGACGAATTATGCCAGTACACTGGTGCAGTAGCTGTCTTCTGCGACGCCAGCAGTTGATAGTTGATTGTGCATAGTGTGACCGTGCGAGGCGAGTCGAGCTACTGTCATACCAGTACAAAGGCCCAGTAGCTGTCTACTGTCACATCAGCTGCTCGCACTGTGTAACCTATCCTTTATTTATTAAATATAATTTAGATGTGACAGCTGTCAAAGTGACAGTTGATGTTGTATTTTTTAGCTTTTATTTATTGTGTACAAATGACTACATTCATAGAAAACTCCAGGTCACGTGTTTATTTTTACGCACAAGTAAACATAACGGAAAAAAATGGTTTTAGAAAGGATGAAATCTGAACTGCATTAATCTATCATGTAAATAAACCATAGAATGAGTCTGAAGTTCAACGGGGTCATCTAGTAATCACATCACACAGCTGAAAAATAATAAATGCTTTTAAAGTTTTGCATTCCATTTTTCTCCAATATCTGCTGAAAGGACATTCCTGCGGGGCGATCACGTATCTTCTGTAGCAATGATATGCTGATTGCAACAATCAAAAATGACAGTTTTGACAGATTTTGTAAGACAGATAGGTAACAGACGTTCATGCGCCTAAACGTTAGTCGCCGACCGTTTTTTTCTTTTATACCTGAGACGATAACTGGCATGTACATTGATCGAATTAAACATTTCGTAATATCCATTCTAATAAAGAATTTGTAATAACAGTTTATATACAGGTTGTACTTCCATGGTCAGTATTTCCTTTAATTTTATATTATTATTATTCTAAAATCTAATTTATTTTTTTAAATCTAATTGAATCAAAATTTAAGTTTATATAGGCATTTATTTTAAAATACAAGTAGTAATTTCTTCTTCCTCCTCTTATACAAATTAGCCCAAAATATATCTTCCTCCACACCGCTTCAATTTTAGTGTGTAATGGCCAATGGGTATCTACTACTACTATTGGATACTGCAACACGTTTCATACGCTTGATATATCCTGTAAAATAAAACCCAATGTTAAGCGACTATGATATTTTTAGTATTTTTATGTTTTGCAATAACGCATGCTCTGCGGATAACATTAAAAAACCAAAAAATTACTAGAGGCAATAAGTCATGAGCGGGAAAAAAATAAGTTTTTCCGAATACGAAAAAAAATAATAAGAAGAAATTACTACTTGCATTTTAAAATATATGCCAATATAAACTTAAATTTTATTTATTTCTTAGGAAGACCAACAGTATAACAAATATCTTAAATATAACTAATAACAACAGATAACCAATTATAGTTCCTCACGGATAGCTATCTTAAAAATGACATTCAAATAATGAACACTAGGATACAACTTAGTCTAAACATTATGCTTATAATTAAATTCAAACAGTTATAGTCGAAGAACTCTTTGCTCAATAGCCGCCTAGCCGATGCAATGCTTGTACAAAATAAGTAAAGGCCAACTCTCTTATTTACCTCATTAAAATTTCTGCTCACACGTAACAGGTAAGAACCTTTTACCTTTATTTGTTTTATTTAGATTTTAGAATAGTAATAATATGAAATAAAAGGAAATACTGACCATGGGAGTACAACGTGTATATATACTATATTATTACAAACTAGTAGAATGGATAGTACGAAATTTTTAATTCGATCAAAGTATAAGCCAGTTATCGTCTCTGGTATAAAAGAAAAAAACGGTCGGTGACTAACGTTTAGGCGCATGAACGTCTGTTACCTATCTGTCTTACAAAATCTGTCAAAACTGACAGTTTTATTGTTGCAATCAACAGTTCATTGCTACAGAAGATACGTGATCGCCCTGCTGGTTATTTTCGTGTTTTCATTTCCATTTTTATTATACCTATTATTTAATGTCTTATCGTCGTATGAACTAGATTGGCACGAAAGTTAGATAGAGAAAATCAATTTCGTGGTAATAATTTAGGTAGGTAGTTAGATTTTTTTTTTCTTTTTTTTTTCTGCGCGGGTAGGAGAGTATAAAACATCTATAAAATTTTGTCTGAGTAAATTTATTTAAAAATAATAAGTTGATCTTCTCCTTTATGTCTAAATTTAATGTATAATTAAAATCTAGTACAAAATACTTGCCAGTGGGTGTTATCTTTATCATATAGTCACTTCACACAACATTAAACTGAGATAATTATACTGCACACATTTCAATTTCAATATGGAGGCAGTACAGCATTCAATGGCCCAACTCCAGCAGTTATTTATGCAGCGGATGGATGCTTATGAAGGTGAGCTTCAAGTTGCAACTCCTTCAACCAATGTAAACAACTTGACATCAGACTTTACTGCATTCCGCTCCTTTATTATGACAGCTATTCAATGCCTTCAAGATCAGGTGGCCATGCTTGTTCAACAGCAGGATTCTATGGAAATGCGTAGTCGTCGTAAGATCCTGCTGCTACATGGCGTTGTGGAATCCAAGGATGAAGATACTGCATCAGTGGTAGCCAGGGCCGTAGCAACTCACACGAAGTTAAGTGTTACTGTCGAGGATATCAGCCGCTGTCACCGAATGGGTCGTGCGTCCACTCCTGATAAACCCAGACCAATCCTGTTCAAATTGCGTACATTGGAGATTAGAAACAAGATATGGTTCGCAAAGACGGGTTTAAAAGGATCCGGTTTAACTCTATCTGAGCTTTTAACTAAAACACGGCATCAAACATTCATGGTGGCTCGCCAAAGATATGGCATTGGCAAATGTTGGACGAAAGACGGTTTCGTGTTAATATCGGGTGCTGACGGAATACGAAATCGTATCAGCTCTCTTGCAGAGCTCGATAAGATTGGTGGAACGGAAGCACCGATTCCAGTGCATGATGCTCCCAAGGAGTCGATAGCTACAGCCAAGCCGAGACGAGCTGCTTCCAAAGAGCGATGACATTACTGCTTCAATCTCTTCTTGATGGTATAATTAGTACATAATTTTGTTTACAATATGGTTTGTTCGTATTTGGGTATTTGGTACCCTATGTATGTCTTCTAATTTTATGCACTTTACGTAGGTAGTTAATATGTAGCTTTTGTCCTTTTTACATCATTCTAAATAATTTTACTACCTTCTCGTATCAAAACAGTTTTGACATTTGTTTTGACGTTGAAGTTTTTTATTTCACATCAAACCATAGAGTTTATCACCAACCATAGAGCTTATCACAAACAATAGCTTATTCTGTTCAAGCCTGGTGACAAAATGACCTAAATTTAATTAACTCATATTGTCATAACATAATTTACAATTTGTTATATGCATATATGTGTCTGATGTGGTTAGTTTGTGTCTATGTGTTGGTGTTTTTATTCATTTTTTCTTCTCTGGGTAAAAACAAATATTAGTATCCGTGTTATATTGTGCGTGTTTGTTAAATATATTCTTTGACCTACTGATACCCAACTGGCAGGTGGATACTTATAAAAAAACCTCTTATACTAATATATTATAATTATTTGTAAGTATATATTTAGTATATATAAATATATTTATTAGTATATTATATTACAATATATATATCTCATATTAAGAAATATGTTAAACTTATTTAAAAACGCGGATGATAGTGATAGTGCTGAGTATTTGTCATTGTCTTTTAACAGTTCTCTTAGTGACCAGAGTTTCGTAAGCATTCCAACGCTTAACGATACTCTCGACGCACAGTTTTCTGATGTACCGAAGAATTTTAACGTGATTCATATCAACGCGCAAAGTATTCCGGCAGATTATCCCGATATGCAGGCATCTCTAGTTCACAAAAATATTCACGCCATAATAGTCTCTGAGACATGGTTCAAGCCGTGCTTACCCTCTTTATCATATCTTAGCCCGGCTTTAACCTAATCCGAAATGATCGTAGTGACATCAGTGGGGGTGGGGTAGCTATTTATCTTAGATCACATATTCCTTTCTCAGTAGTCAGTACCTCATCCCAACCGCCTATATCAAATGCTGGTGAGCATCTTTTTGTGGAGGTTCTTCTTTCACATAATAAAATCTTACTCGGAGCCTATTATAGCAACTCTTCTTGTAATAATTACTTCTCATCATTTGAACAGATCCTTGAAGATCTTACCCCTTCATATATCCATACCATTATCATGGGTGATTTCAACACCTGTCTTCTCAAACGTGATTGTCGTACTTCTGCACTAGAATCTGTCATTAATTCCTGCAACATGCATATTCTACCTCTAAATGCTACTCATCACTCCCCTAACTACTCTCCTTCACTTCTCGACTTGATTATAGTATCATCCACCCAGCATGTTGCTAAACACGGTCAATGTTCAGCCGATGCCTTCTCGTATCATGATCTGATATTCCTATCTTACAAAATTCGTCCTCCTAAAGCAAAACCTAAAATCATACTTCAGCGCAATTTTAGTGGCATGGACCAGGTAGCATTTCTTAATGATGCCCATGTGGTCGACTGGTCTCCGGTATATGATGCAGTGACTGTGAATGACCAAGTTGCTATATTCAACTCCTTATTAACACAGTTGTATGATAAGCATGCCCCTCTTCGAGCTATAAAATTAAAGCCCCTTCCAGCTCCTTGGCTAACCAATGATATAAAAGTGTTAATGCATAAAAAAGTTGTCACTAAAAGTAAATACAAGCGTAGACCATGTGATGAAAATAAAGCTGTGTATGTTAAATCTCGCAATCGCTGCAATATGGTGTGTAGGGATGCTTTACGCCACCATGTTCACAAATCTGTCGCTAATGAGGACCCTGCCAAAGTATGGAAATTTCTCAGGTCATTGGGAATAGGTAAATCACGACATGAATCTATTCCAAATGATGTAAATATCAATTCTCTAAACCAACATTTCTCTTCGTTGTCTGATATTAACATCTCAGATAAAAACAATACCTTACGTTACTTTTCAACTTTACCGACTCCCGACCATTCGCCATTTATTTTTAATCAACTGTCCGCTTGCGATGTTAAGAAGAGCGTAATTTCAATCACTTCTAATGCTGTTGGTGTTGACGGCATAAGTCGTAACATGGTTATGCCCATACTAGATGTTATACTTCCTGTTCTCTGTCACATTTTTAATAACTCTGTCTCTGATGGAGTATTTCCCTCAATTTGGAAAGACGCTCAAATTATTCCCTTGGCTAAAAAATCAAACCCTAAATCTTATTCCGATTATCGACCCATTTCAATCCTTCCATTCCTGTCAAAAGTGCTCGAGCGTCTTATCTACAACCAAATTAGCAAGTTCTTAACTAGTAACAGACTTTTAAACCCTTTTCAATCTGGCTTTCGACCTGGGCATAGCACAGTAACTACTCTCATAAAAATTACTGATGATATCCGTCTTAGAATGGACAATGGCGAAGTTACTGTATTAACTCTTTTAGATTTTAGCAACGCATTCAACACTGTGAATTTTGACATTCTTCTTGCTCTCCTTAGCTCAATTAACATTTCTCCAACGGCAGTTGATTGGTTTCGCAGTTATCTGTACGGGCGCAGGCAGCGTGTTCGCCTTGAAGATGAATACTCTTCCTGGTGTAGCACGACCGCAGGTGTCCCGCAAGGTGGCGCCTTATCTCCTTTATTGTTTGCTTTATTTATTAATTCGATTTCTCACAACCTCTGTTCTTCCTACCACCTATATGCAGACGATCTACAGATTTATTCTAAGGCTCCAGTGAATAAACTACCTGAAGCCATTCAGATTGTTAATGCTGATCTTGATCGCATAGCTAAATGGAGCAATTCTTTTGGGTTACAAGTAAATCCCATTAAGACACAAACAATAGTTATTGGTAGCTCAAGATTAATGTCAACAATAGACTGGGTATTACTTCCTCAAGTTTTCTTTCGTGGTATTGCTATTCCCTTCAGCAGCTCTGTAAAGAATCTTGGAATAACAATGGATCGCTATATGAGGTGGGATCAACAGTTACAAATTACCAGTCGCAAGCTATTTGCCGCAGCGGGATCCTTAAAAAGGCTACGCAACTTTCTTCCAACAGCCACTAAAATTGCATTAGCTCAATCTCTATTACTTCCAATTCTTGACTACGCTGATGCCTGCTATCTCGATCTCACGGAGGAACAGCTAGATAAACTTGAGCGTCTTCAAAATTTTTGTATTAGATTCATATTTGGTTTACGCAAATATGATCACGTCTCTCAGTTTCGTTCTAAGCTCAATTGGCTGACAATACGTTTTCGCCGGAATGCTCATATTCTTAGTCTCCTTTACAATACATTGTTTAATCCTACATCCCCGCGCTATCTCAAGGAACGTTTTGATTTCCTTCACTGTTCTTCATACACTTTAAGGTCATCAGAAAATCTTACACTTGAAATCCATCCTCATACTAGTTCGTTCTATAGCAAATCTTTCACCATTCAGGCTGCTCGCTTGTGGAATTCTCTTCCTGTATCTATCAGACAAGCACCGACTCTCAGAATGTTCAAGGATCAAGTTAAAAAGTTTTATTTGTCCAATTAATTTTGCACTTCATTTTTGTCAATGTCTAGGCTTTGTATGGGATAATATTATGATATGTATGTATCTTTATATAATTTATTTATTTATATATATATACGTATATATGTATAGTTATATCATTATCTATTTATGTATGTTGATATGTGTATATATTTATTTATGCGTATATATATTATGTATTTATTTATTTGAAAAACTTACATCCTATTTTTATACATTTGTTTAGAAACTATAGTAAAATTCGTTTTATTTTTAAAATATATTTTTATGAATTTGTACTTTTTTTTCATTGTTTATTGTTAGACTACACCCGCCCCAACTGTTTTGTTTATTCAACTCCATCCTAAGGTTGCCTGGTAGAGATCACTTTTAGTGATAAGGCCGCCCATTGTAACACTATGTTATTATTATTTAATTAAATGTTATGATGTAAACTTTTATATTTTATATGTGGTGTAACAATAAAGAGTTTTCTATCTATCTTCTATCTATCTAGATTTTACAAACTAGGTATGTATTCAAAGGAACTTCTTACATTTTCCAGGAAGATCGGATTTGTCACGAAGTACTGGACGTGCATGGCTTTACAATGTACGTAAATTGTAAAAAGCAGGGCTATTACTCTGTAAAAAAAAACTTTCATTATTACCTTCTACCACATTTAACTATTCATAATTTGTTTCAATAATTTTCAAGGCAACTTTTATTTTTCGTACAGTCAGGTTTGTACAACTGTTAACAAATTCATCTGATCTTAGGGAGATTCCAAAAAAATGTTACCTATGTGTCATAATTAAATTCGTGAATCAATGTTTTTCAAACCTATAATCAAGTACTAGAAGTGCATAGCTTTAAAATGTCCGTAAATTCGCCGTGCGTTGTATTAGCAGGCGTTGTAGAACCGGTTTGGTGGGAGTTGTAGCCCAATCACGAATATTTCGATAGTCCGTAACGTAAACGTATCGAGTTTACAGTACGTTTACGCAGGTTGGTGGTTGACAGCAGAACGTTAACTCGATAGGATTACAAAAGTGACGTCATCCAGACTAAATTATATTAATTGTTCCCTATTTCTAAGAGCTAATGATTCTTTCCCAAAGAGATACAAAGTCCCATAAGATTGATATATGTCAATTTTGGCGTTTTATTTCTTCGAGCTTACTTTAAAATTAGGTTCGTGCTCGCGATTTCATACAAAAATTACAAAACGTAACGAAACGTTTACGTTAAAATCTCGACGCCTTAGATGTCAAAACCTTTCAATCTGTCAAAATATAGTTCCTTTTACGCACTGTAGGAGCGCTGATCAAATCCTACACAAAATGTTAACACTAACGAAAGTTACGTTTTCGCAAGATATTCGTGCTAGGGCTACTTACTGAGCATCAATACAGCAGTGTGCGTTATTGCATTGTTATTTTTTTCCGTATATTTTAGCTACCTACTATTTTAGCTACTTGGCTTACCTTTAACACAGAATAGATTAATAGTATGTATACCTCTATTCCTATTTCTATCTATCATTTAATTACATGGCTTATTTGTTGTTATCTTAATTATATTTTTTTATTTATGATGCTATAAGCATTTATACAAACTGATCTGCGGTTTTTGTGATGCTTTTAAATTAAAAATTGTAAAGAAATGTATAAGTAAAATAAAATAAAAAAAGCATAGGGTAAAATCTTAAACCTATCTTGAAATAGCACAATGAACCTACAATATTAGCAATAGGTAGAAAACAAATTTTCACCCATAATTTTTGACCCGTTAGTACCTATGAACAAAAAATGCTCAAAACTGTGTGACTTGCATACTAATCGTCAAAATATATATGTACAATTAATATAAATGAATTTTTCCTGAGGGTTATTAAAACATGAGAAAAGCCGTTTCCTTAGAGAATAAAATAAATTGAATTTAGAACGTCGTGTGCACTAAGTTTGTGAATTAAAAAAAACATCAAACCTATTTACTGCTACCTCTATGGTGCCGAATATATCATACAACTATTTTTTAATTTGTTAAAAACTCAGACTCGGAACCTTCTTGGTGTTCTTTTTTCAATTTGCTTTGTACGCGGTTCTTTACGCGGCATTTTTTCACGTCATTGTTAAACCTTATATTAAAAACAAGAAACTTGAAAACAAGTGAAAAAACTAAAATGAGTGATTCTAGCGACGAGGAAGTTTGTTTGACGCCAACAGAATTGACTGAAACTGTTAATAATGCGCAAATGAGCTTTCTCCCTCAACAATCACGTGAGAAGTATTTAAAACAGTACGATATGTTCAACACGTGGCGACTAGCAAAAGGAGCCAAAACTTTCTCAGAAAACATTTTGCTGGCATATTTTATTTATTTATTTTATTTTTTATTTATTTATTTTATTCAATTAGAACGGTTAGAAACACCACTTACACTAACGATAAAACATTATAAAGACATTAAATATTCAATAAAATGTCAAAAATTAAAATAAATGTCAATTTAAAAATACAATGTCAACTAAGTGAATATTCCGATGGTGATTCAAAATAATAGTAATACAAATTTAAAATAATATACACAATTTAAAATAATACACACAATTTAAGATAATAAACACAATTTAAAATAATAATAATATAAAAACATTTTAATAATTATACCATTCACAGAGCTTTAAGCATTCAGTAAGGATCTCCTCCCATGTGTCATTAAATATGTCACGCTCTTGATTGGCGTCTACCAGAGCGTTGAGCGCTTTAAGGGATCGCGGTATCGGGGATGTGGCGTGAGTGACTGTCCTACAGTTTGGAACAGCAAAAAGTTTGTGTTTCCTCGCCGAGAGGTAATTGTCAGGTACATAAAGGCGACACAAAACATCACTGAGATCCGGAGCATCTACTTTGCCATTGAGAACTTTGCACATTATAACGAGCTGGTCACAAGATCTACGGACTTCTAGCGAATTGTACCCTAGGCTACCTAGCAAAAATTTTGTAGGTTACATGTAAGGGTAGTACCCATACATACGCTTGTATAGATATCTGAGAAAGGCCTTTTGAACTTTCTCTAACATAAGGGTATAGCTTGCCTCGTGGGGATGCCACACACAGGCACTAGCCTCCAGCTTACTTCGAACCAAAGCGCTAAATATAAGCTTGATCACATCAATATTGTGAAAATCCCTAGAATTCCGAAGCACAAAACCCAACCGTTGGTACGATTCTTTGGCAACTAACATAATATGTTCGTTAAAAGTGAGCTTCCGATCAAATGTCACACCCAGATCTTTCATGTACGTTGCTCGCGCTATAACATTTTGGCCTAACTTGTATTGAAATTCGATTGGGAGGTGCATTTGACCAAAAGTCATCTGATGACACTTTACAGGATTGAACTCCATTTCATTTTCTACACTCCATCGATAGACCAAATCTATATCTCGCTGCAACGCGAGACAGTCCTCTACTGTTCTAATTGCCCGGAAAATTTTTAGGTCGTCAGCATATAAAAGACATTTTGAATGCTTGACTACGGCGGGAAGGTCGTTAATCATAAGAACAAATAGTAGAGGTCCCAAGATTGATCCTTGGCTTACTCCGGAACGCGTGTGATAGGGTTGTGATTCATAGATACCTAGACGAACATATTGCTGGCGGTCGCGAAGGTAATCAGCGATGAAATGGAGAAGACCAGGAGTAAAGCCCAAGGCGCTAAGCTTTGCCAGCAGTATGTCGTTGTTGACCCTATCAAACGCCTTCCGGAAGTCAAAATATAGAACATCTACTTGTGTCCTACGATCAAGGCTGGTGGAAATATAGTCCACAAGTGTTAGAAGGTTGGTGTTCACTGATCTTTTACTCCTAAACCCATGTTGCTCGTTAGTAGTTAAATATTGGGAATTCTGCCCCACTCCATTCGTGTTCGGTCCATCGCCAGCCCTTGCTGGCGATAGTCCTCCACTCACTTCGTAGGCAGATTCCCAATATTTATTTTGTTAAAACATTATAACTTATTACACCTTGATTTGAAATGATTCGCCAGCCCTGCTGGCGATAGTCCTCCACCTTGGTTCGAAATGATTCGCCAGCCCTGCTGGCGTCAGTCCTCCACCTTGGTTCGAAATGATTCGCCAGCCCTTGCTGGCGATAGTCCTCCACTCACTTCGTAGGCAGATTCCCAATATTTATTTTGTTTAAACATTATAACTTATTACACCTTGGTTCGAAATGATGTCTGTTTTTCGTATGTGATGTAAAGCTAAATTTTAACAATAACTGAGGGCTTATGTCGAGCCTTGAGCATAGCGAATCTTCTGTACACTCCAAAGTCTTGCTAAAATTCAGTTGACATAACACATTTCATACGTAAAAATATCTATACCATAGTTTTAGGTCTGCCTATAGCACAAGATTTTTTAACAATGACTAAGGGCTTCTGTCGGGCCTCAAGTGTAGCGAATCTCGTGTATACTCCAAAGCATTGTTTAAATGAATCAAACAATAACTGAGGGCTTATGTCGAGCCTTGAGCATAGCGAATCTCGTGTACACTCCAAAGTCTTGTTAAAATTAGGTTAACATAATACATCTCATAAGTAAATATATCTATACCATGGTTTAGCACATGATTAAAATTTCGTTTTAACAATGACTAAGGGCTTCTGTCGAGCCTCAAGTGTAGCGAATCTCGTGTACACTCCAAAGTATTGTTAAAATTTATATATTCGTTTCATAACTGTTGGGACATAAAAATCTTTAAAATCGTTATCCGTGTCATCTATACAATGTGATGTAAGTTTGACCTACCAATATTATTTACAAATAACTTTATATTATTAATTTTACGTAACTTAACTGGTTCACCCAAAATCCAATCACGAAATGAATATCTTCTACAGTACTATAACTACTTTATATTAAATGTGGCATCAAATATCGATTCCCACAGTTACCTGATATTTACACAGACTTCTTACTTATTCTGTGTACTTACGCTGCACTTCATAAAGTTGCCTACTTTGCAATCTACAGCTAATGGTTTGTTTATACTGCTTAACTAAATTCAAAAGTATTGACTTGATTTTGAGGGGTTTCTTAAAGTTATGGATACAATTTCACTTTTTGATCTTAAATGTATTTTTTTTTTATTTTAATAATTTATTAGTGAATATAGGCTATCCTTCTATTTGCGTCAAAAATGCTAGGTATAAAGTGGTGAACATAATAAACCAAGTATAGAACTATCTTTAAGGTATCGCTGTTAGTACAATTGTTAGGTGCTTGGAAACCAATTTTCTCCTTGAGGACATAGCTTGTAAGCAACTATTTTGTAAATGATCTACCACTTAATCGCATCGTGTGCACGAACCATAAAGTTTTTAGTACAGTCAGGGACAAAATACAAAGTCACATATACCGATGGCATAGTGGTTGCATATGTTCATGTATTAAGTTTGATCCCGCGCGTTGTTAAAATTTTTGCTCATGCGCTTAGCATGCGTTACTGAAAAAATCTAAATGTTAAAATAATGATTGTATATTCAATATATGTTCCAATAGGTTATATAAAAGTATTTTTGTCAACGAACATTTGATAAACTAATTACTTATTTAAGTACTTTAAAACAGCATAAGCTATTCTAATTCCAACAAAATAATAAATTTGTAAGAAAGGATTTCCAACTGCAAAAATGTGTTCCATATACTGATGGTGTAGCGTTTGCATATGTCTTGCAGTAAGTTTGATTGTCCAACATACAGCTGGTCTAAATAGGACAGATGAAGGTATATTTGTCTGTGGTATTTTTAAGAAGTACCTACATAAGCACCTACCTCAGTTTTAATATAATTTAAGAAACATATGAGTAAGCTACTGTTATTCCCAAGAAATAATAAACTGGTAGAAGTATTCTAAACAACCAAAATGACTTGCATAGTTTAGCTTATCGCATTATTATGTAAATAAAAGATAAAGTTTTTGTGTACGTGTGAACCTACAAGTATGTTTTTTCTTCACGTTGTAACATTTGAAACAATTTGAATGACATACACAAAGAGTTTCTTTAGCTCCTCGAGTAGCACATATAATAGGTTGACCTGATTTCACGCGGGCGAAACCGCGGACGGAAGCAAGTAAAAAATTAAAAGAAGTCTTTTGTTCGCAAGTGTACTTATTCTTTGCTGTCTTCAGCAGTAGTCATGTTTCAACAAGTATGTACGAGTTCTTTGCTTTCGTCAGCAGTTATCATGTTACAACGCGTGTAGTAGCTAGGGCTGTCAACCATAATGTTAAAATAATATAGGCATTTTAAATTATTTTGATGAAGAACCTTTGCTGTTTTATATAAATAAAGTCTACAAAATACTGTTTTCATCATCATTGGCACAAAAGTTATAATAAAAGTTATTTTATTTTCTGCCTTGAGTACTCGTTTTCACATGCGTAACATTAGGGTAATAAGTATCCAAGGTGTAAGTCGATGGTTCTGTCATTACCAAATTTCATACAAATTAGAGGTTTTTCTTAGATAATATATAATACCACAATACTCTTCCCTTTTTGTTGGTTTAAATGAATACTTCACATTTAAGATCTAATAGGTCAGCCTTTGACCAGTATCTCACCTGTTGGTGAGTGATGACGGTGTGGTTGAAGGTGGTAAACAAGCTAAAACTGAAATAGGAACTCTTTAATTATTTCATAGGTATTTTATTTCTTGTACAAACCGTTGGCAACCCTTGTAGCGTGATATATCTAATTACCTTATTCTGCTAATTTTGCATCTTTAGTGTATAACGTACTAAAGAACAAAATGTAACATGTGCATCATACATTATTTGGAAAATCAATCCTGGATGATATGATAGTTAAGCGTATTATAGACTGATTGCTGATATTGCTGACATGTTTTTTTATTTGCTTTAAAACCTCGGTTTTTTGTCATAAATTTTATATCGATATTAATTTCCACATCAGTGACAAGTTTACTCTGCTGGTTCCTGCTCCGATAAAATGTTAGTAAGTAATATTAAATAATTTTTCCCAACATCATATTCACTCGATTATTTTTCTTGAAATTATTAATTGAAAAATGTGCTCTCCAATCTCCTACATGTTAATGTTATGTAAATTTAGGTATGTGACAAGCCCAGTGCAGCACCGCACAGCATGAAGCTCTGTAATTTTTATGAAGCTGGCAAGAGCAAGAAATATGATGTTTATCATTAGGCTAATAACTTATAATAACTGGTGATAAAAATTTGGTTGTGTAACTAATTAATCCAGGTATTAAATTGTTACTTAAATTTACAGGTCTGACTCCGAATTTGAATCCGCGACCAGTGTAGTACCCACCGTTGCGGCGCCGAAAAGGAAAAAAGCCTGCAAGCCGAAGAGTAACCCAGCACACGAAAGGTAAATATTTTGAAATAAGTGTGTTCAATAGGTTGGTAGGAATATTCTCTAAAAACATTATGACTTAGATACACAAATTATTTGTCTTATTGATTAAAACTACTCATTGAATTAAAGTAAATTAATAAGTAAAACATTTTTGTGTAAAACTTCATACTAGGTACTTTACATAAAATTGCTATGTTCTTCAAATTTATACTTGTGAAATTATATTTTTTGTTACCCAATCAGTAATATTTTTATTTTGTAGAATCGTTACAAATTATTTTTTCAATTCTTCGAGAGCCATTATAAGCTGTATCTTAAGTTTTCTTTTTTTGTCTGCAGTACAAAACCAAAGACAAATCTATTTAAGATCCTAAGAGCTGAAGAAAAGTCGTCTGCAGCAGAATGCAGTTCTTCAACAACCTTCAAGCTAGAGTCATCATTTACTAGCCGGGTATCAACTGGGTCGGCGCGTCGTGCTGCTAATGTGAAGGGTTCGTACTTTGTGGAGCTCAAAGTATTCAACACAGACGACGCGCTGCGAGCTGATCCACGAGAACGGTACAAACAAGCATTGGCAAGTGTAAAGCTTCAATGTAACGAGCATACTCCAACCTGGGAAACACTGCAGGCTTTTATGGGGGAGGCTTACTCTCATTTCGAGAATAGTGAGCCCAAATTTTATTCAAATAAAGTAACTTTTAAATAATTAAGATACCATTAGATATTATTGCAAATACTAAATTGGTTTAGTCAGTGTATCTGATACGTTTTACTTTTATTGGGGAGGCTTATTCTATTATAAGAACTTTCAAATAAGTACATAATGTAAGATTAGATATATTAAAATAAATATTTAATTGGTATGGTCAGTATACCTAATATGTGTTATTAATAAAGAACTTATTTTACCTAATAATATGTCCAATGAAATAGGTAGTTAGGGTAATATCAACGTATTTTCTAATAGAATCGGTAATTAATGTTTCTGAAAATAATACATTGAAATTTTAAACCGTTATTTAAAAGTTAAAATTATAAAACCTTTAAGTTTTTATTTTTAGATTATCCCCTCAACTCCTAATATATATATATATATATACATATACTTAACGAATTACTTTTGTTGTTATAATATTCAAATATGCTATAGTTACCATTACCAGGTAGGTACTAGATATATATTTATTAAGCGATTAGCGTTTGCTTACAAATAACTAAGTGGGTATATTAAGAGGTTTTGCATAATGCCGTTTTGCACAGCATGTAGCATACATATACGAAATAAATCATGGGTAGGTCATTTACGGAGTTATTCACACAAAGAAAAAAATAACGCTTGCGCTATTCCACTTAATATCGATGGCGTTCGAGTAATACAATCAGCATTTCGTAATCGCATCGTTTCTTATAGTTTGGAAGCAACGACGGCAGCCACTAAGTCGTGTTTGGATTCGTTTTTTCTATCTTATCGCAATACACTCCAAACTCTTTTACAGAAATCTGTAGATGAGCATACAAGCTGCAAGGTAAATTTTGAGCTCTTTTCAATTTTTTTAAAGATTGCTGACAATAACGAAGTAATAAAATCTTTTGGAACCAAAAATAAAATTTTATATTCCAATTACGATTTTGAGACCCTTTTTACAACAACCATACAAACACTTAAGCACAAAATTGAAGAGTTTGAAACTCAAGACAGTGGTTGGAGTTTTTTAGGCAATGTACGTCTGGAAATAAACATTAATAAATACCAACCATTGGGTGGTTCTAGTTTCCTTGATTTGCCAAAACATATAAAAAATAAAAAAGCATGTGTTAATATAAAGAACAAAGATCAATGCTGCTTTTTGTGGGCCATAACAGCAGCTCTTTATCCAGCGTCTCATCACCCTGAGAGAGTATCTTCTTACCCACACTTTAGCACTGTTTTAAATATTTCAAATGTATCTTTCCCAATAAATTTTACCGATATAAAGATAATAGAAGACAATAATCCTACCCTACAGTTCATAATCTTTGGATTAAAAAACAAAAATATAGTGGGTCCTCTTTATAAATCACAGAAATCGAGCAATAATAACTCTAAAAAAACAATCTATTTACTTTTTATTGAGAAAGACAACACTATGCATTTTTGTCTAATCAAAGATTTGTCTCGTCTTGCCCGAAGTCAACTCACGTCACATCATGGCAAATTATATTTTTGTGACACTTGTTTGGTATTTTTCATTACATCTGAAGAACTTGATAATCATGTTTGCGGAGGTATAGTAACCGTTTTACCTGATAAAGGTTCAGTAATACAATTTAAAAATTTTGAGCGCAAACAAAATGTTCCTTTTGTTATATACGCTGATTTTGAGACCTTGTTAAAGCCTACAGATGATTTGTCTGACACATCTTGTACAACAACTTTGCATCGTCATATACCAGCGGCATTTGCATATTACGTTGTATGCAAGGAGGATAGTAGTTATAACCGTTTTCGTATCTATCGTAATCCAGATTGTGTGGATGTTTTTATTAAATGGATTTTCAGAGATGTAAATGAAATTAACAAAATACTAAAAATGAATACAGCAATGGTTTTTGACGAAAATGACAAAAAAAATTTTGATAATGCTACTCGCTGTCACATTTGCAATCATTTTTTGTTTCTCGATCGTGTCCGAGATCATTCCCATTTGACAGGACATTTTAGGGGCGCTTGTCACAAAATATGTAATTTGCAATATAAGCAACCTTCGTTTGTACCTGTATTTTTTCATAACTTAGCAGGCTACGATTGTCACTTGTTCATTACAAAATTAGGTGAATTTCCTGGAGCAGTTAAAATTATTCCAAAAACAAAAGAAAACTACATTTCTTTCACAAAGTTTGTTCCATTGTCAAATGGGGAATATATTCAACTTAGATTCGTAGATTCATTAAAATTTTTGGGTGCTGGGTTAGATAAATTAACGAAGACCATGCAAATTGAAGATTTTCGCATATTGCATGATTTTTTCCCAGACGAGCATCATTTTGATCTTCTTACACGTAAAGGTGTTTATCCCTACGAGTACATGGATCATTTTAAGCGGTATAAAGAGCAATCACTTCCATCAAAGGAAAAATTTTACAGCACCCTCAATAATGCTAATATATCTAATGAAGACTATGAATATGCTCAGTCATTGTGGAATGAATTTAATATTAAAAACTTAGGAGAATACACAGATCTATACTTGAAGACTGACGTTATTTTACTAACAGACATTTTTGAAAAATTCAGAAATACATGCAGAAAGTATTATCAATTAGATCCTGCGTTTTACGTGTCAGCTCCTAGTCTATCGTTCGATGCAATGTTGTTAAAAACAGGTGTGGTGCTAGAATTAATAGACGATTTACCCATGTTGAAAATGATTCAAGATGGAATCCGAGGAGGAGTTTGTATGTGCTCACATAGGCAAGCTAAAGCAAACAACAAATATTTATCGAATTATGATCCAACAAAGCCTGATAAATTTATTGTTTATATTGATTGCAATAACTTGTATGGCTACGCAATGTCTATGACCTTGCCATTGTCTAATTTCAGTTTTTTAAACCACGATGAGATAGAAAAATTGGATGTTACTAAAATTGACGATAATGCTGATTATGGATACATATTAGAAGTGGATTTAGTATATCCAAAAGAATTGCATAATTTGCATAACGACTTCCCATTTTGTCCAGAAAAATGCGTACCACCAGGAAGTAAGAATGAAAAACTTATTCCTAACTTACATGACAAATATATGTATGTCATTCATTACGTTTACCTGAAAACGTGTTTGAAGCATGGTCTAAAATTAAGAAAAATACATCGCGTTATAAAGTTTAAACAAAGTAAATTTCTAAAACAATACATAGACTTAAACACTAAACTGAGACAAGAAGCCAAATCATCTTTCGAACAAGATTTTTTTAAGCTACTTAATAATAGTGTTTTCGGTAAAACTTTAGAAAACAATGAAAAACGAGTAAAAGTACATTTAGTGAACCAATGGAGTGATGATAAAAATATCACAAAGAAACGCAACTCAGCGGGTAAGTTAATAGCTAACCCTAGTTTTCACAGCGTAACAGTTTTTACCGAAAACTTAGCTGCAATACAAATGAAACCCAACCGAATCATTTTAGACAAACCAATTTACATTGGTTTTGCAGTTCTTGAACTATCTAAAAGCCATATGTACGAATTTCATTATTCAGTATTGAAACCGTTTTATAATAAGTGTTTGCAGATGTGTTACACAGATACAGATAGTTTTATATATGAAATTAAAACTAGAGATTTTTACCAGGATCTAAAAATCAATTTTTTGACTTATTTTGATACCAGTAATTATACTTTGGAAAACAATTACGATATACCGCTCATTAGCAAAAAAGTACCAGGTCTTTTCAAAGATGAAATGGGTGGAAAGTTAATCAAAGAGTTTGTAGGTCTCCGTTCTAAGCTGTATTGCGTACAGACTGCGGATAATGTTACTATTAAAAAAGCTAAGAGCGTTAAATCATGTGTAACCCGAGAATTTACTATTTCTGATTATGAAAAAACCTTATTACAAGGCGATGTTGTTCGAAAAGTTAATGTTTTATTTAAAACAATAAAACACACAATTTTTACACAATCCGTTAATAAAATAGCTTTGTCAAGCAATGATGACAAGCGTTTAATTTCACAAGATAAAATATCTACCAGGGCGCTGGGACATGTATCTTTATTGAAATACTGATAATACCACAGTTAATTATTTTACATATTGATTTATTTAACCTGTACTATGTATTTAATATTATGTTAAAAATACAATGATTATGTTCGCTAGTTAAGTTAACATGTGTTTAGTAATAATAATAATAATAATAATAAGCTTCTGTATAATATATAATGATGGTTTGTAAACGTATGTAATTGTATGTTATTTTAAATAAATAATATGTACACCTAATGAAATTTTTCGTTTCATTCAATATTTTAAATTCAAATCCTATACACATAATTAAAATGATGTGCTGTTGTACAGGTTGCAACATGTTATGCACGTGACTGGATGATGCAATAAATCATTACAGCAAGTAGTTTCGTGTTTGATGGAATGAATTTTGTTAACGTTTCAGTAATACGATACCTTCTACATGCTCAAATTACAAGGCGATCAGTGTCAATAAATTTAATAATAGCTAATATTCATTGACACGAAAGTATTGCAAGGAAGCGGTTGTAATTGAATAATTTTAAAGTTTTCTTTTAAATAATAACAGCAATCTACACGTACAAGTAAGTATTTCTCTAAAATTATTCTTATTTTATTTAGGTTTAATTTTAAACGCATTATATTTTGACACTAATATTTTATATTTTTTACAGAAAATGACATCGGAGAGTGATCCTATGTGGTTACATTGTGCTCAAGACCCCTTAGCCGGTTGGGATGAGTATGAGAGAAAATTAAGAAAAGAACAACGGATAGCAGCAGCAGCTGCAGCTGAATCAACTGCAAATACCAGTAAACCAACAAAACATATGAAGCGTAAAGTCAAAGATTGCGTCTCATATGTTGTCAGCAAGGCACCAAGGAGAGGACACCGTGTTATCAAAATTCAAGTATTTGATTATAACGAACGATTGGGTGCTAATTGTGAAAGTGCTCGTGTACAATATACCGTAGTAGATCCTATAGATGAGATTGTTAATTTAACTGAAAATGTTATAACGAAAATAACAAAAAAACTGACTGAAAACTTTATCGATTAATTGTATAATGTGTAATGTTATAATAAAAGTGTAATTTAAATCTTTGACAATAAATGTTTGCCAATACTATTTTGGAGTATTTATTTAAGTAAGATTAGAAAATAAAACAACATATTAAATAAAATAATATAAACATTTATTCCATTTTTACATACTTTATTTTTAATATAAATAAAAGATATCTCACATAAATAAGGTTTTAAAATGTTTTATACAAATAATTAAAACTTAAAGAAGAACATGTTGTTATCCAAATACCATTTCCTTAGTATACTAACATTTTTTAAAGCACAAGATTTTTTATGAAATATACAATTATAATTCATTTTGTCCTGACAGTATTTATTATATAAAACAAAAAAGTTAGGACAACCTTTTTCTCCAAGGTCTATTACAGAACAATTAACACAAAAACTGTTTATCCATTTTATCTTCTCCAATCCTTTCACCAAAACAATTTTATTTTCTAAGAATGGTTTAATTATACGCTTAAATTCACGGATATCTGTATAACCTTCAGACCAAAAGATACTACGTTCCCTTTCTATCCACAAAACCTGTTTCTTTTCTTCATGTGATAAATATGAAAATGCATATGGAGGCTTCACTAAGAACACATGAGTACTGTGTTCGGTTGCCAATGCAAATTCTTTTACAATAAAATCATTCTTGAAATCTTTGAAACCTTGCACGTCTACTATAATATAATCAGGGTTCATGATATTTTTTTCACTACGTTGCTAAGTGGTTTGTATTCTACAATAGAATCGTTAAGTATAAGACAATAGGCTGTGGTATTATCAGGAAACTCTGTGTCAGATTCAAGATCAATGCGTACGTCTATTGAACCTGATTTTAATGTCTCGTTTTGACGCGAACAATCAATAACAAATAAAGGAGCTTTATTTTTAAAATCTTCAAAACTGAGTAAAGGTTCGGGACGATGGCCAAAGTATTTCTGTTGAAATCTGGCATATTCATCGTATATTAATGAATAGTTTCCATCTCCAAACCTCGTGTTATAATTTTCGTAGGGAAAATATGATGAATTTAAAAAAACTTTAACATCGCGCACAAGACAATGATCAAATTGTGACATATCCTTGTCAGCATGACGTTTACGATTAGTTTGAAATCCTATAATTATATATCTAGGTTTTTCCAATTGTGATGAAGTTTTTACTGACCATGTATG
Organism: Plagodis dolabraria; assembly: GCA_963854805.1. Taxonomy (NCBI): domain Eukaryota; kingdom Metazoa; phylum Arthropoda; class Insecta; order Lepidoptera; family Geometridae; genus Plagodis; species Plagodis dolabraria. The sequence continues at coordinate 7,049,462 of OY978461.1, forward strand.
TTTTGTTGTCTGTGGAAGTGTTGGATATTCGTATAGATCCCAATTCCTAAATACTATATTAATTGTACGATCTTTTTCCAAGTGTTTAAGTAAATTGATTCTTTCTCGATCTGAAACTTTTATGTGAGGGACGCGCCAAATTATTTTTTTTATATCAATATTGTGCACATATTCCCCATCGTTTAGTTTTAATGCGTTCAAGTTATTACTACTTCTGAGTAAAATTAATTCGTGCTTACAATTTATTATAATTTTGTTATAATCCTCGGCAAACCCTAAAATCTTGTTTAGAGGTATGGACATCGAAAAATAACCTGATAATTTAGTGGTTGTACCATTTATATCCCACCCCCAAGATTTAGACATCTTTGACTCATTTCCGCTCATGGATAAAAGTGATTTGATTGTAGTAGTCACACCAGCGTTTTTAATTTTATCAATTTCCACTCTATTGAGCTCGTATCGAATATCTTGAAAAAAATACATTGCAGGGTTGTTCGTGAAATGCACTTGCTCTACTTTTGTTTTTGTATTCCTATTAAATACATTGACATAACCTTCAAGGTACAAAGTGCTTGCAGAAGGCAATACATACAAGTCCTGTTGATTAATAGGAATGCGTATCTCATCATTTTCATTAAAACTTGTGACATACGGTTTGTATGAATGGAATTCTATGCCTTCAATAGAGTTGTCGTGCACAACAGGATCTACTATATTCAGAATACTCATTTTAGTAGACCAATCAATTTAAGAAATTTTTTATTTTCTTTAGTTAACTTAATTTTAGATGTTTTTTTGATGGTGGCACGTTTCAGAGTGACGAGGTTAATTGCAGATCGCTTGGTTTTATTAAAGTCTATCATTTTTTCTTTTTAATTTGTAAATATAATTGAAACTCTTCTCCTCGTAAATTTACTAAATTATTATTTGAATCCAGTATTCGTATTGAAATAGAATAAATACTTTTTTGGTTTACTGGGAAGTATATAACGTTTTTTGGTATTTCAATAATCCTGTAGCCTGGTGGTACGCTAGGGGCGAACTCATAAATAATATGACTTGGTTTCCCATTTATATAGGAACCGCTAACGACGTCACATTCGATTCTTAGTACGGTGGTTGATATAATACTAACAGGAAAGTGGGATTCGTGTATTATATTAGCTTTTAATATCTCGTTGCCGAATCCCAAGATTTTTGCTAGTGAAGACTCTTTTTCAAAATGTATATCTTTTGAGCAAATAATACTTGTCTTTAGTGTGTTGTTGTTGCAAGTTAACTTAAAAGAAGAATCGCTAATATTTTCTTTTAAATAATCACTGATGTCATGAAGCTCGTATGATCCTTCGGGTATTTCAACAACTCCTTTGTCTCCATAGTAGAATTTGTTGTTTTTGTTATCAATGTTTGGAATGGAATTAAATGTTGAAAAATATAGTAAACCACATTCATAATCACTATCTAGTTGGAAGGCTGGTGAATAATTAGTTATTGATCTCGAGGCAGAACTAGAAATAGACAGTGTGAATGACATCTTGTTACTAATACCATTTTACATCAAGTGTCTCATTATAAACGATTTCTCCAAAAGGATTTTAAATATTTCAGACATAAATGACCACAATTGTTGGTATCAAAATTCTGATATCTAACATAATTGTAAAAAATATCATGTTTTTTTAAATATTTAATCAACTCGATTGGTGGTTTCAAATCACCAAAGCTATCGAAATACTCACAATAGTCATTATCTTTTACATAGGCTACCCAGTGAGTTCCTGCATTTCTATAATCATCTAAATTTAACACACCACATTCAACAGATTTTGGTCTTTTCGGTAATTTGTTTCTCATAAAAACACCTCTGAAGTGTGGAATGTCACCTGAATGTTCTATTATATCTAAATCGCTTAGAGCGCGGTTGGGTAGCCTCCTTTTCAGTTTTTTGATTTTGTCAAACATAGACCGCCACCACTTTTATATGGTTTAATGTACAGACCTTTCCCTATTGCAATAGATTCCATCATCCTGTTATGACGTTCAGATTCTTGAAGATTTTTTTGTGCTGATTTATAATCATTGACAGCTTTTGCTACGCCCGCTGCACCTCCAGTTAATGCACCCAAAGCTGATAAGCCCGCAAATATAGGTATCAACGGCAAGAAGCCTCCAATTTTTGGAATTGGTATAACACGAGGAATTCGAATATGTTTTTTAGAAAATATTTTTTTTGCTACTGAATACGCAAATTTGATAGCAGACTTGTTGGATTTAGGTTTAAATTTTTTTAATTGAGAACCTATTTTGGCGACAATCGATTTAAATGTTTGTCCACCTGCACCCATTTTTAATTTAGACTTCATAACTTTGCTTACTAACCAAGACGTAAGTTTTTCACCTTTTCCTGCATTCTTTGATTTCATTCTTTGTTTAGCCATACTTCTAAGTCGCAAATCAGCTTTATGCCGATCTTCTAGATTATAACTATTAGTGTAAGCTATGTCGTGTTGTTTACAAGCTTCGTCTAATTCATTTACTCCTTTGTCACCTCTAATTAACCTTTCTCTTAGTCTTGTACCAGGCCCACAATAGTTGTATCCTGGTAAATGCAACTCAAACGGTATATTGTTTATTATTGTATTGAGAAGTCCTCCTCCTTCCATCAGCAATAAGGAAATGATTATAATTTTAATACATTTTTATTTTATAGATTTATGATCCAAAACATTTATTTTTATCGATCCAAGAATTATGAGTTTGATTGAAACCTAACCATTTTACAAATAATTTATTGCCATTCCTTTTTATCACCTTTTCTATCAAATACATGTCAGGATATTTTGTTTTTTGAAGTTCTTGTTCATAAAATGATCCTAATATGGGTTGTTTGTGTTGATCTTCAACGTGGTAAGTATAAGGGTTAGTTTTATTTACTTTTGTGATTGTAAAAATTTCTGTTGACCAATTTGGCGTGTATCCTTTTTCAAAAACACCTTTATACTTGCTGATACGAACAAAATCCCCTACACGAAATTTGAGTTTAAGAAGTATATTTTTTTTATGTGATTTAAATATATTATTCATAACCAATATATTATTTGATGAATTAATATCTATGGGTTTGAATTTTGTAGTACGATGCACTGTGTTGTTATAATCTGCTGTTATATTTCTTAATGGTTTTCCAATCCATTTGTAATTTCCAACATAGTGAAAATGTTTATATATTTTGTTTTTTAATGTTCGTATCAATCTTTCAACGATTGAAGCTTTTTTATCTGAATATGTTGAATAATGGTTTATTTCATACTTTTTCAACAAACACGTTAAACTATCATTATAAAATTCTTTTCCTTGGTCTGTCTGCAAGTGTGATGGTTTTCTTCCATTGTCTAGCAAACAGTTAAATGCTTTTGTCATTTCAAACTTACATTTTGACTTAAGTGCAACAGTCCATGCAAATTTTGAAAAAGCATCAATAACTACCAATATGTATTTAAAGTTGTTATTAAATTTCTGAAGTTTTTGCATGTCAATTAAGTCAGCTTGCCACAAATCATCTATTCCTTTCAATATAACTGATCGCCGAGAAAAATTTTTTCGAGCTTGCTTATGTATTTCATTAATGATTTCTATTTTATTCATTTTGTTACTTTTTATCAAAATCTAATTAATTATGAATTAATTTCAACTCTGCCTTGGGTGGAAGTTTTGGTTTCAACTGATTAATTATAACTTGCATTTGTGTTTTTATATTTTTTAGCTCTAGGTCCACATCATGTTTACTATAAAACTCTTTAAGTTTTTGATCAACATATTGTTTATTCACCGCATCATCAGGGAATGACGGAATCTTCACTCCTTTGAGTCTGGTTAATTTTAAATCAATTTCTCCATTTTCTGCACGCAATAAACTTATATCAGACAAATTAGGTAAGCGTAACCTTTTATGTACGTGATGTCCAAATTTGTCAATATTCATATTGCTAACCGTTAAGAAGCATTTACTGAGGATGACTAACCAAATAAATTTAAGCTATTTTATTTTATATTTAATCAATAATGCCACTTTCACGTAATTCCTCTATGATAGATATTATCTCATTATCTAGACCAGTATTGCCAGCATCGCGTGAAGCTAGTAATAACTTCAATCTTTCAACTAATTCATTAGGATCGTCCCAATATACATAATCAATATTTCGTTTTACTTTTTTCATAAGTGTTAGCCCTGAACCAAGTGGTAGGCTTTCAGTGCTTGAACAATGTTTAGTTAATTTAAAAAGTGGCTTTATAACATTCATATATTTAAAACCTTTGTTACTTTTGATTGGTTTTTTGAAATCAAAATTACGCTTATGTGCACTTGTATCTAATAAAATTTGTTTATAATTACTTAAATCATCCTGGGTCACCATAGTCATTGTAGGCGTTTTTTTAAACAGCAATTCAATAAGTCCTTGTGTCTTAATATACATTTTACCACCTATCGAGATTTCTTTTGGCAAAAGATGAACCCGAGATGCTCCTATCTTCATTTTGCCACGTTCCCATCTAACGCCAAAAGGAACTTCTATAAAGGCTTCAGAAGGTTCACGCCACGTACAATCGTTTGAGCTTAACGACTTGAATGATGAGGCACTTGCATTTTGATCGTCATTTTCACTATCAGCTTGCTCATCGCTTAATTCATTAGCCGTATCGAAAAGAGTCTTATTTTGCAAAGATTCGAGAGACTCATCCAAAGAGTCATCATCAGAATGATCATCTACACTTATTTTCTTGTCTCCTGCATCTATTGGTTTAACATCATTACCGTTATTAATATTATCATTAAGTGGTTTGTGCATTGTTGCCATCTTGTTAAGTGGATCTGTAATTGGTTTTAAAACAGATTCCAGTGCATTGTTGGTATCGAGTTTATAATTTTTCATCATATTCACTTTCTTCTTAACTGCATCTACAGATTTTATAATTTGTTTTTTTAATAATCTTTTCTCATCCATTTTGATAGGCAACTAAAAAGTAGTTTGCGTTTTGAAGAGCAAACCATCAATGAAGAAATATTTATATTGGTTTTCATTTTATGCCAATTTTATTCAAATATAACGAACGTATCAAAGTTTTTTCTATAGTATCCTTTATTTCTTTCAGAATCCTTGTTTATAACTAAGAAATTATATGGAACACTCCAAATGTTTGCACACATATTGCGAAACTGATTCCAAGGCATATCAGTGTTGACGTGTTCATCATAAACATGTCTCAGATTAATATCATCTTGTTTAAATAAAACTAAAAGGTTTGCATTGTCTCTGATGAGTTGCTTTGGAATCTTGCTGTAAGTTTGGTTTAAATAAAAACAATCTATATTTTTATGTCGACCCATAGCAAAATAGTCACGTATATTATTTTGTTTTTCACAGGCTACATCATCGAAAATTATAATAGAATTAGATTTAGCTTTTTGAGGACTTAAAACACTATCATTTTCACTATATTTCGAAAACGTAACTCCTGGTACCATTTTTAATACGTGTTCTAAAAATAAATATTTAGGTTGATACAATGTTTTCGAATATATATAAACATTCAAAAATTGCAATCCCTTTTCATGCAAAATAAGACCAACCATCAGATTAGTTTTACCGCAGTTAGAGGGCCCGCAAATGATGCAACGAATAGTGTTGGGTAAAAGTTTTCCATGTTTATTGTCAACATTAGTTAATGCGATGCAAAATTTATCCAATTGTAAATCATCAGATTGTTTCACGAATAACATGTTTAAACCGTAAAATGGTTAAAACAGAACTGACATTTTTACTACAGACTTCGTTATTTTATATTATAGAATCATTAAAATGATCTTGACATCGCACACTATTATCATGTTATGCAAATATTGGGATTCTGCCTACGAAGTGAGTGGAGGACTATCGCCAGCAAGGGCTGGCGAATCATTTCGAACCAAGGTGGAGGACTGACGCCAGCAGGGCTGGCGAATCATTTCGAACCAAGGTGGAGGACTATCGCCAGCAGGGCTGGCGAATCATTTCAAATCAAGGTGTAATAAGTTATAATGTTTTAACAAAATAAATATTGGGAATCTGCCTACGAAGTGAGTGGAGGACTATCGCCAGCAAGGGCTGGCGATGGACCGAACACGAATGGAGTGGGGCAGAATTCCCAATATTTAACTACTCTCGTTACACAAAAATGGTTCTACTTGTTTGTACAATTTTTTGTGCAATATGCGTTCGAAGACCTTAGCTACAGTGGGTAATACAGCAATTGGGCGATATTCTTGAACTAACGCTTTGTCGGACCCTTTGGGGATTGGGATGACCCGCGAAAGCTTCAATTGGGGTGGATAGATTCCATTTTTTAGCGCAAGATTAAATAAGTGACACAAGGGGTAAGTCAGGATTGCTTTTCCTTCCTTGAGAAACCATGAAGGCATGCTATCAGGTCCAACGGAACTGTTAGATTTGAGATTTTGAATAGCAGCAGCTACTTCCCAAGGTAATATTTCAGTTATATTTATAATGTTACTTGATAAAGAAAAATCCCTGTTCGAGGTACTTTCTGCGTCCAATTCAGGTACTAATGTTAAAAACACGCTGGAAAAAAAGTCAGCAAAAGCCTCGGAAGCTTCTTTGCCACTCAAGCTGTTACCTTTATAAACAACGGTAGCTTCGAACCCACCCTTAGAGCGCAAGCTTGATATGTGACGCCAGAACTCTCGAGGATTTTTCTTAATATTTTGCTCGATACGTTTTACATACAAGTCATAAGCCTTCGAGACACGGGTTTTTAGCTCAGCCCTTATGTTGGAGAATAATTCGTAGGTTTCTCTAGAGTTTGTTTGTTTCCAGCTGCGATGAAGCTCTAGTTTAAATTTTATGTCGTCAATAATATCCTTCGTAAACCACACAGGGTATCGCGATCCCTTAGAACGGTTGCGGCGCTTTTTAGGTATACACGCGTCAAAAATGTTGTACAAAGCAGTATAAAAATGTTGAGTACTTAAGCAAACATCATTAACCCCATAAAACTCATGCCATGAAACATCTGACAGCATACCGAACAACATATGATAGTCACATTTTTTAAAATTCCAATCTTTTCTTGAATTAATATTACTGGGCTCCATACGGTCATACTGACGGGAACTGACGACGTCAATATTAACATCAAGAGGCGGATGATGAGAATCAATTTTTACAATGTTATCTGGAGCTCTTGTGACCATCACATTAACATCCGTGCACCTCCGTATCAGTACTACATCTAACATTCTATCATTAACATTAGGTACAGTATTATTCTCACACAAATTACAAAATGTCATAAAATAAAAATAGTAATTGTTTACATTTAATGAAGCAGTATATAAATTTAAGTCACCAATAATTAAAACTATACCTTTTAGGTTGTTAATAAAATGTTCAACTTTACAGAACCACCTAAGGTAAAAATCATCTGTCGCGTTTGATTTGATATAAATAACACATACGTACACTTTTTGACCGTGCCACACAAAACTTGACCATAAGTCTTCACCTCCGTCAACGGTCTCCAACTCAAGGTGGCGACGTAGTATTATAGGGGCGCGAGCGGCCAGTAATGTTCCTCCACACGGCGTGTTACGATCACGTCGCAGTATACTCCAGTCACCATTAACTACTTCAGAGTCCACCACGGAGTTATCAAGAAAAGTTTCCGCAGCAGCCACCAAGTTGTATTCCGATAGTAGCAGGTTATTACGCCAATCTTTCATTTTGCCTTTCAGTCCACGCACGTTTTGGTAATAAACCTGTAATTTGGAGTTTTTATTGTGTTGTTGCTGCCCTGATAGAGGGCCGCTCGAGAAAGGGCCGAGAGTTTGTTGCAGTAGGTCCAGTTCTAAGGTCCGGTTTTGCGTGTGGTCTATAATTGACCCATGCCTTAATTCGGGCATTTACCGGCCACACCTCATTTGAGTAACACCTGTCATAACAGGCAGCTGGAATGCCTATTTTGTATGACTTGTAGTCTCCTTTAGCTGCAAGTTCCTCCACTGTACAAGATTCATTAGGGCAAACCTGTCGTAAGTATTCTCGTACTTCTTCAACACCAGACGCCATGTTCCACAGGTGTATGTATTTCCGAATCTCCACAGCTCTTAACGATGTTACGGAGGGTCCTGCGGTACCAAACATTGAAGAAGTGCGTCGAATTTTCTTTTTAGTGACCTGGACCCATTCGTTGTCGTCACTGGCTGATTTTGAGACATTTTTAGAGAAATGCTCCGAATTCATATGAGCGGAGTGTGAACCCGCAGTTGGCTCCAAGTAGGTGATAGACTGCTTTAGTTGGGTTTTTTTACCTTTCTTATGCATACCTGTGACTTTAACGGGCTGACCTTGCATCTTGGTTTCCTTGATGTTGGCTTCAGCCACCACCACCCTTGGCTGATTTGGAGGCTGTAGAGCAATAGCTAGTGCATGTGAAGCGCAGGACACTGCAGGGCTTTGAGGCTGGGGAGTAGCTGCTAGCACAGATGAAGCGCGGGACACTGCAGGACACTGAGGCTGGACAGTTACTATAGAATTATCCGAGAACAAGAAAGGAAGCACTCTATGGAGTATACGTATTCGATGCTAAAAGCAACAATAAGGATGAAAAAAGACATACATATCGATTCCCAACCTAAATTAGTGGCATTTTTAAAAAGAGCCTCATCTGGTCATCAACCAAAAAAATCAAAGGTTTTCACAGTATCTGATATTGAAAAGTTTCTTAACGAAGCACCCGATTCCGTATATTTGGCGGCAAAAGTAAGTCAGTTGCACATTCAGTATCTACTTAAGTATATTAATCTCAATTAAATAGTATACTTAGTAGATGTTGATAGGCATAATTATGCGTTCATATCAATTTTATTCATTTATCTACTACAATACTCTTTACGTTACATGTTGTTCTTATTATTTGAATAAACGGAGCATGTCGAACTAATGAACTAACACAACTTAATGTCAAAAACATTGAGAAACATTCAGATGACTTACTATTAATTAATTTACCTAATACAAAGACAAAAAGAGACCGCAACTTCGTCATTCGCAAGGAATACGTAACGATTGTTGAGAAATATCAAGCCTTACGCCCGCCTAACACTCCAATCAATCGTTTTTTTCTACAGTATCGCAATGGAAAGTGTGTTAGACAGCCTATGGGTACTAATAAAATTGGCAGTATCCCACGAGAAATAGCAACATTTCTTGAACTTCCAGAACCCCTGTTGTACACGGGTCATTGTTTCCGACGAACTTCAACCAAACTTTTGGCTTATTCCGGAGCTGATCTCCTGTCCCTTAAGCGTCACGGAGGCTGGAAGTCCAATGCAGTTGTAGAGGGATACATAGAGAATTCCATCCAAAATAAGTCTAAAATATGTGAAGGCATCGTAGGAGCCATTACACTGAAAGAGCCTCAATCGGATCCTTGGACTGGCCCTTCTATATCAAAAATAAGCCGTTATGAAACACCTAACCATCTCCCTCTCTCTCCAACATTCCCGCCAAGGGAATCCGATGAATCGGTACAACTATTAAGTATGACAGATAGTTTACCGAAAAACAATACACAAGTGACTAACACCAATATTACAGTACCAAACAAAAATATTACACTCAATTTAAATAACTGAGTGTAATATTTTTGTTTGGTACCTTAGTATTATTTTGTTATAATTTAAAGATTATTTTGTAATACTTACCTGTCATAATGTAGTAATTAATACCTAAACTGAAATAAAAGTGTACCTATTTTGTGATTGTAAACTTTTTTTTTTTTGTATTTAGTCATTTCCTCGCTGAGGTGGAATGAAAAGTTACGTGTTGCACTCGAGTGCAAAGATTTTTCACCTCGTGCTCTTTTGATTCCCTCGCTAACGCTCAGGATTCTAATTTTGAATCACTCGCTGCACTCGTGATTCAATTTTAGAATCCTTCGCTTGCTCGGTCATCAAAATTGAACACGCGGTTAAAAAGCAACTTTGCACTCTTGTATAACAAATAACTATTGAAACCTTATTGATAACGACGAAACTAATTTAAATTTTGTGTGTAGTTCCAATTTTACAATAAAACTGACACCTCTTAACATTTTACTCACCGAAAGTATGCTATTCCTTTCGAAATGTTTGCGTTACGAGGTCTATTTTTACAGGGACACTGAAGCATTGTAGCCCGTCTTGACTTTGACTGTATTTCGACCTTACTAATTTGAAATAAGAGCACAGTATTATTTGAGCAGTTATTTTTCTGGGCGCATCATTAGCGTGGATTCTGAATCTAGATGTAGTATATTTAATAAAGAAATTTAATTCAAATTATAAAACAAATAATGTAATATTTTTTTTGTAATGATCATAGACATTGTAAAAAATGTGATTTAGATTTTCATATACTTTCATAAAACGCTTCGAAGATCTAAAGATTACAAATAAATTAATGTTTATATATGAAACATTTATACATAATATATTACCTGCCTCCGTGGAAGAGTTCCAACTCTTTGAGGCGAGGATCTCCATCATCATAGACAGCAGTCAGCCTTCGCCAGCTTGCACGCATGGACCAAACATTGAGGAGCTCGATCTCTTTAGAATTTCAAGGACAATGTTACTAAGAATCACATATTTTTTATTCTTGTTTATGAGTGACTGTCAATGATGGCCACATATTGAAATTAAATACTTATTACATTTTGCTGAAGATCTTTGATAGAATGGTAATTATTTTTAAAGACGAATATGCATATTAGAATTTTTATCTATAGCGTGTCCTATAAAAAGCTTAGACCAGATAGATATTATGCCATTACGTACATTGCATAATATTGAAACAGATTTATTGTAATAGATTGCTTTTCCTACAGATTGTTCTACATCTACGCGTTGGTTTAACAGGACTTATAATAAATGAGGGACCATTTGGATTATTGTATATGACTTACTTTTCTTGGGTTGATTCTTCGTCGCAAAATCGTATACAGTACCGACAAAGTTCAGCACCAGAAAAGCATAAACAATTTGCATAAAAAGTTGTTGCGCTGTATCGGGTGGCTGTTCCATTTTCACTTTATATTCTTCTTGCGTAGTACAGTAATGGAGAGTGTGTAAGCGTGCGGAGAGCGCGAGGCGTTTCGATCGCTTGTCCACGCACTGCTCGAAGCGAATTGTTGAGTTTGGCTCGCTTCGCTTAGATGGACATCTGGCGCTGACGCAGTAGCCACGATGCAAGCGAGAGCGATTGAAAGCGTATGGGTTGGAAGAGTATACCTGAAATAGGTCTTCATTTTCATTTTCAATGTTATATAAACTCGTAATTTAACACAAATCTTTTACATAACATGTATAAATAGTCAAGCGCTCAAGGCAGTGCAAACATTAATTGATTGAGAATCTGATACCTAAGTGGCGAATCTGATGAACTACTCAAGTGCCCTCGATAACTTCGCGCGGACTATACCAACATTCTACTTTTAATTAAGATTCTGTCATCTCGCCATCCGACCGTTGTATGTCACAGTTCTTAAACTCGTTAACGGAATGCAGATGACGAAGCGCTCGTAGCGTAGCTTTTTAGGTGTTTCTTAACCAAGCAATGTCCACTGCGGTCATGACTTGGATGGGTGACCGCTAGTGGAATTACTACTGAGCGCTGCCGTGCTTCAGAAGGTGAGTTAAGCCGTCGTCAGCCTTGGTTATTTTAGGATGGCAGTTATTGTGAGGCATTACGTGAATAAAATAATGGATCAAAAGGAGGCCGCGGCGCGGGTCAGGGAGGAAGATGAACATGCTGCCCCGCTCCGGCGCAGATAAATGGGGGCGAGGTGGCGGCAGTTCGCCCGCCTCCTCCCTTCTCCGTAGATGGGGGATTCTCTACCAGCTTGCACGGACCCACACGTTTGGGGGATGGCCTTGGTGAGCCAGGTCGCCTCTCCACAGGCGCAGAAGCCCGATTGAGTTTGGGCTTACCGGCTGGGCTACGACCTAGATAGCTACGACACTCAAGTAGAAAATCTATCGCAAAACCTATAAGCATCTCACCGTGTGTTCTGGCAGTTTGCCTTGAATAATTGGTACAGGTTGAGCCAACAACTTGAACTAGCACCTCATCTAGAATTCATTAAATTCATAGAGTGCCACACTTTTGATAAAAGTGCTGTGGTATTCTATATTTTTATGTACAGCCATGGCTTTTAACAGGTAATACCAACCTTTATGACGTCATAAGTTGGACTGGGGTTGATTGGAGACAGTTCAAACACGCCCAGACAGAAGAGGCCATTTTTCTGTAGAAGACATCGGTCGTAGTCGTCGAGGTGGAAAAGTCGAGGAAGATGAGCGTCAACTTCATCTAAAATGTAAAGATAGAAGTGTATTTTATGGTATAATAATAATGTTTACTTGTAGGGTTCATTCAACCACGCCTCAGTTATATTTCTTTTGTTTTCGTACGCATAGCCACATACAGGTATATCTGCAGTTGGGTGTATTTTCATATGACTTGAATTTGAAAACGAACTGTTTCTCGCAAAATGAGCAATATAACTACAACCTATTTATGGTTGAGAGAATCTATATAAAGTTATAAAATACTGAAAAAATCTTATTTTGAGACGTGATAACTTTTACTATTTCGCTTAACAAACCGCGAACCTCAGGAACTTTTAATTCGTCCCGGGACATGCTCCATGTAAGGCTGTGGATTTTCAATGAGCTTAGTCCAGGTACTCTTTCGCTAGTCCTTCTTTTAAAGTTTTGGAAACTTTGTAAAAGATATTTTCAGTTAAGTCATATGTGTGGAATCTTTGCTTTACGATTTTTAATTGTTGATGTAACATTATTACGGAGTTCATTGTTACAGCAGTCATCCGGTTACGTAGCTTACATTTATCAATGTTCATTTGTAAAGTATTAAGCATAAACATTCATATTGTGCGTTATGATGCAAAGCTATTTTATACTAAAGTTCAGCTAATAACAGCTCTAGTTAGTAACAAATGAGAATACGTAATCACGATACCACATTTTTATATGATTTAAGATTAGTAAGTAACAATTTAAATAATTAGGCTACAGAAACGATACGACTAAAGATGTTGGTGGGCTAGATAAAAACTATTGGCTTTACGTTGAATATTGGAGATAAAATTCATTAAATGCTTTATAATCTTTTTTTTTGCTGAACATGGCAATACAATGTAGAATAATTCAATTTTAAAATTTGTAATTGACTTTCATATGAGCGTCGTAGATGCCTAAATTGAATAAATGATTTTGGATTTGAATTATTATTTAGAGAGGTTCCAATTACATGAAAAAGTAGCAGAATAAAAATCTGTTTTGCACACTACCATGTATCATTGTCAAGCGTTCATTGAGGAAGTTTATGGGGTATTTTATTCTTTATATTTTTTTTACATCCGCAATGTTTAACCCTAAAATAGCTAAGCCTAACTCGTTCTTGGCCAGTTTTTTGATCTTGGTCTACTTAACGTCAGAAACTTCATTGACTCGGGAAGCCTTATTTCCCTTACAGATATAACCTATACCTACATACTATATTCATGTAGTGACGGCCTAGTGCCGTAAACTTTTCCTAGTAGAAAATCTGTCTGTTTTTTCCTAGTAGACTAGTTACCTACCTAGTAGAAAATCTTTCACCAAGCATCTAACGGTGCATTCTGGCTGTCCTTGAGACTGGCTCTCAAAGACAGCCAGAATTCACTTCTAGGTTAACCTGAACAACATCACCACTTACCACTTACACTTACCATCAGGTGAGATATCAGCAATAAAAAACTTAAATGCCCTATAATTGGGTACTGTGATGTGACTAGGTACCTATTTTTTTACATGTTGCTTGACAAATGTAAAATGTACCAATCATACGTATCCGATGAAAAACAAAAAAAACAGCATGCCACGTCCCGCCAAAACCGCGCTACCAAATACAAGCACGCAAGCGCCTAGTGAGAACAAATCCCAATTTCATTGTGACCGAAAAAATCCAAATGAAAAACAAAATGCAAATTGCAAAAAGGGTGGAAAGTACGCGGTGTGATTTTGTAAAATTCGTACTTAAATATTTGCAATTTAAAATAAAAGTTATTTATAACATTATAATCGTGCATGTATAACGTGCTGTGGAAGTAATGTACCTATTCTAAAAAAGTGCGAAATATATTGTAGGTATACGCTTATGTTAACCTACGAATAAGTATATTCGTAGTTATTCTGTACTTATTTCTTGGATAAAATTATAAACGGCCGGAGGGAAATTGATGAAATGTCAAATGTAGGGAAGCGTCGTCGTTTCCATTCAGCAAAAACGTTTGGCGGTTTCGGGAATTTTATATTTTGTAATAGCCATAATATCGTGTGTGTTTGTGTGTGTATGTGTGTTTACATGCTCTCAGCTGTGAATATGATGTCCTGAAAAGAAGCTTGTAAATCCCTGTCCATCTTCCAGCAATCCAATCCAAAAAGAAAATCTGCAATAGGCATCTACAAACAGTGAGCACCTAACTATTATAATAAATCAATGACTGTAACAGCCGCATTGTCCACTGCTGAACACAGCCTCCCCTATAAAGGGTGGTATTTGCCAAAATCCCCACGCTTGGCAGGCGGCTTGGGGATCGCAGTGTAAGTTGGCAGTTCTTTTGAAGGCGCTGCTGCCCACCTTCCAGTATTTTTCCCTAAGTCGCCTCTTACGCCACCCACGGGATGATATGGGGAGGTGCAATTCTAACCCGGCACCCCACGGGGCATAAATAAATTACCTACTGAAATATCAAGCAAACACCGTTCTTGTGCCCCTGAACTGACGGTTTGTATTTCAACTGCATACCAACTGTGAAGGTGCAGTTTAATGCAATTAACATAGATGCAAAATGTCAACTGCACATGGGCTGTATTTGCAGTTTTGGATGCATTCTGCATAGACTCTGGTGATATCATAAATGTATAAGATATAAAGAAGTTTTATTAGCCCTTTTGTAAATTTTTTTACAGGCAAGTCCAAGGTATGTTGAAACATATTTATACCATTTTAATATATTAAATTCTAATAACGTATATGTAAATAATTGATTAAAATGTAATAATCATAACATTTTACACTTAATACAGTTAAATACAATTTGCAGTTTCACTTTTGCACTTTTCCTAAGAACAAAGATTCTAAAAGCTGCATTGACATATATTCTTTTATTGTGTAGAAAGGATTGTTTTCAAAAAAGTTTTCAAGTTTTAGTTTGAACATTTGTATTTTAAGTTGGTCAAGCTTTTTGGTAATTTATTATACCTACATCAGTATTTTCGAAAAACGTCCTTGTTTCTGGACTTTAGCTAATCTGAGTTTTGGTACAACCCGAATTTCATTATTTTTTATAATTCGATTTTCATTATTACGCAGATTGTAAGGTAGAACTTTTTCCTGTTTTTCTGGAATATTCCTATCTTCATGAATTTCTAATAAACAATTATAGATGGAAAGAGAAACAACTGTCATAATTATAAACCCTGATGAATCCACAGCCGATTCTACTTAATAAAACTATAACTAATAATATTTTTAATTCTATCTGTCACTTTTGCACACAGAAGTATTTGACCCAAAGAGTCGAAAAAAATATTTTTGCATGATTTTTATTTCGTTTCGTTTATTTTGACTATTTGAAGTAAGAAACGTGTAATGGGAGAGTAAAACACATAAATATACATTTTGAAACACTTATTATTACTTGCCTTTTTTTAATAAAAAAGTTAGCGTTTGAAATTGCCGTTTTGTTGTAATAGGTACTTCGAATTGACATACAACCTTCATGGTTTGAGATTTTTGAGTGAAACACTTTACACATGGTAAATGAAGTTCTTTCTTTTAAAACATTTGCAACATTTCTCTCAATATCTTATTAATTATCGACTTGCAGTAGTTTTTTTTATTCAGCTTAGATAAGAAAAATGGATACTTTAAAATTCGAGTGATTTTTTAATACGAGTTCCGAAGCGGAACTAATGCGGCAGAAACAGCACGCAATATCAATGTTGCGTTTGGAAAGGGAAAATGCTAATGATTTTGGTTGAAACGCTTTCGTGATGGAAAATTTGATTTGAAGTACGAACCACGTGCACAACCACGTGGAAGACCACCCACTCAGGTGAATAACAATGAATTGAAAGAGATGGTAGAAGCCGATCCGAGCCAAACTACCCAGAAATTAGCAGTATGGTTAAATGTTTCCTTACCAATAATATTGACTCAATAAAATAAAAATATATGAAAAATGGGTGCCTCATGATTTCACAGATCTGCAGAAAGAATCGCGTGTTATATGAATACAGAATATCACTTCTCAGCCATTGATGCTCTCAAGAGTATTGATACACTGATTTCTGATCACAACTATTATATTTACACCCCATATCCATGTCAATATTTCCATTTCTGTTACATGTACTCTACTTACACCCGCCCTACACTCAGATCCGTACATTACGACAAGTTTTATAATGCTTTTCTTTTAGCTTCATAGGTCTTTCGCTGGCCACATATAGTTCCTATCACCATTTCAACCATCCTGCATTTATACTGTTTATAAGATCACGGTCTATATAACGGTTGTTTTGGATCAATGTACTGAGGTACTGAAAATCGGAGCCAACTGTTGCCAACTTAACATTTAAGAATGTACAAGTACCTATGTGTAAGACCGGATGTATCACTGAGGTCGTAGACTAGTTTTTGTTCTTCCAATTGGACACTCTCAAATCGTTCTTGCCACGTTTCCAGAGTTCTTCATCGCAGAACCAATCATACTTTCAGTCACATTATTCACCTCTGGAGTGGCTTAAACGTGGGTTTGATACAGAGCTCCCACACCAAGCATACATACATCTTATTCACTCTTTACAAATCACGCTTCACCCCTCACAAAACATCAACCACCCATTCAAATCACCCAACATTATTTAACATCATCAGCATAACATCAATTGGAACGTCTACCGTTGAACAAGGTCTGCCCCATTGGAGTGAGTTGCCATAATCCTAATACTTGGCAGGTGGGTTGGTGATCGCAGTAGAAGTTGTCAGTTCTTCAGAAGACGCAGCTCCCACCTTCCGGTATGTTTCCCGTTCTAAAACCTTTTCCCTCTTACGACACCCACGAGTAGAAACGGGGTATCACATTCTCTAACCCGGTATCCCACGAGCTGCCGCGTCCGTTATTATTACCCTGGATATATTTAGAAACAATGTAAACTTTCTTCTCTTTTTCTCTGAAACGTTCCCAACAATGAAAGTATGGCTCAATCCATACAACCTCATACACATACTGATCACTTCGAATGTATAAAACTAATTCTGGCAAACTCTATCAGTACCATTGACCACTTATACTGTAACGTATTATCTCGATGATCAGTACTACGTACCAGTATATGTTTATGGGTATCGTGTTAGGTGGTGGCTATTCTTTCTACTTTCTTTACGTACACAGAACATACCGTAAGTGAGTGTTATATCCCTGATCTGATGATGAAACCCCGTTCATCTTCTCTTCCATTCCTCCCCTTACATTGAATGTAGGGAAAACGAGACGTGACACGTGGCGGACTTACCTGAGAACTCAAGTAATTTAAACACACTTGAGTTTGAGAGTAAATCACCCTTTACTTTAAATAATAAAACTAAAACTAAGATAAATATATCTTTAAAGGCCATAATTAACGCAATAATATTCAATACTCTGCAATGCCTAGTGCACTTTTCAACAAATTTCTTTCATATAACGCATACAATTAGAATATTGGTGTAGATCAATAAGTAGATACTAAGTAATTCAAGACATCTGACCTATACATGATTATGCGTGGATTTGTTATTGAATTCAGCACCACTTAATACGTTTTGTATTTTATTTACGTTATTTTGGCGTTTTTGACTGACGTACATAGATACGTAGTACCTTATGTTTTAACTGAAATTTTAAGATATGGTTCGCTTTATTGTAAAATGTATATAAAAACATACAAATATATATTAGCAATATGTATTTAAGAACAATATTTTAAGTTACCAAAAAATAACCCTTATTGTCGAGCCAGAATAGTAAAGAAAAACGGGCACTGTTTCGGAGGAATTAGCAAATTTCATAATTTTGTCCATTGAAATGTTACATTTTTTGGGCCTAACCTTGCGTTTTTTAGAGGACGCAATTTTATTCTTTTAATGTGTAGGGGGGGTCAACGTAAAGCTAAAATAAAGTTTGTGGGGTCGCCACCCTTGTCCCACGGCCGCCATCTTGAAAATAGGGGTTGAAACGGTTGTTACGATATATCTCTTAAACTATTTATCTGATAAAAAAAAATTGTGACATTTTTTGTTGCAAATTAAATTCTTTATAACTTTAGTCAAGTAACTTTTTGTCCTAGAACCATAAATAAAAAGTTATAAATAAGTGAAAATGTTCAGAAATTCGAGAAAAAAGTCGATATAACTTTTTTTAATCATTTGACGAAAAAATGATATAAGACCATTTTTTAAGGAACAACTTATAATCAACATTTTTTAATTAAGCCAATAGCTAAGGTTTTACAGCGCTCCGAAGTGAGTACTATTTTTCAGTACTCTTAACTATACATACATATATTATACGTGGGTAGGTACTAATAATGTGTCATCAGTTTTTTTTTGTTATTATTATTCTTTTAATTAGTATTTCTGCAATATTATTCATATTTAATTATTGACTCTTTACCCCACCAACCACGAGGTAGAGTCTGGAGGCACGTTTTTTTTATGTGGTATCCCCAATAGGCCTAATCCACGGTAATTTTCTATATTTGAACTACTCCGCCCTCAGTCTTTTCGATGGACCAGGCTGCGGCTCAGCATCTGATCGGCTTTCTGAATTAAATATCAGTGGGAGAACTGGAGAAGGAAGGGGTGTCAATATCAGCGGTTCATCATCAAAGTCATTTTCATTTATTAATTCTGAGAGCTCTATTACGTTGCTGCAAGTCTCTCCAGAACAATGGAGCACAAAATGTTATGCCCCGGGCGGGAATCGAAACCGCGTCCTCCGATTTCACGCCGGATGGATTTTACAACTGAATTGGTGAGCTCCAGAATAGCATCTTCAGTGGATTTTCCAGTTCAAAATCCAAATTGGTTCTGGGACAACAAATTGTTTTCGTTAATAAATTTAATTAGTCTGACATTTAACATTTTCTCAAAAATTTTCGATAAGGCCTTTAATAATGAAATAGACCTGTTAATATCGACACTGTCTCTGGACCCATTTTTGTAAATAGGGTGAACGATAGCATTCTTAAATATAATAATTCGCGAGGACAAGTAATCAAGCACAGATTAAATAATACCAGAACATCTTTGGCTGCTTTTGAAGGTGGGTATAATAGGAACCTTTTTTAATTTTCTAATCCTCTAATCTCTAAAACGTCCCCACGGTAATCAAGTAAATCACTATTAAGTATCGTGGGATCTATTATAATCTAGCTGAAATGTGATAATACACTTATCGATGACATACCTATATACATACTTATGCGTGAAAACTTACCCTTGATTTATCATTCATTACCTTTCGAACTGTAAATAATTAAATGTAAATAATGTATAGGTTTGGTGCAAACAGCTACATCAGTACTTCAGTACTAATATTATAAATGCGAAAGTAACTCTGTCTGTCTGTCTGTCTGTCTGTTACGCTTTCACGCCAAAACTAATGGACCGATTTGAATGAAATTTGGTATGGAGATAGTTTGAGACCCGGGAAAAAACATAGGATAGTTCATATCCGACTGCGCAAAAAGAGGTCAACCGACATACGCGCGGGCGGAGCCGCGCCCGGAAAGCTAGTATACAATAAAATTAACCTTAACTTTTAACAATACAAATGTCTGTCACCTTTGTTGTATTATTTTTTAATGTATGTATACTAATTTATTATGAGATTATTTAGCAGTTGCCATTATTTCGTTAGCAATTCCAATATAGGGAATTGCTAACGAAATAAAATATGTTTAGTGAATCCCAAAATCAATGCATAATATATCTATATACTTATATATACTCTTTTCTTAGGTTAAATTAACAATATATAATAATTATAAATATAAATATTTTATATGATATATGAAGTTATTTATTACATAACGGTTTTGTATTAAATAATAATATATACAAAAGTAGGGATTTGACTAGTTTTCGTCCAGGTGTTCATTAATATAATAATTGTGATGAAAATTGGTTTTATGATAATTTAAATACAGAAGTTGGATATTATTGTACTTTGGATGATTTTCCATAATGTATCATTTCCAACTCGAGTGAGTTTAATCAGTACAATATGACTGAATGTACAGTAGGTATAAGAATATAATATGGAACATGTTTTCGGTAACAACTCATAGCACAAGAAAAGGTCTTTTAAAATGGCTTTTGCCTTATAGCACCTTTGGGAATGTTCTCGTTGCTACGTGGCAACACTGCTGGTCCCTCTGTGGACAGACGAATATGACTGTGTGTAACAATAAAACCAGTGGTGAACAACTCTGTGGTTGGTTTGCTGTGGCCCTGTGTTCGACGCCTAGCGGATGCAAGAAACAAACGGGAGTGCCTGTGACCGTCATAACGGAGGCGCCAGCTAACATATCGCCCCTCTAAAGTAGTTTCCACGCTACCTTTTTACCGGTTTACCATCTTCCACAACATCATCACTGGTCAGGTCTATTATATCTGAGAGTATGCCGGCCAGCATATTCGCACCAGTCGACTTTCCTCGTTTGAGATGTCGCGTCTAGTATATATAGGTCAATGCCAGGAATAAAGAAATACATACTTAATTTATAATATTTTATATTACGATCCAAAATCCACGCGGGCGATGCCGCGGGCGGATGCTATCAATTATATATTCTTACGTTTACGTTTACGTTTGAGATGTCGCGTCTAGTATATATAGGTCAATGCCAGGAATAAAGAAATACATACTTAATTTATAATATTTTATATTACGATCCAAAATCCACGCGGGCGATGCCGCGGGCGGATGCTATCAATTAATATATCAATTATGTATTCTTACGTTATCCACAGAAAATAAAACTTTATCGACCTAGTATTGGTTTTAGTGGCTTTTCAAGACAATCAAGGTCGTCGTCAAACAGGTTCATTGATTACAATTCTAAAGTCGTATTTTTCAGGTCAATAATATCAGACAAACCTAGGGCGAGTTGTTTTTATCATACGTACCTAATTTTAATTGCATAACTTCATTAAAAAGTTGCATTTTCATTTGTAACATAACTGAATAGATTCAGGCGTTACTTTGCGGAAATCCATATTTAATAATAACAAATATATAGTTCAGTCTCAATCGTGCGCTCGGTAAGTCAAGACCTCCTGAAGATGCTTCGTTTAGAAGCGAAACTAGTCGAATATTCTTCCGGTTAGGCTGCGTGGCGTATGTGACGTCACGTGGGCATAGCAGGAAATTAGGCGGAATTGTCACTAGATATATATTTTAATATTATTTTAAGTGTTTCATTTAAATGTTATTTAATGTTTTCTTGAAATACTTTTAGAAATATATTTTTTATTATTATGTAACATAACTTTTTTTTTTAATATATATTTTTATACAGGGTGGAAACTTTGAGCGGGGCAGTAAGGGGAAGTACCTTATCCGTTGTAGCTACTCGGAAATGGTCTTAGGAGACTATCCATATTTTTTTATATATATTTGATCCCCATTCACAGATTTAAAAAAAAAAATACGGTTAGCTAGAAAATAGCCATTTTACATCAAAACATTTTTTGATGCCAATCGATCCTGTTTTTAATACTGATCAAAATCTTCTATGGAACCAACCATCGTTGGAGTACTCAAAAAGACACAAATTGCAAAAAAACTTTTCCCGTATATTTTGTATGAAAATTTTATGCAAAAGCTTTTTGTGTCGGTTGAGATCTTTTTGTTGACTGAATATAAAGATAAGTTAAAAAACAATTCAAATTTCGAACTCGTTATTACTAAATAAAAAACAATCTTAAAAGTTTGTTGCGCCAGAAAAGTTCTGAGTGTGTTGTGAATTTAACACTATGTCCATAATTGGACAGCTATCGATAAGAGAAAAATAATCTGCAATTTAGAACGTTTAGACTTGCTAGAAGCATATTACGTAAATAATAAAAATACATCATCAAGTTATGTTCGTTAATAAAAAAGAAAATAGAACCTTGCCTTCTTTTTGATATGTGTAAAATTCTACGTGATCATTTGTCTTTTATTTTATTTTTTGTATATCAGTTACACAACTTCTTTAGTGAAACGTTTTTTGCTATTTGTGACTTTTTGAGTACTCCAACGATTGTTGGTTTCATAGAAGATTTTGATCAGTATTAGAAACAGGATCGATTGGCACCAAAAAATTTTTTTGTGTAAAATGGCTATTTTCTAGCTAACTGTAATTTTTTTTGAAAATCTGTGAATTGGGATCAAAATTCCATAAAAAAATATGGATAGTCTCCTAAGACCATTTCCGAGTAGCTACAACGGATAAGGTACTTCCCCTCACTGACCCGTTGAAAGTTTTCATCCTGTATATAAATTTTCATATATGCGTCTGGCCATAAATATATGAGAGATTTATGGCCAGACAGGTAAAGGTGGCCATTTCGAATAGAATATTGCTTTTATTTTTTGCTAAGAATTTAATGAATATTTACATATCAGTTTTAGTAATATTACATAACTTCATTAAAAAAATGCATTTTCATTTGTAACTTACACAAGTAGGTATAGGCATAGGTTAGTAGTAAAACATATAATATGGCTTCCAGTCTTCTGTTCGTGGAACCAACAAACACTTCGTGTGTACGGCGAGTATAAAGTCCAAATACTTATTGCATTAAGATTTTGTTATTTATAATTTAATTTTCAATGCAAGTCTTTACCCTTAAAAAACAACCAACTACTTCATCCTAGTCATTTTAAAGGAATTATTCTAAGGATTTTATATTTGCTACAAAATTATCTAACACCAAAGTTCAACGACTATTACTGCTAAAATAATAAAGTTATCTCAACCGCTATACTTTTCCTATAAAGTTCATGAACTGCACTATCATTGTGAATTTTTTCAGATTTTTGAACCCAGCAGTTTAGCTTTTAGAGGGGGGGGACGCCCTACTGGAACAAAAATATGCTCTTTAAAGTTTAATATTTCTTCAATGGAGCATCAAATCGAAAAACAATATTAACAATAATAATAAGTCCCCCAAAACCCAACCACACGTCCAGATCGACCATCAGATCACGTGGGGGACGGACACACGATACAAAATTACTGGCGTGGCTAACGTGGACCTGGTAACCCATTTAAAATGGAGACCAGATCAAAAAGTTCATGAACTGTTCTTAGTTGTCTGGAAGAAATCGCTATAAGCGATAAGGCCGCCATTTTGCACTTGATTATTTTATATATAAGCCTTTTTGTAATGCTATTTTTTAAGTTCTTGTGCAAATAAAGTGTTTTCTATCTATCTATCTATACGAACATACGGCTGATACCAAGCTTTTGAAGTGTCTGGAATATGACCGACGCGACGGCTCAATACCTACTTTGTACAAGCCGAATACTGCTATCCTATTTTCTTTAACACCTTGTTATTTGATAATGAAAACGAAATAATATAAGAAATGGCGCGTAATCGAAAGAAAATTTTAAAGTAATAAACGCGTTTCAAATTCTAAATAATTCTAAAGCTGAAAAGTTTTTATATTGTTACATTTATGGCCAGACTAGTTATATAGTATAATAGCCCATTTATAAGCTTACTTGCATATATCGGTGTAAACTTTTTTATTTTTCGTTCGTATATAAATCAACTATTTTAAAATAGAATAATTATTTATACTACAGCAAATTGATTAAATGACATTCAAATTTTTACAATGTAGGTACCAACGGATTCTGAATCGCGCTATAGTTACGTTTTCATTCGAGTATCTACCTATAGAATTCATAAACGAATTTTGTTTAATTTTCGAATTACAATTGAAATAATAACTTGGCGGCACTCGTACTCTTATTTCTTAGATTTAGCAGGAAGAAAGTGGAGGAGAATAAAGAACTACAGAATCGTTCTATATTATGATAAGGGGCTTCTATGGAACCCTACACTGTGCGTGGCTCGACACGCATTTGACAGTTTATTTTAATTTAAGCGAATATTATTAGCGGCGAACCATTCAGAGATTATAGATAACACATTATTTACATGAATGAGTTCACTATCTTTCCTAGCTACTTTAAAAATCAGAGTGGTATCATCTGCAAATAAAACAATATCTCAGAAATCTTTGACCATGCAAGGCAGATCATTAATATACGCTAGGAACAGGAACCTATTTTTACCAAAGACCCGGAAGAAGTATTGCCATTTATTCCAACCTTCTGTAACCTGTCTGACAGATATGACTCTATAAGATTCAAAGCTTTTCCACGAATACCATAGTGTGAAAGCTTACGAATCAGAGTGCGGTGCTCTACACAGTCAATTGCCTTGGAAAGATCACAAAATACGCCAATAGCATCATGTGAACTCTCTCAGGCTTCGAGTATATGTGACATCAATTGAACACCTGCATCTGTTGTGGATCTGCTCTTAGTGAAACCAAACTGATTCTCATTCAATATATTATGCTCATTAAAATGGGATAAAAGTTGTTTGAGCATATTTTTTTCGAATACTTTACTCAGAACAGATAAGATGGAAATAGGCCTGTAATTGCAAGGGTCAGATTCAGCTCCCGACTTCAAAATTGGAGTGATTTTACTTTGTTTCATTAAGTCGGGGAAATTTCCTTTATGTACACAAAGATTTAATATTGTTACTAAGTATGGTGCAATAATGCAATTTATAGACTCTGCCACTTTAACTGACATACCCCACACAAGTCTTCAGTACTCTTTATATTTAAACTTATAATTTCAAAGTTTGTCGTGTATCTGAAAGAAAAGTCCGGTGTTTTGCAGGGAAAATTATGTTATAACAGGGCTTCTGCTACATTTGGACAAGAATCCAATGATTTAGTGACTTTTAGTGGTAGCTTAGAAAAAAATCAAACATATTTGCCACTTGTATTGGATCAGAGGTTTGATGTTTATTAATAGTTAAGACATATGTTGAATCTCTAGGTTTATTTTCACTAGTCTCAGTAGTTAGACTTGCGAATTTTGTCTCTAATAAAAAGAGATTTAGCACACAAGCAAACAGACTTAAAAAAATTTGAATAGTTCCTAACATAATCATGAAACTGCTTGCAAGATGCTAAATTTTTCCTGCGATACAGATAAAACAAATAATCTCTACTTTTTCGAATACCTCTAGTTGCCCAATCACCAAACTTCAATTTTCCACTTATTTGTTTCTTTATATTTGGACAAACTTTTTGGAACTCAATATTTACTAAAGAAAATAAGTTATTATAGATGTCATTCGGGTCACAGTGAGAAAAACTTGTTATGCCTAGCTCAGCTTCTATGTTGGTACCGAGCATTACTTCTAGCCTACTGGTTGTCAACGACCTATGTTCAATTTCATACCTCTCTGTTTCTCTGTTTCCATCAAATTTTATTGCAAGGCCCTCATGATCAGACCTAACACCCTTCAATATTAACTTTTCTTTAGTCTTACAGTTTGAGTATATATTGTCTATACAGGTAGATGAATTGTCTGTTATCTTAGTGGGCTCACAGAACAGAATTTTCAAATTAAATGACTCAAATAATGAAATAAGATCAGTCTTATTTTGAGAATGCAATAAAATATCTATATTAAAATCACCACATACAAATATGGGTTTTCTGCATTTAGAGATTTTCTGCAGTATACTTTCCATAGTGGATAAAAATTCTGCAAAATTTTGAGCACGACCTTGATTTGTTGGTGGTCGATATACACATAACATAACACAAGATGCCTGTCTATCTCCACACAAGCAACCTCACAGTCACAGACACGTTCGACAAAATATCTATGTCACGGCGTTCTTTAAATTTTAAGTTATTAAAAAATAAGTTAAAATTTAAAGAACAAGCCTCCTCCTTCTGCAGATGATCTGTTAAAAGCACTGCAAACTAAAATTCTTTACATTAAATAACATTGTATCTGCACTAAGCCATGTTTCAGTGTAACATAATAGATATATCAAAAGGATCTACGAACATTTCAATTTCAAGTATTTTGCCAGGGAAGCGATTTATATTTTGGTAGTTCAGTGCTATGTCAGAACAATTCCCTGCTGTTTGCTCTGAACATTTATATTAGTACATGTACTAAAATCTGTAGCGTCAATAAAAGACTTGGTTATATTTCCTATAACCGACTCAATATTATTAGTTACCAAAGTAGCAATTAAATTTGTATATATCTTAGGTAGGTACATCCTATCCCGAGTCAACATAAATTTAGGAATAAATTTATTACAGTCAAAAAATAAAAGTTTGTCACCACGACGACATGTAATATTAAATAATATAGTATATTATATGCTCATTCTGGCTTTTAGTCAGTGCATCTGAATATGGCAAAGCACATAAGATAATTTTGAAAGCATTAAGACTTAACAATGAGGTTACACTTGCTGTTATCTGTTTCCTCTCAATACCTAAACTTTGGCCTAGGTAGACAATAACAATAGTATTCCTATCAATTTCAGAAGCCATAATTTTTTTCTCAATCTGTGCATAAGAAGCACCAGGCATGCAGTAATTTTCAATAGAGCAGTGTAGTGAATTATTAAGTAATGAACCAGAACTTTCTGAGGTAAAAAACATAAAAAACAGTCGGATTGAGTACCTCCTCCTTTTTTGAAGTCGGACAATAAATAGCAATGAACGCCTATTAGGGTTTGTGTGTATCCTCAATTAAGTTACGGAGTGATATTCTGGAAAAATTTAGTCGAAATATAATTATCATTTTTTTTACAAAAGAGATGTTTAAGAATTATTTTTAGGCAGCTTACGTCTACTCGTACTTACGTCTTTGTAGAAAAGAATACCGCTGTGAATCCAAGTATTTTGTTGTTACACTAGTAAATTTTATTATTTCTGAGTAATAATGATCGAGTAGCCTAAACAGCAAGGTGCCCATTATCAAGAAGCACTATGCCTAATACACAACATGAATTAAATCAAATAATCAAATTATTTAAGAATGTGCACTGGAGTCATTGCCTAATACTTTATTGATAAACCAGTCAATCTATGAGGAGCTATTTCCAGATTTAATAAAAATCTCAATTATAAAGCCTGTTAATAAAAAGGGAGACACTACATGTGCAAGCCAATATCGGCCCATAGCGCTGCTACCTACGACTTCAAAAATATTCCAGTAAGCCATATGTAAGAGACTTTATTAGTTTTGTGAAAAGTACTCATTATTTGATGATAGCCAAAACGGATTTTTCAAAGAAATTCGACTGTTCTTGCTATATACGAGTATAAGCAAGAAGCGTTGAACATTATTAACACAAAACGATATGCGATAGGAGTGCTGCTTGATATGAGCGAAGCATATCATAAAGTCTCTTACCCTATCTTACTAAGTAAATAAACTTTACGGTATAGGAGTGAGGGGCTTAGCTCATGATTGGTTTACCTCTTACTTAAAAGATCGCAAACAGTACATCGAAATAGAAAAATTTAATTTACATACGGGCTGCATAAAACGTTTTAGATCTCCCAGACACCTGGAAATGTGCAAATGTCATTGGCATTCACAAACCAGGCAAAAGCTCATCTGACCCCACCAGTTACCGCCCCATCAGCCTCCTCAGTGCCTTAGGCAAACTTTACGAGCGGTTACTTGCAAACCGTCTCCAGTCCCATGCTAAGGAACACCACCTTATCCCAGATGAGCAGTTTGGCTTCAGACCCGGACACTCATGCGTCCAACAGGTGCACCGCCTCACGGAGCACATCATTGAGGGCTTCAATAAGTACCCCAAACCCCAGACTACGCTAGCAGTCTTCCTCGACGTAGCGAAAGCTTTTGACAAAGTCTGGCACAACGGCTTGATCTACAAGCTATACCAATTTGGCGTGCCAGAACGTCTTGTGCTCATCCTACAAGACTTCCTTAAAGCCAGAAGCTTTCGCTATCGCGTGGAAGGCACCCTCTCCTCCCCCCACCCAGTCAGAGCCGGAGTCCCTCAGGGCTCCGTGCTATCACCTATTCTCTTTGCACTGTATACCAGTGACATCCCACGCTCTCAGCCCAAAGTATTCCTAGCCCAATATGCGGATGATACCGCCATTTACGCCACTGGGTGGCATATCAACAGACAGTCCTATTTCGTCATGCAACGGGCCATCACCGAGATCGGTGACTGGTTCCGAAAATGGCGCATCGCGGTCAACCCAGCTAAAAGCACAGCTATGTGCTTTACTGAGAAGACACGCTCCCCTTACCCGAAACCGCTTATTTTGTTCGACGAACCCATTCCCTGGGTTCCTAGAACAAAATACCTCGGAGTCACCCTTGATCGTCATCTCACCTTTAACGATCACATAACAACCGTCCGTAACAGAGCGGCCTTCATAATGGGTCGCCTTGGTCCCCTACTTCGCAAAGAGAGTAAAATGTCTCTTAGTAATAAGAAGACACTTTACACTGCCTGCATCCGCCCCATCATGACTTACGCATCAGTAGTGTTTAGTCATGCTAGTGAGGCCCACCTTCATAAACTTCAAGTCATCCAAAACCGTTTTCTTCGTAATGCAACCGGCGCCCCGTGGTATATCCGGAACACCGAGTTGCATTGCGACTTAAACCTTCCCTCTCTAGCGCAGTTCAATAAGGACTGCGCCCGCCGATACTTTGATCGAGCGCCCCACCACCCGAACCCATTGGTTGTCCAGGCATCGAACTACTCGACTGCCTCTTCTATCCCATTTTTCAAACCCCCCCGTCGCCGACCACGGCAGGTATTAGACGACCCGGATGACCCCATCGCAGCCATTACGTTGGCAGCTTTAGCGTTATCCGCAAGTCGTCGAGGTAAAATCCCCAGGTGTGAGGTAATCAGAGGTCACACAATCAAACACCGAGCTCGCCGGCGAGCTCGAGGCAAAAACAAGGTCACGATAAATTGCTCTCCAAATAGTCAAAGAGTATTATTCAGTAGGGCCCAATTGTGCAACACTGCAGTTGCACAGAGGCATTTTGCTCCGATCCCCCCCATGTCTCTCGACAGCGAGACAAGCCGAGGTCCGAACCACAGTGGTGCCCTTGAGCTCGCTGTCAACCCCTCCTATAGTAGCGGTACGTTTTCGGCGTCCGCAGGAGACGGAGGTAGAAAGCGCTTTTCGCCTTCTACGCCCGTCTCGGGAGAAGTGCCTTCGGCACTTCTCCCTCCCGGGCTATTGTAGGGCCAGGCCCTCGCCCAAAACCCGGTGGAGCTGGACGACCGCACAGGCGGTAGCCAGCATCTATGTCCTCCCCATATAATATAATATGTTTTAGATCTGACCCAATAACCATAAATAGTTCGATTCCCCAGGGAACCGTGGCAACTCATCAAAGCCGAAACTTAGTTTATTTTTTAATTGTTTTATTATAGTATGGACCTCAAGCGGATCGACAGGTCGTAGGTATAAGCTGTTATCAGTTGGCTCGAGTACAAGACGGCCACGCGGTTGTTCCCTGCCCTCGGCGATCTCTTCTACCGATGCAAAAAACTTGATAAACGAGTTTGATATTATAACCGGTTCATCTGTTAAATTATAATTTACTCTTAGTTTTATGTTTTGTTTAGACTTTGTTTTGATTTACATTTACTTAAAAGAATGCCTCTGCACATTGTAAAGGCAACACGTAGACGCACGATTGCCTTGCTGCCGCTCTTGCTTAGCCTCGCCACAGCGCCTGACTTCCTCGCCATCCGTTATTTAAGAAACATTAGATAGTCGTCAGTCATCCAACATTCGCGTGTCTATTACGGCAATGCAAAATATAATTTATTTAGTTTTAGTTATAATATTCAAGGCGAACGGCGATCTCCTCTCCAGGGAAAAATTTACACCACATGAGTTTTCAGGTAAGATGTTACCTGTGTAATAAATAAAGCGGATTTTTTAATAAGGCAGTAATAAACACTAATATACGTTAATATATTTTCAAAACAAGATTCCACCTATGTAATATTCCTATTGAAATGCTAGAATACTTAATTGTTTAATTTCTAAGCTTTAAAAATGTAGCAGGGAAGAGAGAGATTGAGGAATTAGTGATACATAATAATATATCATAAATAATACATATTTGCTATAAATTATATTGGTATATTATACCTCATAATAATACACACTCGTTCAAGGTTCTACCTATATTATTTTGTGCCTGTGCCACCTTCTTCTTCTTCTTCAGGCCTTATCCCATTTGTATTTGGGGTCGGCTCTCCTAATCATCCCTCTCCAGTTTTGTCTGTTTTGTTTTCCTGGGTCGTCATTGGGTCTATATTTTTTTTTCATGTCCTTCTTAATTACATAAATCCATGTAAGTTGGGGCATTCTGCGCTTTTTCAGTCCTTTCTCATAGTTTAAGACTTTTCTAGTCATGTGGTCATCCGGTCTTCTCATGACATGGCCGTACCATCGCAGACGTGATTCTACTAATTTATCTTGTATGGGTCTTAGTTTAAAAGTTCCTCTGATGTAATGGTTAGGCACTTTGTCTAAGAGGGTGACTCCGGCTGACCATCTGAGCATTCTCATTTCAGCAGCATGTAGTTGGTCGGATTGTTTTTTTTGAGAGGCCAGCATTCCGCACCGTATATCATTGCAGGCCTAACTGCAGTTTTATAAATTGTCCTTAACAGGTATCGGCATTCTTGGGTCACAGAGTGTGCCCGTGAGGCCTCTCCATTTTCTCCACACGAAAATATAATGTGGAGAAAATTAAACACAAGCATATAATGCACACAGCTATACTTCCATCGTATATGATATATTATTTGTATATGATTAAGACGGGAAGAAAAGCATGCAGTAGACGCACACTACTGAGACTAACGTATAATAAAGTAATAGAAGCCAAAAAGTATTTTCGCGGAAAATAAAAAATAAAAATAGTTTTGACTTAGAGACTTAAAATAACCTACTGAACAAACATTTTTAATAAAATAAAATACTGTCTGCCTGTATATATGAATGCATAACGCATCACGTGAAAACTGATTTTGATAAAATATGGTATATATAGTACTACAGGTCTTCACATTTTTTGATGCTTTGATAGCCGGATTGCGGTAGATATTAAAGTACGGACTGCCGTGCTGCAGGTCCATGGTTCGATCTCCACCGCCAACTTGAGCTTCACCGCATGGTGGAAGGGTATTTTGCGAGTGCTCATGTTCCGGCAGCAGTCTTTGAGAGCCAGTAAAATTACAGGCACATGCGACTTAACAACTATATTTCTCAGGGTAATGGGCGCAGTGCAGTTCATCACTCGTGACAAAACATCTTTTATAGGCAGAGGTTACCATTTAACCTCAGATGGGCCAAGAGTTTATTCCGCAATGATCCCTTAAAAAAATATAGAATGTACCTAGTCCAGGGATCAACGACCGACGAATAAAAATCGACGAACGCGTACAAAGTTCTACTACGCCCTACTTACAAAAAGCTGAATCTTTTAAACCATAAATAATAAGCGGAAATCTACTTTATAATTAAAATTAATTTTTCTAGGCTTTTTGGGGTGGGTGAGTAAAAAATGGCATGTTTTAAATCCGAGATGATGGATACATGTTTTTAAATAAAATAATATGGGTGTAACTTTAAAGGTTGTTTTGGGTGCTGATTAGAGAGGGAGGTTAGGTATTTTTTAGCTGGACGACTTTGGTTTTATTAATATCGACTCGTAAACTCTGATCTAGCAAACCCAACCGTTTGTAAAATCTGGATTTAATGCTTGTATATAAACATCCAACACTACCATCTTTTGCCGCCTCAGCCACTCAGATATCGAGAAATAAGTTGTAACAGCGAAATCAATGACATCATTCTTCCAAAGAAATAAACTGTTAACTCAAAAGCCAAGCAACGAAGTTACTCAACGAATAAGTATTGCAAATCAACGGGATAGCTACCAATGGCAGTGGGAGCGATTCATAGGCAACTCCCAGATATAGATTTTTTTCTCATTTTAGATGAAACCAACGCACGTCTTCCTCGTCTCTTCCACCTCGACGATCACGACCGATGTCTTATGCAGAAAGATGGTCTATACTGTCTAGGAGTGTTCGAACTGTCTCCAATCTATCCCAGTCCAGTCTACGACCTCATAGAGGCCAGTATAACCTAGAAATATTCTGTTTTCGTTAGTAACGCATCTCACTTTACTACAACTAGTTTGTACTGTACGAGGTACTTACTGTTAGAGCTCTGACATAGTAAAACCAGACAAGTAGTTTGTCTACATAGCGCAGTACAAACTAAAAACGCGGCTTGTACCTGTGTGCGTCCATACACACATGCGAGAGCATGCACACTATGGCAAATATATAGCGTGTCCAGAGTTGATTTTTAAAAAAGAATGTAAATAATAACAAACATAAAAGTCGTTTATATAATATAATGTAAGTAAATGATAACAATTATAAAGGTGGCTACGAATTGATTTCATATAGTATACCTATAAAAATGAGATATGGAATATGCGACAATATAATTCAAGTTCACCTACATATACGTGTAGGTATGACATAAAAGCAAAAAATCTATAACTATATCTATAATCTCATGACAACTTCCTTGTAGGAAGTAATAGGGTTTCTTTATGCATTTCTCATTGACAGTTAAAGTTACATTTGCTAACCAGGGGGGAAAAATTGCTACAAAAATATAAGTTATCTTTATAGATTAACAAGTATTCACGACTATTCAACTTGTGATATTGAATTAATGTGGTAGGCGGTTAAAAGTAGTAGCAAGCTAACCTTAGCACATGTATGTATTGAGTTATATTGTTTAAATACAAATTTGCACACCATTGTCATGGTAGAATGTTAAGGACATTTTTTTGTAAAGCATTAGATACATCTGCTGTATCAGTACAACATTCTTGTGAATAAATAATTTGATTTGATTTGATTAGAACGAGAACTGGATCTTGAGGACAGCTGACGATACACATAACTAGGTAGATAAATACACAATTGCGTCGAACGACTACAATAAACATATATAAATATTTATGGAACAAATCAATAAACTAAGGCGTAGTGCTGACAAACGCTTAAACTCTAATGATTATAGGACGTTGTTGCACCATTGTGTTCATTTTGGAGACTCGTGCCATAACCTTTAGTCTTGCCAAGATTTATGTTGCCAATATAATAAAAGTGGAGATCTAAAATGTATTTTCAGGTATATTCTTCTCATCCTTATGCTTTCAATCGCTCCCGTTTACATCGCGGCTACTGCGTCAGCGCAAGATGTCCGTCCAAGCGAAGCGAGCCAAACTCAACACTTCGCTTTGAGCGGTGTGTGGACAAGCGAGCGAGACGCCTCGCGCTCTCCGCTCGCTTACACACTCTCCATTACTGTACCACGCAAGAAGAATATAAAGTGAAAATGGAACAGCCGCCCGATACAGCGAAACTACTTTATATGAAAATTGTTTATGCTTTTCTGGTGGTGAATTTTGTCGGAACTGTATACGATATTGCGACGGGGGATAGTAAAGAAAGTAAGTCACAATTAACTATAGTACTTAATGCCAACTTTAGTCAGTTTCCATATTTTGTGAAACATTATACAATAATTCACGTAATACTGAGTTTTGTAATTTTTACTCATTCTTAATTTACATAAGCTTGTAATCCATTCCAATCTACTAAAAGTTCTTAAGTTCTGATTTCTTCAGTTCAATAACCTGTACAAAAACGCAACAAGATATGTTAGAAAACAGTTGAAATCTTATTCACTGCTTATTCTATGAACTAACATGGTCTTTTACCAAGCCGGATGCCCGGCTTTACTACTGACCAAAAGCGGATCCCGATTGGTGGATTGAATTATCTTTGTTAAAGTCCAATACTTTTAATTCAAATGGTTTTTAAAAGAAGATATCCTTGACTATATGGAAAAAAAGTACATTGTACATCGATGGGAGAAAACGATTCCGAGTTTCCTTAACATACTCGAAGAAAAAAGCTTTTTGAAGCGCTCGTAGCCAAGTTTGCTTAGCCATTCTGAATCGATCAGCAAAGTTAAGCAACGTCCGCCGCGGTCATGACTTGGATGGGTGACCGCTGGTTGGGCATTACTACTGAGCGCTTCCGTGCTTCGGAGGGCACGTTAAGCCGTCGGTCCCGGTTGTTGTCTTAGGATAGCAGTCGTTACAGCATGGTGGTAGGGCACTTTGCAAATGCCCGCCTGGCTAGCTACCACCCTCAAGTTGAAAATCTGTCGCCAAGCACCTAACGGTGTGTTCCGGCAGCTGTCCTTGAGAGCCAGGATAGTCTGAACAACATCCTCGACCACATCATCACTTACCATCAGGTGAGATAGTGGTCAAAGGCTAACCTATCAGGCATAAAAAAAAATAAAAAAAATAAACAAAAAACAGAACTTTCTCCCCAGTAATACATAAGTAGTGCTTTATACTACATCTACGAGGAAAATAATATCATTAGATACCTAGTTATAAGTTTTCTCGTATTTGTCCCGAGACATCTCAGGAAATAAGTTCTTTATGACTTGAGCTGTATTTTTTATTCTTGGTTATTTTATTTCTGGTGGCGCCGTCACTATAAAATCGTCACTTTTACTATCAGATGACATATTGGAAAATTATTTAGCATAATGTAAGGCGTACTGTTATATTATCAATTTAGTAAAAAACAAAATTTAACAAAACAAATAAATTGCCGCGCTTTTTTATCGTAGTGCAGAGAAAGGTTGCCAACATCCTTTCATTGAAAATCCAGTACGAAAAAAGCCCACCACTTTTATCTAAATATTTGATATATAAAGCATTTTTTGAAGTAAGTTCTGGAGCTGTATATTTTTATTTCTGGTGGCGTTATCTTAACAAAATTGTCACTTCTACTATCAGATGACATTTTGGAAAATTATTTGGAATAATTAAAAGCCTATTTTTAAATTATATATGTAGTAAAAAACAAAACAGAACAAATTAATTGCCGCGCTTTTTTTCGTAGTGCAGAGAAAGGATGCCAACCTCCTTTGATTGAAAATTGAGTACGAAAATTAACCACCTCTTTTTAGGGTTCCGTACCCAAAGGATAAAACGGGACCCTATTACTAAGACTTCGCTGTCCGTCCGTCCGTCCGTCTGTCACCAGGCTGAATCTCAAGAACGGTGACAGCTAGACAGTTGAAATTTTCACAGATGATGTATTTCTATTGCCGCTATAACAACATATACTAAAAATAAAATAAATATTTAAGGGGGGCTCCCATACAACAAACTTGTTTTTTTTTTACCGTTTCTTGCTCGGTACTAATAACGGTGACAGGACGCTTCAACGATTCACAGAATATTTAGTTTTATGGTATCTATAATTAATTAATATATAATAAATAATTAAGGGGGCTCCCATACAATAAAAGAGGTTTTCGCCATTTATTTGCTAAAAATAATAATAATAAAAACAGGTATAAAATTGAAATATTCACCGAATATTTAGTTGTATATTTACTTTAAAAATAAACAACTAGGTAAATTTAAATAAATTGAATAGTTTAGGAGGTTAGCTTAACTTACAAATAATGGTACGGAACCCTTCGTGCGCGAGTCCCACTCGCATTTGGCCGGTTTTTTCAAATTTTTGGTATAAAACCTTTTTGAGATTTGACGACTGTATTTTTTTGTTGGCAGCTAAAAAAAACAAAAGAGCGCTAGCAGGGCAGGTACGGATTTTCATGAAACATTCCTTCACTGCTACGGAGGGAAGGAATGGAATTCCATATAACTTTTCCCGCCGCACAATTTTATGGGAGAAAAGACAAAATTTGTAACACATTTTAGAACGAACAATGAGACTCTTTCTGAGTGGATGCCGTATAAACTACGATAACGTAAAGTATTTCAAATCATGAGATGAAACCTGAAACCTACTTTTACACCAATTGCCTAGGAAGCTGTAAGTTCAAAAACAGAAAGAATCTTTCAGGTTCTTATTACATGGTTGCATTAGAATTTGTATTGAGACGACTTACGTTATATATTGACATAAAACTTGGTTAAGGAAAATTTTCGAGCTGTATTCATGATTTTTTTAGGTATATCGAGTGAAATATATGTAATTGTGTTTTATGATCAAGTACAGTACCTATTAAACATATTCTCTAGCTAGAATATTGTATATTTTATTTATATATGTAAGGTGATGAAAAATTTTGTGCTTGAAATGTTTATGAATGTGTAGGTACCTACTCGTTATTGTTTTACTGCTCCTTGAATTTCAACGCTAGACACATTCTTCTCATAATTAAAATGATATATGTAATTTCAATAAATAATTTCGTGTCGTAACGCGCATATTATTTCTATGCATTAATACTCTCCATGATCTAAACGTTTTTCCATTCAATAGCGTACACGTTTATACGCGTACATATACTTATTATCTTTTGAATTTAATACCTTTACAATAACATATTTAGATTACCTACGTCCAATCCGAGAGTTTCTGGATTCCACGCCAGGTCAGACAAATTTTTATTGTTGTTTTCTGGAAGAAATTCATCGTAGCAGATATAAATATCAAACTGCTCAGTAGATATCAATAATTTTCTCGACCCTATTATAAGGGAACACCTGCTATATCTGAATATTATATTGTGTTTTGAATTCCGTAGAGATCAGGATCCTCACGGTTTGGTCAATACGTGCGAGCTGGCGAAGGCTGACTGGTGACTTTGATGTCAGAGATCCTCGCCTAA
The DNA here is from genome assembly GCA_963854805.1 of Plagodis dolabraria. NCBI lineage: Eukaryota > Metazoa > Arthropoda > Insecta > Lepidoptera > Geometridae > Plagodis > Plagodis dolabraria. The sequence goes on from OY978461.1 coordinate 7,086,537, forward strand.
AAGAGTTGGAACCACTCCAGGGAGGGAGGTGATATGTATTGATTTTATATTATTAGAATATTTGTAATTTTTGAATTCGTGGCATTATAATGAGGGCTATCAAACCAGATCCTTTACTTACAGTATACCTACCGATGTTTTGTTTTAATTTTGAAAAATCCATAATTATTGTACCGACCCAATGTAAGATAAGCTTACAAAGAAAGGGGATGATGAATATAGAGAAGACATGCTATTTTGAAACTTTAACATACGGGGCACACTATAGAGATACCATGCACAGGGGAATACTTCTGGATCTTACCCGTGCTCTTACCATGTGGTATTAGTACATGTATGTTTTCTTAACTTCCACAAACAAAAAAGGATTGCGGTATGTAAAGATGGCAATTCATCTCTTTGGGAGTAGGAAACAAGTTTTAATATTGAAATATTCTACGTTGTACTGACAAGTTCAGCAAAAAAAATATAGAGCCACTGCGAGAACAACGGCCAAGAAACTTATGGCCTTACTGCTTACTTATTATCATTGCGGCGTGATTTAGAAAAATATGTAGCCACGTCACTATGGATTTTAACTTCAGCTAAAAGTAGTATAATCACTGAGCAAGTAACATTTTAAGTAGTTACAATTTGATAGCTCAGGCGGAGCCTCACCCTGCTTCAATATAATTTAGGAGATGAAGCACCACGCAAGCCTTTTTAGCATACTCATAATTATTCAGTGACGAATTTTGTGGTCGCCCATGCACAACTGTGAACAACAAAAACATCGATGCCAGCAGAGGCTGTCGAAGAATACGAAAGACATATTTCCAATATCACCTATCAGACCTATAACTGTTGGTAAGCATGAATATCGCTAGCTCTTTTCATCCTTAGACGTTGACATTGAGAAGACAAAGAAAAGTATACAAACATAGACTGAATACGTCGCCGTTCCGTTCTGTTGTGGTTGTGCCAGTCACGGGCGCGTGGCATTCAATACCTTTTTTTTTGTGCCCGTGGCGGGAAGCTTGGTAGCTGAAGGGATGACCAGAGTTTTTTTTTAGTAATTTGTTTAAACTACCAAACATTTCTGTTACTGCTGGTAGGATAGCCTTTAACCACTATCTCACCCTTATGATAAGGAACCAATTTGAACTCCAAAAGTGTGGGTACAATTTCGACCGAATATTATGTACCTACTTTGTTGTTTGTACCGCTTAGGCAAACGAGCCGATCATTCTTAAGAGTTTACTCAAAGTATGAGGAAAATGTAGTTGATCGTCGGTTTAACGTTTTGAATGACCACAGAATTCACCGCTTGTGATATATAATTTCTTAACTTCGGCTGCTGTTGGGAATGACGGAGTCAGTTGAATTACCTAAGATGGTCGCCATATTAGATTTCACTTATCTATATTCTGTTTCGTGCGGTGTGTTTCCTTCTTTTTGGATGAAGCTGTAATAATTACTCTGCTAATAAATGCTGATCCTGGTTCTTATGCGGAATACCGTCCCATATAATACTTTTTTTTATTCAAAGTACTTGAACATTTATTCAATAATCGAATTCTCAGTTTCTTTTCCTGTAACGATCTTTTGAATCCCCTTAAGTTTGGCTTTTGTATAGGTCATACAGCAGTGTCAGCACAGTTACACCACTTGTCAAAATTATGGACGTTAAGGTTTAGGTACAAATAGTTGATAAAACTATATAAAACTCTTAGATTTCAGCAGTGCTTTTAACACTGTTGACTTTGAGATTTTCCTCACAATTATTCACTCAAACCATATTTCTTCAAAGTTGATTGACTGGTTTCATTACTCTTGGTCGGTGGCCAACTAAGAGTTCGTCTTGAAGATAGTTTTTCTTTATGGTGTAATTACCTCCGCTGATGTACCTCAGGGTGGTGCCCTATCTCTTCTTTACTTTTCAATTTTTATAAAATTATTTTCTCAAAGTTTCATCGTCCTACCACTTCTACGAAAATGATTTTCAATTATACTCAAGAGCTTCATTTTCTTACCTGAAGTAGTAGAAGCAACAAATAGGAATCTTACTAGTTCAATCATATCTCGTCGTATATTAAAATGGAACAAGGTGTACGAGTTAAAAGTCAACCCTCTTAATAGTCAAGTTATCCTAGTTCGTTGTTTATGAAGTTCCCGCTTGGTTAACTGGGACTCATTACCGAAAGTATAATTCGTTAGAGTTACCATTTCTTTTAGTGAAAATGTAAATAATCTAAGTATAAAACGGTTTAGTAAAGAAACGAAATGAAAATGGTGCCGAAATATTACAGTTGCACACTATTGCAGCCTATAATATAACCATCCATCAAGGCCTTACATGGGACCTTCAAATAACTTTAACCAGTCGTAAATTTTTTGCATCGGCTGAAGACTTCTTAGTTTTTTTCCACCACTTAACTTTTAGAGTTTTGGACACGCCCAAATATAGATGGCCTGGTAGCAGATATCAGCGTTATCAAGAATAGGGAATAGCAGAGACTAAGCTTGCGTTAGCTTATAGGTAGCAGATATCAGCGTTATCAAGAATAGAGAATAGCAGAGACTAAGCTTGCGTTAGCTTATAGGTAGCAGATATCAGCGTTATCAAGAATAGGGAATAGCAGAGACTAAGCTTGCGTTAGCTTATAGGTAGCAGATATCAGCGTTATCAAGATAGAGAATAGGGAATAGCAGAGACTAAGCTTGCGTTAGCTTATAGGTAGCAGATATCAGAGTTATCAAGAATAGGGAATAGCAGAGACTAAGCTTGCGTTAGCTTATAGGTAGCAGATATCAGCGTTATCAAGAATAGGAAATAGACTAAGCTCAGGCCAGCTATATTTAGACGTGTCCAAAACATTTGTATAAGATTCATTTACGGCTAACGGTGATAAGATTATGGCTCCAACTTTCGTACCAAGCACATGTGCCTACTTATTCGCTTTCATAGGGATGATCATATGTTAAACATGTTAAACATCTGCTTTCCGTTCCTTACGTCGGTCGTATTCTCGGTACTACAAGGAACGTTTCCAATTCCTTCACATTACTCATTCTTTGTCGTTAATCATTCTTTGACAGCAGGTTATCTCATAATTGGAATATTTGCATTAAGACCTGCTAAGCGAATGAGCTTCCAACATTACAACGAAAGGAAACATTTCAACCACGAGTGTTCAATTCAGTTTGACTGCAGATGTCACTCTGTCCTCATAAGATGGTTAAAATAATAGGAATGAAAGGATATATATGAATTATGACTCACTCACTACGATAGATCTATTGGCAGAGCATGTCCCGGCCCGAGGGACGGACGTTCGCGGGTTTGAATCCCACTCGTGGTTCAAATCTTGTCTTTCGTTATATTTTTGTATTTCAGATAATTTATTGATAAACGATTCCAAAAACATTTAATTAACTTGAAGTTTTAATCTGAATGGAACGATAAAATGTTTAACGAAAATAAACAATTTGCAGTCGGGTTTTTGACTTTGATATAATACTTGTGTGGTAGTACAGAACACTCATTGTGCGAGTCCGACTTGCTCTTCACTGGTTTTGGTTATTCATGTATGTGTAGTAGTATTTTATATCATTCGAATCTCCATCCATGTCGGATGTGGTGCAAGGGATCACTCTGAGCAATAACCACCCACTGATATACTAAGTTCACATATCCTTAGTAGAAATTTTTTGAAGTAACTAAGCTTGTTGTTAAAATCAACAGTTTTTCTATCTATCTAGCAGAGCTCAGAAATCGTCAAAATTTATTCAAGGTCAATTAATTCAAGGTTGATAAATATAGGTAAGTATTTAAATATCAAACAACTATCACTTTTATGGCTCTTTCCGCACAAATTTAGTTTCATCGATATAAATACTATGTTTTCAAGGTCGATAATATTTTGCATGTCACCCATGAGCCTAAAATGTATGCATCCCTTTTGCTAGTTTGCCGTAAAACTCCTATTAGGTATGTGGGAATTCTTATTTTCACATTTTGAGATAACATACATAATAAAATAAAAAACTGGCAATCCAGAAGCATAGATATTAAGCTCAAAAACATGCAAATTTTCACCGATTTTGAAACCTTACCAGTAATTCTAGGTTAAGCCTGCTAACACCTACGACCACATCGTCACTTACCATCAGGTGAGATTGTGGTCAAAGGCTTACCTATCACCAATAAAAAAAAAAACCTTGGTTTTTATATAAGAATACAATTCCATAAACTGTTGTCATCACAGGTATCTAATCTGTGCCATCACTTCCACAGTTTTAGTACGGATTAAAAATATTATAAATGCGAAAGTTTGTGAGTGAGGATGTTAAGATGCGAATGTGTGTTTGTCACTCCTCCACGCTGAAACGGCAGAATCGATTTGGATGAAACATGGAAAAAAACCTAGTTTTGTTCCTAGAAGAAAATACTTATTGATACTTTTAATCATCATCATCATCAAATTCATCATCGTCTACGTGGGTGAATCCGCGTTACTTATCTAGTATTTTATTTTATTCAAACCCGTTGCCTTATGGTGAATGGCGCTGTAGCGACAAACGCAGTCATTTATAAGATGACCAGCGAAGCGAAGAGGAGCGTTAGGTTACTGTTGCCCACAACAACGCGCGAGCCGAGCGAGCGAAGCGAGCGTGCCTCGGTGGCAGCCGGTGAAACGCTAGAAATGTTTAAGTTATCGCTACTTGTGTGTAATTGTAACGTTCTTCGACCTCGTGGATTTCGCTTCAATTACTTTTCTCCAGTTTTATAACTGAAAATTTTACGCCTCAACGTTCTTCGTTACAGCGTTATTTGAAACTACGTACGTGACCCATGCAAACTTATTTTACTTATTCTTCAACCAAATTTACACTCGTCATAGTCGTTTTCCTAAACTTATGTCAGGATCGGAGGGTCGGTACAATATGTCTTTTGCGAAAATATTGTTATGGTTTTGGGTTAGGTTTTATGGCCAGCCGTGACTCGTTCCCCATTGTATCACTGCATGCTGATTGCTGCACCAGTTTTACTACGAGAAAGACCAAATAAATAAAAAGAATGGTGAAATGTACTTTTCATCCCACCATCTCGGAGAGTATTTTTAATCTTCAATATCTGAGTGGAAAAGCCGTTTTTATTCTCTAGAGGATAAAGTAAATTGAATTTAGAACATCGTGTGTACTAAGTTTGTGTATTAAAAAAAACATTAAACCTATTTACTGCTACCTCTATGGTGCCGAATATATCATACAACTTTTTTTTAATTTGTTAAAACTCAGACTCGGAACCTTCTTGGTGTTCTTTTTTCAATTTGCTTTGTACGCGGTTCTTTACGTGATTGTAAACGTTTTTTTTTGCATTTAGTCATTTCCTCGCTGAGGTGGAATGAAAAGTTACGTGTTGCACTCGAGTGCAAAGATTTTTCACCTCGTGCTCTTTTCATTTTTCCCTCGCTAACGCTCAGGATTCTAATTTTTTATTAGTTTTAGAATCCTTCACTTGCTCGGTCATCAAAATTGAACACGCGGTTAAAAAGCAACTTTGCACTCTTGTATAATAAATAACTAATTTGTTGTAGGCGTTAATGCTAAACTTACAATGTTAGAATATTTCTTTTGTGTGATAATTTGTAAGAAATACTTTAACTAGGTTTTTTATCAAAATAAACTAATTATTAATATTACCGTTGTATCACGATGGAAGGACACGGTCTTTCTGAGGCTAATGATTGCAAAAAACAGGATTGTATTATAAGTGAATCTATTAAATGTACGAGTAAGTATGTTTGAATCTTTTCTCATGAAGTCTTTGTTTTTCAGAGTTGTAGCGATGCTTCTTACAATTTACGGACATTGTATGGTCATGCACCTCCAGTACTTCGTGACAAATCCGAGCTTCCTGGAGAATGTAAGACATTTTTTTAAGATCTACTACGGACTACCTTCCCTAACATTTTAAATACCAAATTATCTCTGGTTTAACTCGTAGTGATGTTGCCAATTGGCAATTTTGTTTGAAATAGGAAGCTTTACTCGAACAGGTTTTTAGTAAAAATATATTTAATATGTAGCAATAAGAGCTTTATATATTTCTAAATATTATTACAAGCCTATCGCGTGCTAAGCCGAGGAGGTTTAGGCATCCGACGCGATATCGGAGGCCGCGGTTTTGATTCCCGCCTTGGGCATAGAATTTTGTGCCCCAATAATTTGTATAAAAATAAGGGCATTATATTTCAATTAAACCTTGATCATCTTCTTTACACTATAATTCTAATAACTATGATTCTATTACACGTTTATATTTTATATTCGCAGTAGATTATGTTACTAGTTAAATATTAATTACTGCATGGATTAATTTTGACTGACTCACGTCAATGTCAAAGGATACCCGGATTTTACGGGAGGTCACGTGTTGGTCTGATTTGAAATAATTTGAATATACGGCGCAAAACTTCTCTATGTTTTGTCGTGCAGCGGTGGATGGGTGACCGTCATGAAATTGCTCACTGTGATTGCCACGACCGCGCTTGAATACTGCAAACTAGGTAGTTACATAACAGTCACATAGTCCTTCATCACTGTAAAATAATGCACCTGTTTTCAAATTATCTTTTTTTACGATTTCCTTTTGCCTAAATGCGACCAATTATGTTCTTAACAAATTCATATTGAAAATTTTAAAATTGGATAACCACATCCATGTGAGAATATTTTTTATCTTTATTTTTCGCGGTTTTTGTAAAAAACAAAAGGCCGTAGCTGCCTTATTCATTGCGCATTGAGATTGAACATTGTTTAACATAGTTTGTATTATTTTCCGTTATTATCTCCTAATTGATCTGCATCGCTTCCTTAAAATCAATTATTAACAGTTACATGAATGAAACAAACTGTTTTCCACGATCAAAGAGAGAACATTTTCAAATATTGTACATAAATATTTTTCGATGGTAATGGATAGTTCTGGAATCATAACATATCCCAGTTTTTGGAGCGGTTTTCAAAGCTTTGGTTAGTGGGCCGACTAAATACTGAACGCTCATTGGCTAATGTTAATCTATTACGCGATTATTATATACCAATGGACATGCAGTAGGTATTCAGGCTGTTAATATAATAGATCAAGACTATATCACGTTTACCGTACTTTCACTTACATATCTTGCATGCATTATGCGTGAAGGAAATATTCGTACTTATGTATATAGTATGAAAAGAAAGACATCTCGTCAAATTGCTTTTTTTTTTCAGGTGTTCTACAACAGTTACGAAGGAATACTTATAGTGAACGGCACGTCCCTCATGCAGATGTTTTTGATGATAAGCACCTTCTTGACTGCATACAATATATTGTTAAACTCACAAACACATAAGATGACGACACTGCCGAATCTGATCCTCAAAAGAATTGCCCGGTTTGTATCCATAGATCAAATACCTATTAAGTTCAACTTCAACAGTCATCATTGGAACTCTATTGAAGCAGTGATAGCTCAGTGGCTTTGGCTATGGACTGCCCCGCAGCAGATCCATGGTTCGAATCCCGCCGCGGGCTTGAGCTTCACCGCATGGTGGAAGGGCTTTAGCACCTAACGGTGTGTTCCGGCAGTTGTCCTTGAGAACCAGAGTAATTCTAGGTTAAGCCTGTTAACACCTTCGACCACATCATCACTTACCATCACGTGGGATTGTGGTCAAAGGCTTACCTAGCAGGATAAAAAAAAAAAGAATAATAATGTTTATTTCGTCAACCTTTGGCGGGGTTGGTGGAGGCATCGAGTTTTCATACTCATGGCCTCTGCTTGAACTCGTGGGGCTACTACTCCACGGTGTCTCTTCATTGTGCAGGCTACTCTGGAAAATGACCGCTCTGCATAATGTCTGACTACACTTTCGTGTTTTTCGTTTATCTGGATGATTTATTCGATGTTTTCTTCTTCTTCTTCTTTGATTTCAGCTTACCATCATACCAAAGTATTTTGAGGTAAGCTTACTTCGTTGCTTGGTGTTCCATTTGGATGTTTAGGGTTTCATCCCCCGGCTTCTAGTCATCCCCCTGACTTCCTGAGGTCTCCTCTTGTGGAAGTAGCTCTCGGGGGAGAGCTCGCCAGGATTTCTTTGCGTCTGGTGGTCTTGTATGCAGCGGGGCGATCCCGTGCAGGTGTATGTGTCTCCCGTTGTCCGCTTTGTCGAACATTTTTTTCGACAGTCGTACTACGAATTGTTCGACTGACTCTATAGCCAAGTCTCTGCTGATTACGTCGTTCCTTACGTATCTACCAGCCTTGGTAATTATGCGTAGTGCGACATTTTGGATTGTTTGCAGCTTTTTTTTATTTGCTTTGGAGCAAAGCTGGTACCAAGCTGGGGTCGCGTAGGTCAGTCTTGACCGTACATACGTTTTGTAGACTCCCAGCTTGGTTTTTGTTTGAAGTTTTGAGCTCAGTACGGGGCGTAGCATGGCTCTTGCCGCTCTGGACTGTCTTATTACGTTCTCCGTTTGTGCTGTCATTGTAAGTCTTTTATCTATTTCTACTCCTAGGTATTTGACGGTGTTCCTCCATTCTATGTCTTGACCCATCAGTTGCATTAGTGGAGGGTTTCTGCTTTTCCGACTGACTAGCATGGCGGCAGTCTTCCCCACGTTGACTGCCATGCGCCATTTATCTAGCCAGTCTGGTAAGAGATTTAGTAGTCGTTGCATCCTCTTTGTGGCTCCTTTGGGAGTTCTTGAAGTTGAGAGGTACGCGCTGTCGTCTGCAAAGAGTGCTAGTGTTACATCCCGTTCTCCTTCTCGGATACTTTCGGCCAGGGTCGGGATGTCATCAGTGTACAGCGCGTACAACCCTGGTGATACTGTGCTGCCTTGTGGCACTCCCGCTTGTATCTTCTTGGTTGCCGAGTTCTTCCCTTCGACTGATACGAAGAAACTACGGTTCTTCAGGAATGATGCTAATAATCTTATGTACTGTGGCTGCATTTTTGCTTGTATCATCTTATAGAGAAGGCCTTCGTGCCACACTCTATCGAAGGCCTTCTCAATGTCTAGAAACACAGTTACTGTGTGTTTACCATTGTTCATTTCAGTGGCTAGTTCGTGCAAGACCCTAGTTAATTGGAGCGTGGTGGAGTGCATGGGTCTGAAACCGAACTGCTCGTTCCTTGGTGTGATGGACGGTTTTATGCGCCACAGCAACAGCCGCTCGAATAGTTTGCTTAACTGCGGGAGCAAGGAGATCGGTCTATAAGATGCTGCCTTCCTTTTGTCTTTTCCTGGTTTGGGTATTACAATCAGTTTTGCCTGTTTCCATTCTTCGGGGAAGTGGGCTGTTCTCAATATGCCATTGAATAGCTTCGTGATGGCCACTACTCCCTTCCTTGGAAGTTGGTATATTGCCGCTATAGGTAGTCCGTCTTGTCCTGCGGCTTTCTTCCTTGGAAGTCTTCTGATTGCTTTGGCCACTTCAGATGGTGAGATGTATTCTCCGCCTGCTAGAGGTTCTGTTTGACTTGCCAGGAATTCTTCAACCGCTTTGGTCACCATTTGGTGGTGGTTTACTGAGCTTCTGGATATTTCTGGTCTGATTGGATGGAGCGTAAATTGATTCTCCATATGGTCAGCCAGAATGTTGGCTCTGTCTTCTGGTTTGTAGTTTCTTGTCCCACTCTCGTCCAACAATGGGTATATTGGTTGCGGTTTATTAGTTAGGCATTTGTTTAAGAAGTGGAGGTTGGTCATGTTCTCTCCAGCTTTATCGATGGTATGTTCCCATCCGGAGCCCCTCCATTCCTCCACTTCTTGAGAAACTTTAGTGGCTAGTGCGTTCAATCTTCTTTTGATAACTGGGCATCTTGTTTGTGCCCAGTTTTTTCTTAAGAATCTTTTTTGCTGAATGTCTCTTTGTATTCTCAATGGAAGTTCCGATTTTTTGGTTGGTGTCGGACAGATGGTGGTTGATGCTTCCTTAGCTTCCAACATCATTCTAGTTAGATGCTTCTGTTCCAAATCCACCTCTTGGGGTGTGTTTATGGGACCCGTTGTTGTCATTTCTCTGAGCTTTTCTTGATATGCCATCCAGTTCGTTTTGGTGCGCGGGTTTCTAGCCGCTAGGCTTACTCCTTGCGATAGAGTAACCAGGATTGGCAGGTGTTGTTCATCGAGGTCGTAAAGTACTTCAATGTGTATTGAGCCTCTGATGTTCTTGTATGTTGCCACGTCTAGTACGTCCGGTCTGCTGTTTATCGCTGTCGGTACGTGCGTTGGTTCATCAGGTCCTATGACTTCGAATTGCTGATTATCCGCCGTTGTGTACAGAGTTCTTCCTGCTGGGTTGATTGTATGTGAACCCCACGCCGTGTGCTTGGCATTTAGATCGCCTATCAACAGCGTGGGAGTTGTGTCGTCGTATATTTTGCTGAAGTCAGATGCCGAGAGTGACGCGGTTGGGGGCCTGTATCCTGCGAACACCTTCAGTTCACCTTGGTTTGTTTTTATCACGACGCCATTTGCAATTAGGTCCGTTGTATCTGGGTGCTTCAACTCCTCGTGGATTACATCCCGTCTAACAAGAGCCGCTGTGCCCCTGTATGCTCTGCCTGTGGGGGAGATGCAATCTCTTCTATATGGTGTGAAGTTTGGTAATCGTAGATCCTTGTTAGGCTTTAGTAGGGTTTCGCCCAGGAGAATAATGTGTACATTCTGCGACTGGGCGAGGATACGTAGCATCTGTATTTTCCCCGTGATGCCATTGGGGTTCCAGTACAGTATTTTTATACTACTGTCCATATTGGAGTCTGTGAAGATTCTGGAGCCCTCTCATTGCCGCTTCTTGGAGGTTGGCTCCAGAGGCTAATGAGGCGAGCAGATCCGTCAGGATCCCAATGATGATCATCAGTGGGTTCCCGGCGCTGCTCGCTGATCTAGGTATGTATTGTTGATGATGGTATGGTATGTAATGACCTTCCGGTACTTGAGGTCTTTGTTGGGTTGGTTGGGTTGGTTGGGTGGCCTGTTGCTGGTGGTGGTGTTCATTCCATCCTGCTGGGGCTTGTTGGTGATGACTTTCTGTTCTTCTTGGGTCAGTTGGGTGTTGCTTCCCCCTGGATTGTGATCTAGATTGGGTCCCCCTAGGTCCCTGTGATCTAGGTCTTTGCGATGGGCGGTCGTCGTGCGGTTGGTGGGTAGGCTGGGCAATGGTGGGGGTAGGCCTCGTTGTTGGTTGGTTCATTGTACTTGTAGGCGCAGACCTCCCCATCGCCTGAAGTGGCACGAAGGTAGGTGGTGGAGGTTGGGGTTTTATGTTTCTTTGTTCTTGACCTTCTATTTCAGGTTGGGTTGTAGGGATGGGAGTTGAGGCTGCTGTGGGGGCTGGGTGGTCCAATCCCTCCTCCCCTCGCTTTTGGCTTCTCCTCCTATTTTTCTTTTTCTTCCTTTTTCTTTGTGGGAGAGGCTCTCCCCTTTGCGTGGGTGGGTTTGCCGCCGTGGCTTCGAATATTTGTGTCGGTAGGACTGGCCATTGTTCTCTTCTTGGATGTTCTGTAAACCTTTCATTTCCCGTGTAGGGTTGTGGGAACGAAGGGCACTGTGGTGGAGGAGGTTGGTAGTTCCTCCATGTCTGTTGATAATCTTCTTGAGGCTGTTGTTGGATCATTTGTTGTTGTTGATTTAGGCGCTGCCTAGGGTCCACGCCCTGGCGGTTTGATTTAGGGTAAGGAGCTGGTACTAATACCCCCCTTTTTCTTGCTTCGCGTAGGTAGTGGGTGCAACGTCTGCTGCAAGCCACATGAGCACCGTTGCAGTTTGCGCATTTTGGTGTCTGTCCAGGTTCCTTGGTGCATTCGGATGCGAAGTGCTCTTCTGCACATTTTACACAACGCGGCGGCCTGTGACAACCGCCTGATGCATGGCCGAATGCTTGGCATCTGTGACATTGGGGGATGGTCCCTTTCCTGGGTGCCCACCCCTCTATCATTATGTTCGGTATATTCAGGAGCTCCGTTGTGGCGTAGAGTCTCCTTTTTTCCTCTTCGTTTAATCTCTCCAATATTGTATAATATATGGGGCCTCCTCTTGTCCCTTTTCTTGGTAGTATTTCTTTAATGTAGCTGGCATTGAAGTTAATATTTTTCAGTGCCAGGATTATATCTGCTGGGTTAATTTCAAAAGGTAGCCCTCTTATGGCTACCTTGGTTGGTAATTCTTCAGGTGTGGCGAAGCAGTGCCACGAGACCCTCTTGTCCTTGTCCGCAGCCTCGGTGAGAGTTCTTTGGACCAGTCGGAATTCTTCAACCGATGTGCACGCGAACCTGAACCCTTTCCCAAAGGGCTTGGCGTTTGGTGCTCTGCCTAGTTTAGTCCTCATTTGGGCAAATAGTGGTACCCAGTCGGGCAGTTGGTCCACTATTATTGGTGGGTAACCTTTGGTTGTCATGGCTTGGTTGGGAGCTGCTGGGTCCTGCGTGGCAGTGTGGTTATCATTGTAGTTGGTTGCTACTGATGCTGGTGTTACCTGTCTTCGTGGTGTCGCGTTTTGTGGTGGTATTTCTTGATTTCTGTATGTGTTGTTTCTAGGAAGCGGCGGCGATTCTAGCATCGCTGCATATGATAATGCTGCTTCCGGTGTTGGTGATGGTGGTGAAGGTATTGGCGCCGCGTCCATGGGCACTGATTCAATGTCAACGTATGGCGTTGAGTCCGCTTGCCCCTGGTATTGCTCACCTATAGCCTCTGATTCCATGCTGTCTGCTGTTATATTTGCAGGTGCTTCTCCCGCAGATGAAGTTGTAGTTGAAGATGAGTCTGAATATTCACTCGAGCTGGTTGAAGAGCTGCGGTGACTCTTCCTGCGTGCCCTTGACTTCTTTTCAGATGCTGCTTTGGGTGGGGTGATGGACGTTCTTAGTTTAAAACGCTTTTCATCCCCCCCCTGTTCTTCTGTGGAGGAAGATAGCCGTCTCCTGGGTTTTGGCGGCCTGCCCTTGGTTGCCCTGTCGGTTTCGCGAAAAAAAAGAAAACCTCACTTGTAGAAGAGGTTCGCCATAACCTTCCCGTGTGGAGAGCGTCTTGGCGATCGCAGTGTAAGATGGCTGGTTCTTCAGCAGACGCTGCTGCCCACCTTCTTGTATTTTTCCCTTCGTCTACGGGATAAGGAGGGGGTAATATCTGTAAAAAATAATTAAATACAATCCCTATCTAGCTATGTGCGCGGGTTTCAGATATATCTGATAGAATTTGCACAGAGAACATTGCAGGTTATTCCATTGGTGAAGCGATGACTGAAAATAATCAGGTGCCAGAAATATGTGTTTTGATAAACAAAACGTATACTTACGTATAAGTTATTCCTTTTCAGGTTAGCTCCAGTACATCTATTATTGGTGGGTTACGCTGCTACTTGGTGGCCACACGCGCGCTCGGGGGCTCTCTCCGCTGTTATTGAAGAGAACAGTGAAGTCTGCCGAAATAAATTCTGGACACATATCTTCTTTCTAAACAACATCATGGAGAAATATGACGTTTGCTTGTTGCCAACTTGGTAAGTTCTTTTACTGAATTCTAAATACAAGGTAATACGTATATGGGTCAATTTAAAAAAAAAATTACCTTTTAAGTTGTTTTTGGTCCTTCTCGGTTATTTGTTATTATTACCATAAAATATATACTGATTATTTGACTTTATGTGGATGTGAAAATAACTATCATATAAGTGGCACCAAAAAAAAATTCATAAATATATAAGTTATTTCTATTTATATCAAGTATTTCGACGTGGTGCGCCGCGGTTTCATACAAAATAAACTGTGTCCCATCTTGAGAAGCTACCGAACTATACTGATTGATTATATTTTAAACTGTTATTCAATGAGCTTGGAAAAAACAACAGGGATTTGAAACAGGACGTTTTAACGAAATAAAATTTAAGAAAATATTTCTTAATATACTTTGATATTAAAAAAATATATAAAGTAATGTCTCATATTTTTCTCCATTTTGTTATTCAATTTTGTGATCTGATTTTCCATATAATTTTAGTAGTATTTTAATTTTAATACTGGCAGCATTAAAGTAATGTCAAACTCCCTAACAGATGGTACTACTGCGTTTACGCTGCTATTTAGTCTCTGAACATAGTGAGCGTCGCCGGTGCAGTGATACATTTTGGACAAAATTTCTAGTGCACATTGTACCTTTGCAGATTGTGATACATAAGTTTTTTTAAATGATTTTATTTATATAATTGGAGTCATTGTACTGTAAAATACATTGTGTGTTACGTGATATAAACACTTAGTCGTGTTGCGTAATTATGAATTATTGGTTATATTAGACACATGTGTTTTGTTCAATTTTGTTATATTTTGTGACGTTTTTTTTGTTACGTAACAAAATTGAACGACTAAGCATAAGACATACTTAGAGATAAAGAAATCTTAATTTTCAGTATTTTTTTTATGTTAAGGGCATAATTTATGAACAATAAATATATATTATTACATAATGATACGCTCGAAGTTGTTGACCATTAGATATGTACATTTACCTGGGACAGACTGGCCAACTTCGACAAAGAGGTCACCCGAAGAATCCAACACGGATGGGCAGCGTTCGGGAAGTTACGCGAGATCTTCTTGTCGAACATCCCGCAGAGCCTGAAGACCAAAGTCTTCAACCAGTGTGTGTTGCCAGTGATGATATATGGCACTGTAACGTGGTCCTTAACTGTGGCCATTATGGATAAGCTCAGAGTTTGCTTAACGAGCTATGGAGAGAGCTGCTATGCTCGGAGTTTCTTTGCGTGATAAAATCCGGAACGTGGATATTCGCCAAAGAACCAAGGTCACCGACATAGCTTTCAGAATTTGCAATTTGAAGTGGCAATGGGCGGGACACATTGCTCGACGAACTGATAACCGATAGGGAAGAAAGGTTCTCGAGTGGTTATCACGTTACACCGGAAGACGAAGAGTTGGTAGGCCCTCCACTGCTGGTGGAGTGAGGACATCGTGAAAGATGCGGGTAGCCAATGGTTGCAAGCGGCTAATAGCAGTTTTTTGTGGCGTTCTATAGGGGAGGCATTTGTTCAACAATGGACGTCTTCCGACTGATTATGATGAAGAGAATAATTGTCATTGAGATTAATAGGTTCACAGTCCACAGACCACATGTGGCCTGTGCACGGAAAGCATTATATGTCCACAGACCATATGTGGTCTGTTCGTCGATATAACTTTAAGGCTTTTTAGAGCTGTGGACGTAGAGAGAATTGCGTTTATTTGACATGGACTTGACAGGACATATCCTAGTGTTGGGAAAAAGTGCTGGGACATTGAGAAAAGACGTACAATTTTCTGAAAGAAACTATTTTTTTAAATAAAATATTTTTATGAAACTGCACAACTGATTTTTACTGTATTTTGAAGCTTTTCGCTTAATTTTAGGTAACCAATTATAGAATAGTCAGAAATAAAACATTCGGAAAATAAAAAAGAAAACTATTTATTGAAAAAAAAAAATGAAAAGAAGAATTGAAAATATTACCTACATATTATGAGCTTTTTGGAAGCACTGTAGACAATAAGGTTTTGTACATATATTACATATTTGTGAAACTCGTTTGGCCTTATTCGTGGCAGCAGCTGCAGTTTCACCTTTTTGACGATGTCCATCATAGCACCCGGTACACCGACGTCTTGTAATTTTTCCATCTTTTCGATCTAGCTGCGTGAGGAAATGCTGCATCTGTGACGAGGACGAACGATCTCTTCGACTTCGTTGTGAGGTACTTTCAGTTGAGCTCCTTAGCGGCGCGAGCGTAGGTATAGCCGCAGACGGGACAGGGTTTATATTCAAGAATTTTTTCACAATATCCATATGTGCTTGCAAAAGTGTACATTTATTTTGCTGGTTCAATTTATTGTACAAATAAACTGTATTTGTTATAGCAACTCCAAAGATGACGTCGACAGCAACTTTTTTATACCATGTCAGCGTTTTACGAATAGGTGAGTAATAGCTTGCCAACTCGTCAGAAAGATCGATACCTTTCTTTCGATTGTTGTATTCCAATATCATATTGGGCTTCAGACGCTGATTTCGGCCAGTAGACATTGTTTGCTCGTCTGCATGACAAGTGGAAATCATGAGGACATCCCTTTTGTCCTTCCATTTTAGGACCGTCACATTATTCTTTTGCGCAGCAATATGCTCTCCTCTGTTGAGTTTTTTATTTTTCACCAATAATGGCAAGTTTTTTCGATTTTTCCTCAAAGTTCCACAAAGATCTGTTTTATGTTGAATTAAATATTCAGCTAACGGTAGACTTGTATACCAATTATCAGCAATTATGATTCTCCCCGTGTCCAAAAGATCTTCACAAAGCTCGACAACAACGCTTCCAGGTTTATCGAGATTAGAGATTTGAGGGTCCTGACCAGTATATACTTTATATTTCCAAACGTACCCATCGTCAGTTGTAGCCTTGTAAATTTTTAGACCATACTTATGAGTCTTATTTGGATTATACTGACGAATCAGTAGTCGCCCTTGAAAAGGAACCATGGACTCGTCAACAACAACGCAGTCATTTGGCGATAAAAGTTTTCTACAGTTGCTCATTACGATATCTATAACTGGCTTCACTTTATACAAACGATCGTTGGCATCTCTTTCAGCAGTGTTGTCGACAAAGTGCCAGCAACGCAATATTGATACGAAACGATTGTAGGACATTTGTATGTTGTGCAACAGCGGATGATAGTAAATAGGATCTTTTTTCCAGTAGCATTCTAATGTAGGGAATTTTATTATACCAGTCAATAAGTAAATGCCCAGAAACTTTTCCATATCTTCCTTGTTTACTGGTTTCCAGCGATTCAAACGACCACCAGAATTAGTAGCAATAAGTTGCTCAGCGTATATATTTGTCTGTTCTATCATCAAGTCTAAAACATTTTCATCAACCAAAAGACGAAATATAGTTGACACATCTGCATTTTCTGGAATATTTTCAATATGTATGTTTATTTCGCTTCTAAAACTTTGCCGGTCTAAAGGCTGGATTTCATAATTCCATCCTTCTTGTATGTCATGTTCTTTCATTTGACTCTCTGCTGTTGACCGTATGCCAATTCTAGTACCTGTAGTTATTTGTCTCTCTCTATTGGAATTAGTTGGTAAAGTTTCAGAAATGGCGCCAACTTTAATCGACATTGAATGCGATGGAGAATGCTGGATATTTATATTTTCACTATAGTTTGGCTCACTTACATCTAGAGGTTCAGCTGACAGCTCACTAGGAAGAAAATCAGGATCTGCGATACTGTCGTCGTCGTCGAAATCAGGCACATCACTATTCTCTTCAGAATCAGTCGCATTCGGTGAATTTGGCTGAGTATTATCTTCATAATCACTCTCTTCTAATATTCGTCTTAGTTCTTCCTCAGTATACCTTTGTCTGTTACTCATTTTTCCGCAATAATAAAAATTACAACCCGAGCAAGCACAAAATAACAACACCTATTACAAAAAACCGCCAAAACAATGCCACTACTACAACAAAAGCAATGCTATTGTCACTTATGTCGAAAGAAATTTGTGAACTTCAAATATGTTCGTCAAACGTCAAAAAAATATTTATTTCTGTCATTGTCATGTCAAAACCGTCAAAATAATGCACATGCCACATATGGTCCGTGGACTTATGGAGACATTTTTAGCCAATTTCGTTTCAACGAGTCCACAGACCATATGTGGCATGTTTAAAAAAAAACACCTTCTCGCTATGTATATATAGTTTGCCATATATATATATTTATCTCAACCCCTAAATACCGTTTTCATTTAAAAAACTAATTGGACTTATGGGATTGTTCTCTCTCTAAAGCTTGGACTGTGAACCTGTTAAATAAGTTGTAATAAGTTATTTGTTATGTTTTGTATTACTAAGAATAATTATTGAACATTTAATTATTTAGAATAAATATGAATAGCAGATATTCAATTTATAAGTTCTTACCATTTTTCAATTAATTATTATAAGGTTTTTGATTAAAAGTGAGTATATTTATATTTAATTAAAAAAAAACTTATATCAAGATTATCTTTTATTTTTGTCTTGGTGTAGGGTCATGTGTTGAACAGTGGCTATACCAGATACAGTGGCTCATTAACCGTTAGGGATGAACGAACAAAGATATCAGTCTGTCCTTTTCGCTCAATGGTAGCTCCTAAGATGCAAACATGTTACATCTAGTCGGGCGGCGTACGCGGCACGCGTTGTTTGTGTGAGGAGAGTTTTTCCATTTTCGGTACAAAAAAAAAACATTTTTAAGGTAAGTAATCTCTCGTCCTAATTCTGAAACTGTTGTGTTTTCACTGTGGGTTTATTTTAATTGGATTACGTTCACATTTAAGATTGTAGAGACGCGTAATGCAACCACAGACAATGAAAACCTTTTTTTGTGTATCATTTATAATAAAAAATGGCGGCGAAGTCCACAATGGCTCAGTTCCTGATAGTACACAGTGAATCATGATCCATTGTGTACCTTATACCTTTAGTTCATAAAACCTTTGCAATTACTTATGGGTAATGACGTTTGTGTGTTTCCTTTAGAATGCCCCGTCCTGCTAAACCGCGGTCTATCGGGTGCCACACAGAAGAAACAATGCGACGAGCATTGTCAAAAATACAAAATGGCATGAATATCATAACCGTTGCCAAGACATGTAATATTCCATTCACCACTCTGAGGCGATATTATTTAAAGACAAAGGCTGGTGAAGCTATTGACTCAATGCGCGTAGTCCCCAATTACGAAGTAAATAAGGTGTTTACCAAGGAACAGGAGGTAGAATTAAAAAAATATTACAAACACTGTTCTTTATTATTTTATGGGTTGACCGAGAAAGAAAGTAGAAGAGTCGCTTACCAAATGGCTCATTTAAACAAATTGAAAATGCTAGAGAGCTGGATAAAAAACCAAATGGCTGGAAAGGAATGGCTCAGAAGTTTCAGACGTAGGCACCAAGATCTCAGCCTGCGAAAACCAGAGCCGTGCAGCCTTGCCCGAGCCACTGCATTCAACAGGACCAATGTTGAAAGTTTTTATAAAAACTTGGAGAAGTTATTTTTAAGGAACCCTTTATTCAAAGATGGCACTCGTCTTTATAACCTCGACGAAACATCAACCACAACTGTTCAAAAACCTCAGCGTGTCATTGCTGAGAAGGGCCGCCGAAATGTAGGTAAGGTAACTAGTGGGGAGCGAGGAACACTAGTAACTACATGCTGCATTATAAGTGCAAGCGGGATAGCATTGCCGCCAGTAATGGTGTTTCCGCGCAAGAACTTCAAAAATTTCATGGTGAGAAATACACCGCCAGGAACATTAGGGCTTGCCGCACCTAGTGGCTGGATGAATACAGATATTTTTCCGGAAGTCATGAAACACTTCATAAAGCATACAAATTCATCACCTGAGAATCCAAGTGTGTTGATAATGGCCAATCATGAATCGCATTTGTCACTTGAGGCTCTGAATTTAGCAAAAGCTTCGGGTGTCCATGTGCTGACTTTGCACCCTCATACATCAGCAAAAATGCAACCTCTCGATGTCGGAATATACGGACCTTTTAAAACATATTACAATGCTGCGATTGACTCGTGGTTAATGCGAAATCCCGGGAAACCTATAAGTATTTATGAAATTGGTGAGATCGTTGGCATTGCATTCTTGAAAGTAATGACACCTGTCAATATTATTAATGCTTTTAAAAAATGTGGCATTTTCCCATTTGATCGCAACTTATTTGATGACGACGACTTCATGCCAAGTTCGGTAACAGATCGTCCGTGCCCAGATCAACAACCAGAGTCAAGTCTACCGACGATGCTTGGTCCATCCACATCAACAAGAGAAAATCGCCCACATGAAGAAGTTCAACCAGCAGGCCGGACAACTCGTATTGGTTCTGATGAAACAGTATGCTCATCTGAGGATGAACTAAATGCTGGTTTTCTACAAGTAGATTCACAAATCCATGCATCTACTCCTTTGCAGGAAAACATGAACCTTTGCGATTCACCGTCAACTCTACCAAACACTCTTGATCAACAATCAGTGCCAGTGTTGGAAGAACAACCAGAATCTATAGCCGTAAACCCAAAAAAAAACAGCAGACGTTTTACAATCTCTTGTCATACGCCAACATGAAATCAATGTCAGTCCACTCAGCTTAAACAATATACCAAATGTGGAATTTGTATCTCCATTTGAATTTAGGGATGAAATAAAAGCTGGGCCAAGAAAAAATAATCGAAAACCCAGAAAGTTAGGTCGAAGTATGATTGCTACCGATACTCCAGAGAAAAATGAAATTGAATTGCCAAAGACTATTAAGAAAAGGAATTCCAAAGCTAAGAAAGTTGTAAAAAAGGTAATGCAAAGTGACTCGGATGAAGAAAACTGCATTGAAGTTGAATATTTAGAATCAGATGATGATAAAGACTGGCCAGTAGAAGGTATGGAAATAGAAACAGGTTATATAACCGAAATTGATCTTAACGCGTCGCTTCCTCGACCTCCCTTGGAAGGGGAATTTGTTCTAGTCGAATTTGCGACCAAGAAACAAATAATATATTATATTGGCAAAGTCTTAGAAGGAAGAAATGATAACCTAGAATATTTCATCACATTCCTTAGAAAAAAATCTTCCAATAAATTCAACATGCCTGCAGTTCCCGATTTATCTAGTGTTAAGGAACACGATATTAAATTTATACTGCCAAAACCAACTGTTGGTGGTAGCACCATCCGCCAACAGTCTTATTACTATTTTCCAATTGATCTATCCCAAATTAATGTTCATTAATGTTATAGTATGTCAATTCGCTAAACATTATTGTATTAAAAGGTTTATGTTATTTAACTTCACAGAAGTACTTTTTTTGTTATGTTAAAATATGTTTTCGTAAAAGAGATGTTGGTTGTTATGTTAATATATGGTACATATTTTTGTTGATTAATAAGTAATGATGTTGTATAACAACGAAGACTAATATTTCGTTTCCATAATTTTGTTATTTTAATTACTCTATACTATGCTCAAAGACATTAAACTTTGATTATTTGATCTCGTTGTATGAAAGACTTAATTATTGTAATATAAAGGCTGATTAATTCCAAAAGCACTGGTCTTATTTTCAACGACATTTTCTTAGAGTTCCACTGTGTACCCCCTATAACCACTGTATATTTAGGACCGAGCCACTGTTTCTACCCATAGGTTCACAGTGGCTAATTTGTGACTTTAAAAAAAAAATACTTTTTATCCATTTAGTTTTTATTTATCGAGAAAGTAATGATGCACAATCAAACTAGTTGAACAACACTATGCTCAACCAAAATTTCAATGTTCTTACACTATCTGTGGCTGTATCACAAGCCTGGGAAAAAAAATGATCCACTGTAGACCACCTGACCCTACACACAACTTTTCAGTTCTATTTTGTTATGTTTTTTGTTACAACAAATATTATTCCATTTTGATTCCATTTTGTTATGGTACAAAAATTTTGAAATTGACCCATATATATGCGGCAACGTGCTAACAATTGAATTTAAAATGTCTGGATTATACTTGTGGGCTACCTCGTTGGCTTGTTAGTTTGTTCTTCACCCATGTCGAATTGTCCGTAAAAGCGCGTCTGCCAATGTTTGCGTACTTATTCAATTCGAATTTGCGGCACGACTCGCATTTGGTTGCTATTTCTAAGATTCAGTACAGGTGCTACATAAATTTTGGAGCTTTGACTCATTTCGTAGTAAAATACTCTGTTGTTATGAAACAAATAATTAAATCTTAAAAAACCGAAATAGTACGATTGAATTTGAAAAAGAAATGCCAAGAAAATATGATATCTAATGCACAGAGGGTTATTTACGGTGTTCCACAAGGGAGTGTTTTAGGTCCCTTACTCCTTATTTGCTACATTAATGATCTTCCAAAGTGCACTATACATCCCTTGACACTTTTTGCTGACGACAGTACAGTTATTGTTGAAAAACAAAATGAGGAATATTTTATTAATATCAACAATACTATACATATCCTTATTAATTGGATGGAAGACAATAATTTAAAAATATAAAAATGAAAGAACTAGGATAATGCATTTTAGTCAACGAGACTCTGACTTGAATACCGATATTATGTATCAAAATCATATTATTTACAAAACGGACATAACTAAATTTTTAGGAATAAATATTGATCGGCAACTATGATGGAAAGCCCATACAGAAATAATTATAAAAAGATTAAATAGTTTGGCTTACGCGCTACATGACCTCACCAAGAAAGTTGATCGTGACACTGCATTAACAGCGTATAATGGGAGTGTGGCTTCCTTGTTAAGATATGGTGTTATATTTTGGGGAAATTGTTCCAACAAAGAAAATGTATTCATAGCACAGAAAAGCTGCGTTAGGGCGATAACACACCTGAAATCTACTGACAGCTGTAAACCTTACTTTAAAGAGTGCAAGATCTTAACACTACCATGCCTGTATATTTATGAAATTGTTGTTTTCTTAAAAAACAATCTGCATTATTTCATTTTTATTTTATTTTATTTTTATTATATTAGGAAAACTAACAGCTAGTTACAAAAATATTAATAAAAGATAAAACAGAAAGCCAATTATAAGTTTTCACAGATATATAAAATGACGTTAGGCCCGCAATACACAATCATACCAATATATATATAAGCGATTCAATATATGAGTTATAGAAATAATTATTTGACTGAGTTTGACTGTCATATATACATGATATTACTATAAACAAAAAATATATTTTCTATTGAAATAAATAGGTATGTATGAAAATGTAATACCGGCCTTAAATAATATATGTAGTCAGTAGACACAGATGAGAATACAGTGCAACACTGTAAGTAATGAATAATCATATTAATCATTATAGTTAAGTACACCACACTAAGAGAAATATCTGTCATTCAGCAGCCGTTTCAATTGCAATGCTGAAGTATTAAATAGATCCAGATCTATATCTTTAGATGTACTGTTATAACACCTGCATGCCCTAATGAGGTAAGTATTTTTCCTGTACTTGCACGATGCACTAGGAATGTGTAAGAGTTCCGGATATCTAAGGGTGACCGCTGGGGTACGTAACCCCAGTTGACCGAGCAACTCCGAACAGTTTACCTTGCCGTTTGCTATGTTAAGGAGGTAGGCCATGTCTGCAACACGTCTCCTCGCCTGCAGTGGGAGTAAATTATTTTTTTTACAGCGAGAGCTATAATCTGGCATATACACTTTTGCGCGGTATTGAAGGTAACGGAGGAATCGTTTTTGTATGGCTTCAATGCGGGTTATGTAGATGTTGTAACTTGGATTCCAAACTTGAGAAGCGTATTCGAGGTGGCTTCGTACATAGGCACAGTATAAAATTTTTAAAGTTTTAATTTCCATAAACTCCGAAGACATCCTTATAACAAATCCCAAGGCTTTCGAGGCTTTGTTGATAATATTGCTAATATGTGCATCAAACAGTAACTTTGAGTCAAAGATGACTCCTAAGTCATTAATGGTAGATATTCTGGCAATGGGGGAGTTTTTCAAGAGGTAACTGTGGATGAGAGACGACGGTTTTCGCGTAAATGAGCAAACGTAACATTTTGACACATTTAAATCTAACTTATGAGAATGACAGTAATCTTGAAATCTATCTAAATCGTCCCGAAGGCGTGAGGCGTCTTCAGTGGTTTTAACAGGACACAAAATTTTCATATCATCGGCATAAAGAAGAATTTTAGAAAAACGAAAGCAGTGTGATATATCGTTTATAAATAATATAAAAGTGAGGGGTCCCAACAACGATCCTTGAGGAATTCCCGAAGGAATACACATAGAGGAAGATGTATAACCATTAAGCACTACTGTTTGACATCTATTTTGTACATAAGATGAAAACCACCTAAATAAATTACCGCGAATGCCGACATGGCCAAGTTTATGCAACAAAATTACGTGATCTATTCTGTCGAAGCACTTGCTATAATCAGTGTAAATAACGTATACTTGAGATGGTTCCGACATTATGTTTGATAAAAAGTCACTGCATAATAAAAGGTTAGATGTGGTAGACCTACCCTTAAGAAAACCATGTTGCTCTTCGCTAAGTGTATGCTTAAGTGAAGAGTATAACTGTTTGTAAATATTTTTTTCTAGCACTTTGGCAAACACACATAGCTTAGATATAGGTCTATAATTTTCAATGTCATCCTTTGGGCCTTTCTTATGAATTGGAGATATAAATGCAGTTTTCCATATATGAGGAACTTCGCCTTCATTTAAAGATCGTCTATATAACAAGGTAAGTGGAACCGCCAGACTTTCAGCACACCTAATAATAAAAATCGGAAGTATGTTGTCTGGGCCGGCCGATTTGCTTTGGTCTAGTGATTTAAAAAGTTTCAATAGGTACTTCTAACTGCAGTACCTCTAAAGATGCTATATCTGTAACTTTTTCAGCGTATAAGGTATGTGGAGGACACATACCTACAGATGAAGACGAGGGTTGTAGAAAGGTAGAAAGAAAGTAATCACCAAACATATTGCATATATCTGCCCCTTGATCAGAAGAGCGCTGGCCTAGCCTGAGTAATGAGGGGTAAGCATTGGACTGCTTCTTGGTCTTTACATACGACCAAAAGGCTTTAGGATTTTTCAAAAAATTGGTTTCAATACTACTTATATAATTGGTAAACATATCCTTCTCCATGTCTTTAGCGCGGTCCCTCAAGGTATTAAAAGAGTTAAGGTCGCCTTTGTTACCATATATCTTATACTTAAGACGATACTTATTTTTTTCTTTTAATAGTTTTAAAAGTGGGGGTTTGTACCATAGAGGATATTTGCGATTTGGAGAGAACAATTTAGAAGGAATAAACTCATTACGTAAATTATTCAAATTATTATATAAATAAACAATAGCATCATTAACAGGTTTGTTGGATAACTCCATTTCCCAAGTAATATTATTTAAATTTAAAGAAATGGCATCATAATCTCCAAAATAATAAAAATATTTTAAATAGGGTTCACACTGCAACGAGTGAAGTTCTACGAAATCGGCAGCAATACAAAGTGATTTGTGATGGAGATCTTCTTTAACTAAGGGGCTGCTAGAGTGAGAGACCGATACATCGTTATTAGATAGTACTAGGTCTAAAATTCTATCGTTACTGTTGACTATGGAGTTGTATTGCGATAAGTTACACAAAGCTAATTTATCAAAAAACTCAAACTGATATGTACCTTGGATATTATGCGGCTGGTATGAGCATCCGTCTTCTGAAAGGCTCCATGTTAAATTTGGAATATTAAAATCACCTATCACAATCAACTTATCCCACGGGCAACTTAGTACAATGTCATTAAGAGTATTAGAAAAAATATTAGTTTGTACTACCATTGAATTACCCATGTTTTGGTTACAAATATATACTACACAAATGTGCATTTTATAAGCAACTTTTGGTCGAGCATGTTGTAGCGATATGGTCACCCAAAAGTCCTCAGCAGCGGAGCACCATTCACTGCGACCTTCGGCGGCAAGGTCCCTGAGCAAAGCAATCAAAATTCCTCCACCGCGAGACTGGGAATTTTTTGAAAATCCCTATCTCTCCTCCATATAATGTACCGGTCATCAAATAACTCGCTATCACTTATAGCATCAAGGAGCCAAGTCTCAGTAAGACATATAACGTCATAATTATTGATACACACATTTCTATAAAATTCGGCAGTTTTAGTGCGTAAGCCCCTAACATTTTGGTAATAAATTGTTATTAGATCCATTTAAAATACCAGATCATTAGAGTCTGAATATGCATAAAGAATAGGGGTATAAGATTATTATAATAAGTTAAATACACTTTACGGTATTCGGTAATGCGTAAAATAGCTTTTTGTAATATAAAATAACAATATGCATTGTAAAAAAGGGCATAACAAATATTGGTTGTAGATGAGATATGACAGCAGCAAAACAATAGCAAATGGCCGGCGACCAGCTGATTCAAAGCGATAAGAAAACAATAGATCGACGCGTAGCAACTGCATTGGTGTTTTAAAATATAAAACAGCGCGTGTCCTGTATATATAACCACACTCATTACAAGCAAGCAGGTGTTACTGTAACTAATACAAACATTCCTAAAAAACAGCATAATACAATATTTCAACTTGACAGTCTCTTCAAATTTGCTTCTGATACTGGGGAAGTCGGATTTTTTCGCATAAAAATCTTGCATCCTCTTACCCACGTAAATGCGTAATTGCGCTGTTTGGCTAACGCTTTGGCCTTATTGAGTAAAAGCTTATTTTCAAGGGTAAGGTGGTAATTGACAAATATTCGCATTTCTCCCTGCAGACCCAAATCAGCGGGAGTGATTGTGCGTTTCTTAGCGGCAGCGACAAAGTCATCCTTTAAATACCGGTTATTAACAGACATCACGATAGATTTGTTTACTTTATCGTTGCGCATAGGCACTCGGGCTATATAATTTATCTGCTACTTTGAAATTGGACACATGATAAGATCGCCGATCTTTGATACCAATGAAAAGAGGTTCTCGCTATTAGATATGGGGACTCCTTTAATCTCAATATTATTCAGCCGCGACCTCTGATCTTGATCTCGTATTACACCACGCAAGTGCTCCAGCTGTTGCTGAAGATTTGTCACGTCATCTTTTGTTTTAAGCAGCCCTTGCACTTGCTTGTCGATTTCTGTAACCCTACCGGTCAAGACGTCCATTGATTGCTGCACGAATTCAATAGAAACCTATAAATCGGCGATATCCGGCATTCTTCATTGTTTTAAGGTCCGCGATATCTGATTGAATAGCCTTCACACTAGTCACCAGAGCTGGTAGCGAAGAAACCAGGGTAGTTAAGAGTTTAAGTTCGAGCGCAATGTTATCCATGTCGCTACGAGTAGGAGATTTTGACAGGGTACCGGAACCCTTGCAGGTGATACATATTAACAAACATATTACAACGCTCACAGAAAGAAAATTCAAGTTTCATGTGAAGAATATTTTGATAAAGAAATCTTACTACACAGTTTGTGATTACTTAAACGACAAAAATGATTGGACTGGTTCGCCTCTGCCAAGCTAGCGCCTAACACAATACAATACAATACAATACAAAAACTCTTTATTGTTTACCAAGCTAATTTACACTTAAGAGTAATTAACATACGTATACTTAGGTAGTACAATGGGCGGTCTTATCGCTATGTAGCGATTTCTTCCAGACAACCTTTGGATGGACAGAAGCAAGAGAAGAGATATACGGTGGTGAACAATAAATATAGTTTACATGAAAAAAATGTGTTTTAATGTATAAATCATATAAGTACTCATTTCGTTATATTAAATAAATACAAACATAAACTTAATACATACTAGCATAATACATATATATTAAACTATTATATACATAATAAATAACTGCATAAACAGTAATACAATACATTATTATAACATAAATATATACAAATACATACAGTGTTATATAATAGAAGATAAATAGTGATTTTTTACCATACTTTTGAAAATTGAAATAGATTTGGCACGTCTAATGTCGAGTGGCAAACCATTCCATAGTCGTGCAGCCTGCACTGTGAACGACTTGTTGTAATACTGGGAACAATGTGGAGGAATTTTCAATTGGAAAGTGTTAGAAGAGCGAAGTGACAAGTCATGAGTAAGATGAAGATACTTAAAACGCTCTTTCAGATATGGAGGGGTATTGGGAATGAAAAGGATGCTATAGAGTAGATAAAGAATATGTGCATTTCGGCGCAGACGTATGGGCAACCACTTCAGCTTTATACGGAACTCGGATATATGGTCATACTTGCGAAGTCCAAATATGAACCGAATACAGAAATTTTGTAAGCGTTCAAGCTTATCGAGCTGCTCTTGGGTTAAATCAAGATATGATATGTCAGCGTAGTCAAGTATTGGGAGTAGAAGTGATTGTGCAAGCGCAATTTTAGTGGTAATGGGTAAAAAGTTTCGCAACCTTCTAAGGGAAGAAGCAGAAGCAAACATTTTGCGGCTAACTTCAGCAAGCTGTGGCACCCACGACATTTTACTGTCCATGATGATACCCAAATTCTTGACTTCAGTGCTGTACTCTATAACTACTCCATCGAAGATAACCTGTGGCAAGCGAAACCAGTCTATTAGAGATACCATTCTTGAGCTACCGATGATGATTGTTTGAGTTTTCGCCGGATTGACCTTGATACCATAGGCTTTACTCCAGTCGGAAATTTGTCGTAAATCAGAATTGACCGTCGCAACCGCTGCTGCCAATTCATTGAGAGGAGCCTGAGCGTAGATTTGTAAATCATCTGCATAAAGATGGTAGAAAGAAGAAAGTTGTTGTGATATTGAATTTACAAAAATGGAGAATAGGAGAGGTGATAGAACGCCGCCCTGAGGTACACCAGCAGTCGTATTACCCCAGGATGAAAAAGTATCATCGATGCGTATACGCTGCCGACGTCCATGCAGGTAACTACGAAACCAAGCAATAACCGTTGGAGATATGTTAAGAGAACGCATTATGCCTAAAAGTACATCAAAATCTACGTTGTTGAAGGCGTTACTAAAGTCTAACAGTGCTAAAACAGTCAGTTGCCGGTTATCCATTCCTTCCCTCATATCGTCAGTTATCTTGACCAGTGCTGTGGTAGTGCTGTGACCAGGGCGGAAACCAGATTGGAAAGGGTTCAGAAGATTATTTCTGTTAAGGAAAGATGCGAGTTGATGGTATACTAGGCGTTCAAGGAGTTTTGAAAGAAATGGAAGAATAGAAATTGGACGGTAATCAGAGAAAGTAGTAGGATTAATTTTTTTAGGCAAAGGAATGATCTGCGCTTCCTTCCAGGGGGAAGGAAACGTACCATGGGCAATGGAGTAATTGAGGATGTACTGAATAACCGGTAGAATTTCGTCGAGCACTAATATAATCATTTTCCTAGTGATACAGTCACTGCCAACTGCGTTAGAAGAAATGGCTTCAATGTTTCTCTTAACATCAGAATCAGTAAATTGCATGAAGTCAAAAGAAGGATGATCAGGAGTTGGAATTGACGAAAGATTAGCAAGTGTTGCGGCTTTTATAGTACCATGAAAGTTTTTAGAAGAGGAAAAATGCTGATTAAGTGAATCTATATTTAGGTTGTCGGAAATATTGCTGTTACGAGACTTTCCAACTCCCAGTGATCTAAGGAATTTCCATACCTTTGAAGGATCATCATTTTCTAAGGAATTATGAATATGTCGGCGTTGCGCATTTCTACACTCTTTATTGCAGAGATTTCGTCGTTCCGCATACTTAGATTTGTTCTCATCGATAGGGTTACACTTGTACTTAGCTTTAGCCGCTATTTTTTTATTTATAAGTAACCTTATGTCGGGCGTAAGCCAAGGTGCTGGCACATGTTTCATTTTAACTGGTCTCACGGGCGCATGTATATCGTACAGATTTGTAATAATTTCATTAAAAATAGCGACTTTTGCATCAATAGTTTCAGCGTTAACAACATCTTGCCAGTCCAAATTACTGGCATCGTGTTTTAGACTCTCTGTATTAATACCACCAAAATTGCGCCGCAGAAGGATTTTGGGCTTAGCTTTAGGCGGACGAATTTTGTAGGAGAGATAGATTAGATCATGGTAAGAAAAGGCGTCCGCCGCGCACTGACCATATTTTTTTACATGTGATGAAGAAGATACGAGCATCAAGTCGAGAAGAGATGGGGTATAATTGGGAGGATTATGCGTTGCATTTAGCGGAAGGATGGTCAGATTGCTAGCCCTAACTGTGGATTCGAAGGCAATTGTGCGGGAATCTTGCTTCAGTAAGCAGGTGTTAAAATCACCCATGATAATTATATGATCATAAGAAGGGGTAAGATCTTCTAAAAGCCTTTCAAAAGAAAAAAAATTAATTTTGTTTGAGGGGGAATAATAGACACCAAGGAACACCTTAGTGTGCGAAAGGGTTACTTCAAGAAAAATATGCTCGCCTGAATTGGGAGGCGATGGTTGTGTTGACATGCTCAGTAGGGAAAACGATATGTGCGAACGAAGGTATATGGCAACACCACCACCGCGACTGCTTTTGCGATCATTTCGAATGAGTTTGAATCCAGGTAATGAGTACAATTTTGAAGGGAGGCACGGTTTTAACCAGGATTCAGATACAAGGATAGCATGTATCAGAGGATTCTCGAAAGACGCCAACATGTCAGGAAAATGCGCCGGAATGCTTTGAGCGTTGATATGGAACACATTAAAATTTTTCGAAACGTCAATCAGTGCTGAGTCGATGAGATTTGACAAGTTCTGAATACTAGAAAAGCTGTCTGTGGAACGAATAGATAAAAAATCATCACTATCATCATTACTACCTAACTGTAATATAGACATACCAAAGTCAGTAGAATACCTACTACAAAATAATATAAAAAAAAAAAATAATATATATATATATATATAATAAATATAAATCAATTAAACTAGGGACACTTATCAATAGGTGTCCACCCGCCAGCTGTGCTAATACAAAAAAAAACAGTAATAAACATCAATAAATATCAAGATACTACATAAAACTAAAAAGCAA
Organism: Plagodis dolabraria; assembly: GCA_963854805.1. Lineage (NCBI taxonomy): Eukaryota > Metazoa > Arthropoda > Insecta > Lepidoptera > Geometridae > Plagodis > Plagodis dolabraria. Next base: position 7,117,290 of record OY978461.1, read on the forward strand.
AATACCAAAAACAAAAAAAATTTACAGAATTAAACATCACACTCACTGGTATAGCGACTCAATTCTATTAATTAGAACCTACGCATAGTGCAGTTATATTTACAAACACAAACCATCTCTGTTACACTGCTTTTTTACTTTGTTTGATAGAGAAAACAGAATATAAGAAAAATAAAAAACATAAAACAAAAACCCACCACAACATAAATAAATAAAATAAAAAATATAAGAGTAAAACACTAATAAAAATATAATATTAGAGTAAAGAAAACGAAAAAAAAACTAAGAAAAAAAAAAAAAAAAAAACTAGACTTATGCGTCAATCATACGCCCTAATATACTCTTTTCAGCTCTTATATATATCAAAACGGGACGGCGAAATCTACTAACTTCTTCTTCAGAGACATTGACAGCTTAAAATGAAAAGTGAAAATGATAAGTATTGACAGTTGACATACATAGCATAGAGTTCAGTTGAGAATTTAGTTATGCTATAAATTATCAAACAAAGTTATGTACGTAAATTGAAAATAAAATGTGAAGATTAGGCGGTACAATGCAATAAATAATACGGTTATCTTAAAAGTGGGTACCTGCCTAGTGTATTAACATTACACGAGTTAAACGAATATCAAAAATGATTTGGTCGGCTGCAAACAACTGCACCCATGCATCGTAGATTCGGTACATACAATATATTATTTCCTGGCTGCTGCTCGCCTGGTTTTGGCCGGTACCGCGGCCTCCTTCGCCGAGGCCGTCTCCTTCACTGCCGCTGTTATCGAGGCCTCCTTTGGAATCCCGTCGAGGTCATTCTGACAACTGACTCGATGTCTGGTTCCGTCGAAGCCGATCACATAAACATTGCCGTCCCTTGTCCAGCACTTAGAGACGCCAAAACGCTGCCGTGCGGCCATGAAAATACTGTGCCTAGTCCTTGTCAAGAACTCGGAGAGCGTGACGCCGGACCCCTTCAAACCGGTCTTGGATGTCCAGATTTGGTCGCGAACAGCAACATCCCTGAGCTTACACAGAATAGGTCTGGGTTTGCCGGCGCTTCCTGCGCGGCCCATCCTGTGGCATCGACTGATGTCAGTAACTGAAAATGATGCTTGCTTCAACTGCTCCTTAACAGTCTTTGCTATGACTTCAGTGACTACTTCCTTCGGACTCTCAGGGACCCCATGAAGTAAAAGAATCTTGCGTCTGTTACGCATTTCTTGCCTGTCTGCTTCCTTCGCCAGGCATTGAATTTGTTCTTGAAGTGAACGTAAGGCTGTTATGACAAAGGACTTGAAGGCAGCAAATTCAGCTGCCAAAGCTTCATTGTTGGAAGATGGCGAAGCCTTCTGGAGCTTACCCTCAAAGCTGTCCATCCGTTTGAAGAAAGAAGCCATCAGATCCTGAATTGATTCATATGAGTTGGCGTCCATCTTGAAAGTTTTGTGTATGTGCAGCAAACAGAAATAGATAAAAGATGTGATGTGAATTGATTTAGTGAAAGATAACACAGTGTGGCAGGTGGGGCTTGTTATTAAATAGATTTATTCATAAATTACTATCTGAAATGCTGTATTTATATTTTTAAACAATTATAAAGTGAAGGAATCTAAAAGTACTTGTGATTATTTTGCCTACCCACCGAAATTGCCTAACACCTACGTAATGTAAATTAAGTATTGTAATAATTTTACTATATAGTATGTACTTAACACATTTTTAAAAAACGTTTAAAAGAATGGCCCCGAGTTTCTTGCCCGTTCTTCTGGCAGTGGCTCTATAATTTTTGTTTGCTGAACGTGGCAGTACAATGTAGTATATTTCAATATTAAAATTTGTAATTGACCTTCATAAGAGCGTCGTAGACGCCTAAATTGAATAAATGATTTTGACTTTGACTTTGACTTTGACACCTCCACACATTCCTTCTGTCACCGAGCTTGCGATAACCGGTCTCCATTATACCAGCGCAACCAAAGTCAAAGCGACACTGGCAGGCAGTACACTGTACTCCATCATTGAACTCCAAACTCCATATCACAGGTCTTACTCTGATACATCGTAAATAAAGTAAACAAACAAACTCGCGAAGCTGAATGAGTTGTTACGTGAAATAAAGGTGCGAGAAACCGGCTCTGCGCAAGACGAGTGTGCGTTCCGCCGTATATGGAGTGACTTATTTTGAGACATTGGGTGATGTATGTAATTTTAACATTAGGCATAAATCAAGACTGCAACTTACCATCTCGTACGGCTTGACTAAATAAAAGTGTATATTGTATGGCTCCAAAGATATACAGGGTTATTGGTAATATGCCAACAACCTCTTAGGGTTGACTTCTGCTGGTCCTAACAAACATATTGAGATAAAAAGAAATCGATTTGAAATAATTTTTTTTTTGTGTTTATATGCCTACTCTGCGCAAACAACGTCCGCCGCGGCTACACTGGACCACGCCGTGCTCCTTTTGAATAGAATTTTGAATATTTACATCGAGCAAAGTAATAAGATATATGTAATAATACATTACAGGCACAAGACCCTTTTAAAACTAGGTGTTCCTCGCAAGTATTCAGTCAAAAAACCATAAAAAAACTCAAAAAAAAATCTAAAAAAAAATTAAACATCTCAAAATGTTTGTTAGAACTAGCAGAAGTCAACCCTTAGAGGTTGTTTGCATATTTCCAATAACCCTGTATAATAAATTACCAGAAAACATTAAAAATTGTAATATGTCTACCTTAAAATTAAAAGTTAAAAACATACTTTTGGAGGAATGTTATTACAATATAATTGATTATCTAAATGACAAGGAAATCTATGAATTGTAACTTGAAAATTTGACTTTTAATATTATTTTGCAATTTTGAGTTGACATATATTTAAGTATTCACTGTCATTTATTTCTTTCTATTTTATATTGCTGGTTTAATTAATTTTATTTCTTATATACATGACATAGATCTGTATATTATAATTTTTGTATTATGTATCATTTGCATGCTAATTATGGCAAGCATGTATTTGCACTTTTTATATTATAAATCTTACAGCATGTATTACCTACATCTTGCACATAAAATCTTTAACTTTGTGACGGAACAAGCTCGAGGCCCACCTGATGTAAAGTTGACTAACCTCTACCTATAACAGATGCATTTCGTCACAAGTCACGAATTGCACTGCGCCCATCACCTTTGATACATAGTTGTTAAGTCTCATATGTGCCTGTAATTTCACTGGCTCTCAAGGACTGCTGCCGGAACACACCGTTTGGTAACAAAATTACAAATTTACGAGAGAATAAATTTAAGTCATGTGCGGGATTCGAACTCGCGTCCATCCACCCCTTTAGCCGGGGTATGCTCTAATTAAATTGAGCTAACATAACAATGAGTTGATGATGAGTTTTTTGACCATCGTATTCGGATGGAGCGACATCTATAGTTCAACATACGTTGTACTACAAAGAAGACTAATTTTGCAATTAGCTTTAAACTTGCCCCTCGTGCGTCCAAGCCGCGAGCCCGGCTTTCTCATTATCTGTCCCGACCGGGTACCCGGTTGGCGAGTAGCTACTACTTTTACAAAATCGTCCTAAAATCTGCGTAAGTCCGATTTTCGTAATCCAAACGGTTTTCGAAAGGATTCATCCATGTCTATACGTAAAAAAAAATACATATTTTTCTGAGATAACGAAAAGTATGTTGAATATTTATATGAATTCTGAAACCAGCTCAAATTACATTTTGGCGCCAAAATATTTCGTCATTTAATAATAATCTCGTAACAACTTCTACAGTTATGAACCTAAAAAGCTGTAATTTTGTATAAGTATACGGAACAAGTCAATAACGATGTTAAAAGAAATAAAAAGGATAAGGATTGAAAAGTTTTTTTTTTAATTTTTTTTGTTTTACCCCCATGTGTGTCCCGTCCGAGATTTCGGTAGTCTGAAAAAAAGGCTTAGTGTGAAGCTTGTATATATCCAATCGTTATTATTCAAACGTTGTTAGTAAGCTAGTATCCTTTGCTATACAACACAAGAAACCGCATCACTCTACGGTAACGGGAAGTTATTAAAATCGTGAAATTAAAATAAAAAACTTTCACTCGATACATTTTGCCGCGCAAACACTCACCGACGGAAACTTACGTAATAAATAATCTCGTAACTACTAAAACTAAACATCTGAAATAATTCAGGTGTATAGATTACATGTAAATAATCATATCAAAAGAAGAACCAAAGTCGTAGGTGGTATAGTTTTTGAAAAAAAAAAAATTACGCTTCCATAGAGTTTTCCCGCCAAAATTCTTTATAAAAAATCGCGTTGTTTTAATCTCGTTACTTCTTTTAAAATATTTGTCCTAACAATCTGTTATAATTCTGTTTAAAAAAAACCATAGTAAATACTCATATTAAGAGAAAAAGGTGGAATAGTTTCGGAAAAAAAATTAGAAAATATATAAAAAAAATGCTGTTTCGCGCCATTTTCGTCGTGTTTTCAAACCTCTTTTTCTGTGAAATTTTCCATGAAAAGGTCTATTTTCATTTCTTTTGCCGTAAAGCCTATATAGTGTATGTTATATGAACATTTTAGTCACTAATTCAGTTTATGAGCAGTGCGTTTTAAAAAAAAACACATATTAGGCGGGACGGCCCCCGAGTGAGATGCATTATGTTCCATATTTACAATTTAAAAAATACTGTATAATTTGGTAGAGTAGGTAATTATAAAAAAAAAACTAACAAAAAATTTCCGTAAATTTCACAAATTGTTGTAACTCCTCAATTAATTTTATTAAATTTATGTATCTTCACTCATGTTTGTTATTTTCTGTAAACATTTTAGCAAAACTACTATTATTTACTCTCCTCATATTTTGAATGAAAAGTAGAGTGTTTAACAAGGATCTAAGACATAGCTGTATTCATTTTAAATAGATCCTAATAATGTTATTATAATAAAAATAAATATTATAAATAACTGCAATTTTCATATTTTCCTTTATTTAGTAGTGAAAAGCAGAGTGTTTAACACGAGTGGAAGTCATTAATATCTTTCCGGACTATAGCCATCCATAAATATTTTAAACCAAATTTTACTTAAACTTTCACAAATAGTTCTAACTTTTCCATTAATTTTATGTTAATGTTATTATTTTTATGAAGTATTTTTAATAAAAAATGACAATATTTTACTTTCCTTCAATTTGAAATGAAAAGTAGAGTGCTTAACACGGGTGAAAGTCATAAATTCTTACTCGGACTATAGTCTAAATACCTCGTATGGGAATTGATTCCTTTCGACCCTTGTATTACAATCTACTATTCCCTTTCGTTGTAATTTTCTAAGCTTAAATTCGCTTAGCTTCATTAGTGCAATTTAAATGTTAAAATTAGTACAATTTGTTATAAAATACTGTACCTACTTAGATGGTTCAATTGAACTTTCAGGTATATTGCAGTCGACATGCATTTGTACATTATAACCTGTATCCTAACGATCGTAATGTGCCGTCGGAGGCAGCATGCACTCCGACTCTACGCGATGCTGTTCGTCATCAGCGCAGCCATGTGTGGATTGGTCAGCTACTTCACAGGGTGTCAAGCGATGGTGTATATGGCAGTGCCGGAGTAAGTGTTTTTATATGAAATAGTAGCTATTGATTAAATTGATACTCTAACATTCATAATAGTAATTACCTAGTTTGCCTAAAATATCATAAAGCGGCCTCATCAACAGCATTGTATTTTGATTTTACCGGCGGTATGCCTTTATTAAACAAAATACTACGAACTATAAACAACACTACAGCTACAATAAAAGCATTTAGACAACCTATAAGTCATAGCAGACTCATAGGCAGTCTAAATGCTCCAGCCTAGTAACCAGTTGGCAGCGTGCCCAGCATGCTGGCAGCATTGCCCCCTTGAATGGCAATGCGTTGAGCCAAATATGTGCCAGTATTTTGATCACACGTCGCATCGATCAAATGCTCAGATAACTGTAATGGGTGTAATTATCGACAATACATTGTCTTGGAGTATTCAGCTGCAAACGATAGCTTCACGCGTGAGAAAACTTTTGTTTGTATTCAAGAAACTTAGACCTGTGGCTTCTGCAGAACTTCTAGCTTTTAGAAGCCACAGGTATACTACGCCTTGGCACAGTCAGTATTGTCATATTGTATCTCGGCGTGGGGAGGGACCTACACTACCTCTATGCTGCGATTAGAAAGAGCGCAAAGAGCAATTCTAAAGGTATGTATGGTAAACCATACAGATATCCAACAGTACAATTGTACAACGAGTGTGTTGTGCTTACAGTGAGACAGCTTTTTGTGCTTAATGTAGTATTGCGCAGGCACTCATTGGTACCATTTGAAACAGTTCAAAATAGTAATAAACGTAAAAGTAGGAAACTTCGAGTGTGTGATATTCAAAAATATAGAACGCTTTGGCTGGACGACATTTTAATATACTTAGCTTACGTCTGTATAATGCTACCAACGAGTGCAATAATATACTCCCATTGGCCTTGAATGCCTGTAAGAAATTTGTAACGATTTGGCTGCAAAGTTTGTCATATCATGAAACTGATAACCTTTTAAGGGTAACAAAATAAACTCTATTTAATTCATAATATATACACACGCACGCACACACACACACACACACACCCTCACACACCCTCCCACACACACACCGTCACAAATACATAGCACCTTTACATACGCAAATACATATTATTTTTCTCAATACACTAATCTCGGTTTATAAGCATAAATGAAAGGTCGTTAACTTAAAATAAGATGATAATACTTTAACAATATAGATTCAACATGTGATTAATTAATTTTTATAAATTGCTACATAAATTATTACATTAATATACTAGATGTTAGGATGACATAATAATATATCAAAACTGTAACACAAAATGTTTTTGTTTAAAATGTATATAAATTGAGTATAAATGTATACTAAACTGACTAAAATAGGTATTCAAATAGATGGTTAATCTAATTGTATTCATAATTATTATAATATTTACTGGTAATACATATGCATTATATATAGATAGATACACAATATAAATTACTGTAAATTTGTAACTGGACAAAAGTAGTTGCAAATAGCAAAATATGTGTAATAGCTAATAATTTTATGAAGTGAAGATATATAATAATGTCTCCATCATGTTAGCTCAATTGGTTAGAGCATACCCCGGCTAAAGGGGTGGATGGACGCGGGTTCGAATCCCGCACATGACTATAATTTTCTCTCGTAAATTTGTAATTTTGTAATGTAATTCGCCTAGCAGGCGTCATTGCAAACTTATCAATATTAAAATTATAAGGTTGCGTCATCATTTACAAGTTTAAAACCAATTGCAAAATTGGTCTTGTTTGTAGTACAACGCAAGTTGAACTATAGGTGTTGCTCCATCCCAATACGATGGTTGCATGAAGAACGAGAGCAAGAATTACAGTTATGAGTCATTATGTCATGTTAGCTCAATTGGTTAGAGCATACCCCGGCTAAAGGGGTGGATGGCCGCGGGTTCGAATCCCGCACATGACTATAATTTTTTCTCTCGTAAATTTGTAATTTTGTAATGTAATTCGCCTAGCAGGCGTCATTGCAAACTTAACAATATTAAAATTATAAGGTTGCGTCATCATTTACAAGTTTAAAACCGATTGCAAAATTGGTCTTGTTTGTAGTACAACGCAAGTTGAACTATAGGTGTTGCTCCATCCCAATACGATGGTTGCATGAAGAACGAGAGCAAGAATTACAGTTATGAGTCATTGTGTCATGTTAGCTCAATTGGTTAGAGCATACCCCGGCTAAAGGGGTGGATGGACGCGGGTTCGAATCCCGCACATGACTATAATTTTTCTCTCGTAAATTTGTAATTTTGTAATGTAATTCGCCTAGCAGGCGTCATTGCAAACTTAACAATATTAAAACAGCTTCGTACTTAGTGTTGTGTGAGATTGAAACTGTATGATCGAGAACCTGAACTTACCTGTAAGTCATTGCATCTTAAATTCAGTAAGGTATTGTTTTTTTTTTCAGAAATCTTCGAGGATTTTTTCGTCATGATTCATTTTTTGCTGAGTTTTACATTTCGTCTTGGGGCTCGTCACCTGCATGTTTCGCAGGCCTCTTTATGGCTCATCTTCATTTTGATCTGCAAGAGAAGAAGTATCATTACGCTGGTAATAAGGTACGAAATAATTTTAAGAACCTTGAAAATATTGACAGTTTTACTAAGATAAGTTTGATAATAGCTACTTCGGGCAGCTACAAGCTCTAAATATTTCTAAATTTAATAGTGTAACTCGAGAATCAGTGGCTTTTACCAAACCACAGCTTGGTCACAGGCTTGGCGCATAGTAGACAAAAACACTTTTGACTATTTGACGTATCAATGTTTTGTCTCTATGACTCTTGTCACTGTCTTCATTTATTTTATACCATAACAGTTCTCATAACGACTGTGTTATATCCATAATTTCTAGCCTTGCCGTCATATACCTACATATGTATATATCTGATAATATGTGTTTGCAGTGGCTTAAACGAATGCAAGACTGGTGCATCCCTGTGATCGTAGTGTGGACCATCGTGGTGGGCTCCTTCATAAAACACTACAAGCATCCTTTAGTGACGGCGGCGTACGTGGCCATTGACAGGCCTATCTTTTGCTGCTTCTTCTTCTTCGCTATTTTTTGCACTATCAATTTAGAAGGTGAGTTTTTCCCTTAGATTCTTATTAAGGTAAAGGCACCTATTTCCGCGGTATTTTCAACAAAACCCGAAATAACATCAAAAATTAAGCAATTCCTGTACATTTCCGCAGGTTTTAATGTTTTTATCACGTATGTTATGGTTTTTACCTTTAAACTATACTAAATATTTGTTAATTAAGTCTTAAATTGACTTCAAAATAAAACTAAATATGAAATAAGTCCAAGGCACCTTGATCCGATGCAAAAATCCTTATTCCGATGTATTTGGTTCCTAATTCCGTGTGTTCAAAATACGATGCTTTCTCACTTTATGTAAAAAGGACTGCCTATTATAATTTTTACTACATCAAAAGGCGTGGTATTATAATGAAAAAAAATGCTGTTGCTTAAGCCTTACATATACTACTTAAACCAAATTAAAATCTAACCCGTACATATAGGCATGGCGAAATTCAGTAACAAAAATCTAACCCTCCTAATGTATCAAATGTATCAAATGAGGGCAAATAAATCGAACCCAGGCCCATAAGAGGCTCGCCTATGATTTCGTATACGTTCATTATTTGAGGATTAGGTATAAAGTTTACCATTTACACATTTCATAATAAGTAATATAAGTTGGTACATAATTATTATAAAAGTCAGATAGTGATATTTTTATTTTTTGCATTATCATAAACTGCGTAACAATTTGCATACAATTGTGAACACTATGTATATTACTTGTGCTTATGCCGCGTATTATGGAATCTTATTGCGCCCCACTGTATATCGGAATAACGTTTTATACAAAAAAATAATGTTTCCTAATTCCGAGTATTAAAATATACGAGATTTTTGCATAGTATAGAAACAGACAAATTTTAATTGCAATGTTGTCTTTAATATATATAATGCCGGATAACAATTAGAATACATTGTGTATAAACTTGCATTTTCTCATTAAACTATCCCATAGAACGAATTAACAAAATACCTAAATATACCACTTTCAACAGGCTGTAGTTAGGGAATGCGACGATTTATTGTACCTCGTAAATAGATTTCAATATATTATAAATATTTAGGTTGTCAAATCCAAAGTGAGAAATGCTTTATCATAAAAACAATACTCAAAATATTAAAAATAAACCGACTCTGTGAAATCGCTATTCCGTGGCATACTTACATCGGAATAAAGAACTGAGTTAAATATTTGGCACCTATTGCCGCGGCATTTTCAAACTGTATTTTTCCTACATTTTACTACGAAAAACTCACAGCAGTTAACTATTTTCGATTGGAGACATATTTTTTGAAACATTTCTATTAAAGAAATAAATGCAATGTACAAAGTACACGAATAAAACACTTTTTAAATAAACATGATATTCACGTGCCCAATGTCCAAAATGTATGGAGCGTGCGTTCGGGTCAGCCGCTGACGCAATATTTACCGTTTATTTCAAAATGTTTCCACAGAACAGCGGTCTTTTGATAACTCAACTACGCAAAGATATATTATTTAATAGATAAAGGGTCTTGCAGCAAAAATAAATTTATAAGCATCATAATATCATCGTTTTTCGAAATACCTCGGAATATAGTGCCAATATTAGAACCCCGCGGAATAAGGTGCCTTTACCTTAACAAAATATAATGTAAGTTAATTGATCCCAACGATGTATTATTATGAAAGTTCCAACATCTTAGTCATTCGAATAATCACAAACTGTATTTTTTATCAAAATGTTTTCAAGTGTAACTTGAATTTTTGTTGTAGGAACATTGGAACTATATTATAAATTCGCACATAATTCATCAAGCTGGACTTTTCATTTGTCTTTGATAATTTAAAATATAGCATTGCTATCTTATCATTATTTCTAGTGTTAGGTACAATCGTGGCGGTTGCGGTTTTATTAAAAATTACTTCCATTAATATACAGGTATGTATATACTGACTCATTGAAAAAAAACTAAGTTAATTTAAAAAAAATGAAGAGGATCCATTTCATAATATTATACTTATCATGTTACTCCAATAACCAAATCTAGTAATAAAACTGCAGTGGATAAATAACGCCCCATTGCGAATTTGTCTTCCAGACCAAGGTTATTTGATACATCCTCCATTACGAAATTTACAGAGAAGTCGGTCCAGGTCTCTTTAGTAATAGTCGGTCTTGGTGGGTCCCTCATCATTGTCAGATATTTTGAGCAAAAACATTAACAAACATTTACTGGGTTCAGGCGAGCATGACACAGTAACAAGTAAAATTTAAAGGCGAATGAGACATATGAACTAAAGTCTTGAAGTGACGAACGACGTGCAATGACAATCAATGAAAACGGTGACACTGTTACCATAATGGACAGTCATGAAGCTTGACATAAGGGGAGCAATATATCCGTCTCATCTTTTTTCAACATAAAAAAGTCAGTTCCTAAACGAAGAGCGCAATGGATTCTGAGATGGGATATCTGTTAAAAAAATCTTCTTAGCTTCGTGGAATACATCTCTAGCATGGACTAAGGTGTACAAGTGGATGTGTTATATTTTTGCATAGTTTTCGATAAAATTTACAATGATATTCTACTCCAAAAGCTTAGTAATATTGGTGTCACTAAATGTAATAATAATAATAGTAAAAACGTTTAGATCTGATAAAGATTACAAAGGTCTTCTAGGAAATACAAAATGATAACAATAATAACTAACAGGGTTTAATTTATATCAAAAAGTCATTTCATCAGGAGAGGCTTTACGTCCGTGAACTAAGAAATATACTAGCTGCGATAGACCTAGTCCCTAGAATTAAAACTGAAATCGACAAAAAGAAAACATTAGGTCTATTCATGGACTTTAAATAAGCGTTTGACACTGTGAGTCACCAAAAGCTACTTCTAAAATTAAATTATATATAAGCATTGATATTGTTGCTTTTAACATTTTTGAGTCTTATCTACAGAATAGGTGTCAAGTTGTTAAGATTGCCAATTTCACAAGTTCTGTGCAAAATGTTACATACGGAGTACCCCAAGGTTCAATACTCGGGCGGTTGCGTTAGTTTATATCAATGACAATAATACGATATACACAATCTGACATTTGACATTATATGCCGACGATACATGTTTATTTTACTTCGGGAAATCTATCCAAAATTTAATGAATAGATTCAGGCGTTACTTTGCGGAAATCCATATTTAATAATAAATACTTTTAAAAGTATCCTAAAAAAAATATTAAAAAATATTTAAATAAAGCATTTTCAGGAGGTCTTGACTCACCGAGCGCACGATCGAGAAGACTTTCTCGATCGTGCGCTCGATGAAGATGCTTCGTTTAGAAGCGAAACTAGTCGGGTATTCTTCCGGTTAGGCTGCGTGATGTTTGTGACGTCACGTAGATAACAGGAAAATTAGGCGGAATTGTCACTAGATATATAATTTTATGCTTTTTTAAGTGTTTTATTTAAATATTTTTTAATGTTTTTTTAGGATACTTTTAAAAGTATTTATTAGTATCCAAAATTTAATTTCGAATGCACTAAAAGACCTAAATAAGCTAAATGAGTGGTTGCTTCATAACCTATTGACAATTAATACAGCAAAGACGTCCTACAAGATCGTATCTGCTAAATACAAAAAAAAACGAGTTTGAGCCACTTACAATAAATAATGTAATTATTAAAAGATCACATGAAGAAAAATACTTGGGTCTACTGATCGATGATAAATTAACGTGGACACCACACATTCAGCATGTCAAATCTAAATTAATACAATTATTAGGAGCACTTAGGAAGATGGCACACTGTATACCAAAGGCAGTCAAACCAATTATATATATACTTCTTTAATAAAATTACATACGCATTTGCAATATTTAATCGAGATTTGGGGTTCTGCTGCATTAACCAATCTTAGAGAACCCAAAAAAAAAATTTAAAGTTTTGTATCACTATCCCTTTTTTACGTCGACCAAAAAATTATACGAAAAAGCTAAAATATTCAATGTATCGCAACTATACAAATATAACACCTGCCTTTTAATAAAAAAAAATAAAAAATACCACCAAGACTGTTAGAGCAAACATACGACTAACTATAAAAAATAATACACACAATCTTCGAGACAAATATAAAATTTTAGTTGCTGCGTCTAGGACTAACTACGGAAAGAAGACATATTGGTTGGCGGAGCACAGCTGTTAAATAAGTTACCAAATGATGTAAAAACTATTGAAACGAGTACCAGAGCCTAATCAATTGTACAATTATTATTTTTTTAGTTTCTTTGTAACTCATTATAAGTGATGTATATCTTATGAGAATAAAGTTCTTTAAACACGTCTCAGAGTACAGAAATCCCTTTAATGACAATGACCTTGAGTAAGCATTTAGTTTATTACAACTATTATTTAATATTAATATTAATTGGTAAGTTTTTATAATATTACTCCTCGCTTTCTCAATTTCTTTGCAGACTACTTGCGTGGCCGCCAACAATATGAGGTAGTACGATATATACTTCTACGAACCTTATCGTACCCCTTCGGGGGTAAGTCAAGCATCGGTTTCGTTTCGATACAAAATCGATATTGCAATTTCGGATCATGATAAATGACTTGATCACAGAAGTAAAAACTTCAAAATGTTTATTGTTTGATGATGATTTAAAATTTGTGCTTGAAATCAAATCACAAGCTAACTGTAATAATTTGCAAAGTGATATCAATTCTATGCATCGATGGAATGTGACCAAAATTTTGTTTAAAGGCTCTAACCCTCTTTCTAGCTTTGTCAGGACAAAGGCTACGTGATGTCTTTTGACCGAAAACGTAACCATATTCTTCTATCACAATATTCTGGACAACAATACCATGAAGCTGTATATCCAATATAGGTGGGACTTTTGAACGTGGTATCATATTTAATACATTTATTGATAATTGATATGTAATGTGAATAATAATTATGTGATTTTCTTAGACTTATGTCCAAGAAAATCTATGACACGCGGACAAAGGCCCCAGCGAAAGCTAGTATTCTACTAGGTATTTGAAATAAGTAGGTAAAAAAATACAACATTTTTACATAATTTTGTTGTTTGTGATTAAATTTTCTCCATTATTTATCTCGAATTAATATACTGCCTACATAAACATCAAACATAAATAATTGATTATATGAGAGAGATAGAGACTATCACTTATAGGCAACTGACGTGCGTATCAACGACATTTTCATTAAACAGGCGTCCATACTTTCAACACCATATTATAATGTATATCTAAGTCATTTTGAAAAATTCTAAAAATCGAATTGACAAAATAGTTTTATGGACTTATTAGACCTGCTCACAAAATTTTGTGAGAATCGGTTGAGAAATACGACCTGTAGGGGAAAACAATCGGAGATTATACGAAAGCATTTTTGTAAGTTAAAGCAAAAACGCTGCACTGGAACTAAGTTCTCGTTCGGTCAATAAAGATGGTTACTAACTCCGCCCTCCGGCCACATCTACCGGCAGGCTCCAACGGTGAAACCAAAGCTAATTGTTCCTTCTCTTGAATCCATGAATCCGATGCATCTAAAGATATTTTACCGTGAAAATACATGAAATGAACTAGAAGAACTGCAGCTATATCCGTTAACTGCATAATATAATGCAAATAACATGCATATGGAGGAGCAGTTCATAAAGCTACTTTTTCACGTGCCCTCAGGTCCATTACGAAGGTTCATGAGCTGGCGAGGATGGAGGGTGAGCGCACGTCTGTCTCTACCCATTATGCTCTGCCACTGGCTCATCGCCTACATAATAAGTGCGCGACCGGCTGCTTACGAATCCTCTCGTTTGGAAACAGTGAGTACATACATATATATACTTAAATCATAATCTAGACTTTCACAAATAAGAAGAATTTGGTAGAAATTGTATATAATAACCATATGTAATATATATATATATTTTTTGGTCGAAGCCCACCTGATGTTAAACGGACTAACCTCTGCCTATAACAGATGCATTTCGTCACAAGTCACGAATGCACTGCGCCCGCCACCTTGAGACATAGTTGTTAAGTCTCATGTGCCTGTAATTTGTATTTTTATAAATGGGTTGTAAGGTAACACGTTACACGTTGGACTTTTTGTCAATTGAAAATAACTAAAGGTTGTAAGCACATTCATAGTGCTCTGCCAAATAAGTAAACACAAAGAACACCTTATAATATTAGAAGTTATAAAAAACCATTTCGTACAATCAAGTTAAATAAAACAATCAAACCACCACGGTCTGAGGTTCTGAATGAAGCCCAAAACAGAGGCGATGGAACCGTGAAACCCAGGGACAACATGCCTGGGATAGTCGATAAGATATTCAATACCGGGATGCACCTTTCTTAACCTCTTACCAAACGCGTTCTAGGATTGGTGAGGATTCCGCGTAAGGAGAGAAGGTGGAAGAGGAGTCACAGGATCGTCCTGGGCGGGATGACAAGTTTGTGAGGGTTTCCCTTGAAAAGGCTTCTACCACCATCATAATATGATACCCTACCCAACCTACCCTCACTACACATTAAAATTACGCTTCTGGTCCTAGAGTAGTTACTATCTTCATGATCTTTTAATGTTCGGGTTGCGCCATCCAGACTTGCCCTGAAGTGTTGTACAATTAAACTAATGTGCAATTGCAATCTTACTCATACTCCAGATAAATTGTGAGATTAGTAGACAATATCATAAATAGCTCTCCAATCTCGATCTGTTTACCATCTCCATGAATCTTGAACCACCCACAAGAAAAGGTGATCATCACATACACCATTACGTTAAAACAAGTTTTCTTTTGTTTCAGAACATTGACTTCCTTGCCGTGGTGTTCTACTCGCATCTCGTCTCTGTACTAATGTCACTACTGGTTGAGATACCGGTGCAGAGATCAATCTCACTGTTTCTTTAAATAACTGAACAGTCCATTGTTCTTGAGAATAATGTATTAAATATTAACGAGGTCTTTTCAAATGTTCAACCGTCATGAAAGTTTTTGTTACTTATACTAGTTTATAGAATAAGATCAAATAATCTTAACGTACAAGCACGTCTTTGCTATTCGATTTAGAAATTAACAATTAAACTACACCCATTATAACTCGACATAATTATAACTAAAGTTAACATAGTAAGAGAAACTAACTTTCTGGGTCTTATTACCTATATACAATCACTTAAATTGGAATCATATATAAAGAAAGTAAATAATAAGCTATCACAGTACTGTTACATTATATCGATACTTAGCAATGGTCGCAATTCTCTTGATAAACTAACTAAAATTTAGTAAAATTAGATTTAGAAATGTCAAATGAACATTCCGTATTCTGTTGGCACCATAGTATAATTAATTAGCTCTAAAATTATTAAAGTTACTAAACTTAGTAAAATGTGCAGTTATGCTATTCTGTTGTACCATAATTTAGTCAGATTAGGTGGAACCATAGACCATTTAACCTAAAACTAATCTCCATCGAAATTGGTGTTGACTAAAGCTGCAATGTTCTACAATTATTTTATTTTGGCTCTTTTATCTTAATTACGGCTTTCATAGTTGTACGAAGTATGTGGCTATGTGGTTGCTTCTCACAACATTTCTGTCTTCGAGATTATTCTTCTATTTAGAGATACAGCTTTGTGTCTATAAAGCTTTATCTCTAGGCTCTAACCTGCCTAGGTAACAACAAACTTGGATTTACAAAATCATGTCTGGTGAGTCATCATGTGGAGGGATGGCAGGTGTTTTTAAATAGGGGATGAGCTTATAGTCATTTATCAGGCACAGTGCCAGACTTCAGTATATCTTGACCCCGGATGTGGGATTATTCTACCTAGGACCTATTTATTTATAACCTAACCTAATTACTTAATTAGCAGATATAGAAACCATCGATAGTAATGCCATTCAAAGTGTAAGGAACATAATCAGGCTGTACTCTGTAGTAATGCCGGGATGTAAACAAAGCCCTATATATAAGAAACACGTACCACAGACAATAAAGTTTAATAAAACAACTTGAATGGTGCGCTATCTAGCGTTAAGTAGCGGCAAAATAAATTCAATTCAGGATAGTTAATTCGCTATTTTAAATTTAGTTCGATTGTCACCTTCCTGAACGGTGAACAAATATTACTTAATTTACTACTAGCGCCATCTAACCATGTATCTACCATTAGGAGCAGAATAGAATATCTATCCGTTCTCAAAGAGATCTCAATACAATTGTGAACGCCTTGCTCGCTGAAGTAGTACATCAATGATCCGAGAGAGGTCGCCTATTCTTAAACCAAAAATCTGGTGATGTGTTGCAATAAGTAAAATAATATTTTCATATTAAGTATATCTTGCTAAATAAATAATAATAATATCTTAAAATAAATAACGAATTTTAATAGGTCTAAATTACAATAAAATAACTATAGGTCCATATATAGTAACTGACAGAACTGGCTTGTTACAGCTGTCAAGTGTCAACATGGCCACCGTCATAGTTTTTACTTCCGATTTTCTAATGCAGAAGCACGTTGTAATTTTAAATTAGTAAAATAAAAGTGAAGCCATTGGTGGATTCAATTCTAAACGGTCTAGTCACCACTAGCATTACCATATTTGGTAATGGATTACGGAGCAAACTTCCGGGGGTTGAGTGGCTAGGCGCCAAAACGGCAAACTAGCTTCACTTTACATGAGACCTCCAGAAGATAAACTTAACTGAGATCTTTACAATTTGTTGAGCTCAGACTTTATTATACCAGTTCTAAATAATTTAAACCTCAATCCAAGCTATAAGAAACCCCATTTAACGGGTAAGTGAATATGTGCTTAACCAATAATTACCACAAAACTAACCTCTAACTTGTGTATTTAATTCTTGCTATGTTATCCCATTGTATTTACTGTGTTTCCCTATGTTCTAACCTTGCTAATAGCTATTCGAGCTATAAGCATATATCATCTTGTGTAACCTATCTCTATTTATCTATGTTTTTCTGTATTTTCTTGGTTGCTTCACAACACACGATTTTACTTAAGCCCTTCAGGCATCTGTTGTTTGCGGGCGGGTCACATCCTTGAGACCTCTGCGTTCCTAGCCATGCTCAGTAGCAGAGGAACAATGGACCCACCAGCTCAACACCTTCACTGATAGGATTCTGACCTGAGCACATCCTTTCAGGGTTCTTCCAGTACCGGGTTTCCAACTCCAGGCTTCCTGTACCAGGCTTCCACTACCAGGCCCAGTACCTAACGAGGCTGATCCCCTGACTCCGGCCGTCCCCTGAACTCCTGCGCAGACCGCTGCCAAACTCCACGTCTCTACAGCGCCTAGCTGGGACAGCCTACCGGCGCGGCAGTGTTGGAGCTGAGCCACTGCACGGCAGACCTGCTGCTGAGCATTAACTCAGTTGCTAGCGGACCGGAGATAAGTTCTCAAACAAGGAAGCTCGCTATTGCCACACCTGTCTGTAATCCACGACCCTTTTTCTCTACCCAATATAATTCTAAATCTTTCCTTCTTGTTTTCTTTTATGCTCCCTTCTACCAACCGTAGGTAGGTAGGTGACACGATGTCACCGCAGAATAACTTTAAGGATTCCTAAGACTAAAATTAGATATTTTGAATTAGTTAGTATAGTTAGTGACTGTACAACAGAATTGCTGTCAAAATTTCGTTTAAATAAATAGCATAGAATGCTTATTAGGGCTTGTGTATATTCTCAATTAAGTTATGGAGTGATATTCTGGAAATAGTTTGTCGAAATTTAATTATCATTTATTTTACAAAATAGATGTTTAAGAATTATTTTTAGGCTACTTACGTCTTTATAGAAAAGAACACCGTTGTGAATCCAAGTCGGTATTTTGTTGATACACTAGTAGATTTTATTATATCTGAGTGATAATGATCGAGTAGCCTAAAAAGCAAGGTGCCCATGATTATCAAGAAGAACTATGCCTAATCCACACCACGAATTAGAAACTGTTCACCAGAAGTTCTTGATGCTAAACTGCACAGTCTAACAGTCGTATTTATAAACAAGTAAAAGTAGTTAGCTAAAAGTAATTACTCAAGCAACGATTTGCATTCTATAGACAAGTAATTGCCGTAAGTAAGTCTTAGCCAAGTAATAGTCACCATTTCCTTTACTTAAGCATTGAGAACTCGAGTATTTTCGTTTGATTTTGAGGTTATTGCGTCGGGAGTATAGTTAGTTACGTTAACAATGAAAATCATTGAAGCAACTTTGATGTTATAAATTATATTGTTATCTGGACATTTTACTGGAAATTGAAGTTGCTGAGCCTAGAAGTTGCTTATATTACTAAGCTTTAATTATTAAGTAGATTATTCCGAAGAGAGTTTTTAAAAAGATTTCGTTTCTCCAAAAATGTTTTGGTGGGTGCGATTTTACCAAAGATAGCGGACTCTTTACAATCAGAGACTGTAAGAGTGCTTCCTGTAAGTCCGCCAGTTACTAACGACCTTACAACTTATGCCACTGGTAGCTTCCAGATTGTATGTGGAAACCTCATATACATATATAATATGCATATTTCAAAATTCAGACTGTATCATATACCTACTCTTTTGTCTTTGGCTTTTGCAAGATTTCATTAAGGCCACCTTGTTTCTAAGATTTAGGCATTTTACTCGCCCAGTCGACTTGCATCCGCGTTACGCGGGAGCCGACTTGATATGAACTCCGGTGACCTTTGTCGGCGGGCGAGAACGCTACAGTATAACATAATGCAGTAGGTACGGTGAGTTTAATTTTATTGACTGTATTCGTTTAGTATATTGATTATTTTATTTATTATATTCCCTTAGTATATTCTTTTGTTTGATTGAAATGAAAGTTTATTGGACTTATGTAGGTATTGACTGTAAACATAATTACTCTTACTAAACTTTTTGAAATAGTGAGGTGATAATGATGAATGTAGGAGAGTTTGTGGTACATACCTAAAGAATACAAACAACAAATGAATACAAACATAATTGTTATGTGCAATATTTATTCTCATTTATTATACATACAGGTGGGTTTTATGTGAGAAATAAAATGCTTATTTTTAATTAAAATTCATTATAATTTAGAGTTCTAGTGCTAGGTCCAGGCTCATTTTCATTGATCGATATGGTCATATTATGACCCAAAGTTGCATTTGGATCTTTATTAAGATTATAGTCTAGGTCCTCACTGAACTGCCCCGCGGGTGACGGAATAAGATCTGATTGCAAATTATTAATGTTTTGCGATAATAAATCTCATTTTCTTTATTTTCGGATTCGGTGGATTCGCATTCAAGTGTCAGATTCCGTATGGGTATACCACGAGTATTTCTGGGGTTGACGATTTCTGGCAGCAGAAATTTGTGGTAAAAGTGTGATAACTTTGATTCAATCTTTGATTTCCAAAATTCATTATATTTTTCGATTCTTTCGATATGTACTGGTTCTTTTTCCCCGGCCCAAATACCAAATAGACATTGCCGTCGTCCTGTTACATGCAGTTGTCCTTGCACTTGGGAAAACCAATTTGTTGTAGTCCGCGTATTTTTATTATATTTTAATATCTGGATTTTATTTTCTTCTTAAAGCCGCCTTCTTATTTTTGCCCAAGGCGGGAATCGAACCCGCGTCCTCCGATATCGCGTCGGATGCTTAACACCATCTCAGCCACCTGGACATTGGTATTTCTGCCGAAACTTTGTGCTCCAATTGTATTACTTTAACCGTCATATCGTGAGATATACATATATCTTATGAGAATAAAGTTCTTTAAACCCAAATTGTGGATTGGTGCTCAAGGACAGCTGGCGGAACAACCACTTAAGAATGGTAGCTAGCCGGAAGAGCATTAGCAATATACCCTACAAACATGTTGTAAAAGCCGGCGCGGTGGTTGGACTCGAAACATGAACCCGCTGTGCGGCAGTCCATAACCATTGCCACACCAAACATCTGATCTGAAGCATCCTGCGCTCACCCACACAAACAGGGCCTCAGGGTTATTGGCGTGATCTCAAGCTTTAGAGCAACAGGGACTTCCGCCGTCTCCGTTTGGATGGTTTTGGGCTGATAAATATAATATCTTAACAAAATATTTGAACTAAAGTTTTATAATTCATACCGTTTACAACAGAGTAACAGATTTAACATAACATAACAGAGTTCTGTTTCGACTTTGGTTACGGTACCCTAAAACGAGGCATCAAGACAAGACAAATTTCTTTTCTATGAAAGACTTAATCATACGAATCGTACTCAGCCACTCTACAAATAATACAGTAATTCTTGTAACATTTGTGCTCATTGGGTGGATAATTCTTGCTTTCCGCGCGAGCGCACACAAGGCAGTATTTACCGCCAGAAAAATAATTTTGCCGGTTCTTCTTCCAATAATTGCTGCAGACGCAGCCTTATAGTTGGATCCGTACGATTGAACACAACAAGAAGCGTCAACGTAAATATCAACCACTGGTATGCCATTTTTGGTGCGACCTTCTGCAATTTTCAACTCTTTTTCTTCTTCAGCAGCAGCTTTCATGGATTCAGCTGCTGTGTTTTCAAAACTATCGTAAACATGTCCCTGCAGTTTGTTGTGAAATTTTGTAGAAAATATGTGAATATTCATGGAGGAAAAAAGCTCTTCGAACTGAGAATAACCAATCCCTGAGGCTACCATACCAGTGGTTGCCGCAACATTTACGTCTATATTTGCTGTGTCTGTATTTTCGGATTGTATAAGGCAAAGCTGTTTGCACATATTGCATTCAAATTTAAATACGGACAGTACACCAATTCTTTTTTCACTAATTAGCAGAAAATTTCCCGCTTTGCAGTCAAATAAATTGTTGTGACGTGCTTTTTCCTGTAATTGAGTAAACAAGTAATTGATGTCAATGATGCGTCTCCCTGAAACTGGTTGAAACTCGTGTTCTTGATTTTCAGACTCTACGAGAAGAGGGTCATCTTGACTAGATTTTCTGCAACAATAAGTGACTTTAGGTAATTTGTAAAATTTGAGGTCATTTAGGTCAGCCATACGGGACCATAAGTTAATTACAAAGGAGCGCTCTCGAAACTTACTCAGTATCATCAAATTCACCTGCTGCTAGGCTTGTTATATTGGTCCACAACAGAATTTGGTTCACTTCCATAATTCATTTCTTTAAAAAATAAATGCAAGGTATAATTCAAAAATTTTGAAGCAGTGATAGTTCAGTGGCTTTGGCTGTGGACTGCCGCACAGCAGGTCCATGGTTCGAATCCCACCGCGGGCTTGAGCTTCACCGCATGGTAGATGGGCATTTTGTGAATGCCCGCCTGGCAAGCGACCACCCTCAAGTAGAAAATCTATCGCCAAGCACCTAACGGTGTGTTCCGGCAGCTGTCCTGAAGAGTCAGAGAAGGTTAAGCTTGTTAACACCTTCGACCACATCATCACTTACCATCACGTGTGATTGTGGTCAAAGTGGTCCTACTATCAGCAATAAAAAAAAAATAAAAAAATGAGTAAGTACATGGAAGTCTAAAATCGTAATAAATTTTTCGCAACGAACTTCAATATATTAACATATTGGTATTGTTTGCCAATAAAGCGTTTAATTGTGGAAGTATTTGTTATATAACTATTATTAGTATATTAAATTATTATTCATCCTATTGGTTAATCTGTGGCTAAGGAGTACAATAGCAGTTAGATTAGCTATAAGCAAACAGGTAAGTATAGGTAATAAGTATGTATTGTTCTTCGCGTTCTGGTCATCGGTACATTTATTCGACGTGTAAGTACCTTCTTTGGTACAAGATCTCAATGCACTGAAATAAGTGAAAAAAATACATTACATTTCATTTGAATAAATATTGGTGATAAAAGTAACAAATACGTGATATCTGCCTAATAATCTTCCTAAAATGCCAGAATTACCTTAGTACCTACTAAGTATTATAAAAAATAATATGGTTATACTGATTTTGGTAGACTGTGTCCCATACATTATGCCAAAGTATTTCCTTTCAAACGTTACTAGTTTATAATTCCATATTTCTTTCCGTACATAAACTGCTTTAACTATACTGTGGCAAGGAAACCTAACCTACAAACTAAGTATAGAGTTAAGAAGGTAATATTTTAGGAGAACATTATAGGTTCCTACTTAATAAATAAGAAATAAATAAACACGTACCTTCGTGCAACTACTGTACTTACTTAGCATTTCTTTGTAATGCATTCGTCCTGTTTGTCTTTGATATAGCTCGTAGTGACTTTCTTCGTTTATTGCGTTTGTTAGCCATAGTGACGACTTGGCCAGATCAATTTTAGTTTATTTTCGTAAATCACTGCACGTCGCACGTCGCGCGTCGGGCTGACTGGCACTGGCACAGGTCCGTCGTTGGTAAGCGCCACCGCGCGACTGCGAAGCCCGCGGGCGTTGCGCCGCTCGCGGGTTTGTAGGTTTTTAGGCATCATTAATAGGAAAATAACACTACAACATCCACCTCAGCGATTTGCACTAGAAAAATGATTTATCTAAAGATTGGTGTAAAAATAAGGTCAATAAGTTTATTACTTTAGGCACAGTATTGAAAATGTATTTTAAAAAGAGGCATCTTTGGTATTTTTTTCTATCGAGCGAAGTTCTTCTGATTTTATAAATGTAAGCGAATTGTACTCTGTAAGATCCTTAACTGAAACATATATTTTTTTCAGAAATTTACGTAAATTTTTGACTGATTCATATTGATTTTAAAAACAGCATTTGCGGTATAAGAAGCCCTTAAATTTCCAACAAACTCAACAAACAACAAAAATTCAGCAGTATTCACCTGGACTAAAAAATATTATTGATAACAAAACTAATCAACCATCATCTTTATAAAACATATATATGTAAAAGGTTGTAATAGGCTCCAAAAATAAAAACCATTTGACAAATACATAATTCAAGCGTAAAAGATGCATGCAATTCTGGTAGAGTTATATCATGTCAGACGTTTTGTTTCTCCCAACAATAACATTCCTAATTTTAGAACAAATCAACTACTAGAAAGTATATTTATACTTTAAATTTTGTTTAATAATGTTATTTTAGAGAATTGAAAATTAAAATATAAATAAAAATAAATATTACGGACTTTAAATTAAAATAATCTACATTTCAAGTATTTACTTCTAATCAAACAATATGCAGCAATCTAGTGTTGCCAGACAGAAAAATTCACCACGAGTCGTTTCTTACTCAAGCATTTACTTAGTTAAGTACATTACCTACTCGAATATAAAATAATGTTTTATAATGAAGAATTCTATCCTCAAGTAACGACTTAACTAAGAAATTACTTAGCAACATGTAATGACTTGTTTATAAATACGGATGTAAGAAGTCTAAACTAATGAGGAAGACATTGGTCGCAATTCTCTTGACACCAAACTAACTAAAATTTAGTAAAATTAGATTTTAAAATGTCATATGAACATTCCTTATTCTTTTGGCACCATAATATAGTTAATTAGCTCTAAAATTATTAAAGTTACTAAACTTAGTAAAATGTGCATCAGTTTTGCTATTCTGTTGTACCACAGTTTAATTAGATTAGGTGGAATCATAAACGATTTAACCTAAAATTAATCAACATCGAAATTGGTGTTGATTACAGCTGTAATGTTCTGCAATTTTTTTTATTTTGACTTTTTTATCTTAGTTACTTCTCTGTCAGTTGTATGAACTATGAAGTATTAGGCTGAGGTTGCTAAACATGCGGGATCTTCGGAAAGGATTGTATTTTTCGGTATAATTTTAGAGTATTGCTAGAGAAAAGGCTTTGTAGGCAGGTAACAAAAAACTTGGATTTACAAAATCATATCTCGCCTGTCCTGTGTCCGGAGAGGTGGCAGGTATGTTTAAATAGGGGATGAGCTTATTGTCATCTAGCAGGCATAGTGCCAGACTTCACTTTGCCTTGACCCGGGATGTGGGTTTAATCATACCTACGACCAATTTTTTATTACTTATAAACGTATATCTCACCTAACCTAATTATTAAGCAGATAGAGTAGCTATCGATAGTAATGTCAAAACGTAAGGAACATAATCAGGCTGTAGTAATGCCGTGATTCAAACAAAGTCTTGTATGGAAGAAACATGCACGTACCACAGACGAAAAAGTCTTATAAAACAACTTGAATGGTGCGCTATCTAGCGTTAAGTAGCGGCAAAGTGAATTCAATTCAGGATTGACATTTTACTATTTAAAATTTAGTGTGATGTCACAGCAGAATAACTTTTAGGATTCCTAAAACTAAAATTAGACATTTTTAATTAGTTGGTATAGTTAGTGAGTGTACAACAGAATTGCTGACATTGAGAAGAGTCATTGATACAGAATATTGTGTTTGTGTTAATGTATACCTACTCGTATAAGTAAATAGATATGTATTCCCACACCTTGTCTATTTATTAACCGACTTCCAAAAAAAGGAGGAGGTTCTCCATTCGTCTGTATTTTTTTTTTTTTATGTTTGTTACCTCGGAACTCTTGACTGGGTGAACCGATTTTCAAAATTCTTTTTTTGTTTGAAAGCTGATGCTTGTCGTTTGGTCCCATTTTAAATTTCATCAAAATCGGTCAAGCCGTTTTTGAGTTACGCTCCAATAACTGAAAAATATTCACCTTGATGATATAGTCGTCGACAATGAATGAGAATCGATCCCGTAAGTAGCAAGGGTCACTAAAAAGAGTGAAAAAAAATGTTTACCAAAAAATGGAACCGACTTCAACACCCAAAAGTGTGAAATAACTTGTCGAAGTCGGTACCATGTGCACAATTTTGTGATAATAGGTACTTTTGAACTATCATGGTACCGACTTCAACAAGTTATTTCACACTTTTGGGTGTTGAAGTCGGTTCCATTTTTTGGTAAAATTTTTTTTTAAAGCAAAAGGTCACTCGCTGGCGACCAAGAATCCTCTATAGTACAATTTGGCAGGTACTTAGATAGTTTTTAGGTATTTTTGGATTATGTAACTGGGCTGAATTAAGGAGTCAAATTGGGGCTGAAAATGTAGATGTTTTTGAAGTTAGTAAAGAAGAAGCATGAAATATTGTGGGCAGTTGAATATATATATCATATAAAACCAATTGCTCTCCGAGCTGTAGACCTCGCGCGTCTGCTCTAGCATAGTTTACAATTGAATGAAGGTTCACCGCGCATGCTAAAGGGAGAATGGGTCACAAAATCTAAAATTGTAATTCAATAATATATGATTTTTTTAGACTTATGTCCAAGAAAATCTATGACATGCGGGCCCCAGTGAAAGCTAGTTGTATCAGAAATAGCTAGGTAAGTAGTAAATATAGTATTTTTACATACTTGGTAATTTATCTCGAATAAATATACAGGAAAAATAAATAAATATAAAAAATTAAAAATTTATTTTCGAAACATCGAAAATAAATAATTGATTATACGAGAGAGAGAGCCTATCACTTATAGATTATGCAGGCAACTGACGTGAGTATTAAGACATTGCCATTAAATTAAGCGCTGGCGTCCATACTTTCAACACCTTATAATGTATATCACCGTTATGGGAAAGATATTTTCATAACTATGAAATGAGTTTTAGGTTCTAGTTTGACAAGTCATAATTTTGATTTTATGTTAGTAAGTACTTATGAATTTTGCTAACAATATGAAAGAGCGAGGTCTACCGATACAAGTTTACTTAAAAGAATGCCTCTAAACATTGTAGTGGAAAGGTATAAATGATTATAATAAAATTATAACACATTAAAAAAGAAATAAAAATTAAATCTTAAATTGCCGTTTCGGCACGCTTACCCTGCTTACGCTTTTTTTTAGACTCTCCACAGCGCCTGACTTCCGCGCCATCCTTAATTAAGAAGTTTTTATTTAAGAAACATTAGTTAATCGGCAGTCATCCGACATTCGCGTGTCTATTATGGCAATGCAAAATATAATTTATTTAGTTTTAGTTATAATATTGAAAGTGAACGGCGATCTCTTCTCAAGAGAAAAATTTACACCACATGAGTTTTCAGGTAAGATCTGTTTCCAGATAAGTATTCAGGGAAGATTACCTATGTAATAAAAACAGCGGATTTTTGTAATAAGGCACTAAAATAAAGTTCACTCAGTTTCCAGCCTACACTAAAACATAAATATATTTTCAAAACAACATTGCACCTATGTTTGTCACTGTACATACATTATAATCCCTTTATGAAATGCTTTAATTAATTTATTATGATTTTCTCTACAATTCAGTAATCCGAACATTCCAATAATTCGGCACCCTCTGGTTTTTAATAGTGCTGGATTAGCGAGATTATACGGTATAATCATTCTAGAATTTAAGTAGGTAAAACACCTACTATATGATAGGGATTATAATGTATGTACATACTAGCGGCCCGCCACGGCTTCGCACGGATAATTATGACTATAAATTGAGATGTAAGTGAGCTATACTATCTTTCAATTTGGATCAAATCGCACACAGTGTGCAAATCAAATTTAAAATTGGTACAGTTTTTTAGAAGTCCATCGCGGACAAACAACGTGACACGTAATTTTTATAGATAAAGATTTATGTTTTTGTTCGACAGGTTATATTGTAATTGTAACACCTCAAAATTAACATGGAATTACATTTAATTATCCTTGCTACCTTTTCTCGCATGTTTTGATATAATATATTTGCCAGATATGCCGTTTTCTTCTGCCTATGTTATACAGGTATTGAAATTTGAAACATTTAAATGCGAGCGCAGGCGGAGGGTCCCGGATTATTGGACGTATCGGTCTATTGAAGTGTCGGATTAGTGAGAATATACTGTTATTGTTTAATTGCTTATAGTTTTAAAAATGTAACAAGCAGACGGGAAGAGAGAAAGATTGAGGAATAATAATAGATAATAATATTATAATATATATTGGCTATACATTATATTGGTATATTATACGTGATTATAATACACATTCGTACCATTTTCTATGTTTATTATATTATTTTATATACACAAGCATATAATACACAAATCTACACTTGCATTGTATATGATATTATGTTTTAATGAGTGACAAAGAGTGGGAGACAAGCATGCAGTAGATGCACATGCGCACACTACTGAGAGTTGAGACTCAATCAGGAGACGTCACCTGATTTGACATTGCCATGTTCGAGGTACGGTAGCCTTTTCTCACGTTTTTTTTATGAGTTCGTTACAATAAAGTAGTAAAAGCCAAAAGTCTGTACAATGGAAAATAAATTAAAAAATAGTATTGACTTAAAGAGCCTAAAAATAACCTTCTGAATAAAAACTGCCTGCCTCTCTGTATGTATGCACACGCGTCACATGAAAACGACTTGACAACTGTATTTCTCAGTGTAACGGGCGCAGTGCAGATCATCATCGCAGTGACAAAATGCATCTGTTATAAGCAAAAGTTACCGCTTAACATCAGGTGATCAATCAACGAATAACCATTGCTATTCAATGGACATATCTGCCACCATGCTGCTTTATACAACTGGCGTGGGCTGGAGCAACTCACGAGCAATTTCCAAATAAAGAAATTTTCTCATTTTAGATGAAGCTAACGCACACCTTCCTCGTCTCTTCCACCTCGACGACCACGACCGATGTCTTCTACAGAAAGATGGTCTATACTGTCTGGGAGTGTTCGAACTGTCTCCGATCTATCCCAGTCCAGTTTACGACCACATACAGGTCAGTATAACCTAGAAATATCCTATCTTCATTAGAAATGCATCTCACTTATATACAAACTCGTACTGTACTACTTTACTGAGTTACTTAGTACTTATACCTACTTTTAGAACTGTGACGTCAAAACGTAAAAAAGTTAAACTACCGATACAATAGGCGTGTTTTTCTCAAAGATTTTTGTTTTATATATTAATTATATATTTATGTTTTTTTTTCATTTTATTGCTCATTTGTTTAGTAATTTATTGATAATAAAGGTAAATGTTCGTTGGTGTGAATATATTAGAATCAATGGCCCTCAAGGTAGGAAGACACCTTTATGTGCTTAGCGACAGATTTTCTACTTGAGGGTTGATGCTAGCCAGGCTGGTATACCCTAGCCATTGATACTGAGCCATCACTACTTTTAAATAGGTATTACGTAGTTGCTTTAATCTGCGCCTGCCGATTAATAATAAAATATTGTGCTAATATATGCACTATAAAATACATCTATTGATGTATTGAATAGGAAAATGAACATTATATCCAGGGTCCGTCTCTTTAGTACGTTTTTACTCTAGGCGGCTATGTACATCTGTCAATTAATAACTTAGTGATTAGAGGTAATCCCTAGTCCTCACTGTAGGGTACCCTGAGTTTGTAAGGATTGTGAACTCACTTCCAGGGCGCTACTTACATAACTTTAGTTCGTGAGCAGTGTCCTGTGCAAGTTTCGTATATAATATCATATGTAATTATGCGTCATTTTAAATATTGACAAAAGCAGTAATTAAGTAAAAAGAATCACAGTGATTTTATGATTATATACATACAAGCGTCAAACTGGGAGTGATATTATGTTTATTTTACTATAATATCTTACAGTTTGTAATTTAATTTTAAAATAAAGCAATAAATTACTAAATGAAATCCAGCCAAGTTCTACTAGCACTAGCACGCATATATCCGCGAGTCCTAGACTCGCGGATCTGAAACTAAAGTAAAAAGCTAAGTACCTATGTACATACGATTTTTTTGATTCCGTACATACTACAAAATGGGTATCCTAAGCCATGGCTGACCTTGTGCGTCCGTCGTCTGTCCGACGACCTTTGGAACCGAAATAGGTAACTGAAATTTTATGTGCATCTGTTATGCAGAGGATACCTCTTACAATTAAGTTAGCATCGTGCTTATTCCCTTACAATCCAATAAAAAAAGATTTAATAGCCGCGCACAGTCCCTATGACGCGGACGGTTAAAATAATACAATTGGAATAATAGGTTTCGGCTTGAGTGTGTCAAAGTCGCAAGCTAAACTTAGAATGATAACTGGATCTCGAGGACTACTGAAGAAACACAAAACTATTTGTAATATGATGATAAATGCACAAGTTGCATTGTATCTGTAATAAATATATATAATAGAGACTGAAGAGTCTTGCCAAGATTTATATTGACAAAATAATAAAAAGTGAAGATCTAAATCTATTTTCAGGTATATTCTTCTCATCCATACGCTTTCAATCGCTCCCGTCTGCACCGCGGCTACTGCGTCAGCGCAAGATGTCCGTCCAAGCGAAGCGAGCCAAACTCAACCCTACGCTTCGAGCGGTGCGTGGACGAGCGAGCGAGACGTCTCGCGCTCTCCGCTCGCTTACACACTCTCCATTACTGTACTACGCAAGAAGAATATAAAATGAAAATGGAACAACCACCCGATACAGCTAAACAACTTTTTATGCAAATTGTTTATGCCTTTCTGGTGTTGAATTTTGTCGGAACCGTATACGATATTACGATGGGGGATAGTAATAATAGTAAGTCACAGTGAATTATGGTAGTTAAAACCAACTTTTGTCAGTTTAGCATATTTTCTGAATCATCATTCATTAATTCCCATACTACTGAGTTTTATAATTTTTTACTATTTGTTAATTTACTTATACTTAGTAAGCCGTTCCCATCCACTAAAAGTTCTTATATTCTAATTTGTTCAGTTCAATAACCTGCACAAAAATTACAACGGAATATAAAAGAAAACGGTTGAAATCTTATGCACTGATTATTATATATACCACATGGTTTCTGTTCAAGCCGGATGCCCGGCTTTACTACTATCTGTCCAAAATCGGATGCCGGTCGGCGGATTAACAGAGTTATCCTGAAGCTTGTATAAGTCCAAATATACTGATACTTTTTGGATTTGCATAAGATATCCACCGCGAGTTTCCGGATTCAATACCAGGTCGTAAAGTAAGGTGTTATTGTTATTTCCAAAAAGTAATTCATCGTACAAAGAACGAAACATAAAACTGCTCCATAGTTATCAAAAACTGTCACGACCCTATTATAATGGAACACATATCTGAAAAGTCCCGTGAAGTGCCGGGTTAGAATGTAACCCCCCTATTGCAAACTGTGGGTGTCGTAAGAGGCGACTTAAGGTAAAATACCGGAAGGTGGGTTAAACTGCGAATCCTAATCCGCCTGCCAAGCGTGGAGATAATGGCAAACCTCCCCTTAATGTGGGAGGATATGGTTCAGCAGTGGACAATCCAGCTGATACAGTACACATCTGAATATTATATTGTGTTTTGAATTCCGTAGAGATCAGGATCCTCACAATTTGGTCAATACGTGCGAGCTGGCAAAGGCTGACTGGTGACTTTGATGTCGGAGATCCTCGCCTAAAAGAGTTGGAACCACTCCAGGGAGGGAGGTGATATATATTATATTGGTTTTCATATTATTAGTATCTTTCGAACTTTTGAATTCGAGGCATTATTATGATGGCTATCAAACTAGATCCTTTACAATATACCTACCTATGGGTTGTGTGCTAGTGTCATTGTTTTGTTTTTGAAAAATGCCATAAATTTTTGTACCGGCCCCAGACACCAATGTTAAATAAGGATATAAAAAAAGAGGATGTTGATTATAGCAGACATAATATATGAAGCGCTCGTAGCGAAGTTTGCTTAGACGTTCTGAACCGATCACCAAGTTCAGCAAGGTCCGCCGCGGTGATGACTTGGATGGGTGACCGCTGGTGATATTACTGCCGAGCACTTCCGTGCTTCGGAGGGCACGTTAAGCCGTCGGTCCCGGTTGTTTTCTTAGGATGGCAGTCGTTATAGCATGGTGGTAGGGCCTTTTACGAATGCCCGCCTGGCTAGCTACCACCTTCAAATAGAATATCTGTCGCCAAGCACCTAACGGTGTGATCCGGCAGTTGTCCTTGAGGTCTAGTAATTCTAGGTTAGCCTGAACAACATCTTCGATCACATCATCACTTACCATCAGGTGAGATAGTGGTCAAAGGCTTACCTATCAAGCATTAAAAGAAACATTATATTCTGGAACTTTAACATAGAGCGCACTCTATATTATGAAGACCACGCACAGTGGGAAACGAAGACTAATCTATAGTTACAATTGTAGTATTCCATTTTACTCGAATTTCTGCTAGATTTTCATTTCTGGTTTTTCCCATGTAGTCTTTGTATTGTATTTATATTGTAATGTTTTTAAAACCACGTACAAAAATTAATTACAATAATTATGGATCTATTTGCCTATAGAAAACAGCTTGTTCCATCTAACCATCACTTATAATCATTGCATTGCATATATAAGGTTAATATTAATTCATCAACAATACTGCGGGGGGTGGTGTAGAATCGATAACTGAATGTGATCCACACATTTTTAATTTTCACATAAACAAAATCAATACTAACTATTGCCTAAGCTGTGGCGCTTTGACTTTGAGAATGATAGCGACGACAACACTTGCGGCCGCCGTGGACTAGACTCACACATACACACACGTTCTAGGTATTCTAACGCATTGCGAGGTATCTATCGCAATGCGTAGGTATACCTACCGAGTTCATTGCCCTCGCAATGCGTAGGTATACCTACCGAGTTCATTGCCCTCGCAATACGTAGGTATACCTACCGAGTTCATTGCCCTCGCAATGCGTTAGAATACCTACCGAGTTCATTGCCCTCGCAATACGTAGGTATACCTACCGAGTTCATTGCCCTCGCAATGCGTTAGAATACCTAGAACGTGTGTGTATGTGTGAGTGGAGTCCACGGCGGCCGCGAGTGTGTTCGTCGCTATCATTAAAGCGCCACAGCTTAGGCAATAGTTAGTATTGATTTTGTTTATGTGAAAATTAAAAATGTGTGGATCACATTCAGTTATCGATTCTACACCACCCCCCGCAGTATTGTTGATGAATTAATATTAACCTTATATATAAAAAACTAGCGACCCGCCCCGGCTTCGCACGGGTGCAATGCTGATACTAAATATACTACAGAATGTGGCAATTACCTGTCTATTAGGCAAAGCCAAATGATCAATCTGAAGAAAGGCGATGGCAGAATCATCTCATCCTATCCGGAGATTCTGAGAAAGCATGAGAGATGTCTATAAAATCTCTCATGAATCTCCGGTTGTGATGAGATGATTCTGCCGTCGTTTTTCTTCAGCTTGGTCATTTGGCTTTGCCCTATACACGATTTTTTTGGGAACACTTTGGAGCCTTGGTTACGTTCGATTGCGATTGTATTAAAGGTGTTCAAGTCGTGCCGCAGTTACTTCGAAATTCGTCTATTGAGCTTGCCATACTTCGGCGTATCAGCTGAAGATAGCAGTCCCATCTCATTGCGGTCTTTCATAAACTTGATGGTATCTTCTGAGAGTTTCTTCGGTTTATTTCGGTGGGGGGTCTTAAAGTACTGAGACCCCACCGCTTAGACAGTTTCCACCAACCCGTTGTTTATCTTGTCCACTGTTTCAAATTGAACTAGCCACTGGAAGCAGCCGGTGAATCGTTAGAAAATTTTAAGTTATCGCCCCTCGTGTGTCGCTGCAACGATTTTCGACCTCGTGAATTTCGCTTTAATGACTTCGCCCCAGCACTGAAAATGTTCCACCTCAACGTTCTTCGCTAAAGCGTCATTCAAAACTACGTACGGGACCCATTCTTACTTACTCTTCAACCAACTTGACATGCGTCATCGTCGTCTTCCTAAACTTATCTCATCTCCGGATCTGTACAATATATCTTTTGTGAATCAAAGATGCCCAAATTGTTATTGTTTTGGGTAAGATTTTATGGCTAGTGGTGACGCGTTCCCCATTGCAACATTGCTTGCTGCACCAGTGTTACTATGAGGAAGACCCTGTTCCTCTGTCGATTCACTACGGTAGAGAAGGTACGGTTTTTGAAGCGCTCGTAGCCAAGTTTGCTTAGCCATTCTGAATCGATCAGCAAAGTTAAGCAACGTCCGCCGCGGTCAGGAGTTGGATGGGTGACCGCTGCTCTGGTTGGGCATTACTACTGAGCGCTTCCGTGCTTCGGAGGGCACGTTAAGCCGTCGGTCCCGGTTGTTGTCTTAGGATAGCAGTCGTTACAGCATGGTGGTAGGGCACTTTGCAAATGCCCGCCTGGCTAGCTACCACCCTCAAGTTGAAAATCTGTCGCCAAGCACCTAACGGTGTGTTCCGGCAGCTGTCCTTGAGAGCCAGTAATTCTAGGTTAGTCTGAACAACATCCTCGACCACATCATCACTTACCATCAGGTGAGATAGTGGTCAAAGGCTAACCTATCAGGCATAAAAAAAAAAAAAAAAAGAGACCAAACTGTCAATTATATAAAAACAAAGGTGTATTGAAGTAATTTTTGTTGGCGTAAATGCTAAAATTACAATGTTAGAGTATAACAATTGTGTGATAATTTGTAATTAATTGTTTAACTAGGTTTTTTTTTATCTCAATAAACTAATTATACCGCGGAATCATGACGCAAGGACACGGTCTTTCTGAGGCTAATGATTGCGAAAAATACAGTTTTTTATTTTAGTAATATAATATTATGCATAGTCTGGCTATTAATACTGTTACAGAAAAACATTTCTATAGTTTTAATTTTTAAATATTTCTAATCTGTAAATTTGAAACGCGTTTATTACTTTAAAACGTTCTTTCGATTTTGCACCATATCATATAATTTTTCGTGTTCATTATCGAATTACAATATGGAATGAAGTGTTAAAGAAAATAAGACCGTATTGATCACCTTACAAAAACCGGGTTAGAATTGCACCTCCCCATATCATCCCCATATCGGTGTCGTAAGAGGCGACTAAGGGAAAAATACTGGAAGGTGGGCAGCAGCGCCTTCTAAAGAACTGCCAACTTGCACTGCGACCCCCAAGACGCCTGCCAAGCGTGGGGATTATGGCAAATACCCCCTTAATAGGGAGGCTGTGTTCAGCAGTGGACGATCCGGCTGTTACAGCACAGTACAGATCGCCTTACACAAAGTGGGTATGGAGCCATGGTGCCGTCGGTAATATTTCAGACGCTTCAAAGCGACACAAATCTACATTTATGTGAAAAAGGAGTGAAAACTTCAGTGTATCAAGAGACAGTCTTGGATCGTGTTGTGAAAACTCTCACTACACTTTTTAAAAATGTGCCGAGGACATACCAGCTGGACTCTGCACCTGGTCAAAAGGCATGAACTACCCAAGCCTGGCTTGAAACCAACGTTCCGGACTTTATAAGAGCCGATGACTGGCTCTCATCTAGCCCAGATCTCGATCCTTTACGCTACATATTATGGTCAGTTTTAGAGGACATTGCTTGTTTTGGGCGACACAGCGACATTGACCATCTTAAAAAATCTCTGGAGCAAGTAGTGGCGAAATTTCCCATGGAAATGGTGGCCAGACAGATTAAAGGACTGTATAAAAGCCAAAGGTGGTTATTTCGATTAGAATATTAATTATTTTTTGCTGAGACTTTAATGCATATGTACGTGCATACATAAGTATAAGTTTTAGTAACAAATAAAAGTTAATCATAAAAAAATGCATTTTTATTCGTAACCCAACTTAGGGCCGGACTTGGTACAATAGTGAACATATTAAATGTACGATTAAATCAATAATAACTAATTAAATTAAATTAATTAATAATTATGTTTGAATATTTTCTCATGAAGCTTTTGTTTTACAGAGTTGTAGCCATGCTTCTTACAATTTACGGACATTGTATGGTCATGCACCTCCAGTACTTCGTGACAAATCCGAGCTTCCTGGAGAATGTAAGATATTGCATTAAAAAACTAACTTTATAAGATCCACTACGAACTACCTATCTTTACATTTTAAATGACAAATTATCTCTTGTTCAAATCGCACCGAAGTTGCCAGTCATTGGTTTGAATTAGGTAGGCATAGAAGCTTTAGGTACCTGGACAGGTTTTTAGTAAAATAGGCATATTTAGCTTGTAGAAACAGCAACAAGAGCATTATATTATATTTTAATTAAACCTGGATCATATTCTACAAGGCCATGTTGTTTCTTTATAATTTTTATAATATTTTGCTAGTTGTATATTAATTTCTGTTTAAATTAACTGTGACTGAAGATAATGAATAGATCCAGGCGTTATAATGGGGAATTGTATAAATAATATGAACATAATTATATTAAAAATAATTCAAGAAAAAATAAGTGATTATTTTAGTGTATAAAAAAATATATGTTTTGGCGATTTCGCCTAATTTTCTTGTTAAACCGAAGTGACGTCATAAACGCCACGCAGCCAAACTGGAAGGATTTTCGACGCCTTTCGATTCTACACGAAGCATCTTCAGGAGGTCTTGACTATTTGAGCTCACGATCAAACAAGGAATCATATTAAACTATTTTAATCTATGACGCCATGAATAACCAATGGGCGGTTAGTAAAAGAAAAATGTTCCAGAAACTGGGGGTTTATTAATGTTATTGAAGTAGGTTCCAAATATAAAAAAAATACCGAGTTAATTATTCGAGACATAAAAACTGACGAATTATCTTTCCTTCATGAAAATAAAAAACCGAAGTGTCACTAATGTGACACTTCGGTTTTTTATTTTTCATACTACACGCGCTCCGCTCAACCCCTTTCCACGAGAGTTGCTTGACAGAGGACTAGCAAAATGTCTTTTATCTTGCTCACCGCACCGCTTAGAAAAACTGAGTGGGGTTATTTTTATAAAATAACGTTATTGATATAGGTTCTAATAATGAAATTTTTACCAAGTAAATTATTAAACACCAATTATGGTGCCTAAGTAAAATTGAAAAACCGAAGTGTCACAACAGTGTCGCGTGTAATATGTCATACGTGAAGGAAATATTAGTACTTCAACAGGAAAAGAAAGATGTCCCGTCAAATTGCTTCTTATTTTTCCAGATGTACTACAAAACTTACGAAGGAATACTTATGGCGAACGGCACGTCCCTTATGCAAATGTTTTTGATGATAAGCTCCTTCCTGACTGCCTACAGTATATTGATATACTCTCCAACAATTAAGATCGACATGATGACACTGCCGATTCTCATCCTGAAAAGAATTTCCCGGTTTGTATCCATAGATAAAGTTCATATTAAGTACATCATCAACAGTCATAAAATCTAACATTCTAAGAAACTCCTCCTATATTAGAAGAGGTTCACCATAATCTTCCCGTTTGCCTGGCGTCTTGGGAATCGCTGTTTAAGATGGCTGGTTCTTCAGCAGACGCTGCTGCCCACCTTCTTGTATTTTCCTCTTCGTTTACGGGAGAAGGAGGTGTAATATTTTTAACTATCTAAGTACCTCTATCATCAGCGCATTCTCACGTATTTTGGACACATAATCAGGAGTGGTGACGATAGTATGGAAAAACTGGTTATAGTTGGCAACACCGCAGGGAAGAGATCAATAGGACGGTCAACAACTAGATGGTCTGATCAGATGACAGAAACGCGTCGACATTTCTTCCGGTTTGGCTTCGTGGTGTTTATGACGTCACGTCGGCTTAACACGAAAATTAGGCTGACTTGTCACTAGATATATTTTAATATTCTTTAAGTGTTTTATAAAAATATTAACTAAAAGTTATTCCTTTTCAGGTTAGCTCCAGTACACCTATTATTGGTGGGATACGCTGCCACTTGGTGGCCACACGCGCGCTCGGGGGCTCTCTCCGCTGTTATTGAAGAGAACAGTGAAGTCTGCCGAAATAAATTCTGGACACATATCTTCTTTCTAAACAACGTCATTGAGAAACATGACGTTTGCTTGATGCCAACTTGGTAAGTTCTTTTACTGAATTCTAAATACGAGGTAATATATTCTTCGCCATGCTATATATAATATTATAATATCACCTAGAAGTGTCAAGGTGCTGTCACTTTGGATCACAAATCAATGACCTGTCTTTTTCTTCCTTATCTTATCTTTCTTTATCTTTCGTAAAGCAGGGTCAGCACCAACTCTCATCCATTAAAATATTTTTCATCTTAGGGCATATGCGATAGTTAAATTAAAGTTTTGTATACTTGTCATACAAAATTTGCATGACATCATAGATTAAATTTTTGTATCAAGAGGGAAGATTCCATAAAAAACTGTAAGAATTAGTTATAAAATCCTGTACCTACGATAGTTCAAGTATACGATAGTTCAGTATGGCTCAGTGGCATTGGCTATGGACTGCCGCGCAGCAGGTCCATGGTTCGAATCCCGCCACAGGCTTGAGCATCGCCGCATGGTGGAAAGGCACTTTGCGAGTGCCCGCCTGGCTAGCGACCACCCTCAAGTAGAAAATCTGTTAACAAGCACCTAACGGTGTGTTCCGGCATCAGCCCTTGAGAGCCAGTGAAATTACAGGCACATGAGTCTTAACAACTACACTCTTTTGCAAAAAAAACGGGCACCTAAGGAAATTTACGTTCTAAGGTCGATTTTAGTTAATTACTACGTCAAAGAATTAAATGAAATTTATTTCTTTGACGTAGTCTGTATACTTATAATCGTGTTAATAAATGCGCGTGAAGTGAATTCGAGCAATTAAAAGAAAAAAAAACGATGGATTCTTTAAAATCGATGTACACGCCCAAACAATAAGAAGTGGTCGGCAATAAAGACAAGTTTTTTTTTATTTTTTTTTATTTATATAAAGTTACAAATGTAAAAACCTAATAACGAGTGTGACCTCCTCTTGCCAAAATCACAGCTTGAATCCTTCTGGGCATGCTTTCCACGATGTTTTTAATAACGTTTTGAGGAATACGTTCTCACTCTTCTGCAATGACTCTTATTAGCTCCCTGATGTTTTGTGGAGCAGGTTGCACTGATCTTACCCGTCTCTTTAGAACATCCCACACATGCTCAATTAGATAGAGATCAGGACTTCGAGCTGGCCAATCTAAACGACGGATCACAACTTCTTGCATGTACGCTTCCACGTTGCCAGAACGGTGCGGGCGAGCATTATCGTCCCTAAAAATGGAATCTTCCCCAAGTGCAGTCAATGTGGGTTGTGCATATGGAATTAGGACTTTATGTACCGGTGTGCATTTAATGTTCCATTTTCTATGAAAACTAACTCCGTACGCTCCGTCGAATTAATTGCTGCCCAAAACATAACGGAGCCTCCACCATAAGGAGTGATTTCTTCGAAACACACTTCCGCATAGCGTTCCCGTGGTCTTCGCAGCACTCGCCGGCGTCGGTCCTCTCCACACAAAGAGATTCTAGCTTCATCAGAAAACAATACTTTATTCCAGTCCTCCAGAGTCCATGAAGCACAGTCCCGAGCAAACTGAAGTCGAGCAACACGGTGCTCACGGAGTAATTTAGGGCCCCGAGCTGGGCGGTAACTCTTGATATTGGCAGCCAAAAGCCTACTCCTCTTACTTCTTCAAGGCTCTTCTTCAGGTCCACACTTGACGCCTTACGATTACGCAACGCCTGACTCACCAAAAAGCGGTCATCTCTTGGTTCTGTGCATCGTTTTCTTCCCGAACCGGGTCTTCTTTTGACCGAACAAGTCTCTTGATACCGTTGCCAAGTCCTCTGGACAGTTGAACGACTCACATTTAGCCGCTGAGACACGTAAGTTTGCGAACAACCTTCTTCAAGTAGGGCTATAATTTTACCGACCCTTATCGCTTTATCACTCATATCAAAAAGTGGTATTTAATGTAAAAAGAAAGATTAAATTGTTTAACTTGTAGAAACTATCCAAAAAGTTTTAAAATATCGTAATCAGTTAAAAATCGTTTCAGCAATTCGGGCCATTAGTAAAGCAATTTTAGAATAATCCACAATAATCATTATTTTTCTTTTAATAATTTCAAATTTTAAATTTGGAACGTAAAGAATCATGCCAGGATGCTTCAAAAAACATGCCAATACATCGTTAAATTAACAAACCTATTTCTTGTTCTTCTTCACTGAAGTAGAGAAAAAAATCTAAAGTGCCCGTTTTTTTTGCAAAAGAGTTTATGTCTCAAGGTACATTGCATTAAATTTTCAGGTATATTGCAGTCGACATGCAGCTTTACATTGTGACGTGTATCCTAACCATCGTAATGTGCCGTCGGAGGCAGCAGGCACTCCGACTCTACGCGATGCTGTTTGTTATCAGCGCAGCCATGTGTGGAGTGGTCAGCTACTTCACAGGGTGGCAAGCGATGGTGTATATGGGAGTGCCGGAGTAAGTGTTTTTATATGAAATAGTAGCTTATTGATACTCTGACAATCATAACAATAATTATTAGTATATTTATTACATTTATCATTATAGCCCCTCGTGCATCGAAATCCGCTGGGCGTTGAATGTGCGGTGCGAGCGGATTTTGGCCGTTTGGCGTGCGGGCGTATTTAACCTATGATTTCTCGAGTTTGGTAGGGCTTAGACTAAAAGTACATATGCCATTGTAATGGAGAACACAAAAGGGTCAAAATATTACTATCAAATACACCTAACATCGGAGCGTAGATCATGTACATAACATTACTTTTTATTTCACTTTAATGCAGGCATGTATTTCCAGTTATAGTGATGAGAAGTTTAAGCCCTTTTTTGCCCCACACCAGCAAGCAAGTTTTTTAAATGCCAATCCATCCTTACTCGCGATGTGACTGTGGAAATTCACATCTTTGAAAAAATGGAAAAATCGGCGTCAAGAATTCAGGGGAACACCCTGTAATTGCGGAGCGATGATGAAGGGGGTCTTTTTCGCGGTGAAAACGCATATCTGAGTTTTTTGGGGTTGAATACTGTCACAAGACCAGTCTTGCTTCCTCTACTTTGACACAAGGGGCATTGGCACGGCCAGAATATTGCACATCACCCGTGCTATCGTCCGCACAGCAATGCATGTTACAGTTTTGTAACATGTCATTGATATGCAATATACAGGGTTGTTGGTAAAATGCTTACAAACTCTGAGGGTTGACTTCTCACTCTACTCGGAGAAAAAACTAAACCAGAAAAAAAAAAATATGAAAAAATATATATATAACGTGTATATTAATTCATCAACAATACTGCGGGGGATGGTGTAGAATCGATAACTGAATGTGATCCACTCATAATTAATTTTCACATAAACAAAATTAATACTAACTATTGCCTAAGCTGTGGCGCGTTGACTTTGAGAATGATAGCGACGACAACACTCGCGGCCGCCGTGGACCAGACTCACACATACACACACGTTCTAGGTATTCTAACGCAATGCGTAGGTATACCTACCGAGTTAATTGCCCTCGCAATGCGTTAGAATACCTACCGAGTTCATTGCCCTCGCAATGCGTAGGTATACCTACCGAGTTCATTGCCCTCGCAATGCGTTAGAATACCTAGAACGCGTGTGTATGTGTGAGTCTTGTCCACGGCGGCCGCGAGTGTTGTCGTCGCTATCATTCTCAAAGTCAACGCGCCACAGCTTAGGCAATAGTTAGTATTAATTTTGTTTATGTGAAAATTAATTATGAGTGGATCACATTCAGTTATCGATTCTACACCATCCCCCGCAGTATTGTTGATGAATTAATATACACGTTATATATATTTTTTTTCAAAACAAAAAAAACATCTCAAAATGTTTGTTAGGACTAGCAGAAGTCAATCCTAAGAGGTTGTTAGCATTTTTCCAATAACCCTGTATATAGCGCAGACGATAACACTGATCCACGGAGGACGCCAGTATTAATCGGCATGCGGTCGGAGCAACGTCCTCCGACAACAACACGAATTCTCCACCCAGATAAAAAGCTGGCGACCCAAGTGCAGAACCCTTCGGAAAGGCCGTAAGATGACCACTTCGAAAGAAGTGTGCCAGACCCGATCAAAAGCCTTAGCAATGTCCAAGCTGACAGCTAAAGATTCCCCTCTACTTTCGACTCCGTCAGCCAAACGGTGAGTGAGGTAAACTAGAAGATCACTAGCCGATCTGCCTCGACGGAAACCTTATTGACGGTCACTGAATAGTTGGTGATCCTCTAGCTGCGTTAGCTAGCGAGCTGGTTGTTAACTACTCGTTCCATCACCTTACAGAGTAGGCAGGACTGTAGTTGGATGGGTCTGTACCTCCACCCTTCTTGAATGGGGTGTACGAAAGCAACCTTCCACGAAGACGGCATGCATCCTTTGGCGTAGGAGAGTAACAAAAGACGTGTTAACAGAAGCACACACTTGAGGGCAATGGCCAGGATGCAATCGTAACTCGATATATATTTAGCTTGCTTTGGACGTCTAGTTATTGGTATCTATCTTAAGTTATTTGAAAATTATCAAATATATATATACAGGATATAGACAACTGCTTCTTATTTTGTAGTGTGTTAAATTTATACCATATGATATAGAACTCGAATTTATAATTACACTTCAAATTCAATTTTTTTCCAGAAACATTCGAGGCCTTTTTCGAAATAATTCGTCTTTCGGCGGGTTTTACATCTCATCTTGGGGCTCGTCACCTGCATGTTTCGCAGGCCTCTTTATGGCTCATCTTCATTTTGAACTGCAGGAGAAGAAGTATAATTATGCTGGTAATAAGGTACGAAATAAATTTAAGCATCTTGAAAAAAATTAGTAGTATTGAGGTTAGTACCAGGTACTAACCTCAATACTAACTTTATGGTACCGTTTACCAAAAGTAAGAACGGCACCCTTATACGATCACTAGCCTGTCTGTGTGTCTGTCTTTCTATCACAGCTTGAGGAAACGTATAAACAAGCCGATGAGATTTGGCATATAGTTCTGTACTTTGATTAAATCGCAACTAACTCAGTTATCAACTATTTTCTGCATTTATAAAAGGGAAATGGTGTTTTATAAATAAAAAATCTTTTAAAAAAAAACATATTGCAACGTTTTTTACAACGTGAAAGCATTTTACGATATAATATGGCGACTATTGAGTTTAGAGATTAACATTGTACATATTATATATATATATGTCGTATGTTATTCTCCAATGTAAGTCGAAAATCAGTGGCTTCTGGGTGAAATGCAAAATGGATGTACCGTAACGAAATTGTAACGAAACTGATAAGTAAGGCGTACCCTAGGCCACGGTCATGTTATCTATACAGTATTTCAACTTCATAGAAAAGGACGAAACGCGAGTTATACCTACGCGCCTCGATCTCGGCCTGCGCTCGTACCGCAGACAGTCTCGAGTGTCGCGACTACGCCGCAGTGACGAGCGAATGGTTTGCTGTTTTTTAACAATAACCGCGCGATTTTTTCACCTAAAATAAGTTCAAGTACATATTTACATATTAAATATGACGAGTAAGTTATATTGTGCTGTTTTTAGTTACATGAATTCGTCAAAAACGCATCCAGAGATAACTTTTTTAGATTACCTGGAAACTGAAAGGAAATACCATAAAATAATTTTACTTACTAGTAAGTAAATTTTTTTTATAGTCTTCATATAGTTGACGGTACATAATGTGTGTCTTTTTAATGGACAAGTGTTTCCTTTTATCCCGCTAAAAAAATGTCTCAATTAATAAAAAAAAGTGAATAGAGTGAAGGAAAGTGATTGACACGAGTGAAATAGGTAGTAGTTATTAGCAAGTTATAATAATATTACTGTAAGTTATTAGAATGTGGATTTTTAATACTTTAAAATATAATAATAAAGCATTTCGTACTGTTAGGATGGCGCGCTGTGAATCCTTTTTAAAAAAAACAATTAATTGCTGAAAACTAATTTAATTACACTGCATTACTTGTATGAAAGTTAGGAAATTACATTAAATAAGTATAGGTGTTGACCGGACAAAAGTTAAGGTTCGACTGCTTTAATAATTCTGGAAAACAGTTTTATATATATTTTAATTGTTTATATAAAAAAAAGTTTATTTACAATCACAAAACTAAAAAGAAACACAAAGTAGGCAAATGTTATTAAAATGCTGGAGGCGAGCAGTAAAATACTTTAAAATATAATAATAAAGCATTTCGTACGTCTCACAAATATTTTTCGATCGCCAATTTTAAAGAACGATTCAAACATAAATATGGTTTTTTGTTTAAATCTACCTCTTGATCTTTTAGTGAACACTTCCTGTTCAATTCACGGAGTATTTTATTTGTTTATATAAAAAAAGTATATTTACAATCACAAAACTAAATAGAAACACAAAGTAGGCAAATGTAATTAAAATGCTGGAGGCGAGCAGCCCTATCGCATGTTTACGTACAGCGTGGCTGTATGTACTTATTTCGAAGACAGAGCCGAGTTACAATACTGTATAGATAACATTACCGTGCCTAGGCGGTCACATGTCCTAAAAACTGTAAGTACTTACTTATACAAATTTAGATCTATAATAAATAAAACCAATCGTGATGCATTAGTCTCGCCAAAACTCGAAAAAGGCTGGACTAATATGAATTATTGTTTTGTTTTCTTGTTCCTTGGTTAAAACTTATAAATACAGGGGTAGTAGATAGGTAGAGCTAGTAGGTATTGGGTAGGTGTAGAATTGAATACAAAACGCGAACGAAGTCGCACCGACGCGCCGCGCTGCCGTGCGCCGGCGCCGCTCCAACTTGTAACGATAAAAAAGGAAAAAAGTTAAAATTTATGTAAATTAAATATTAGTATATTTTTAATTGTGACAGAGCATAGGTACAAAAGTACATCGCGAGCAAGTTCGGTACATCGCGAAGCCTTAGTTTGTGGCAAACTACAAGTATAGAAGGAGAAAGATTCGATTGTTTGTCGGTTTGTATGTTTGTAAACACAAAAACTATCTTATCTGAATTATAAAATCCAAATTGAATAAAATTTATTTCCATAAAAAACCAAAAAAGCAAAGGATATAACTTTACGCACGATTAATTGCAACTTTATTATGATGACGGCTTTATAACATTGAATAATTTTAATAGACAGGTTTTTAAGTTTAAAAAACGAGGACTGTAGTTCTGGTCAGTATATACTTGGCCTTAGCTTCTCAGTTTAGTAA
This sequence comes from Plagodis dolabraria, assembly GCA_963854805.1. Lineage (NCBI taxonomy): Eukaryota > Metazoa > Arthropoda > Insecta > Lepidoptera > Geometridae > Plagodis > Plagodis dolabraria. The sequence continues at coordinate 7,162,199 of OY978461.1, forward strand.
CGTAACAGAAGAATAACAAAACTGAGTAACGAAATGCAAAGAAACTGATAAATAAAATCTGAAAAAATCCAATCTCAAAATAACCTCGTGCCGATACTACTCACGAAATCGAGAATCATTCATGTTCGAAAGCATATATAACAATATTCCGATAGAAATTTATAAAGAACAGTTAAATGAACTTATCGATATGAAGCAAATGTGCGTTAGTAAGTATGATATTTTTTTTGCACAAATATCTGTACTCATAAAAATTCGTGAATATTACAAAACAAAACGGCTGTTCTGTGACGTCTGTTAGACACTGCCGTTCGGTTATCAGTGTTGCCAAGTTAAAACAACCATTTTACCAAAATAATGTTTATTTTCATCGAAAACGTCGTTACTAAACCTGATGTTACGAAACAACAAATATATGGCGATGTAGATGCATTTGTCATATTTAAAAAAATAGTGTATTATATTATAAAATGAACCTATTGCAATGAAATACAAGTATATTTCTTCTCAAAGTTTAATAGAATACAAAGAAATACATTTCATAAATATTTTTTTTACGATTTCATGTTTCAAGTAATGGTGGGGACATAGACAAGGTACATTCATTCTGCATTTCACCCTTCTACCAAACCAGCTTAATCACAGGCTTGGCGCATAGAAAAAAGAAAACAATTTTGACCAATCGACGTACCAATTAATTGTCACTATGATTAAAAATGTCGAACCTTTTCATTTATCAGAAACTGAGGTCGTTTTTAGACAGAACTTATATTTTATCTGTCTAAATGTCTTTAGACAAACTCGACTGTATGGTCGCCGGCAGCGGGTTCGCCTTGAAGATCGATTTTCTTCCTGGTGTAACACCACCACTGGTGTACCTCAGGGTGGCGTCTTATCTCCTCTTCTTTTTTCAATTTTCATAAATTCAATATCTCATAACATTTCTTCATCCTACCACCTCTACGCAGATGATTTTCAATTATATTCACAAGCATCACTGCTTAACTTGCCGGAAGCAGTAGAAGCAACAAACAGAGATCTTGCTCATATATTGAAATGGAGCAAAGCTTATGGGTTGACAGTCAACCCTCTTAAAACTCAAGTTATCGTAGTCGGAAGTTCCCGCTTGATCACCAGGGTTGATTGGGACTCATTGCCGCGTGTTGTGTTCGATGGAGTTATCATTCCATTTAGCGAAAATGTAAGAAATCTAGGTATTACCATCGACCGAAGTCTAGCATGGGACGCTCAAATAGCTCAAACCAGCCGTAAAATGTTTGCATCAGCTGGAGCCTTACGGAGACTCCGCAACTTTTTACCTACCACCACTAAAATTGCGCTTGCACAATCTCTACTACTCCCTATTCTTGATTATGCTGACGTCTGCTATCTTGATCTCACACAAGATCAGCTGAATAAACTTGAGCGACTCCAAAATTTTTGTATAAGGTTCATATACGGCTTACGTAAATATGATCATATTTCCGAATTTCGTACCAAGCTCAAGTGGCTACCTATTCGACTTCGCCGGAATGCTCATATATTACATCACCTTTACAGTATTCTGTTCCTTCCTTCATCTCCGCGCTACCTCAAGGAACGTTTCAAATTCCTCCACACTACCCATTCGTTATCTTTACGGTCATCAGATAATTTATTGCTACAGGCTCCAGTTAGTAGAACCTCTTTCTATCACTGTTCATTTACTTCTGAAGCTGTTAGATTGTGGAATCCGCTACCGACTGAAATAAAACGTGCTTGTTCATTGGAATCATTTAAAAATCAGGTTAAAACTTATTATCTTTCGCTCTAACTGTAATATTTACAATCATTAGCGTCCTAACTTAATCTATAATTTGCTTAACATGTTTTATGTCTGTTTTGTATGTTTTGTCTTTATTTATATATATTTAAAAATATGTATGTATATATTTTAATTATTGTATGTTATGTATGTTTATGTTTATTTATATATGTATATGTAGTTATTATACGTGACGAATATTTTTCTGTATGTCTATTATGTTATTTCGTTTTTGCTTTTGTTAAATTAAGTTCAATAGTTATTTTTATATTTCTAGTATTTAGTAACATTAGCTTAAAAACCCTGTCCATATACTTACATACTATCCAATATTGTTGGGTTGTCTGGAAGAGATCGCTTTAAGCGATAAGACCGCCCATTGTATCACTTACTTAAGTTATATCTTTAGTTGTTTTTTTTTTATGTTAATTAAGCTTGGTGTTACAATAAAGAGTTTATCTATCTATCTATCTATAGGCATCCCGGTAGGTGATCTGACTGTTATCATTTCTGGATCCTCCAGATGTCACTTCTAATTCCTGTGTTCTGTTTGCGTATAACTCTTTCTTAATTATGACATAAAAAATATGACATCCATAAATATAATATTGTTATAAAAAAAACTCTATACTATCTATTAAGAATTGACTGAATGATAACAGTCTCCAAATAAATGAAGCGCTCGTAGCGATGTTTGCTTGGCCATTCTGAATCGATCAGCAAAGTTAAGCAACGTCCGCCGCAGTCAGGAGTTGGATGGGTGACCGCTGGTGACATTACTACTGAGCGCTTCCGTGCTTCGGAGGGCACGTTAAGCCGTCGGTCCCGGTTGTTGTCTTAAGATGGCAGTCGTTACAGCATGGTGGTAGGGCACTTTGCGAATGCCCGCCTGGCTAGCTACCACCCTCAAGTTGAAAATCTGTCGCCAAGCACCTAACGGTGTGTTCCGGCAGCTGTCCTTGAGAGCCAGTAATTCTAGGTTAGCCTGTACAACATCTTCGACCGCATCATCACTTACCATCAGGTGAGATAGTGGTAGTAAAAAAAAAAAAAAATGTTTAGAAATTAATTCTATAAAATTGAGTATGCCCCATCGTAGATAAGTGCATGCATCGACGTAAAATAATAAATCAAGGTCAATATCAAGATAAACTTGAGCGTCTTCAAAATTTCTGTATAAAATTCATATTTGGTTTACGCAAATATGATCACGTCTCTCAGTTTCGTTCTAAGCTCAATTGGCTGACAATACGTTTTCGCCGGAATGCTCATATTCTCAGTCTCCTTTACAATATATTCATCATCATCAAGTTCATCAGAAATCAAGGTCATCAGAAAATCTCACACTTGAAATCCATCCTCATACGAGTTCGTTTTATAGCAAATCTTTCACCATTCAGGCTGCCCGTTTGTGGAATTCTCTTCCTGTATCAATCAGACAAGCACCGACTCTCAAAATGTTCAAGGATCAAGTTAAAAGATTTTATTTGTCTAATTAATTTTGCACTACATTTTTGTCGATGTCTATAATATATGAGATAATATTATAATTTGTATATATTTTTATATAATTTATGCATGTATCTATTTATGTATGTTATTATGTATATATACAGATATGTATTTATAATTATTGTATTTATTCAATTATTGTAAAAACCTATAAGTAATTTATTTTTGTACTATTGTTTAGAAATAACACTAAAATTCGTTTTTATTTTAAAATATTTTATGAAATTTGAGTATGCCCTTTTTTTTTCATTATTCAGTTTTGGACTACACCCGCCCCAATTGTTTTGTTCGTTTAACTCCATCCTAAGGTTGCCTGGTAGAGATCACTTTTAGTGATAAGGCCGCCCATTGTAACACTATGTTATTATTATTTAATTTGTAAACTTTTATAATTCATAAGTGGTGTAACAATAAAGAGTTTTCTATCTATTCTATCTATGTTTCTAACGGTTAACATAGAATGCATGACGACCCAAATATCAATCAATTATATATATAAAGCAATATCGTAATAAGCAGTGATACAAAAGAAAAAGTTTTTAGGAATAACTCTCGATAAATATTTCAATTGGAAACCGCATGTCGATAAAATATGCAGTAGGTAGCTTACATAGGCTATTTTACGTTCTTTATAAACTTTGCAATGATGATGCAATGGTAACTTGGTTACTATCTAGGTAAAGTAAAGGCACTAGTGCAAAATAATACTCTGGTACTATGAAAAGAACCATCTTCAACTTTTGAAAGGGCATTTTAATCATAGTCTTATCACGAGAGCGTCTTGAATTTTCTGTCTGTTTATTTTTCTCTTTATTTATTTAGGAAACGTACGTAATACTCGTAACTCGTACGTAATAAAATAATATTATGCACTATAAGAATTACGAGTAACAAAGTTAAGTTAGTACCTACCTAACTGCAATTTATATGCGAGTAAACAGAGCATTTTAAATTTAACCGGGTATACAGATTTGTAACAACAAAGAGGTTTAAAGCTAAGTATTATGTAATCAACCACCATACATTTGCCATGCACGCGCAAAAAAAAACTTGCGTGCTATTTACCATAACTTTCGTATGTAGTTTGTATCGCATACACACATAAGTACATTGCGCAATTTTTTTTTACCTCGCAAGTGTGTTGAAAAAGTGCGTATTAAACTCGTGAGCAACTTGCTCAGTAAACACGAGGCTGTGGGTTGCAGCCCGAGCCGTCCGTGGGCGAGGGCGTAAATCAGCCGAGTGTATAATGAGCAACTTAGCTCACTTGTGTCATAATATACCATTATATAATAACAGTTCTCATAGCAATCCGGGGATACCTCGGGGATACACTGGTACAGGTATGACGTGATATACCTACATATGTATATATAATCTGGTATGTTGTTCCAGTGGCTTAAACGGATGCAAAACTGGTGTCTCCCTGTGATCGTAGTGTGGACCATCGTGGTGGGCTCCTTCATAAAACACTACAAGCATCCTTTTGTGACGGCGGCGTACGTGGCCATTGACAGGCCTGTCTTTTGCTGTTTCTTCTTCTTCGCATTTTTTTGCATTGTCAAATTCGATGGTGAGTTTTCTTTAAAATTCTACTGAACATAATATAATGTAAATTAATATAGCGATGGTTGTTCCTAATGATATTATTATTAAGAACTTACAAAGCATCTTAGTGATATTAATAATCACAAACAGATTTTTTTCGAAATGTATTTCACACACAACTTGAATTTTCCTTTTAAGAACATTGTACCATCTTTAGGAACTTTATTATAAATTTCTACACGATTCCTCAAACAGCATTTTACTAATTTGTCTTTGATAATTTCAAACCTAGCACTACTATATTATCATTTCAAATTTCTAGTGTTACAAAGATTGTACAATCGTGGTCGTTGCTGTACCTGTAATTTAAAATTACTTAATGTTTTACGAGTGTACAGGTAGCCTACTGAATCGGAAATTAAAATATTGATTAATAAAAAATATAAAAAAAAAATGGATCTCTTTCATATTAAGTAGGTATTATACTTATAATGTTACCAAAATACCCAAATCTTATTATCTTATAGAATTTAAGAGAAGATTATGATTTACTTGAATTAGTTCTTTAGCTTTTCTATCTACTTTTACATTCATCTGTATCAAAAATCTGTACCTTATAAACAATATCGCCGAAAACTTTGCCCATGTAAGGCCCATCAGGTAGATCATTAATATACGCTAGAAACTGAAAATGTCCTAAAATTTATCCTTGTTGTTTATAATATTACCTACCTATTTACCAAAGACTCGGAGGTAGTATTGCCATTTCTTCCAACCGTTGTCTTAAGATGGCAGTCGTTCTAGCATGGTGGTAGAGCATTTTGCGAATGCCCGCCTAGCTAGCTACCACTTTCAAGTAGAAAATCTGTCGCCAAGCACCTAACAGTGTGCTCCGGCAGCTGTGTTTGAGAGCTTTGAGACCCAGTAATTCCAAATTAGCCTGAGCAACATCTTCGACAACAACATCAGTTACCATCAAGTAAGGTAGTGGTTAAAGGTCAAAAAAAATACTTGGTTTCATTAAACTACACAGGCAACTTTCCTGTATCGACTCAAAGATTGAATATCAGTACTAATATTATAAATGCGAAAGTAGCTCTGTCTGTCTGTTACGCTTTCACGACAAAACTACTGGACCGATTTGAATGAAATTAGGTATGGAAATAGTTTGAGACCCGGGAAAAAACGTAGGATAGTTTTTATCCAACTGCGCAAAAAGAGGTTAATTTTTTTGCGCGATAACCGACATACGCACGGGCCGAGCCGCGCCTGGAAAGCTAGTTGTAAATAAAACAACTCATACTGAGTAGTGGTACAATAATGCAAATAATAGACTCGGCCACTTTAACTGACATAATCTGTTTAAACTTTTGAAACGGATGCCACGATGTGGTAATTGGTGAGTCTAGGATAAAGAAAGAAGTGGGCTGGAGCCACATCTGGTGAATAAAGTTGCTCGATGGTATTTATTGACTTCTTGGTCAAAACTTCGTTAAAAATGATGGCCTTGTACGTAGGCGCTTAATCGTGTTACAGAATTCAAGAATTTTCTTTCCACGAAAATGGCCATTTTTGTAGAATCTCTTTAGCACCGCATAAGGCTCAAATAATATACTTTATTTACCATTTGAAATTCCAGCTAGAATTCATGTATATCCATATATCTCCATCATTAGCTGTTACACATTAACCGTAAATGTTCAGTATCCCGGAGTAATTTTACGTTAAATGTCTTGTGTATGCAGCAGCAGTTCATAAAGGAGCTGTTACTTCGTGTGCCCTCAGGTCCATTACGAAGGTTGTTGAGCTGGCGAGGATGGAGGGTGAGCGCGCGTCTGTCTCTACCCATTATGCTCTGCCACTGGCTCATCGCTGCTGTTATAAGTGCGCGACCGGCTGCCTACCAAACTTCCCCTTTGGACATAGTGAGTGTCTTTACTTCATTCATAATCTAGAATGCCTTAAAGCAGTATAAAGCAATACAAAATTGTATTAGTAATTTTAGTTGTACCTATTCGTTTCACAAATAACTCGGAATAATTAATTGGTAATCTATATGTATAAAATATAGGTATGTAATATAATATTTATTATACCAACCTACCTATAATATCCTTTAATTGACCTATCTATAATGTACTATATAATATACATATACCATACAATATCTACCTATCTATCATATCTTCTGTTATCACAAATAAAAAAAACTGTTACAAATCTTAACAGAATCCGTTCAGTCGTTACTGGGGTGGTTGTCACAAACAAACTTTCACATATACAGGGTTACCTATTGGTAAAATGCTAACAACTTCTTAGGGTTGAATTCTGCTAGTCCTAAGCCTAATTAAAATTTTGAGATGATATGTTTTTTTTTTTGTGTTTGTTTATAATATGTATTTGACGGAATAAGCACGAGAATCTCCTCATCTTGAAAGTCTCTTGAGTCTATATTTTATTATTTCATAGTTTTTATTACTTCCGAGCAAAGAGCCGCGGCTACCCTCGACAGCGCCGCGCTCCCTTTCACCTTTGATTAGAGTTTTGAATATTTACATCGAGCAAGGTAATAAAAATATGAAATAATAAATTAGGTAAGATACTTTTAACATCAGGTGGTCCTCGTGCTTCTCTCACTTCATCTTACCAATTATCTGGTGTATATAATCTTAGAACAAGGTGACTCCAAGAGAGCTTATACTCGTACATGTCTGGAACATACTTCAGATAGCCAACTTCATACCCGACTATAGTGAAAAAGAGTGAGTGAGTAGACCCATATTAAAACCAGGAAAGTTGAACTAGACATCCATAGGAGTTTCTTATGTCTACGCTAGTATAGTCTAGCACGCACGGTAACCATATCTCTAAGTTTTATACTACGAAAAAATATATAAATTTACAATTAGGAGCTTTTTTTTATATATTATTGTGACGGAACAAGCGGACTAACCTCAGCCTATATAACAAATGCATTTCGTCACAAGTCACGAATTGCACTGCGCCCATCACCTTGAGACGTAGTTGTTAAGTATCATGTGCCTGTTATTTCACTGGCTCTCAAGGACAGCTGTCGGAACATACCGTTAGGTGCTTGGTGACAGATTTTCTACTTGAGGGTGGTCTCTAGCCAGGCGGGCATTCACAAAATGCCCTTCCACCATGCGGTGAAGCTCAAGCCCGTGGCTGGATTCGAACCATGGACCTGCTGCGCGGCAGTCCATAGCCAATGCCACTGAGCCCTCACTGCTTGCAACAGATATGATTATAATCATATGTAATAATTATATTCTCTTTATATAGGTCTGCACCTGGACACGCTAGATATTTGCCGCAGTGTGCGTGATATAGGACGTGTGTACAAGCGCGCACACCTATGTGTGCGCGTAACAAGCCGCGTTTGGTACCGCTCTATGAAGTCACACTACTGGTTTGGGTTTACTGTGGTAGAGCGTTCGGTCGTACAACTGGATTATTCCGAATCTCTGATGGTTGCAACTTTTTAACTATCATAATCAGTATTAATTTTTGCAGTTGAGCATTTGACACGATGGAGTATTTGTCAATGAAAGAATTTAAGGCTTTCATTTGAAATTTGCAGATAACTAGTAGTTTTAAGTTTTTCAATTATATTTTAATGAGTATATGTATTATTTTGGGTTAATACAATAACGAGAACACAAATAAAATATTAAAGGTTATAAAGCAAACGTGTCGTTCAGTGCCTACAATCAAGTAAAAAAAAAGCAACCAACGAAATACACTCTGAGGCTCTAAATGAAGCCCAGAATAGAATTAATGAAACCGCGAAACCCATAGAAACATGCCTGGGATATTCGATAAGATATACATACTCACCTTTCTTAACCTCTTTTACCAACCACATTATAGGATCCCTGGAGGGCGGAGGATCTTCCTGGGTTTCCCTTGAAAAGGGCTCTTCCATCTTAATAGCCTATCATCACCACACATTAAACGTACTCTTCAGCTCTAAGTGTATGTACACCCTTCATGATCTTAACATTTGGGTTGCGCCACCCAGACTTGCCCTGCCAGTAATGCCATTGCAATCTTAAGTCACTCAAGCCGTATAAACTTCAGATAAACTGTGAGATTAGTAGAGATAATCACAAATAGCTCACATATTACAGTCTTTTTACCGTTTCGTTTTTTTTTATTTTTCTTTTATGTTATTGTGACGGAACAAGCTCGAGGTCCACCTGATGTTAAGCGGTTACCTCTGCCTATAACAGATGCAGTTCATCGTTCAAGTGACGAATTGCACTGCGCCCGTCACCTTGAGACATAGTTGTTAAGTCTCATGTGCCTGTAATTTCACTTGCTCTCAAGGACTGCTGCCGGAACACACCGTTAGGTGCTTGGCGACAGATTTTCAACTTGAGGGTGGTCGCTAGCCAGGCGGGCATTCGCAAAAAGCCCTTCCACCATGCGGTGAAGCTCAAGCCCGCGGCGGGATTCGAACCATGGACCTGCTGCGCGGCAGTCCATAGCCAATGCCACTGAGCCATCACTGCGTTCGTTAAACGTTGCATAACAAGTTACGCCTCCGCGAGGGTCCAAATCCCGTCCTGTCGTGCTGGAGCTTACATGATCATAAACTCAAGGTTAACAAAACTAAATTTCTTAATTACGGTACCTAATTTAAATTGATTCTAATATCACATGTTGAAGAAGCAGTGACGGCTCAGTGGCATTGGCTATGGACTGCCGCGCAGCAGGTCCATGGTTCAAATCCCGCCGTAGGCTTGAGCTTCACCGCATGGTAGAAGGGCATGCCCGCCTGACTAGCGACCACCCTCAAGTAGAAAATCTGTCGCCAAGCACCTGCCAGTGTGTTTCGGTAGCAGTCCTTGAGAGCCAGTGAAATTACAGGCACATGAGACTTCTTATGAGACTCGTCACAAGTCGTGACTTGTGACGAAATGCATCTGTTATAACAGATGCATTTCGTGCCTATAGGCAGAGGTAAGATTGTTCCGTCACAATTACCTTAATAAAAAACATAATCGGCCACTAGAAAAGGTGATCATAACATACACCATTACGTTAAAACAAGTTTTCTTTTGTTTCAGAACATTGACTACCTTGCCGTGGTGTTCTACTCGCATCTCGTCTCTGTACTAATATCATTACTAGTTGAGATACCGGTGCAGAGATCAATCTCAATGTTTCTGAAAAACTGAAAAGTCCGTTGTTCTTGAGAATAATGTATAAAATATTAGAGATGTTATGGATATATTTCGGATCTGGATACGGATATGGATAAAGGAATAAAATTATATCGGTGTCGGATACGGTTACGGATATGTAACTATTTCGGATTATCCGTTAGTTTCGGATAGTTTCGGTTACGGATATTATATTCAAGACACAAATAGTATGTAATAATTTGGTTTTATTTATGAGTTCTGCCTAGTCTAGGTTATCACTTGGTATTATAATCAGTCATATAGGTACGTAATGATTATAGCGCTTATCGTCATTGGTTAAATATTAGTATTATTCGTAATATAAAACAATAGACATTAATCACAAACTATATATATATATATATATATATAAAATTCCTCAAAAAACTTACATTATAAACTTACTTAACTTACATTATAACGTTAATATTACTAATTATTATAAATAATTACGAGCGGAACCCACGGCTTGTGTATACCAGAGAGTTGAAATATTTAGAGTAGTTATATCCGAACACCACTGCTCTAAAAGCTTACTAGAATTTATTTTTACCTATATAAATACCTACGCACATGTATATGCAGTTTGTAATGACAAGAAAAGAACGTTCAAATATTATGCGTCATATCTGTTGTTAGAAAGATAAATAAGCAATTCGTGTTACCACCGAACCGCCACGAGACGTTCCGATCACCATTATGCTGCGATCTCTTTCACTCTCTCACAGCAAACGATACACATATCTCGCTCATCCATTTCATTGAGCTTCGTTCCTAAGATAAAACAAAATAACGATATTTTCTATTTCAACGATAAAAGCAATAATTACGCGTGAAATGAAAAAGTATTCCTATCTCTCACAGTGCCTGTATAATTGGTGCAGAGTCTAAAGACACAAGGAAGGTGTATTGTCCACAGATTATTCCGAAAAAACACGATTAGCGGCGATGTATTCACCGGACGCTCGGAAGTGTAAGACTGGTAGTGACTCAGGCAATTACCCTGAATTCGTCTAGTAAATACGGAGGGCATACAACTGATCTAGAGGTAAAAAAATCTTAGGTGTATACATGCAAAAGTGACTTAACCTGAGGACGAAACAACCGCACTAGCTACCGAGATCCAGAGCCATCAGCCGACGTCAACACCACCACATCTGGGACCTGGATTAGTGATTAATAAGGCCTAATTTTAAGTTTTATTTAAAATAAAAATGCTTGGAAAGAGTTGGAAAAAAGCTTTACACATTGCACATATTAACTTATAACCTATTAAATATGTGTGTGTGTGATAACATAAAGAGAGTTTTCTTTTTAAATATTTTTATGAGTAATGAAACCATCTTAGGTTTAACAAAGTATAAAGTTGCCTACTAATCATAGTTCTAATAGTCAAAACTGAGCAGAGGAAGATTATATTTAACAAAAAGCAACGTATCTTATATGTCTTATGGCCTGAAAGTCGATTCCTAAAGGGGTAATAAATTAACCCAGAAGCACTGAAAAGCTGCTCACTCGGTCAGTGGGTGCAGAGAGGTACTAATTTACTTAAGTTATGGTACTTGGTATGAATTCTACACCTTGTAAGCAGATCTTCTGTGAGTGACAGTATTTTCTCTCTTCAACGTTTATAAAAATCAATTTAATATCTAACATATGTAATACTTTCTTAAATAAAGTATCAACTCTGAAATTAAAAATTAACTACTTATAGAAAAAGGTTATGTTATGACTAGATATAACAAACAAACTGCAAGATTCAAATGCTGCGCGAGCGGTGAAACCAAAACTTGTCGTTTTATTTAGACTACGCACTTATACGAAACTATCCGAAATTTGTGAAACAGTTACACTACATACTTAAAAATAATACGGTTACGGTTATGAATATATTTTATTTCGGATATCCGAAAGTTTCTCTGAGCTCCATCACTGTTAAAAATGAACGAGTTCTTTTCAAACGTTCGACCTTTATAAAAGTTATTGTTACTCGTATATTATGTCAAATAATCGAATCGTACGGGTATGCCTAAGATATCCATAGATAATAATAGATAAAGTACCTATTCAATTTAGAAATTATAAACAGCACCCTTTACAACTCGACCTACCAATGACAGTAAAGTTAACGTAGTAAAAGAAGTTAACTTTCTAGTTGTTAGTATAGGACAATCATTTAAACTGGAAAACACATAGGTATAATGAAAGTAAATAATAAACTGTTAGTACTATCATCGAAAAAAAAAGCAATGAACGATTGTCACGGTTATGTTTAACCTCAATTGAGTTACGGTGTGATATTCTGGGGAAATTTAGTTGACATCGAATCACCATTTATTTTAAAGGTATTTTTAGACTAGAAATTACGGATAGTTTACGTGAGTTTTTTTTAAATAATTATATCTCTTACCTATACATATAATTACGAGATCTGTATGTTTGTTAAGTTGAAAAGGTTGTTTATCATACAATTAGTCAAACGATTTTTAATGCTATTCCGCAGGATCATACATGGTTTCATGAATAACCGTTCTACTGTCTCTAACCTTACAGTATTTACTAACTACGTGTTCCAGAGCATGGATGATAAAAAAGTATTTTTTTAAATCAAAGCAATCGAAGACTGTCATAAGATTCAAGAGGACCTTAACCGCACTTACATAATTATTATATTACGAATAGAATTACTGTAAACACTGCTAAATGCTTACAAATATCTTTTACGCGAAAACAAAAACCAATTAATTTCACCTATTAAATTAATAATACTACTATAAGTAAAGTTAGCTCAGCAAGAGATTAGGGTATTGTATTAGATTCAAAACTGACTCTGGAAGAACATATAGATACATAAAGCGAGTATGCAATACTTAAGCTGCATAAAAGTATTGTACTACAATTATGTCCGAAGCGTGTTAGAGTACGCTTGTAGCATCTGGTCACCTTGTTATATATACATACTAAAAAAAATATGTAGGTACATACTCAAAAAAATTTATTAATACAAAAGTAGTTTCTTAATCTCATAAATTTTAAAGACAATAGAACTTTTGAGACCTATTTGGATTTTGGAGGCTTGTAAGTATTTTGGAATGGAGACCTTAGAGCAAAGACGTAGGATAGTAGATAGGATAGCAGTATGATATCATACTGTTGCACGATATATTAAGCGGTAAAATGGATTGATCTGAACTCTTATCCTGTCTAGATTTCCAAGTACCTCCCCGCCGTACTTGCCATACACAGTTACTTGACGTCCCCCTTGTCAGCACAAACTATGACCAAAATTCAGTGTTATGTCGCGCAGCCCGAACTTATAATAAGCATTATTCTAACTTACTTATTTTATTACCTTAAGGTAATAAAATAAGTCCAAGCCATGTTAAAAAAAAAAATCACCTCACACAAACTTTAGTTCAAAGTGCGTCGTGATACATTTACACCAACGAACAGGAAAGAATCAGAGTATTTAAAGCATGCACGAGGGGATGTCATTGATGAAAATTACCAAAATAAGAGGGCCAAGAATTGTACCCTGTGGGATCTACGATGGAATGGGTGGCGGAGCTGACGCATACCCAATTAAGACTATAGTTTGGCATCAATAGTTACCGTACGAAGTAAATTACCTGAGATCGCCTCGTATCTCAGCTTCTTGGAGATTCGTGTGAAGAATAATGTAAATGATTCGATCGGAAGCTTTGCTGTATTTTATATAGAAAGCAAGAACTTGGCCACCCGAATCCATGTCAGCAGTAACTGAGTCAATAAATATCATGATTTGTAGTAGTTTACTTACCTCTAAGAAACCCATCCTGTCATGGTACAAAAGTGTTTTTCCCTCATAATACAACTAGTTGTGCATGCTGATTGGTCCATAAGGAACTCATGTTTAAGAATTGAACACTTGTTCATGATATCTTCAAAAATGTTTGCTAACACGCGAAGCTTATCTGTCTACAGTTACAAATATCTCGTTTAGGTCAAGTTTTGAATAGTCCGAATTCCAAATAAAATACGACCTCCTAGTTTCTCGAGCGACATCCAAAACACGTCGACGTACTTATAGACGCTCGTTCCACTACGATCCCCTATTTGAGTCCCCAAGGTGACTGTAGAACACTCACTATTTCACTACAGTACCCTATTAAGGGGACTCAACTAGTACAAAGAAATGCTAAGTCTTGTCATACAATTTTTTTTTAATGGAATAAAAAAAGGTCTCAAACTATTGATATACAGATCGTACCGGTACTCCACGTAGGCGTACCGTAATATCGTTTTGCAGTTTTGCACATACGGCGACCGACCTCCAAAGGCCCATCTTCTAATAGGCAATGATACCACGGTTAGTAGAAATCAGCATTTTCGTAGTACCATTGTCTCAATGGTACTACGAAAAAACTGAAAACTATATTATAAATTAAATTTGCCGTGGTACCATCGAAGGAACTATCTAATGGTACCACGGCAAAGGAGCGAGGCTAGGTGAAAAACATTTAAGACTATAAAAGCCGGTCCGTCTGTTTACTGGCAACCAAATGATAATGGCCAGTAGTTAGGTTAACATGTCAAAAAATGCGGATCAGCATTGGTAACCGCACAAACAGACAATATCCTGCACTTACTTAAAGGACGATATTATCTCAGAAAGCACCATAATGTTGGAAAGAGTTCAGCGTAAGTTTGCCAGGTCCCTCTACAAGATGTACGGTCAAATTCAAATTCAAAATCATTTATTCAATTTAGGCGTCTACGACGCTCTTATGAAGGTCAATTACAAATTTTAATATTGAAATATTCTACATTGTACTGCCACGTTCAGCAAAAAAAATTTATAGAGCCACTGCGAGAAGAATGGGCAAGAAACTCGGGGCCATTCTTTTAAACATCTTTTAACAATGTGTTATATACCTACAATATAATATGACTATTACAATATTTGTTCAAATTACGTAGGTGACAGGTGACAGCTTGGCAGAGGCGGAACTTTCCAAGCATCTTTGTCGTATAAGTAATCACAAACTTTGTAGTATGATTTCTTAATCAAAATATTTTTCACTTGCAACTTGAATTTTCCGTCTGTGAGCAATGTAATATGTTTGGGAATTTTATTATAAAACCGAACACAATTACCTAAAAAGGACCTTTTATTTGTCTTTGCTAGTCTAAAACCTGGTACTGCTATTTTATATTTATTCCTAGTGTTGTAATCGTGGTTGTCACTATTTAATTTAAATTTACTCAAATTTTTCCGAACATACATAATATTTTCAAATATATACAGACTCGGTAAAGTTAATATATCAATTTCTTTAAAAAGATCCCTTAGAGATTCCATATGATCCATTTCATATATGGCTCGAATTGCACGCTTTTGTAAGATAAAGATTGTTTCCATCTCAGTAGCAGCTCCCCACAGCAATACACCATACGACATAATACTGAGGAAGTACGCGAAATAAACTAGCCGTGCAGTAGCTACGTCTGTTAACTGTCTTATCTTACAAACTGCATATGCAGCAGAACTAAGTCTTCCGGCTAGATCATGTATATGTGGATCCCACTGTAAAGTTGAGTCCACTTTGATTCCCAGAAAGACTGTCGCTTTGTCAATAGAGTTTACCTAAGCCAAGCTTAATGTTTGGTTCAACATAAGGAACATTTGGTAAAGAAAACATTTGGTCTTTTTTGAATTTAAGAGAAGATTATTAGCGGCGAACCATTCAGAGATCATAGATAACACATTATTTACATGAATGAGTTCACTATCTTTCCTATCTACTTTAAAAATCAGAGAGGTATCATCTGCGAATAAAACAATATCGCAGAAATATTTGACCATGCAAGGCAGATCATTAATATACGCTAGGAACAGAAAAGGTCCCAAAATTTATCCCTGCGGTAAACCTATTTTACCAAAGACCCGGAAGAAGTATTGCCATTTACTCCAACCATCTGTAGCCTGTCTGACAGATATAACTCTATTAGATTCAAAGCTTTTCCACGCATACCAGAGTGCAGTGTTCTACACAGTCGAATGCCTTGGAAAAATCACAAAATACGCCAATAGCATCATGTGAACTCTCCCAGGTTTCAAGTATATGTGACATCAATTGAACACCTGCATCTGTATTGGATCTGCTCTTAGTAAAACCATTCTCATTCAATATATTTAGAAGCGCTCGTAGCGAAGTTTGCTTAGCCATTCTGAATCGATCAGCAAAGTTAAGCAACGTCCGCCGCTGTCATGACTTGGATGGGTGACCGCTGGTGACATTACTACAGAGCGCTTCCGTGCTTCGGAGGGCACGTTAAGCCGTCGGTCCCGGTTGTTGTCTTAGGATAGCAGTCGTTACAGCATGGTGGTAGGGCACTTTGCAAATGCCCGCCTGGCTAGCTACCACCCTCAAGTTGAAAATCTGTCGCCAAGCACCTAACGGTGTGTTCCGGCAGCTGTCCTTGAGAGCCAGTAACTCTAGGTTAGTCTGAACAACATCATCGACCACATCATCACTTACCATCAGGTGAGATAGTGGTCAAAGGATAACCTATCAGACAGAAAAAAAAAGAAAAAAAAATGCTCATTAAAATGAGATGAAAGTTGTTTGAGCATAATTTTTTAGGTTACTACCCCTTTCCTTTTCCCATCCTTGTTTGTCTCCGGTATGGTAGGGCTTGTTACTTTAGAGCGCAGGCGCAAGCTTCTCCTGATTATGCATTACTGTATGTTGTTGCGCAATTCAGTAGATAATCCCTCAGCACTATCTCGAGTAAGCTATTATGTTCCACAAAACTACACTAGCGTAGGTAAGCGTCGTCGGCACCATCTGTTGGCGTTTTCTAGCAAGTTACGCACCCGATATGCCAATAATGCGCCCACGGCAAGGGCAGTAAACCTTATCAACTGTTTCGTCAACGAGGTCCAAAATGCCGACATCCATGTTGATTCCCTTGGAACTATTTATAAGCATATTATGTTTTGTTTAAAATTGTAAACGTTTTGGCTCCTTAGCTGTAAGTTTACTTTTTGTAATAAATAATAATAATAAATAATTGGTAGTATTTTTTGTTGTTTGACTACAGCAAAAAATACTACCAATTATTTATTTATTATATATTTAACTCTCTTATAAGTTGAAATAATAAACAGTAATTATTATTTTACACAAGTTTTTATTTCTTTATCTGATTCTACGGACAGTACAAAAATTGTTTAAAAAAACATACCTATTTATAGAATACATTATTGCTTTTTAATAGCACGCGTTGGTAACTACATGAACACAATATTGTTATTTTTTAATGCATAAATAAAATGTGGTTATAACACTTAATTAAGAAATTATATTTTATAGGCTTGTTTTACATTTATCATAGCAGGTTGGATTATTGACGCAATAAACACGACGCAAATATTCTATACCTAGGTAGATATCTTTCAGTATAAAAATGCACGCCGCTCCAATATAATTACCCCTACATGTAGAATGTATAGAAACAATACACGTAACTTCGACAGTATCATTGGCTCTTCAGTTATATTGGTGTGTGTGCAAGTGCGGAGAATGTGTCCCGAATTCACAGTAAAATCGCTACACGCACACATTCAAATAATAAAGTTTAGTAGACGGGCGTGAATTTTTAGACCACTACCTATTGTTTTAAGACGCAGAAATATCCAAGCTGAAGTAATTAGTGAATAATAAGAAATATTTTATTAATATTTAAAAAAAAAACATTACATTAATTTTTAATAAAACATTTGAAAAATATTTTAAAAAAAATATCTAGTGACAATTCCGCCTAATTTTCCTGTGATGCCAACGTGACGTCACAAACGGCACGCAGCCAAACCGGAAGTTTTCGACGCATGTCGCTTCTATACAGAGCATCCTCAGGAGGTCTTGACTCATCGAGCGCACGATTGAGACATAATTTCTGTAGTTTTTAAGTGTTTTATCAAAATATTAATTTAATGTTATTTTTCAATATTTTTTTTATTATCGAATATGGATTTCTACAAATTAAACACCTGAATCTATTCATTATAATTAGTGAATCCGAGACCTACACAGAATGGACTTCACAACGACTTCACTTGCGACAATTGTTATAAATAATAACGACAAAATGGTTGCAAATTCTTACATTTAGCTTTACTGCATTTAAATTTATGGTTATTGCAATAGTATTTGGAAAATGATACTAAAGTAAGCACCAGTTAATTGGATCGAATTTAATCATAAAATAATATACACGAAAAAAAATTAGGTTAAAATAATTTTACAGATCACAAGTTTCCCTAAAAATCAGTGCATTTTGAGATATTTCCCAACACCTTAACAATGTCATACATACAAATTTCTACTGGCAGCTGTGTATAAAAACAGCTGTTTTTTTTTCTTACTGTAACCTTGGCTTTATACAGAACTCGTTGGGTGGTAAAGCACGTCAATCGGAAATTTTAAAATATAAATACTGTTTTGCTTTTGTAACTAGTTTGGGTAACCCAGAGCTTAAAATTGGGGTCCTAAAAGCATATTGCTCATAATATGAGAAATCATGAGCACAATTACTGCTAAAACGGTCCAAATATAATAAAATACGTTTACCCGTAAAATACTTTGTTATGGTTACTATTAAAATTTTATTGAAAATGAAAAATAATATTATGTAATATAATTAATATTTAGAGTTTAATCAAGTAGAACAGTTATCCGGACTAGCTACAAAATTAAAATAGTATTTTTTTTGTTACCCGCGAGACGTGGCCGTTGTTTTCGTATTTTTTTTTATAATTTATTGTTACTAGAAAAAAGTTACCTATTTAACGCTTACTTAATGTGTGTTCCTAAATAGCAGCCTGATTGGTTTTTATGCGGATGCGAAACGATCTAAATCCGCACTATTTATTTGACAATTTGACAAATCACTATCGCCACGATAATCCGCTTTGCTGAGGCAGGCGCATTCCGAGACTGCTTTCAACTGCTGAGACATATTGTATATTGATTTAATTGTCAAACTAGGTTTAAATATACATATCAAACTATGCGGATTAAGTTTGTGTCGGCTTCAACAAAGCGGATGGTCTTCATCAAAATGTCAAAAGATGCGGACCACAATTGGGATCCGCATAAAAATCACAATAACCCGCAATCTACAATTAAAAGCCGATATTACCCCAGAAAAACATCTTAACATCTTATGTCAGTATTTTTTTCTAATAAAGGAAATCGAGTCTGCTTTGAAATTTAAAAAAAACGTATTTACTGCAAGTATATCTATATTTTGGATTTTGGTGTACACTACGGAAATAGTTCCGACATATTTAGCCGAGACAAACGACAATATCTCCAATTCATAAAGGTACTCGCCCACGCACATGAAATCGCGGGCGGGTCAAGTAAAGTTTCTAATCGATAATGTGAGGAAGTTATCCGAGATAGTATCGGCTTTTACATAGTGTGTATATTTGAGCTATCATTCCTTAGAACATAGTGGGCACGCGAGAGTGCCCATCGGGTCCCAGGCGGGGAGTACTACAGCCTCTTGTTTGAACACTTCTAGGACGTTGTCGGGCACGTATTTCTTATCTACTACCACCTGTAAGATATAAAATTATATTAATGACAATGTGAACCACCGAATGCACCTTTTTTGTCTATACGTAACAGCTGTCAAGATGTAGTGGTATTTTGAAAATGTCAGACTGATTTTTTAAAAACTAAAAACATGTATTGTATCAGCCAGATCAGCCAGATTGTCTCGTTTTTTTATTGCTGATAGGCTAGCATTTGACCACAATCTTACCTAAGTAATTATGTTGATCGTAAATCGTATTACTAAATATACTTTGTAAGATTTTATTTATAGATTAGTTATTAAGTTATACATAATTATGATAATCATAATATGTTTTCAATATCACTAGCTGTCATGTATGTCATTTATGATATTTATAAATATACTATTTCTAATTATATTATGTAGCAACCATAAAACTGCGATCTCCAAAGTGCCTGCCAAGCGTTGAATGGCAACCCTCCCCCTAGGAGGAGGCTTTGCATGGTGGGAGGGCGTTTTCCGAATGCCAGCCTGACGAGCTACCACCCTCAAGTAAAAAATCTGTCGCCGAACGGAAAGCACCTAAAGGTGTGTTCGACACGTGTCCTTGAGAGCTAGTAATTCTAGGTTACCCTGGAAACGACACCTTTGACCACATCATCACTTACTATCAGGTGAGATAGAGGTCAAACAAAGGCTAGCCTATAAATAGAAAAATATTTGATGAGAACTATTTGAAGGACACTGGCCTCTTTGGTGACGTGGCGAAAGCACTGCTTTGAAATTTCGAGGTTCTGCGTTCGATTCACGAGTCGGACAATTATTGAGGTTTACTAACGAAAAAAATTTCAATACATAAATTCTGTTTTGGTGTTTTACTGAGTGTACTACAGAGTGTTTGCCGATGACTTTCATGATCTCATTCTGCCTTCCACTTTTTACCATCGGGATCCAGACGCACAGATAATAATCCCAACCCAGTTGACATTTCAGCTCTTCGCCAAAAACGCTTCGAAGCATGCGCGCAACTAGGGAGTGGAACTGGTAACCGGCGCGGGCGGCTGTATTTTCCCGAATTTCTTAAGAGTAAGAGCGAATAGGCTTCTTCTGGGCAAGCTCGCTCTACTCTAGACTACATCTTCGCTTCCAAAGAAAGATTGTTGTCAAGAACTTGCAAAAAAAGAATGCGCTCGGTAGATAGCAACATACCCACTCATATTACAGTGATATGTCATAAAAGCATATCTATTGATAAACATAGGTAGTTTTAAACGCCGCGTCCGATGCCTTCAAAAAAGATATCTCTTCTTTGATCCCCAAAGAAGAGATTTTTTTTTTGATTACTGTACCTTAGCCGCTATGAAGCGCTCGTAGCGAAGTTTGCTTAGCCATTTTGAATCGATCAGCAAAGTTAAGCAACGTCCGCCTCGGTCATGACTTGGATTGGTGACCGCTGGTGACATTACTACAGAGCGCTTCCGTGCTTCGGAGGGCACGTTAAGCAGTCGGTCTCGGTTGTTATCTAAGGATGGCAGTCGTTATAGCATGGTGGTAGGGCATTTTGTGAATGCCCGCCTGGCTAGCTACCACCCTCAAGTAGCAAAATCTGTCACCAAGCACCTAACGGTGTGTTCCAGCAGCTGTCCTTGAGAGCCAGTAATTCTAGGTTAGCCTGAACAACATCTTCGACCACATCAGGTGAGATAGTGGGCAAACGCTAACCTATCAAGCAAAAAAAATAATAACAAAATGTCATCTATTTGGTAAGTGAAGTTCAGTTTCATTAACATTCAATATCTACAATAACTCTCAGAACCTGAAATAGCTATCATGGTCTTCTGACGGAACACCTGAGACCCTGGTAGGGGCGGGCCTGACTTACATAAATATTAACTACTCCGTGCTTTGCGAGCTGAAGTGCATCTTATTCCTTCGTAGCTAGAGTCGCTTATTTATTGTAATGGCTTTGTGGAGTGATACTTCTGGTAATTTATTCTGTGTCAGTGGTGAGCATATAATATATCATATTATGACATACCTCAAACACGAATTCCCTGAACCAAGGCTCGCTGAGCAGCAGATATCCTTTGTCATACTCCTTATCGCTGTACGAGTTCTCCACCCGGAACTTTGTAGGGTTTCCTTGTTCCTGGAAAATGGGACACAGCACTCGTTGAGATGGATATTAAAGTATTAAGCGGGACAATAGAGATTTATACAGTTTTATTACACGACTGTCCACAAAAAGGAATGTTATGTTTTCAGGGATAATGTATGTATGTATGTTGGTGAGTTTCTTTATTCCACCTTTACTTCCAAACGGTCTTGTCGATTTCTATGTAAGAGATACCGTTAGATTCGTCTTGACAGTGCAAGTGACGCAAGGTACATAATTTAAAAAAAACTGGCGGTTTTAAGACGCCTTATTGTGAGATGATTTTTTTCTTCTTCAAAACCGTATCGGGTATCAAAATGAAGTGCTTATATAAATAACGTATGCGATCCATAAATATAAATAACGTGCAATTTTATGTTCAATGGAACGACAAAATGCCAAACAAAATAAAAACCCAACTGCAAATTATTTAATTGTTTTTTTTTTTACCTTTTTAATTAATTTATACTTGGCAGCTATTATTATTATTTACTGCTCTTTGAGCGCTTTGATCAGCCCATTTCGAGCGTGTTCAAAAACTTTCCGAGATGAATTGACAGCTACTACAGCACTGGTTGAAGTGCTTATAACGCTTACGAGTCCGACGTAATAGTGTGAGCATTGTCAAACAGCTGTCACCGTAATCATAATAAACAAAAAAGGTTGTCTGTTAGTCAACAAATACATATGTAAAGAAGTTCTCATACAGTTGGATTTCGGAGTCATCAAGTTCACAAACACGCGTATCTTCTAAATTCAATTAGATTACTGTAACAGCCGGATTGTCCACTGCTGAACACAGCCTCCCCTATTAAGGGGGTATCTGCCATAATCCCCACGCTTGGCAGGCGTCTTGGGGATCGCAGTGTAAGTTGGCAGTTCCTTAGAAGGCGCTGCTGCCCACCTTCCAGTATTTTTCCCTTAGTCGCCTCTTACGACACCCACAGGATGATATGGGGAGGTGCAATTCTAACCCGGCACCCCACCCGAGCCACACGAATTGAATTAGACACTTAGAAATGATCGCATCTGATTGGTCCGTCACAAGTTGTTGCGCGCCGCACGGTACACTTATTAAACCACGTAAGTTTTGCGTTCTGCTGTTTTTGAGCTTGACTTACATTTCCTTACATACTCGTATTTATTCGTAGCTGTTAGTAATTTAAAAATATGTGAATTATTCTACAAACAATACTTTCTAGATAGAGTTTAATTATTTTGGTTGAGAAAAATCTTACTGATGCCTTTTTATTTATGCCTGATAGGCTATAGCCTTTGACCACTATCACACCTGATGGTAAGTGATGATGTTGTCGAAGATGTTGTTTAGGTCAACATGGAATTACTGGCTCTCAAGGACAGCTGCCGGAACACACCGTTAGGTGCTTGGCGACAGATTGTATACTTGAGGGTGGTATCTAGCCAGGCGGACATTCGCAAAATGCCCTACCACAATGCTATAACGACTGCCATCCTAAAACAACAACCGGGACCGCCGGCTTAACGTGCCCTCCGAAGCACGGAAGCGCTCAGTAGTTAAGTCACCAGCGGTCACCCATTCAGCTCATGACCGAGGCGGACGTGGCTTAACTTTGTTGATCGGTTCAGAATGGCTAAGCAAACTTCACTACGAGCGCTTCAAAAATTAACGAATTGAAACCACGAAGTAATGTTTCGTTTGCGCTATTTTGTGCTTCAAAAACGTTCCGATAGGCTTATGAGTGTCAGAAATTTCGGTGCATTTATAATTTCGGAACCAAAGAGGATGTATGTTCGAATTGTATAATATAACTGTACTTATAATGTATGCTGAACTCTGATGTATAAAATGTATGCATTAAAAGCGCAAAACGGAATACGCCCTAGATTTGTTATTCGCGAGATTAAAATACTTTAGACTCGTTTTATGTATTACGAATTCGTTTGAAATTGATAATGTTTTCTAGCGACGAAAATGCGAACCCTAATTGGTTTCTATACAGGTGAACTATCAAAACATCTTTGTATATAACGACATGCATTTGGTCTCATGTGCCAGTACTTTCATAATATATATAATGGCTCTCACGGCTACCTTCCTCCATCGCAACTCTCGCCATCGACGGGGAGTCCATCCTCACACATTAAAACCAGAACGGTTTCGTACTGTGCGGGCTCAAAGGGGGTTCCTTCCGC
Source organism: Plagodis dolabraria (assembly GCA_963854805.1). Classification (NCBI taxonomy): domain Eukaryota; kingdom Metazoa; phylum Arthropoda; class Insecta; order Lepidoptera; family Geometridae; genus Plagodis; species Plagodis dolabraria. The sequence continues at coordinate 7,186,173 of OY978461.1, forward strand.
GGACGCTCCGATTGTAGAATGAGCTCCCCGCCGTGGTTTTCCCGATAGAGTACAGCATGAGGTTCTTCAAAAAGGGCTTGAAGAGATTTCTTCAGGGTCGGCAACGCGCGAGTGCTGCCCCTGGTGTTGCAAGCGCCCAAAGGCTACGGTAACTGCTTACCATCGGGCAGGCCGTACGCTTGTTTGCCACCTTAGTGATATAAAATAAAATGGACTGCCACCAAAAAAACACTTGCTCGTAAAGTGCCTCTTACGTAGGCTTATCGAAATGTGTTTTTTTTCGCACACGTTAGTTTTATAGTGTTTTTATAATTTTGTGATATAATGAACAATTAGCTCACACACTTTAATACACTTGTATTAAATATAGCCCGCGCGTATATGCGATTATCACGCAAAAACATTAACCTCTTTTTTCGCAGTTGCATAAAAACTATCCTATGTCCTTCAACGGGTCTCAAACTATTTTTATACCAAATTTCATCCAAATAGGTCCAATAGTTTTGGCGTGAAAGCGAGACAGACAGTGAGATAGACAGACAGTTACTTTTGCATTTATAATATTAGTATGGATGACACTCGTGCAACATTAATTATTCCAATCTCGTTTGTTAAAGCATGATGGTAGGGCATTTTGCAAATGCGCGCCTGGCTAGCTATCAAGTAGAAAAAGTAGAAAATCTGTCTACAAGCACCTAACGGTGTGTTCCGACAGCTGTCTTTGAGAGCCAGTAATTCTAGGTTAGCCTGAACAACATCTTCGACCACATCATCACATACCATCACGTGAGTTAGTGGTCAAAGGCTAACCTATCAGGCATAAAAAAATTTACTTTCTGGACTCATATCACAATGTACTATTTTTAATATGTCCAAGATAACGATGGCCGAACTTACGTCAGTGCCGACTGCTGTGAAGACCATGGCATGCGTCATGCAGGAGTCCCCGTACATAAGTCTGTTAGCTTTTGTCAATCCAATCTGCACTTCCGTGTTGAAAACCAGCTTGTAATCGTGTCTGAAAATATAAAATTTGGTTTCTAAGTATGCATCATTTGTATTTTAGTTGATCTCGTAGCGGAAGAGACATGTCCCTTTATGAAGTATTTCTCTTTATTTTGTTGTATTTCTTTCACTGCTGGATTAGACACGCTTTGATTCAGAATATATTAGTATTAGTACTATTTCATTTATTTATATGATATTAATATTCTATTTTTAGCAACCATTTACATATAATAATTTTTATTTCCATTTTTCCATTAGGGTCTTTTCGTCCCTTCAATCAAATCAAAATTTGGAGAATGTTTGCCATCGATTCATTGTTCACATATTAAACTATCAAATGAGATCTCTTTTGTATTGCTAGGACCTTCTACCATGAGTAAGTTATGCCTAAATGAGTACAGGAACCCTTGCTTCATCCAAAAGAAGAAAAAATAAGATGGCTAGCATTTTATTATGGCATGAAAAAATTACAATGCTGATGATATGTCCATAGTTTACCGTATATCATCCTTCTAAATGCTCGACACTAGTAACTGGACACATTGTATAGAGAGACACTTACGACAGGCGCACCAAATTAGGTAACAAGAAAAAATATATTGCGATATAGCGTGGTGTTAGAAATAAATCCAGCCAGCAATATAAAATAATTATAATATGCCCATGTCCTACGTAGACATTAAGTTGCGAAGCCACGAGGCTAGATTCGACGTATATCACCCTGTATAATACGCGGGCGTCACGTTTCAAACCACATTTCTTTTGTATAAGATTTCTTTTGACTTCAATCTCACCTTTATTTTTTTTTATGCCTGATAGGTTAGCCTTTAACCACTATCTCACCTGATGGTAAGTGATAATGTGGTCGAAGATGTTGTTCAGGCTAACCTATAATTACTGGCTCTCAAGGACAGCTGCCGGAACACACCGCTAGGTGCTTGGCGACAGATTTTCTACTTGAGGTTGGTAGCTAGCCAGGCGGGCATTCGCAAAATGCCCTACTACCATGCAAATTAATAGTCAGTGCTCATGTGGCCATTAATACGGCGCGAGTTACCACAGAAGTTAGCTGCACCATACGGATTCGATTCCCACTTTGAGTGCAAAATTGTTTACACGAAAAAAATTGTAAGTTAAATGATTGGACTTACGCGTCTAAGTCTTCCAGGCCGTTCTTCCGTTCGAACCTCTTGGACACTTCACACCCGAACCACACCGCCTCGCCGCCTTGGATGCTATCCTTCACAACTCTGCAACACAACAATTTGGTAAGCTAGATCAGTCAAGGTTAAGCTATTATTATTGGTATCGGGCAAGAATTGACCACAATCTCACATGAAGGAAAGCGACGATGTGGTCAAACTGGCTCTCAAAGACAGCTGCCGGAATACACTGCGCTTGTCAAAAGATTTTCGTCTTGAGGGTGGCAGCTGGCTAGGCGACTGGGAAATCACTGCTTCAATGTTTAAACAATAAGAATCGCACAGTGTCGCACCTATATCGGTAGCTCAGTTGGCAAAAGCCGGGAACAGATGTTGTCAATCACCGTGTACAGTTTTTTTAAATATTTATAGCCGACAGGCAATCCTTTAACCACTCTTACCTGACGGTAAGTGATGATGAGGTCGAAGATGTTGTTCAGGCTAACCTAGAATTACTGGCTCTCAATGAGAGCTGACAGAACACAACTTTCGGTGCTTGCGACAGATTTTCTTCTTGAAGGTGGTAGCTCGAGCAGCCCCAACACCGCCCTAAACCCATTGTTGGACGATTAGATATAATGCAACCTACTTGATGAGAGTCTCTATAGGCTGGTTGTTGTAGGCAGTCTGTCGGCCGCCGACTACGTTCCCGAGACAATGCAGCGTGTACAGATGCCCGAACGGGTTCGAAGGGCGCGGGTCGCTCACTAAACATACCTGAAACAATTTACCCACATTTTAATACAGGGTTATTGGTAAATGGATAAGATTGACTTCTGCTAGTCCTAACAAATATTTAGAGATGTTTTTTTATGATTTTTTTAAAATAGGGTATTCTTCCGGTTAGCCTGCGTGATGTTTGTGACGTCACGTAGATAACAGGAAAATTAGGCGGAATTGTCACTAGATATATAATTTTATGCTTTTTTAAGTGTTTTATTTAAATATAATTTAATATTTTTTAGGATACTTTTAAAAGTATTTGTTATTATTAAATATGGATTTCCGCAAAGTAACGCCTGAATCTATCCATTATTTTTTTAAAATCTGTTTTTGGCGGAATAAGCTAGAGGACCACTTGATGTTAAAAGACTCTTGTGCCTGTAATGTATTATTTCATATTTTTTATTACTTTGCTCTATATAAATATTCAAAACTCTATTCAAAGGGAGCATGGAGCGGTCCAGTGTAGCCGCGGCGGGCGCTCTTGGCTCGGGCATTTAAACACAAATACATATTATTATTATTATTTTTAAACAAAAAATATTATTCTCCAAATGTTTGTTAGGACTAGCAGAAGTCAAGCCTAAGAGGTTGTTAGTCATTAACCAAAAATCCCGAGGAGACAAAGTCTCAAGACCTGCTGTTAAGCTTCACCACTGTCTATTACAGATGCAGTGTTACCGTGCTCGTTCTGTTTGAAATTTCATTTTTAATCTAATATAATAAGACGGACTGCACTGCGCTCGTCAGGCGTTAGTTCTTGTGTCTAGTTCACCTAGTAATTTCACTAGCTACCGTGCCCTTTAAGGCTATACACAATAGTGTGCACACTAGTGCGTCGAGACTGAATTTGAGGCGGTGGTACCGACCATGAGGGACTCTTTCTAAAGTGACTTACCTGGAAAATCCTCTCAAAGTTTCAATATTGACTTTTGAGCAATACTCAAGCTAAAGCTCTTGTGTGTAATCTAAAAAAACTTTGTTGTAGTACACTAGTAGAAAGATTTCCATGCCTGATATTTTTCATTGCATACAAATTAAACATTTGTTAAAGAACTTTTGAGACGTAAGAAAACCAAACTCACCCTTTTACTAAGCTGTAAAACAGTTTTAGTACTCGCAATTGAACTTTCGTCATATTTTTCAACTACATTGAAATTATGGCGGATGTATTTATTGAACAATTCTACTCTAGAAGAAATAAAGTTCTACCCTTCAAGGGAAACTCTACCCTTCGGTATCACGCGGAACTGATATCGTCCATTTACGAATGAGATTCGATTGTTATCATTGTCTATGATGCGCATAGATTTAACTCATTGTGGTACTCGGTGATAATTGTGGTACTCGGTGATTTTAACGGTCACCATGCCGATTGGTTAGGATCCCGTAAAACCGATCATGCAGGGAGAGCTGCTCACGAACTCGCACTCACCTATGGTCTTTCTCAGCTTGTGACTGGAATTACTAGATTGCCGGATGTTCACAACCACGAACCCTCCTTACTCGACCTGATAATGACTACACGTCCAGCCAATTACCAGGTAGCGGTAAATGCACCGCTTGGTTCATCAGACCACTGCCTGGTACGAACAACTGTGCTGACAACTCTACCTGACGCTGTACCTCTCAGAACGCGTCAGGTGTGGCATTATCAATCTGCCGACTGGGATGGGTTGCGTGAGTTTTTTTCTTCATATCCATGGCTTCAGTTATGTTATGCATCAGATGATCCTTCCATCTGTGCTGACTCTATTGCTGACGTCGTACTCCAAGGAATGGAATGTTTCATTCCTAATTCCAAAGTGCGCGTAGGCGGCCGTAGTCAGCCGTGGTTCAACAGGTCTTGCGCCGACGCTGCAAAAGCCAAGCTTGCAGCTTATAAAGCCTGGGCTGCGGCGTCGAAGGACAAAGATCCAAGAACTGATGAGTTCAAGAAAAAACTGAATGCCTCTTCCAGATCAGCTAAGAAAACTGTTAATCGAGCAAGGTGTGCCCACATAAGCCGGATCGGCGATCAGTTAGCAAGTCACCCCTCTGGCAGTCGTGCTTTCTGGTCGCTAGCAAAGGCTGCAGAAGGTAATTTTTGCCGATCTGCTCTACACCTTTACGCAAACCGGATGACTCCTTGGCCCATAGCGCAAAAGAGAAAGCCGATATTCTTGGTTCTCTTTTTGCCTCGAACTCGACCCTTGATGACGGGGGCGCAGTGCCTCCCTCACTGCCTAATTGCTCATGTTCGATGCAGAAGATTCGCATCACGCAGGCGGCTGTGCGGAAGGTGAAAAAAGACTCTTGATGAAAGGAAGTCGAGTGGGTCGGATGGTATTCCGGCCATCGTATTAAAGAAATGCGCACCGGAACTGTCTCCCGTCCTATCGCGTCTATTCTCTCTTTCCTACAATTCTGGTATCGTGCCGTCTAGCTGGAAAATAGCCCATGTCCACCCTATTCCGAAAAAGGGTGACGGTTCTGACCCAACAAATTACAGGCCTATAGCGATTACCTCTTTGCTCTCCAAAGTGATGGAGCGAGTGATTAATTCCCAGCTCTTGAGGTACCTAGAGGAACATCAGCTGATTAGTGACCGCCAGTACGGCTTTCGTCACGGTCGATCTGCTGGTGATCTTCTTGTGTGCCTCACTCACCGCTGGGGAGAGGCCATCGAGAGTAGAGGCGAAGCTCTTGCAGTCAGCCTTGATATCGCAAAAGCCTTTGATCGGGTCTGGCATAGGGCGCTTCTAGCAAAGTTACCTTCCTACGGCGTACCAGAGAGGCTTTGCACGTGGATTGGCAATTTTTTGCATGGTCGCTGCATAAGATCCGTCGTTGATGGAGCTTGTTCAGAGACCATGTCAATTAATGCTGGAGTTCCACAAGGGTCTGTGCTATCGCCCACACTATTCATCTTGCATATCAATGACTTATTGCAAATAAGTAATATTCATTGTTATGCGGATGATAGCACTGGCGATGCCCGTTATTTAGGCCGTGCAAATGCTCCTATATCTGAGTTGACGAAGGAGAGAGCAGAGCTTGTGTCTTCTGTTGAGTGCTCCTTAGAGCAAGTTACTGACTGGGGTAAGCGAAACCAGGTGCAATTTAACCCCTCGAAGACTCAAGCCATCGCGTTCTCTGCCAAAAAAAGCGCATTTAACCTCACTCCACGTTTTCAAGGCATTCCCCTTACCTTGACGAACAACATTGGCATTTTGGGAGTCGACATATCTGGCGAGGTCCAGTTTAGGAGTCATTTGGAGAGCAAAGCAGGACTAACTGCTAAAAAACTCGGTGTACTCAATAGAGCCAAGCAGTACTTCACGCCTAACCAACGCCTCTTGTTATACAAAGCGCAGGTTAGGCCGCACATGGAGTACTGCTCTCATCTCTGGAGCGGTGCACCGAAGTATCAGTTAGACCCACTAGACTCCTTACAGAGAAGAGCCGTCAGACTTGTCGATGACCCAAAATTGACCAACAGGTTGGAATCGCTGAGCGTACGTCGTGACGTTGGCTCGCTATGCCTGTTCTACAGGTACTATAACGGGGAATGCTCTGAAGAGATTTTTGACCTCATTCCTCCTTCACGCTTTTATTACCGAACTGGCCGCTATCGTCAGAAGGGCCATCCACACATTATAGATACGTGGAAGTCTCGCACTACCCGATTTAATCGTCTGTTTCTGCCACGTACCTGTAAGTTGTGGAATGCTCTTCCCCCTGAGGTTTTTCCTCAGGTCTACAACCTAAACCGCTTCTAAAGAGGCGTGAATAGAGTCCTTTCACTCAATGGTAGGCAACGCACCAGTAATGCTGCGGATATTACGGGTGTTCATAGGCGGCGGTGACCACTTACCATCAGGTGGACCGTCTGCTTGTTTGTCACCTTTTGTATAAAAAAAAAAAAAAAAAAAACTCCTTTTCTTTGTTTTAGAAGTCAAATTCAAATTATTGTAATAAATAATAAATAAAGTTGATAATGAATAAATTCAGGCGTTACTTTACGGAAGCCCATATTTAACAATAACAAATATTTTTTTTAATATTTATACATCAAATTAATATTTTAATAAAACACTTAAAGAATACAAAAATATATCTAGTGACAACTCCGCCTAATTTTCCTGCTAAACCGACGTGACGTCACAAACGCCACGCAGCCAAACCGGAAGAATTTTTCGACGTGTTTCGCTTCTACACGAAGCATCCTCAGGAGGTCTTGACTCAACGAGCGCACGATCGAGAAAGATTTTTTTATTTTTTAAGTGTTTTATTAAAATATTAATTTGATGTTTAAATATTTAAAAAAATATTTGTTATTATTAATTAAAGTTGAACTGGCCGGTCAGCTCTCCATAAAAACGTCGTAGGGTGATCACTCCCTCATTTGAGATTTTAGGTCCAGAATTAAGCATAATACCGATTGATCTCATCATTATCTATGCTTGTATAATGCCGAAACATTAGAAAGATAATAAAGTTGAAAGTTACGAAAACTTTATATGAAAATATTTCGAAGCTCATCACTCTCAAGTTATCATTATCCTTTAAACAATTTCGGCATCATACAAGCATAGATAATGACGAGATAAATAGGTATTTTGCTTGATTCTGGACCCAAAATCTCAAATAAGGAAGTGGACGTTTGTATGGAGAACTGACCGGCCAGTTCACCCTTAATAAAGAACTTTTTTTTTATACTGAACTGGGTAGCACTGGACCACTATCACACCTGATGTTAAGTGATGATGCGGTCGATGATGGAGCGCGCTTACCCAGAAGATACCTGTTCACTCGCGTTTTGAAGACCCCCATATTGTACTTAACCGGAAACACAGACTCAGGCAGGGTATTCCATTCCCTGGCGGTTCGTATAATGAACGAAAAAGCAAATCGCTTTGTTCGAGCAAATGGAATATCTACCATATAGCGGAGTCGCTTCCCTTTCCCTGGATGTCCGGTTTTAGATGGGGATGACTTGTGACACTTGAAACGTTCTGCGCCCTGCGGCGCGGTCAATTCGAACGCAGCCCGCATCCTGTGTGAACTGACAGTTATCTGTCAGCGATCGGAGCAGGGCAATTGGTAAACGGGTAAGGCAAACAGCGGCCATTTTACAATTGGTTGTGTGTTATGGCACGAATAGAATAGAATCGGTGACGAAGCCACCGATGTACTTGTAGATTTGTACCTGAAGTGCGGAGTGAGCCAGGCTTGACAGTTACTTAAGATCAAACTTTTGCATTGAACTAACATACCTTGTCGTCTACATTGAAAATAGGACGGACGTGTTGATTGTAGAACTCTTGTGGTGTTAAAGATCCGAAACTCTTGTACGCCTTCTCTTTGTTGTAGTATTCGAAGTTAAACTTTTCTGGTGGGGTACCTGAAGGACAATAATATCGTATGTTTTACATTACTTAAATTATCAGATTGAGATTAAAACTAATTAGCGTTGCATGTTTTTAGGTTACCGTATTAGAAAGCGAGAGGCTTCTAACTAAGCTTCGGCGGTCCACTAGAGCTGAATGAGGAAGATGAGCCGTATAAGGGGTAAAAATCTACCAATAGAATTACTTATTTTTTCTAGCCTTGCTGAGAGCAGCAATATACATTAAAAAGTCAACAAAATAGGTATATACCTAAAACATCTTGTACAACGCCGTCCATTGTGTAGACCATCGACGGCGTTATACAATATGTTGTAAGCAAATATATTGATTTCCTGCTTGTTACATATTAGTATGCGGGTTACCTTGTATGTTTATGGCCAGAAAGGGGTTTATTCTATACCCTTGAGATTCAATAAAGAAAGTGATAATATTTAAAGCAACTTTAAAATACAGGTACTGAGCTATTATTAAAAAAGAACATGAAATGTAATAAAATGTGGTATACTGAATATTTAAGTATAGTTAATTACGGTGCCATTATTAATATTGATAGTATAAATTTGAAGTCGAATATTTAATGGGTATGGAATAAAAATGTTTTAATATTGTTATTAATATTATGTAACAATAAATTTAGCGTAAAATTCGGCCACAAGCAATAAACCAGCAGGGCGATCACGTATCTCTGTGGCTATCAGAAAGTTGATGCTATCAAAGTTTTGTAGCAATCGATATTTTGCGATCACGTATCTTGTAGCAATCAAATATTAATTTGTATCTATCGATAAATTGCAAAGTGAAGTTGATGCGAATCATTGGCTATCTGACCAATTTAAATGGCACCATCTAATATGAATGTCAAAATAACCAAGTCACAACTTTATCCAATACGTATAAGTTCAATTTTACGTGATCGCTATTTCATACAAAACAGTTATGATGCTATCGATAGATAAAAGATACGTCAACTGTCATTTTTGATTGTTGCAATCAGAATTAATTGCTACAGAAGATACGTGATCGCCCTGCTGATTTAACAAAATGTGTATCAGGCAGCTAATGCAATCAAATATAGCGCAGTACGTATAGTTTTGTAGGGTCGGTGTTATACGGAGGGCGCAAAGCTTGTTCTGCCACGCTTACACAGGGCATTTAGTGATTGAGTCAGAAAGTCAAAGTCCTTTTATTGATAAATGCATATTTACAAGTCATTTTGGAAACTAAATTATAAATTAACAAAATACATATTTCAAAATACATTTTTACTTAACACTAAATTAACCCTTACTTAAAATCTTAAGAAGGTAACAAATTATATAATATATATATATATATGTATATATACACAGTAATGTTACTAACTTCCTCTTAATTATTTACATATAATCATTGGTATGACATACGTTTAGTACCATCAAAGTTTAAAAACTCTTCGAAACTATAAAAAGTCTGCTCGATGAGCCAGCACTTCAATCTGTATTTAAAGCTACCGGTACTTGGTGCGTCTTTTACGATATCCGGTAGGTGATTAAAGACATCTGGACCTGCATAATGTGTCAATCTACCTGTTTTGACCAGGGAGTGGGGAATCTGCGTTAGCCTACTTCCATGGCGAAAATTATAAGAGACCGAGTCGTTGCGCCTTGGGTATACGTTGTAATTCGTTTTAACGTACATTGCGACCTGATATATTAAGATGGCAGGCAATGTGAGAATACCAAGTTGCTTGAAGTAGGGCTTGACGGAGGTGTAGCGCGAGACTCCCACGATGGCTCGCACAGCACGTTTCTGCGATCGGAACGCGCGCTCCCAGTCGGCAGCACGCCCGCACAGTTCCGCGCCGTACTGCAGCCGCGAGTGCACCGTGGCGAAGTAACAGGCGCGCGACACCTCCGTTGATACAACTCGGGACACTCGCCTGAGTGCAAAGCACGCAGCACTTATTTTGCCACACAGGGTGTCTATGTGGTTTTCCCACGTCAGACTTCTGTCGATCTCGAATCCTAAAAAGGTTGTGCTCCCTACCTGCTCTGTGAGCCCTGTGCGACACCCATTGTTGCTGATAGTGGGTCTGATTTATCACCTGTTTCGACGACCTGAGACCGATCTCGCATCATATCCGTGAGTACCGCAAAAGCATTCCCAACGATTCCATAGTGCTTCAGCTTGACTGCGAGTACCTGGTGGTCCGCTACGTCAAAGGCCTTGGAAAGGTCGCAGCACAAGACTGCAACTTGTTGTCTGCGTTCGCGAGCGTCCAAGATACGCCGTACCACCTCGCGAGTCAGGGATGTAGTGGATCTTCCCATACGGTAGGCATATTGGTGCTCGGAGAGCGCTTTTGTGTCCGTCAAGTACGCGATCAGCCTAGCACTCAGACCGTTTTCGAACACTTTGGCAATAGCGGGGATAATGGAGACCGGTCTGTAAGCGTCCATATCGTCTCGCTTGCCCTTGCCCTTAAATATAGGGGATATTTTCGATATTTTAAGGGGCGTGGGGTACACGCCTTCCTTTAGGCATTTATTAAAAAGATTAGTTAAAATAGGCGCAAGTGGTTCGATGGCTGTTCGTATGAGCTCCATGGACATTCCATATACGTCCCTAGATCTTTTAGGAGGAATACGGGTCATAACGATTCGGAACACTTCTTCGCTGGAAAAGGTGAGTAGTCTTAGCAAGCGATCAGCTGGCCGACCAGCAGCCCATAAAGTGCGTTGAACTGCAGCTACGTCTGCTTTCGGAGCTCCACAAGCTAGCGCAGCGTTTATGAACCTCAAATTCATGGCATTAGTAGCATCCTTTGGAGAGCTAAACGTTGCCCCATTGTTATCCTTCACTATTTCTGAGAAGTTCAGCTTTGGTGAGTTATTTTTGCCCCTTTCCGTATTGACTATTCCCCACATAGTTTTCGACGGGTTTGCGCGATGTTTGATTGAATTAGAATAAAAACAAGTTTTGTTATTTTTAATGAATATGTCATATTTATTATTCAAATCATCGATAATTGTTTTTAATGTCAATTCGTTAGGAAATAATTTAAATAGATCATTCATGTCAAAGAGTATATATTTTAGATTATGTACGTCGGGTGTAATCCACGACGAGTCGCGTTTTATATACGGTTTCCGTTTAATCGGAAAACAGATGTCATATTTATTTTTTAATACATTATTTACAGCTTCTGCAAACGCCACTGCACTATTATTGCGTTCGTTTATCGCAGGTCAATCTACGCTATATAAAGATGCAATGTAATTAGCACGGTTTTGTTGCGAGAAGTCCCTAGCGAGCTGTGTGAGTGGGGCCGGGGGGCACGGAACGCAAGTGATCTCCGCGCGCACTGCGAGATGGTCAGAGATGAGCGTGCGCACCGGCGCCACAGTGGTCCGAAAATTGGCCTTCCATACTCATAGAAATCAAAATTCCTAATTAGTGAAATATTTTGCTGTAAATAGATTGAGTTCACTATTAGCTATAATATATTCTGATAACACCTCAAAAAAATGGCGTGAAAAAAAGATAAAAAATATTTTCGAAATTTTTGTATGGAAAAAATCATATTTCTTGCTTTTTCTCGCAGCTCGGTCAAACTGGGAGCATTATCTCTATAGGGATTAATAGTGCCCCTGAGGCGGTTCATATGAGATATAACACGCGCGCCTATGTCTGCCTATGCTCCTGCAAAAAAACATGTTTTTTTTTAAATTCTTTGCTCTCAATTACTATCGACAAATTATATTATTAATTATATGTAAGTGCATATTATTATGTAAAAAAGGTACATATTTTAATTTAACACCTCAAAAAAATGGCGTGAAAAAAGATAAAAAATATTTTCGAAATTTTTGTATGGAAAAAATCATATTTCTTGCTTTTTCTCGCAGCTCGGTCAAACTGGGAGCATTATCTCTATAGGGATTAATAGTGCCCCTGAGGCGGTTCATATGAGATATAACACGCGCGCCTATGTCTGCCTATGCTCCTGCAAAAAAACATGTTTTTTTTTAATTCTTTGCTCTTAATTACTATCGACAAATTATATTATTAATTATATGTAAGTGCATATTATTATGTAAAAAAGGTACATATTTTAATTTAACACCTCAAAAAAATGGCGTGAAAAAAAGATAAAAAATATTTTCGAAATTTTTGTATGGAAAAAATCATATTTCTTGCTTTTTCTCGCAGCTCGTTCGAACTGGGAGCATTATCTCTGTAGGGATTAATAGTGTCCCTGAGGCGGTTCATATGAGATATAACACGCGCGCCTATGTCTGCCTATGCTCCTGCAAAAAAACATGTTTTTTTTTAAATTCTTTGCTCTCAATTACTATCGACAAATTATATTATTAATTATATGTAAGTGCATATTATTATGTAAAAAAGGTACATATTTTAATTTAACACCTCAAAAAAATGGCGTGAAAAAAGATAAAAAATATTTTCGAAATTTTTGTATGGAAAAAATCATATTTCTTGCTTTTTCTCGCAGCTCGGTCAAACTGGGAGCATTATCTCTATAGGGATTAATAGTGCCCCTGAGGCGGTTCATATGAGATATAACACGCGCGCCTATGTCTGCCTATGCTCCTGCAAAAAAACATGTTTTTTTTTAATTCTTTGCTCTAAAATACTATCGACAAATTATATTATTAATTATATGTAAGTGCATATTATTATGTAAAAAAGGTACATATTTCAATTTAACACCTCAAAAAAATGGCGTGAAAAATAGATAAAAAATATTTTCGAAATTTTCGTATGGAAAAAAACATATTTCTTGCTTTTTCTCGCAGCTCGGTCGAACTGGGAGCATTATCTCTGTAGGGATTAATAGTGTCCCTGAGGCGGTTCATATGAGATATAACACGCGCGCCTATGTTTGCCTATGCTCCTGCCAAAAAACATGTTTTTTTTAAATTCATTGCTCTAAATTACTATCGACAAATTATATTATTAATTATATGTAAGTGCATATTATTATGTAAAAAAGGTACATATTTTAATTTAACCTTTAAAGTATTAATATATATCCCGCAGCATCTAATTGCAGATTTAATAGTGTCCCTGAGGCGGTTCATATGAGATATAACACGCGCGCCTATGTTTGCCTATGCTCCTGCCAAAAAACATGTTTTTTTTTAATTCTTTGCTCTAAAATACTATCGACAAATTATATTATTAATTATATGTAAGTGCATATTATTATGTAAAAAAGGTACATATTTTAATTTAACCTTTAAAGTATTAATATATATCCCGCAGCATCTAGTATACTTATAAAGATTGCATTATTTAGAGAGTATAGACATTTAAAATGTTTTATCAATAAATACGACACCTCACCATGAAAAAGATTTAGGAAGGGTTAAGGGTACTTACTTTCTTATCAGTTAGGTACATTGAAATTTGGGATTAGGACCAGGTTATATATGGATATTGAGAATAGCATTATTAGTTACCAAGAAGTAATTACAATGATATGGCAATAAAAAAAACGCTTTACAAAACAGATAGGCTATAACAATAGGTTTTCTGTTTTCGGATAATGCCTTCGCTAATTAATGAGTTATATTATGGTTATAGGTGATTAAGGTACCGCGAAAATACTGACAATGGCTAATTAACAACAATAGATTTTTTTAAATAGTTAAGTGAATTGTCACTTCAAACTAATTAATAACATTCGACTTATGGATAATGCTTGTTGACGAGTGCAAATTCAAATAAATACTGATAATTGGTTCTGAAACATATCAGTCACCTCTTGCACTTGTAAGCATTGACATCATACGCTTCTTAAAACCGTTCTATTATGGAAGGCTTTGTTACAAATTTGGATTTGTTCATGTTTATCAAAAATAATAGTTGTTTTTCTAAACCTAATGTGTTGGTTCAGAAGTTATTGGAAGTGGTCAACGATTTGACACAGGAAGAAAATAAGCTGATAAACCAGTTTTGTCAGACATATGTTTGTGATTTACATAAAAAGTGGGGCAAATGTAACCGTACTACCCATTCCTTTATAAAAAAATACGAGACGTGGTTGCAGGAAGAAATCAAATGGCCTGATTTCTTTAAATCCAAATGTGAAATTGGTATGCTGATATCAGAGGAGCAACCGTCCACTTCAAGCACTACTGGCGACAAAGCGAATATATCTAAATCTCAATGTTCTGTTGGAACATCAACATCGAAATTTAGCCCTAGAAAACCTTTCACGGAGCTTAGCCCAATACAAAAAAGAAGAAGAGTTGAACCGCTATTCTCATATGAAAAAGAAGCTCTTGCTTTTGCTACGGGTGCTAGCTCCGGCGATAAAAATGTATCAGATCTAGTCAAATACATTACGGAACACCCTGAAAGAGCTGCTGATATCAAGGATTTTTTGAAAGGCGAGAAAAAATTAACAAAGTATTCAGCAGAGAAAGCTTTAGCAATACTAGTGTCTCTTAAGCTTTCAAAGTAGCAGTATTCGACATTGAGAGCTTGTGCCAAAGAGGATGGAGTTGAACTGTACCCGGCATATCACGTGGTTCTTGATGCTAAAAAACAGTGTTATCCACCAAAAGAAGCAATAGCAATTACCGATCGGGGAGTGAGAGTAAAGATACAGGCTATTTTAGATAAGACAGTTGAAAGATTAGGTAAAGTGGTTGAGATTTCAACCGAAATAGAAGAGCTCACGCTTGTTTGCAAGTGGGGCTTTGATGGAGCGTCAGGCCAGAGCACCTACAAACAAGCAATGGAAGGCGAGGATGACTCGAGCATTTTCATATGTTCTTTTGTGCCTTTGCGCTTGACTAGTGGAGAAAAAATAATCTGGGAAAACTTGAAACCTTCATCTACGATGTTGTGCAGACCAATTTATTTTGAATTTACACATGAAAACAAACTAAATATAAAGCAAGAGAAGGCAAAGATTGACGATGAAATAGCCGTGTTAGAACCGTCTTTTATAGGAAATAACATTCGTGTTAACCATTCCATGCTCATGACAATGATAGATGGTAAAATTACAACTCATCTGTCTCACACATCAACGCAGACATGTGATATATGCAAAGCTGTTCCTTCTGAAATGAACAAATTGGAAATAGTATCAAGGTAAGTCCTTCCTTCCATTTTATGTATGAATGTATGATTCATAGAATATGGTATAATTATTTTATTACTAACTAGTTCTTGTTACTAATATATTTTTTTTTTCAGTAAACCTGTTTCTACCGAAATATACCAGTATGGCTTGTCTTCACTTCATGCATGGATAAGGAGTATGGAATGCCTTCTTCACATCGCATATCGTCTAGATTTTAAGAAATGGCAAGCAAAGGATACAATTTGTAAGGAAGCCTTAAAAATTAAGAAACAAGTAATACAAAAGAAGTTTCGTGAAGAAACGGGATTGATAGTAGATGTTGTAAAACAAGGTTAGTTATTTTACCCGTTTTTTCAACTTTCCCATTTGGCCGATGTAAAATTTTTCAAACTGTGTAAAGCTTTAACAATTTTTTTAATATGTTTTTTTTTCAGGATCTGGAACTAGTAACGATGGAAATACAGCTCGAAGATTTTTCTGTGACCCTGAGAAGACTGCAGTCATTACAGGACTAAATCTTGATTTAATAAAAAGATTCGCAACAATTTTGGGGGTGATTTCAAGCGGAGAGCTAATAAATATTGATGCGTTTGCAAATTTTGCTACTGGAACTGCGCAAATGTATGTGGAACTATATGAGTGGTATTACATGCCATCTAGCGTTCACAAATTACTCATACATGGCGCTGAAATCATCAAACACTTTGGATTAATGCCTATAGGTAATCTATCAGAAGAAGCATCTGAGGCACGGAATAAAGATTTTAAAAATATCCGAGAACTTCATTCTCGTAAATTCAGTCGCATTGCGACTAACGAAGACATTTTTAACGGGCTTCTCGTATCTTCAGATCCTTTTATATCCAACATGAGACCTGTAATGAGGAAACCTCATAAGAAAGAACTCACTGATGATATGGTATCCCTTCTTTTAATTAACAACTCGGATAAAAATAAAGAGAATGTTGAGTTTGTTGACGTTAATGCCAGCATTAGCGATTCTGAGTTAGATATAAGCGATAACGAGGATAATATCTTTGTTTGATTTTTTTTTATTATGTCCATGTTACTAATTTTTTATTCAAAGTTTATTTAGTATAATTTTTATTAATTTTAAAAATGTGTGTTTATATTCCAGTATATGTAGTTATATAATATATTTCAGTGAGATAAAATATTTTCTATTTTTTTGTTGTTAGTTAAGTTTTTTAATAATTATGATTATAACATGATTGTTGGAATTTCGTAACGTATATAATTATGTGATTTTTTAATTAGAACTCGGTTACTTGTTAGTGATTGCAATTTTTTGGTGTGTTTGAATGTCAAAGATATTAACACACACTTTTTACATGTTTATAATTTCTGTCTCTGAAAGTTGCGTGGGTATTTAAATAAACGTACTTTCAAGGATCTAAGTCTCTAAGATCTTGTACGCCTTTAGATATTAAGAAATTGCATAATGTAAATATGTATTCATTTGCAGGTGTATAAGATTTTGTATGTAATTAAATGCTACTTTTAGGTACTTAGTTATTACATTTGTAGTTAGCTACTGAGTACAATTTTCGTTATATTTGTAAATAATTAATTAACTTAAAATAATATTCACATAACTTCAGTTACCTATTTTATTTCTTAATCCTTTCCACTAATCCTGTATAAAACTGTGACACAAAAACGCAAGCGATTTATTTTGTTTTGAACCTCAGTTTAGGGTTACTTGTTTAAATTTAGCCCTATTTATGGTCTCACTTAGAATTATACCACTTGATCATAAGAATAGAAGTGCATCACATATGAATAAAAACAATATCTACACTGAAATACTATGCAGCTTTCGAATGAGGCATATGATACGCCTGCGCTAGATAATAGTGCTCGAAAATAGCCACATTGACCATGTGACCTTTCTGTGATAATGTGAATCAGGTATTTATTTTACTTATCCATATTTGAAGCAAATTTTTCTATAGCAATTTACACCAAAGAATTAAAAAAAAAACATGTTTTTTTTGCAGGAGCATAGGCAGACATAGGCGCGCGTATTATATCTCATATGAACCGCCTCAGGGGCACTATTATTCCATAAAGAGATAATGCTCCCAGTTTGACCGTGCTGCGAGAAAAAGCAAGAAATATGATTTTTTTCCATACAAAAAATTCGAATATATTTTTTAACTTTTTTTCACACCATTTTTTTGAGGTGTTCAATTAAAATATGTACCTTTTTACATAATAATATGCACTTACATATAATTAATAATATAATTTGTCGATAGTAATTTAGAGCAAAGAATTAAAAAAAAACATGTTATTTTGCAGGAGCATAGGCAGACATAGGCGCGCGTGTTGTATCTCATATGAACCGCCTCAGGGACACTATTAATCCCTACAGAGATAATGCTCCCAGTTCGACCGAGCTGCGAGAAAAAGCAAGAAATATGATTTTTTCCATACAAAAATTTCGAAAATATTTTTTATCTATTTTTCACGCCATTTTTTTGAAGTGTTATCAGAATATATTATAGCTAATAGTGAACTCAATCTATTTACAGCAAAATATTTCACTAATTAGGAATTTTGATTTCTATGAGTATGGAAGGCCAATTTTCGGACCACTGCTTCTGCGCCGCGGCGCAGAAGCTATGAAGCCAGCCGGCAGGTTGGTATACATATGGTCAATACATGTCGACGTCGTCGCACAGATGCGAGTCGGGTAATCCACCACTAAATTCAGGCTGTGCGAAGCGAGAAGGTCCAGAAGGTTTCTATACTCAGGGTTTGCGGGGTCTAGTAAATTAATATTTACGTCCCCAACAATTACAAATTTTATGTTCATTTCACTTAGCTTATCGAGCAGACATTCAAAGTTTCTAAGAAATCCACCTACGCTAGCTAAACCTGTCCTATCATATAATAGTAATATCTATGTCCAAAAGGTCTATAGCAGATATTTCACAATAACGTTCAACCGATAGTGAAGTTAAAGTAATATTCTTTAAGCATTTTACTTCTTTTCTTACATAAATACATGATCCACCGTGGCCTATCTGTGTTCTACAGAAGCTGGAGGCCAATACAAAATTATTTAGATGGATACATTTTAGATTTTCTGCTGTAATCCAATGCTCAGTCAAACCTAACACATCACATTTTAATTCCTTATCTAGTAGTACTTCTAGTTTAGGTGTTTTCACAATAGTGAGACATTGTATGTTTTTGAAAAAAAAATGATGTAGCTGATAAGCTAGCTTTTGACCACAATCTCACCTAATAGTTAGTGATGTGGTCGAAGATGTTGTTCAGGCTAACCTAGAATTACTGGCTCTCAAGGAAAGCTGCCGGAACACGCCCGTTAGGTGCTTGGCGACAGATTTCCTACGTCAGGGTGGTAAGCCAGGCGGGCAATCGCAAAATGACTACCACCATGCTATAACGACTGATATCCTCAGATAACTACAGGGACCGACGGCTTAACGTGCCCACTGAAGCACGGAAGTGTTCAGTAGTAATGCCACTAGCGGTCATACACCCAAGTCATGACCGCAGCGGACGTTACTTTACTTAACGTTCGGTTAAGAAAGGCTAGACAAATTTCGCTACGACCCCTACAAAATATGAAAAAGAGTATGAAATTAGCGTTAAAGTGTGTAAATTCTACATTTATGTTAATTGCGGTATCATTACAAATTTTGTTCTTGTTACTCTAAATTTGAAGTCGAAAGTTAATAGGTATAGAATTAATTATAATAATCAATTTAGCAACATACTTTGGCCCAAACCAATTCCCCATATTTAACATAATATAATTCAGTTGGCAAATGTAATTCATGCGCGAGGCTTGTTTGCCACATAAAAAAACACACATAACACAACTTTTTTTTAATATAAATTATTTTATTAATATAATTTTATAATATAAAAAAAAGTTACACAACTTTTTTTTATATTTTTTCCTTATCAAGAAGCAATTTTTTTGTTAGAACTTCTTCTTTTCCGATTAACTTAAAGGGGCGTTTTTTTCTTCATTCCTTACCACTCCGGTAAGGAATGAAGAAAAAAACGCTGATTTCCTGTGTCATATCAAATCACACGGTAATTTCATCAGCTTTTGGAATAATCCTAATAATAAATGCCTAACGGTTTTGTTGAACCAAATTATAGAAGACGTAAACCAATATTATTGGCTATACCTATTATGCCCATTACGAACTAATACCCATTTAGCTTTTTTTCACTACTGTTTTCTCATTACAGCGTAAGGTACTTAATACAGTGAGCAATAATTTTATTAATACGAATAATTTTATCAGGTCCATGGTTTGAATCCCGCCGCGAGCATGAGCTTCACCGCATGGTGGAAGGGCTTTTTGCGAATACCCGCCTGGCTAGCCACCACGTTTCAAGTAGAAAATCTATTGCCAAGCACCTAACTGTATGCTCCGGCAGCAGTCCTTGAGAGCCAGTGAAATTACAGGCACATGGGACTCAACAACTATGTCTCATGACGGGCGCAGTGCAATTCGTGACTTGTGACGAAATTAATCTGTAATAGGCAGAGGTTAGTCCGCTTATCATCGTACTAAATAAGTATCATACGCTCCTTGGTCGTTGAACGTAATATATGTGATTGGGGCGGGGAGGGTTGCGGGGGTCATTCATATCAATGAAGAAACGCACGCATCACATCAAACTAATTTTATCAGTTCTCCAAATATAACTATGATTTTTGGATATTGTGACCCATTCCCCCATCAGCAAGCTCAGTGAACCTTTATTCAATTGTAAGCTATGCAAGGGCAGACTCACAAGGTTAACAGCTCCCAGAGCCATTTGTTATTTAACTCAGAAAACGTATACACAAACCTAAGCAAGTGGCGACGATGTGGTAGATAACACCAATCTGCTTGTTGATTGTGTTCTGTATGGATTCGTCAGACGCCTTTTCCGCCACCTTGTCTCGCAGTTCTTTGGCGAATTCTCGGAGCTGCAACAATGACGATAAGTATAGATAGACCTTTAGTTATTTTAAGTATAGATAAACATATATAAGAATAGAGGTATAAGATGCCCTCGACAAACCCAATAGGGTTTTTAGGGTGTTTTCTTATGCTTAAGTTTGTCAATATTTTATGATTGAAATATAAATATTGTTAAGGCGCAAGGGCTCGAACAATCTAGAATAATCCAGCGTCAGTAAACAAGTAAAAGAAATCAAGAATGTACCTACTCTTCACACAAAAGGTTATAAAAAAGGGCCACCTTTGTTCTCAGGCAACTAGTAAACAACCACAGTATAAGTAGTAGTTAGTATCGTGGAATTTCATACAAAAGTTGTTTACGTTAAAATGTTGATTTTATGGCCCCTTATTGTTTTTCTATCTAGACTATTAGTGAACATTCTGGAAAATGTGACTTTTGAGTTTAAATAGGGTCCGGTCCGACCAGTCCGTCTTACTTTGAGTTCGAAACCATCAACAGTGCGATTATCTTTGGACCAAGTGCTCCAAGCGAGAACAGTTTAATACAGTGAAGTGTGTGAATAGTGTACTGTGAAGTGCCAACAGTTCGGTGTTATAGTGTTGTTGAAAGTGACTGTAGAACTGGTGAATAAAGGTGTCGGTTTGCCGAAATCGTATTGCATTATTTATCCCGAACCCCCAGCTCGTAACAATATAAATCACATAGTGGTGGCCGAGAGAGGTGTGAGAAATTTAGAACTTTTGGAAACAGTAAATTAAATTTCATACAATATTTTGGACATATATACCGTAATAGAAAGAAGTGAAGAAGAGAGAGGTGTAGGACCATTCATTGCTGTACCAGCCGGATCTGAATATAGCCTCTCCAATTATTGGGGGGGTTTGCCATAATCTCAACGCTTGGCAGACGTCTTGGGGATCCCAGTGTGAGTGTGGGGATATCAGTTCCTCAGAAAGCGCTGCTGCCCACCTTCTGGTGTGTAACCCTCAGTCACCTCTTACGACACCCATGGGAAAGGACGGGTGAATGACAATGCCACCCATTCTAACCCGGCACCCCACGGGACACCGGGGCCCGGCGCCCCTCGGTAGAACCATTAGGATCTGAGTTTTGATGAGGAAGTTCATATTCACCACGAATTAAAATAATGAAGCATTTTATTAGCATGTTGACCAAAATGTGTCCCATTATACGCCATGGTAGAATGGTACTGTTCTGACTATCATAGAATATGTTCCTTTAACAACATGGTCGATTTTTTTTTATGCTGATATGGATACTAAGTCTAGACTTTTACCACTATCTAACCTGATGGTAAGTGAAGATGCGGTCGAAGATGTTGTTCAGGCTACATTATGATTACAGACTCTCAAAGTCAACTGCCGGAACGCATCGTCAGGTGATTGGCGACAGATTTAGTAGCTAGCCAGGCGGGCATCCAATGTCCTTACAACATGTAACGACTGCCATATTACGATAACAACTGACATCGACGGCTTAACGTGCCCTCCGAAGGACGGAAGCGCTCAGTAGCTAATGCCACTAGCGGTCACCGATCCAGAAGTCATGATCGCAGCCGACATTATACATTATACATATTAGCAAAACTTAGTTGATCACTTATTTATTTGTTTAGTCAATCAGCACGGCTTACGCCAATTACACTAATTTTACTATAAACAAAATTATTAATGACAATTATGAAAAAAGTGTACTATTTAATATTAATATAGGAATAATAGTCAAAGTTAATGTCAAAAAAAAATAATAATAATAGTCAGTAATAATAAACTTTAATTACTTATAGCTAAGCAAATAAGTTCAAATTCAAAATCATTTATTCAATTTAGGCGTTTACGACGCTCTTATGAAGGTCAATTACAAATTTTAATATTGAAATATTCTACATTGTACTGCCACGCTCAGCAAAAAAATGTATAGAGCCACTGCGAGAAGAACGGGCAAGAAACTCGGGGTCATTCTTTTAAACGTCTTTTAACAATGTGTTATATATAATATAATTATTACAATATTTGTTTAAATTACGTAGGTGACAGGCGTTAGTTTGACAGAGGGGCGGAATTTTCCAAGCATTTTTGTCATTTAAGTTATCACAAACTGTGTAGTAGGATTTCTTAATCAAAATGTTTTTCACATGCAACTTGAATTTTCCTTCTGTGAGCATTGTAATATGTTTGGGAATTTTATTATAAAACCGCACACAATTACCTAAACAGGACCTTTTATTTTAAGGCTAGTCTAAAACCTGGTACAGAGCAAGCTCTGCTAAGGACGCTTCAAAAATGTTGCTCGATCGTGGGCTCGAAGTCTCTACAAGACCTGAGGATGCTTCATGTGTAAGCGAAGCACGTCGAAAATTCTTCCGGTTTGGCTGTGTGGCGTTTGTGACGTCACGTCGGCTTAGCAGTAAAATTAGGCAGAATCGTCACTAGATATATTTTAAGGTGTTTGACTAAAATATTATTATTATTATTTTTTTTTTTTTATGCTTGATAGGTTAGCTTTTGACCACTATCTCACCTGATGGTAAGTGATGATGTGGTCGAAGATGTTGTTCAGGCTAACCTAGAATTACTGGCTCTCAAGGACAGCTGCCGGAACACACCGTTAGGTGCTTGGCGACAGATTTTCAACTTGAGGGTGGTGGCTAGCCAGGCGGGCATTCGCAAAGTGCCCTACCACCATGCAAAATTATTAATGCCGTCGTTACCTTAGTTTTAATGAGAGCGTTCATGTGTAAGCTTCGCCGTGAACTGAACGACTCCGGGAAGCATTTCTTCGGAATGACTCCGTATTTGTTCACCAAGTTGACAATCATATCCCATTGTCCACCGTCGTTGATTGGGTCCTGAAATATATAACATAAAAATCTAAATACTGAATCTTCAACTGACATGCTAGATAGTAAAATAAATAGAAGACATAAGTTCGAATCAATGATAGCCCAGTGGTTTTAGCTATGGACTCCGACAATACCGCTAGTAGGTCCATGGTTCTATCCGAACCGCCGCGCGCCGGCTTGAGCTTCAACACATGGTGGAAGGGCATTTTGGCGACTGCCCACCTGGCTAGCTACCACCCTCAAGTAGAAAATCTGTTGCCAAGCACCTAACAGTGTATTCCGGCAGCTGTCCTTCAGAGCCAGTAAAATTACAGGCACATGATAAGACTTAAATTATGTCTCAGGGTGACAGGTGCAGTGCAGTTCGTCACTTGTGGAGAAATATACCACTTAACATCAGGTGGGCTTTGCTTGTTCCGTCAGAATAGCATGTGGCACCCGAGTTTCCGGCCCGTTCTTCTCGCAATTATTGATGCTTTTCCAGGCAATATACAATTATGATTTACGACACCAAAAGGTTTGTATATTCAGTAGTTCTGAGAATAAGACGTAAACTGTATTTCAAATAGGTAAATAAAACTTTATTTTTTCATATTTATTTGTCTATATATGGCAAGACTACATTTGTCGGGTCAGCTATTTATCTACTACATATGAGCCTCGTAAAATTTTCATGAAAGTTTTCAATGCTGATAACTTTCATCTAAATATATAACTCAAAGATGACTGACTGACTGACATAGTGATCTAACAACGCACAGCGCAAACTGAAAACCCAGGCTGAAATTTGGCCACGCAGGTAGATGTTATGACGTAGGCATCCGCTAAGAAAGGATTTTGATTAATTCTACCCCCCCAGGGGATAAAAATGGGATGAAAGTTTGTATGAAACTTTGTCAATTTAAAACCAATCGGACTGAGACTTTGCATGCATAAAGCTACTATGACGTTGGCATCCCCTAAGAAAGGATTTTGAGATGCAGGCTATATAAGATTAGTAACTTTTCAGTATAAAATATACGAATTGATGTATACTAGCGCTAGCCATCTACTTTAGTTATTTTGGAGAGAACTTTGGATAAACCATTTTTGTGCATAGTGCATAATATATCTAATATATCTAGCATAATATGTAATATAACCAGCGGATTATATCGCTCGCTACTTAACGCGAGCGAAGCCGCGGCCAAAATTTGACGATACAAGCCTACGTTATGAAGAAATAAATAGACCTCATGCTTAGTTCTGTACCTACACCTTGAAAAAAGGAGTGATCGGACAACCTTCCGACGTTTTTATGGATAAGACCAGTTCAACAAACTCTTTTTACAAGTTTTATTTAACATGCAATGTTTTTTTTATGGGGTAGGGGGGGATACGACCAGGCGACTCACCTGTTGGTAAGTGATCACCGTCGCCCACAAATATCCGCAAAACCAGAAGTCCGGCCTTTAATTAGGGAATATGCTCTCTTGTTGAAGGCTCCCAAGTCGTATCGTAGCTATTTGTATGTTTGTTGGGGACAAACCTTGCAACTGAATTTAAAACCAGTTAGGTTTATTTTTTGTGGACGATAGGTTAGTCTTTGACCACTCTCATCTCACCTGATGGTAAGTGATGATGTGGTCGAAGATGTTGTTCAGACTAACCTAGAATTATTGGTTTTCAAGGACAGTTGCCGGAACACATCGTTAGGTGCTTGGCGACAGATTTTCTACTTGAGGGTGGTAGCTAACCAGGCGGGCATTCGAAAAATGTCCTACCACCATGCTATAACGAGTGCCATCCTAAGACAACAACCGGGACCGACGGCTTAACGTGCCCTCCGAAGCATGGGAGTTCTCAGTAGTAATGTCACCAGCGGTCACCCATCCAAGTTATGACCGAGGCGGACGTTGCTTAACTTTGCTGATCGGTTTAGAACGGCTAAGCAATCTTCGCTACGAGCACTTCAAAATCTACAAACGATTGAGCTGAATTTTTAGCTCCCCAATAAAAATAATATATACGACGTGAATACACATATTTCTAATTGTGAAAGTTAATTTACATATTCAGTGCTACCTCATACTTATTCACTTCTAGTTAGTATCACTCCTATACTCTTATCAGTGTTGGCTTATCTGTGAGTTAATTAACTCGAATTTCTATTTACACATCGCCACTTGACAACAGAGAAAATGACTACCAAGCCACAGTAAATGACAACATGTTGATGTTGTTGCAATGATGGCCAAGCGGTGATAGCTATAGACTGCCGGGCCGCAGGTCCCTGGTTCGACCTCAACCGCTGGCTTGAGCTTCACCGTATGGTGTAAGGACATTTTGCGAATGCTCGCCTGGCTAGCTACCACCCTAAAGTAGAAAATATGTCGCCAAGCACTTAACAGTGTGTCCTGGGCCGCTACTACAATTCAACGAAGTTTCGTTTTTCGTGTTACGAGTGACACTTTAGACAACGATAATCGAATTTGCGGTACGAAATTCGTTGTTTCATATATTCTACGGTCAGATCGCATCGTTCATCACAAATCGTGCCCTCTAGGGATTATTATGATTGATACTCTGAGAACGTTATTATGCCTCAATCAATTTTAAGTCTTAACTGACAGAAATTAAAGAACATTTTCACATGGTAAGAGTGACAGTCCTATGTAGTTAGGGATCAGCGAGAGGTGTCGCTACTGTTCTAGAAGTTAGATACTCGTATTTAAAATTTACGTAAATTTCTTTCTTCTCCATAGGTATTTATATTTTTATTAGTATTTGTGTTCTTTCTGCATATTTAGAACTTGACTTTGACTACTTACCATGAATAAATTACAATGTCATATCTTGAAAATGTACAAACCATACGAATCCAATTTAAAAAAATATCTTATTCAGAATCTACACAGGCAAATGCTTGCTAGTCTATGCTACGTGCGAAGTTAAACAAAAGTGAGCCAATACGTGTTTTGCGGATACCTTTCTTTCGGACCAGAAGTTTGAAATTTTGACGAATTAGAGTAGGGGCCCTGGCAGCAGTCCTTCAGAGCCAGTAAAAATAACAGGCACATGATCAACAATTGTATGTTTCAGTGGGCGACGGGCGCTGTGTAATTCGTACGGACTAATTGCAACTGTTATAGGCAGTGGTTAGTCCGCTTAACATCAGGTAGCCTCGAGCTTGTTTCGTCATAATAACATTTAAAAAAAACTTAGAGATTTATCTGACAAGAGCAGGGCTGGCTCACTCCGCACCTTAAGTTCATCGGCGTACCCGTCTGGACGGGCTTATTCTATACCTGTTTTATTAAAATATGGATTTCTACAAAGTAGCACCTAAATTTATTATTTCTGTACAACAATAGTGATTACGGATTAGACAGGGCAACTGTTATCTGTCAGTTCCATTGAAGTCTGCTATTGTTTAGCTGAAATAGTGTCATTGTTGAAAGTTTACACCGCACACGTGGCAATTAGACGGATTTTATAGTCTTTTGTACAATCTTAAGAGTTGTTATGTCTAATGAGAAATAATAGTCTGTTGGTAACTAACTTCGATAACATCCGTAAATCAATGTATAAATAATAACAAACATCTTTTGAAGCGCTCGTAGCGAAGTTTGCTTAGCCGTTCTGACTGAACCAATCAGGCAACGTCTGCCGCGGTCGTCACTTGGATGTGTTACCGCTGGTGACGTTACTACTGAGCGCTTCCGTGCTTCGGAGGGCACGTTAAGCCGTCGGTCCCGGGTGTTGTCTTAGGATGGCAGTCGTTATAGCATGGTGGTAGAGCATTTTGCGAATACCTACCTGGCTAGCTACCACCGTCAAGTAGAAAAATCTGCCAAGCACCCAACGGTGTGTTCAGGCTGCTGTCCTTGAGAGCAAGTACTTCTAGGTTAGCCTGAACAACATCTTCGACCACATCCTCACTTATTATCAGGTGAGATGGTGGGCAAAAGTTTACCTATAAAAAAAAATGTGAAAAAAAGTCATGTTCCATATATTCAACAAATTATTGGAGCCCAAAATTATATATCCCGGGCGATATATAATTATATATTTGTATAAATTTGTTTTTCTTTGTATTTTGACATAAAAAATCTATTTCTGTATATTATTATAATTATAATCCTATTCGTATTTAAATATCATTTATATTCTGACGTTTTAGGTACATATCATTAAGATTAAAAAAATATATATATAACCGACTTGTAACCTCAAATACGCATTCTGAGCTACTCAAATATTCGTCAGATCTCACTCAAATTTAAATGGGACTTTAATGGGACAAGCACCAGAAGAGTTACGAAGAACACACAAAAAAAAAATAGTCGCCATCCCCATTCTATAATCGGACATCCAGGGTTACCCACAAGCGCCACCGCTATATGGTTGGTATTCCATTTACCCAAACGAAGCAATATGCGTCTTCGTTCATCATACGAACCGCCAGGGAATGGAACACCCTGCCTGAGTCTGTGTTTCCGGTTAAGTACAACATGGGTGTCTATAAAACGCGAGTGAATACCTTCTGGGTAAGCGCGCTCAATCAACGATCGCATCATCATCACATTTCAGTATAAAAAAGTCGAATATAGATCCACCCACTTTTTTTGAAGTCGGTTACAAATACTAATAATCTCTTTGTTCGATGGAATAGAAGCATTGTTGGAAGTTTACATCGTGCACGTGACAATTTAACGGATTTTATAGTCTTTTGTACAATCTTAGGAGTTATGTCTAATGAGAAATAATAGGCTGTTGGTGACTATGTTCGATATCCAAGTTAACTCAATTTCATTAGACCCATTAATCGAGGTAAAGATAATCACATCACCGTTAGAAGAAAAGAATTGTGCTCCAAGTCATGTTCGTTATTCCCTACTGTAATTTGTATCAATTCACAATACGTTGTATAGCTATATTATATATTAAAGCCGCGTTGACACGATCAGAGTACTCTCGGACCGAGTGCCCTCGTACGAGTCGGCTTCATACGAGTGTACAGGGATAGTGGTTTACACACATCAAAGTTTAATCGTTATCAATAACATTCAAGATCACAATTTCATATGGCATAGACGGATTTGTTACTACAGGGTGTCGAAGCTTTTGCAGACATATTAATCGAAGAAATGTCAAATTATGACAAGCTTTTATTTAACGTTCCAGAGAACTTCTTCTGCTTCATAAAGTTCAGAATATCTTGTAGTATCATGCTCAGAAAACTTTTTCTTCGCACGAAACTAAAAAAAAACAAATTATTTGGATGATATAAATCTAGAATGAATTAATAGCAAAAATATCAGAAAATCGCAAAAACATTTAAAGTAATATAATGTAATAACTACGTTTTAGGGTTTCGTACTCAATATATT
This sequence comes from Plagodis dolabraria, assembly GCA_963854805.1. Lineage (NCBI taxonomy): Eukaryota > Metazoa > Arthropoda > Insecta > Lepidoptera > Geometridae > Plagodis > Plagodis dolabraria. Next base: position 7,214,822 of record OY978461.1, read on the forward strand.
GCTATAAAATATTATTATATTGTTTAATAAAGAAAAAATAAATGGGGCACTGATACCTAGTTAAGTACCTACCTGTGATAAAAACTTTCTTTGGGTACTTAGCATTCATCAACAAAAAAAACAGATAAGCAACCATCGTCATAAGAGATAAAAATGAAATACCTACTTTATGCAGAAAAATCGCCAATTCTATTTACACCTTTATCATTCGTTTGAAAATTACATCAACGGGAACAGTTTTTAATCAAAATACCATCATAATTCCTAATTAAGTGTTGAGAACGGTAACAATGATTAATCGTTTAATAAAGTATTTTATTAGTACAAAGTCCATCATTGCTTATTTCCTAAAACTGTTCCAACAAATAGTGCAATGAAGAAATGTCCATAGATTATCTCAATTAACGGATCTTAGCGTGGTGCGGCCGCTGCTATCGTCCACCACTCTCTACGCGCGAGAAAAATACTCTCTGCGTGACATATGTTTTTGAAGCAGTGATAGCTCATTGGCTTTAGCTATGGACTGCCGCGCAGGTCAGTGGTTCGAATCCCGCCGCGGTCTTGAGCTTTACCGCATGGTTGAAGGGCATTTTTGCGAATAACCGCCTGGCTAGCGACCACCCTCAAGTAGAAAATCTGTCGCCAAGCACCTAACGGTGTGTTCCGACAGCTGTCCTTGAGAGCCAGTATTTCTAGGTTAAGCCTGTTAACACCTTCGACCACATCGTCACTTACCATCAGGTGAGATTGTGGTCAAAGGCTTACCTAACAGCAATAAAAAAAAATGTCTTATTTGCGCATGCTAGCCAGGCTGGGCACGCTATTTCTACCGGAAATTTCATGCTCCAATTGTATTACTTTAACCGTCATAGGGGACGTATATAAATTCGCAATACCTTGAGTAAGAAATTAACCAGCCTTCCGTCGAGCTCCTCGCCAGCCTTCGCTGTGGTCACGATGTTGTTCAGCCAGTAGTGCGAGCGCTCTATTTTATCCCAGAAGAATAGATAACTGTGGGGAAGAGAAGAAGACATTGGACATAAATAATAATTGAACATCATTTGAAGCAGTGATGGCGCAGTTTGGCTATGGACTGCCGCGCAGCAGGTCCATGGTTCGAATCCCGCCGCGCGCTTGAGCTCCACCACATGGTGGTAGGGCATTTTGCGAATGCCCGCCTGGCTAGCGACCAACCTCAAGAAGATAAACTGTCGCCAAGCGCATAACGGTGTGTTCCGTCAGCTGTCCTTGACAGCCAGTAATTATAGGCTAAGCCTGTTAACACTTTCGACCACCGTCACTTACCATCAGGTGAGATGGTGGTCAAAGGCTTAAATATCAGCAATAAAAAAAATTAAGCTTGATGGCCGAATGGTAATAGCTATAGACTGCCGTGCCTCAGGTCCATAATTCCATACCCACCTCCGGCTTCAGCCTCACCGTATGGTGCAAGGGCATTTAGCGAATGCTCGCCTGGCTAGCCAGTGTGTTCCGGCAGCAGTCCTTGAGAACCAGTAAAATTATAGGCACAAGAGACTGAACAGCTGTATTTCTCAGGGTGCCGGGCGTAATACAATGACGAAATGCATCTGTTATAGGTAGAGGTTCCTCCGCCTAACATCAGATGGGCCTCAAGCTTGTTCCTTAACAATCACATAAAAAAACAAGTATAATATATTTCCAAAAGGTAAATACTTACATATATAGTCAGTCAAAACTAAATAAAATCGCATTTATACCGAGGGCTGTTCTGGTACATTCAACCTCTGCCATCGCCAGAAAGCTCATCCACATATTATGGACACGTGGAGGTCACATACGGACGATTCAGGCGATCTTTTTTACCTAACACTTGCAGAATGTGGATTGAGTTTCCTTGCTGCTCCTGCTCGGAACCGTGGGAGGAATCCCACGGTTCCGAGCAGTTACAACATAGGGTTCTTCAAAGGGCGAGTCAACATAGTCTTTAAAAAGTTGGAAACTTATTTGTTTTGTCCAGGGTGTTACAGATGACTGTAGGCGACAGTGATCGTGAGGCAGCCCGTTTGCTTGTTTGTCGCAACAAAACGTAAAATTAATAAGATTATCAATGGGTCCGAAACAAAGCAGAGCCCAGTGCTAAAGAGACGTCAACGCGGGCGTCCCGAGCACTTCTTGAAAAAGACCACCAGATGTGGTTGAAACTATTAGTCGGAGCAATCTGAGTTATTCACGTGAGTTACCCCGTATTATTTACTAAGAAAATGCCTGTATTTAAAACCACGTGTTCTTCGTAAAACGAGGGCGTAGTGCGGAGACCTCGTTTCGCATGCGAACACGTCTTTGGCGGGTACGCAAACTAAATCATTGGTCCTGGGGCCCAATTCTCTTAGCTACTGAATAGCGTTAACGCAACTTAATTGTATGTAAATTGCAGTTTTCGACAGTATCCGTAGTCTGCCCGCTATTTAGGTTCGATCGCAAGTCAGCGGCTTGCTATCAAGTTTTTGACATATTTGGTATCCTGTAAGGTACTTTTGATGCGATTGTGTTGCTACAGTGGCATAAAATCGGTAGTCTGTTCCATATTTTGAAGTTTCTTATTATTTTCCTATTAAGTATCTTATTTCAGTGGCAATATTTGCAAGCCAAAGCACAGCCATACGATAGCGACGCAATTGCTATACTGCGATTAGGAGTTAGAACTAGCAGACTACCGAATTTTACATTAAAAGCAGTTCCATCGGAGAAGCATCGTAGTAGTGTGGCGTTTGGCCAATAGCTAAGAGAATTGTGGCTCTGGTTGTATGGCAATCGTTAATAGCATGGCGGCAAGGCATTTTGCGAACTCTGGCTAGCTACAACCCTGAAGTCGAAAACCTTTCGCCAATCATCTAATGCTCTGTTCCAGCAGCTGCCATTGAGAGCCAGTAATTTTAGAATAGTCCACAACACGTCTTCGACCTCGACATAACTTACAAAGTCTAGACAATCAACTATACTAAAAAGAAGTCCTTACCGCTAGAAAAATAAACATTGGTTTGTTTGATCGGATAAAATGTTATTTATTCATGTGGTTATGTCATCTCAAACGACCGATAAATGACATGGTTGTGCAATTATATTTACTTAAATGATATTACTGTAAATGGGATGAGATAAATTATGCCAGAGGTACTTGTAAAATAAACTGACTTTTGAAACGACTTTAAAAATGCATGAAGCAACAACGGAGATAATATGTTATTAAATGAGCTGAATCTCCGACTCAGCTTGGTCAAAAATGCTTTCGTGTCTTTCCGGCGGATGATCCGCTGTTCTCTTCTACAGATCGCATTTCTCAACGAACCCTCGTGAAGTTTTGTGTGCATATTCAATAATTACTCGATTCAGTTTTTGAACTTTTTAAAACGGTGGAGATATGGCGATTGAAAAGGTAAAAAAAAACAGTCGCGAGGACTTTAGCTTCCAAAGGCATACTTCTGCTTGCAGACTTGCAATAGAACAAAGTATTTGTTCGTGTCAGACGACTCTGTTCTTCTCTAACCAATTTACAGATTTAGCAAGACAAATCTAAAGGAGCATAATCTCCAATCATCGCGCTGTAGCCTGTAAGTAATATTTATTTAAAACGAATCCTCGTATAATAAAATATATTCTGTAAAAACAAATATCAACTACCTATTATGGTTGGAAATATTTCAATGGTCGAATGGAAGGACGTAGAAACAGCAGCGTAGATAAAGTGCCTAACGTAAAGTTTTGTTGCCATAACAATCACATTAAACTGACGTTCACCAGTCAAGTTTGATAAGCTACCAAAAGTTTTTGGTTTACATTCACGACATGCCAGGCCGGAAAGAGTTGTTCGGGGTCGGAAGGCTGACGAAGGAATAAGATTAAGGAGCTCTTATTGTAGATTAAATGCGATAAATTATGCCAGCGGCACTTGTAAAATAAATTTACTTTTGAAACGACTTTCAAAATGCATGAAGCAACAACGGAGATAATATGTTATTAAATGAGCTGAATCTCCGACTCAGCTTGGTCAAAAATGCTTTCGTGTCTTTCCGGCGGATACAACCACTAGTAGGTACTGCCATATATCTATATTGTAATAAAATTTGTCGTACACAAACCAAATCCTTTTCCAAAGATCACATCGCTTTATTTTTAAGTTGAAGACAAGAACCAATCAATGAGGAATTACAAGTTGGTGTACCTTTGAGTATGTCGAGTGCAGTTTCAAGTAAAAATGTAGCATTTGTAGGGCTCTAGGTATTGACTGACTTCCATGTCTGCAATAATAAGTAACCTATCGAGAGCATCCATAGGGTACATGGGGATCCATCCCAGAAGTGGCAACCAATTCACCTTTTTCGGTTCTAAAGATCTTTATAAAATCAAACAAACAGCTCTATATGTTGTAGAACGGACGAATCTATGACGAATGATTAGTAATATAGCGTCTGTTTTCTCTTACCTCTGTGAGAACTCAAACTCTTCAATTCCGTACTTCTTCATGAACGGCAACCGCATCACATTCAGTGCAGCAAACAGCCAGCAGCGACCCGAATTCTCCTGGTTCGTCACTGGCTTGCCTTCAGACTCTATCTAAAAGCATGAAACGTTAATTTTATATGTGAAAACTTGTTAGAATTTTCAGGCAAGTTCATGAGGGGACGTCCCATAGGCGAGAGAGGTGAGCGAGGCGGGGCGGGGCAGGGGGCACAAATGACGTTCATCAACTACTCACCAAAATAAACTTGACTAAAATATTTAAAAAATTCAGTCATGTGCGGTATCCGAACCTGCGTCTATCCACCTCTTTAGCCGGGGTATGCTTTGACCGACTGAGCTAACATGACAATGAGTTATAACTTAATTTTTTCCTATCGTTCTTTAACCATCGTATTGGGATATAGTTCAACTAACGTTGTACTACAAACAAGACTAATTTTGCAATTAGCTTTAAACTTGTTTAGGATGACTCAACCCTATTATTCTAATATTACCCATATTCCACTTGTGTGGAGTCAATACAATATGACTTCTCTAACAACAGTAACAACACAAAGGGGCAAAACAAGATCTTCACTAACAACACAAGGACAATATAAGGACATTGATTGTATAATGTTTTGCATTCGGTTTTATGGCCAGCCGTCTGCCTAAGACCAACTATCCTTGAGAAATCGGCATTAAAAGGTTTTCAAAGGGAATTACGATGTAGGTGGTGATGAATTACCGTTGCTGACGTGTGACGAGCCAGAATGTCACCCCCATCTCTTCCCATGGGTGTCGTAGGAGGCGACTAAGGGTAAAATACCGGAAGTTGGGCAACAGCGCCTTCTGAGGAACTACTATCTACACTGCGATCCCAAAGCCGCCTGCCAAGCGATGATTGCAAATACAAATATTTAATAATAAAAAATATTTTAAGATAAGATACGAAATTATAAATTTAGCAGTGGAAAATGCTAGTCATGTGCAGTATTCAAACCCTTCAAAGTTGAACTATAGGTGTCGCTCCATTCCCATAAGATGGTTAAAGAACGATAGGAAATATTAGTTATGACTTATAGTCATGTTAGCTTGGTCGGTCAGTGTATACCCCGGCTAAAGAGACGGATGACGTGGGTACGAATCCTGCACAATGTGCCATGACTTTAATATTTCCTCTCGTAAATTTGTAATATAATCCGCATTATGCATCCGCAAACGCGCATGCGTTATTGAAAAAACTAAAAATGTTAAACTAAATTAATATTTAATTGAACACTTAGAAATATATCTAGTGACAATGCTGCCTAATTTTCCTGTTAAGCCGACGTGACGTCACAAACACCACGCAGCCAAACTGGAAGAATTTTCGACGCGTGTCGCTTCTACACAAAGTATCTTTAGGAGTATATTATTCTCTATCCTGTTATATACTTAGTCCATACCTTTATATTATAAACATGGAGCGTGCTGTCTGCCTTCTTTCTGCTTATTGCCACCTCGAAAGGGTCAAACCTAGTGCATGCATTCTGTGCAAGTTCATTCTTGGGATCTCCGTAGAAATTACTTCGGAGCTTGGCAATGGTTTCCAAAGTCAATGGTGCTAAAAACAGAAAAAAATTGCTATATTTAATTCTGACGTGCTTAAAGTGCCCTCCGAAGCAAAGAAGCGCTCAACCCATCCAACTCCTGACCGAGACGAATGTTGCTTAACTTTGCTGATCGTTCTAAACTTTGCTATGAGAGCTTATCATTTTCATTTTTTTATTGATTCAATAATTCTGATCGACCCCTCGTACACATATATGGCCTTGTCTGGGCTATTTGTAAATGTATTTCTATTGTTGTTTTTATTCATGCCTCTGAAGAGTTAAGTTAGATGATTAGTTATGTTTTTTTGTTGTTCAGAATACAAATTCACCACAGAAACAGTTTTCACTTTTGAAAATGTTTTTTCTCAATATAAGTTTGAACCATAGATAAACTGTTTCCCTGCAAATCAGAGTTCCTACGCAGATATTAGAAAAATTATTAAAATATATTTTACATAAATTTGCTTTTATTTTAGCATATGCCTTGGCATGATGGTACTGAAGATTCTTACCAACCCATAACATTTTTTTATGACTAATAGGTTAGCCTTTAACCACTATCTCACCTGATGGTAATTGATGATGTAGTTGAAGGTGTTGTTCAGGCTAACCTAGAATTATCAAAATTGCCTCAACTATAGCCATTCAGTATTGCTTGTATTGAACTCCATACAACAATATTCACTAATCAATGCTGTATCTGCTTCACCTCAATTCAGGACAAACTCACAAGGATTCATGACCATGAGGGTAAGGGATGACGATGGTGCCGCTAAAGGAGTACTCAACTAACATGTCCCCTCTAAACCAAACTGAATGTTATAATGTTTCATGACTTATAAATAACGCAAGTTGTTCAGGCAGAATGCATAGCTATGTATGTACAGTGTATTCCAGTTATAATGATAATGAAGGAACCACTATAAATCCATCGCTATATCCCTCTCAGGCGCTGGGCATTCTTATGTTTTCTATATTAATAAAATAATATAGCCATATAAAGAGTTTCTTATGGAAGCCAAAATAATATATCACCACACTGTAAATAACTGAGTTTATAATTTAACTTTATCGATGAGAAAATTCACAAACAAAAGCATATTATTGCTAACAAAGCTGATATGCTACGACTCTATGTATTAATCTTTGTTTGACTTGGTCTTTGTCTGTAGACTTGGTCGCAATATCTGTAAGGGATTTCTATAAACTTGTTACAAATGTTCACTAAATCTAGTCCCTATACCAACAATTGTTGTGTATCCGAAGTCATGATATTCAAATTAGTTTCCTCTAAGAGTATATTTTAACTTCAAGGGATCGCGTTTTGCTATAACCAAAATGTCACTACAATAAAGGTAAGTAATTGAAATCCACAATATTTAATATACAAATTTTGAAAAAAGCACTAATCCACATTGCTTGATGTCTTTTCTAGAAAATACAAACCTGTGATTTGTATTTTTTGATCTCCATACTTAAGACTAGGTTTAATCTCCAGTTTTTAAATTTTACGAGTACATCGGATGTTTCTTGCTCAGTGTAGTTAGGTAGTTTGGCAAGTAAGTAACACTCACATGTATTTGGAATATTCGAGATAAACCTTTTTAATTTCACAATTTGAGGAAAGAAGTTTCTTATTTTGTTCATTTCATGATGAAAATGTATATAAGCTTTTTCTAACTCAGATATCACATAAATTTTCAATAAAAGCTGTCATGTTTATGACTGTCAAGATTTTTTTTCTTTAAGTAATTTCATACTTTAAGAAACAATGTATATACCTACTTACCTACATACTTATTTTGGGTTCCTTAATGAAAAAGCTTATATTGTGGTTTTTTAATTTTTACTAACGTATTATTGGCCATTTTAATAAATTTAATTCTAGGGTTATAATAACAAGAGCCTCATACTATATTAGCAGGTAGGTGCATATAATTTATTATTGCATTATTCTGATAATTTTTTTATGGTGTCGTAATTGGCACATGTATTTACTTATACCTAATCATTTAATTTATAAATTATCACTTTATAATGGATAATTATACAGTTGCTTGATTTTATTTATTGCCATGATGGATGCACAGTAAACAAAACAAAAAAGGGTTTGAAACATGACGCTGCAATAATTTCTAGACCTTTTTTTTTTAGTCTATTCAAAGTGTGCGAATAATGTTATTGTGTTTCCAATGAAATTGTCGTAAAATTATTTGAAAAAGATTTTTTTCTAAGGCAAATAGGTTATTTTCACGTCATATAAATATTTTAGTTTTATTTTACTTACATTGTGACATCGTGCAAGCGGATATTTTTCGGCAAATGGAGTACGTCCTACACTTGTGAAACACAAAGGAAAATGATTTTCCCAGCATTTAATTTTAACGAAACAAAAGGCAGTTTCAATGAACCAACCACAAACAATAAATTTTCGTTCGCTCTGCTGTTGGAGTTCAGTTTGTAAGGTGATATTGACATTTAAAATGCCAAGGAAATATGGTAATTATTATCATAGAAGTAGCTCTTACAACTATTTAGCAGGGAAAGATCGTTTACGTATTCCTTTCTCTTTCAGACAGACGACAGTTGTTAAGTTCATTGAACTGTAGCAGCTGACAGTTGTGTCACAGTGTAAGAAACATAATATTATTTAGGCTGTGGTTTTGCGTTTCGATACACCAATTTGATCACACATACCGTAATGCCTGTGTCACTCAGTACAGTACATAATTACGGTACGGTTCACGGTTTTCGTAATTTTAGGATAGTTATTTTAATGGATAAACGTGACTATGGGTAAATGAAGTAGAATTTATTATAAGGTTCTGACCCCAACCTCCAAGTGTAGAAGCTTTAGAAAAAAAAGAACTGAGCGCTATTGAACCCATCTATACAAAAGTTCAAAGCTCACCCTTCAGTGTTTATAAACCTTTGAGTAAATTATTTTTGTATCGCAATTTTTTCCTTCATTTATGGTGACTACGGTCGTTTACCGTACAACCACTATAACTGTTTCAAAATTAATTATGAACAACGATCTTATCTCATAGATTGCATATAGTAGTCTGTGTTCACAATGTATACATTCCTAATAAAACTTATAGTCGAACAAAGACTTAGGTTTTTATTTCGACGTACTAAGAAATCAATCTGTGACGTTAATTTTATTTTTATATGAGATTTCTCGAAACTCAACTAGGAAATCATATTTTGTGTCAACTTTCTTCACATGTACAATGTTCCTACAGTACAAACTGTTTCCTATCGAAATAATAATAAAGATATATTCTTACTGATCTATGCTTTATATTTTTATGTATGGCAACATTGATAAATGATAATGCCCGCGTTTATTTAAGCTTACCCACCTAATAGTGTCTTATGTCTATTTATTAATTAAAATGTTATGATTCATTACTATTGTAAATTTAATATTGAACTATATACATGAATTGTCTTGCTTATGATATATACTTATGTATTGTGTTAGCTTTCAGAGAAGGGAAGCAATTTAAGCTAAGTCACAGGAAGGGTAAAATCAATACTTTCTACAATGAATTTCAACTCCAATGGATCTTGCGTCGATTTTTTTCGTTGTCTACTTTCCCATCTGTGTTCATATAGGTCAAGGTTTTTTGCTACACCACTAACCTAATGTATTTATTTTAAGTGTTCTAGACAGACAATATAGTAGTTTTGAGTGAGATATGTCGCTTAAAGCATATGATGATGCATGCGCGAGGGCTGAGCTTTTTGGTCAACCACTTCCAGACAAAGAAGATTTTTTAGCAAAACATAAGCATCTGGATGTAGCTGAATTTGAAGAAGTGGAGATTAAAACTGCTGAGGTAAGTTGCATTGTGTTATTTGCATCTACTTATACAATTATATCAGTTTTTAATACTGTACTTGGCTAAAAAATTACCAAATTAATAAACAAAAAAAACTCGTAGGTTTATTACTTATTAGTAATTAGTTATTGGAAATTAATTCTTCACATAAATCACGTTATAATGTTATAAATATCTCCGCACCTTTGCATTACATAGACAACACCTACCTGATATTATTTTTGTTAAATCATTTAGTTTTCAGTTTCATTTTAGCGTAGAAAAATAGTTTTAAAAGTTAACACTTGTAGCTCTTGCTTAGTATATTTATAAATATATGTATGGAACTCAAGGAAATTAATATAATATTCAATTTTAAAATTTTAATATCAAATAAATAATGGCTTTGGAGTCTGGGAATAACCTCTGGAATTTATTTATAGGTCACCCAATTTGGATACAGATATTTAATACTATGCTAGAATAGATTTGATACTGCAGCAATTAAATAATTCTATAAGAATTAGGTACCCAGCACCAAACTAACTCAAAATGATGTTACATAATTATTGTACTACACTTGCCTACACATACATTTTACCCTACCCCTTGGCAACCGCATGGACGATATCGTCCATTTCATGAATGAAATTCTATTATTGTCATTATATATGGATGCGCACGTGCAGATACTGACTGACAGATATACTTTTACAGAATACTGCAATGCTGGATGATCAACTCAGAGAGGGTAGCAGTGGTTTGACTGAACTTAACACTATTTTGAACTCGACACAAACGAAAATTAATAAATTGAAGGTGAGTTACAATTAAGACTATCATGCAATGCGATTGCGATGAGCTTTAATTTAAAATCTTCGTCTCGCCTAAATTTTCGAGTGGAGGCAGAGGTGTTTTAATATCCCCATTTTGTCATATTTATCTAGGCACATTTTTTTAATCCACTGGGTACAGGGCCACACCTACAATAATTGGTAGACCTGCCTGAAGGCAGAACCCTCTCGAAACCTAGTGTTTGGATGTGATAATTACTAGGAATCATCATCATCGTGATAGCCTGATCGATATCCATTCTTGAATATAGACACCTTCCCATTGGACAAAAAGATATACATTGAATTGAACACCCCCTCCCGAAGTAATACAGAGTAGGTATAGAGATTACTTTAAAGTTTACAGAAAACGTTATGATTCCGCTTGAACACTCCTACACGTGAACTTGCATTTAACTTGCACTATTTTCTGGAAGTATTTTTTTATATATTAAAGAAGTATGTAATAAAATATATAATTACGTAGAAACCCTACGTAACTATATAATTTCGAAATTATAATTATCAATTTGTTATTTCAGGGCGTCTGTGGCAGTCTTACTAACTTCTTTCGCATAAAACTTACAGCCAAAGACAACTTGTCATATTCCAGCGACCCTAGTTACGTTGGCCAAACGAACTACGATAAAGATTTTGTCCCATCACGTACTGAGCTTAGTTCCGTGAACGAGGGTCTTGGAAGCGGTCCTGATGACGTTGAAATGACACCACGCGCGGGGATCTCAAAAACCGGTGGTAACAAAAAGACTGCCCTGAATCAGAATGGCGCTGACATAAACTCCGCCTTAAATGATTTAGAAGAAATGGGGAAGTTAGAAAATACAAATCTGGTGAGTAAAGCTACGGTGATTGATATAAGCAAACAAGTTAATACGCAAATGAGCAAGTTGGATCAAATGATCCATCAAGCAGATAGAGCACAGTCTTCTTTGAACCAACAAAATAAGCAGATGCGGTCGTTTTTGAAATAGGAAAACATCGTACGTACGGTTCATTAGTTGAAGAAGTGGTCGGTCTATATATCAAACCGTTTACGGGTTATCAAAACTGTTAACGGGTTACGTCTGAACATGTTGTTGTCATTATATAATATGTACTTATATTATTCAATTTTGCAAGAATGTATAATTAGTATTTTAACCTATGTACATTTTCATATCTCCTTTGTAAAACCTAACCTATTATTTTATTGTACTGAGGTCCTTATTTGCTACCACTGAAGACCTACCCAAAGATTCTGAAAACTATGATAAGTTTTATAATGTATTTATTTCACAGCAATAAGACTTGACAATTATGAAATCCATTCCAGATAAGTCTCCCCTACAAACTTAATAATACTCTCTTTACTTACTTTAAAAAAAAAGTATTTTTTTAAATACTTAGTTTAATACTATGGCGGGAAATACAAAGTTTTGATATCATGGTATGATCATGGTATTCGAGAGTTTAAAATACTTACTTGTATTATCTGTAACAGTTATGGGACACCAATGCAAATAATACTTGAACTGTCATGTGTAAATAACTTAATATGTATTAGATATTGACAAAACTTTTCTCCCAATCTGGCGTTTTACGTTATCAAGTAATAGTAGGACGATCTATCAACAAAACTTAAATAATAATAAAATTATAAATAACATTGCAGATGCATTAAATTATTATTGCTAACGTCATAATGTGAGCGTCAGCGCCCACCCTTTTGCTACTTTTTATATACAGAAACCAGTGTAGTACCTATTCTATTTTTTTTTTATACTATCTACTTAACATTTTTAAATTATTAATAACTCCACCACGCATCTACTCCCCGGAATGGTAGCAGAGCTACGTGTACAATCACTCTCGTTCCCCAGATGTGTGTAAGGTGCCATTAAAAATATAAACATAAATAGGTGCTGAGCCTATTGACATCTACCGCCCTACCGGGCGCAGTGCTAGACTTCGGACAGCTTTGTGCTTTGATAGATTTTTATTTAAAAAAAACCCTAAAATGAAACCTTGGATCTCGAGATGGTAAAGTGAACGTTAATGCCGCTTGGCCAACGAGCCAAAATCTCTAATTTTAGGCACAATCACTGAAGGACTCTCCATTTGGTTCAATAGGCTAAGGCCTAATCCAAATATTTTGAGTAACCAAAATATGTAATAATGGTTTGTAACCTTGGAGAAAAAATCTATGCCAAAAGCTAGTTACTCATCTACCTACCCATATGTTTATGGCAAAAGGACAAGGTACGTTACCTCGGAAGTACCATTTATTCTATGCCTATGATATTTTGTATAATGACTTAAGTACTGATCAAGGATCTTCTAAGTACTATTACATAAAAAATCATTGATAACAACTCAAATCTATCTAGATATCCTGCTAAACATTACAGCAATTATAATTTAGATGATCTGCTATCGACAGTGATGCCATAATGCCAACAAAGTACCACAGACTAAAATATCTATTAAAATAACTTTAATAGTGCGCCATCTATCGTCGAGTAGTGATTAAAAGATTACATTTTTACAACTGACATATTGCTAACTTATTTCGGTGGTACCTACGTTTTTTATTGCAGATCAAATTGTTTGTGTCAGTTTTACTGACTTTACTGCTTTATAGATGTCCCTACATGCAAAAGCTACAGACATCTAGAAGTAATATGTTTGTTTCACGTGAATCCGATACGATATCGTCAATTTATGAATACAATTCAATTGTTATCATTATCTATGATGCATGGATTAAGTGTGTTTATTTAATTCGTAAAGGTAGTCGGCTTGATATTTACTCCATGCTGTATAGAACTATGTTATTACAATATTTACATTGGGTACAGTACAGTACCTACTTGCCTATTTAATCCCTTGTAAAACAGTGGCTGCGCTTGCTGGTAATAGATAACTATCAGTCAGTCTTCTAAATTTTAAATGCCTGCATTTATTGTTACAATATGGATTACAACTCTATGGATTATGGAGCAGGTAATGAAAAATGTGCATGAAATGAGTACTTACCTAATATTATTTTAGCTTGGTACCTACTCGTGCCTAAGTACTTACTTAATCATACATTTTGTGAAAGAACCTAATCGATAAAATTAATAATAATAATGGTAGGTATGAGTTGTGATAATTATATACAAATGATGAATACCATTAATTTGTAAAATTAAATAAAACTCAATATAAACTTAACGGCAGAAGCAAATTTGTTATAAATACACCAGTCAAAGTAGTAAATTACCTACATCAGTCATTTCTATCCAACAAAACAGTCGTAGACGTCGTAGTCTCAGAATTAATTCAGCCCCAATTTTACCATATATTGTTTAATTAATACGCGAAGGACTATCTTATGATAAACCATCAAAATGTGATAGCTTTTGTCACTATAGATGTCCATGGATGTTGCAGTATTTTAAATTTAGCATGGTAGGTATTGGACTTTAACGGAATGTGACATTTATAAGGCAGATAGCTGTTGCAAAGGGAAAAATCTAATCCACGAATAAAAAATTACCTATACCGTTGAACTTTTAATTGAAATAAATTGAATATTGGAATACCATATTATTTCTTTTTCCACAGTCCACAGCTGTCAAATCAAGAAGTTTTTGTTTCCCTTACAGGAATCCAACCAATATAAATTCAAATAATTTCTTTATTTGAATGACTGTGTATGGGTACTTACAATAAGATCATAAATATAAATACAGAACTAACAAAGACATCTTCTATAGAAGGTGTGCAAATACTTACAAACATTTGTTCAAATTAATGTCAAAATAAAGTATATATTATTGTATCAATTATTAATATAATTTCAATTTTTAAAAGCATATTTTATGTGGTAAATGTAGTACGATGCTTTCTCTAGAAAATCTTTAACTGCACAACTTTCTTTGCTCAACCACATTCAAAGAAATCTGCTAGTAGGTTTGACGCTCAGTGACAGCATAGGCCTGTCACATTTTAATGGTTTAAGTATAGTGTATTAATAAAATTAATCCCTAAGTTGGTAAAATTGGGCCTTAATTTATTGTTCAGTGAATGTTTGTTTTTGTACAATAGTAAGTTCAAAATGTTAAATATTGTAGATGGCTTATTCAATTAACAAAATTTGACTTATTATAATTAAATATACAAAATTTAAATTTAACTAAATTATCGAAACTTAGCTTCAAAAACAAATATTGGTGCTTTTCGATTATTAATTAAATGTAAGTTTTTAAATTGGCTTTAAACGCGTTGTTAAATAATTACTAGCATCGGTAATATTAGTTTTTATTTAGTATCTTTCACACTGTTTGTAATTACAATAAGATGTTGTATAATATTAATAATATAATCCATTTAATCCTTCTTCTTCCCATGACAATATTAAACTTTCCGCTGTTGTTACTGTAAGTACTTAATATAAAATAAATGAAAATACTTATGAATTATTAATAAGTTCTTATTCTATACACATACATTTACGTAATCCATAATTTAAAATGTAATTACATACAATATTAAATAAGTACCTACTGCCTAGTTATTAGGCTAGGTTTATTATCATATTAAACCAATATGGCTTTAGAAGCTTTTTTCATGTTATATTAAACTTTTGGAACGCTCGGTCATTTCTTGGATGTATGACCGCCAGTGGCATTTATTTATACGTGCTTTGGAGGGCAGTATGGCACGTTATGACGGATTAACGTTGTTGTCATAGGACAGCAGTCGTTATGTTATGTCTAGTTTGGAATTTTGCAATGCCCGCCTGGCTATCTATCACCTAGTAGAAAATCTGTCGCCAAGCACCTAACGGTGTGTTCCAGCGGCTTTTCTTGAGAGCAGTCATTCTAGGTTAACTTGAACAACATCTTCGAACGCATCATCACTGCTGATATTTAAAATAAAATATATAAAGTAGAAGGCACGTGTATGATATATAAAATAGTGGTTAATTATTTAAGAAGCATTGTGTTTTGAGCATGTGTGTGAAATAATAGACTCTTTATCGCATATATAATCATTATTTTCCCATGGTTTTGATGGTGGATTTGGATGGGAGTTTAAATAATATAATATCATAACTGTACTACTAATGAATAATTCCTCAAAGCAAATTAAGATGTTTGGACGCAAGGTTGAATTATAATTGTTATTTGTTATGCAAAGCTACAAAGTAGTGATTTTGCCTCTCGTACTTTTAAAACCTTCGGGTACGCTACGGATTTTATTTTAATTACAAAATATAGCATCATGCATGTGTGTATCCGACGGTTTCAAAGGTACGAGCCGCAAAATAACTGCTGTTCCGAAAATCGCTGGTGCCCTCTCTAAAAAAAGAATGATCGGACCACTCCGTCACTAGTTATGCATGGTCATACATAAAAAAAATGTGTCGACTTGAGAACCTCCTCCTTTTTTGGAAGTCGGTTCAAAAGTAAAATATATGACCGCGTGGGTAGGCACGCCACTCCATATTTTTGAATGTAGTTGCAGAGCTACATTCAAAAATATGGAGTGGCGTGCCTTCGTGAGTGGAAGAATCTGTACTACGAAAAGGGCTTGTAGTTATCGCCTCTCGTCGTTTTGATTACCGGTTCTTAAAACGTTGTTAACCCCTACGCTCAGGTCTATTTTCGCTCAAAATTATGGGGCCCGCATTTTGACCCCCTTAATTTTAAAACATATAAAAATCATTGTTTTATTATTTTTATTATTATTTCGCTCAGCACTCCATAGTGCTTTTGATCATGTTTAGAAGTTGTTAGATAATGTTTTGTTAAATTCTATTTAATTTAGTAGATATCTTAACTTGAGGGCTGTGTATCCCGAACAAAAGGTTTCGCCTGTTATATGTAGGTAGGCCCCATGTAATATGGGGCGCACTTATCGCCCACCAGGCAGTTCCAAGATTTAATGTATAAGTTTAGTTTTAAGGTGTCATTCCAATGTTTTATAAATTAAGTACTTAATTAAATTTTTCTCGAGTAATTTCTTCAATGTGCTAATGTTTAATATAACCCAACGTGATATATAAATGCTGTGTCTTAGACAAATGTTATATTTTTATGATTTATAGCAATATTTGACGATAATAAAGCTGTGATTCTGTCAATTTATTTTATTTACTATATCTATAAAGTTTGAAGCGCTCGTAGCGAAGTTTACTAAGCTGTTCTTAAGGTGGAGGTGACGAGGTGTGGAGGCAAATAAGGTTCTTTTAAAAAATAAGTTGAGCCGTACTATTACGTTTGTGGCAAAACAAAAAATATTATGTAAATTTTGATCATATTTGTGAGATTCCTATTGATCCCAAAACATGATCACAATCAATTTACGTGATAAAAAAAAATTATGAACATAGGTCTAAATATATCTTCTAGCAGTTGGAACTCTAGTATTTATCAACATATCTTGATAAGTTTAATACAAGAGGTGTATTACATATAATTACAAATCCCTATTGTTTTATTTTTTTTACTTTTGTGTAATATTCATTTATTTAATTATTTATCGCGAATTTACTCGAGCACACCAGCGCGGCGGTTCCGAGGCAGTGTTGCGCAAGCGTTGGCACGGGGAGGTTGTGTCGCTCGTAGCTCCGCTCGCGCTTTCGACTGACGACGATCTTGTCTTTGTATTAGTGCATTGAGATCGAGATTCGCAGCTGTGTGCGTGTAATGATTCGCTCGCTGCAGATGGCCAACTTGATTGCGACGTGAAGTATGCGCGTTGACGCTTTATTATTGGTACTTTGTAGACAAATTTTATTTGAAATTTATCACATATGAAAAGAATCAAAACTTGACATTGACAATTTTGTAGGTACTTTACAATGGGCGGCCTTATCAATAAGATCAATGAAAGTTTTTTAATTAGGTGCATAATATATGTACAAAATTAATTAGTAATGTCTTTAACGCTCTCATGACATAACTGGTAAACTAAAGATAATATTTTTTTTTATATTATGGTAAATAGTTTCCGGCTTTAGGACTTTGTAGGGTACAAAATGGTTCTCTACTACATTAAGAGTGTGTATGGGACTTCATACATCTTTTGGAGTTCTAAGCTTTTTTGATAAATGTATTATGTGTTTTGATATAGGTTAATTAATACTGCATAAAGATAACGTCTGCCAAGTGAAGATGGATAACTCGAAAATAGTAAGATATAGGTAAGGGAGATTTGCCCCTTGGGGTGCCCATATAATCCCGTGGGTGTCGTAAGAGCGACTAAGGGAAAACTGCTGGAAGGTGGGCAGCAGCGCCTTCTAAAGAACTGCCAACTTACACTGCGATCCCCAAGATGCCTGCCAAGCGTGGGGATTATGGCAAATACCAAGGGCGTAGCGAGGTACGGGCAGGGTGGGGCAGCTGCCCCCCCCTAGAAGACCAGCCGGTCACTGGTAAAATTTACCAGTGCAGAAATGTTTAGTTCCTATGTGACATCATATATGTCGCTACACATCCGAGCCGAGTTCAATCGCAGAAATAACAATAATAAAACGCTAATGGACGCACTTCCATTGTTAATGTATAGCAGTAGGTACCTAATCGACGAGGCCCTTACAGTATACCAAGCTTTTTTAAAAATATGCTAATCTATACATTAACAATGGAAGTGCGTCCATTAGCGTATTATTTATTAGTTATTATTTCTGCTATTCGACTTGGCTTGGCTCGGCGCGCATGGTCTACGCTTCACAGAGGAGAGAAGAGCGGAATGCGTGGTGAGAGGGGATGCAACTTATTCAGCCAATCTAGCGCGGTTGTTGCCACAGAGTACTTTGTTATAGTTGTTGCGCTGTGCATCAGTCAGAGAGATTCAGTGCACTACTCGGGACGCTACGTGCGTTACGTCCGTCCATATCGTGAATCGAGATTGCCAACTTGTAATTTTTGTGCGTGTGTTTTTAAAAATGGATATAAGGAAGTTTTTTAAAGGTAAGTAGTTAAACAATTATCCTAATATTATTATAAATGTGAAAGTTTGTGAGAATGGATGTATGGATGTATGTTTGTTATTCTTTCACGCAAAAACGGCTGAACTGATTTAGTTGAAATTTGGTATGCAGATTGGTTATACCCTGGATTAACACATAAGCTACTTTTTATCCCGGTCAACAGGGGTGAAAGCGTATAAGTAACTATATTTGTTGACAATGTTGGAAAAAAATAAGTTGTCTGGGAGCTTTCAACGAAAACGCTGCCTTAACCCTTTAAGATATAACAAAATAATGTATGGTGTAATTGTGTATCTTATATAGGTCTACAGAAAAGTCCGCGATACCATATGTCTATCCCTTAAAGATAACATAATATATTCATTTTAATACTTTAAAAAATGGGCAATTATAAAGTGCTGACTTGGAAAGCTATTTACACAAATACAGTATTAATCCTTATCATTTTAAATAGGTTGGTTGGCTTGAGCATTTCATGAAGATTATTTTTTCCCTTAACATCATGCAAATAAAATAAATACTTTAGGAGATATAGCAAAATCAAAATCACGCGCAACAAAATTAATTTCATGTCGCCGTGACTAGACTGGCCCGCGCGGGCGGGGTGGGGGAACAAGTCGCTCATCGCTCGCGCTGTGTCGTTGACGGTTGTCTCCGTAACGTGAATTTTCAAAGCACTAGCAATTTCTTGAAAACGCACTTTATGGTACCATCTATGGACGGACGGACAGCGGAGATTTAGTAATAGGGTTTGGGGACGTAACCTTAAAAATGAGACATAATTAATTTATTTATACTTCGATTTTGTTATTTTTGCTATAGGCTGCTTTTTATTAACACACCACGCGGGCGAAGCCGTGGGCGGAAGCTAGTTAACAATAATGTATTTAATAACAGCAAAGAATAGTAAAATTATTTGAGAGATTACGTGAGTCTTAACCCATCAAGCGGGGCGGTGGCCACCGCGCGCGCCTTCCAACCCATAGTCACAACTCACACCATAGTGCTATTGTTTTTCTCTCGTGTCCGTGTGTTACGCTCGTGTGGTAGAGAAAGACAACACTTAGGTTGAATGGCACACACATGTGCGAGTTTAGAAAAATATGAAGTTACAAAAAAAAAGGGTTGTCTTTTTTTTCAATGCGAATATTTTAATCAATGTTATAGGAAAAGATTTGTTTATTATAAAATAAATTTTACGACTCGGTTTGCGCAACGGACTTCGATACCAAGGGTCGTGAGTTCGATCACCGCACAATACAAACATTTGTAAGCATGAAAATATATGTTTGTATTGGTATATGAGTTTTCTATGTATAATATGTATTTATTTACAAAACAGTATACATAAATATAAGCATTTTTGTTTCAGGGACTTTGAAAAGGAAAAAAGAAGAAAGTAGTAGTGAAAGTGATGAAGAAAAAAAGGTCGAAAGTATACCACAGAGTTCACTGGCTCAAGCTGGTCCTTCTAGAGTCAAAAATAAACTTGAAGAAGAAGTCGTTTGCGATAATGATCTGGGAGAATGGGTAGGGCGAACTTCATTAATGACTACAAGTCAAAAATTAAACATGCTTAAACGTTGTTGGGTACCCCCTGAGAATTACGACTTTGCCAAAGATGCTGAAACTGCTCATCTGAAGCGAAAATTTAATCATAGTTGGTTGCAAACTTATTCACCCTGGCTGGTTTATTCTAAACGTCTAAAAGGTGCACTGTGTTTATATTGCGTACTATTTCCACCAAAAATAGTAGCTGGAGTTTTGGGTTCATTTGTAACTCGATCGTTTTGTCGTTTTAAAAATGTCCATGAATACTGCGTTAAGCATGTCTCATCACAATATCATAAATCTGCGGTCAATGATGCAAAAAATTTATCGGAGCAAATGCCTGTGGATGTAATGATGAACACGGCTCATCAGAAAGAAATAGAGAAAAATAAAAACATAGTGGCATCTATAATATCTTCAGTTATTTTTTGTGGCTCCCATGACTTGCCTTTGAGGGGTAAAGAGAATCACGAAGGCATTCTTGAAGACATTTTAAATCTGAGAATTGAATCTGGCGATCAAGATTTACAACAACATTTAGAACGTGGCAAAAAAAATGCTATGTATACTTCCCCACAGATTCAAAACGAAATTATTGATTTGTGTGGCTTGGTCATAAAGAATGAAATTATTCAGGTTGCAAAGAAAGCTTTTGCTTATAGTGTCATGGCAGATGAGTCTTGTGACATAGCAGGAAGAGAGCAGCTTTCCATTGGAATCCGTTTTTATGACGAAGGTAAAAATATGATCCGAGAAGAATTTCTAGGATTCGTAGAATTGATTGCAATGGATGCTAATACTATAGCGTCAGAAATTGATAAGTTTTTAGAAAATGTAGGACTTGAACCAGATAGGTGCATTGGCCAAGGTTACGATGGGTGTTCTACAATGGCTGGAAGTATTGGCGGAGTTCAAAAAAAACTCAGAGAGAAATATAAAAAAGCCTTATATTTTCATTGTGCAAGCCACAGACTTAATTTAGTGATAAATGATTTGAATAAAGTGCCAGAAATACGGAACACAATCGGCACGATAAAAGATATCATAAATTTTTTCCGAGAATCTTCTTTAAGAAGAAAATACGTTCCCAATATTCCGGCTTTATGTGAGACACGTTGGTCGCAAAAATATAAAAGTATTGCCATTTTTAACAAAAATTTTAAAGAAATAATTAATGGACTTGCAAGTCTATCTACAGAAGGGAATGCTGCTGCAAGAAAAAGTGCTTATCAGTTACATTGTGCTGCTACTAAACCAGTATTCGTTATATGCGTTGCAATGATAGCTAAATATTCAGGTATATTGGAACCTGTTGCGAATGCATTACAATCCAAGGCTATTGATATGTACACATGCGTCAATCATATCGAGAGAATTATTTCTCTTATTAAAGATCATCGTGGCAATGCAGACAGAGAGAGTCAGAATATTTTAGATATTTCACATGTAACTGCAAATGCCATTGATACTGATTTGCAAATACCGCGCATTGCATGTCGCCAACAACATCGGTCTAATCACCCAGCTGAAAGTGTATGCGATTATTGGAAGCGGTCAGTTATCATCCCTTATTTAGATTCTTTGATATCCGCACTTGAACAGCGTTTTTCTAATGAACATTTACCAGCTTTTAGCTTAATGTCGATACATCCCAGTTCGATGTTAAATATGTCGCTAATTGATTTTAAAGAAAAATCACAAGATTTCTGCAAGTACTATGATCTTCCTCTTTTTGAGCATGAAGCGGAATTATGGTATAAACTATGGAAAGATAAAGGTATGGAAAGAGAAAGTTTAGAAATTTTAGACTTTACTGATATATTAAAGGAGGCGGACGCTTTCTTCCCGGCAACCAAAAAAGCCATACTTATTTCGTTGGCACAACCGTGTACCACTAGTAATATAGAAAGGTCTTTTTCTACACTGCGACGTGTCAAAACGTGGCTCAGATCTACGATGACCGAAAACCGTTTAAACGGGCTATGTATGTTGAGCGTACACCGAAAAATAGTCCAAGAAAAAAAAAAAGAAATTGAAAGGGAAGTTTTAAACAGATTTTGTGAAGAACCACGCAGATTACTCTTCAAATAAAGTTATTTTTTGATTAAATTTTGTTTTTAATTTTTGCCTCACGTCCATCACCAACGTGAGATACTCACATGTAACCACGATTAAAACAATATAGTGTAGAATTTTCTATATCTGCCCCCCCCCTATGTAGAATCCTGGCTACGCCCTTGGCAAATACCCCCTTAATAGGGGAGGCTGTATTCAGCAATGGACGATCTGGCTGTTACAATTACAGTAAGGGAGATTTGAACAATTATCGCAGGGAATCGGGAGGGCAGTCAAATGACACTTGTCATAAATTCAAACTGGCGGATACAAGATTCTAAAAATCAAAACCCGTCCGATTTGGCTGAAAATCAATATCTAGGTTTTACTGGACGTCCTTATTCCGAATTCGGAATTTATTTTTCGATGACGTCTGCCAAGTGAAAAAAGGTCGTCCGATTTGGCTGAAATTCGATATCTAGGTTGTGCTGTGCGTCATTATTCCGAATTTGGAATGTATTTTTCGATGACGTCTGCCAAGTGAAAAAAGTTACTCCAATTTGGCTGAAATTCAAAATCTAGGTAGACGTCTTTATTCCGAATTTTGAATGTATTTTTCAATGACGGGAGATTTGAACAATTATCGCAGGGAATCGGTAGAGCAGTCAAATGACACTTGTCATAAATCCAAATTGGCGGATAGAAGATTCTAAAAATCAAAACCAGTCCGATTTGGCTGAAAATCAATATCTAGGTTTTTCTGGACGTCCTCATTCCAAATTTGGAATTTATTTTTCGATGACGTCTGCCAAGTGAAAAAAGTTACTCCTATTTGGCTAAAAATTGATATCTAGGTTTTTCTGGACGTTTTAGTTCAAAATTTGGCATACATTTTTTGACATCTGCCAGGTGAGGAAAGTAACTCCGATTTGGCTAACATTCAAAATCTAGGTAGTTCTGGACGTTTTTATTCCGAATTTGAAATTTGTTTTTCGATGACGTCTGCCAATGAAAGAAAGTTACTCTGATTTGGCTGAAAATCTATACCATGGTTGTGCTGTGCGTCATCATTCCGAATTTGGAATATTTTTTTCTATGTCGTCTGCCAAGTGAAGAATAATACTCAGAATTGACTAAAAATGGATATTTAGGTTGTTTTAAACGTTATTATTACAAATTTGGAATTTGATTTACGATGACGTCTGCCCATTGAAAAAAGTTACTTTGATTTAGCTGAAAATCGATATCTAGGTTGTTCTAGACGTCTTAATTCCAAATTTAGAATTTATTTAACAATGACGTCGGCCAAGTGAAAAAAGTTACTTCGATTTGGCTACAAATCGATACTTTCTTGGTTTTCCTGGACGCCTTTTTCCCAAATTTGGAATTAATTTTTCGATGACGTCGGCCAAGTAAAAGAAGTTACTCCAATTTGGCTGAAAATCGATAGGTATCTAGGTTGTTCTAGATGTTCTTATTTCGAATTCGGAATTTATTTTCGAAGACGTCTGCCAAGTGAAAATGTTACTCCAATTTGGCTAAAACTTGATATCTAGATTGTTCTGGACGTCATTATTCTACAATTTTATATATGGAGTTTATTTATCAATGACGTTGCCAAGTGAAGATAGATGACGTAAGTATCTCGAAAACGGTAAGATAATATGTAGTGTAACGTTGTGGCTAACGCCGTTACTTAAATAATAGTATTATTCGTAATATGAAACATTAGATATTAATCATAAACTAAAAATATACTAATTAAATTCTTTAACTAACTTACATACCACTTAAGGGATAAACTTACGTTAATATTGCTAATTATAAAAAATAATTTTGTGCGGAACCCACAGACATATCTTAGCGTTTTAAACACGATATATCTTAGCGTTTTCGTCTATGCAATTGGCAAGGAACACTCGTCTGGCGCTTAATAAAAACACAATACGTAGTATCAATCTTAATTGTTATTTACTAGTTGTGAAGTGCATGAATCCCTCTAGGGTGAGTTCCTTGTTTATTATTGTTATTTCATAGTGCTGACTAAAACCTATGTAAAGTAAACAGCTGTGCTGCACTACCGCGCTAGACTGAGTTTTAAAATGTAAATGGAAAACTCGTTTCTGTAGTATATCACTAAAATCAGCAGATTTTTAAAGAGTCTGTGTGACAACTGGGAACAACCTACAGATATCGATTTTTAGCCAAGTCGGAGTGTTTCTTTATTTTGCAGACGACGTTGAAAAATAAATGCAAATCCGGAATCTTGACGCCCAGGCAGACGACATCGAAAAATAAATTCCAAATTCGGAATAAGGACGTCCAGAACAACCTAGATTTTGAATTTTAGCTAAATCGGACTAACTTTTTTCACTTAGCAGGCGTCATCGAAAAATTAATTCCAAATTTGGAATAAGGACCTCCAGAACAACCTAGATTTTGAATTTCAGCCAAATCAGAGTAACTTTCTTCACTTGGCAGACCACATCGTAAAATAAATTCCAAATTCGGAATAAGGACGTCCAGAACAACCTAAATTTTGATTTTCTCCCAAATCGGACTAACTTTCTTCACTAGACAGACGACGTCGAAATATTAATTCCAGGAATAAAGACGTCCAGAAAAACCTAGGTAGGAATGAATTTTAGTACTGATCTGTCAGGATAAATTCCAAATTCGAAATAAGAACGTCCAGAAATACCTAGATATTGATTTTCAGCAAAATCGAAGTAACTTTCTTCACTTGGTAGATGTTTTCGAAAAATGAATTCCAAATTTGCAATACAGACGTCCAAAAAACCTAGATATCGATTTTCAGCCAAATCGGAGTAACTTTATTCACTTGGCAGACGCCATCGAAAATAATTCCAAATTCTGAATAAAAACTTCCAGAACAACCTAGATTTTGAATTTCAGCCAAATCGGAGTAACTTTATTCACTTGGATGACGTCGTCAAATTATTATTTCCAGGAATAAAGACATCCAGGAAAACCTAGGTACGTATGAATTTTAGTACTGATCTCAGTCGCAGTTGCAACTGCGGATACTCACTAGAATCATATGGTAGGCATATAAAGTGCCATGTTACCGGAGCGTATCGCGCATCTGCATATTCTTTGACCGTTATAATTGTGCAGCGAGCGCCGAACGTTTGTTGATTAACTGCGGCGATGCACTGGTAAAGTAAGCTCGATTAGGCCCAGATGCTCAAGGCCATTGGCGACTGTATAAGCCTTAACCGATCAGCAAAGTTAAGCAACGTCCGCCGCGGTCAGGAGTTGGCTGGGTGACCGCTGGTGACATTACTACTGAGCGCTTCCGTGCTTCGGAGGGCACGTTAAGCCGTCGGTCCCGTTTGTTGTCTTAGGATGGCAGTCGTTATAGCATGGTGGTAGGGCATTTTGCGAATGCCCGCCTGGCTAGCACCCTCAAGTAGAAAATCTGTCGCCAAGCACTTAACGGTTTGTTCCGGCAGCTGTTCTTGAGAGCCAGTAATTGTAGGTTAGCCTGAACAACATCTTCGACCACATCATACACTTACTTAGGTGAGCTGATTGAAAAAATGCAGATTCATATATTTTCCTGGAACTTATAATTACGTATCGGTGAAGTTATTAAATTTCCGAATGATCGATGAACGTCGAGTACAAATTAAGATTTCTCCAAACACATCGGAACGTCATGGAATAAATACTCAAATAATATGGAAGGTACCTACTTAGTATCAGTACTTAATATTATAAATGCGAAAGTAACTCTGTCTGTCTGTAACGCTTTCACGCCAAAACTACTGGACCGATTTGAATGAAATTTGGTATGGAAATAGTTTGAGAGCCGGGAAAAAACATAGGATAGTTTTTATCCAACTGCGCAAAAAGAGGTTAATGTTTTGCGCGATAACCGACATACGCGCGGGCGGAGCCGCGCCCGGAAAGCTAGTGTTATAATAATTATGGAGAAGCCAACATGAAGAAATTAAACTACACAATGCACTAAAAATTAGGTAAGTAAAGTTCGATCACTTTGTAATTACTTTCCGAGAAATCTTACAACATGGTGCACTTTTATACTATTTTAGGGATTCTAAGAAAATTATCCACAGATTTGATAGCTGACTATACATTGAAGTATATTGATATGATTAGTTATAGATAGAAAAAAATAAAAATACGAACGTATTTTATTTATCTTGGTGTAAGTATCTCGATAAATTATGTATTTAACGATACATAAGCATAATAATAACTGTGGATTATATATAATAACCCGACTGCATTATTTTTTTTCGTTTTATCGTTCCATTGAAATTATTATATATATTGCTCGTATGAAAACAAGGGAAATTTCAAGATATTATGTGATTATTTTCTGTATCCAGCTCGTACTTTAAAATATTGTATATACAGAAAGTAAAAGAAATACATTTATATTAATTCAAACTGTTCAATGATGAACACTTTTTGGGGGCTTTTCCAGAAGGTGTTCTTGAAAGTTAGATCAGATGAAATGTCCTGTTCATGCTCTGACATGGAAGCAAATAGTTACATCTCAAAAAAGTTCTTACTGTTTTAAAGTTCAAGGCCACCAAATGACCGAATGACCCTGGATTATAACAATGACTGGTAGAATTCAGGGGCAACATCATATTGCAAACAAAAATGCATTTCTGCTTGTTGTTTGGACTGACTGAAGGTGACAAATATAATAAAAGATTTATATAAAATAGAAGGTTGAGAACCGATGAAATATTTCCAAAATTCAACAGATTTTATTATGAAGGTGTACATCAAGAACGTAGATATCATGTTATCTTTTATAACTTTTAAAGAAAATACAAGTGCATATTTCAATCAACAATGAAAAGGTAAAAATCACGTGGAGATAGAAAATTGACATGTTGAAAATAACAACAATAATCACTACGCTTATTATATAAAAAAAAAATTTGCGGCCCACACTGGTTTCGCACGGGTATTTAAATAAAATACTTTTTAGAAAATATTCTATCGCCTATGTTCATTAGGGATAATGTAGGATTCTAATATGGGGAAAGAGTATTTTTAATCGGTCCAGTAGTTTTTTAATTTATTCTTTACATAAAAAAATACCTTCAAATCTTTCGTCTATAAAATTAGTGCGGAAGTGTAGATGTAGCTATAAAAACCGACAAAAAGGTATTATATCTACCTATATATAATCTTCTAAGTTAAGTTCTAAAACCAAACAACTAGGATTCAGTAATTGATCTATTGGCAGTTACGGATGCATCCGCGTAGACCAGGGTTTCCCAACCTTTATTTCACTGAGCCTCCCCAATTCAAAAATAATATTCTCATTAAGTTTAAAAACATTATAACACACATTTTTTTACAAATTATTATTTATTTGAATTAAAATTAAAAACAAAGAGTTCCATACAGATATTTGTAGATATTTATGTTTTAAGGATCTAATAAGAGAAGATATATGTATCTACACTTGATAACCATTAATTACTTTCACATTTAGATAAAGATGTTAGTTTTATTTTAATTATTAAATATTAATGAGATACTTGAGCTTGCATGTTCTGTACCAGTACCAGTATGTCGATTCTGGGTTCACTCTTTGCTAGAGCAATGGTTAAATCGCTATCGATGGCAAGACAATTTCGCTGTTTAGTTTTTATTAAAACCAAAGCTGAAAAACCTGTCTCACATAAATATGTGGTCGAAAATGGAATAATTATTCTCAAAGCAAGTGAAGCAATTTTGGGATTAACAAGAAATCGTTTGACCCAAAATTTCTCTAATGTCAAGAGATGGAAGTCATCTTTCATGGTCGAGTCAGTCTTCATTTCTAGAAATTCTTCCTGAATATCTTCAGGCAAATCTGAGACATCGACAACAAAAGGGTTTCTGGTCATGCGCCATATTGGTGACTCGGAATTAACATCTCGATAGTACCGGTGAAATTCGTTTTCCAATGTTTGTAGATGAGTTTCTATTTCAAATTTCAAATCATTATCCAGTTTTTGATCATTAATCGCTTCGGATAGCCGTGAAAAGGGAAATGTGTTTTCAGCAGATACCTTATTTTTCCAAAGTTGAAGCTTTAATATGAAACCTTGAATATGATCATAGTTACTAATCAAATTGCCATTTCTGCCTTGAAGTTTCAAGTTTAGCTGATTCAGGGCCTCAAAAATATCAGCTAAATAGGCTAGCTTCCACTGAAAATGCACTACTTTTGATGTAGTTTACTTTATGGCAGAGTTTAAAATCTGGCATAAATTCTGTGGCAAAGTTTTCGAAGCCAAAGCTTCCCGATGAATAACACAATGCGTACTAACTAAGGCGGGGTTCTTTTCCTTAATTTTTTGAGCCAAGCCTGATCGTGAACCTATCATTGCAGGAGCGCCGTCTGTGCATAGTCCAATAAGTTTATTCCAATCCAAGTCATTTCTTTCGATAAAGTCCGATATTAAATTGGATATATCTTCAGCTTTAGTGCCTGCTGCTAGCGATTGGGAGTGAAGAATCTCTTCCTCAATGTGATCTCCGCTGACATATCTAACATAAATGATTAGTTGTGCACAATTAACGATGTCTGTGGACTCATCACAACTAATGCCAAAAAATGGTGATAGTTTGACTTTATTTATAATTTGTAATTTTATGTCTGATGCAATATCGTCGATTCTTCGCTTGACAGTGTTATTAGAGAGAGATATGGAATTAATTTTTTGCTCTGATTCTTCTCCTAATATTATTTTCGTGGCTTTAAGGATACATGGTTTGATTAAATCCTCCCCGATGGTGTGAGGTTTTTTTTGTTTTGCTATCAATAAAGCTATTTCAAATGAAGCTTTGAGATGTTTTGATACGCCTGCATGATAACTTCCTGACTTATCCAATCTCATGCGCTTAAGTGATTCTGCCTTGGATGAAAAAAACTCTTTAGATTTCGAAACTAGAGTAGGATGTTGCTGGTTCAAATGCCTCTCAAGGCGAGTGGGCCTCATGCTATCATTGCTCAAAACTTTCATGCATATTACACACTGCGGCAATTATAGCTCGTCTTTTTCTATGAAGGTGAATCCAAATTTAATATAATCTTCCAAAAACTTTCTTTTTTTGGCTGCCATTTTTAATCTGTAACAATAGTACATACACATTCATAAAGAAGGATAACTAAACGCATGAGGCTTGAGTGACGTACCTAGTCGCGAATGACGTTGTTTCGAAAAACATTTTCACTGCCTCATACGTTCGAATCCTTAAAATCGAAATTCGAAAACATCATGTGGCAGTGAAAATGTTTTTCGAAACAACGTCATTCAAGCATGGGCACATGTTCGAACCTGTGTGTTGTGGGAAAAAATATCGCACCAACGCGGCGTACCTGGTAGCAGCGGCGTTCGAACCTACATAAATGTTCAGAATGTAACCCATTCCGTACAAATACTTGCGAGATGAAATTTAAGAAAATAATTACTTTTTGAATTAGGTATCTCAATCTCTATCTCAATACAAAATTTTATCGCCTCTGCCAATATGGTTGAATAGATAAAAAAGTGATTAAAATAATTATTTGAATACTATTGCGATTTAATGACACAATAACTTACCTACTTTGTACTTTCACAATACTACATACGTAGGTAGGTACATATTTTATAAACTAAACGTTTAGGTATTATTACGTAATATTCAAATAATTATTTTTAACATGAACGAGATTAATAATTAAAATAAAACAACTAATTTTAAGACAATACCTACACACCAGCTTAATTTAGGTAGGTAGGTACAAAGTTACTTTTTGAGAAATGTTAAAAAACAAAAACAAATAGCGGAAAAGTTTGATTTAGGTTGGTAGGATTACTAAGAAACTTACCTTTTATTAAAGTGAAGACACAATTTCACTTCTAAATATTTCACAAACAACAATTTCACATTTAAATATATGTTAACAAAAACGCAATTTGGAGCGAACGAGCTAGAGGTGTGTCGCTCTTCACGGAAACGACTCAGTGAGTCGTTTCTTTAAAGTGATACACTGATTCGAATCCTTTACACCGCTTCAAATGCATCAGTTTTTAATGGTTTTTCGTTTGTTTGACCGGAAACCTCGTTGTGTGAGTCAACTCGCACTTGGTCTATTTTTTATGTTCTAAACAGTAATGTAGGTTTGATTATCGTTCTTAACTTAACCGGTTAAGTGTCGGAAATCCGTTATACTGCTGAAAGAAAACATTTGAATTATTGTTATAAGTATTAATCATGTTTTATAATAAAAAAAAAATACCAAACAATGGAATCGATTTCAACACTCAAAAGTGTAAAATAACTTGTTGAAGTCGGTACCTAGATTTTCGGTAAAAAGGTTGAAAAAATATATACTCAGATTGTCCTCTGTGATCTTTCATGTCATCTATTCATCTACTACAGAGTTCTTTTTTTTATGATATCGATCTATCGAGGTGGTACAAGCACGAGCAATTTTATTTCTACCCAAGCAGTTTTGTTTGCATTACCTTGTTCCCGTTTGACGGGTATGGTTGCTGGGAAAATTACAGGCACATGAGACTTATAACTTTGTCTCAGGGTGACTGACGCAGTGCAGTTCTTCACTTACGAAATGCGTCTATTATAGGTAGAGGCTACCACTTAATACGGGGTGGGCCTCGTGCTTGTTTCATCAGAATAGCATTAAAATATAATATACTAGCTTTCCGGGCGCGGCTCCGCCCGCGCGTATGTCGGTTATCGCGCGAAAACATTAACCTCTTTTTGCGCAGTCGCATAAAAACTATCCTATGTTTTTTCCCGGGTCTCAAACTATCTCCATACCAAATTTCATTCAAATCGGTCCAGTAGTTTTGGCGGAAAGCGTAACAGACAGACAGACAGACAGACAGAGTTACTTTCGCATTTATAATATTAGTACTGACTAGCTTTCCAGGCGCGGGTCCTACCCGCGCGTGTGTCGGTTATCGCGCAAAAACATTAACCTCGTTTTCCGCAGTTGAATAAAAACTATCCTATGTTTTTTCCCGGGTCTCGAAATATTTCCATACCAAATTTTATTCAAATCGGTCCAGTAGTTTTGGCGTGAAAGCGTAACAGACAGACAGACGGAGTTACTTTCGCATTTATAATATTAGTACTGGTTTTTATGCATTCCGTAATGGATTTTTTCAAAATTTCTTGTCCTAGCTTTATTTTTACTACAGAGATAATTGCCTTTTCCCTCTTTTAGTCTCACAAAGAATGAGTTACTAAATTTTGGTTTTTCATGGACACCCTCTCTAAAGGAAGAGATTAACAAAATATTACTTTTTGTATTGTTCTTGCGTTATAGGCTCTGTAAATAATTGACCACCTGTTAGTACCTAATAATTTAATCATTACTAATATTATAAATGCGAAAGCAACTCTGTCTGTCTGTGTCTGTTACGCTTTCACGCCAAAACTACTGAACCGATTTGAGTGAAATTTGGTATGGAAATAGTTTGAGACCCGGGAAAAAACATAGGATAGTTTTTATCCAACTGCGCAAAAAGAGGTTAATGTTTTTGCGTGATAACCGACATACGTGCGGGTGGAGCCGCGCCCGGAAAGCTAGTCTTTTATAAATAGGTACAGATAGATATCTGGATGTCGGAGAAAACGCTGATAACTCACAAAATTGCTTATCAACTTTTTTCACATTAAAGTAATTGAATACAAGTATATAGCATTATCATCTGAATAGATCAGAAGAAACACTTTTCCTGATCGCTCTGTAATGAAGATCTATTTGACATTGAATTCGTCACGCCCATAGTCACGGTCGAGTAAAAAGCAGTGGTTTCAACCGTGAAATCACGTTATATAAGAATCAGATTACTGTACTATGACCTGTCATTAACATCAAACGAGCATTCGAGATGCTAGTCGCACTCATAATACTCCAGCTTACGGTTCTAGCATTTGCTAATCCATTCCACAAATGCCCTTACGTATTTCTTCTAGACGTCGGCAATGAAGAGCTTGAAAAAGTCAATACTGAACAAATCAGAATATCGAAACAAGGAGGTTCACTAGCCCTCCGATACCCAGCTATCGGAAACGGAGAAGATATAGCCCATGTGAGAGTAAGTGGTATAGATTTCGGCACAGATTTGAAAGCGAATATAGTTGACGGTGGTCCTGGTTACAAATACGTTGTTTTGGTATTAATGGGTAACCCAGGAGTGGCTTTTGATGCCGTGATAACTATACAAACGATGCCAAATCAAAGTGATGAAACAAATCAACTAAACGTAGAATCTAGCGATGCTAATAATCAAATTACTGAAAATAACGATTCAAATGACAGTGCAGAAGATTTAAGTGAAAGTGGAGAGGGTGGAGACAGTGAAGAGGCTAGTCAAGTTAGCGTTATAAAGGAAAATGCTGAACTTACCCAAGAGAGTTCTAATGTATATAACTATGCTGTGAATGAGGCTTTGAGTGGTTACGGAAATAACGTTCACTACGGGGATAGTGACGAAGATGAAAACAATGACAGGCAGAGTAGTTATAATAAAGACGATGTGTATGAAAATGATATTGACGAAAAAGATATCCATACATCTTATAAGCAAAATAAAAATGAGGAAGACGATGATTCTGCAGCAGAATTTGAAGATAACATAAGCAATAAAAATATTGAAAAGCAATTTGAAAGTCAACCTAAAGAAGTGCAGTATACCAATAACGATTATTATTCTATGGATGATGATCAGAACTATGAGTCTGATTATGGGAATCAGGAACAAACTAACGGTAATATACATCAAGAATATCAAGCATTTCAACAAAATTTGTATAATGGTGGACGTTACTCCCAAAAAGCAGTACTTCCAGTTAATTCACGGACTGTTTTCCTGGAAGAACCAGGTGACAATGGTGGTGCACTAGATTTGGAAGAAATATTTGGCGAGGAGTATGAAGATTATGATAATAGAAGATATAATAGTGATTCAAATAATAATAATTTTATTGATAGAAACGATGGTTCGGCAGTAGCTTACTAAGTAGTGCAATAGTGTGTGACGTAGCTGTAAGTAAATATAAAAAGAACTACATATCTAAGGCTAGCATTTAGCAGGAAATAATAAACACATAATAATATATTTTTCAGTTCAATCTTCTATTAGGTATGATTCAATATAAAGAAAAACTTCATATGATCCTAAGCATTGATAATCCCACGCAGTTATGGTGTTGACTCCACGTCAGGATCCTTTTATTTGCGTGGTCGTGTCAATTCAGGTCACAGGAAGTATTTTTTCTAAGAATCAGGTCACCCATTCTTAGTAAAAAACAATATTATTATATAATCTGTGTCTCTATCTTCATCGGGGACTCAAATGAGTGGGTGGGCACTATGTTGTTAGAGCGTAGTGGGATTAAATATCGTCGCCGAAAAAACAACACAGCATAAGTCGAAATTAGGCGGTTTCGACATTTTGATATATACCATCGGAACCACGTCACTTCCAAAAGCTTTTTGAGTTCGACTCCTGTGTCGGCTAAGTATTTGTGGTTTTCCTACAAGATATTTTCAGAAACATGATGGAGTCTAGCTCTTTGTACCCGATGGATGACATTAGGCTGGATCTCCTATTACATTAGATGGTTACAGTCCTTTGCATATCACATAAAGAATTTACAGACGTGACCATGATTTATAACTGACTCCAAAAACAGGTTCCCAATTCGGCTTGTATCGTCTTTTCTTTTTGTTACCTATGATATCCGTCATTTATAAACCGACTTAAAAAACTTTTTTATTTGTCTAGAAATACTTTTATGAAATAGAAATACTCTTTATTTATGACAAAAACATAATAAAAACTAAACAATTTAAAAAAAAATATAAAATTAAGATAAGTTCTTGCAGTCCCTTGCCACAAAACGGCCTCAACTCAACATAGTCCTATTCGTAAACGACTAGCGTTGGTCTTCCGTTGAGACCAGTAGGTGACGTCACGCACGGTTACATAATAGATCAAGTATTCAGAAAAACATTTTAGGTTGGTCTCATATAAGTTTTATCAAAATTAGTTCAGTTGGTTTTAAATGAAAATAACTGGAAACACCTTCGTTATCCAAGTAAACAAAAGAAAACTGCGTTTCATAATTTGGGTCGTGAAAGTAGTTTTTTTTTAAGTTATTATAGTTTACCAAACGTTCGCCTGCTCACTAAGGTATATATTTTGTTTATTACGAATTCATTTATTGATATTTATTACGTTTGTTTTTATTATTTACAATTGACTGTTTTTTTTTTGTTTTATGAGAATAGAGTACCAATTGCCAGACTGCTCTTCTGGTGGTAAGTAATCATCGTCCCCTTCGGATATCCGCAACGCAAAAGGTATCGGATTTTTTGTTAGTCTTCGATTCTGAGTTTAGAAATCACTCTTCTGTTTGAGTTCTTTTTTTAAAGCAAACTGTATGCCTTTATTAACAAAATACTAATAACTATATACAACACAACACTACAGCTACTACAATAAAAACCTATAAGTCATTGCAGACTAAAAGGCAGTCTAATCTATAGCTAAACGACCGCCGCGGTTAGGAGTAGGATGGGTGACCGCTAGTGACATTACTACTGAGCGCTTCCGTGCTTCGGAGGCTGTCGGTCCCGGTTATTGTCTTAGGATGGCAGTCGTTACAGCATGGGGGTAGGGCTTTTGCGAATGCCCACCTGGCTAGCTACCACCCCCAAGTAGAAAATATGTTGCCAAGCACCTAACGGTGTGTTCCGGCAGCTGTCCTTGATATCCAGTAATTATAGGTTAGCCTGAAAAATATCTTCGACCACATCATCACTTACCATCAGGCGAGATAGTCAAAGGCTAACCTATCAGCAATAAAAAAAACGCCCTACCTAGTTGGCATTGTGCCCAGCATGCTGGCAGCATTGCACCGTTGAATTGCAATTCTTATTCCTTGAGCCAAATAGGTGCCAGCATTTTGATCACGAGTCGCGTTGACCAAGCGCTCTGATTTTTGACTGTTTGAGTATGCAAAGATGTCTTACCACAAGTGGTTTACTTGTGATTCGGAATGAATTGAAATGAAATGATTCTGAATTCATCCAAGTTTCGTAATTATACCGCAATATTTAATGATTTTTTCTGCATTTTCGCTTTTTGAAAATTTGAACGGGTTCACATACGAGTATATAAATTGAATCGTTCCAATTATAGTTTCAACGATACCAGGACTTTTAAAGGAGTTTTCGGGTCTCGCCTCTTACGATAACTCGCCACATTTTGAAGCATTGATGACCGAGCGGTAAGTAAAAGCTACGGAATGACGTGCCGCAGGTATGGACCCACCGCCGGACGCATAGTAAAAAACATTTTGCGAATGTTCGCCTGGCTAGCTACCACCCCCTAGTAGAAAATCTGTGGCCAAGCACCTAACAGTTCGTTCCGGAAACAGTCCTTGATAGCCAGAAAAATTACAGGCACATGAGACTTAACAACTGTATGTAACAGTGTGACGGGCGCAGTGCAATGATGAATGAAATCCATCTGTTATAGACTGAGGTAAGTCTACCTAACATCATGTGAGCCTCGTGCATGATCCGTCACATTACAATTAACAACTCGTTTCGCTTGTTAGTCAAATGTTACATGGGTCATTCTTTAGGACAAGTTTTTTAAGCGGCTTTACTTAAAAATAATAGAAATCCAGAAGTCAGCAAGCCATATTTTTTTTTGCGAATACCTTAAATCCTCTCTTAACTGGTTTACTGATTATTATTCAATTATCTTTATAATTAAATATCTTTAAAAAATAAAATACCCCCATTCTTTGATTTTCGTGGAGTGTCCCAAGCCCCGAACTGGTCACTTAGTAATTTATATATTTTAAACTAAACGCTACATGCTTACCAAAAAAAAACCTGTAAGTCTTAAGAAGTTAACAATGCTATAAAAAAATAGACCATAGTTCTAAAAGAACTACATTTCGTACAAAAAAATTAAATGTAACTGTCCCGAGGTTTTTGCTGATTTGCGTGGATTATTATAATTTCGATTGCACATCTCTAAATACGTGGCCCCATGATGCACCATCCTAATTCAAGTTAGAATTGGTTGCGCTCCAACACGGCCGGGAGAGTGGTTGAGTGATGGTAAGTCGTGTTTTCAAAAAATATATGGTAAGAACTTCGTTGCGTGGGTTTGGTTTCTCAAAACTTTGATTTGCGTGGTACAATTATCTCCAGTGTCTGTGAATTTATTGATTTAATAAAATATTGTGCCGAACAAATATAAAGTAACGTAACGTATAAGCAAAACACAGTTTATTTGCTTCAAAGGTTTTTGTTTATTTTTAACATAAAGGGTTTATTTTGATTTCCGTGGTCGTGATTTGAGTGGTTTACGTGGTAGTTTTGACCCACGCAGATCATTTTTTGACCATGCAAATGAAATAACTTTGAGTTTTGTACTAGTTATGAATAAAAATATTTTTTTATTATTTTATTTTTGCTGATTATAATAAGATAAAGTGTTATTTTTTGAAATGTGTAATTAAGTGTTATATTTTTGTAATTTATTTAACAAATAATAAATAATGTTGGACTGATTCTACTAAAAACGTTTCTGTCTTAGTAACCCATATTTTGTTGCCTTATACAAAAATAACTTATTTTCAATAGGACGGACCAATAAGTAACTCGTTTGAGATAGTTAAATTAAAATTTTCATTTTGTGGGTTTATTTGTGATTTGCGTGGTCTCCATTTTTTTAACCTCGATTATCTCTGTAAGTAAATCGCTCTTCGAGGTGCCTTTTTTAATAAAAATATTGCTTTTACTTATACTTTAAGATTCTGAAACAAATTTAAAACAAATAATGAATTTGAAAATTGCCACGAAAATCACCAAAGAAAGCCTCACTCGAAGAATCACCCACATATAATAAATGTCTGCATCTGAAATATCTTCATCAAATATTATGAATCAGAATGCCTTTTTTTAAAGTATTTATATAATCTTATTCGGTAATTATTCTAATTATGAAATGAAATACAGACTTTTATTGGCATATTTTATTTACATACTTAGTTTCTTTTAGAAAATTAAAAAATTCAATTAAATCATTATGTATTCTCCCAACAAAACAATGCTTTAAAAAAAATTTTTAATTATTAAAGTATAATGTGTCCCGACAAGGAGGTTTCAATTACACATTATCTGTGGTGAGCGCGCCGCGCGCGCAACGCGGTTTTGTATATTGTATTTTATTTAATGTAGCTACCTATAGCCATGAGATTAAATAAAGTAGTGTATGCAACTGCATATAATTAGGTATTAAAACATTCGTGTTTTCTTATTTTGAAACTCGCCTTCGGCTCGTTTCAAAAAACTACAATCATGTTTTAGTACCCTCGCCCTCTATTATATGACAGTTGCATAAACTACTATTAGGTATTCACTCATTTATAGCTATTATTACCATATTATTATGTCCTTATAATACCTATATAAGAAGTCTTATGCTCCGATAATAACCTCTTCGAAAAATATTCATTTAATTTACATGACTATAAATGTATCTTACTTTTTTATAGCTCTGCTCTTGAAAAATACCAAGTTCAACATAATAATAAGCAGCAAGTAAAATACGGGTATAATATCTACCATTTCGATACAACAGATCATGATCACTTCTGAGAAAGGGTTTGGATTTTCCACTCTGTGATGTCTATTACGAAGAATTTCTTCTAATGGTATATAGGTAAGTGAACGCTATGTAGGTATATACCTATGTCCAAGGGTGTTTAATAAATAGCTTTGATATCCTCGTGCCAGTCGTGGAACACGAGGAGCTTTGGATAAGTACCTAAGTACCTACCTATCGGTTGGGGAAAGGATTTTAAGATACTATTTTTTCTTTGTGTTGGCAATATTGGAATTTTGATATAATGCGTACCATAATGTTACCACTGGCATTCATTGTTGCGCCTTGTTATAGTTTTATTTATTACAGTTTAATGCATTTTGTCATCTGAAATTATCTCCATATTAATAAAAAAGGCATTTTAAATCAGTTAATAAACGAAATAGATTGCAGGTAATAAAAATAAAAAAAAACAGTAGGTAGTTACAACCGATTTGAGAACATTTTAGAAAAGTCGTTCAATAAACTTGGTCACGTCTGTAAATAAGTCATGATTTTAAAATACCTACTTAAGAAGTTTTAAAACTGGGTGAAATTTTGCATTCATGTCTTTGCCTTATTCTTCTGGTTTGCTAGGTCTCCGTTTCTTTATTTGTTTTATGTCTAAGCTGTTATAATACTAGCTATTGGATCTCCGAGCTGCAAACCTCACGAGTCTGCCGTTGCAAAGCTTACAATAAAACTGACGTGTGTATTAGGTACGTTGCCATTAAATTTAGCGCAGGCGTCCATACTTTCAACACCATATCAGTACTTAATATTATAAATGCGAAAGTAACTCTGTCTGTCTGATTGTCTGTTATGCTTTCACGCCAAAACTACTGGACCGATTTGAATGAAATTTGGTATGGAAATAGTTTGAGACCCGGGAAAAAACATAGGATAGTTTTTATCCAACTGCGCAAAAAGAGGTAAATTTTTTTGCGTGACAACCGACATAAGCGCGGGCGGAGCCGCGCCCGGAAAGCTAGTAATTTATATATATATATATCATATCATATCTCCGACATTTTTCAAAGATTAAAAAAAGCTGAACGGTCATAAAAAAATTATGGACTTATAGAGATCTCAATTTTTATACATGATTGTCACGTATCGAACCCGAAGCCTACTTAACCTCTGCCTATAACAGATGCATTTCGTCATGAAACCAATCGCACTGCGCCCGTCACATTGAGACATACAGTTTTTAAGTCTCATGTGCCTGCAATTTTTCTGACTCTCAAAGACAACAAGACAACAACAAAAACAACAGCTGGAACACACTGTTAAGTGCTTGGCGACAGAATCTCTACTTGAGGGTGGTAGCCAGGCGGGTATTCGCGAAATGCCCTTCAACCATTCGCTGAAGCTCAAGCCGGTGGTGGGTATCGAACCATAGCCATGCGGCTCGGCAGTCCATAGCTATAACTATTCGGCCATCATTGCATCATTTCTTACTCTAGCCACTCTATAGCGCTTACTATCTTTGTTTCTAAGGCTAATCTATGTATGGATAAACATTTGCATGCAAATCAAGGATTGTGTAGGCGTACACGAGCCAGCAATCCAGCCAGAGAGACAAATAAATATTCTATAAAAATATGTCATATAATAAAGGGCGCCTGCTGAGCGGACCACGAGAATCATTTTTGTCTCAAGGATCGGAACCTCGGTCAATTTTCTCTGCAGGCGGCTTGTTGTCGATGGAGTTTATCGATGAGGATTATGGGTTGTGCCTTCTGACGCTACACGTGTAAGGTAAGCCTATTAAGACCGTGCCGAACTATACTTTATTATATACTTATTTTACCTGAAGACTTTATGGAACATTCTTATATAATATAGGGGTTATTGGTTCCCTGTGGAGTTCTGGACCAGAATTACAGCTAACAACGTCAACAAGTTTAAAGCTTATTACGAAATTTTGTCTTGTTTGTAGTGCAACATAAGTAGAACTATAGATGTCGCTCCATCTCCATATGATGATTACTAAGAAGACAAATTAGAGTCATGCGTCATATTATCTACTTTGTACACATTAAATGTATAATTTCGGTGCTTACTTTTTTTTTATAGCTGATAGGTAAGTGATGATGTGGTCGAAGATGTTGTTCAGGCTAGCCTAGAATTATTGGCTCTCAAGGACAGTTGCCGGAACACACCGTTAGGTGCTTGGCGACAAAATTCCTACTTGAAGGTGGTAGCTAGCCAGGTGGCAAAATGTTCACCACCATGCTATAAAGACTGCCATCCTAAGACAACAACCGGGACCGACGGCTTAACGTGCCCTCTACGGCTAAGATAACTTCGCTACGAGCGGTTCAACTTATACGATAAATAAGTAGGTAAGTAACTGTAAGCATTAAAAAAATAAATTCTCTTCACTATTTTCTATATAAACAGTAGTAGTATTCTCATAGAACATATACAAATATACTACATATTCTATATAAACATATACAACGATATTAGTACATAGTATACTAAATAATATGGTCATTGATCTATTTTTCCGGCGGTATGGCTTTATTAAATAAAATACTACGAACTATATACAATACTACAGCTACTTCAGTAAAAGCATTTAGACAACCTATAAGTCATACAAGACTCATGCAGTCTAAATGCTCCAGCCCACTCCCAGTTGGCAGCGTGCCCAGCATGCTGACAGCATTGTCCCGTTGAATTGCAATGCTTATTTGTTGAGCCAAATATGTGCCAGCATTTTGATCACGCGTCGCATCGACCAAGCGCTCAGATAAGTTTTGGAAAATACGATGAGCTCCCGGTCCCCACGGACCCAACGTCTCTACACCAAACGGCTCAAATATGTGACCCATACCGAGTTTAGTATATTGATCTATAATTGATTATAATAAGTACCAAAACCAGTAAAACATACCTTCACCATAGAACATATGCTACGTCCTTCACGTTCCCAACTTCATTAACTGTTACCTCAGAATATAGAGTACCATATTGTTATTATATAAATAATTGAGTATCTGCTAGATACTCGTAGGTTTGATTAATATTTATTCGAAAACAAATAAATTTTAATGCCATGTTTATCTACGTACACATAGAAAATGCTAGATCCGCCAAATTATGCAATAAGCTCAAGAGCCTACTTAAATCTACCTACTTTTACCAGTAACGGTCATCTATCATCTATTTCAAATTCAAATATGGAATCGTGGAACGTTCTATATTCAAAAGGTCTCTGAACAGTTTCGAGCTCGAATTGACGTTCTGAATGCATTTAGATGTGAATACTAAAGAAACTGACGTTTCAAATAACAATAAACAACATTTATATTTGTAGGATGTCTTTGATTTTGCAGATCTGCCAAGTGGTACTTTCTAGTCTGAGCGGTACGCCATGGTGGCAGAATGTAGCAATGAAATTGGTAAAAAATGGTGTTCCTATAGCGAAGTTGGGCTAAGATGTTGGATGATAAGGTTGGATCTGAAAGGTGACATATATCACGCATATAGTAGAGGTGTGGCGAAGTTGAGCCTCTATATACATATGTCTATAGAGGTTGCGGACGTGTAGCCAGAATGAACGGCTTAGTCTGGCTAAAAGTTTAACACTGGCTTAGAGTGGTTTAGCGAAATTAGGTGTATAGATAGAGATTGTTGTCTCTGAGGTGTCATGAAGTGAAGAATCGTCAGCTAAGAAATATAGTGAATTCGAACGGTAAGTAAACTAAAGAGCTGAGCTGAAGCGAGGTTAGGTGAATAAATGTAGCGAGACTGGGCGGTGGAGTGTAGCGAATTTGGGCCGTGCGGTAACGTGTAGCAAGGATGGCCAGATACAAGTAGCGAGGTTGTACCGAGAAGTATTAAGATACTGCTGAGAATTAAAGCGGAGTTGAATAGGGAGGAGTAAACCGATCAGGGAAGTTAAACAACATCTGCTACGGTCATGAGTTGGATGGGTGACCGCTAGTGGCATTACTACTGAGCGCTTCCGTGCTTCGGAGTACACCTTAAGCCATCGGTTTCGGTTGTTGTCTTAGGATTTTTGAAGCGCTCGTAGCGAAGTTTGCTTAGCCATTCTGAAACGATCAGCAAAGTTAAGCAACGTCCGCCGCGGTCATGACTTGGATGGGTGACCGCTGGTGACATTACTACTGAGCGCTTCCGTGCTTCGGAGGGCACGTTAAGCCGTCGGTCCCGGTTGTTGTCTTAGGATGGCAGTCGTTACAGCATGGTGGTAGGGCACTTTGCTAATGCCCGCCTGGCTAGCTACATCCCTCAAGTTGAAAATCTGTCGCCAAGCACCTAACGGTGTGTTCCGGCAGCTGTTTTTGAGAGCCAGTAATTCTAGGTTAGCCTGTACAACATCTTCGACCACATCATCACTTACCATCAGGTGAGATAATGGTCAAAGGCTAACCTATCAGGCATAAAATAAAAATAAAAAAGGATAGCAGTCGTTAAATATGGTGGTAGGGCGTCTAGGTGGTATTTTGCGAATGTCCACCTGGCTAGCTACCCTCAAGTAGAAAATCTATTGCCAAGCACCTAACGGTGTGTGCAGGTAGCTGTACTTGAGAGTAGTATTATTATAATTTCTATGCTTGGGAGCCAGTAATTTTAGGTTAGCTTGAAGAACATCTTCGACCACATATCATCACTTACAATCAGGTGAGATAGTGGTCAAAGGCTAGCCTGTCAGCTATTAAAAAAAAAATGTTTTGGGTGAGAAGATTAAACAAGATCAAGTTGTATTGTATTGTAAACTAGAGCGAAAAGAAAATATCCAGAATTGTATCTGTCACAACGTTGGATTTAAATAAGTCACGTTGAACTAATAGCTAATTCAACAGCAATATCGTCCATATTCCCAAGCCATAATTTCAAAGCTTCACAGGAGTTTTGGGGACCAAAGTGTAAGGTGGCAGTTGTTCAGAATGCTCTCCTTATATACCCTTATTCTTTGTCTATTTAGCTTTTTCGCCTCTTACGACTTGCATAATTTGGATGGTTATAATTTCTAGCCTAGCACCACACGACACAAATTACATACTTATTTATCAATATGGTAGTTCTGCCTAAAATATTGTCGTTGTTTTAGGTTAGGTGCTTACATATTATATTCTATTCAACAAACTACCAATAATTGATAATATAGTAGCCTTATATTCGTCTGTTTAGAGATTATATTAGTCTCATTGTACAGTGAAATAACTACTTTAAAAACCTCAGCATGAAAATAGGTGAAGGAGGACTAACCGCACAGAAGTATATTTACTAGTCAGAATAACTGAACAAAACGGTCAACATGTTTACATCTGTTCAATAAATCAGAAGTGAATTTTCGAATCTGTAACACTGGCCACTACATATTTAGCACAAAAAACGGTCGTGTTATTCGAATTTCAAATTACCTTTAAAAATAGAGCGTCGCCAACGCGGCGGGCGAAGGAGCCAATGAATTGTTATTGAGTTGTGGATCGATTGCATAAACAATAATGAAAATCGATGGGTAGGGTATATACTAAAAATGTTTATTTTGCTCAATTGCGCACCGATTTAATTTATTATATAAACGATTTAACATATTATTCGTAAGCAGACTTTAACTGATTGAAGCAGTGATGGCTCAGTGGCTTTGGCTATGGACTGCCGCGGAGCAGGTCCATGGATCGATTCCAGCCGCGGGCTTGAGCTTCACCGCATGGTGGAAGGGCATTTTTGCGAATGCCCGCCTGGCTAGCGACCACCCTCAAGTTGAAAATCTGTCGCCAAGCACCTGACGGTGTGTTCCGGCAGCTGTCCTTGATAGCCAGTCATTCTAGGTTAAGCCTGTTAACACCTTCGACCACATCATCACTTACCATCACGTGAGATTGTGGTCAAAGGCTTACATATCAGAAATAAAAAAAAATAAAAAAAAAATTGCTAACACTATTATAGGCACCGAATGCATGCAATAATATAACAAGTAATCATTTGTTATATTAAATTTATATAAAATTATCCCTAAAATCAACTAGGAGGAACACTAAATAAATGTATTTAGTGTTCCTTATTCTGTATACAGGCTATACAGAGTAAGAAACCCTGAAAAATGCCGTGATCCTGTATAATGTAAAGAACGGAATCCTTAAATTTAATCCGAAGCCCGTATAATGTAAAGTACGGAACCTTAAAAATCAATCGAAACCTGTATAATGTAAAGTACGGAACCCCAATAATCAACCCGGAGCATGTTTATTGTAAATTATGGATCT
The DNA here is from genome assembly GCA_963854805.1 of Plagodis dolabraria. NCBI lineage: Eukaryota > Metazoa > Arthropoda > Insecta > Lepidoptera > Geometridae > Plagodis > Plagodis dolabraria. Next base: position 7,259,095 of record OY978461.1, read on the forward strand.
CTTAAAAATCAACCCGGAGCCTCCATAATGTAAGGTACGAAACCCTAAAAATTAACTGGAGCCTGTACCTATAGTGTATAGTACGGAAGCCGTAAAATCAACTGCAGCTTGTATAATGTAAAGTACGGAACACTAAAAATCAATCAGACCCTGTATAATCTATTAAAATTAGGACTTACCAATGCATTCTACGGTAACTACCAATATTGTGAACTTGAAGGAAGCAAACACCCTCGATTCAAGATTGTTCTCAGTCAGGGCTATGTAAGTCTTGTATAATTTAGTGAGTAAAACATACCATAGACTATTTTGAACTTCTTAAGTTATGTATTGTATTTATGCGTGTGTTTTAATGAACAATAAACTTATTATTATTAATAACGGAACCCCAAAAATCAACCCAGAGCGTATAAGTAAAGTATGGAACCTTAAAAATTTACCCTGGGCCTGTATAATGTAAAGTAAAGAACCCTAAAATTAACTCTGGGCAACTAACTATTAAAATTAACTATTAAGAATTATTAATTAATTACGTGGCGCCGTAGTACTGGAATTACATATAGCTAGGCCTTTATATGTCGACTTTAATATATTTTATTGTATGTATTTGTTAAAAAAAGTGTAATGGTTAAAATACTTGTTTAATTATTATATAAGTAACGTTGAATAGTTAACTGTCAATTTGGCTAGGTTATGTAAGTTTTTTCAGTTATTTTAAGCAATAAGACCGCCCTACATTACATAACACTGGCAAATGCACAAGACGTGCGAGTCCCAATCTCGATATAAGGGAAAAAAATTAACCCCTTTGTATACTTGTAATTGTAATCTTTCAGGTATGCAAATAAAGTATTTACTGTAGACTTATCTAGATAGGTCGCGCAAACATTCGAAACGTCTGTCTGTGGTAACTACCTAGTATCTCTGATGAAAGCAAATACTGGACAGAGCTTTTCAACGAGCTCAGACAAATGGTCCGCGAGAAACGTCTGGAGTTTCCGCTTTTAGCTAAATTGCTGGGATTTCCCGAGTGGAAATTATTATTGTGCTTTCCTGTAAATTTTTTGTGTTGTTGGAACCAGCATTGATTTTATTATTAAGGGACTTTTTAAATTGATTAAAAACTAGAGGCTCGCCCCGGCTTCGCACGGGTTTTAGTATTAATTCAAATTAGTTTTTTTTTTATATTCTTAGCCTATGTTCATCAGCAATAATATAGGATTCTAATTGTGAAAGAATTTTGAAATCGGTCCACTCGTTTTCAGTTTATTTGTATACAAAAATAGAAATTTATCCTTTTTAGAATGATAATGTAGATGTAAATAAAAGTTGTTTGAGGATATATCTAGTACATAAAAACTTCAGCTCTCACATTTCTACTACCTGAAAAATGATAAGCTACTATTGCAATTTGTCCCTGCGACTCCAGGTCTCCATAGAGACCTGTCCCATTACTCTTTACCCATCGAATTCCATAGTCATAATTATTTAACGAGACATAATTGCGGTAAAACATGTATTTCATTTTATTTACCTCGAAGTTTCGACTAAGTTGCATTGGTCGAGCTCACGAGCGGACTGAAGAGAGAAGAGCGGAGAGAAAACCCAAACCGCATTTGATTTAAGAAAATACCCACCCTTCAAGACGTTGACATCCACCTCTTCAGTCCACTCGTTATCAAGACCAATGCAAGTTGGTCGAGTTATCAGTACTAATATTATAAATGCGAAAGTAACTCTGTCTGTCTGTCTGTCTGTTACGCTTTCACACCAAAACTACTGGATCGATTTGAATGAAATTTGGTATGGAAATAGTTTGAGACCCACCAACCAACCCATGGTCTTACCAACCTTGCTGTTATGAAGACCGAAACAGCAGACACTTTGGAAAAAGCATAGGATAGTTTTTATCCAACTGCAAAAAAAGAGGTTACTGTTTTTGCGCGATAACCGGCATACGCGCGGGTGGAGCCGCGCCCGGAAAGCTAATAAGTTTATATTTTATTCCTCCCCTAAATTTACAACTTATTGCTGATTTGGGTGCCATCATTCAGCTTTGCTGATTTGAACCAATGATAGTCAAGCAGTACCTAATAGTTACGGACTGACATGCTATAAGTCCATGGCTTGATTCCCACCACCGGCTTGAATGGTCGCCTGGCTAGCTACCACCCTCAAGTAGAAAATCAGTCGCCAAGCACCTAGCAGTTTTTTCCGGTAGCAATCTCAGTCGCCAAGCACTTAACAATGTGTTCCGGCAGCAGTCATTGAGAGCCAGTACCTAAGTAGATAAAAAATTACAGGCATTTGATATTTAACAACTGTATGTCTCAGGGGGCATTGCAGTTCGTCAATTGTGGTAAAATGCCACTGTTATAGGCACAGTGTACCGCTACATAAACTTCATAATATACTATAAATCATAATAGTAGCATCTATACTAATACGATTTTTACTTGGTACTTCAACCCCCTATCAAATCCAAACGGGCTTTAGTTGGATCCTGGAGTTAAAGTTTCAAATTCAGCTATTATTTTGGCTTATAAAAGAATTATATAATCTTGTTTGACATGAGTGAATCGTACTAATGTGAAAGATTGTGAGTGAGGATGTATGTGTAACAATCACACCATTTCACACTTATTTAACAAACACACGTCTGAACCGAGTTGATTGACACTTGTAATACCTAAAGGTGCTATTTAAACCTCTGCTGCAGGCTGCAGATGCAGGCAGCATATGCGGTGGCTGCACGAAGTCGGCTGCAGCTGTACGACTGCTGAAATGAGAGTTCATATTGGATTGCATCAACATGACTTTTTTATCGACAATCCATATCTATATTTAGCATCAATATTTATTACAAGAAAATTCTTATTTCGTATTGAATAACTTCCATTTGTTGGTCTGCATTTTATATAGGGACATGAGGCTGCTCTTTTCCACCAATGGCAACATGATGACATGATGATGACATCATCCTATTCCTCTTCTAATAAAAGTTAAAACATCAAACTATTTTCACTATTTCACACTTCCGACATTCTAAAATATTGGAAGCGACCAGGCTGCAACCTGCTGCCTGCCTCGGAATCACTCCCGGCGGCGGATGCAGGCAGCGGCTGCGTGTCATACGTGTGCTACCTGCATTCGCAGCGTGCATACGAAGCTTGGAGCCGAGGTTCGAATGGCACCTTAAGAATAGATGAAATGAAATGAAATGTTAATTATTTGCCAGAAACACGGTTACATGATGCAGATCTTAAATTATTTAGGTTCTATTGAGCAGCTTAGCGTGCTTCGTCACAATAGGACATGCAAATATTATGTAAAACATACAAAATATACAATATTAAGGGTGCCTTTATTAAACAAAATACTATGAACTATATACAACACTACAGCTACTACAATAAAAGCATTTAGACACCTATGAGTCATAGCAGACTCATAGGCAGTCCAAATGCTCCAGCCCACTCCCAGTTAATTAAGGGAATGTCAAATTAGAATTATAATATATAATATAATTATAAATCACAATATCCTAGTTATCATCTACATGCAATATTAAAATACAAAACAACTGAAAATAAGTCATTATCATTATAAAATCACAATAATTTAAAATTAAATATTTATCATTATTAAATTAATTATTAACATGTCATTACTATGAAATATTCTTACAGTCACAAAAATTCTTTTAAATTATAAAAACAGTGCTTCGTGAGGAACTGGTGTTAGATAGTTTAGTTCCTGTATTTATTTAAAGCGCAAAACAGAACACAATCAAAACAGTATAAAATACATACGTTCACTTATTTTTGTATTAAAACATACTCGTAAGATACTTTTCATCTTCATCATCATCGTAACATTGCACCATTTCGACGCGGGTAAAACACGCGGCACATTAAGATTTGAGTGTGGTGAATGATTTTTGCCACTGCCCGAGATGTTTTTCGCGTCCTACCCTCGACTTGGGATGGAAACGGAAAAAAATTGACACGACAGAGACACCTCTGTCAGTATACGTCGAGCAGCCCCGTGGCATAGAACATAATAATAATACCCGTGGATCGCATTCTTCGAACTTTTTCATAAAAACGTTTCTTTTTGTTAGCTCCGTGAGCTCTGAATTGAACTACTGCTGTGCAGAATAATTACCTATTTGTGTATGTGCGTGTGTGAACTGTCTAAAGCCGACATAACCCAAGATAAATCTCATCCAGCCAGCGTCTTGGGGACGGTTCGTGGAAGCATTAAAGGTACGTGGTGGATTTATTTACCTCCTCTTGTCTATTTGTTTGGATCGTTACCTCAGCACGTTATCGTCATTATACTGTCCACGCTTCATATTTTGAGTGTTCGTATATCGAATAGTGCTTATATAATAATACATTGTGCAACAAGTACGCGACATTGTTTATTACAATTCAAAGGAGTAGAGATTGTAATATACAACGCGCACGAGTTTCATACGACGTTTTTCAACACACTTGCGAGGAACGAATACGATAATTTCGATACGAAAATTTTTGATGGCAACGATAATCTGATTAAGAAGGCTTATAATTAAATCTTCTAAAGTTCTACTTCAGTAGGTAAAAAAAACCCTTTGTTTTTTTATATGAAAAATTATAATCTAATTAAGAAGGTTTATAATTAAAACTCTTTGGTTTGTTTTTATATGAAAAACGAACGAAAGAAACTACAATCTACTTGGTGAGAAGTATGGAAACGTTGTTTTTTTTACTATTTTAAAACACTAGTGCGTGAAAGGAAACAAAAAGCACGACTGCCTAATAGACTATATATGACACTAAAATCGTGCATTTAAAGGCCCGTTACTAGCGTGTTGAAAAAAATATTCTCCAATAGATAGGTACTGCCTAGTAACAGCAAAAATTTGAGTAGGACAATATGTAGACATACTATATTCAAGTATCTGCCTCGCTTTTAATGCAAAAATAATGAAATATACTAACGTAAGACCTACAATTTGGGGCGCGCGTGCTTACCCCAAAAACGACGGATTGATAAATGAAAATGTCACTTTGAATACCCGACCTTGCTCCGAATTCATTCCATTTGAATAAAATGTTATTACAAATATTTATTTTTACTCAACATTATAGGAAACATAAATTTGGCTTAAAGGGATCCTTGTGTTTGTGACGTAATAAAATCCTATTTTTAGCTTTCAATTATTTGACATCCTTAACTTGTTGTAGAGATTCGCAGTAAGTAACTGAGGATGAGAAGGTCGGTATATAATTTTACTGAACATAAAATTACTAAATTGATTTGATTGAAATCTGTAGATAAGACACTAATAGTACAGATAAGTTACATCTAAACATTACATTTTTACATCGGGAACGAGCGGTAATATCTCATCATCATCAGCCGGAAGACGTCTACTGCTGAACAAAAGCCTCCCCCATGCAGGGGGTTTTGCCATAATCACCGCACTTTGCAGGCGTCTTGGGTATCGCAGTTATAGGTGTAAATTTCTCAGAAGGCACTGCTGCTCACCTTTCGGTATTTTTCTCTTAGAAGACATGGAGACATTCTGGCCCGGTACCCGACGGGGCCGTGTAATTTCTCTTAGTCACAATCTGTTATTGTTTTCCTTCTTATATTAATGTTCAAAGTGCTCAAGCATGTGTAGTGTCACTTAGTAGAAAGTGAAGACAATGGTTGACGGTGGCACATGCCTGCTCCTACCGTGATCTTATGTATGCCTTAGAGATAATTGAGGTGGAGATATAAGCTTCCGTGTTCTAGTGCATATCTACTGAAGCCACCGAACTCTATGAAGATATGAAGCCTGTAAAAATAGCTGGCAAGTTAGTGCCAAAGTTCTAAAATAATGGCACTGGAATACGAACAGAACTGGCGTATAGAAGTGTCTTTAAATAGGTACTCTAATGGGGATACACCTGAATACGCACGCGTAAGATGATTAGTTCAATGTTTATTTAATAATCTGGTCACCATCGCGTCTCGTCAACCCTCAATTTTAGTGGAGAGGAGACTGCAGTTGAAAGGAAGTCGTTTAGCTTGACGAATAATATGATGAAACTGAGAACAGAGATTGAGAAGGAATGAAACGAAAACTACGATGAGTATGATCGTAGAGAAATGCCAAAGAAGAAATGGATAAATAGTTTCAGGGCCTATATGAATAAAAAGATGTAAATCAAGTAGAAAAAAATAGAATTGTGAAGCAATGATGGCCGAGCGCTAATAGCTATGGACTGCTGTGCCGCAGCTGTGGTCCCAGGTTCTATCCCCACCGCCGCCTTGAGCTTTACCGCATGATAGTATGGCATTTTGGGAATGCACTCCTGACTAGCTACCATCCTCAAATAGAAAATCTGTCGACCTAACAGTGTGTTCCGGCTGCAGTCCTTGATAACCAGAAAAATTACAGGCACATGAGACTCAACAACTGTCTCAGTGTGACGGGCGCAGTAGAATTCGTCACTTGACGAAATGCATCTGTTAATCCGCTTAACATCAGGTGGGCTCGTGCTTGTTCCGTCACAATCACATCTGACCAGACTGTCAGTATAAAAATATTGTTTAGGAATAAAGCCCCCTACTCACTTTTATATGAAAAATATGAATCCATGTGAAAATTATTGAATTACTGTTAATTAAATCCTATTGTAAATAATTAATTTTATGACTATTGTAAAATATTGTACACCAATTATGGTATATTACAAAGGCAAAACGTAACTTATTATGATAATAATGTTGTCTTAGGTATCGCGATTGTTACACATAGTAATTAAACGGTTTAAATCGCGTATATTTGTCATTATTTTGTCCCGACGTTTCAAACTCTGCAGTGATCGTGGTCACGGGGTGACTAATTGGTTTTATATGTCACATGAGTTATATAGAAATTATTTGGTCTACCGTCATAATTTTTAATATTAATCATAAGGTTCCCTATTCACGCAGTATTCGCTCAGAGTGTCCAGAGGTCTTGCAGATTTGTGTCGGCCATGAGATTTAATTAATTTAATAACAGGATCCCAAGCACTTGGTTTGCCAACCATCATCTCTATTGATATTTGGGTACTTTTTGATTTCAATAGCCTCGCGTAACATTCTTGGCATAAACCGGTTCTCTGTAGCGAGGATTTGTGGCTTGTCGAACCGAATGTAGTGGTTGGGTTTGTCCTGGGCGACATTTGTTTGGGGGCGGTTTGTGACATGTTCACAAACCGCAGACTTGGTCGAGTGTTAGCTACCGCTATAAGTAAATAAAAAGCTAATAATTTGTTCCTGCGGATGTCTCCCCTTCAATTCTAGGTTTAGACTGCACAATGTTTTGTTAACGTTATACTTACCCATATATCAATGATTGAAGACTATCGGAATGCAAAACCATCAGCAATGAAAAAAAAAAACTTCCAATGGAAGTAACATATTTAAAATTTTAGTAGTGCTTAATATTACAATGAAAAAAATTGCAATAGGAAAATAGGGTTCTACTCTTGTTTAGATGTCACTAAATTCCATAAAATAATTGTACCAATAATAGACTATATAAACTGTGATACTGAATAAACCGTGGATGACATGCCCTCTGAACCACGCAAGCGCTTAATTACTATGCGCTTGCGTGATTAAATACCACTAGAAGCGTGTTACACATCCACAGCGAAACTTCATCAGTTAAGAACGACTAGACAACAGAGCTTGTCTAGTCGCTCTGAACTGATTAGGTATAAGGTGGGGTCACTGGTGGAGAGTCGGGGGATTAATAAGTCCGGGACTGCCGCCGGGGTAAGATTATGATTGTTAACGCGATCCCATCTTGCCCCACCTCGGCGGAGGACTGCTCACGGGTGGTTTTAGTGGGTTAAAGTCCCTCACCTACGAAGAGCGAAGGAATTTCCACACATAAAAAAAGATCTGCTATGAGCGATTCAAAAAGTTTTCATAAGAGTTAATCTTGAAGACTAATATGACTTATCACGGTTTATTAGTATTCAACACAATTCATCAGAAACTCCTGCCACATATACCTAGAAAAAGCGGCAAGAACAACTTTATGACTAATTGAACCAGAAATAAAGCTCACCTATTTTTAAAGTGATTGTTTGCTAAACTGACTAATTGTTTATTAACTCCGAGCTTGCACGGGTTTTGTAAAATTAGAGTAGCCCAAACTGTGAATGGGATTTCAAAGATAAGGTGTCAATAGTTAAACTAGATCTATGGATTATAATAATAGCCCAATTTTACATATTATGGTGTATTTTACTTTACTGTATCAGCTGGATTGTCCACTGCTGATCACAGCCGCATAATCCCCACGCTTCGCAGGCGTCCTGGGGATCGCAGTTTCTTATAAGGTCTCTTATCTGCTGCTGTCCACTTTGCGGCGTTTTTTTACCTTTACTCGTCTCCTGCGACGTCCAGAGGTAGTAATAGGCAGGGCAAACCTGAAGGCAATATCTTGTATAGACTATGAAGTAAATTGTAATATGTACTGTAAAATTAGCATAAACGAGGGCCTACTCGAATAAAGTAAGGTATAAGCTAACTAACGTATAAACTTTCGTCTTTTTTTCTCGATATTTAATATATATATAATATATATAAGCAAGCTAGCCTTTGCCCACTATCTTACCTGCCCACTATGTCACCTGAATGTAAGTTATGGTGTAGTCGAAATGTTGTTCAGGTTAATCTAAAATTACTGGTTCTCAGAGACAGCGGCCGGAACACACCGTTATGTGGTTAGCAATAAATTGTATACTGAGTGTGGTAGTCAGCCATGTGCTCGTCATGCGCAATCCTACCACCATGCTACAGCGACTGCCATCCTAAGACAACAACCGGGATCAAGGACGACTGAACGTACACTTCGAAGCACGGAAACGCTCAGAAGTATTGCCACCCTCGTTCAGCCATCCAAGTCATGACCGCAGCGGACGTTGCTTATCTTAGTTGATCGGTTAAGAACACGGATTTAGGAAGGGAGGGGATATGCCGAGGAGGCGTGATACGTGTCGCAGCAACGAGTTCCAGAGAACTTGTTAGTTAAAATCGTAAATATCTGCGCGCCAGTCGCACTTTGTCCACGGTCGTGCAAACATCGTGTAATTACCACGAAATGCCAAGTTGTGCTGTCATTACGTGCAAGAACAAAAGTGACAAGGTGAACTATAGCATAAATGGAATATCATTTGACATGTAAATACAAGAATTCACATGTTATTATTTAAAATCCATCATAATTCCAAACGAAGTTAACAGAGCCGTTGAAAATGTTCCAAAGGTGACAAAAGTATAGCATATTCATTATCGAAATCCATTGCTCCAATGTTACAAAATTGTTTACGACTCAACAAGCAAATGCAGCAATGTAGAATTGCGTTAACGATATTCTGAAAGCGCGCATCGTCGCGTAGTACGGCCGCTGCTATCGGCCGAGAGTTAGTGATGTGGTCGATACATTATTGAAATACTTATATCAATCGATACTTTAACGAGCCTGCTAAATGTTGTTAATAAACTTTAAAGCAATATTGCAAACGTTATTTGGTAAGAGACTACTTATAATAATTGACTGATGTATAGTGGAAGATATTTTTAAAACGATCAATCGATACTGTAACGAGCCTGCTAAATGTTGTTAATAAACTTTAAAGCAATTAAATATTGCAAGCGTTATTTGGAAAGAGACTACTTATTATAATTGAATGTTGTAAAGTGGAAGATATTTTTAAAACAGAACATACATTTTCTGTCAGTTTCCCAAAAGATCCAAATATTAAGGAAAAATGGATTGAAGCGACAGGCAGATCTACATGGCTACCATTTAAAAATAGCAGAATATGTTCAGCCCATTTAAGGGAAGAGATGTTTCAACCCTTGAATAAAAGTCGCAGACTTTTTGATTGGGGAGTCCCAAAAATAAAAGTTTGTCATATATTTTCGGTACATACCTTTTATTTTTTATACGAAAAAAGCATGATATGAAATATAAAATTTATTATCTTTGTTATTATAGTCCGCCCACTAATGCTAGGCACCACCTGCGGTATGCGAGCGGTGAGGAGGGCAATCGAGAACTTCTTGAAATCTGGTGACGAAATCTTATCTGCAAGATAATATTTACTGCGTCTAGCGCAGCGCGTCGCTTACCCTCCTTGCCGATCGCATACTGCCGGTAGTGACTATAGTACGCCGACTACAGTTACTGCGTTTTCAATTGCATTCATAACTTTTAGGAATCGGAGAAAGTCGACTCAAAGGCATCTTGTTCTTTGGAGCTACATAATCCCCAAGAATGCGAATTGCCCCGAAACCACGACTGCTTTGACAGAAGTACGTGTGAAATTATATAATTGAAAAATATAAAAACTAATAAAGTTACATACATACTATGTGTTGTCAAGTATCATTTATCCAATAAATAATAACCTAAAACGGTTCAAACCAAGTGCAAGCTGTTTTATTTTATATTCAATATTTTTTCATATTATTTACTTACATTTTCATAAAATTTTGGGTGACATGAAAATAATTAAAACATGAATTTTGAATATATGTAGCATGAAATATTATTTTATACTCAATTACTTATTCAGTTAAACTATGTAGTTTTTATTTCGATACCACTTTACCGATAGTATCAAGCCCTAGCGTACGTGTAAATGTATGCATGTAGGAGTAATTTTTATTGTTACTGTGATGTCCGAGCGCTTTGCTTTCATTGATTGATTTGTCAGTGTGCATTGTAATGAGTTGGTGTGAGTAGCTAATGAGAGCCCTGCGTTCAGTGTATTACTTTAAGAGTTTATTGTTTCATTTGTAGGCGTGAAGCGCAGTGGGGATAGATAATTGAAAAACTGAGACATGCGGATCAGTAGAATAAATGCCTCGCGCCATATCCCCTCCCTTCCTAAATCCGTGGTTAAGAACGACTAAGTAAACTACGCTATATACGGGCGCTTAAAAACCTACACAGTGAATATGTGCGACCGTCCACCGCATCGTTTCAACCAGACTGGACTGCGGTCGAAGCGGCTGTTCTTGAGATCTAGGTGAACCTTGTTTTCCGTTTCCCAACACTACATCTCTCACCTGATGGTAGGTGAGATAGAGTTCATAGGCTAGGTAATAGACAAAAAAGTAAAACAATAAAACCTAGTGTTAGCAGTAACGACATCCATCTGTAGCCTACCTAACATCCGTATATTATAACAGATGCTGACACATGGCACGTCGCTTAGCACCTGGGGACGAAGCCAGCAGATAGGCGTCAGACGACCCCACTTCCGACGCCCAAGGTCGATTTAGTCGTGGAGTCTATCCCAATCATCTGCAACACAAGGTAACTCCTCACATCAATCATTATCGAAATCTCTAAAATTAGCTTTTAAACGTTTTTAAAAGTCACCGTTAAGGTTATTTTTATTTTTTTGCGACACTTTATACACAGCATACATCTTCCACGTCCAGTCAGTGTGGATTGATGCCTATTTCAAGGAGTTTATTGCGCCAAGAGCTATATTTATGGCGAAACTCATTGCTTTCCGCAGATACGTGCCGTTAGATTGGCGGGCCTACTCAGTGCCAAGAACGGGGGCATTAGCATGGGATTAGCTAAAGATATTGGGCCTATAAATTTCGCCGACAACGCAGCGCCAAAATTATGCGATTCTGTATCTAAAATAAATGTTTCTATATGATATCACAAAAGATAATAATGGAGAGCGATTATTGTATAATCTCTGCCCGGATTCTGAAATGTTGCGCGGATTCGTCGCCGCGCTTTGACGCGAGAACCTACCTGATGAAGGGCATCTGATATTCCCGAAACCGAGGTCGATAATCTCGACCAATACGCGTGAGTAGAGCCTGTTATTAAAAAAATTAAAACGTCAGCAATGTTCCGTTGAGCTTCGTGCATTTATAATGGTCGTTCTGACAACTTCACTATGGGGAAAATGGATGTATATTTTTTTTATGGGATGGTGACGTAACAAGCACAAGAGCCACCCCATGTTTAGCGGATTTTCCTCTGCCTTTAACAGATGCATTTCGTCATGTGACGAATTGCACTGCGCCCGTCACGTTGACACATACAGTTATTAAGTGTCATGTGCCAATTTTTCTGGCTTTCAAGGACAGCTGACGGAACACACCGTTAGGTGCTTGGCGACATATTTTCTACTTGAGTGGTAGCGAGCATTCGAAAATGGCCCTTCAACTCAAGCCGGCGGTGGGGATTGAACCAGAAACCTGTGGCACGGCAGTCCATAGCAATTACCCCTCGGCCATCATTGCTTCAAAATTATTTTGAAATGCACATTCTAATCATTTGTACTTTTAGGCATTTTAAAAACAGGGCCATGGAATCATCATCAAATCACCCCAAGTTATTCAGCTGGAAGAGTTTTCGTTGCCTTGCTTGGTGTTTTTTATTTGTTACTTGAAATGTGAATTTCAGCAAAGAATCGCCTGAATGAATATATCATTATATTTATTACCTCTTGTACACATTCAAAAAGGTACTTTCGGTGGTTGAAGGACTTTAGATGGATCAACAGAGGTGATGATGATCGCAACAGACTTGCATGTATCAACTGATATTGTAACTTGTTTCAAAACAAGTTTTTGGCAAGAGCTACATTTTCGAAGCCCTGTCCTTATTGCGACTCTGGGAGATTTTCGTGTGAAGCAAGAGGAACAGTACATTCATCGACGAGACATTACCAGGTCTGCTGTGTTCCTATTTAGATCACCAGAATAAAGTGTCCACTGTTTTACTTCGTCAGTTCATAATTATTTTCAAAATATAATAGGGATTTAAATAGTAGTAGTACTCAGTGCCAAGAACGGGGGCATGACACAGTCTTATAGTAATACATACATATACATAGTAATATATACATTCATGGCGTATTTAACGCCGGTGACTGACGGCGGGGGGTAGGTAGACGTGGCGTACTTCGACTTTCGGAAGGCATTTGACAATGTGCATAACGACATCCTGTTGGAGAAATTGGCATCGGTGGGTTTCACTCCCCATCTTTAAAGTTTTTTACGAGTTACCTTGGCGAGCACCGGCAGTATGTCGAATATGCGGGTTGCGAATCCGAACCTTACTTCACGTTCTCGGGCGTCGGTTAGGGGTGCAATTTGGGCCCCCTCGAGCTTATTTTAATGATTAACGACCTGCCAGAAGTAATGAAAGCCTCTCAGTGTCTCTGGTTCGTGGACGACCTTAAGGTATTCCTGGCTGTAGCGAACATGTCGGATTGCGAGCGGCTTCAGCGAGACATAGATGCCATCGTGCAGTGGAGTGCTACAATAAACTATTTTTAACGCGGCTAAGTGCGAGGTTATCAGCTACGGACGCAGACTGAGGCCGTTGCAGTACCAATACAAGGTGGACGGCACCGTGATGCCGGGGGTCGACAGTGTTCGTGATCTGGGGGTGCAGATGATAGCATACCTCACGTTTCGTAAGCACATTGTCGATATGTGTGGCCAGTCCTTTAAGAATTTAGGTTTCATCCTGAGGAACTGTAAAGAGTTTAACTGTACTCGGGTAGTTAAAATACTTTATGACTCTCTCGTTCGAAGTCGCCTGGAAACGAATGCAATTATCTGCAATTACGAGAACTTATACGTAGATATGTTAGAAAAAGTCCAAAATAAATTCACTCGTTTCCTGTACCTAAAAGAGTATGGAGTATACTCATTTTACTCGCTGATGTACCCAACACTGTTCGTGATTGGCATGGTAGGGTACAATAAGCTGGAAGTGCGACGCGACGTAGCACTCTGTAGGTACGTGTGACGCGTGCTGCATGGCCAGGTGCACCACCCCGAGGTGTTAGCGGCGCTGCAGCTGTGCGCACCCGATGAGGCGGTAACCCGTTGACGACCTTTGCTCACTTTCAGTGTGCCACACTGGCTTACAAACCTACTTAAGTTTGCCCCCATGGTTCGCACTCTAAGATTATTGAATGTAATCTCAGCTGGTGAAATTGATATTTTTAACTGCAGCCTGGCGAAGTTCTTAGAAGCGGCGCACAAGGTCTGTGAAAACATCACTTAGAAATGTTTTCTTAATTAGGTATTGTATTCATATATTTTATTTTCTGTTATTGACATTAATATATAAGTATAGCATCGCATTGGTAACCAAACTGTCATGGTAATTTATCTATTTTAATAAATAAATAAATATAGCGTATTACAAAATTACAAATTTTATATTAATTCGCCTAGCAGGCGTCATTGCAAACTTAACAATATTAAAAAAATATAGCGTATATCAAATTCACCGACAATGCCGCGCCAATAAAGCAATTCTATATCTAAAAATAATGTTTAGCGCAAAATCTTTGCTATTATAATACTGGAATCAAATCCGAATTTTCCAACCATATGCATCGAACGCGTTTTCACTACTTACCATACCATGCAGAGGACTTGCATTCAAGTTGATTTTAATCGACGTAGACTATAAGACTTTATACTATGTTAGAATGTAAAAAAAAAAAATTATCGAAACTTTATCACATAATAACTATTTCTCTCAAGGTAGAATTCTGGATAGTTCCTTCCTATTACTCAGGAATTTAAATATGTTTACATTATTATTTCGGAAGGTAAGACGTAATGACTAGTAAAATTAAGCACACTCACGATATTACCCATCTAAGTAGAATGCAAACTAATATTCTTGGCTTCTATAGTCTGTTTTTTTTAACAAACGAGTACTGAGTATGTCTCTCGCACATTTCCGATATTGACAGAGTGAGATGGGTCATTGCCGTCATTGGTCAATACCTTTGTTCTTGTTTTGAAATTGTTAAGGCCTGTCCATATTGCATACTTCTAAAATTTACTTTAGAAAAAATTACGTTATTATTTTATGATTTAAACTTGCATACATAGTATATTTGTAACAAAATGTTCTGTTCGCGTTTATGATATAAAACAATATTGTAACAGTATATAATTATATTTGCACTAGAACATATAAATCAAATAATCATACTACAATTCTTGTAATCTTAAAAATTATCGTCATCCTTCTGATTGACTTTTTGCAGATACGTCAATAATAAAACATTGCTCTAATATATTTTGTACATGATTGTCGATTCCGTACATTTTTTTTTTGTATCTTGGTTATCACATGATTGAGACATGACAACCATTTCTATCTATACCTTTTAGCTACTCCTTGTAACAATATTTAATGTAATATTAATTATTAAATATTTCTTTCTATTTATTTTAATTAATATTCAAGAGTTCAGAGTTCATATTTTTTGTAACTTTTGTTATTTCCTGCCGTAGCCCTTCTCTTGGTCTCACCAAACGAGTTCAATTAGATTGAGCTCACAGTGATACGTCGGCAAACGTATGACGAAGCGATTTGTTAGTTAACTTAGCTACAACATTTTTTTCAAAACTATATTTGTTTTGATTACCCTAATTCAATAGTTGCAACTTTAGTATTGATTCGTTACAAGCATTATTTATCGACGCGCAGGTAGTCGAAGACTCAACTAAATGTACCTACATGTAACTACAGAGTTCGTGTGGAACGGACTTTATATTGATTACGTTGGCTAATAGCAACACAATAAAATGTTCAGTACTCGTTTGTTAAAAAAAATAGACTATAGAGTACTGCTTGCTGGTTCCATCACTCAAGCAAAATATAATAACCATATAACCTTTTCGATACCCTCTGTCCTGGTCCTTGATACCTCCCTGGCAGCGTGTCGTATGAATAACAGCAATATATTCATTGACGAGACATTACTGGGTTTCCAGTGTTTCTATTTAGATCATCAGACTGAAGTGCGTGCGCGCTGCTTTAGTTTACTAGTTAAGAATGTTATATATAAGGTATGTGGTTTACGTGACTGACTGATTTACGTGAGTTGTGCCGTATTATTAACTAAAATAAAATATTGTTACCAACTTAAGTTATAATAAATAAATAGAACTGAACTCCTTCTGAGACATTTATCTTAAATAATTTACATTTATTTATACCTAATACCTTCATATAATTTATATATATATATATATATATACCTATTTTTATGCCTGTTCGGTTAGCCTTTGACCACTATCTCACCTGATGGTAAGTGATGATGTGGTCGGTTATTCAGGCTAACCTAGAATTATATAATAAGAGAGGCGAGAATTAAAGGAAATAATTCCATCAAACAGTTTATTTTCAAGACAAAAAGGAACATGGGTAAGAGCGTTTTAAGAGCTAGCATAAATCTTTATGCACACTTGAAGTATTTTTAAATTTCCTTATGGCGGGTGAGTCAGTACATTATGCATTTATTTCGGGTTTAGCTGGTGTCGAATGATAAATTGCAGATCAAACAAATAACGAATGGTATGTTCCGGCAGCTATCGAACCTTGAGAGCCAACACAGAGAAAATACCACCTATCTATATAGGTAACATCTACTCTATTTATATACCTACTGGATTATTGGTAAAATGCTAACAACCTCTTAGGGTTGACTTCTGCTAGTCCTAACAACCATTTTGAGATATATTTCTTTTAGATAGAAATAATAAAAAAAATATGTGTTTTTGACGGAATAAGTACGAAGACCAGCTGATGTTAAGTCTCTTGTGCCTGTAATGTATTTTTTCATATTTTTTATTACTTTGCTACATGTAAATACTCAAAACTATTCAAAGGGAACACGGTGCAGTCCAGTGTGGCTGCGGGGGCCCTCTTGGCTCGGAGTAGGAATTAAAAACAAGCAAAATTGAAATAAAATTAAAATCATCTCAAAATGTTTGTAACGACTACTTTACATAAGTCACGTTTGCGTCTAGCCACAGTCATTACGAAGTCATATTTCACAAAATCTTTATTTTTTGTATTACGTGTATACTTAACCTTATTTAGTTGTTGGCAACATTGTATTATGAAAGACCGATGTATGTGCGGATATTATCAGAAAATACTTTTATTACTTATTCTGAATAGTTTTAGGTTAATACAAAAGTGAAGCACAGAAATTAATTTTAAAAACAATCTAATTTATTGACAAATTTAATTTTTTTCGGACATGTTGTTCACGCAAAGCCGAAAATGGACAATCCTCTTTACAATTCTAATTCACACGCCCACATATCACTAAACTACGAACACATATTTATTCGTAGATAGTAAATTACATTCGTACTTCAACGAGAGAGCGAGCTGCAAGCATTGCATCAAGTTATTGTGTGATAGACACAGAGCTATATTAACATTGTTTCGTGACGGCCATGGTACGAATCTTAGTATCAATATTTTAAACTAGAAATAAGGACTTTGGAGTTCCATCATGGTTTTAAAAGGAGTTTGGCCCTAGTGCGAGTCAAGCCTCGCTCGGTAGGCGGGCTGGTTGGGCTGCCCTCCCCCTTAAAAAAAAGCTTGATTGTTTTTATTTAATAAACGAACTTTTTGTCACCAGTCTACACAAAGCATTGCTGGCTCAGTGGTATTGGCTATGGACTGCCACGCAGCAGGTCGATAGTTCGAATCCCGCCGCAGGCTTGAGCTTCACCGCATGGTGGAAGGGGACATTTTGCGAATATCCGCCTGGCTAGCGACCACCCTCAAGTAGAAAATATGTAGCCAAGCACATAACGGTGTGTTCCGGCAGCAGTCTTTGAGAGTCAGTGAAATTACAGACACTTGTGACGGAATGCATCTGTTATGGGCAGAAGTTAGTCCGCTTGGCATCGAGTGGGCCTCGAGCTTGTTCCGCCACTATAACATAAAAAGTGAAAAAAATAAAAACATCTGTTATTCAAATGTGTTTACGAGAAAGAGGTAGTCCCGACGTAAGTTCCCACACAAAAGGTAGAGTAACAATAAATAGGGATAATTTTCCCTTTGGGCGCAAAAACCCCCAAAAAACAATTTAAATGTTCATCCATGAGTCTATATGTAATATTTTCTTATTGTAAAATGTTACGAAAATGGTTCATTGCACCCGACAGGTGCAATCAAGGTTAGCGTTGAGGACAGGGTTTAATCGCAGGGAATCATAACAAACACGTTGGTTCATTATCATTCTAATTAGTCATGTGTACTGGCGCAAAAGTCGTTCAGATTATTTTGCAGAGGGAGTTTAAAATAATGTTGCCAGATCACGTGCACCACCAACCAGTAAAGACTTCCACATGTTTGGAGTCTAGTTTCAATTTTCAACTACTACTGCCTATCCAAGCGATCATATTTTATACAGGAACGGCACGGTAATATTAAATGATAATATCACCGTGTACTAACGACCCGCCCCGGCTTCGCACGGGTGCAATGCCGATACTAAATAATCTGTAATATTTTCTAAAATATTCATAAATAAAATTATATAAAGGGCCATATTGATCTACATTAATGACATCCTAATTCAAATGCAATTCAAGTACTTATATACACACATATCTAAATTATTAGAAAGGTATTATAATTTCTTCTAAAATGTTACCAATAACTTATGAATATATAAATGCACATGAAATTTCATTTTTTTTATATTCAATTTTTTTGGGGAAACTAAATCTAAAGCTAAATAAGCTTAATCGATAGTTATACAGTAGTATTCTTCTGTGGACAGCTAAAAGCTTCTAAAAGTCCGTAATTGCTAATTTATCTCACTAGTTAGTTATAAATGGTTAATTTGGAGATGTAACAATCATAGTTCGTTGCACCCAACAGGTGCAACCGAGGTTAGCTTTAACTGAGGACAGGGTTTATTTCAGGCGTTCAGGGAATCATAACAGATACATCCGTCGTTTAATATCTCCGTTGCCATTCATAGTAATACGTACCGGGGCAAAGGCTTAGGTATAATTGGCAGTGCACGGCAATTGTCACCTATTATTTGTGCTTTTCTTTGATCAAATATTTGATTGTTGTTAGCTAAGTTAAAGCCTCTGATTCCGTTTATTTATCCAGAATTTTGAAGCGCTCATAGCGAAGTTAACTTAGCCGTTCTTAAGCGATCAGCCTCCGTTGCTGGATGGGTGACCTCTTGTGACTTTACTACTGAGCACTTCCGTGCTTCAGAGGCCACGTCTCGGTTTTTGTCTTAGGATTCCACTCGTTACAGCATGGTGGTAGGGTATTTTGTGAATGCCTGCCTGGCTAGGTACCACCCTCAAGTAGATAATCTGTCGCAGAGCAACTAACGGCGAGTTCCGACAGCTGTCCTTGAGAGCTAGTAATTCTAGGTTAGCCTGAACAACATCTTCAATCACATCATCACTTACCGTCAGGTAGGTAGGTGCAGTGGTCAACAGTTAAATTAACAACAAAAAAAATACATACTACCCATGCCATGTTACGAAAAGAAAAAATCAGAATGGGGTCCCCGATCTGATAACATAGAAACCGAGTAAAAGTAAGTACTTATGTAAAACGTGAGCAGAATTATCTAGAAATGTTACTTAGGACCACTTCGATAATAATCTGCTGTTGACGGAAGGTATGACGCAAATCTCAAGCACAGGCTTTTCAGGCTTACGGCAAATGTTGTTTTGAAATGTCAATCTGTTTATTTGATAGGTTGAATAAGATATAGTTAATATAGAAAACTATTGCGTATAATTATTGAATTAATGTACTAGCTGGAACTCCACTGTAGCTATGCCATAGCCTTCCTCAAAGGTTACATTTTCAGGATTCCTCAAACGCCATGGCTAGAAAAAGTCAGTTCAGTTTTAGTGAACGTGTTTGACCAGGGCCATAGAATACAATAATACTACCCAGGGCGCTGCGCTGGTTTGAATATATAAAGACTATATTTTTGTCTCTAGTTGTAATATTTTAATGTAATCTACGGATCATGCGTCATTGTAAAAATGTTAAAAATCAAACAGCTTTCGTTGAGAGCCATTAAATTATAGGAGGAACATGAGACTACAGGGCGCAGCTCAGTCACGGTAATGTTATCTATACAGTATTACAACTTCATAGAAACGGACGAAACGCGAGTTATACCTACGCGCCTCGATCTCGGCCTGCGCTCGTACCGCAGACAGTCTCGAGTGTCGTGACTACGTCGCAGTGACGAGCGAATGGTTTGTTGTTTTTTTAACAATAACCGCGCGATTATTTCACCAAAAATAAGTTCAAGTACATATTTACATATAAAATATGACGAGTAAGATATATTGTGCTGTTTTAAGTTACATAAAATTCGTCAAAAACGCATCCAGAGATAACTTTTTTGATTACCTGGCAACTGAAAGGTAATGCTATAAAATAATTTTACTTAATACTTATAACAATTTTACTTGCTATTAAGTAATTTTTTTTATAGTCTACATATAGTTGACGGTACATAATGTGTGTCTAGTATTTCCTTTTATCCCGCGAAAAAAATGTCTCAATTAATAAAAAAAGTGAATAGAGTGAAGGAAAGTGATTGACACGAGTGAAATATGTAGTAGTTATAAGCAAGTTATAATAATATTACAGGTAGTTATTAGAATGTGGATTTTTTATACCTTAAAATATAATAATAAAGCATTTCGTACGTCCCACAAATATTTTTCAGTCGCCAATTTTTAAGAACGATTTTCATTCAAACATCAACATGGTTTTTTTGTTTAAATCTACCTACTAGTCAAGAAAACAACATGCATTTATAGTGAACACTTCCTGTTCAATTCACAGAGTATTTAATTTGTTTATATAAAAAAAGTACAACAATTACAAAACTAAATATTACAATCACAAAACTAAATAGAAACACAAAGTAGGCATATGTAATTCAAATGCTGGAGGCGGGCAGCCCTATCGCATGTTTACGTACAGCGCGGCTGTAGGTACTTATTTCGAAGACAGAGCCGAGTTACACTACTGTATAGATAACATTACCGTGGCTCAGTACAGGTTATCACTTATGACCGTTCCGTCCTCTAATACCTTGCTCTCTGCTAGTCTCTTGTACGGATCGACGCGACGTGGTGGTGTTTCTATACCTTCTAAGTATATGCTTCTGCGCTTCAATACTTTGTCATGGTACACAAAAGCTGGCTTCAATCTTCTGTATAATCTGGCGAAGCGTGTGGATATGGTCTCATTCGTAATGAATCTCGACTCGAGAACAACTTGTAAACATGGCTCAGAACCTAAATAGGCTTTTATTTTATTAAAATACCACTACACCTTTGCTCCACAATTCTAGTTTTTTTTTTAATTTAACATACAACGCTCTACAGACTCGTGGGCCGTACTCTTCTTAGATCTACTCGTATTTTCATGTTACTAAATATTACAATTTTACAAAATTCGTACTCCATTACATCATTGACTTAACACTTAGATGTAGGTTAGTGTTATGGTGTTTTATTTTAAAAACTAAGTGAGTCCATATGTATCGATACAATTATTTTTTTTCCTATTTTAATTTTTGTTAGTATCTTTCTTATCAATTCTAGATATTTATACTACCTACCTTCAAGGATGACGGAATTAAATAACTTCTGGTGGACTGAGAGCTCCAATTTTCTACACGTTCTCAGAAGTACTGTCGTGATTCTGTCATCAACTGGCGTCTTGTTGTTCTTGCTGTTTGAGAGCCATTCTAATTTCGATGTCTGGAGAGAGGTCTTCGGTATAGTGTCGGGCTAGTTGGGCTCTCTTGTCCTGAGTTGTACGGAGAACGGGTTTTTGTATCGAAGTGTGTGGTATACCTACTTGTACTTCTAAATCTGATTACGATTTTATTACCTTATCCATTTAGAAGGCAAACGGAAAAAGCAAGTGTTTTATTACGATTATGCGACGCTGAGAAGTGCTAACTAGCTTTACTTGAACAGATTTTTAGCAAAATGTATTTAGTTTGTAGCAGTAAAAAAATTATATGTTAATCTTGAGCACATTATCTAAGGTCAAGAAAAGTCCAAAACACGTTTTATTAATTTTTTTTTATAAAATAAAATTGCAAAGTTGACTCTCAATTACGCTTGTAACTTAAATATCTTAATTATATACGTATAAATGTGTACGAAAATACATTAATAAAATAGCAAAACCTTATCAACAAGGACAAGAAAAGTAACATTTTCGATTTACGTTACTAGTTTTGTGTTTCGAATTTTACCTAAAATGATCGCGATTTCGGCATCGCTGCCTCCTTTTCACTCCTACGCAGTCCGATAGTGACAAAAAATCAGTAATTGGCAGCGTCTTAATCACCATCTCACCTGATACTAATTATAACAATAATATATAATTAAAAAAATCGGTACAGGCAATTCAACACATATCAAGTAAAACAAATCAGCCAAGTGCGAGCCGGACTAGCGCACGAAGGGTTCCGTACCATGAGCTATACAACATTAGACTTCATATTTTAACCTTTATTTGTTTTAACGTGCGCGAGTCCGACTCGCACTTGGCCAACTTTTTGTATTTGTTTTTATAGCGACAACAGAAATACATCATCTGTGAAATTTTCAACTGTCTAGCTATCACCGTTCTTGAGATACAGCCTGGTGACAGACGGACGGACGAACGGACAGCGAAGTCTCAGTAATAGGGTTCCATTTTTCCCTTTGGGTACGGAACCCCAAAAAGAGCTTATTGTTCCTCAACTATGTTTTTATTGACCCGTGTGATAGGTTCCAGGCCTCCTTCGTCGGTGTATAAAGGTATCTGGTTATTGGCAAAAAAAACACGTTACATATTATATAACATGAAGATACTTTAGTTACGTAGCTTATACAATATACCAAAACAATATTCAGCTACAATTATTATTGTATTATAATATAAATCTTTATATATTATTTATTTCATTTATTTAATAATAATAATTGAAAAATGTTATTATTCAATTATTAAAATAATTGATGATGCAGTCAATATGTATGGTATGATAATTTTCTAATAACAGCTTCACTGAGTTCGGGAAGAATTGACGATTGCTCCCTAGCAATATGGCCGCCGATTACTATATTTAAGATACTTTATTTTGTAACTGATACTAATTTTAATACCTGTTTTTATTTCTAAATATTTATGATTACAAACACTATCGCATGCTAAGCGAAAATCATATCAAACAAATTATTAGAGTACAAAATTGTATACCCAAGGCGGGAATCGAACCCGCGTCCTCCGATATCGCGTCGGATGCCTAATACCATCTCGGCCACCTGGGACTTGGCATTTCTGCCGAAATTTGTGCTCCAATTGTATTACTTTAACCGTCATAGGGGACGGTGCGCGGCCATCAAACAGACTACATCTGATCGAAAGAAGTGTTTTTTCAAACACTTAACTCCTGGTATGATGTCGCTACCCTTCTATATTTCTAAATGTGATTACAAGTACTATCGCGTGCTAAGCGAAAATCATATCAAACAAATTATTGGAGTACAAAGTGTTTTTCATCCCACCATCTCGGAAAGAGTATTTTTAATCTTCAATATCTGAGTGGAAAAGCCGTTTTTATTCTCTAGAGGATAAAGTAAATTGAATTTAGAACATCGTGTGCACTAAGTTTGTTAATTAAAAAAAACATTAAACCTATTTACTGCTACCTCTATGGTGCCGAATATATCATACAACTTTTTTTTAATTTGTTAAAAACTCAGACTCGGAACCTTCTTGGTGTTCTTTTTTCAATTTGGGCATTTAGTCATTTCCTCGCTGAGGTAAAACTGAAAAGTTACGTGTTGCACTCGAGTGCAAAGATTTTTCACCTCGTGCTCTTTTGATTCCCTCGCTAACGCTCAGGATTCTAATTTTGGATCACTCGCTGCGCTCGTGATTTAATTTTAGAATCCTTCGCTTGCTCCGTCATCAAAATTGAACACACGGTTAAAAAGCAACTTTGCACTCTTGTATAACAAATAACTATTATGTGTTACATGTTTTTAGTACTAATTACCACAAAGTGCAATAAAGTGTTATCTACCTATCTATTATTATGCCAGAGAGCTCTTTAGCGTAGCTTATTATATCTATTGACGAGATATTAATGTTGTTTATATGTCCGGTAGTCCAGAAAGTTTTATGAGCTTAGATATTATGTATATTCATTCATCTGTTTAAAGAGTAAGTGTGGGTGTAGAGTTATAGTTATTTGGTATAATAAAATGCCGACACGCAGTCTCTGACTGCGCGTTTTAGATTTAGCGGTATGATTATAGATGATGGTAGATATGGATGGTACATTAAATGTTTTTCATCACATTTGCACGAAAACGTTTTGAAGCAGTGAAAGCTCAGTGGCTTTGGCTATGGACTGCCGCGCAGCAGGTCCAGGGTTCGAATCCCGCCGCGGGCTTGAGCTTCATCGCATAGTGGTAGGGCTTTTTGCGAATGCCCGCCTGGATACCGACCACCCTGAAGTAGAAAATCTGTCGCCAAGCACCTAACGTTGTGTTCCGGCAGCTGTCCTTGAGTGCTAGTACGAGTAATTCTAGGTTAAGCCTGTTAACACATTCGACCACATCAGGTGAGATTGTGGTCAAAGACTTACCTACCAGCAATAAAAAAATAACAGTGTCCAAACCAAACATACAGGTTAACTTGGCCGTAATGCCGCATATAAAACCCTCGAGCTTTCTTTTTGTCATGAAACCCAACGGTAAGTAAGTTTTTAACTAATTCACAGGTCATGCAAGTTCAAGTAAGGAGTGTGCACGAAATTGAAAAATTGAGTCAAAATGTTTTCTAAACAGGAATTTCATTGCAATCTCGCTACATGTTACTTAACTTATGTTCTTAATAATCAACTCTAATCGTTTTTTGTATCATAACGTCGAATTTTTTTACACTCCGTCATGGGCGTCATTTTTTTTTTATGCCTGATAGGTTAGCCTTTGACCACTATCTCACCTGATGGTAAGTGATGATGTGGTCGAGGATGTTGTTCAGATTAACCTAGAGTTACTAGCTATCAAGGACAGCTGCCGGAACACACCGTTAGGTGCTTGGCGACAGATTTTCAACTTGAGGGTGGTAGCTAGCCAGGCGGGCATTTGCAAAGTGCCCTACCACCATGCTGTAACGACTGCTATCCTAAGACAACAACCGGGACAACAAACTTAACGTGCCCTCCGAAGCACGGAAACGCTCAGTAGTAATGTCACCAGCGGTCACCCATCCATGTCATGACCGCGGCGGACGTTGCTTAACTTTGCTGATTGATTCAGAATGGCTAAGAAAACTTGGCTACGAGCGTTTCAAAATGTGTACCTAGAATATTTGCCCTTAACGTTTCTGAACGAAACATTTGTATAATGTGTGGTGTGGACAAAAAGCCCGCCATCCGCTTTAAAAAATATACAAGTATTTCGTAATAATAGTTTTGCTGACTTGTGTATTAGGCTAGTTAGGCTTTAATTCAGAATTATTTACTTGCAAATGTGATGAAAAACATTGTTTATTTCACGGGCGGTACGGGTATTACGAACCTCGACTCAGAAAATTCTACTAGAGCCTCGATCGTAATTCATTACTTACCGCCCTTAATACACAATGTACTACTTAATACATGCACTAATACTTACATACCTACAGTAATAGTAGAACTCTTTGTGTGATTTCGTCCGGGAAAGTGGTACTATGTCCCGGTTTTGAAAGGTATGGATGCCTGTGAAAATGGTACATGAGACTTAAAAACTTTATATCTCTGGTTGATGGGCGTATTGTGACGAACTGCAGTTGTTAGGAGGTTACCGCTTGACACCAGGTTGGCCTAGTGCTTCTTTCACCCCCCCGACGGTTCCCGCCTTGTCGTGGCGGTGGGGCTTAGTAGCCGTGGCTTCGTCACCCACGGTGAAGCTAAGAGGAACCAGGGGCCGTGTCGGCTTGGGCAGTCGGCCGGCCCCAGAGGGGCCGCTCCACTGGGCTTTGCCTCTAAGTCCAGTATGGAGCGGCAAAGGGTAGGCTGCGGTGCTGTATGGGCAGCACCGCATCTGAGGCGGGCTGTAGTTTTGTGTAAGCGACACCACAGCTGACGGTGAGGGGCCACGGCGGGAGAGGAGTGCCGGTATTACGGTGCGCCGCTCTCCCTACCTTCCGTGGCCACGGCGGGGTCGCCACCGTGGATGGCGGATGCGGAGGGACCGCAGGGGAAGAGGAGTGTCGGTATAGCGAGGCGCCGTTCTCCCTATCCTCTGCGGCCGAAGTAGCAGGCGACGGGGCTACTTATCTGACCCGTCGCAGGGGGACCTCGGGCGTCAGAAGCGGGGTTGTCTGACGCCCATTTACAGGCTTGGTCCCCGGGTGGTAGCGACGTGCCATGTGTTCTGGTGCGTCGTGAGGGGTAGCACCCCAGGAGGGGTCCGGAAACGGACAACCGTGGCGGGTTCGTAGTTGAGAGCTAAAGCGTCCCTGCGGCCCGCCTAGAAGCGGTAGAGTTGGAACACCGTGTGTTATTTAGTCGGTAGGGGCACTTGCTGCTGTGGGAGTAGTTGGTGTCGAGCCCGACATATCCCGGCCACCTTCCCCGAGGTGGACGGGAATGTGTAAATGCATTTTTCACACGTAATAAAAAAGTGCTTCTTTCATAAATATTGTTATTAGTTTGGCGCCAAGCTGGAAGATAGGTAGTGGTATCATTACGAGAGTTAAGTGTTTGGAAAAGCACTTCCTGTTGTTACCTATTTGATTTTGAATCAACCGCGTTATCCGCAAACTATTTAAATTTTAATTTCAATGTCTAGTGAAGGTTTGATTATTGGACACAGGGTTGTATAAAGAACCTGTGTCGCTTGAGCTAGTATTTAAACTGTTTTACAGGCGACAAAGCCCTCCGTTGGTAGGAAACTGATATTTCACTATTAATTGTCTTAATTGTGGTTTTAGAAAGTAATAGCTAAACGTTAATATCGATTAACATGCATATGCTTGTAATGTACCCGTATGTAAAAACAGTTGAAGGATTGAGTTGTGTACAGTAATGATTAGCCTATTTAGGAGGATTAGTACCTAAGAGGTGACAGTTATATCTATATCCATACTTATAATAAACCTGTAACAGGAACAATTCTGTACATGGCAGATATTTTGAAAAAAAAAATGTACAGTACTCAGTAGCTGATACTGATGCCGAAACTGTCTTTTTTTTTATTTTTGTCTCTCTGTCTGTCTGTATCCCGGCCGCGCATCACTCCAAAACTACTGGATGGATTTCAATGAAACTTAGTATGGTTTGAGTTTATACTACAAGGTAGGATAATTTAGCTTTTTATCCCGAAATTCAGCATGGTTCCCTTGGGAGAGGGGATGAAAGGCAAAATATACACTTAGTTGTAATTTATTAACGCGTAGTCCGATTTCATACGTTCTTTTTAGGGTTCCGTACCCAAAGGGTAAAAACCGTCTGTTCGGCTGTCCGTCCGTCTGTCCGTCCATCCGTCCGTCCGTCCGTCTGTCACCAGGCTGTATCTCAAGAACGGTGATAGCTAGACAGTTGAAATTTTCACAGATGATGTATTTTTGTTGCCGCTATAACAACAAGTACAAAAAATTGGCCAAGTGCGAGTTGGACTCGTGCACGTTAAAACAAAAAAAAGGTTAAAATACGAAGTCTAATGTTGTATAGCTAATGGTACGGAACCCTTCGTGCGCGAGTCCGACTCGCACTTGGCCGATTTTTTTGTTAGAATAGTGGTACTTTAAAATTAATCCCGTAAATATTTCAAAGTCATCGGGTTTGAAGTTCAGAAATAACAGACATCACAACCTAAATATTACGTTCCAAATAACTTGACATCCAGAATGTACAGGAACCTTTGAAAGTACGGCTCATCTTAAGCTGGCGTTTGCACTTTATCGTATAGGTATAATAGATAGGTCTGTAGTCGGACCACTCCAAAAGATTCTGATATTTCAAACAATAAAACACAGTTTTTTTATTACGATAAGCACAATTTCCCTATGTATATTTTTCATAACATGCAATGCTCTAATCAGTCTAATCTATACCTATAACAAGTTGGAGAAGGCAAGTAGGGAAGCGCAAGGGGTAAGATGCTTACATTTTTCTATTTATACTCATAATAAAACTGTAATAGGTTCAATTCTGTACATTGCAGATATTTTGAAAACATTTTTTCAGAGCAATCTGTAGCTGATACTGATGCAAAAACTGTTTTTTTTCTGTCTGTCTGTCTGTATCCCGACCGCGCATCACTCCAAAACTACTGAATGGATTTAATTGAAACTTAGCACGATTTGAGTTCATACTACGAAGAAGGATATAGGATACTTTTTATCCCGAAATTCAGTACGGTTCCCTTAGGAAAGGGGATGATAGTCAAAATGTAAAGTGAGTTGTAATTTAGTAACGCGTAGTCCGATTTCAATCATTATAGTGGTAATTTAATTATTTTCCCGTAAATATTTCAAAGTCTTCAGTTTTGTAGTTCAGAAATTACAGATATCACGAAATATTTCGTTTTAAATAACTTGAACCGCGGAATGTTGAGAAACTCTTAAACGTACGGCTCATCTTAAGCTAGCATTCGCACTTTATCATAAAGGCTTAATAGATATATTATATCAGCCGCATTGTCTACTGCTGAAGACAGCCTCCACCACTATGGGAGGGTTTGCCATAATCCCCACGCTTGGCAGGCATCTTGGGGATCGCGGTGTGAGATATCAGTTCCTCAGAAAGCGCTGCTGCCCACCCTCTGTAGTGTTACTCTTTATCACCTCTTACGACACCTACTGCGGGTAAAGATGGGGGGGGTGACATTATAGCCCGGCACCCCAAGGACAGCCCGACAACCCACAGGCAGCCCAGAACCCCACGGGCAGCACGGCACCCTTATTTCGTTTTGCTACGATAAAACTCTAAAATGTGGTACATTCACCACAATCAGTTTTTTTAACTACATATCTTTCTTTTGACGGATACATTTCGGAGACTGAGCAATGGAAGTGCACAATGTTGTCTTAGGTTTTCACGATTATAGCACTTAGTAATTAAACAACCTTAAACGGTTTAAATCGCGTATATTTATCATTATTTTTGTCCCGACGTTTAAAACACTTTGTAGTGATCGTGATTCGGGACAAAAATAATCTATACTTATAATAAAACTGTAACAGGTCCAATTCTGTACATGGCAGATATTTTGATATATAAAAAAATTACAATATTCTGTAGCTGATACAAATGCCGAAATTGTATTTTTTATTTATTTTTGTCTGTCTGTCTGTATCCCGGCCGCGCATCAGTCCAAAACTACTGAATGGATTTCAATGAAACTTAGCATGATTTGAGTTCATACTACGAGGTAGGATAATTTATGCTTTTTATCCCGAAATTCAGTATGGTTCGTGTTGTAATTTATTAACGCGTGGTCTGATTTCATACGTTCTTTTTAGGGTTCCGTACCCAAAGGGTAAAAACGGGACCCTATTACTGAGATTTCACTCTCCGTCTGTCCATCCGTCCGTCCGTCTGTCACCAGGCTGTATCTCAAGATTGGTAATAGCTAGACAGTTGAAATTTTCACAGATGATGTATTTATGTTGCCGCTATAACAACAACTACAAAAATTTTACCAAGTGCGAGTCGGACTCGCGCACGTTAAAACAAAAAAACCGGCCAAATGCGAATGGGACTCGCGTACGAAGGGTTCCGTACCATTATCTGAACTTTTATTGTATTGGTGCCCCCTTTATTATTTATTCTAATTTAATTAATTATATTTAAAGAAAACATAAAACTAAATATTCTGTGAATAGTTAAAGCGTCTACCAGTCACCGTCATTAGTATTGAGCAAGAAACGGTAAAAAATCAAAGTTGTTGTTTGGGGGGCCCCTTAAATTTTTATTTTATTTTTAGTATTTAGTGTTATAGCGGCTATAGAAATACATCATCTGTGAAAATTTCAACTGTCTAGCTATCACCGTTCTTGAGATACAGCATGGTGACAGGCGGATGGACGGACGGACGGACAGCGAAGTCTTAGTAATAGGGTCCCGTTATTACCCTTTGGGTACGGAACCCTAAAAACTTGGCCGATTTTATTAATTAGAATAGTGGTGCTTCATAAATTATCACGTAAATATTTCAAAGTCATCGGGTTTGCAGGTCAGAAATTACAGACATCACAACCTAAATATTATGTTCCAAATAACTTGACACCCAAAATGTACAGAAATCTTTGAACGTACGACTCATCTTAAGCTAGCGGTCGCACTTCATCGTATAGGTATGACTTTGACTTTGCTGATACTGATGCAAAAACTGTTTCTTTTTTCTGGCTGTCTGTCTGTATCCCAGCCGCGCATCACTCCAAAATTACTGATTGGATTTGACGAATACGAAGAAGGACATAGGATACTTTTATCCCGAAATTCAGTACGGTTCTCTTGGGAAAGGGGTTGAAAGTTAAAATGTACACTTAGTTGTAATTTATTAACGCGTAGTCCGATTTCAATCATCCTTTTTTTGTTACAATAGTGGTAATTTAATTATTTTCCCGTAAATATTTCAAAGTCCTCAGTTTTGCAGTTAAGAAATTACAGATATCACAAACTAAATAACTTGAACCGCGGAATGTTGAGAAACCCTTGAACGTACGGCTCATCTTAAGCCCATAGGAAGCCCGGAACCCCACAGGAAGCCCGACACCTCACGGACAGACCGGCATCACACACAATCATTTAGGTTTGCAAGCTTGCTACGATAAAACTCTAAAATAACATTCACCACAATCAGTTTTTTTAACTACATATCTTTCTTTTGCCGGATACATTTCGGAGACTGCGCAATGGAAGTGCACAATGTTGTCTTAGGTTTTCGCGATTGTTACACTTAGTAATTAAACAATTATAAACGGTTTAAATCACGTATATTTATCATTATTTTTGTCCCGATGCGACGTTTCAAACACTTTGTAGTGATCTTGGTCACGGGGTGACTGTCGGGACAAAAATAACGATAAATATACGTGATTTAATCCGTTTAAAGTTGGAAGTGAACAAATTTAGTAGATTGTTATTCAAGGGTCGAAAGGAATTGATAACTTTCACCCGCGTTCAGCTCTCTACTTTTCATTTCGAATTTAAAAAAAGTAAAAAAAGTAGCTTTTCTAAAAATTATTCATTGAAAAAATAACTTACTTACTAAAAAAATATTGAGAGGATGGAACTATTTGTGAAATTTTACGTAAACTTTTGTTTGGAATATTTACGGGCGGCTATTGCCCAAAGAGGAATCTCTCTGCTTTACACTACTAATATAAGGAATAACGATATAAAAATAGTATGTTTTTTATATTATTTATTTTGATTTTAATAACACGAGCAGTACCTATTTAAAATTAATGCGGCTATAGTTCAAGTAGGAATCGATGACTTACATACGTGTTAAGCACTCTACTTTTCATTTAAAATATGAGGACGGTAAAAAAATTGTAGTTTTTCTAAATATTTACTAAAAATAATAAACATGAGTAGAAGATACAAAGATACACTAGGAGTTAGAACAATGAAATTTAGGGAAATTTTTAGTTAGTTTTTTTTCAACTTACACTTTTTACCTTATATTTAGTTACTATTACTACCCTGCCAAACATAGTTGTTATTAATTTTTTTATAACAACAGAGTATTTTACAACGAAAAATCTTAAACAAATAACTTTGTTTACACCAATGGTTACAACCCGCGAGTTTTGAAATCCAAAGTAAAAAACTCCATTCTGAGCTATGGTTTACTATAAGAGTGCTTCACCGCAGATCATAGTGTTGCTTAATATGGGATAAACAGTACACAAATGTGAATAATTAGTCAGCAGGTACGGCAATCGCGAACGAAGTCGCGGGTACAGCTAGTCAATTAATACATATATTATGTTCAAATGCAAATTAAAACATTTTTAGGAACATTTACTGAATGTAAGGTATAAATAAAGTTATGAAAATCGAAAAATAAACTTAAGAATAATTGGTTGCAGCATGCAAAGGGAAATGAGGGTGTGTTGGTTGTATATGAGTATATATTTATATTTAAGGGCTAGATACCTGTGAGATGCAAACGGACAGATAATCAGCAGAGTGGCGTCAGGGCTCCGTTTTGCTCTTTGAAAAGCTAATAATTTTCCCTGTTGGTTAAGTGGCGAAAAGCATCGTCTCCTCTCGAGGTTGCGAATACGATCATCGTTTTAGACACTGAGTAATTGGTTTTGTAATAAAATATTCCGTAGCAATTAGGAGACTAGACTGTGTCTTGTAGATGGCAACAGACGCGCATCGCATGACACGGAAGCATACTTGGTGAGGTAGAGTCACCAAATGATCATGATTACAGCAAATTGTTAGCAAGGTTGAGATTAAATTAGTGTAAAGTGAACGTGATTTCATTCTATAAAGTTGTTAAACTTATATGATATGGGAGTTTTGACATAATATGTGCCTAACCATTCAGGGATATCATCATCATCATCAGCCGGAAGACGTCCACTGTTGATCTAAGCCTCCACCAAAGAACGCCACAAAGAACGGCAATAAGCCTCTTGTAACCATTGGCTACCCGCGACTTTAACGATGTCGTCAGTCCACCCGGGGCATACTTACTCTACGTCTTCCGTTGTAGTGTGGTCGAGAACCTTTCTTCCCCATCGGTTATCAGTTCGTCGAGCATTGTGGCCCGCCCATCACCACTTCAACTTAGTTTATTTTTAAATTCTGAGAGCTATGTCGGTGAGTTTGGTTCTTTGGCGAATATCCACGTTCCGGATTTTATAGCGCAAAGAAACTCCGAGCATTGCTCTCTCCATAGCTCGTTGAGTGACTCTGAGCTTGTTCATAATTCAGGGATATACAGACGTGAAATTATGGTACCTAATAAAAACAGTTTGTACAACACACTGAGTGTTTTTTACCCAATATTTACTTATGTTGTGCTCGAAATAAATTTGAACTTTTGTCCTTTCAGCCCTTTTTGCTTTAAAAAAAAACAGTTGTTTACATCTTCTGGTCATTTCCTTGACTTTGTTTACTTGCCTTTGTACCTTTTTTAATGTCAATTAGCTTTTTTAAATGTTTCAAGGGACTAGCAAAAACTTTGTCAATCGACCTTTTTGTCTCTTCCTCGGGCATCAATTGATTTTTTTAAAGTCAGAGATAATGGTTTTCTTTTGTTTCTTGTATAATCGGATTTGTAGACCGTGGCAGCCTTGGGATATTTTCTTCCTTCTCTGCCTGTCACTAAATCAAGAAAACCACATAATGTACCTATTCCAGTCGACAGAAAATTCAAATTCAATGTATGAACGAATACATGAACATTGGACATGGGTGGTATAAAAGTTCTTATATGTACAAAAGTGCTCCATATTCCACCTTTTTGGTATGCAAAAGTTATAAAAAAAGACCGGCTAAGTGCAAGTCAAACTCGAGCACCGAGGGTTCCGTACATATAAGTAAAAATTATGGTATTTTTATTGCTATATAAATGAAATCCATAACATTTTAAAATTATTTTTGTATATGATGTAGGTAACTAAAAATATATGCTTTTCGTAATTTTCTTTTATTCCTTTATATGTGCTATAAGACGTTGCTTCGTACCAAATTTCAAAATACTGTTTTTTTTTATGCCTGATAGGTTAGCCTTTGACCACACTTTGAGTTTACGGGAAGTACCCTGTAGGTTTTGATTCCCTTGCGAGTGTCACAAGGGAAGTGTCGGTTTAGAAGTTTTATTTTTTCACTGCTCTAAGGGACAGTAGATCTGAGTATTTGATATGAATTTCAGCTTGTAGTTCCTGAGAAAAAGAGTCTTGTCAGACAGACAAAAAATAAAGTGATCGTATATGGGTTCCGTTTTTTTTCCTTTTGAGTAATGGGACCCTAAAAATTGAGTTATTTCAAACATAAAACTATACATCATACAAGCTCGTCACTTCACACGTATACAAAACTACCTTTAACTTTGTTAAAGTTTTAATTATGGATTGTATGATTGTTAGTATTTATATCAGAAAACAAATAAATTGTAAGTATAAATTGTAAGTGTTGGAAGGGGAAGACCTAGGCGAACGTTCCGAAATCAGATTGAAGAAGTTCTGAAAAAAGGCCAGGTCAGGAGTACCCTAAACCGACGCCTATGTATGAAATGATTGATGAGTGTAGATGAAGCGAAAGAGATATGTAAGGATCGTAGCAAGTGGAAATCTGTGGTCTCTGCCTACCCCTATGGGAAAGAGGCGTGATTTTATGTATGTATGTATGTAACAAATATATTCTTATAAACTTTATGTTCTGAAAGAGATTTAACATAACATAGGTATGAGAGACATTGATATATAGGTTCCATTGCCTATATCTACAATATAGGCTTTTTTAATAGTCTTAACTCGTTATCTATTAAACCAATATCTATTAATAGCATAACATGACCTTTGTCAGTATAACAATTTAACTGAATACTAAGAGAGTTGATTTTCAGGAAGGACCTACTGCAGGTTCATGATTATAGGTAAGATGAGGAAGAATGATGAAGCAATGATAGCTCAGTGGCTTTGGGTATAGACTGCCGCGCAGCAGGTCCATGGTTCGAATCCCGCCGCGGGCTTGAGCTTCACCGCATGGTGGAACGGCATTTTTGCGAATGCCCGCCTGGCTAGCGACCACCCTCAAGTAGATAATCTGTCGCCAAGCACCTGACGGTGTGTTCCGGCAGCTGTCCTTGAGAGCCAGTCATTCTAGGTTAAGCCTGTTAACACCTTCGACCATATTATCACATGCCATCAGGTGAGATTGTGGTCAAAGGCTTACCTAACAGCAATAAAAAAAAAAAACGATAGCTGAACGGTACTAACTATGGACAGCCGCGCCTAGCCGGTCCACGGTTCGATTCCCACTGCCGGCTTGCTGAAGGGCATTTTGCGAATGCTCACCTAGCTAACTACCACCCTCCAGTATGAATTTGTCGTCAAGCACCTAATAGTGTGTTACGGCAGTAGGCCTTCAAAGCCAGTATTTCTAGCCTACTCAGTTTACGATCCTCGACCATGTCATCACTTATCAATAGGTGTACACAAGCTAAACGTACCTATTTCACAATTATGTATATACCTAAGTACTTAGAGAGTCGCTTTTCTGTAATCACTGAAGATACATCATAGATAGATTTTTAAGTTATCTATTTTAATTTTCCTAAAACAAAATTAGTTATATAAACAGAACCGAGCTCATTTTAAACAAGATAAAAAACTTGCAGTCAAAAAACACTTTTGATAAACAATGTATTATATTAATTAGTTTACGGAAAAGTGTGTATACGTCGTTGTATATAATTCCTACGAAATGTGTACAATTACCAAATTAAATAGATAATATATGACATACTAGCTTTCCGGGCGCGGCTCCGCCCGCGCGTATGTCGGTTCTCGCGCGAAAACATGAACCTCTTTTTGCGCAGTCGGATAAAAACTAACCTATGTTTTTTCCCGGGTCTCAAACTATCTTCATACCAAATTTCATTCAAATCGGTCCAGTAGTTTTGGCGTGAAAGCGTAACAGACAGACAGAGTTACTTTCGCATTTAAAATATTAGTACTGATTTTGTATTAAACTTGCTATCATTCTTCTGGATTGTTGCTTCGTTGTTGTGGTCACAAGTAACCTAATGCTCCTCCTCACGTCGCTCGTCGTCGCACCTAAATGTGACTATGAGATTAAGTAATCATTAACTTCATTTGGTGATAATTTACTACGTTTGGTGTTCGATTACAATTTTTGATTTCCTGGTATCATCTCAGAATTGCATACAATTCTTAGGAAATACATACATTTCACAGGAGAAAATGTGTGTATTAAAGAATCTTTGAAACATAATTTTACACATTTCCTAAGTAGGCTCGGAAGGGTATAGTGTTTCATACATCTCCGGTGACATATACATCCTTAATAATTAAATTTATACAAAATATTTTAAGGCAATATTAAATAAATATTTTAGAGAAATAAGTATGTAAAATTAAGTAAGTATGTATTTTTCCTCTGAAGCCGAAGTGACGTTATAAATGCCACGTAGCCAAACCAGAACAATTTTCGATGCGTTCGATTCTACAAGCAGGATCCTCAAGACTTTTCGAGCGCACGATCGAGAATATTTGTTATTATATATCCAGTTAGCAACGTTTGGAACGTTGAAACTTGCCGCATTATCCATTGTCAACTGATATCGTTACCGATCACAGAGAATGACACGAAAGGACTTATTTGCTTTCGAAAATAATACAACAATTACATTTTACTTTGTCAATTTTGCCAACTTGCAATTTGGCTGCCCTATCTTTGTTAAAAATATAACGCCAATCATCACAAATGCCTTGAATTCTGTAACAATGACAATGACGTAGATTTAAATTGACGCAATTGTCAAGAATTGCCAAAACTACTAAACTGACTCTGAAACATAATTATAATAAAACCAAAATTACAGCCTTGAGTGCATTTAATATGTAAAGCTTTTAATTTTAGTGTTTATTCTCTTTATTAGATAATTAAACACCTACCTGCGTCATAGTATAAAGTGCTACGATCAATCACAGAATTGTATTGTACTTACCTTGCTTTCACTGATTTTGTTGAAAATAGCAGGAGTATTTTGAAATTACACACAGAAATCTGCGTAATGATGAATAGATTTACATAATCACTGTTTTTCACACTTTGATTAACACTAATTATTGAGTTAGATATTTGTACACAAAGCCGCTTGTTTGCATAAAATAAAGTTAAGTAAATCGCTATGTCAATCAAGTATAATCAATATAAGATAAGATATGAATACCTATGTGTTATTCGGTGATTTTTTTTTATTTAATCGACTTGTCATTATTACGGCTCAATTTACAAATATGTTACAATTCATTAAGCACTAGGCCGCAAAGCCGGTTGGTTATAAAAAAATGCAATAAATTTTTCATCACACTTGCACGTAAAGAGTATCTAAACATACAGGTTAACTTGGCCGTAATGCCCGATATAAAAACCTCGAGCTTTCTTTTTGTCATGAACCCCAAGGTCGGTAATTACCGAATTTTTATTTATTTATAGCACAGCACACAGGTCATGCAAGTTCAAGCAAGGAGTTTACAATAAAGTTATCTAAACTGGAATTTCATTGCAATCTCGCTACATGTTACTTAAATACTCAACTATGTTTTTAATAATCGATTTTAACAGTTTTTTGCCGTCGGAATTATTTTATTTTGTTACACTCCTTCATGGCTGTATGCCTACGTAGTACGTACGTTTCTGAACGAAACATTTGTATAATCTGTGGTGTGGACAAAAAGCCCGCCATCCGTGCATCCACTTTAAAAAGTTCACGTATTTCGTAATAATAGTTGTGCTAACTTGTGTATTAAAGCTATATTCATAATTATTTACTCGCAAATGTGATGAAAAACATTGAATGTTTCTGGGGCGGTACAGGAATTACGAACCTCAACTCAGAAAGCCCTCACTCTTCGACTTCGGGCTTCTACTAGTGCCTCGATCGTAATTCCTTATTTACCGCTCATAATACACTATGTAACTATTATCTAAAGCATCTGAGGAATCCTTTTAAAATAAAAACTAAATGAATGTTTAATTCTTTATATATATAAATAAGAAATTACAGGCACGTGAGACTTAACAACTATGTCTCCAGGTGACGGGCGCAGTGCAATTGGCAGGCAAAATGCATCTGTTATAGGCAGAGGAAACCGCTTAACACCAGGTTCAGCTGGCTTGTTCCATCACAATAACATTAAAAAAAAAAGTATAGGAAGTAAACCTTTTGTTTTCATTTTGGTGATTCAATACTTATAGTCTAATTAAAAGATCCTGAAGCAGTGATGGCTCAGTGGCATTGGCTATGGAGAGCCGCGCAGCAGGTCCATGGTTCGAATCCCGCCGCGGGCTTGAGACTCACCGCATGGTGGAAAGGGCATTTTGCGAATATCCGCCTAGCTGACCACCCTCAAGTAGAAAATATGTCGCCAAGCACCTAACGGTATGTTCCGGCAGCAGTCCTTGAGAGCCAGTGAAATTACAGGCACATGAGACTTAAAAACTATGTCTCAAGATGACGGGCGCAGTGTAATTCGTCACTTGTGACGAAATGCATGTGTTACAGGAAGAGGTAACCGATTAAAATCAGGTGGACGATTTTTTAGATTTAAAT
The DNA here is from genome assembly GCA_963854805.1 of Plagodis dolabraria. Lineage (NCBI taxonomy): Eukaryota > Metazoa > Arthropoda > Insecta > Lepidoptera > Geometridae > Plagodis > Plagodis dolabraria. The sequence goes on from OY978461.1 coordinate 7,297,312, forward strand.
TAGTAACAAATTTGAAACCTATCGTTTTACTATTGTTTCATATGCAAAATTCATTATTCTGATCTAAAACAGTTAAAAAAAGGTCTTGTTAATAATTGTCCTCTGTGTCGAGGAGGTTGAATTTTCAAGTTCATCATGGCGTTTTGTACAGAACTGTACACGATGTTGAAGCCGGCCAGAGCAAAACGAGCGTACTTACACACTTCTATACAGAATCAAGGTAACCACATCGATTCCGTTTTGGCTCGCTCCACTTCCCGAGTCCCGCGAATGCATGTAGACTGCATCTGTTTACATATGAGTACATACCGATTTATGAAACTGAATTGTTGCGGGAAGAGGTAAGTATTGTTGGAGCTCATAACTTCTGCGTAATTCGATTATGATCAAATCAAATCAAATTTCCGTCCGTGTATTCAGCCTGCAGGCAGCCGTGCAAATATTATACCTATTATTAAAAAAATATATATACCTATTATAAAATTAATTACAGTTAGGGCCTGTTTCAGAATGTTCGAGTATAAGTTCCGGTTATAATACCCAGTACTTATTTCATATATAAAACACTATCTTTACGTTTTACAGTCATCGATTTAGCCTATCCATCGGTTAAAGCTTGAAACGCGCTGCATTTTAACTGTCATTTTTATCATTCATTTATTTTATGTGTTTAGCAACCCAAAACTTTATTGGGACATCCTGAAATCCTTCTATTGTCACGATATATTAAGTTACAGTACAATAATTTAATAATGCTTATATTCATTAAAGTTATGAAAACAATTGTCCAGTAACCAGTCTTTCAGTTTTAACTTATAGCCTTGTAAAAATTTGATATTTCGTGGTAATTTATTATAAATAATTATGCACATTTTGTAAACATTTTATTCATAAATTTGTCTATGGCAAGTTGGCTGGTAAAGTAAATTATCAAACTTAAGTATCTCTTTTTGCTTCACATAAATCTCGTAATAATTTTGAAAGTATTGCGGTTGAGTTCTGACAAAAACACATGCGTCTCTAATGTGCAAACAAGAAAGTGGAAGATATTACTTTTTTTTATAATGGCTTGCAAATATCTAAAAACACACCGTGTTCAAATTCTGATACACCTTTTTTGAACTTTTAGTGCTCTCTCGGAGTCTACAGAGTTTCCCCACACTATAAGGCCGTAATTCAGAACTGGTGACACGTAGCCGTGATATGCAGTTAATGCAGCTTCCGCAGAAAGAGTTTGCCTCACCCTTTTAGTGCGAATGCAAGACCCAGCCTCTGACAGGCAGTATTTACGTGTATTTTCCAATTAAGGTGACTCTCCAGCTCGTTCCTGGTGCAGAGGATGGCCATTGCCATTCAGCGCGGAAACGCTGCAAGTGCACAGAAAAAAATAATATCTTAGGCCAAGAGAGTTTATTTGGTTCAAGATCTTTTAGGTTTTCGATATAAGGAAAGTCGAAAATGTCTTCACCTAAGAAATAAAATGTTTTGTATTATAGTTCTTGGGCCAACAAATATATTCTTATATCAATATTGAAAAGTTTCTTTTTTTTATTTTTTAAATATATCACTTCAAGACGAAAACTATTTCAAAACAAGAAACATTTTTACATTACAATATGGAAGAGCTCTTTTTTTAAAAGGTAAAAAGTTGAACCCAAAAGCCAACCTATTTTATTTTAAATTTATATTTCGTGTCTCAAAACCGAATAACTATTTTTTGAAAAGCTTTATGTTTTGACCCAAGAGCGAGTATGTCTTACTTGAAATATTCTATTATTTCTCTCAAAACTGAAAAGCTCTTTTTTTCAAAACTAAATGTATTGACCTAAGAGCGAATTTGTCATACTTGAAATGTTTTATTTCATCCTTCAAAACAGAAAAGTTCCTATCTTGAAAGCTAAATGTGTTAAACCAAGATCGAGTATATTTCTACTGAAATATTTTATTTCATCATGTAAAAGTGGAAAGTTATTAACCTAAGAACTCAAGTATTTTAATGAAAGTATCAGAATTCTTGATGTAAAATTGATCAGTTTTGAAGGAAGGATATTATATATTTTGACAAAATGTATTAATTTTTTAAATAAGAAGTTAGAAAATCTTCTATGTAACTTTAATTTTTACGTTAAGAATCCAAATTCTTTGTACTTAGCCATGGAATGATTTGACTTGAGATTTATGTTACTTTTATCGAGATAGTTATATCTCTGAACCGAAACTTAATGTTTTAATTCAACAATTGGAATGTATTGATTAGATATTAATGTTACTTGTATCAAAATATTTACTTATTTGATAGATTTAGTTTACCTATATAAATATATATATCGAAAGTAGGTACATAGAATTTTAAATAGTTAACATAGATTAATTTGTCAAAAATTATTCTCATTTGTATACAACTATAATTTATTATTCAGCCATGATGGACAGTGATTTCTCTTTCGTTGTATATTCGTAGGTTTTTTTTCCAAAAAATAGAACTGAATTCTACACTGAAAAGTGTAAAATAACTTGTCGATGTCGGTTACCATGCGCACAATATAGTAATAATAGGTATTTTTGAACAAGCATAATGTTCCGAATTCAACAAGTTATTTTACACTTATCAGTGTTGAATAGTGTTACATTTTTGGTAAAAGAACACACAAATACACAACGAAGGAGTAAGCCATCATGTAGTCGTGACCGAAGAAATAATAAGAACTGTATACAAATGATAATAGTTTTTTACAAATTATTATATGTTAACAATTTAAAATTCTATGTACTTACTTTCGATATACACACAGGTAAACTAATTCTATCAAATAAGTAATTATTTTGATACAAGTAACATTAATGTCGGTATAAGTATTCTAAATTTTATCTACCGTAATGTTACACACTTCACGGAATGCAGATATAAGACTTATTATTACCTCCGATATACACATAGGTCATTGGATTACAACTAATTGAATTAAAGAAGTGACAAGTTTTGATATCAGTAACTTATGTCTAGTTAAACCATTCCAACAGTTGAATTAAAACATGGGTAGAAGATAAAAATATCTTGATAATAATATAACATAAATCTCAAATACAAATTTACCAAACCTATTTGATAGGGAACAAAGCATAGGCTAGCAATAGAAACTAAATTAAGATTCATATAATTTATTTAATTATTTAAGTAATTATGAACCACTTTTTTAAAAAACATAAAAATAAACCACTTCTTTATAAAAACTTAATACTAAGTGCTGCACCCGCTGAGCAGGGAGTAGGTTCACACGCACGACATGGGCAAATATTGTTAGGTATATGTATTCAATTGAGTGTCAATGTTAAATTATATTCTTCTGTTATTTACTTCCGAAGTTCTCCAGAATGTCTGGCGATACATTCCAGACTGTTAACAAACGACGTATATTTTCTTCCATCGCAACGCAACGGGATGACAATTTTCAGTAGAAACCTTTGTGTATTTATAAACCACTGCAAGAAACTTAATCCAAACACTTCGGTGGGCACTGCTTTTCTTTACACAAGTCAAATCTCTCACAATACTACGTTGTTGTAAATTAACTTATTTCAGTATAACCGCCACGCTGCGCGCCGCCGCCACTGGACTCGATCATATACAGTGTTGCCATATGAACTCCAGATCTAGTTGCCAAATATTGAAGCTATAATATAGGAGTCCGTGTTCAAGTAATTCAAAGCCAATATCTACGAGTTTTGGCTTAGGGTTATTGGGCTGTACAATGTATACATAACTTTATTGTTACACCCTTCGAAAAATATAGTATATTTTATCGAAGGTTACACCACAAGAAGTGCAATATTACGTATGCATGAAATTACTGAACTAAAATTTCTAGCGTAGGAAATTAAACCTTTCTTAATAAGGAGCATTATTGCGTATGAAAATATTATACTTAAAAGGCTTTTGCCTTGTAGGTAGTGTAATTGAATATTGTGAGTGTTTCTTATTGTTATGGGAATAGTTTGATTTCCTGTAGAGTTCAATTGAGCCGGTTAGACCCCCACAATACTTGCAAGTTGGTAGTCGCCATGAGTATTTTCTATGGCGTTGTATCGTAGCTAGGGCTTGCAATCCGGATATCCGAATTATCCGGATATCCGCCAATTTATAAAATCCGGACAGTGACGACCTAATTATCCGGATAATTCGGATAATACGGATAGTTACATAAGTCAAAAAATACTTGTAAAAATGGAATTTACTCATCAAAACGACTATTTATATGCACTTCTTAGACGTATTTTTGTAGGGGGACACACTATTTATCCATTGTTTTCAATAATATTCAGAAAGTTGTCAGTGTGTGATTTTAGCCACTCCTAACCACTCCCAAAATTAAAGAAAAAATAGTTTTGTAAACGTTTTATAAGTATAACCTGTCTCTGTCATATACGTGGCAATAACAAGAAAGAACATTAAGTAGCACTGTTTTAGGCCTAGACCGCACCACGGTTAAACCGCTGCGGTTATTAACCGCGTGATTTTGTGACTCAGGAAAACTAATACAAACGGCCGCACCTGCGGTTTTTTCCCGCGACTAAACTAAAAACCGTGAAATGACAAAATGATTCGCGGCAAAAAACCGCAGCAAAATTGTAATCCAAAGAACTAAGTGGGCGCACACGCACTATGCGGTAACCGCGGGCGGTTTTGGCCAGTATTCGGTAGACCGCCGCGCCGTGCAGAGTGTTTGTGTTGTCGTTTTCGTGCCATTGCAGTTATGTCGTCTACCGAGGAGTTTGTTTCAAACGAACCAGATTATGAAAGTTTGTCACAGAAAATCATTATAGAAGTATAAAAAAGACCAGCATTGTACGACACTACTTTGCGACAGTATAGTGATAGGAATGTTAAAAATAAACTTTTTGCGTTGACGTCTTCTTTTACTATTTCTTAATACCAGAGCAACAACACACACTGCTCTCTTGAAATCCATCTTTAAACTGTGAAAATCGCGGGCAGTTACGCGGTTTTTAATCGTGGTGCGTGCGTCTCTAGGCGGTTTAACGGTTATAGCGGTAACCGCTTGCTGGAAAAAACCGCGGTGCGGCCTCGGCCTTAGTTGTAAGCCTTTTACAAGTCTTCTATGAAAATTGGGGGTTAATGTATATTATTAATAGAAAGAATTTTGTTATTTTTATTTGTTTTTGTCTATTATTACCATTTTATGATTACGTTATTATACTATCATACTAGTTAAAGTTTTAAAAGAAAAATTAATCACCTGATGGCCTACTTAACTAGTAAGTAATTCATATTTTAAGGATACCTGAATAATTTAACTTATGCTTAACTAATGCTTACAACTAAAACGGTGCTACAGTGTGTTGTTCTTTCTTGTTATTGCCACGTATAAGACAGAGACAGGTAATACTTATAAGACGTTTACAAAACTATATATTCTTTGAATTTGGGAGTGGTTAGGATTGGCTAAAATCACATACCGACAATTTTCTGAATATTATTGAAAACATTAACAAAGCTAATTTGAATACTACTCTTTCATGTTGGTTTTTAAAACCGTCTTCAAAGATTTTCTCATCGGTACGCATGTCTTCAAAAATAATGTTCAAATAGAACTAATTTTTTTACTGTCTCATCTTTACTTCTACTTAAGAAGTTTCATTCAAGATATTTATGAAAACGTGTAATTTTGGTGTGCTTGGCGTATTGGCAAAAGCTACTGGTGTGGTCTCGAAAGGAAATCCTCTAAAAATCTAGGTCAAATTCTAGTGCTACATGCATATGTAAGAAAACTGAAGTGACTTCTTACATTGACAACGGTAAAATAACTTTTCCATACCACGAACACAATATAAACATCTATACTATTGAACCGAGTTGGTACAGACTTCGAGACGTTATTCCATACTTTTCAGTCATTAAAAGATTGTTCTGTGTAGGTACTACCATTTATTCTTAAGATACCTTTTACGTTTTGCAGCCCTCTCACTCGCACTTTTAGACGAAATTCCAAAAAGTTACAATAATATGGTAATGATTTTTTAAAATGTGTTCTGACATTATTTCGCTGCATGCGACTATAAATGTTCTCGACAAATTTTCATGTTGATATCTGTAATGAGGGATCCAAAACGCGTAATTTATTTATTTAAAATGTTGGGCCTCTAATTTTAAATGGACTCAACATGTTACAAAATAAAAATATGTTGAAACCATCTATAGTCGCAAAAAGCAAAATAATGTCAGACCACATTTAAAAAAATCATTACCAATTTTTTTCTATTTCAAATTATCATTAAAAGTGCGGCGAGTGAGAGGGCTACAAAATGTAAAAGGCCTCTTAATACCATTTACTCGTAATTTTTTCAGTAAATATCCGAATTATCCGAAAAATTCGGATATCCGGATAGTAAAGTAAACTACTATCCATATTATCCGGATACCAAAATATGACGGATAATGCAAGCCCTAATCGTAGCGTATACGTACAGGAAGGGCGCGGGCACCGATCTCTCGAATCAAGCTGTCGTTAATATACTTTTAAAGACTTGCAAGTATTTGGGGTCGGCACCTGGTTGGCGTACATGCAAGAAAAAACCAGCTTTTAAACCTGTTCGCGTAAATACCCATTTCCCTAGCTAATGTCACGTTAGTACCTGCTATCAATTATTCTGTGCTAACGTTCCGCAATCAAATTTTGGACGTTCTAGAAAAGGGTCAGATCAAGAGTACCCAAAACCGACGCGCATGTATGAAAGGATTGATGAGTGTGGATGGAGTGAAAGAGGTGTGTCTGGATCGCAGAAAGTGAAAATCTATAGTCATTGCCTACCCCTTTGGGAAAGAGGCGTGGTTATATGTATGCCTATGTATGTATATAACAACATTATTTGGTTGTGAAATATCAACACGAGCTGATAGGTATTATACGGGTTAATAATACGCAGTGAATAAAACGAATCCAATTCATAGTATAGGTACTATATTAATTTATGTCCTGTTCGTGCGTTTTCGGCTTTGATGTATGAATTAGAAATCATTTGCACAGGGCTATAATGTACAACCTTTATGTACCACAGCATACTAAAAATGTCAAAAGTTACAAAAAGAATAAATACATCCTTCCTAAATATTTTCACAGAATCTTACTTTCTATTGAAAATTAAAATAAGTTAACCGCAATCACTTGTAATTTTTCCCACGAATCTCGCGGAATCTCAAATTTTATAGCAACACTGACCACTACTGGAATTATCGAGCCAACCAATCATCACTGTTCTTATTAGGCAAGATTCATGTTTCTTCCATCAAGAATCAAAAATCTTGATTTGATTAATTCGATAAATCTGATTCTTGAATGAAATAACTTTCTTATCGACTTTTGACCGGTATTTACCTACTTCTTAATGTTTCTTCCATCAAGAATCAAAAATATTGACTTGAAAAATTCGATAAATCTGATTCTTGAATGAAACAACTTTCTAGCTGGCTTGTGACCGGTACCTACCTACTTCTAAAATCATCGCCTAAAAACCTAGATAGCAAATTAGATAATTAATAGTTCAAATAAGTAAATAAGAGCAAATATATTCATGCTTAGTAGTAGCAGTAGGTACACATTTCTAGGTTAGTACAGAATCCTAGTAATATTATAAACGCAAAAGTTTGTATGCATGGATGTTTGTTACTTTTTCATGCCTAAACGGCTGAATGGATTTGGATGAATTTTGGTTGGAAGATAGCTTATACCATGGATTAAAGCATAGGCTACTTATTTATTATCACCATTTTCATAGTTTTTATCACCACGCGGATAAAACCGTGGGGCGCAGCTAGTACAAAATAATATAAAAAAAAGACAAAATAAATACTGTCTGGGACTGATATTGTTAACATTTTATATTTAGCAATTATATATGTATTATGTGTAGGTATTGTAATGTATGTATACTTATCTATTAATAGTACCTAAGTAAGTACTTAAATATCTAATATTTTTATACAGTTACTACTTTTTATGGATTTTAATCCAACGTATCTATATCGTACTTAAGGTGGTACTATTATGTATACTGTGATTTATTAAGATACGGACTATTTTAAGATATGCTCCCCAACGACACTTGAAGATTTCTCAAAATAAAACGGAACTGATTTCATTCAAACACTTTTCAGTTATTTGAGAGTAACTTAAAAACTACTAAACCAATTTTGATAAAATTTTAATGGCACCTCTTCGAAAGTATACCCTATTAAACAAAAAAGATTTTTGCAAATCCTTTACAAATGGATTTTATAAATGACGGAGTTATGCCCGAACATACATAAAAATTAAAAATAAATACAGTAAATTTTAGTAGTGATTTATCCGTTTGTTACAGCCTGAAAGTTTGACATATACAGACTAACTTGATATTGTCAAACTTTCAGGCTGTAACAAACCGATAAATCACTACTTACATAGTATAAAACAAAGTCACTTCCCCCTTCCGTCTTTCTGTCCCTATGTATGCTTAGATCTTTAAAACTACGCAAGGGATTATGATGCGGTAATTTTACAAACAGGGAGTTTTAGATGTATACATTCATAATATAATAAACACTGAAATTTTAGATATTTTTAATTGTGATGACTTAAATAAACACATTTTTTGCGTTTATATTGCAAACGCTGACTGAACCCTACGAGATAGATCAAAATAATGTACTACAGTAACACCTTAAAAAGGGCTACAAAAGAGTTCGCAATGGTTATATGTCTATCTCTTAATAATAACCCACAATTACCATTTTTTTTATCCTTTACTTTTTTAAATAAATAATGGCTAATTTCGAAGCGATTTTAAGCAATACTGCATATTTATCCTTATCCAATTAATACCTTAAATACATTGAAGTGAATTTAATATACTAAGATCAATATGGCCATATACTGCATGTTATTTAAATGAATATTTTCGAAGATGTTACAGATTATATAGCCCCAGGTAACGGCCTGCTTTACCCAAATTAACGCAAAGTTTGGTTCTTTTTACCAACGTGACTTGGTCCGGTTTTGTCTGTACTATTCATTTTTGTTTTGGGAGGGTATTTTTATTGCAATTGCAGTATTGTACCCAACTGCAAGTACCTAAGAGTTTTTATATTATCGTATTTCAAAATTCTTTTCCCATATGTATCTAAGCCATTCCTTTTTCATACCAAAAAATTATTTTTATTGTTTATCAGTCTTGGTCTGATCCTGCCTGTAGGTGCTATTTTGTTACATTGCGCCCATTTATTATTTGTAACTTTTTAGCAGAGTTTCTTTTTTTTATAAAAATACAAATTATAACATGCCTCATGCATCAATATTCTTAGACATTATTCTAAGAATATTTGAAAAACGCTGACAACCTCTTAAAGGAAAAAAAAACTTTTGTTCTACAGACGCCAAGCATCATAGCAAACAACTTTAGTTCTATGACTTTTCTCGCCTGCTTGCCGCCGCTGCCGCCAGGTGAAACGCGACGGAGTCGCGTAGATACTTACGTTGTAATATTGTGCCTGTCGGAAACTACCTAGCTATTCACTCTGATATTAAAGACTTGACTGGAACGACCGAGAATGGAATGATGGATTCCAATCTGGGCCACTGCCATGGCTGTAGTTCACTATAGTTCTGATTCTTGGTCGAAACAATCAGCATTTTGTATCAAGTAAAAATGTTATGCTTTAATAAATCCTTACTTCTTCACACCATGTTTCACTGACTGTTGATCGAAAAATATACGAATTAATACCAAGGAATTTAAGGTTTAGCCATAATTATATATATAGTTTAGCCATATTATAATAAACTTTATTCTTTACTGCATGTTTATCTGATTCTTGGTTGAAATAAATACCATTTTATACCAATTACTTAGATTTTGCCGTAAAAAAATCCTCATACCTCACTGGAGTCTGATTCTTTTCCGAAGTAATAATTATTTTATGACAAGTAACATATGTTTTGCATTAATAAATTATTAATTATTTAATTATATTTACTGCACGTATATGTTATGGGCACCTTTGCACCGGAAGAGATCAGGGGTGGGTTGTTTGATTAGGCTAGTTTTAAGTTTGACATATTTATTAATTATATTTATATTCATTAATTATATTTATATTCATTAATTATATTTATTTGAATATATAATAGCAAATCAGTACTTACTAATATTATAAATGCGAAAGTAACTCTGTCTGTCTGTCTGTCTGTCTGTCTGTTACGCTTTCACGCCAAAACTGCTAGATCGATTTAAATGAAATTTGGTATGGAAATAGTGTGAGACCCGGGAAAAAACATAGGATAGTTTTTATCCAACTGCGGAAAAACGAGGTTAATGTTTTTACAAAATGGTTGATCACTAACAATACATTATTGTGATCATCACCTACACAATATAAAATAAATATTGTAATAAGTTAACTATATAGTATGTAACACATTGTTAAAAAACGTTTAAAATAATGGCCCGAGTTTCTTGCGCGTTCTTCTCGCAGTGGCTCTATAATTTTTGTTCGCTGAACGTGGCAGTACAATGTAGTGTATTTCAATATTAAAATTTGTAATTGACCTTCATAAGAGCGTCGTAGACGCCTAAATTGAAAAATAGTTATTTGTTATACAAGAGTGCAAAGTTGCTTTTTAACCGCGTGTTCAATTTTGATGACCGAGCAAGCGAAGGATTCTAAAATTTAATCACGAGCGCAGCGAGTGATTCAAAATTAGAATCCTGAGCGTTAGCGAGGGAATCAAAAGAGCACGAGGTGAAAAATCTTTGCACTCGAGTGCAACACGTAACTTTTCATTCCACCTCAGCGAGGAAATAAAGAACCGCGTACAAAGCAAATTGAAAAAAGAACACCAAGAAGGTTCCCAGTCTGAGTTTTTAACAAATTAAAAAAAAGTTGTATGATATATTCGGCACCATAGAGGTCGCAGTAAATAGGTTTAATGTTTTTTTTTATTCACAAACTTAGTGCACACGATGTTCTAAATTCAATTTACTTTATCCTCTAGAGAATAAAAACGGCTTTTCCACTCAGATATTGAAGATTAAAAATACTCTTTCCGAGATGGTGGGATGAAATAGTTATTTGTTATACAAGAGTGCAAAGTTGCTTTTTAACCGCGTGTTCAATTTTGATGACCGAGCAAGCGAAGGATTCTAAAATTAAATCACGAGCGCAGCGAGTGATTCAAAATTAGAATCCTGAGCGTTAGCGAGGGAATCAAAAGAGCACGAGGTGAAAAATCTTTGCACTCGAGTGCAACACGTAACTTTTCATTCCACCTCAGCGAGGAAATGACTCTCGCGTGATTGTTGAGGGAGAAAGCTCATTTGCGCATTATTAACAGTTTCAGTCAATTCTGTTGGCGTCAAACAAACTTGCTCGTCGCTAGAATCACTCATTTTAGTTTTTTCACTTGTTTTTAATATAAGGTTTAACAATGACGTGAAAAAATGCCGCGTAAAGAACCAAAGAAGGTTCCGAGTCTGAGTTTTTAACAAATTTAAAAAAAGTTGTATGATATATTCGGCACCATAGAGGTAGCAGTAAATAGGTTTAATGTTTTTTTTAATTCACAAACTTAGTGCACACGATGTTCTAAATTCAATTTACTTTATCCTCTAGAGAATAAAAACGGCTTTTCCACTCAGATATTGAAGATTAAAAATACTCTTTCCGAGATGGTGGGATGAAAATGATTTTGACTTTATCTAAATACATGTATTCCTAGGACTTAAAAATTTTGACGATCGATTTTAGGTTATTGCTAACCGGACTCAGATAATGCAATAATGCAATCGAGCAATGATAGCCGAGTGGTAATAGCTATGGGGTGACGTGCTGCAGGTATATAGTGCGATCCCCACCGCCCAATTATAGAATCAAGAAATCTTGCTGTATTCAAATCACGAATAAAGCGCTGGCTTATTGACCTAACGTTTTACTCAATTGAAGAATTTTTTGACTTTAAATAATTATAACATTGATTTTAATTTTTATTATTATTATTATTATTTACCATTTTTGACATTATTTATTGTAATTTAATTGATTATTTCTTTAATTTTTAAATATACCTAGGTGTATTTTGATAATCTAGTTTGTAAATGAAACCTGAAACTTTTTATATCACGTAATTTTTATGTAATTATTATGTATCCGTGTAGTAAGTACCTATAACTTACAACTCCAACAATCAAATCTTTATGTATCATTAAAATTATTATTTAGCGGACCTGTATACAATTACAATATACTAATATATACCAATAAATACTATGAACTATGAGCTAGCCCCGCCGGCTTGAGCTTCACCGCATGTTGGAAAGGTTATTTTGCGAATGCTCGCCGGGCCAGTTACCACCCTCAAGTAGAAACATCTGTCAGATTTTAAACGCCATACATATTGTGAGATAAAAAAATACATTTTCTTCCAAACCATATCAAAATAAAGAGCTTTAAAACACGATTCTATAAATATATATAATATGCAGTTTTAATTTCAATGGAACGATTAAACGTTTAACGAAAACAAGTATAAATTAATTAAAAAAGTAAAAAACCCGACTGCAATTTTTTTATTTTCATTTAGCGATTTATCATTGAAATTTAAACTGCATGATATATATATTTATGGAATCGTTTTTTAAAGCTCTTCATTATTAATACCCACTCGATAGGTTTTGAAACAAAATATTTTTTTTACCCTACAATATGGTCTAAAATCTATCAGTTTGTTTAAATTTTTTGTGTACCTAGTGTCACTTGAGTTATCAAGATGAATCTAACGATATCTTTTACATCAAATTCGGTCAAGCCGTTTAGAAGTTATGGAGGAATAAAGAAACTCACAAACATACATGAATCCTGAAAACATAACTCTCCTTTTATTGGGCAGTCGTGTAATAAATAAAGTGCAGTCTAATTTTATAATTAATTATACTTGTTAATATCTATACTAATAATCAGTTGAGTAGTTCAATACTCAATACTCAATCATTTATTGCAATAATTATGTACATTCAAATGCAGTTTACATGAGTTAATTTATACAAACCAAAATTAGGTGGAATTATACATAATGACCCTGATAGGGTATAGCAGCATGTAAAGGAGTGGGACGATCTATTCTATAATCGAAGGATCTTGAAAGAAATCTTTAAGAGTATAGTAGCACTTTTGGAGCAGTATATTTTTTAGAACTTTGAGAAATTTGTGAACGTTATGTATACTTTTCATTTTAACCGGTAATTTATTATACATTTTAGCTGCCATTGCGTTTGGTCCATTACTTTTTTTTTTCTTTATTTCTGATAGGTAAGCCTTTGACCACAATCTCACCTGATGGTAAGTGATGATGTGGTCGAAGGTGTTAACAGGCTTAACCTAGAAATACTGGCTCTCAAGGACAGCTGCCGGAACACATCGTTAGGTGCTTAGCGACAGATTTTCTTCTTGAGGGTCGTCGCTAGCCAGGCGGGTATTCGCAAAAATGCCCTTCCACCTCAAACCTGAAGCTCAAACCCGCGGCGGGATTCGAACCATGGACCTGCTGCGCGGCAGTCCTTATACCCAAAGCCACTGAGCTATCACTGCTTCAAAACATTTTTACTATGCATTTTTAGTCTAGAGGTAGACACAATCAGATTATGTTGATGATTAGCCGTATTGGGTAGTTTCTCTCATGTGATATCTTTGTAAAATGTTGAGGATATTTTTTTACAAACTTACAATTTTCAAATATGTATAGGGATGTTAGTGTTAATATTTTGAAACTGATAAAGTAGGGCCTATGGAACTTTTCTACTGTTTTGTCGGGAAGCTATTAAGGTTTAGTCAATTAACTGGAAAATGTATTTACATATCTGAATAATTTAATGGTAATTACAATGCTTGTTAGTGAATAATGTTTTAAGCGAGTGAATGAGCTGGTAAGCACTGTCACTAAAAATAATGAAAATAAAAAACATTTTTGCAATAACTTAACCGACTTCCAACGAAAACAAGTATTAAATAACTTTTGGAAATTAAATCATGATAAGGTGACAGTGATTTAAATCAGCGTGGTATCCCGATTTCAACAATTTATTTCATCAGTGTTGGAAGTCAGCTTATTTAAAATAAATTTTCATGCATCCTTTCACTGAGAAAACAATGAATCTTATATACTTAAATACAGTATATCATCCTGAAACAGAAAACAATTCATAGTCAGATATCAGTCCAACATCCGCTTTTTAATTAGATTTTGCTGTGTAGGTGTGTTTACCAATAATCACATGCTCCTAACAACGTGATCGTATAATCCAACATGCACGCCCATTCTCTGCCGCAACAGAATACCACATAGTTCCAATTGGTACAACCACTCGACCTCATTGCATGAAGAACACAGACTCTCGAATAATCAGAACGTAATCCTGAGCTATGCTATTAATAGATAAATTGAAATGCGCGGTAATTGAAATTAGTTATGTTTGAGACATACAAAGATACAAACAAATTTTAGCAGGTGAAATCGCAGTAGATTTCGTGCGGGCACTACAGATTTTCTGGGCGTTTTCACGGAGCCAGCAGGTAATACTTACTTGAGAAGGTATACCTTGCGGCCGATCCTTGCCGAAAGAACTAAGGAAAAGCAAAAAAATCAATAAAATGTTAACGTCAACAGCAAAGGTTAAAGTTAAAACATTTCAACATAACAAACACTTTTGAATTTGTCATTGTTTTTAGGTTGAAACCTATGTTTCTATGTTCTGATATGAAAGATTTTTTGGTTTTAAGTTCTGTCCAAATCCTGAAATTTTATCGTTGGTTGTGTCTTCGGTAGTGGCCCACGAAACAATCGAAAAAATAGGATTTAAATTATTAACATTATCTCGTCAGCCATAAATGACAGTTGGGTCGCATTCTTAGCATGAATCTAGTTCGAAAAAGGATACAGAAAAGATGGAAAAGATACAATTTTAGTATGAATAAAAACATTAGCATAGGGATAGTATGAAGTACCTTCTAGTTGAGAAGAACTAACTGAGAAAGTTGGCAAAGGGTTCGTAGATCACCCTGATAAAACAATTGCATCTCTTGAAAATAGTTTACTAGATTGAATCGAATCAGATCTAACAATCAGTTCCCAGTGCGACTCGTCTCTTACTCGAAAGGGCTTTACCTTGCACGTAGCCTGGATAATGAAGTAAGTAAATGTGTCAAAGCCGCTTCTAATCTGGCAAGAAGGTCAGATACCTTGAAAGGGAAGCAGGTATGTCACCCATGGCATTGTACAAGAGAAACGTGTTTAAACATGTGTTGGACACAAAAAATGCATGATGAGTAAAAAACTACAAGCCTTGAATTTCCAAATTTCTAAGTAACGAACTGCACTGTACTCGTTACCCTGAGACATACATTTGTAAAGTGCCTGTAATTTTTACTTTTTGTTTTTATTCATACTTAGCTTTCAAGGTTTGCTGCCGGAACATACTATCAGGTGCTTGACGACAGATTTTTAACCGACTTCCAAAAAAGGAGGAGGTTCTTAATTCGTTTGTATTTATTAAATTATTTTTTTAAGGATTGTTACCTCTATCCACTTATGACTTGGTAAACAGATTTTAATAATTATTTTTGTTTGAAAGCTGATGCTTGTCGTTTGGTCCCATTTGAATTTTATCAAAATCGGTCAAGCCGTTTTTGAGATACACTCCAATAACTGAATTTTTTTATGATTATGTCGTTGACAATGAATGACTATCGATCCCGTAAGTAGCAAGGGTCACTAAAAAGAGTGAAAAACAATTATAAATTCAAAAATTTAACCGACTTCAACACCCAAAAGTGTGAAATAACTTGTGAAATTTTGTGCCATGCGCACAATATTGTGATAATAGGTACTTTAGAACTATCATGGTACTGACTTCAACAAGTTATTTTGGGTGTTAAAGTCGATTCCATTTTTTGGTATAAACTTTTTTCTACATCATGTAGCCATGCGAGCATGCGCAAAATGCCGCACCATGCAGTGAATCCCAAGCCGGCGTGGCGGTAGGGAATAAAACAACTTGCGGCACTTCAGCCGTTTTACTCTACCTCCGTTTCATTCAACATATTCTTTACCTTCCCCTTCGCCTTTTATAGAAGTCAGACGTCAGTTAAATAGAGGCAGCGATGAGGAAATCGCGCTGCTCTTGGGTGATAATTTAAAGAAAGCAATTGACATAAAGCTAATAAAAAAATATTCCATTACAGTTATAGAGCAACAATTGTGTGTGAATGCACTGCACTCAAGACTTTGTTTTTAGGCCTCGATTGCCCAGCAATTTCACTTGATACAGTGCCCTTCTAACCTAAACACAGCTGCTTGGATGTAGAAGAACTGACAATGCGATGATATCCAACAAGACGGCCTCTTGTTTAAGAGGCCTGCCACCTGATATGTCACATGATTGTCACCACCACAGAAAAGAGAAAGCAATAGAAAGGTGAAGGGGGCGTGGCCGGCGAGCCTAGCATACTCCTAAACAGGAGTATTTACGTCAACGGACTATAATGCTACTGACAGTCAACCCGCGGCTAATGCGCCGCATGCATCTCCGTCATTTTATATTGAAATGCCGCGTTGTGCTGTTATAAGTTGCAGATTTAACAGCGATGTCACGAATGTAAAGAAAGTAGGAATATCCTATCACCGGAAAACTTAATAAATTGTTCCTAAATGTTTTATATTTCGCTGATGAACAAAGTCGGTGCAATCTGACATATAGTGATTCATGATTTTTTTTATCGTCAAATTTTATCGATAAATTGTTAGTCACTAAATGTCACCTCATTCCAATCTCTGATTTGGAGCTTTCCCGTTAGACCTACGAAAGCAAGCACCATCTGTCCCACTGCTTTTATCGCATATAGAACTTTTTACTGGACGTAAAAATGCACGTGTAGGTCAGATGGTTAACATCAATTAAATTAACAAATTATGCAAATATTTTCAAGAACACGCAATTTTTTAAGGTTAAGAATTCAACTCTTGTTTTGTGGCTTCTGTGGGCACCACCACAATTTCACCAATGTCACTTAGTTATATGGACCATCAAACGAAGTGGATTTTTTAGTTTTAATGAGTTATGTCCGGTGAGAACTGCCAACGCCAAATTTGGTTCTGAACCTGCACACACACACACACACACACACACAAATTCATTATACATAGGGGAAATATAGAACACCTGGGAACAACTTTTGGTTAAGTTATTTAGTATAAGAACAGTTAATTTACAGCTTTCTTTGAATATGGACTAAATACTAAGGACAGGATACATTTGAGAGAGAAAGGGAGAAGGAGGGATATCTATAGGGATAATATTGTAGAGAGAAGAGTTTATTTTGGGACAACACATAAATATGTGTTTCACATTTCCTTCGTCCAAACCACATTCACAGAGGGAGTTATAAGTTTGGCCAGGAAGACTGGGTTACAGGAATAGTTTTGACTCGGACGGCATATTGTAGAGGTTGTCACTTTATCAGCGTTTTGGAATATTGAGAACCAGAGTTTATTGGGCATCTCAGGTTGAATGTTACCATAGAATTTACCTTTTAATAATCTAGAAATTTGCCATTTCTGGTTCCAAGGTTTTTTAAAGATGGTTTTAGACCATCCTTTTTCCATTTAGACCATAGATAGTTTTAGTTAGAAAGTCGAACAAATATCTTGATCTTGAGATTCGTTGCCCACTATACCGGCGTGACCAGGAATCCAGGCTAGGATCACATTTATGCCGTGAGAGCTACATTCGAAAAGGGCATTTCTTATTTTAAAACAATTGGGAACCTAGATTTGGACTGAAAAGGGTTAGCAAGAATAGATTGGAAGCAGCTTTTGAAGTCTGAAAATATGATAGTTTTGTTCAGATTGTGTGATATTACAAAAATGATGGCTTTTAGAATCAATTTATGAATGATGAATTTATTTATGAAAACCTTATTAGCTTCTATTGTGTTTGTATCAATACCAAAATCCAAAATAACGTTAGGTTTGAAAACGAATGCTTCGTAAGATGATGAGTACAAAGGCATAACAGGATTCTGAAGGAGAGAATAATTAAGAAGGGTGAATTGTAAATAGCTGCGGAGGAGACAAGGGAAGTCCTCAGATGAGGCTTTATTGCATGAGTTATATAATGTCAGTCAACAATCTAGTTTTTCACGAACAGGGTGATTTGAGTTTTGACTTAATTTAAAAAGGAATTTGTCGTAGAGAAACTGTTTGCGAAGGCTAAGAGGAGGTTCTACACACTCAATTTGCATGGCATTGATAGGGATTTCAAGCAGTGTTCATTCACCATGACAGACCAAAGCTACTTTGACAACATCACATGTTTTTTTTTCCTTTTCTTCCGTTTGGATTAGGACATATGTACAGCAGGTGGCATTGCAGCATCGCGGGGTGTGTTGCAGCAACGCAGGCGCGAACGGAACCGAACACGCGAACTTTTAGGTTATGAGTTAGTCTATTTTGGAGATTTTCGTTACCATCAATAAGGAGAATATCTCATTGGCTGCCATTCAATTCATTTGTTAAAATGTGTAATAGAGAAATACACGAACATACTGTTTTAATTTTTTGCTAAATAATAATATCTAGAAATAGCAATCGCCGATTATGCAATAAGTATAATTCGTTTCAATGGAAATAAAATGATTACCAATATAATTAGCTGGTAGTTACTATTGTGTTGGTCTCCCTGATTTTCATTCATGTATACAAATCGGAATCCCGGTTGGCGGACAATATCCAGATTTATAGAATCACCCTGAGACTTGCGTAATCTGATTCTCATAATCAGGTTTTTGAAAGCAACTATCATTGGCTAACTAGAATAAAAATGTATTTCTCTACTATAACGGAAATTATTTATAAGCAAAAAATTAATTTTAGATACTTTAAATATCTTATCGGTTAAATTTATTTTAACACTTTTTTCCTATACACATGAATTTGTTATTTCACTTGGTTTCAGATTTCATAAAAAGATTTAAATCTCACATAAAAATGGCTTGATTGTATTATTATGTTGAGAAATGTAAAGTTTTCGCAAGGAAAAACCCTCAATGTGCTATGCAAATGATCTCACTTATGTCAAGGTTAGCAGGGTGAATTGGCACAAAGCCCTTTATTTGACACGAATATATCACCAGTAGGCTGTACTTCCGCACCCACCCACTATAATAAGGCACTTTTTTTATATCAAATTAATTTTGCGCTAACCTGCGGCTTCGACCGCTATAATAATATCAAAACGAAAATTAAAAGTATAGTTAGATTCTACGTGGTAAAATTTGTCTTGACAATTTACATTGACTGACAACATTTACTTGAACTCATCTGCAATTTACCTCTTGTTATATGTACCATGATTTCGACCTTAACCTCGTCTTTTATTTTTGTGAATCCCTATCTGTGCTTATCTCTTATTTCATTATATAAGAGATAAGCACAGATAGGGAATTTCATGTGTTTGTAATAATTTTACTAGAAATAAGCAAGCCTATAACATATTATATCGAAATTAAGCTGTGCTTCGCAGTAATAGCTTTATTTTATTTTTATCGTCATTTTCTTATTCAGCATCTTCACTGCTGAAGGTTGTGTCTATAAATCGTTTTTAGTCGATGGAAAAATTTATCGATAAAAATGTACTGCATCACTAGCTAGGATACCACTTTTTGTTCCGAATAAATAAATAAAAAAGGCTAAAATTTTACTAGCTATCACAATAAATCTTTTCCCGTAATCATTTTTCGTGCTGTTATTTGTAAACTATTTTTCAATTATCTATGCTCAGATTTTACCAAGGAACGATTTTAAAATTGAATTATACTTGACTGAGAGACTGCACAATTACTCTACAGATATTGTCGACTGGCAACTTTCACCAGATATTAGGGGAATCACCATATATCTGTCTCGCTGACTGAAAGAGATAGCTTGACAAAATTCACAAGAAATACAATCTTACCACTCTTTAGATAAGGTGTATTTTCAACTGTTATAAATTGGCTTATTAAACGTTTCAATTGGGTAAAAATGGGACTAATCAGGGAATCTGATTGTTTGTAGTGAACAATAAAGATGTAATGTCAAGTATCATTTATGTGTTGAACTGGCTACGCTCGTTTTCTAAGAAAACTGACATGGCTGCCACTCTAATTAGTATTTTATATCTGTATGGTCACCACCCAGAGACCGTGGACTATCGAGATTAAGGGTACCTTCCCACGGACAAGGGTGACTCAGCCCCCTACAATAGCCTACTATATGTATAAATTAGGTTCCTTCGGCATTACCTAAGAATCACGTGTAGGATTTCTATAGAGGCATGTCAGCCTATGGACTCGAGCAAACAGAACCTAGAGCAAATATTTTGATAGTCTAGATCTAAGTAACTTGAACAAAGTTTGAAACAGTAAAGCTAGACAAGTTGTTTGATTTCATAGAGCGGTATACCAAAAGCAGCTTATACGATGTGCACGCCCGAACGCACGTGCCATAACACACTATGGCATATATATACATATATATATATTAGTAAGTATTAACTCTAAATAAATCAAAGCACTCTAGTTGCATATATAATATACTAGCGGCCCGCTCCGGCTTCGCACGGGTAATTACGACTATAAATTGAGATGTAAGCTATCCTATTTTTCAATATGGATCAAATTGCACACGGTGTGCGAATCAAATTTAAAATTGGTTGGGTAGTTTAGGAGTCCATCGCGGACAAACAACGTGGTAATTGTATGTATGGATGGATGTTTGTTACTCTTTCACGCAAAAAATACTGGATGGATTTAAGTGAAACTGGACAATAAAGTAGCTTACACATCAGAACATAGGCTTTAATTTATATTGTGTAAATTGTCGAAGATACAACGATAAGTGTCTAGTAAGTAGAAAAAATCTGTCATCTGCGAGCTCTTCTGGCGTGCGCTGCAAAAACTGTTAGAGTTACACATATACAATGTATAATGGAAATGTTTATCTTAAATTTTCCTACAAAAAAGTCCACAACAGCATATAGCTATCTTTTATGTGTAAGTCATAATCTCCAAAATAGTGAACCTTAAACTATTTTTTATTTTCCAAAACTTATCTGAGCGCTTGGTCGATGCGACGTGTGATCAAAATGCTGACACATATTTGGCTCAACGAATAAGCAATTCAACGGGGCAACGCTGCTAGCATGCTGGGGACGCTGCCAACTGGTAGTGGGCTGGAGCATTTGGACTGCCTGTAAGTCTGCTATGACTTATAGGTCGTCCAATTGCTTTTATTATAGTAGCTGTAGTGTTGTAATACAGTTCGTAGTATTTTGTTAAATAAAGACATACCACCGGAAAAAAAACTATATAAATTGATAATTTTTATTTTTCTAATGCATATTTGGTAGTAACGAATTGATACTTACCAACCTCATATTATATTTTTCGAGTTGTCTGTATGTTGAGTTGTTGTGTCTGTATGTTTATTACTTCTTTACGCTCAAACATATTTGCATGGTGGTAGGGCACTTTGCGAATGCCCGCCTGGCTAGCTACCACCCTCAAGTTGAAAATCTGTCGCCAAGCACCTAACGGTGTGTTCCGGCAGCTGTCCTTGAGAGCCAGTAACTCTAGGTTAGCCTGAATAACATCCTCGACCACATCATCACTTACCATCAGGTGAGATAGTGGTCAAAGGCTAACCTATCAGGCATAAAAAAAAAACAGCTAGAGAATTTTTGATGAAATTCGGTATAGAGGTAGATGAGGCACTGGATTATCACATATGATACTTTTTTTATCATCACCATCATTTTGAGGGGCGCAGCTAGTACAATTATAAAAGTCGTATCTGTATGTAGGTCTAGACCAACAAACAGACACGACTTTTATAAATACGAGGTACGAATAAAATTGTTATATTATTTTTAAGATACTATACTGTAAACGAAAGCTGTAGCTCTTCCTATAAATAAATATATAAAATAAAAATTATTTTGAAGTAAGGAGAAGTGCAAGTAGCCCACCCGAATACCCGCCTGGCTAGCTACCATCCTCAAGTATAAAATCTTGAGAGATAGTAAAATTACAGGCATATGAGACTTAACAACTGTATGTCTCAGGGGGTCGGGCGCATTGCAATTCGCCACTGTGACGAAATGCATCTGTTATAAGCAGAGGCTAGTTTTAACATCAGGTGGACCTCGTCTTAGTTCCGTCACAATCCATACTAATATTACCTATAAATGCGAAAGTAGCTCTGTCTGTCTGTCTATCTATCGGTCTATCTATCTGTCTGTCTGTCTCGTTTTCACACCAAAACTACTGGACCGATTTGGATGATACTTGGTTGGAAATAGTTTAAGATGCGGGGAAGGACATAGGATAGTTTATATCCAACTGCACAAAAAGAGGTTAATGTTTTTGCGCGATAACCGACATCCGCGCGGGCGAAGCCGTAGCCGGAAAACTAGTCACATTTTTTTATTGCAAATGAGGGCAAACGGCTCACCTGATGGTAAGTGATCACCTTCGCCCACAAACATCCGCTACACCAGAGGTCTCGAGGATGGGTTGCCGTCCTTTGAGGAGGGAATATGCTCCATTCTTGAAGGTTCCTTGTTCGGAAAAATAAGACCTTTAGTAACAATAGGTGGCTATAAATAGGACATACAAGGTGATGGGTCCTTTTAAAACCTTGTTCAGTAGATTAGTACTTAAACGTTGCATAATCTACAAGGACTTTTGCAGTATAGTAACAAAATAGGGCATCAGGCACATATAACCTTATTATCGAAAGGTGTCAATGCTGTATAGTTTGTGAGGCACGTTTTTATTACAATTCCATGCCACTGAGTTTACAGGGAATATTAAGTGGTAAGGGCATTCATCGGAATCAAGGGTGCACGGTAAAATTAATTATCATGTGGATATGTCCTCCTTGACATGTATGCATCGAGATTTAACTATGAAAAGATGATGATAACTAAGCGTTACCATTTCTGATTCAATGACTGTGTATACTTTTTCTTAGTAGTGTTCCTGAAAAATCAGCCAAGCGCGAGTCGGATTCGCGCACGATTGGTTCCATACACTTCGAAAAAGATTAGTACAGATTTTTTTTTACCAAAAAATGGAACCGACTTCAACACCCAAAAGTGTAAAATAACTTGTTGAAGTCGGTACCATGATAGTTCAAAAGTACCTATTATCACAAAATGGTACACTTTTGGGTGTTGAAGTCGGTTCAATTTTTTGGTAATCATTTTTTTTTCACTCTTTTTAGTGACCCTTGCTACTTACGGGATCGATTCTCATTCATTGTCAACGACTATATCATCAAGATAGGCGAATATTTTTCAGTTATTGGAGCGTAACTCAAAAACGGCTTGACCGATTTTGATAAAAATTTAAAATGGGAACAAACGACAAGCAGTTTTCAAACAAAAAAAAAAGAATTTTCAAAATCGGTTTACCCAGTCTAGAGTTTTGAGGTAACAAACATAAAAAAAAACAGACGAATTGAGAACTTCCTCCTTTTTTGGAAGTCGGTTAAAAGGTTATAATATAGTGTAATTATAACCTTTTTAATATAATAGATAAAGTGTATCCTGTATAGATAATGGCAGGAACCATTCGTGCGAGAGTCTGCGTCTTTTGGCTAATTTTAGAATTTGTTGTTATAGCGACCTTAGAAATACATAATCTGTGAAAATTTCAACTGTCTAGATATCACTGTTCTTGAGATACAGCCTGGTGATAGACAGACAGACAGTGGCGTCTTAGTAATAGGGTCCGGTTTTTTCCCTTTTGGTACGGAGAGGAAATCAAAGTTTATAAAATTTTAATGAAACCAACTTGGTGAACAATTATGTGTTGCGTTATTTTTCTTGTATTTTTTAACCGTACGGTATCACGATTCAGTCTGGCCATAAATACTGCTAGGTACATAAAATCTTTTCTTTTTTCAACTTCTTTATTATTTTGGTTTTGGAATGGGTTTATTTTTTTAAAAACTTCTTTAAAATTCGCACCATTTCATATATGTTAAAGTGTTTTTTTAAAAGCTGTTAGGCTAGCCCCTATCTCACCTGATGGTAAGTGATCTATTCGAAGAGGTTGTTCAGGCTAGCCTAAATTACTGGCTCTCAAGGACAGCTGCGGGAACACACCGTTAGGTAACACAACACACATACGAGATGAATAATTTAAGTCTTGTGCGGGATTCGAACACCGTAAGGTGCTTGGCGACAGATTTTCTACTTGAGGGTGATAGATAGCTAGGCGGGCATTCGCAAAATGCCCTACCACCATCCTGTAACGACTGCAATCTTAAGACAACAACTCATAAGTAATGTCACTAGCGGTCACCCATCCAACACCTGACCGCGGCGGACGTTGCTTAACTTAGCTGATCTAGAACGGCTAAGCAAACATCGCTACGAGCGCTTCAAATTGGGCGGTTCATTACCAAATTTATATGAATGGGACGTTAAAGAAAATAGTACTGCAGTGATCACCTTGCATAAAAAGAGTATGGAGCCGACAACGGTCATATTATAGATATTTCAAAAGCTTGGCATCAGCCGTATATTCATATAAATTCGTACATTCGTAGTAACAACACTTCCTCTGTCGAAGAACATAAGGCGTCCGCGTGCTGTTAGAACTGTAAAAGCTGTTAATGCTGTTAAAGTCGGAATTCGTCGAAATTTCATTAGGAATCAAACAGAAATCTTATCGCGAGAAATGAGATGTACTAACGAACATTTTGGAAAAAAATATTTCATTGTTTTAAAAAAAATGTTTGAAATTTTTTTTTTTATTTTTTTTTATTTGTTTTGACGGAATAAGTACGAGGCCCATCTAATGTTAAAAGGCTCTTGGCACAAGACCACTGTATTATTTCAAATATTTATTACTTTGCTCGACATAAATATTCAAAACTCTATTCAAAGGGAGCACGGCGCGGTCCAGTGTTGCCGCGGTGAACGCTCTTGGCTCGGAGTAGGCATTAAAACATATTAATGGGTAAACATTTTTTTTTTCTAAATAAAAAATAATTGTCCCAACATGTTTGTTAGGACTAGCAGATGTCAACCCTAAGAGGTTGTTAGCATATTACCAATAATCCTGTATAGAATGTGCCCTTAATGTTTGACTATAGCAACTCACATATTATTTTATGTTTACAAGGTTTTAGGAGTATGTCAACCTAGAATGTAGCATCCACATTAAACCTATGTTAAATCATCTGTGAAATTTTCTTGTCATGTTTAATTATGGTTTGTTGAACTATGAACCAATGAGCAGAAAATTTTGCAAATAACAGTGTAGAAAAATGTAAGTACTTTATTTCATAATGGAAGATAAATTTCTTTGGAGACTTCAGAGCTGAATTGTATGTTAATGAGTCTGACTTCACATATTATTAATTTACGGTTTTCAGGCGATTCCATTGAGGGCAATTCCCTGATTTTGGTAATTTTGAAGGTGAACTCCTTTTCAGAGAAGTTGAAATTCATCAATCTACATTTTTAAAGAAACTCTTTACAAAAGTTGCCGGTAATCTAACAGAAAATTAGTTTTTCCATGATATGAAAAATGCCTTTTTATTAAATAATGCAGACGAAAAAGGTGTTTGAAAAATAAACATTTTTAATGCTCGGAAAGTAGTAATTGATTGACCCGAGTAGTGAGTGGAAAACGCTGGTTGCCTGAGGACGGGTAATACTCATAGTAATGGCACAACCTAAATTATGTTTCTTCCACTGTGATAATGGGTTCCTTCTCTAGGGCGGGAATAAATGTATGATTCGTTTCTTGTGTTTTTGGGGAGAAAACGGGATAATACAAAAGGACGATTTCGTGGAATTTTCTTACTAAACTTCGCGCGCATCATTTCCTTTTCAAAGTCAAATTCAAAATACATTTCTAAATTTTTTATCGTCGACGACGCTTTTATGGACATCAATACAAGCTTTTACTATTAAAATATTTCTCACCTACTTGCTCCTCTTAAGCTTGTGAACGTGACGTACTCTCTGCTCTCTTTCTGCTTGCGTGTCTTCCGTGCATAATATTATATTATTAATTTCCATTTGTAGAGCATATTTTAATAATATTACAGTTAAGAAATTAAAACAAGCGCTCAACACTTTCATCGCCCGATCTGTATATAACCTACAGACAGTGATATAACATCACTTAACTCTTTAGTTTAACCCTAGATCCCTCGGTAACACAGAACTTTCCCGAAGGTCGACCACCTCATAATGAAATGTCTCATTGTGTACCGTCGACTAGACGACCAACGTGGAAGTAAACAATGGATAAAGGATGAGTATTGGGTTACTGGGTGTAAGTCTGCGCTCTACCTTATGTCTGAGTGCTTTCTTGAGCGATGTCGCTAGGGTTGCCTCAGTACATTTTGTTCTGCGATAGGGGTGAGATCTACCGATTTTCAATATACCTCTTTTGAAGCGATGATTTGGAAAATAAATTCTGTCTATAGACATACCTATGTAAGAAGTATCTTTATTTTTCAAATTAAATCAGCATTACTTATCCTCTTTTACTGACAAAGTTAATCATAATAGACGCAATAAATATAAGCTCTGTATGGAATCTGCAGAAAAGACTTCTATGAATAATAGCATTTTCTGTATGGGACCAAATATATACAATCAGAGGCCAAGCTCCTTAAAGGACCTTAAATACTATTTTATTTAAAATCAAACTTAAAAATATTATTGAAAAAATGGTATTAAAGAGTAAGTGAATTCTTGACTGACAAAATTAATAATAGAATTTTTATTATTGACCTTAATTTGTATATAAATTTTATCAACTAATTTGTACCTATGTATCTGGAATTGAATTAAAAACTTGATATTTTATTGATTTATTATATTATTTAGTGAATCTTTTTATTTACCGGCGGTATGCCTTTATTAAACAAAATACTATGAACTATATACAACACTACAGCTACTACAATAAAAGCATTTAGACAACCTATGTCATAGCAGACTCATAGGCAGTCCAAATGCTCCAGCCCACTCCCAGTTGGCAGCGTGCACAGCATGCTGGCAGCATTGCCCATTAAGTTAATCTTGTGTGAATTGTTCAAGTACTTTTTCGATATAATATTATTCTTACCGTTTAAAGTTGCTTAATTACTATAGAGAACAACTAATTGACCAATAAAAAGACCATCAGCCTTTTTAACCGACTTACAAAAAAGGAGGAGGTTCTCAATTGGTCTTTATTTTTTTAAAATGTTTGTTACCTCAGAATTCTTGACTGGGTGAACCAATTTTGAAAATTCTTTTACGTTTGGAAGCTGATGTTTGTCGTTTAGTCCCATTCAAATTTCATCAGAATCGGTCAAGCCTTTTTTGAGTAACACTCCAATAACTGAAAAATATTTACCTATCTTGATGATATAGTCGTTGACAATGAATGGCAATCGAACCCGTAAGTAGAGAGGGTTACTAAAAAGATGAAAAAAATGTTTTTTTAAGTAACCTGTAAATGAAAAAAATGTTTACCAAAAAAGGAACACTTTTGGGTGTTTAAGTCGGTTCCATTTCTTTGGTTAATTTTTTTTCAGAGTTTGTGATGGTATATGCACGAGGCCCATTTGGTGTTAAGCGGTAACTTCTATGACATGCACTGTGCCTATAATACTCAGTTAAGTTGTAAGTCCCATGTGCCTGTGATTTTTCCGGCATCCATACTGTTCAAACGGAAACACAGTAATGCGAACATTACCTACTGCTTAGCGGAAGATATAGAATTAATTATAATAATAATAATAATAAGCCTAATAGCGAAGAGCCTCGACCAACACCTCAAGAGGCTCTCACTAGACGGTTGGATCAAGGGTCAGATGCAGATGGCAGTGATACTCGACACGACACGCATTGTCCGAAGATTCCTCTCTCTGCAGCCCTAACCGCTGGTAGTTTGGGCCCTGCCCCGCTGCCGGCGGCATCCTTATTTTAAGTTTTTTATAATATTTGTTTCTTTTTTTATATATGAATATTGTAAAAAAATAAAATTATGTTATAAAATAAATAACGTGAATAATAATAATAATAATAATGTTTTATTTCACATAAATAATATACAATTTGTGAACAAACTAAATTGGGCACGTTTCTTTATACCTATTAATTATTTCTTACAAAAGACAATGCTTGTATAAGATTATCTACTTAGTGTTTTCGCGCAGAACATACACTAAGAAAGCGATTTCTTGTTTTGCAGGTTGTGCAATCCCTTCAAGTGTACCTTAAAATGTTACATGATAGAACCGTGTGATATTTAACTATGTATTTTATTTAAATAGGTATTGATTACATTATACAAATAAAAATGAAAATAGATTTTTTACATTATTGAAAGATTAATTTTTACGTTATTGAAATAAGTATATACTTTTGTGAATATTTATAAGGAACAGAGTGTTTGTGTGTGTGAGTGAGTGAGGTGTGTTATGTGTATTGGAGATGGGGATGTATAAGTGAGAGTGTAGTATGTGTGTATGAGAGGGAATAGAGAGGTTGACAACGTAGGTAAGTATTTAGATTATGTGTCTACCTTAAGTAATATCTCAGATTCCTCATAACTGAGGTTTCTTAGCCAATTAGAAATAGCAATTTTGGCATCTTTCCTATATATTTAAAGAGATTTTTTATTATTTTGCTAGCTTTATTGTATAAATGTGGGCCAAGAAAAGAAAGATATCGATATAGAGGGAATACTACTCCGAACGAAGTCCTTCACAAAGAGTTCTACTACCACTATTCATATTCAATAAAGCACTGTAGAGTGAATTAACATGCAGTGCATTCTTCACCAGGGAACCATATGAGTTCAACAATACACAGATAGGTATAAAGATAATGTTGTCTTAGGTTTTCGCGATTGTTACACATAGATTGTTTTAGTCATCAGGAATCCTGACAACTCCCTAAGTCATACAGTGTATAGGAAACCCACCCATACAGATAAATATCTCAATGGTAACTCCTATCACCATCCATGTCAGTTGGCTACCGTAGGCAAATCTTTGTTACAGAGAGCACATGGCATCTGCGACACTGACCATCTCAAGGAGGAGCTTCAGTATGTAAAACATGTACTGCGAAGCAATAATCACAAGCTCCCACGTATGCGTCACAGAAGCCGGCCCAAGCCTTCCACAGTTGAGCGACAACCTGCCATCTTACCTTACATCAAGGGTGTCACGGACAAAATTGGTAATATCTTAAGACGAGCTTCAATAAAAACTTACTTCAAGCCGCACAAGAAGATCAACCAATTTTTAAGACCTGTTAAGTGCAATATTCCCCTACAAGATGCAGGTGTTTACAAACTTGATTGTGAATGTGGGCTGTCATACATTGGGCAAACAAAGAGGAGCGTTGGTATCCGGGTAAAAGAACACATTGCTGACATGAAGAACAGACGCTCGACCAAGTCTGCGGTTTGTGAACATGCCCAGGACAAACCCAACCACTACATTCGGTTCGACAACCCACAAATCCTTGCCAGAGAGACCCGGTTTATGCCAAGAATGTTACGCGAGGCTATATTGAAATCAAAAAGTACCGCATGTAATTGCATGGTGGTAGGGCACTTTGCGAATGCCCGCCTGGCTAGCTACCACCCTCAAGTTGAAAATCTGTCGCCAAGCACCTAACGGTGTGTTCCGGCAGCTGTCCTTTAGAGCCAGTAATTCTAGGTTAGCCTGTACAACATCTTCGACCACATCATCACTTACCACCAGGTGAGATAGTGGTCAGAGGCTAACCTATCAGGCATAAAAAAAAAAAAACAAAATTTCAATAGAGATGATGGTTGGCAAGTACCACCTGCTTGGGATCCTGTTATTAAATTAATTAAATCTCATGGCCGACACAAATCTGCAAGACCTCTGGACACCGTTTAATATAACCGACATTAATATAAAAATATCTGACGGTAGACCAAATAATTTCTTAATAACTTATGTGACAAATAAAACCAATTAGTCACCCCGTGACCACGATCACTGCAAAGTGTTTGAAACGTCGGGCCAAAAATAATGACAAATATACGCGATTTAAACCGTTTAAAGTTGTTTAATTACTATAGG
The DNA here is from genome assembly GCA_963854805.1 of Plagodis dolabraria. NCBI lineage: Eukaryota > Metazoa > Arthropoda > Insecta > Lepidoptera > Geometridae > Plagodis > Plagodis dolabraria. Next base: position 7,327,536 of record OY978461.1, read on the forward strand.
TATAAAGATAATAAATCAAAATGTTTCAAAGTTCTTCTTTCTTCAGTCGAATGGAAAGAAACAGTGTTGTGTTTAAATTTAATGTGTTCTCGTGAGTCATCGATATATATCATTGTAAAGTTAGTTATGGGCATCACTAAACCGATAAAGCTCCATTAGGTTCCGAAGGCAACGCCGAAACGATCCAATGTTGCACTCGTTTTCAACGGTCTTATTCTGAATACCATATGCGGTTTTTATCGCATTATAATGACTATAATACACCGTTATTTTGAATGTCATTATAATCAACAGCCAGAAGCCGTCCACTGTTGAACAAATGCCTCCCCCATAGAACGCCACAAAGAACGGCTATTAGCCGCTTAAAACCATTGGCTACCCGCGACTTTTACGATGTCGTCAGTCCTTCTAGTGAATTTAGTGAAATCTAGTACTTATTTTGAATATTCAAAATAACGGTTTATCTTGAAGTATAATATAGAACGAACTCTATGGAAAAACTGCCGTAGATACGTAAAAAAGATACACCATATCAGCAAGGTTATGGATTCAATTTAGTTTGATATAATTTCCATGATCATGTGCTGGGAGATACTAACATTACTTCGAAACAAAATTCTCCCCATTGATGGGGGATTATCATAATTCTCCGCTTGGCAGGCGTCTTGGGGATAGCAGTTAGAGAAGTGAGTTTCTCTAACAGCGCCGGTGTCCAGTTTCCGATATTTTTCCCTAAGTCACCTCCTACGACAACCTCGGGAAGATAATAATAATAATAATAATTTTTATTCACAAAAAAGTGTACATGAGTTCGTTCTTAAAAATTAGCTAGTAAAATTTGATATTATAATTCTGCAAGAGTATCTGCTGCTGAACTAGGTTCATCACCCGTGTTTCAGCATACAGCGCTCTTCCCGGTACGTTGGACTTATACTAGCAGGTCTGCTAATAAATCTATAATATAATCCTTTCAACAACCTATTATAAAGCTAGGAGAAAATGGTATGTTCTTGTTCCTCTCTTTGTGTACTATGAAGGTGTGTGTGTGAGATGTGGATACACCTAGAGGGGGCAATTCGAGCTCCGTACCCCACGTGCTATTATAATACAATACAAACAATACAATAACTCTTTATTGCAAACCAATTTACAAATTTTACACATATTAAATAATAACAATAAAAACCCTTACATGTACAATGGTATTACAATGGGCGGTCATATCGCTATAAAAGCAATTTCTTCCAGACAACCTATAATGATACTAGAGATATTATAATTTGAGGATGTTTCAAACGATTTTATTCATACTCGATGATTTGATTATTTACTTGATTATTTGATATTTAATGTCATTTTTATGGGTATAAAAGTAATAAACAACATTTTTGAGGGTCTAAAGGGGTATTAGAATTATTATAGTGTTCAATTGTTTTTTCAAGTTAGTAGGAGTAATTTTAACATGTTATTTATGCAATAACGGATGCTCTACGGATTACATTACAAATTTACGATAGGAAATTCAGCTATGTACAATGTCACGTTAGCTAAAATGGTTGGAGTACGCCCCGGCTATAGGGATGGGTGGCGCGGTTTCGATTTCCGCATATTTTTAACCGACTTCCAAAAAAGGAGGAGGTTCTCAGTTCGTCTGTATTTTTTTAATTTTTTTATGTTTGTTACCTCATATCTCTTGACTGGGTGAACCGATTTATAAAAATTCTTTTTTTGTTTGAAAGCTGATGCTTGTCGTTTGGTCCCATTTTAAATTTCATCAAAATCGGTCAAGCCGTTTTTGAGTTACACTAAAAAGATTGAAAAAAAAATTTTAATAAAAAACGGAACCGACTTCTACACCCAAAAGTGTGAAATAACTTGTCGAAGTCGGTACCATGCCCACAATATTGTGATAATAGGTACTTTTGAACCATCATAGTACCGACTTCAACAAGTTATTTCACACTTTTGGGTGTTGAAGTCGGTTCCATTTTTTGTTAAAATTTTTTTTTTCCTCTCGTTAATTTGTAATAAGAGTAATGTTATTTTACATTCGCGAATACCATGTTGAAATGTTTACCAAATCAAGCTATACAAGCGCTATAAAACTGTTTAAATTTCGAATGTCCTCTAAAAGAAGTGAGTTTCCACTTTTTTAAAATGACTTGAAGGTGTTTGTTATCCGGCAATTGTCGTGGTATCTTAAAATAATTCAAGTTATTTTACTGGTGGTATGCCTTTAATAACTGAATAGACAGACAACCTACAAGTCATTGCAGACTCACGTGCAGTCCTAATGCTCCTGCCCACTACCAGTTGGCTGCGTGCCCAGCAAGCTGGTGGCATTGCCTCGTTTGATTACAATGCTTCGATGTACCAAATAGGTGCCAGCATTTTGATCACGCGTCGCATCGACCAAGCGCTCAGATAAGGTTTGGAAAATACGATGGGCTCCCGGTCTGCACGGACGTCCACATGCTCAAATATGATTACCGATAAGGGGGGGGGGGGTCTTGCTATAATCCCCACGCTTGGCAGGCGTCTTGGGGATCGCAGTTTAAGATGATCAAAAAGCGCTGCATCCCTTCTTCCGGTATTTTACATTTAGTCGCCTCTTTCGATACCCTCAGATGGCTATGGGGGTATGACATTCTAGCCCGGCCCCCCACGACAACTATATATACTACTCGTATTAACTTACGTATTTTTTTGCTTAGTCTTGAATTAAAGTTAAAATAAAAACGGGTTGCAAGACAGAACAGATTTAATAAATCACATGTCAATTAAATAGTAAAAGGAACTGAAAAAAACTGAAAGGACCGTCCTTAACACAAAAGGAGGAATTTTTATTTGCACATGATAGAGCCCTCTTCAGACAATCCTATCGTTCTTTTGTAATAGCTTAAAAATCGTAGTGTCGTTGCCCTGATATCGAGCAGACCGTCCCATCCATCTTGCATGTAGGATTAAAGGAATGTCAGGGAGTGCGATCATCCCGAGACAGAAAGCTTTAAAAAGGTAGATAGGATAAAGTTTTCTGTAAAATATTTACAATAAACTTGGCTGCTGCGTTTTATCACTTACACTTTTTAATAATAACAAATATTTTAAAAATATTTTAAGGAAACATTAAATGAATATTTTAATAACACACCTCAAATATATAAAAATGTATCTAGCGACAATACCTCCTCATAACGCCTTTCAATTCTACACGAAGCGTCTTGAAAATTCTCGATCGTGCGCTCGCAGAGTCAAAACCTCCTGAGGATGCTTCGTGGTGAAGAGAAATGCGTCGAAAATTCCTCCGGTTTGGCTGCGTGGCGTTTGTGAAGTCACGTCGCACGTCGGCTTAAAAAGAAAATAAGGCGGAATTTTTCAGCTATTTGTATGATTTCAGCTATATGATATCTTCGCAAAATAACTCCTGAATCTATTCCTAAGACTTATTAAAGCTTATCATTCATGGTTTTATTTTCTACGACTGAAGTGTTTAAGCAATAATTACTGTATCAGCCGGATCGTCTACTGCTGAACACAGCATGACAAATAAACAGTGAAGCATCGATATTATGATAAGTAGGTATTTATTTAGTGTGTTCAGAATAAGCTCTCAAAACAATAACAAGCTCGCTCGACAGCTGCAGTATCCTTGAAAGCTTCTTCGCCTGGCGGCGGCGGCACTGCGATGCGTCAAGGATTTCCCCACGGCATTGTTGTATGTAATTCTGCACCAATAATAAATAGAATAATTGGTTTGGTACAATTAATATTTTTAAGACAAATATTAGATAATATATATAATATAGGTATTAGCTTTCCGACCACGGCTCCACCCGCGCGTATGTCGGTTATTACGCAAAATATTAACCTCTTTTTGCGCAGTTGGATAAAACTTATCCTACGTCCTTCCCCGCACCTCACACTATTTCCATACCAAATTTCATCCAAATCGGTCCAGTAGTTTTGGCGTGAAAGCGGGACAGATGGACAGACAGAATTACTTTCGCATTCATAATATTAGTATGGAATTGTGAAGTTCTGCATTCATGTCAAATTTCTATGCTCATAGTTCCATATCTCATAGTTTCGATCCTCAACTACGGCAAGAGCTTCACCACATGGTGGAAGGGCATTTCGCGAATGCTCGCCTGGCTAGCTACCGAGTAGAATATCTGTGGCCAAGCACCTAAAAGTGTGTTCCGGCAGCAGTCCTTTAGAGCCAGTAAAATTACAGGCACGTGAGACTCAACAACTGTATGTCTCGAGTGACGGGCGCAGTCTGTTACAGACAGAGGTTACCGCTAACATCAGGTGGGCCTCTTGGTTGTATAGTCACAAAAACATAAAAAAGTATTAATAAATTAAAAATAACTAAAAAACACGACTGTAAATTATTTATTTTTGCTAAAAGTTTATACTTCCATTTTGATTTCCCACTCGATGGGTATGGAAGAAAAACATTTTTCAAATCTCACTGTATGGCGTCTTAAATCTGCCAGTTTGTTTTTTTATTATTTTATATACCCAATGTTCCTTGCGCTATCACGATGAATCAAACGATATCTTATACATTAAAATCGATGACCCGTTAAGAAGTTATGGTGGAATATAGAAACTCACAAACAAACATACTCGTACATACATAAACCCTAAAAACATAACACTCCTTTTTTGGGTAGTAGTGTAAAAAGAACTTCGTGTTTGACTTTTTATTCTTCTAAGACACGCCTAGGGAGTCGAGCGTACGCGCTGCAGTACTCGAATTTATTCCGAAGGACCAGCATTTGTGAATGAATTTGATGACTGTGGCGTGTGTCGATCCAGCAGAGCATTCAGGTGTGCGGGAGATACATGGGCAATTTTAACAGCACGTTGCTGTGAGTAATTTAAACCAAATTCCATAATTACGATCGAAGATTCATCTCAACGCGCGCTGCAACGTCAATTCACTCGTCCAAAATCCGCGACAAAAACGTTAGGTACCTGTATAATAGTCTTTATATGGATGTGAAGAAAATAAAAAAGTAAACAATACAAATTACTATAAGGTCATAATAATTTGTCTACTCATAAGGTTTTAAGTGATTTTTTTTCAATAGTTATCGAGATATGTTTCAATTTATGCCAATAAATCGTCTACTTTGAAATTTTATTGTACACGAAACGGGAAATGTATTCCCGTGACTGTCGCTAATTCCAATGACTATCGCTTACATTTTGTTTATTTATTTTTTAGTGTATTTTTTGTTTTAGAATCTTTTATGTTTTATGTCTTTTTTGTGACTTGTTTTACTCTGCATATATCTTTTTAATACTAGTACAGTATACATTGATTATCTAAAAGAAACGTAAAGGCGGATACAAGCTCAATGCCCGTCCGAGTTAAAGTGAGCAGGTCGATTCTTAAAACAAGGTAATTTATTAGTTTTTTTAATTTTTCAATGAGTTAGGTTGTCGAAATGCTTTTATTGTAGTAGCTGTAGTATTGAATATAATTCGTAGTATTTTGTTAATAAAGGTTATTTTGTGGATTTTGTTAATAAATAAAGAATTTATAAAGTAAGTTCAACTCATGAAGAAACTTCCTCTGACGGAATTATTTCTTCTGACACGTAGGTAAGCCATCAGTACATTTCTTAGTTAGTGCAACGCATTAAGTATGGATTTAGGAACTGACAAATTTTAGTGCATACGGGCTTAACCCTGGAGTACTAATATAAATTTATTACCACTTACTACTAATGATCGCCTGACAGGCTACTTTGGAATAAAACAAAAAAGTACTTTATCTTTAAGTACAATTTTATAAATTTATATGAAATTTATAGGCAAACATTTATGTTTTCTAAATAATAGTGTGAAATAATAATTATTTCTCTATTTCAGTCACATAATCATCTCTAAACTAACATTATACATTGCTTTTTTGGTAACACAGCACTTACAATTATTTTTTTTATACTTACTATGTCTTAAATCTTGTTTGGTGTCAATATTATAAAATAATGTAGGAACTGTGATTGGCAAATATCAAAACTATTGTTATCATCAGGTTTTTAGTACAAACGAAATCAAATTATGACTTATTTTTTACCACAGGAATAGCTATTTAGATATAGATTTTCCGAGAATATTTATTCTTTACATTTATCACAGTAATAAACACACATACGCCTTTATTTGGCAGGGCAATAGCTGCACATACTACGCTTGCCGTTGTGACTACTCTAAATTATTGGCTTCGACATTATCCTGGATCTCACTGTCAGAGGCATCGTTTTGTACAAAATCGGCAGTCTGGGGTTCGTTAAAATTCATCTATGAAATAAAATATGAACTTTGTAACTTATTAGCCTACATAAACAGAGATAAATTCAATAATGTAAAATAAGTAATTGTAGCCTCTAATACTAATGATCGTCTCCCAGGCGATTGTAATGTCTATTTCTCGGACACGGAAAGTCCCCGCTTGATGAGCGTTCTCTATCCGCTGCGTTACCGGCTACACCAGGACATAATATATTCATCTAGGGGCTACACTAAGTTGTCGCGAACCCACGTTTCGACACATCTCAGCAATTCCAAAATAATCGCAAAATACTGACCGCCCGCGCCGGCGGCCTCTCAAGCGATCATTAGTATTCTAGGGTTAATAATACTTTGGTCTTTGTTCAAACTTCTCAACAAAGCAGCTTCTTAATTTTTCTTTGGTATGATATCTCCGTGAGCTGTTAATTGTTAACCATTCAGATGATGGTTCAGTATTTGAAATTGTATATATTTGTACCCATTAGTGGTCCAACGTTATATTTTAAACATTCTAATCATAATTGGATTTCAAGTATTTAAAAAATATCAATCAAAACATTTTGTAAGCCCAATCAGCACGAAAAAACTTTATTTTGGTTGTGTGGCTTTATTTTTTGTTTCCCGAGTGCAATACACTAACTGCCCTGAAATTCTAATGTTGATGCATTAGCAGAGCTGTCAGTTTAATAGATCGGTACCAAATAACATCAGTTTCACCAAGCTTTGTCTGCCATTATTTGGCAAAGGTCGCATTCCAGAGGCAAAGTGGCAGCCATGTGGTTAGTCTTCAATCATTGCCCAATCGACGTGTCATAGACCGGGTTAATATTTAGGTCGGGGAAAATGGGCCGGCAAATGATACTCGTTAAAACCTAATAAAACATGTTACCAAACGACCTCCGAAAGGGAAGAGGTTCGTTATCAGTACTAATAATAATGATAATATTATATTATTATATTATAAATGCGAAAGTATCTCTGTCTGTCTGTCTGTTACGCTTTCACGCCATAACTACTGGACCGATATGAATGAAATTTGGTATGGAAATATAAGTTTTTATCCAACTGCACAAAAAGAGGTTATTTTTTTGCGCGATAACCGACATACGCGCGGGCGTTGTCGCGCCCGGAAAGCTAGTTAATTATAATCATATTTTTGTATGCTTTGTCCGTAGATGTACAAAGAGGAAAAGAAATATTTCCTTTTTTTAAATTTTAATTTTCAATCTACTTTAAAAAAGAAAATGCCCTTTTTTAAGCTGGAAAGTGACGTCAATGGTCAAAAACAAAATTCAAAATATAAATAGTTTTCAAGTTTTTATCTGCAGGGTTTGGGAACTATTCCAGGAGATGTAATTTTAATATTGTTAAGTTTGCAATAACGCCTGCTAGGCGAATTACATTACAAAATTACAAATTTACGAGAGAAAAAATTACAGTCATGTGCGGGATTCGAACCCGCGTCCATCCACCCCTTTAGCCGGGGTATGCTCTAACCAATTGAGCTAACATGACACAATGACTCATAACTGTAATTCTTGCTCTCGTTCTTCATGCAACCATCGTATTGGGATCGGGAGCGACACCTATAGTTCAACTTGCGTTGTACTACAAACAAGACCAATTTTGCAATTGGTTTTAAACTTGTAAATGATGACGCAACCTTATAATTTTAATATTGTTAAGTTTGCAATAACGCCTGCTAGGCGAATTACATTACAAAATTACAAAATTACGAGAGAAAAGTGTCAAAGTCATTGTGTCATGTTAGCTCAATTGGTTAGAGCATACCCCGGCTAAAGGGGTGGATGGAGGCGGGTTCGAATCCCTCACATGACTGTAATTTTTTCTCTCGTAAATTTGTAATTTTGTAAAGATGTAATTTTGTTTGTTAAGCCGACATAATGTCACATATGCAACTTAACCTAACCAAAAAGAACTTTCGACGCGTTTCAGTTTTACATGAAGGACCATCAGGAGGTCCAGACTCCTTGAAGGCACAATCGTTGTGACGTCACGTTGATTTAGCAGGAAAATTAGGCGGAATTTTTACTAAATAATGTGGTATACTGTACTACTACTGTATCTGCACTGTGCACACATCAATCGGAGACATAAAGTTGTGAAGTCTCACATGCCTTAAGTTTCACTGGCACCCATACTCTTCAAACCAGAACACAGCAATGTGAATATTACCGCTTGGCCGTAGAAATATGTATAGTATAGTACTTAGTACTTCCCCCGACGAACGCGCACAAAGAGTTCTACTGCTGTTTCTCATTTAGGTGTATGACACCTTTAGAATGTTGACATCCAAATATTATTTGGTCTAAACAAAAGATCTATTAGTAATATCTTTTTGATTTGTACAAAATAATATCGTAACATGATCCTTGTTGGTTGAAATCAAATGTTTTAATTTGAATTTAGATGCTAGGCGACATATTTTCTACTTGAGGATGATAGCTAGATGATAGGGCATTCGTTAAATGCCCTATCATTATTCTAATATAAAAATTAAAATGGTGATAATTTTACTTGATAGATCTAATACTCCCGCCTTTAAAATTATATGCAGCATGCAGGATTACGTCATCTTCATAAACATACAATGGAATCTAATTAGGATTCTCTTACTCTAGACACGTGTTACTCTTCATTATATAACTTCATTATCTAACATTCAATTCATGATAATATGGAAAATAAATATATATTAAATATCAGGGCACAACAAGTACATAATTGTTATTAATAGTAACCAAAAATTCTACAATATTATTAAACCATAAATATTTAAGAAATATTTATGGTTTAATGAAATGATTATGTACAATTATATTATTCTACAAATTCGTCAAAGCTGTAGAACTCTTGTCGCGAAATACGAAGAAATATAAATTGAACGCAATCTGAAACGCGTCTCTTTGGAATGTTGAGGTTGAAGGTTTGCCAGAAAAAAAAGGGGGAAGTGATGGTGTCCGGTTGGTAAGATAAATAAATAAATCGCTGGAGAAAATTTGAATACAACAATTGAAAATCCTGTAGCTAAAAGAATCAAACATGGTAAGGTGTCAAATGTTTAATGTAGTACTTTAGTTTTTTTATAAGGTGAATGCTACTGCAGTTGGAATTGGACGGATATACCAGAGAATGGTACAAAAAACATGTTAAGTGTCTCTGCTTTAACTAACACAAAACTGCTTTCGTATGTCCGGTTGTTTTCTTCTACACGTCGCATTTCTCAAACGGTTCTTGTGCGACATTTTGTTTAGAATTTTTTTGTTGATTCAATATTTGGAACTTTTTCAAAATGACATAGTTATGGAGTTTAAAAACTAAAAAAGGATCGAAAAAAACGCTGATTTCTAGTGTTATGTCAAATCACAAGGGAATTTCATCAGCTTTTGGAATACGTACCTATGCCTAATGGTTTTTGTTGACCCATTAGGGAAGACGTAAACCAATATTATTGGCTATTCCTATATACTATGCCATGTTGGGTACCATCGCTTTGACACAAGACGAACTCTTTCTAGCAACTTTTAATATTTGTATTGTTAGAGTGGCATCCGCGTGGTATTATGAGATAGACCATTATTAACGCATTTGAGCTGAAGAGGGCACGTTAAGAAGTAGGTCCAGCTGATGACGTAGAATGGCACTAGTTAGGTTTAGTTCAAGCCATTTTGGGAGGTCTGTAAACTCTGCTACTGTAGGCAGGGCGCGTGCCTTACTTCTACTTTTCTTAAAAGAAGCCGCGGTCTACTATGCCTGATACCAAACTAGTGTGACGTTTAGGAAACAAAATGTGTAACCCTAATACTGTTATTATCATAGTCTGATAGAAAAAAAATATTCTAACCTTCACACTAAGAGCCGCCCGTATTTTCTTAATAAGTAGGTACTATTGTTATTTGAACCTGTTGGTTATCATTTCATAAATTTTAAAAAGGTGCTCCACCTGTTTCTACCAGAGTATCAATAAATAGTATCAGTATTAAGTACTAGGAGATCAGAATTAACGAAGATATAAAGCGTAAAAAGCTTTGTTATAAGTTGCCACACCAGTATCGCTTTTCAAATACCCCGTAACCAACACCTCTTCAGTATACCTGACCTCCTGGTAGATTTACAGTAAAATTATAAAACTAGATACAATTCTAAGGCAACGTCAAGTAAGAGTAGTCGACCATGGTAATTTTGGTTAGAAAACCGAATTCCAATCCTTAATACTACTGTGAAGGCAGGAAATCTTCTTTACCGTGACAGAACAGTCTGAGGATAAGTCGGTCGCGGAGGAACCCCCAGTCCCAGCAATTGATACGTGATGACCTGATAATATGGTAAGCTCGTTAGTTATATCACCTTGATCTATACAACGAAGTACTAATTATGTATTAAGTACCAATTCTGATGATAGACCCATGCAACAAAGATGAGTAACTACGACCACCTCCTAGAGAATTAATCGATACAAAGAATCTTTCAAGGAAACTATTGTATCCGGCAATTATAAGAATACAATCACGTCATGACATTGAATTGAGCCATGGGAACGAGAAAAGTATGATTCTTATTCTAGGACTTTTATCTTAATCGTCAAGATTTTTCTTATATATTCTTTGCTACTGAGAAACTTATTTCCACCAGTCACTTTCCCTCAGGCTAGAATTGCACCCCCCTGTATCTTCCTGTAGAAGCCCTAAGAGCTGATGAAGGGAAAAATACCAAAAGGTGGGCAGCAGTGCCAAGTGTGAGGATTATTGCAAATATTTCTTATAAATGATATTTATACCACACCCACTCAGAAAGTATCTCATTGCTTTTTCATAAACGGGTTATAAAGTTCGTCGTTTCTCCCTTATAGATGAGCGGCGGAAAAAGTTATATGGAACTTCATTCCTGTCCTCCGTAGCAGAGCAGGAAAGTAGTATGATAATTTATTCCTGCCCTGCTAGAGTTCTTTTGTTTTTTTAGCAGCAAACATAAAAGTAACGTCAAGTCTCAAAAAGGTTTTGTTTTTTTTTGGGGTCAGTATATGATTTTTTTTATACACCTACCCCTATGATTTTTAGTGTATTGTATCTAAGAAGAAAAATCGGCAACGTGGGAGTAAGACTCGCACATGAAGGGTTCTGTACCATTAACTATGCAACAGTAGATACTATTATATTAGCTTTTTTTATCACGAAGAGTACGGAACCCTTCGTGCGTCATTCCGACTAGCATTTGGCCGATTTTTAGTGTTTGTTGTTATAGCGATAACATAAATACATCATCTGTGAACATTTCAACTGTCTAGCTATCACGGTTCATGAGATATAGCCTGGTGGCAGACAGTGGAGTCTTAGTAATAGGGTCCCCTTTTTACCCTTTTGGTACGGAACCCTATAAAGGGGAATCTAAAAGTTATTAAACCTCGACTGTCCCTTCAACCGTTTGTCCATTTGACCTTTGAAGGGCTGTTTCTTTGGAACTGTAATAGATAGCTGATAGAAATTTTCATAAAATATTTGTTGGTATGGCGAATTACCTACTAAATAATAGCAACAACTTCTTCTGAAGCAGTGATCGCTCAGTGGCATTAGCTATGGACTGCCGCGCAGCATATCTATGATTCGAATCCCGCAGCGGGCTTAAGCTTCACCGTACGGTGGAAGGGCATTTTGCGAATGCCCGCCTGGCTAGCGACCACCCTCAAGTAGAAAATCTGTCGCCATGCACCTAAAGGTGTGTATAATACATTATGAGCCATCCTTTGAGAACCATCTCACCTGATGGTAGGCAAACTTTAGAACAACTGGCTCTCCATGACCGCTGCTGCAACACACTAGTCCCTGACGACAGGTCTACTTATGCGTGGTAGCTAAACAGGAGGGCACATGTAAAATACCCTACCACCATACTATTACGACTGCAATCCTAAAACAACAACCGAGACCGACGGCTTAGCAATAACGCTCAGTAGTAATGCCACTAGCGGTCACCCATCCAAGTCATGACTTTGCTTAACGTATAATTATTTATTTATTTATTCAAAAAATAATGTGGCTGACAGACTATAATGTCCAAAACGTCAACATGTCTAAAACATAAGTTGCAAACACAAAACATTATTACTTAAAAATACATTATACATTATATTATCAGTTATTATACAATTCTATACACTTATTATTATTAATATTTACTAACACTCAATGTCATACTAAATTAAAATACAGTCACAAGAAAAATAATACAAAGAAAAGAAATACAAAATGTCAATAAAATCAATAAATGTCAATTTTTCATATAATTATATTTGAATTAAGCGAAGATTACATTAAATTTCATGATAATTCAAATTTAACTACAAATATGCATGTCTTATTAGGGTTCCTATGTTGTCAGAAAATATATCAACATCCTCGTTAAAAAGGAGCAAGTCAACGAGCAAGAGCAAGAGCACGAGCTGTGGGCGCATTTTGTGCGCGGCGGGTACGTGTGAGCGGTCGTTTATAGTATTATAGTTGATCGGTTATAAATAACTAGGCATGCTTCGCTACGTGCGCTTCTGTATTATGTATGTCGAACAAATTCAATTAAACAGTTAATTTGAATCAAATGATGCTAGTAAAACGATCAGCGGAATTGTTATAGAGGTTCTAGGCTACACAAGAACAATGGGCAAGTTTTTCCTCATAGTTTTTGTACACCATTCATTGGTTCTCCCTACCATTTTTACTGTTGGCTTTATTATGTACTTAGAAAAACTTATATGAAATTTTTTTTTGTTCCGACGGTATACCTTTATTCACAAAAAACTACGAACTATATACAACTACAGCTGCTACAATAAAAGCATTTAAACAACCTTTAAATCAATGCAGACTCATAGGAAGTCCAAATGCTCCAGCCCAGTACCAATTGTCAGCGTGCCCAGCAGGGTTAGTGGCATACGCACCCAATGTCAACTCCCCCCGTGTCAGTTGCCCACGATCTCAGTTCCCCCCGATAAATTTTGAGCGAATATTTTTTTGTGATTTGTACTGTCAGCAGCGAAAGTGTATTTAAAGTTATTTAAAAAAAAATGAGGGCACACAAGTTTAGGTTGGTTGGTAGAGATTTTTGTCATAGATAAGCTTACTTTGTAAAACTTATAATAAGAACTTACTGTATATATTATGCAAGTATAAGAATAAATAAAGGATTATAAGAAAAATACAGGAAAGACTGATTTTCTACGATCATTTATTAATTTGAAAGTTTCATTGTAAATATCAACAACAATATTAACATTACAGCAGGCAAAAACAGCATTTATAAATCACTTAAAATTGTACCAAGTATATAAAATAAACAATATTAAACACTCAATAAAAGGAAATCAACAATAGTAACACATTTAAAATTACTAAAAGAAAAAACTAAAAGCTAGATACTATAAGGGGTTAAGTATGAAATTGCCGTTTTGTACCGAAAAATTGAAATTGTTTTTTTTAATAAAACATTTTTATTTAATTAAAATACCACATACCATCACTATCTATAAATTGCTGCCATCTAATAAGAATGTCATCAATGCCTTTGCGATAGAACTCTGGTGATCTAGATTCGACAAACTGTGAAAACATTTTGTACTGCCTCCTGGGAAGAAAACTTTTTATCACATAGAAAATTGACCGAATCATGAAAAAATACGGAGGGTGACGAATGGTTTCTAATCGCAATTCCTGTAGAGTTAAAACGGTTTCTCGTGCTGTATGAGGTCTCGCGTTATCATGAAGCAATAATGGTGAAGATCGATTTATGAGTCGGGGATGTTTCATTACTAGTTTTGCAATTATTGTTCGGAGTTCGGTACGGTAGACATCTGCTGTTATTGCTTGACCAGATCGGAGAAAGCTATAGTGAATAACACCATGCTGAGACCACAAAACAGTAACCATTGCCTTGGTAAGCTTTGCTTTAGGACACTGTTGCGGTTATATTCTTTATTTCTCTTACAATAAGGTTAATGCGATTATCCTGTTTTCATCTTTGATGTTATCAAACAATACAAGGGGCTTACATTTTGCGGGGATTAATATATGAAGTGGTTCCTTGAAATTTGTTATTGAAACTTTCAAATCTTTGCTATGCTTTCTACATAATGTGTTTTTCACCCTTCTGAAAAATTACAAAATACGCCTTTCAAAAATTATTTGCACTGATATATAGTTTTAGCATAATTCTGTTTTCACTTTCATCTGTGTTTCTGGATACCGACTATTGTTATCAGTAACCCAAATTTTATAATTTGTAAGAAATGCGCTGGACTGAATGGTGATTTATAGTTAAACCCGTCAGAATTGAAAGATTACGAGAATAATAGAATTTCATTCATAGTACCGGCAGTCCCGTTTCCCCGATATAATACCTAGCTAGTATGCATACATTTTGAATTTTGAATCTTGCATTTTAATAACACAATTGTATGTGTTATTAATACGCAAGATATAAAAACCATTCGAAACAATTGACTAAATATAATTTTAGAAATTATAATATTGAAATAAATATATTATCATCAAGAGAAACTCTTTTTTGCTAATGGTATATTTAATATCTGGTAATTATTTCTTTCAATCAAATTTATCGGGGGGAACTGAGATCGTGGGCAACTGACACGGGGGGAGTTGACATTGGGTGCGTATGCCACTAACCCGCCCAGCATGCTGGCAGCATTGCCCCGATGAATTGCATAGTTTATTCGTTGAGCCAAATAGGTGCCAGCATTTTGATCACGCGTCGCATTGACCACAACTTTTTGACTTTGACGACATCTAACTAATTAGCAGAAGACTAATTACCTAGGCTGGAACGTTGATATACGTTGATTTCGAAGCGCTCGTAGTTTGCTTAGCCATTCTGAAACGATCAGCAAAGTTAAGCAACGTCCGCCGCGGTCAGGAGTTGGATGGGTGACCGCTGGTGACATTACTACTGAGCGCTTCCGTGCTTCGGAGGGCACGTTAAGCCGTCGGTCCCGGTTGCTGTCTTACGATGGCAGTCGTTATAGCATGGTGGTAGGGCATTTTGCGAATGCCCGCCTGGCTAGCTACCACCCTCAAAGTAGAAAATCTGTCGCCAAGCACCTAAAGGTGTGTTCAGACAGCTGTCCTTGAGAGCCAGTAATTCTAGGTTAGCCTGAACAACATCCTCGACCACATCATCACTTACCATCAGGTGAGATAGTGGTCAAAGGCTAACATATCAGGCATAAAAAAAAAATATACAATCAACACTAATGAAGTTATATTTTTGTAATTTCCATGTGTTAACGCATGCAAAGCTCTTACATGGAAATTACAGGTACATACAGTTAAAATCACGCCTGTATTCCCTAAAGGGGTAAGCAGAGGTGTGTAAGTAAACACCCAAGTTTCGATAGTTGGGTTTTGGTCCCATGCAAAGGGGGCGATTAACCGGGCACAGTTTCAGGGTCATACAAAATATATTTTCTAGCACATTGGACGATACACAATAATAAATCATAAATCATAAATCAATTTATTGGTAATAACAAAATTACACGTCAAGGCATACATTGATTTGTTTTTTTTTTAAAGAATACATAGTAATTTTAATTGAAATAGACATTAATAAAATGTCACATTAAAATAGAATTGTCCTTAATAATAAAATATAAAATAGGTAATATATCATTATAATAGAATATTATAGAAACTATGTATGTCATTACTACAAGTAATGTTTTTAGTAAGTAATGTTTTGTCAAGTGATATAACAACTTATATTTTACGGTCATAAAATTCTTCAATGCTGTAAAACGTTGGCTCGATAAGCCAGCGTTTTAATCGCAACTTGAAACAGCTCATATTATGCGATGCTAAGTATGATACTTTCAGGTAGTTCGTTATATATATAGTTGGTCCCATGACATGCGAAATTTTAGTGGACTTCGTCAACGAGCGACTTATACCCACGAATTTGTCCTGTGCACGTCACTGTGCTTTGTATAAGAGGCAAGGTTACACATCACGTATACAGCAATTTGAAATATAGCTACTGCAGGCAGCGTGAGTATACCTAACTTCTTAAAATATGGACGGGCGGAGTCAGTCTGTGGGATTTTTGCGATCGCTCGAAAGGCACGTTTCTGCATTCCAAATGCACGCAGCCAGTCCGTGGCCCGCTCTCATAGCTCTGCGCCGTACTGCAGCTGTGAGTGCACTGTCGCAAAATAGCAACTACGTACCACCTCAGAGGGAACAACTCGGGCGAGTCTTCTCAGGGCAGCACTCCCAAGCTTGCTACATACTTTATTTATGTGCCTATCCCATTGTAAGCCTCTATCAAGCTCAAATCCTAGGAAAGTAGTAGATTCCTCTTGCTTAATCCTAACTTTATTCATAAAAACTGCTAGAGGTCTTGGTGGAGGCCCTAGGTTTTCATGTTAATTGACAGTCCGTTCACCTGAAACCACCCAGAGAGTAGTGAGGAGATGTCATTTAGTTTTTGCTCCAGTTGATTAAGTGAGGTCGCTGTGACCACTGCAGCTACGTCATCAGCGTACATAAATATATCAGCGTCGCTGACAGCGTCCGGCAGATCGTTAACTAGCATCGAAAACAGAATGTTCGAGACAGATGATCCTTGGGCTACTCCCTTGTCTGTTGTCAAAGGTTCTGATTTGACTGAGCCAGCGCGCCCTACCACCACTTGCGATCTATCCCGCAACAGATCGGCTAACAAGGCCAGCGGCTTCCCGGTGATCTCGTAATGCTGCAATTTAGTCTCTGGTTTGAAATGCCACGCTTGAATATAATTTAGTCTTTCAACAGTTTGAATGTCATTGTCTTCTTTACCTGTACCTGCAATTATTCTACGCTTCCTCGAAGACTTTTTTGCGATCGTCTTCCACTCGTCGCCTACATTTTCAGTAGATTTTTTAGGTGTGACAGATCTTTTGCCTGCTAATGACGTGCGTTCGTCGCCGTTGTAACAACGACATGATGGGCCTTGGGTCTTGTTTCATGCCCGGTTATCACGGGCGTCGTCGCATGTTCAGTCAATGATGGCCGGCGTTTTCCAGCAATTTTCTGTGTCGCCACAGTGCAAGTATTGAGTATGGCAGCGTTAGCGCGCGCCTGACGCACGGGTCTCTGAGTTACCGGCGGCGGCGCTGTAAGTGTCGGCTCGCTAGTAACACACGTAGCTTCGTTTATATTCTCCGGCTTACCCGCAGTCGCTGCCTTAATGATTTTGATGTCTTCAGCTTGGTTTAATATTATCACTTTTTGATCAACTATTAATTATTCTAATGCACTGATTTTACTTGTTAACTTACTAACAACTTTCATTATGTCACGGTTATGTCGGTAGGTTCTTGGGCTTTTGGTGCCATTGTTGAATTTTTAGAAATAATTTTCTCAATGAACGTGCACCGGTACGTGCGCACCTCCTAAACGAGTGTGGATGTTGTAGATAATTATCACAAGGACAATACTCGTGGTTTTAGACAAGAACGTGGAAGTTTTTGCTCCACCCAGTCGGAACAATAATATATTACGAATAGTAAGTTCACGCTACCAACAGAAAAGACAGGAATACAAGAACTTATTGTATGAAACCCTGGCAGGGCACTATGATGGTACACAGCTCTGTTGTGAGACTAATGCACACAACACCCTACTCAAATCCACGTGAGAAGTGGCATGCTGCTTATTTGACGCACTTTTATTTTTTTCTTTTAGTTGCCTCTTACCATACCCACAGGAAGAAATGGAGGGTGATATTCTAATCCGCCACCCGGGTATAATGCTCTTTAAAACAATACTAATAGATTATCGAGGGTCGTCTAGAAAAAATACAAGGAAACAACAAAAAATATTTTAAATATGTTCCATTTAAGATTTGTCAGGTTCCAAGTAAAAGAGTGTAGGCTAAAGATCTGTTGAGGAAAAGCAACGGGGATATTATCATAATTTTTTTGGGTCACTAATATTGCAAAACAACTTGTGAATGTCTGTAGCTGTTTTCAATTGATTACGTAAGAATTTAGGACGAAAATTGACTATGGTGACCTATTTTGTGTGGGGGAAAAAACTGAGTTGAATACGTACTCTGAAAGCCAAGATTTTGTTGATGTAAATATTTTCAACGGTGAAATAAAATTCTATGTGGCCGGTATTAGAGCAGTACCTAGGCAGAGCGGTTCGGGATGACGAAATAATGAATATGGTACAAAAATAAATTAAACATGTCAGATATTATCCGTTTAGTTTTACTGACCAATTGTTAAAAATGAATATACAATTAGTCAAAGGCGAGTTGGCCCTCGATTGTTAGGTTTCAGCATCTACTTTCAGCATCTACGACGCTCTTATGACGGTCAATTACAAATTTTATCGAAAGAAGGTCAATTATTGAAATATTCTATTTGTACTGCCACGTTCAGCAAAACAAATGTACTACGTGAAGAACGGGAAAAAAACTCGGGGCCATTATTTTTCTACGTCTTTTAACAATGTGTTACAATAGTATAACATGAAATGATTACAATATTTTTTTAAATTACGTAGGTGACAAGTGATAACTGATAAGGCATTTCTGACGATTAAGCAATCATAAATTGTGTAGTAGGATTTCCTAATCAAAATGTTTTTGGCGTGTGACTTGAATTTTCTTTCTGTGAGCGTTGTAATATCTTTGGGAACTTTATTATAAAACCGAACAATTATCTTAGAACGACCTTTTATTTGTCTTTGCTAATCTAAAATTAGGTACTGCTATTCTCTCTTTATTCCTAGTGTTATAATCGTGATTACAACTGTTAAATTTAAACATACTGAAACCACCTTAAAGACCGGCAACGCATCCTCGAGACCTCTGGTGTTGCGGATGTTTGTGGGCGACGGTCATCACTTACCATCAGGTGAGCCGCCTGCTCGTTTGCCCTCCTATCCCATAAAAAACTGATAGTTTTACAAACGTACATAATCTACAACTTGTAACAGTTAAGATATCTTTTTTTTAAAGATCCTGCAGGGATACCCTATAGTATCCATGCATGCGTATTGATCTCCTCTTAAAATCTTGTTTATGGCATATATAAGACCCAAATACAAATGCAGTAGATTTGAGACCTTATTTATTTTTTTTGAAGTCTACTTTTTTATGCCTTTGACCACTATCTCACCTGATGGTATGTGATGATGTGGTTGATGATGTTGTTAAGGATAACGAAGAATTACTGGCTCTCAAATTTATTTATATTCTATTATAAAGAAAGATATGGCACGCTCTAATATCACTAAAATATAAAGTGAAAAAAAATTAACACATGCATATAATGGATACACCTACAGTGTCATTGTACTTTTTTTATGCTTGGTAGGTTATCCTTTGACCACTATCTCACCTGACGGTAAGTGATGATGTGGTCGAGGATGTTGTTCAGGCTAACCTAGAATAGTACTTATATGATACGTTTTAATGAAAGACGAAGAAAGGAAGAAAAGAGGCTGTAGACATACATTCACACTACTGAACTCAAACAGGAGACGTCGCCTGATTTAACATTGCCATTTTCGACGTGCCCTTTTATTACACGTCTGCCCAAAAAAAGGAGTGTTATATTATTAGGGTTCTTGTATGTATGTGTTTGGGAGTTACTTTTTTCCACCTTAATGTCTTAACCGATTTTTTTTTTTTTTTTTTTTTTTATGCCTGATAAGTTAGCCTTTGACCACTATCTCACCTGATGATAAGTGATGATGTGGTGATGATGATTTAATGTGTGAGATTCGCCTTGAAAGCGCAAGTGACACTAAGTATGTAAAAAGCTTGTTCCCCGAGAACTACAATCTGGAAGTCTTCAAGTCTAGAGTCAATAAGTATCTTCTAGGTTAGTATGCTCCACCGTCGGCCGCGTCGTCACCTACCATCAGGTGAGACTGCGGTTAAATGCTTGTCTATTAGAAATAAAAAAAAAAACTGGCCGATTTAAAATGCCATATTGTGGGATACAAAATATTTCATCCAAGCCCATCACGCGGGGTATCATAATGAATGGCTTTAAAAAAACGATTTCTTAAATATATATAACTAGCTTTCCGGGCGCGGCTCCGCCCGCGCGTATGTCGGTTATCGCTCAAAAACAATAACCTCTTTTTGCGCAGTTGGATAAAAACAATTCTACGTTTTTTCCCGGGTCTCAAACTATTTTCATACCAAATTTCATTCAAATCGGTCCAGTACTTTTGGCGTGAAAGCATAACAGACAGACAGAGTTACTTTCGCATTTATAATATTATATAGTACTGAAGTACTGATTTGCAGTTTTAATTTCAATGTAATAATAAAACGTTTAACGAAAATAAATAATTTGTAGCCTGGTTTTTAATTTTTTTTAATTAATTTATACCTGTCCCGTTTTTTATAAGATATAAAGAACTTTTTTTGCGATGGACCTCGTAATCAATAAACGTGCTCTATCTCATGTAACTACCAATTTTAGCGGCCACCCATATGTTAAATGTTGAAAATAATTATATATATACTAGTCATTGATCCCGGACGATGACATCACCTTGCCAGGGTACATAGGTCACACCTCACAAATCCGGTGTAGGTGTAAAAAATTTTTTAAACAAAAAATGGAACCGACTTTAACACCCAAAAGTGTGAAATAACTTGTTGAAGTCGGTACCATGATGGTTCAAAAGTACCTATTATCACAATATTGTGCGCATGGTACCGACTTCGACAAGTTATTTCACACTTTTGGGTGACAAGCATCAGCTTTCAAACAAAAAAAGAATTTTCAAAATCGGTTCACCCAGTCAAGAGATCTGAGGTAACAAACATAAAAAAAAATAAAAAAAAAAATACAGACGAATTGAGAACCTCCTCCTTTTTTGGAAGTCGGTTAAAAAGTCTCGTTTATCATTCAAAATCTGTGAAAACTGAAAAGTGCTTTTTATCCGCTAGCGTGGGAAAGGTTATTGAAAATAATACCTTTACAAAAGTTCCAGAAAAAATAATTTGCTTCAGATATAACGAGTTTTAATAATTTTATTTGAAATTGACGCAAATTCACTACATTATATAAGCTACGAAACTTTGTGTGTATATTGAGTAGGTCTGAGAATATGACGTAAATATTTTTCAAATTATATATTAAATTAATATTATACTTTTTTTTTATTGCCGATATGTGGTGTGGCCATACGTCCCGTATATGCGGGACTGTCCTGTATTTGTCCCGTATTTTGACAAAATACAGGTGATTGGCGCAGGCATCCATATAAGAGGTCGAAGAGTCCGTGCGTGCCGCTCGGCTCACACTTTCATTCAGAGCTTGCTGAACGCTAATCTGAGACGAAATAAAAGAAAAAGAAGTCACTGGAAATATATTATATATAATACGAATACATTTCTAATATTAACTTTAATATTATGATGTATCTAATTTAAGTATTTCGACTTTTGTTAGCCACTACGGTTAAGATTAGAGGGTATCTGAAAACACGTAGTTTGTCTCTCACTATGTACACATGCATGCTACTCATATAATATCGTCATTATGAGTTTCTTTGCTAAATTACTTAAAATATTAAAACATGATTGTAACTACTACCCTATTATTTAGGTAACATATAAACGTTCTTATAAGTACTATCAATAAATGAAAATAACATTTATAATTTTCAACCAAATACTGAGTGTCGCAACTGACACAAGTTGTAAAACCAAGTTCTCACAGAGTGACCTATCTGCTTCTAATGAATACAAATAAATAAATATATAACTACATTAGGAATGTAAGGTTTCTACTCTATTAAGGTATAAAATAAAAGCTAGAATAAAACTTTACTCAATTGATAATAAAGTAAAAACTAACGCAACCACAATAACATTATTGTAGTGCTAAACCGAAAATCGGTTGTCCTGGCAAAGTGTCAATTTTCACTTAGAACAGTTAGCGGGGATAATATGTTGTAGTTGAAAAGCCGCGTGAATGTGTTGAGCTTTGGGCATCGGAAGGGAAAACGTCCCGTATTGGTTCCTAGAAGTTATGGCAATCCTACCTATAATGGCAAAACGTTTGTCGGGTCATCTAGTAATGTAATATAATCAGGCTAGGAATACAATGATTACGAAGAGGGTGCTTACCTACGCTAAGGAGTTGTTCTTATTGTATTGTCGGGTATAGTATGCAACTATACCCGTCTGCGACTGTCGCATGGGATTAGGTTGGTTGCTTGTGAACGTTATAATGCTTTAGAAGTTACGAGCTTGTCAGGATAAAAAGCTACTTGTACAGTTACATACTGGAAAACTTGACTCTGTTACTAGCTGTTTGTCCCTGTGGCCCTTATAGGACTGTATTGGAACCGCCATGCATAGCCAATTGAACTTCCACAGAATACGTCATTAATAAAAATCAATTATTAAAATAAATACTACCAAATATATACAATAGTACAGGTACTAACTACAATGAAAGCATTTAGATCTACAAGTCATCACAGACTCACAGGCAGTCCAAATGCTCCAGTCCACTAACAGTTGACAGTATCTCATCTGGTGGTACCTATGATGGTGTGATCGAAGATATTGTTGAGGCTAAACTAGAATTACTGGCGCTTAAGGACAGCTGCCAGAACATACCGTTAGCTGCTTGGCGTTAGATTTTCGACTTGAGAGTGGTAGCTAGCCAGGCAGGCATTCGCAAAATGCCCTACCACCATGCGAAATAGTGGCGACTTCAACAAGTTTAATATTTTTGTGTAGTAGAAGACATATGCGCCATGCAAAAAGATCCTTACTTCAACAAGTTCTTTCACATTTTTGTGTATTAGAAATTCGTTTATTCGTATAAAAAATCTAGTCTGTCTGTTGTACGACGTTTTATACAAATATCGCGACTATTGGCTAACTCAATAACAAAGACTAATCAATGATATATAGCCAAAGTTAAGTGTGCACACTTGTCTACCTCGGCGCATATTTGACACGTTGCCAGATGTGTCACGAACCCACTATTTCAGCGGCAGTGAGCGTTGCGAAAACATGAATGAATGGATTGCACACACGAATGAACTAGTTATGCCCTACCATTCTGCCCGCATCTGCTGTCTTCAAAATGGGGTAAGAAGGCTTTTCGTAGCGAAGTTTGCTTTTGCCGTTCTGAACCGATCAGCAAAGTTAAGCAACGTCCGCCGCGGTCATGTCTTGGACGGGTGAACGATGGTGACATACTACTGAGCGTGCACGTGCTTCGGAGGGCACGTCAAACCGTCGGTCCCGGTTGTTGTCTTAGGACGGCAGTCGTTATAGCATGGTGGTAGGGCGTTTTGCGAATGCCCGCCTGGCTAACTACCACTTCACGTAGAAAACCTGTCGCCAAACACCTAACAGTGTAATCCGGCAGCTTGTCCTTGAGATCCAGTTATTCTAGGTTAGAATGAACAACATCTTCGACCACATCATCACTTACCATCAGATGAGATAATGGTCAAAGGAATAAAAAACCAATAACCATAAGCAAAAACCAATAAGCTGCTGACTGCAAATGCAGGCTGGGCAGCACAGCGACACTACCTGGTATGTATGTACGAGTATATCTATGAAATGCCAAACGCGGCTCCGTTTTCTCTTTTCGGTACGGAACTCTAAAGCTTATACAAGAGTTTAGAACTTTATTCTTTAAGGAAGTGGTTAAGAAAGCTTTATTTCTGACTGTATTCTTAGAAGCATGTTTTCAAACAACTCTCTCACTTACGTTCAGACGTCTAGGTAACCTAATCTATCACCAGCAGTTTTCTAAAGAACTTTAAAACAGATTACGCCAATATTTACTTTTTACGTCCACTCTGAAAACTGTTTGATAATTTGCCAAAACGAACAGTCAACAGCTGAAGGCACCGCTAACTAAACTCCTTTCGTCACCTGATGCTGTCTGGAAGCCATCGGGTTATTCTTTGCGGTAAACATATACTGACGTCATGCATCGATGAGTCATAAATACTGCAGACTGTACCTTTTTTATATGTATATATACAGGGTTATTGGTAAAATGCTAACAACCTCTTAGGGTTGACTTCTGCTAACAGACATTTCGAGATGATATTTTTTTGTTTAAATTTTTTTTTATTTTCTAAATCTGTTCTTTGTTTTTTATCTGTTTTGACGGAATAAGTACGAGGACCACCTGATGTTAAAAGTCTCTTGTGTCTAATGTATTATTTCATATTTTTTATTACTTTGCTCGATTTAAATATTCAAAACTCTATTCAAAGGGAGCACGGCGCGGTCCAGTGTTCCCGCGGCGGGCGCTCTTGGCTCGGAGTAGCCACTAGGTATCTCACCTGGTGGTATGTGTTCAAAGATGGCGTTCAAGAAACTTTGAATTACTGGCTCCCAAGTACATCAACTGGAAGCCACCATCAGGTGCTTGGCGACCAATTGTAGCTATCCAGGCGGGTATTTGCAAAATCCCCTACCACCATGCTGTAACGACTGCCATCATAAGACAAAAACAATTCTGTAATACTAACTCTACTAAATTTAGAAAACTGAAATAAATAAAACGTACCAGCCTAGTCAATGATATGTTCAATACATGAACACAAAAATCACCGAAATCGGGCAATATTAAGAGGTAGAAAAGAGCTATTTCTTTTTGTATGGAGAAGTACGCGCTATATAATCCTCTCAGTTAACAATGTATAATTATACCTATCTAGGCACTGTTCTAGAATAATGATGGATGTCACGATGAATGTAATTACACATCATTATTGTCACGAGACTTCAACAATTACATAAAAAAAATACCCGTGATACTGTCGTAATAAAATTGAACGTGCGTATACCTAGCTTAGATTGGTTAGCTTGAACGGTTCCGGTTTTTTTTCAATGTTATTGTGACGAAACCAGCTCGAGGCCCACCTGATGTGAAGCGG
The DNA here is from genome assembly GCA_963854805.1 of Plagodis dolabraria. Lineage (NCBI taxonomy): Eukaryota > Metazoa > Arthropoda > Insecta > Lepidoptera > Geometridae > Plagodis > Plagodis dolabraria. The sequence goes on from OY978461.1 coordinate 7,352,807, forward strand.
ACTAGCCTATAACAGATGCATTTCGTCACAAGTCACGAGTTGCCCTGCGCCTGTCACTTTGAGACAGATGTTAAGTCTCATGTGCCTGTAATATCACTGGCTCTTAAACACTGCTGCCGGAACACACCGTTAGGTGCTTGGCGACAGATTTTCTTCTTGAAGGTGGTCGCTAGCCAGGCGGGCATTCGCAAAATGTCCTTTTACCATGATGTGAAGCTGAAGCCCGTGGCGGGATTCGAACCATGGACCTGCTGCGCGGCAGTCCATAGCCAACACCACTGAGCCATCATTGCTTCAAATATATTCCCACCATATACCGCTTGGGCTAGACGCACAGGGGATCGAAGTGTAAAATAGCTCTTCTCAGAAGGCACTGCTGCCCAACTTCTGCGGTATTTTTCCCTTCGTAGCCTCTTACGAGCGACGTCCACTGGAAGATATTCATCCCCCATAAGTACTCGGTGCTTTGCGAGCTTAAGGCCCTGTTTCAGAGTGTCCTAATATAGTTTCAGTATGCTATCCAACACATAAAGTAACTGAATGATAAAAATGACAGTTGACATGCAGCGCGTTTCAAGCTTTAACCGATGGATATGCTAAATCAAAGACTGTGAAACGCAAAGATAGTGTTTTATTTAATAAATATGTTCTGGGTAGTATAACAGAAACTTACTCGAACATTCTGAAACAGGCCCTAAGTGTACTGTATTGCTTAGTAGCTAGAGTCGTTTATGTATTGGAATGGCTTTGCGGAATGATCCACCTGATATGTAAATACTAGCCTAGAGTGAATCTTTAGAAAAACTATAAATTGACTCCAGAGCGAAACCAAACATAGCTCAGACTGGAACCCAGTGCAATTTATTAACAGACTTCCAAAAAAGGATGAGGTACTCAATTCGACTGTATTTTTTTTTACCTCAGAACTTTCGACTGGGTGAACTGATTTTGATGATTCTTTTTTATTTGAAAGCTGGTGCCTACCGTGTGGTCTCATTTAAATTTCAACAAAATCAGTCAAGCCGGTTTTGAGTTACAAAAAATAATTACTGGTGTGTTTTCCTATCTTGGTATGATATAGTCACTGACAGTGAATGATAATTGATCCCGTAAGTATTAAGGATCACTTAAGGGTGTTTTTTTTATACAAAATATGAAACCCACTTCGTCACTCAAAAGTTAAAAATATCTTGTCGAAGTCGGTACCATGCGCACAATATTGTGATAACAGGTACTTTTGAACTATCATGGTACCGACTTCAACAAGTTATTTCACACTTTTGAGTGTTGAAGTAGGTTTCATTTTTTTGTAAATAACATTTTACTACTTGTTCTAAAATTAAATACACAATAAATACGAAGTATAAGATTATAAAGATATAAGAGATATAAAGCAAATACTTCTTCATAAATTTGATGATTTTGTGGATGTGTTACCTCCTATAATTGTTATTACTTGTTTTGAGTAGCAGTAGAGAGTAGACGTAGAGCTCTTTGTGCGAGTCTCCGGTTTGAAGGTGCCGGTTAAATTACAGGCTAATGAGATTTAACATCTTGATGTCTCAGGGTGATGGGCGCAGTGCAGTTTGCCACTTGTGACGAACTGAATATCTTATAGGCAGAGGTTACTCCTAAATACCAGGTGGGCCTCTTGCTTGTTCCATCACAAAAGTATAAAAAAACGGTTAAATTGATGATTTTAATTCAAAGATCACGAATTGACCACTGTCTATAAAAAACTCACCTGACGAATCCTATAACGTCATGAGTTTCAGGATGTGACGAAAAGTTATTACCCTAAATCGACACACGTGAATGTCGCACGTGGAATCGATAAATCATTCGATATCGTCTACTCGTTGAGTTTACTCACGACATTCTTCAAGAAATCGGTTCTATTTTGTGTTCTGCGGTAATGTTGGACTATAAAATGGTGATTCAAACTTACCACACAATCTAGTCAACATGCCATTCAGTTATATAGCTGTATTGGGCTGTGAGTGTCTGATAGTCGTATTTACGGACTTTATAATTAGGACTGATATTACCTCCCATGGGACATAATAAAGCGTTTGATAAGTTGATTATCTAAGAATAAAGCCCGCGGATAAAGGGGAAAATGCGCTTCACAATCATTGCAACGGAACATGCACGACGTCCGTGTGCATAACCTGATGTTATATGGTAACCACTGGCAATAACCGATGTATTTCTTCACAAGGGACAAACTGCACTGCTCCATTCACCCTGAGATATAAAGTTGTCAAGTGCTGGAACACAGCGTTACGAATTATGTGCTTGGCCACAGTGTTTGCCAATATTTTGATGGCTAAAAAATATTTCTTATTGCAGCCCTTTTGCAACTCTTTTAGTTAGTGACCAGTGTTGTGGGCTATAAAATTGATCTAGTAAAGAGTACCTACGCTTTACTGAAAATAGACACAACAGAACCGAATTTTGATACTTAAAAGTATGAAATTTCTGGAAGTCAGAGATTGTGAATCAGTGTGTTTTTAATCAGCGCAGCGTGCGGACCAGACTTCCAAAGTTATTTCATACCTACTTACGTGTTAGAAGACTTTGATGTCGGTTACGATTCCTTAATTTGTTTTTGATTTCACTACCAGAATCTTGCAAGTGAAGTGGCAATGGGCGGGCCACATTGCTCGACGAACTGATAACCCATGGGGAAGAAAGGTTCTCGAGTGGTTACCACATTACACCGGAAGACGTAGAGTTGGTAGGAGCCCCAGTAGATGGACTGACGACATCGAAAAATTCGCGGGCAGCCAATGGATACAAGCGGCTAGTAGCTGTTCTTTGTAGCGTTCTATGGGGAAGGCTTTTGTTCATCAGTTGGCGTCTTCCAAGTCGATCCATCGCCAGAATCGTCTTTAAATAGCTTGATAATGAGTTATTAGTTAAAGTGAGCCCAATTATTCTTACTACATACATGTACTTAAACGTCATAAGGGGATGTAGTGACATTAGTAACGCCATAGTCAATGTAACATTGCAATCTAACGAGGCAATGCTGCCAGCATACTGTGCAACATTTTTCCTAGTCTATTTTTTGATGTATTGAAAAGAGGCTTCGGCGTGCCGCGTCAAAAGAGATCAGAGCTATGCGATAGAAAGAGAGGTAGCTTTGTAGGTGAATATAAATATTAGGTATGGCTTTGGCGTGCCGCGTCAGAACTTCAGAAGACATCAGAGCTATGCGTTAGAAAGAGAGGTCTCCTTGTAGGTGTATATTATTAGGTACTCATTGCTTCGCAAGCTGAAGTGCACTTTATTGCTTCGTAACTAGAGTCGCTTATATATTGGAATGACTTTGCGGGGTGATACTTCTGGTCCTCTTAATTTTGTGGTAAAGCTTAGGACACTTTTACACACTTGTAACATGTTTTGAAGAGCTGTTTAGACACGACTTCATACTTATTGAGTTCTTTGCCAAATCTTTGGACATAGAGAAATCATGGAGAAATCCAACGCTTTTTTTATTCATGTTAAGTTCACGTTTGACCACACCCTGCCTGATGTTAAGCATTGATGTGGTCTAAGATGGAGCATGCTTACCTAGAAGAAACCTATTTACTCTCGATTTGAAGACACCCATGTTGTATCCATCGGGAAAAACTGACAACGGTAACGAGTTCCAGCTAGTTTATTGGAACCTGTGGGCCAGCGGTTCTGGTGTTGAATTATATCTTAGTTCATTCTTGTCTCAACTACATTAGAGTTTTCTCCCTCTGGAAATCAACACTGATCCCTAGTGAATGTTTTGCATTCCAGTCGCCACCGGCTATAAATCTACTTTCTAGCGAGTTGAAGTATTTATCAAACATAGGACTTTTAATGTAATGGGAAGTATACTTGTGAATGATGAAATACTGAGGCGCTCCTTTTTAAGGGAGGAGGTTCTCAATTCATCTGTATTTTTATTAACTGACTTCTTAAATGAGGAGGTTCTCTATTCGTCTATATTTTTTTAAATGTTTGTTACCTCAAAACTTTTGACTGGGTAAACCGATTCCGATAATTCTTTTTTATTTGAAAGCTGATGCTTGTCGTTCAGTCCCATTTAAATTTCATTAAAATTGGTTAAGCCATCTTTGAGTTACACTCCAATAACTGAAAAATATTTTCATATCTGGATGATGTAGTCATTGCCAATGAATGACAATCGATCTCGTAAGTAGCAAGGGACACTAAATAAGGTGGTTTTTTTTTACGATGACTGGAACTGACTTCAACACTCAAAAAGGTGAAAGAACTTTACGAAGTCTTTTGAGTTTCTTTTTGTTAAACCGATGTTTTATAATGGGTTTAAAAACCACTGCTGTTTCTTAATGTGCAGTGCCATCTAGGGGGTTGTTCAAGTTTCAAATAAAAAAAAGTAGATTGTACACGTTTTTATTTACTACTGCTGCACAGCCGGAAGGTCCACTGCTGAACACAACCTCCCCTATTAAGGGGGTATTTTCCATAATCCCCACGCTTGGCAGGCCGACGTGGGAATCGCAGTGTAAGTTGGCAGATCTTTAGAAGGCGCTGCTGCCCACCTTCCAGTATTTTTCTCTTATTCGCCTCTTACGATACCCACGGGATGATATGGGGAGGTGCAATTCTATGCCGGCACCCCACGGGGCGTTTATATTTACCCAATAATATTTAAAATAAATTGTATTCATCCTTCCATTTTATTAGCTCTTTTGTTTGCTTTGTTTACACAGGTAAGAACATAAATTTATTTTACGGCTATGTCCGGCAAGATGTTCCAACATTTTGAAGTTAATTTATGATCAGTAAATTTCAGGGGAGTTCATAAATTTTATACATTTCGGTATTCTTGTAATAATCATGTATTTTTGCACGTTTACTTGCGCCAATAGAATGTATGTTTACAAAAGATATTTTTAGATACGTTTTGGTACCTACTGTATTGTATTGTATCAGCCGGATCGTCCTCTGCTGAATACAGCCTCCACTATTAGGAGGGGGGGGGGGGGGTTTCCCTAATCCCATAATTTTGAAGCGCTCGTAGCGATGTTTGCTTAGCCGTTCTTAATCGATCAGCTAAGTTGAGCAACGTCCGCCGCGGTCAGGAGTTGGATGGGTGACCGCTAGTGACATTACTACTGAGCGCTTCCGTGCTTCGGAGGGCACTTTAAGCCGTTTATGTCTTACTATGGCAGCCGTAAGATATAAAAGATATATAATATAGCATGGTGGTAGGGCATTTTGTGAATGCCCGCCTGACTAGCTACCTCCCTCAAATAGAAATTTACTATAATTATAACAAGCCTCAAACTTGCATATAAACAACTAGCTTTCTGGGCGCGGCTCCGCCCGCGCGTATGTCCGTTATGGCGCAAAAACATTAACCTCTTTTTGCGCAATTGGATAAAAACTATCCTATGTTTTTTCCCGGGTCTCAAAATATTTCCAAATTTCATTCAAATCGGTCTAGTAGTTTTGGCGTGAAAGCGTAACAGACAGACAGACAGACAGAGTTACTTTCGCATTTATAATATTAGTGCTGAGTACTGATAGTACTGATTAAGGCAACATCTTTTTTTTTTTTTTATTTTTTTTTTATTCCTGATAGGTTAGCCTTTGACCACTATCTGACCTGATGGTAAGTGATGATGTGGTCGAGGATGTTGTTCAGACTAACCTAGAGTTACTGGCTCTCAAGGACAGCTGCCGGAACACACCGTTAGGTGCTTGGCGACAGATTTTCAACTTGAGGGTGGTAGCTAGCCAGGCGGGCATTTGCAAAGTGCCCTACCATCATGCTGTAACGACTGCTATCCTAAGACAACAACCGGGACCGACGGCTTAACGTGCCCTCCGAAGCACGGAAGCGCTCAGTAGTAATGTCACCAGCGGTCACCCATCCAAGTCATGGCTGCGGCGGACGTTGCTTAACTTTGCTGATCGATTCAGAATGGCTAAGCAAACTTGGCTACGAGCGCTTCGTAAATATTCTATACTTCTATTCTTCTCTTTCCTGACCTTACCCATCATAAAGAGAAGTTAACATCACATAATATAATGTTTCTTTTATTCTGCTATACTATCTTTCATCATTACCGTCCTAACTGTATGTTTTTCATTACCGACAGAGCTCAACTGCACAAGTTAAATTTGTAACACTATAATAGCAAACTCATTGACTCACATGTCAGATCTGTTGAAAGCTTTTAAGAGAAAGATGTCATATCTAATTATGAATAATGAGTGTTTCTAGGCTCGTATTCACGTAGTTCAAGTTCTTGGCAAACAATGTTGTTTTTTTTCTGTAATTTGTAATATTTTCTCGTCTCATCGATGATTGGGCGTGTGTCGTATTGAAACGTGCGTCTAAGTTCCTTAAATAAACAGAATTGTGTAGGTACTACCTTATGTGACGGAAAGAATGCGTCATTTGCTATGAATAAGGATAGAGAAACTTCATAAAGGTGACATAAATAAGTGGCTTACTGTATTTTTTTCTATACAGCAATGCAGAGATCTGGTAGCTCTGATGACCGAAATCTTGTCAATGCCTTTGAGAGATTTGGTTTTGGTTGGGAGTTCAGTGGGCAGCCGTAAAAAAGTTTTTGTGGGCACTCAAAGAACCATTCACATGCCTGCTGTTGAGTGAACGAGTTGTTGAGTATATGCTGGTAAAATGAGGGGAAAAGACCAAGAAATACAAATAAGTGTATATTAAAAAAGTTAAATCCCGTAGATAATTTACCATCGTTATACGTTTCATCGTTCCATTGAAATTAAAACTGCAATTTGTGTATTTATGGAATCGTTTTTAAAGACCTTCATTTTCATACTAAAACAAAACTATCACAGAATGGCGTCCAAAATCCGCCAGTTTGTTTTATTTTTATTTATTTTTTTCTGTACCTAGTGTCATTGAATCATCAGATGAATCTAAACTATTAATCATATATTAACATCTGTAAAGCCATTTACAAGTTATGGTGGAATAAACAAATACACAAACATTCAGGAACCCTGAAAACATAGCACTCCTTTTTTTGGGCAGTCGTGTAAAAATGCGGTGACGGTTTGATCGAATCCTCGCAGTTTACAAGAAAGTACGCTCACAATGCAATTCATGGTGCAGTGTATTGGCTACAACTGTACACTCTCCACTAGGTAGGCTAGATATGTATTAAATTTTAGCAGTCTAGGAGTCCGTAACCGAAGAGCAAAACTGAGCCCTATAAACGAGGCTCCTCTGTCTCCATTTGTCCGTCAGTATATGACGAGTCTATAGATCGGAAATACCGGGATAAAAAAAGAATGCCATTTATTTTTAGACATGCTCCAATATAGAAGGGGGTAGAATTCTTTTTGCACCCTTGTATATATATGGGTTGTCTTTAGCTCCCTCAGCTCTTGCGGAATGAGTTACTATTATATATTTTCTTTGCGAAAAAAATAATGATATTATGACTAAATTACTTAAGTAATAAACGTCTCAACACCATTTATAGGTTTCGACGATAAAATTTATTTTAATTGCAAATATTGCAATTAAAATACGTACTCGTTTGCTCTTAATCAATGGAATGTTGAAAGAGAAAACGAAAATAAGTGAAAAAGAGAAAAAGAATGACGCTTGACAAACCTTGAATCATCGAGTTACAAACCTGGAGTTTTGGAATTTGGTACATAACATTTACCCAAATATGTCTACTGGGCTAAAAATTAATTAGTATAAGGGTTCTCCAATATAACAGAAAATCTGTCGCCAAGCACCTAACAGTGTGTTCCGGCAGCAGTTCTTGAGAGCCAGTTAAATTACAGGCACGTGAGACATAACACTGTATGTCTGAGGGTTACGGTCGCAGTGCAGTTCCCACTTGTGACATTGTTATAGGCAGAGGTCATCGCTTTTAATATTAGGTGACCATCGTGCTGTTGGTCAACACAATACTATAAAAAAAACTTTTGTTAATATTTTTGAAAATGCATCTGCATCTTGTGACCTACGTATTCCTTCCTCCACAATCCCAGTTTAAAAAGTCATTGCTTTCAACACAATTAACCACAAACCACAACGTAATTTTTACGTTTGTTTTATTTCGTCCTAATGAATGACACGAAAATTTTCCTCCGCCCAAAAATACGCCCACATAACGCACAAAAGCTACCACAGCAAGTTCAGTATCCTCATTACGAGTTCCCAAACAAAACAAAACAAACCTACATAATATTAAACCAATCAGTTCAAATAAACGAGACAAACATTGCATTGTTGTCGCTATGAATCGCTAGAGGTCATAAAAACAAACTTTTATCTTGATACCATTATTTCCGATGGCAATCTAAAGTTTTCCACTCGCTGCGGCACGGGACAGATATAGTTAGCGAATGATGAGGTGAACAACCTCATTGCCGCACGCCCTATGGGACTATTCACGTGGAATAACTCCGTGCAAAAATGTAAAATTATGAGAAGCTTTTAGCTGTGTAAAGCCACTTGCAATATTATTCAACTTAAGGTGGAAAGTGATGTTTAACGCGGGATAAACAACATTGTATCAGTTTTTTACTCTTGTAAGGTTCGTAATCATACTGCAAGATCATGGTATTTGCGAGTTGAAAATCATATAGCACGTAATATCCGCATTACGAGTATTTTTAACAGTTATTGGACACCAATGTACAAGATTTCATAATATACCCCTATAACTTTCAAAATAATTACCCTTAACATATTATGTCAATAATTCAATAAGTATTAATAAAAATATTTAATTACATGATTTTTTCCGAATATCACAATTTACGCGATCAAGAATAGTTGGGTGATATAGCAACAAAACCAAAATATTATTTGGTATAAAAGTGGAAAGTTCATTGTATTTTATATTCACTCATAATTTTATTATGATTCATAATTCTATAATAATTAATTCATTATTTTATTATTAAAAATTATGAATTTTTCGCTAAGGCGTTCAGCGTTGGCCTTAACTACATATCTGAAGCATTAAATTCATATATTTGTAAACTCTTCTGACGCGGCACGCATCGTAGAATAACCCCGTCCGGATGGATACGCCAATGTTCTTGTAGCTTTGTAGCTAAAGTACGGAATGAGCCAGCCTCTGGGCGCTGGCACCCCAGTATACCAGCTCCTTCCATTTCACCGCATTCAACTCGAATCGTCGACAATCAAGCTCTCTGTGACTGGCTCAACCCTTTGTCGTAGATAATATGTTGGATTGGATCACTCTGCATCTTTTAACGCATCTATAACAGAGTGATTCCGAAAAACTGTTCCTTCGGTATTAAAGGATACATTTTGCCATCGGACGTCTTAACAAACCATGTCTCATAAGGCATTTTGCTAGTACGTACCAGCTGCTGTGGATGGAGTATTTCCGGACCGATACGACCTAGGAATCTTCATGAAAAACGTTGCCTGTAGTATTGCGGATGTCCATGGTCGACGGTGATCACTTACCACCAGATGAGACGCCAGTACATTTGCCCTTGACTCGCGTACGAAGGGTTTCGTACCATTATCTTTAACCTAATCTTGTTCTATCTGTTCAATCTAAGTTCCAGCCACTTTTCGCAGTGTCCAATTGAGCTGGGTGGGTACGCTCCGATCCTAGGTAGGTACGAACTCTAAATAGTGATCTCACTTTGTTTATTTTTAAAGTTAATATAACTAAATATTCGGTGAATATTTCAAGTTTCTGCCTGTTTTCATTATTATTATTTTTAGAAAATAAACGGCGAAAACCTCATGTGTTGTATGGGCAGCCCCTTAATTATTTATTTTATCTTATTTAAATTAATTATATTTAAAAAGAACATGAATAAAATATTCTGTGAATAGTTAAAGCGTCTACCTGTCACCGTTATTAGTATCGAGCAAGAAACGGTAAAAAAAATCAAGTTTGTTGTATGGGAGCCCCCCTTAAATATTTATTTTATTTTTAGTATTTGTTGTTATAGTGAAAATATAAATACATCATCTGTGAAAATTTCAAATGTCTAGATATCACCGTTCTTGAGAGACAGCCTGGTGACAGACGGACGGACAGCGAAGTCTCAGTAATAGGGTCCCGTTCTTACTCTTTGGGTACGGAACCCTAAAAAATCAAGACGTCTCAAGAAGACGTCGTATCTTCTTTCACTTACGTCGTATGGTATGGCTGTGACAATTCGACGTCTCTTTGTATGTCGTATCGACGTCGGACACGTCAAGAATGACTTGAAAAGACTTTGATACGACGTCAAATTGGTACCTGGGAATGACGCTGGCAGGGGTATATGCAACTGGCATTTGTCTGTGGCATTGGTAACTATGACCGCTTTACTGCAAGCCATTGTTGACTCGTGGACAACTGCGATATGTGGGTGGGAGCGGCTTAAATAGGTTTCTACCACGTGGAACATTTATTTTATGACTGACCGAGCGTTATACCTCACTCGTTTGTAATAATGTGGTTAGCAGGAAAAATGGTAAGTTCTAGAAAATGAATTGGTTCTCAAGGATAGTCGTAGGAACAAACCATCAGATGATTGACTAAGATTCAATTAATCAAAAGCTTATTTACAGATTTTCTACCAAAAGTGCAGCTGCTGAAACATATCGTTTGACATAATCGTGTTCGTTTTGGTGATGTAGCTTATAAATGGACAGAGATCCTTAAGTTTACTTTCATGAAATATTTAGATATTTAAAATATGTGATCAGCCTATTCAATTTACTTTGAAATAAGAAAAAAAAACGGAACCGATTATTATCATCATGAAAATTAAAATTACTCTGACCTCCCATTTTCAGGGTTCGAGCGCGGAAGTTAGAGAAAAAAATACTGTTCGCATGGATGCCATGATGGTAGCCCAATCCTTTTTTTAATTAATAATGTAACTGTTCACACTTCAGCGTGAGGTACTTGTGCAAATTCGTTGAGTAGGGGTCCCAAAATTAAAACGCCTGCATTTCAATTACTTTTTAAATACTAAAAAAGCAGTTATTTATAAAACGTTCAGCACGGATTTGTCCGTACATAGTAAGTATAATATATTTGATGAATCAAACAATGATCTTCTAAAGAGAGGTTCAACTTCAATATGGCCAAAATTAGGGAATCGCCCACGTATATCGGCGAAAAACAAGCAAGAAACGATGATTTTCGAACTATGACTCACCTTCATCGTTTTCTCTAATAAAACAGAACAGGACCTGACCTGACGATTGACGGATAATCGTGGGTTGTATTCCCCGCGTGGTTCAAATGTTTAATTTCTATGCCATGTTGTATAATTACATTTTCAACACACTTGCTCATAAAGTGGCTCTAATTTCACCGCAATTAGGCACATAATGACACTTGTAACCAAACTATGACTTTTCATTGCTATTATTCACAAGCGAGTTATAAGAGTTTTTTTTTTATAATATTGGTTGAGTTCTTTAAAAAGTTTTGATTAGAATTCGTGTTCAAAAGTACAAATAAATTAATGTACCAATTGTTTGCTCATTTCATACAACTTTGTATTTAAATAGTTAATTTCAACTAGTAGGTATGTATGTGTTTAATAAATAAAATTTTTACTCAAATATAACTTTTATTTTGTCTGTAACGAAGAATAAAATCCCATTTTGTACGTGGCTATAAAACGCTATCAACGTGAAGCCAAAAAACGAAACCTCATTGTTTAGTCTATGGCCGATCGCCATGCGCGCGCATAGTAAAATTGTTTAACTTTTCCCGCCATTGCGAAAAAAAATTCACAATTCGTTTTCACTGTTGTAATGATTTTTTAGTATTATTTACCCTCACAAGTTTGTTGAAAAACGTCGTATGATACACGTGTGTATTGATGATTACCGTCCTCGGCTCTCTTTAGACTCAGTGGCACCTCAGTGGTAATCACCAACATTATATACTTGTACCATAATGTACTATTACCCACAAGTTCTGTGTTCTAACTCGTAATAAAACCTATTTCATCTTAAAACCTTGAATTCCAGAACCACAATCCAATACTAAAATTACAGAAGCTAACATTGCGAGCAACATTGTAAAAAGCATAAAAGATGCCAAAATATTCCTCTATACGCTCTTCCACGTGTATGGCCAATCTATTATAGCTGATGCACGGTAGGTACATCATAGTAGCCAGGGTTAACTACTGACAGGTACTACCTACTTAGCCTATAACAATAAAATTGAACGTTCATTACGTATAGAGCTAAGAAAATCCAGATTTTACCTACGATTAATACCGAGTAGTAAATAGGTATGACTTAAAACTTCAGGGGCCTAAGTCCCACCTCTTAAAACTATTATGGAAAACAAACGTCATTATTTCAAGCTTAATAATGACCGTCATCAAACATATAGCGCTATCTCTCGCTCAAATTACTAGATTCAATGCGTGCAGCCTGCTCTCACGTTGAAGTTTCAATGTAAGTTTACTGATATGTGGTAGTGCGAATTAAAATTTAACGTAATATAAAACTGAATTAAGAGATGGTAGCTGGCCCCTGCTTTAAAAAATTGTTATAATTGTTACATTACCTTGCAAACCGTACTTAAGTATCTATTTCAAGTTATTTTAGGGCATATAAGTAAATATTTTGTTTATTAGTGTTTAGGTTACCAGGACTGGCATGCAATTTGTAAAAAGTCCCTAAATAAATAAGATTTTAAAAAAAGTATCTATTTAAGTAGTAAGTAAGTACCTAAATGTATAAGAAAGTAGGTGGGATAGACTGAAATAATAAATATAATTAAATTTAAACGAATCTCACTTTATATACTAAATAAGTGGGATCAGAAATCAGAACAGCATATAAAGCGTAGGTATATAGCAACATAAAGTCGGCCTCATGCTGATGCAAAACACTCTAAGATCACATTTTCATGGTCCGACTTCAATAAGTTATTTCTCCGTGTTAACTGCGGGTACAAAAAATGTTTTAGTCCATTTTACTGTTAATGACTGATAAAAAGATCGATTTTAACTCACCTACAATACTGGTTGGCCAAGTGCGATTCTCGCACTAGGTCAACTTTTTATATTTGTTGTTATAGCGGCAATAGAAATACATCATCTGTGAAAATTTCAACTGTCTAGCTATCACCGTTCTTGTGATACAGCCTGGTGACAGACGGACGGACGGACAGCGAAGTCTCAGTAATAGGGTCCCATTTTTACCCTTTGGGTACGGAACCCTAAATAAATAAACCTGTCGAATTGAGAACCTCCTCTTTTTTTGAGTTTATTTCTTTACAGTCTTGAAAAATAAGAAATTGTAATATAATTGTTAAATATGATGTTCGCCCAACATGTTTATAGCTGTAAATCATATTTAGTATTAGGTACCTACGTACCTAAATATAATCACTTTGGAAAAAGGGTGTATGCACTGGTATGTTTGTTATAGGGCTTTTTACGAATTCTCGCTTGGCAAGCTACCACACTTAAGGAGAAAATCTGTCACCAAGCTCCTAACGGTGTTTTCCGTTCTGTTGAGAATATAACCGGTCAGCAATAAGAAAAAAGTCAAGTGCGTTATTAAGGGCGATTTCTCGTGGACTGACTTATTTGTCACATCAGTAGGAACACATGGGAGATCTACTCTTCGTTCGACCTACTGCTAAATTGAAATAAAAATTCAACTCCTGTAAAAACTGAAAACGCCTCTTCAGGTTACACCTACAAAATAGTTATTTTTAAAAAGACGGAAAGTTGTGTTTTGGTGGGAACACTGATTTTAAACCTATGTGACGAATAGTTGTTATAGCAAATAGTCGAATACCGATTAATCGCCATTCACTTTGGCGAATAGTCGAATAACTCGACATCACCATTCGACATATGCATCCATCGGAAGATCAGCCCTGGTTCTCAACCAGGATACGCTGAGATGGGTCCTATTTCTGACAGCTTAGCATTGGGTTGGCATTTTAATTTTATTTTATTACTAGCTTTGTTTGTTTGTGAAACATATTCTTTTAATTAAGTATGTCAATTTTAATGTTACGCACAGTCTTAAATAAATTAATTTCATTCATTTCATTCATTCACATAAATAGGGCACATTAAAAATATTTCTTACTTTTTCTAAGGTTGTGAGAAAAGAAAACAATAAGGTTAATAAATCTGTTTCATGTTATACATACCTACATATATATGTAACATAGTAATTTAATTTTTCATTTAATTATTATTGACTAATTTAATTTCATGAATATGATAGGCACAGGCACATATTACAGATAATAATTAATAGTGTGTATTGTTTTATTAAGGAAACTAATAAAAATTGATTATTTTTAACTCGTTAGTTTTTCTTCCAGTTTATTTTAGACGACTATTCGCCGAATGTCGAATAATAGCTATTATTCGGTTTTCGACGAATATCGAAAAAAAATGTCGAGTAATTCCGAATAACAGCGAGTATTCGCGGCAACTTTATTATGTGTAAACACCAAGTTAGCGAGGTGATCGGGAATTGATATTTTTAACCAACTACACCGACCGACTACCGACTAAAAGAAGGGTAAGGTTCTCACTTATATTTCTTTGTGTGTGTTACCTCGTAACTCTTTACAGCACGTAATTTTTTACCGATTGTATTGTTAATTTTTATATTCGAAAGCTGGTGGTAAACTCATATGATCCCATGTAAATTTGAGTGAGATCTGACGAGTAGTATTTGATTAATCCCTAATAATGCGTGTTTTTTTATGTCATTGTGACGTAACAAGCTCAAGGCCCACCTGATGTTAAGCGGTTACCTCTGCCTATAACAGATGCATTTCGTCACAAGTGACGAATTGCACTGCGCCCGTCACCTTGAGGCATAGTTGTTAAGTCTCATGTGCCTGTAATTTCACTGGCTCTCAAGGATTGCTGCCAGAACAAACGCTTTACATGCTTGGCGACAGATTTTCAACTTTTGGGTGGTCGCTAGCCAGGCGGGCATTCGCAAAAAGCCCTTCCGCCATGCGGTGAAGCTCAAGCCCGCAGCGGGATTCAAACCATGGACCTGCTGCGTGGCAGTCCATAGCCAAAGCCACTGAGTCATCACTGCTTCAAAATCACTGTTTTATGTTTGAAGTAGGTTTTTTTTGTTAAAGTAAAAATATTCATGCCGAAACTCGAAGCGACCGCACTGTCGGTGTCACACATTTTTTTAAAATAAAAAAACCAACATTAAACCCGCTCTCTGAAATTTTACATGGAATCTTTGTGTCTACCGTTAGTCAAAAAAAAATTGTAGTCGAAATTCAATGTCACTTAAAGTCACGCCGTCCTCGAGACCTCTGGTGTTGCGGATGTTTGTGGGCGACGATGAACCCTTACCATCAGTGATACCTTACCGCCACTCGTTTGCCATCCTATCCCATAAAAAAGAAGTTCCTAAATTAGCCCAAATGAACAGGTTGTTGGTAGACAGTACGAAAATCAAACAAACATACGGCCGCCGGTAGTAGCTCCCCTGCAACATTTGGCACTCGGCTCTGATTTACTGACTGAGATAAATTCGCGGACTGATTTACTTCCTGGAGAATTTCCCGAATTTGAAACATATACCGAGGCTAAATTTACCTTCTGAATCTTGTGGGTAGTTATACTAATTGCCAGATGTCTAGCCAAATAATCTCCGATCTTATTCGTATCATTTAACTTTGCTTAGTGATATAATTTAAAATGCAAATAGTGTTTAAATCGCGTATATTTTTCATTATTTTGTCCAGACGTTTCAAACGCTTGATCCATCAAACAGTGATCGTGGTCACGGGGTGGCTAATTGGTTTTATATGTCACATGAGTTATTAAGAAATTATTTGGTCTACCGTCAGAAATTTATAATAACGTTCCCTATTCACGCAGTATTCGTAGTATTGAGCTTGCAAGATTTGAACTTAGTTATATTTACCATTTTGTCAAGTAAATAACACTGTTAAGATAATGATTAAAATCAGGCGTTACTTTGCGGAAATCCATATTTAATAATAACAAATATTCTAAAAATATTTTAAGAAAACATTAAATTAATATTTTAATAAAACACTTAGAAATGTATCTAGTGACAATTCCGCCTAATTTTCCTGCTAAGCTGACGTGACGTCACAGACACAACGCAGTCAAACCGCAAGAATTTTCGACGCGTTTTGCTTCTACACGAAGCATCCTCGGGAGATCTCGACTCTACGAGCGCACGATCGAGAATAATTCTTCCGGTTTGGCTGCGTGGTGTTTGTGACGTCACGCAGGAAGGCGGAATTGTCACTAATATATTTTTAAGGGTTTTATTAAAATATTAATATAATGTTTTCTTAAAATATTCATTTAATGTTTTATTAAAATATTTTTTAAATATTTGTTATAAAAATAAAAAATATTACAAATAACACACTGAAGACTTTTTAGTAGCAGTAGTTTTTTTGTGAACCAGATCGTCCGGGGATCTACTGCCACCATACCTATAATCTAGAACTGCCAAGCAGTAATGTTCGCATTACTGTGTTCAAGCTTGAATGGTGTGGTGCCGGTGAAATTACAGGCATAGAGACTTAACAGCTTAACATATGTCTCAGAGTGATGGATGCAGTGCAGTTGGCACTCGTGACGATCTGCAACTGTTATAGGGAGCGGTTACCGCTTTTATGTCCTTCGATTTTGACAGCAGTCATTTAAAATCAAGATTGCTATCACGTCTAATATATACCAGTAGTCTTGATTCAATACTTTTTAAGATTTTTACTTGGCGAGGTGTATTTGCTTTGGGTCTATTTTATCCTCATTGAGAAATCTAAACTGAAAACTACTACCTCAACATTCACTTTGACAGCTATCATTCGATTGCCCATCAATCAAAATCAGGTGCTTGATTTCAGTGCACTTTGTCCTAAATGTGAAAACAAAACTGAAAAGTACTTACGACCGGAACTGTCACTTTGACAGCTTTCATATCGATTTCCCTTTCAAGTGTTACTTAGGAGTCGATTTTATCCTAAATCAGTCCAAACGTGTTAGATAGAGTGATAAATGGGAACATTCTATGTGAGACGCATTCAAGCGACCAGTATTGGTGGTTTACATCCGTGAAAAATGTTTAAGAACCTCCTCTGAAATGATAGTTTTTTGGATATGTATTGAAATAAAACACTTTTTCCTTGTTAATACATTTATATACATTATAATGAAGACACTTATTTCTTGATACCTATGTTACAAAATAGACTTCACTAACCCACGTCTGAACTAGAAGTGCTGTTAGCCCGCCAATCTCCTCATTACTCATTTTCCCCCCTTGAGGGCGGGAATACCGTGAGACAACGTGTTTCCGGTGGCCATGTTTTATTTTAAAAGAGTAGGGCAAAATAAGGAAGTCAAAATAGTTTCTTTTAAAACCTTGGCACAGAGTAGAAAATGTCGGAAATCATGGCATTATGAACATGATGAGACGTAAAAAATAAAAAGAACCTACGTAGGTAAGTAGTTGTAACCAGAGAGTTGAAATACTTAGAGTTGTTATATCCGAACACCACTGCTCTAAAAGCTTACTAGAATTTACCTACGTACATACCTACGCACATCTATAAGCAGTTTGTAATGACAAGGAAAGAACGTTCATATATTATGCGTCATATCTGTTGTTAGAAAGAGATAAATAAGCAATTCGTGTTACCACCGAACCGCCACGAGACGTTCCGATCACCATTATGCTGCATCTCTTTCACTCTCTCACACCAAACGATACACATATCTCGCTCATCCATTTCATTGAGATTCGTTCCAAAGATAAAACAAAATAACGATATTTTCTATTTCAACAATAAAAGCAATAATTACGCGTGAAATGAAACAGTTTTCTTATCTCTCACAGTACCTGTATAATTGGTGCAGAGTCTAAAGACACAAGGAAGGTGCATTGTCCACAGATTATTCCGAAAAAACACGATTAGCGGCGATGTATTCACCGGACGCTCGGAAGTGCTAGACTGGTAGTGACTCAGGCGATTACCCTGAATTCGTCTAGTAAATATGGAGGGCAAACAACTGATCTACAGGTAAAAAAATCTTAGGTTGTAACACGTTATACCTACTACTTATATGACCATCCATTTAATTTTTCAATTCTAAGCAGAAAATTTTCCGAAGCAAATTATTCAAATACTTAGTCACAGCTCGACTTCCACAAACTAGATATTATTTGTGGGTATTCTACAGTTTGATGTTCTAAATAATTAGTCATCGTTGTATCAAATTATGCAAATAGTATCAATTGCGTCGATATAATATTAGTAGGTACATTATAACGTTATTTATTCCCAATAACTTGTTTATTCCAATGGATTCCAAGCGGATATCACAAAAAACTCCAATTTATCATAAAGCATAATACCCCAGTTGGGAAACGACGTAAATATTAAAATTTAAGCATGTTTTATATTCGATTACCTACATCGAGACGATAACGACAAACGCCTGGCCTTGACCGTAAGATTCCGAAATGTATGACTTTTTTGCTGTACCAAATTTGTATTTAGGAATATCTTTAGACATGGTGACTGTTTCGAGAATACCCAAACAGATATCTATTTACTCTGTTCTTGGTGACTTCCAGATTATATCTATTGGGAAATAGAGACGCTGCTGGTAGGGTGTTCCATACCTCGAACGCATTATAAAGCTGGATTTAAAATGCTTTTTGCGTATTTTCGGAATATCGACCATGTATAGATGCCGTGTTCCTGTGCGTCTTGTTGTCCGATTAAAGAAAAGAGAAGAATGAGGTTATGTAAAACGATCGCACGTTCTCCGAAGTGAAGCCTGTAAATATCGATAAACTGGCAACTTTACGTCCATGCTCGAGGCTTTGGAGTCTAGTCTCCACCAACGCACTGTTTTATATTTTGCATTGTGTTTGCACCCGCTTAGTCAATAATGATATTGATGAGATACAATAATGAAAAGCGGTGACGATGACAGTGAATAGTATCCTGTGGCTTAATCCAGGACCCTGAAAACTATATAAGGTGGATTTTAATATATTATTATCTACAATACTGCGGGGGGTGGTGTGGAATCGATAACTGAATCTGTTTCACTCATTAATTTTTACACATCTTCAATAGTAATGTAATGGTAGGGTATCCTTAAAATTCCATTACCAGTTTTATATTTTTAATTGTTTTAAAATTAAATAGGGAAGGAAATGACTGATATTCATGACACGGGGAAACCTAGTATGAATATCAGTAAATGTAAAAGGTAGTTCTTCCAATTATTGTAAGTATCTAGAATAAGTTTTCTTTGCTAATAAATATTTATCGTATCTTATCTTATTGTAGAAATGTTGGAAAACATAATTTAATCTAAACTTTACCTGCAAGATATCTTTTTCAGAAAATTATCAGAGCGCTTGGTCGACGCGACGCGTGATCAAAATGCTAGCGCCTATTTGGCTAAACGTTTGATTGCATTACATTGCTATTCAACGGGGCAATGCTGCCAACGATTTTTTTCTTTGCTGTTTTTTTATAATTAAAATTATCATTTAAATACATGCCAAAACAAACTGTTCTAGACTGATCTAGACGTTTCTATCAATGCTTTTAAAAAACTGAGTCGAGATTCAAAGATTGTACTGGGTTGTAGTACTTACAGTTGTACAACATGAAGTGTTGTTGCAATTGAACTCTTTCTCATAATATAATAAACACTATGGGGGCAACAGTGGAAGTCATCCAGCTTGAATCTTACTTTCCTAAACGCTTGAAGCGCCCGTAGCGTAGCTTGCTAAAAGCACAATAGACATATTATATACAGTAGTTCGGCTCCGCGGTATCCTGGAATTCAATGACAAATGACGATCAGAGCGCTAGGGAAATCACTATCGAAATGTTGAGTGTTGTTGTTTGTTGTATATAAATTTTTTTTTTACAATAATTGTTTTTTTATAAATAATTTTTGTTGTGAATAGGTAAAAATATAACTATATATATCTATTTATTTGAGAGAACACAAGGGGTTCATTCCGACCTGTGCCGCCACGCCGTGCACACCTGTCTACAGCTCCGCCAGTATCTCCCAGTGAGACCGCAATAGTCCCCGCACTATTGCCGTCTCACTCGGGTCATCGTTCCGACGCTAGTTGCAGACCAGTGCCATTGGAATACGCAGTCCTGACGAAGTTTTGTTTTGTGTGCAGAAGCTGAGCAGCCGTCGAACGCCGTGCAACGTGAGCTACGAGCTCGCCGTGCCGGCGCGCAGAGGCGCTCTAAGACGTCAGGCATTACCACCTACCCAACGTCCCTTGTTTCGTTATAATAACATTCCGGGCTGGTGGTCTTGTTTTGACCGCACTTTTCGGTGCGCACTTCACAACTTTACTACTCGACACAACATCGTACCAGTGCGCGTAACAACACACTTTGTGCTGTTAAGCGACGTCGTTCAGGCGTGGGGTAGCGTCAGCCAAACCCGTCTGAACGATCAAATCCGCCATTTGCTGCGGTCGCAGTGTGACACCCTACGGTGACAACGGCCACTGTTGAGTTTTTGGTTTAACCTTGCACCGTGGCCTTTCCCGCTTCACGGGTCAGCCGAAGCAAGCTGGGCTCCGGGACAACTGGCCTTGGGGTCGCCCCTAGTCAACCCCGGAGTAGCGCTTAGGAGCACCCCTCTCCGCCGAGAAAAAAGCTCGGAGAGGGTACACAACTAGGGCACACCCTAGGTACACACTCCCTCTCACACAGTGAGTTCACAAGTTGTGTGAGGGAATTAAAACCCTTGATAGGGCGTCCTGAGTATTCCCCTCAGGATGCAGTCCCGTCCCTCTAACGGTGAGGTGCAGGTCCTTCAGACCTTCGCCCTCCGCCACCCCGATCTGTATGTTGCACATATGCAACTCCTCGAAGAGGAAGCGAGTGCCCGCCTCACGGACACTCTCATTGCTCCCTCCGGGACTTCAATCCCGGAGGCCAACGTCCCTCCTCTGACCCAGTCCTTCTCAGAGGACAGTCCGCTTTCGCCCGCTCCGGGCCCTGACAATAGACGCACGGTGGTAGCCCCTTCCCGTGAAAACTAAGCCCCTCCCCGAAACTAAACGGGACATGCTGTCCCGTTTAGTTTCGGATCGTGGGATCCATTACACTAATGCCCGCTCCACACAGCAGGGCATTAAAGTCCAAGTGTCCACCATTAGCGACCACAGAGCGCTAACAAAGCTCCTCCGTAATGAGAGCATAAGCTTTCACACTTATGCACTCGAAGAGGAGAAAGTCCTCCGAGTTGTCATCCGCGGTGTGCCCAAGGAGGTACATACCGATTCGGTATGTGCCGACCTGAAGGCACAAGACTTCCCCGTACATGCAGTTCACCGCATGTACAGCGGGAAGGACCGCAGTCCCTACGATCTAGTACTCGTAGTACTAGATCGCACACCTGAGGCAAAGGCCATTTTTAATTTAAAAAAGGTCTGTGGCCTCTCAGGACTCGATGTACAAGCCCCATACAAAAATGGGAGTCCCTCGCAGTGCCATAACTGCCAACTATACGGGCACGCCTCCCGTTTCTGCTTCGCTCGCGCTAGGTGCGTTAAGTGCCTAGGCGATCACGCGACAGCAGCGTGCACTCGCACCCGGGATTCGCCGGACCCACCCAGTTGTGTTCTGTGCGGTGCTCAAGGGCATACCGCGAATTACCGTGGTTGCCCTAAAGCACCACGAGTGAACCACAGGGTGGCAAGGCATAGGCCGACCCGCCCCTCTTATGACCGTTACCAACGGGTAAGCCCTAAACTAACGGTAGTACCTGCCTCACAGGTAATACCCGCGCCGCTCCCAGCCTGTAACGCATAGTCTAAACCACCCAGTATGGTTAAGACCGTCGCTACCGCCCGCGCCCCGGCCCGCGCGCCCGCACAGAACTTAATTTTGACATAATTGCGCCCACTGAGCCCACTCACTACCCTCATATGGAAGACTTTCGACCTGACTTGCTTGACATGGCATTACTCAGAGGCGTAACACTTCAGTTACGCTCCATAGAAGTGGTTCACGAGCTTCACTCTGACCACCGACCCATTATACTGCGACTAGGTCCCGACCCAACGACAGACCTCCCCCGCCCCACTAAGACAATAGTGAACTGGAAGCAAGTAGGCGATGCCCTAAAGGCTATCAGTTCACCGGACCTTGACAGAATCCCTGACGACATCCTGACTAAAGATGACGTAACCCTTGCGATCGATTCGTTCATCAATCACCTCTCCACCGTAGTAGGTGCATCCGCAAAGGAGGTCATGGTGCCGGACGACCGGCGCCTTGTCATTCCAGCGGATGTGAGACGATTGGTGACGGAAAGTAAAGCAGTGACCCGACATTACGACTCTTACCCCAGTAAAGAGAACAAAACAAAGAAACGCCACTTTGAACGCATGGTTCAAAGTCGCATGTCTGAGTTGCGTGATCAACAATGGGGTGACAAACTTTCAAACCTCGTGCCAAGCCACCATGCTTATTGGGACTTGGCGCGAGGTATGAAAGGAAGTAACTACAACGACATGCCTCCCTTATACAGACCAGTCCCACTAGTCCCAGCGTTCTTTGACGAAGACAAAGCTGAGTGCCTAGCTGATAGCCTAGAGGCTCAGTGTTCCCCTAACGTAGATCACGTTGACCAAGCTCACCTCGATTCGGTGGATGCTGAAGTCGAACGTAAAAGCTCTGTTGTCACCTGTAAACTCCCACCAATCACCTTAGCGACTTACGCTGAGGTGGCGAGACTGATCAAGGCCCTCCGACCGCGCAAATCCCCCGGTGCCGATGGCATCTCCAACAGGGTTCTTAAAACCCTCTCTCCTCCTCTCATCCATCTCCTAGTCAGCATCTTCAATGCTGCTATGAGCCACTGCTTATTCCCAGACACCTGGAAATGTGCAAATGTCATTGGCATTCACAAACCAGGCAAAAGCTCATCTGACCCCACCAGCTACCGCCCTATCAGCCTCCTTAGTGCCTTAGGCAAACTTTACGAGCGGTTACTTGCAAACCGTCTCCAGTCCCATGCTAAGGAACACCACCTTATTCCAGATGAGCAGTTTGGCTTCAGACCCGGACACTCATGCGTCCAACAGGTGCACCGCCTCACGGAGCACATCATTGAGGGCTTTAACAAGTACCCCAAACCCCAGACAACGCTAGCAGTCTTCCTCGACGTAGCGAAAGCTTTTGACAAAGTCTGGCACAATGGCTTGATTTACAAGCTATACCAACTTGGCATGCCAGAACGTCTTGTGCTCATCCTACAAGACTTCCTTAAAGCCAGAAGCTTTCGCTATCGCGTGGAAGGCACCCTCTCCTCCCCCCACCCAGTCAGAGCCGGAGTCCCTCAGGGCTCCGTGCTATCACCCATTCTCTTCGCGCTGTATACCAGCGACATCCCACGCTCTCAGCCAGACGTCCTATTAGCCCAATACGCGGATGATACCGCTATTTATACCACTGGGTGGCGTATCAGCAGAAAGTCCATTTTCGCCCTTCAACGGGCCATCACCGAGATCGGTGACTGGTTCCGTAAATGGCGCATCGCGGTCAACCCAGTTAAAAGTGCAGCTATGTACTTTACTGAGAAGACTCGCCCCCGTTACCCGCAACCTTTAACTTTGTTTGACCAACCCATCCCCTGGGTTAGTAAAACAAAATATCTCGGAGTCACCCTTGATCGGAATCTCACCTTTAACGATCATATAACAACCGTCCGAAACAAAGCGGCCTTTGTAATGGGTCGCCTTGGTCCCCTGATTCGCAAAGAGAGTAAAATGTCTCTTAGTAATAAGAAGACACTTTACACTGCCTGCATCCGCCCCATCATGACTAACGCATCAGTAGTGTTTAGTCATGCTAGTGAGGCCCATCTTCATAAGCTTCAAGTCATTCAAAACCGTTTTCTTCGTAATGCAACCGGCCCCCCGTGGTATATCCGGAACACCGAGTTGCATTGCGACTTAAACCTTCCCTCTTTAGCACAGTTCAATAAGGACTGTGCCCGCCGATACTTTGATCGAGCGCCCCACCACCCGAACCCATTGGTTGTCCAGGCATCGAACTACTCGACTGCCTCTTCTATCCCATTTTTCAAACCCCCCCGTCGCCGACCACGGCAGGTATTAGACGACCCGGATGACCCCATCGCAGCCATTACGTTGGCAGCTTTAGCGTTATCCGCAAGTCGTCGAGGTAAAATCCCCAGGTGTGAGGTAATTAGAGGTCACACAATCAAACACCGAGCTCGCCGGCGAGCTCGAGGCAAAAACAAGGTCACGATAAATTGCTCTCCAAATAGTCAAAGAGTATTATTCAGTAGGGCCCAATTGTGCAACACTGCAGTTGCACAGAGGCATTTTGCTCCGATCCCCCCCATGTCTCTCGACAGCGAGACAAGCCGAGGTCCGAACCACAGTGGTGCCCTTGAGCTCGCTGTCAACCCCTCCTATAATAGCGGTACGTTTTCGGCGTCCGCAGGAGACGGAGGTAGAAAGCGCTTTTCGCCTTCTACGCCCGTCTCGGGAGAAGTGCCTTCGGCACTTCTCCCTCCCGGGCTATTGTAGGGCCAGGCCCTCGCCCAAAACCCGGTGGAGCTGGACGACCGCACAGGCGGTAGCCAGCATCTCTGTCCTCCCTAAAAAAAAAAAAAGAGAACACAAGCGCGCGAAGAATTGATTAAAAAAACGCCATTGTCTTTGGTAACATAGTAAGGCCACCAGTAAAGAGGTTATTGTATGATTATTTGCCTTTAAAACTCCTTGGGTTCTTTTTGCTATTAAAATGATGAAAAGATTACAACCTCTATAGTGTCAATCTGCTGACAGCTTATTAAAACTAAACTGTAAGTAAACACTGCAGTAAAGCATGTGAACATCAGTCTAGTTGTATCTGTTGGTACCTCCTCGATGTAGGGAAGGCCGCACGGTTGATCACGTGACTGAATTCGGGTAATTTCTTCGTAGTTAAACTACTGCTTCAGAAGCTCCATGTATCTATTGTGCTAAAACTAAGTGAAGCAACGTCCGCTGCGGTCAGGACTTGGATGGGTGACCGCTAGGGCATTACTACTGAGCGTGCACGTGCTTCGGAGTATACCTTCGACAATCAGTTGTGTCGTCGGTCCCAGTTGTTGTCTTAGGATGCATTCGTTATAGCATGGTAGTAGGGCGGTTTGTGAATGCCCGCCTGGCTAGCTACCACCCTCAAGTAGAATATCTGTCGCGAAACACCTTACGGTGTATTCCGGCCGCTGTCCTTGAAAGCCTGTAATTCTAGCGTAGCCTGAACACCATCTTCGACTACATCATCACTAACCATCAAGTGAGATAGTGGTCAAAGGCTAGCTTATCGACTATAAAAAAATATCACGGTGGCGTGATTTTCAATATAACGAAGATATTGGGCCGTCCCCTTATCTTCAAATCTATGAATAGTATAATATATTATATCAGCAGATCAAATCAATTTCGATAAATCTAATAAGTATTTAATAATACATACTCGTAATAATATATATTTTTACTATATTTGAGTTACTAGGTGGTAGGTCTCTTCAATAAGAGCATGGCAAGAGTCTGTTCAGGTGGGTACCACAGCGTCGGATATTCTGCCGCCAAGCAGTAGTGAGGAATTACTAGTGTGTTGGAGATCACTATAGCAAGTGAAATTACTGGGCGAACGAGACATAAGTCTTGAAGCGACGAGCGCAGTGCATGTAGAACGAGAACAGTGACAGTAATAATATAATAATATTTATTTATTCATGTTAAGATACACTCACTTAATTCTCTAATTACTAAACTAGGCTGATTGGCCTGTATTTAGTACTCCCATGTTCTATTTTACATCTTGGATCCAATCAAATTACAAATACAATATTATATATAAATCAATAATAACTTACAAATCTCACAAGTTTATTATTTAAATTGAGATATAGTATACAATACAAATAATAATAATAAAATTTAATAAAAATAAGCTCATTATTTCAAACAAAATAAATGAATTCAATGTACATTATTACGATTCCAAATTTATAAGCATATTTATGAATATATATCCATAAAATAATTATTTAAAATATTACGTTAGATACTATTAAGATAGTGCTACTATAATGGGCAGCGACTAGCGTATGATGAGCGCTAATAAAGTAATATAGAAGAATTATATACAATGTGAATTTTTGAGACTGGACAGTAAGGGCAGGTACTTTAAGTATTCTAGTTACAGAAAACGTTTTAGGAGACTCTTCATAAATTAATTAGATATTCTGAACTGCACCTACAGATTTGCCTTACTGTCCCGTCTCAAGAATTCAACCTGTATGCCACCATAATGTTGCATATGCCGACTCAACTTAATATTGGATAAAAGCAGGAGTAAGAAAATTATTACAAATATTAGGTACTCCATGCTGTGCGAGCTGAAGTGCACTTTATAGCTTCGTAACTAGAGTCGCTTATTTATTGGAATGGCTTTGCAGAGCGAACCCTCTAGTCCTTTTTAACCGACTTCGTCTGTATTTTTTTTTTATGTTTGTTGCCTCAGAACTCTTGACTGGGTCTACCAATTTTGAAAATCATTTTTTGTTTGAAAGGTGATGCTTGTCGTTTGGTCCCATTTAAGTTTCATCAAAATCGGTCAAGCCGTATTTGAGTTACACAAAAATAACTGAAAAATATTTTCCTATCTTGATGATATAGTCGTTAACAATCAATGGTATTCGATCCCGTAAGTATCAAGGGACACTGAAAAGTGTGCAAAAAAATGTTTACCAAAAAAAAAATGGAACCGACTTCAACACCCAAAAGTGTGAAATAACTTGTCGAATTTTTTTGGTATTTTTTTTTATTCTGTGGTTTGACATAAAATCTTACATGTCTATGCTCGCCCATTGCCCGAACGACCGCAAACAAAGTTTTGTAATACGTATCTACCATGTCTTGATGAATTTTTAGTAAAACACGTCGCAGCAGACGCCCCTTATAGCTTATAATGGTTTCTGTTTATTCTTACAAAGGTATGAGTTCTATTATAGTTAAAACGATAGCGCTGTTTTCGTTCCACGGGTAATAACGCAAAAATGAATTTACCTAGACAAAAGACGTTATTAAAGTCAACGAAGTAGGTATTACATTTTCACCTGAACATACACACGTATTAAATCCAATATTTACTTTAATGCGATTAAATATTTATCGAAACGATCGCCATTGTCGGTCGTGGTTTAAATTACAAATTATTGGGTTACCAAATATATTGGGGTACCCGTTAAAATTTAGATTTGCAATCGTTGTTCTGAAGTTTGGGTTATTATTTTCGGCAACAGAAGTAGCGCTGAAGCAGCTGAAATTCAATGGTTAATGTGATACATATAGATATGCAGTACAAGTTAAAATATGTCTACCATCTTGGATTGTCAATTTTGTTTTTATTATTTTGCCAACATAATTGAGTCAATTCTACCTACCACATTGCATACAGTATTAAACAACTTACGCTAGTCTGACTCGCCCTTTTTGTAGGAATCGGCGGCTTTTATTATTTGTTGTTGTTAGTTCATATTAGACTATATTCGTGCCAAGTTTGACGCTTGTAAGTCGTATTACCGTTATAAGGATAAGCAAAACATTGTCTAAAATTATTATTAGGCCGAGCAACGAGAGCCCTATCACTATCCCACAACTTGAACATTTTGTGGCCCCTTTTACAGAAAAACTATCACACCTATAGATTTTTGCTTCAACACAGTAGTTTAACTTCATATATAGATGTGTTATCTGTGTTTAAAATTTTGTTTAAAAACATTAACATTAACAATTTTGTACTTATTGGATAGAATGTTATATATCCACTAACGCCATCTGCTAGAAAACCAAACAGTTAAAAGGGGTACAACAGTACTAAACTCAATACTAAAATACGTCGTATTTAATCTACTTAAAAATAGATGGCACCACTAGAATCAGATTGTAAAATAAACGCGCCTTCATACAAAGCTCAGCTTTTTGTTAGTTATTATTATTTGTAAGACAGTCTGCCAAAGTAACACATACAAATCTGTCGTGTTTAGACAGCAGTCCTTGAGAGTCAGTCAGATATAACAGGCACATGAAACTTATTAACTAAGTATACGGTTCAGGGCGACGGGCGCAGAGCAGGAAAAGCATGTGTTATAGGTTGAGGTTACCGCTAAAAATTAGGTAGGCGTCGTGCTGGTTCTATCACTATTGTATATAAAAAAACCTTGATGATATTTTCCAAGTCATAGACAATAATTTCATTGCGGACTCGTAATGGTGAAGTCACGTTTCGTCCATTGTTACAAACTGAACCATAAAATCTGATTGCAACACTTCTACAGTCCGATTTGTTTTTGCGCATTGGTAAGCATTAAAAGTACCTACGTACCTACTACTATGTGGGTACTTACATTTCTTTTCCACAAGCCTTTATGTAACAAGTCGTTGCACACTTCTTCTCAGTCGGGCACTCTTGACAGAGAGGTCGTGGATGATAACATGGTGGTACATGGCGGGTCTTCAACGTCATCAGTCTTCTTGTTGGTGATCACTGAACTGTTAATGCTTCTCCATTTTTTCCGGTTGGTAGCGTTGCGCGTGAACTCAGATATGGATGATTGTGTAGCCATTTTGATCAAATCAGTCCAGCGAGTGGGAGATCTACCTCTAGCTCTCTTTCCTGCTACCTAACCCTGGACCAGTAATAATTCCATCGAGTTTTCATTCCTGCAGATGTGCCCGAAGAACTTTAAAATTCGTAATTGAACAATCGACGATAGCCTAGTCTTGATTTTAAGTTCATTAAGGATAGACACGTTTGTGCGGAAGGCAGTCCACGGGATCCTCAATAGGCGCCTCCAACACCACATCTCCAGAGCGTCGATTTTACGGCGGTCCAGTAGTCTTAAGGACCAGGTTTCAGCACCGTAGAGGAAGATTGGAAAGACTAGACAGTTCATCAGACGCACTTTTGTATTTTTAGTATACGTTGCACACTACCTGCCAATAATTCCGGGCTTTTAGCAACGCAATGTACCGTGATGCTTATCATATGCAGGTGAATGGTCAGTTTTATCTTTTAAGCAACATAGGAGACCGGGCGGAAGTACGATTAACTACGAGTCGGTCTCATCTCTGTTTTTGAATGTTGACAAATTGAGTGTTGACATTTTCAATTCGGGTTTTAGTCGCGCCTTTGGATGATAAGGTTAATTTGAAGAAATTCGAGAACGTTCTTCCTTTTAAATTTTCTACCACATATTGGTATACGGCACTGTGGCGTTTCCTCAACTTTACGAACTATCACGTCTGAAAAACAACATTTCAATTCCTCTGCGAAATTCCTTTCATCTTCATATTTATCAATATTTATGCGATCTTGATCTGTAATCTTTTCGCTTTTGTTTCCGCTCGAGAACAATCGAGAATGTGCTGGAATTCGTTAGGACGTGTACAACGATACTTTATTAATAGGTAGGTACGTATTTATTGGCACTAATTCATAATAAATGTACCTTTATGTACATTTAAGACAATGTATCTTTATTAGCGACATGGTACGAAACATGTCTAGAGAAATGTAAGTCATTTTAGATACGTATCTCTGGCTAAACCTTTGTGGTATACATGCGTGACGTTATGTTCTGTATATGAATCCCAAGTGCCCACGGTACGACCACTCCATAGATATCATATCATTAGTTTCATCTACAAATCCTAGACCTTCACGTTTGTGGGCAAGCATGCAAACGTGTTACCTCACGCGATAGACCACATATTACCTATAGACTGAAAAGCAATAAACAGTCTGGTTTGAATGATTGCTATCGATTTATCTCCACTTGAATTCCAAGACCATGATAGCAATTGTATATTCCGTTTTCTGAAGGATTTTTGGGATGCTGCATATGAAGAATTTTCTCTATGGAGCATGCTTGTCTGACTGTACACAGAAGGTGAGTGAAGGTTGAGAAGTGACTGAATTTTACATTGGGACTTTTTACTTCTATGTGAGTAATGAGTCCTTTTTTTTCTGTGGTAATGAATAGATTCAGGCGTTACTTTCCGAAAATCCATTTTTAATTACAACAAATATTTTATGAGAACATTAAATTAACTTTTGAGAAAATCAATTCAAAATTGTGGAATAAATGTAGGGCAAATTCCGCCTAATTTTCCTGTTACGCCGACGTGACGTCACAAGCGCCCTGTAGCCAAACCGGAAGAATTTTGCTCTGCGAAGAGTTTTTATATTATAATAAGTATTTTTTTAAATACTAATGTATCCACAGAAAAGAGAAAGAAATTTATATCTCTATGAATGTACCTAATGTTTTTTTCAATATTTTTAAACTATTGTAGTTGAATCCAGGTAACTCGATTCAGTTTTATTATTTATTCAGTATATAACAGAGATTTGAAATATATAGATTAGTCATATCCGAACACCACTGCTCTAAAAGCTTACTAGAATTTACCTATATACATACCTACGCACATGTATATGCAGTTTGTAATGACAAGGAAAGAACGTTCAAATATTATGCGTCATATCTGTTGTTAGAAAGAGATAAATAAGCAATTCGTGTTACCACCGAACCGCCACGAGACGTTCCGATCACCATTATGCTGCGATCTCTTTCACTCTCTCAAACCAAACGATACACATATCTCGCTCATCCATTTCATTGAGATTAGTTCCTAAGATAAAACAAAATGACGATATTTTCTATTTCAACAATAAAAGCAATAATTACGCGTGAAATGAAACAGTTTTCTTATCTCTCACAGTGCCTGTATAATTGGTGCAGAGTCTAAAGACACAAGAAAGGCATATTGTCCACAGATTATTCCTAAAAAACACGATTACCGGTGATGTATTCACCGGACGCTCGGAAGTGCAAGACTGGTAGTGACTCAGGTGATTACCCTGAATTCGTCTAGTAAATATTGAGGCCATACAACACATCTACAGGTAAAAAAATCTTAGGTATATAAGTATTATTATCTAAACATCAATATTGGGTATTTCTAATGTTACGAACGTAATCTATGGTAGTAACCAGCCTGATTTGTATGCTAAATATTGATAGGGCTGTTACACTTTTCGCTAAATAACAATTTCAAATATGCTTTAAAATAAATAAATAAACGAACCAGTCTCGAAGCCAGACTGTGCGGTGTTCTGGTGTATCGTAAAGTCGCAGAATAACGTTACAGAGGTATGTGTTCACATCAACATTATGGTTTGTTTTGCGATGAATCAGCGAGAGATACTTTAGGAATAGATCGCTATAAATAATGTAGAAGTTTGCGAGGAAAATCCACAGATTATACAGTAGTTACTACGTACTTTTGCCTAATAATCCTGTCGATTCTTATTTACTACAACAAGCTTCGTTTTGGGACTGATTTCTTTTACAAGTTCCCTAACTTGTAAAAGCTCGGCTTAAGAAATACTCCAATCGTATTTCTTAAACCGTCATAGGGGACGGTGCGCGGCCATCAACCAGACTATTAGACTTCATCTGATCGAAAGAAGTGTTTTGCACGAAATTTCGGCGACACAGCCGACCCCCCGGTAGCTTAGAAGATAAAGCATCCGGCGCGAAATCGGAAGGTCGCGGGTTCAATTCCCGCCCGGGGCAAAACATTTTGTGCTCCAATAATTTGTAAATTTATGATCAAATTAATATTTTAGATATATACTAAAAAGATATAAAAATATATCTAGTGACAATACTGCCTAATTTGCTTGTTGAACCAACGCCACATGCTAAACCAGAAGAATGTTTGTCGCGTGTCGCTTCTACGTGAAGCATCATCAGGAGGTCTTGACACACTTGAACGATAATAGTAATTTTTTTTAAATTAATAAACAACCTCTAATTAACGAATGAATCTATTAATTATCTTTCTCCTTTATTTGGAAGCATACGCATACCTCTTTGCGTTCACTATGCAAGAAAACATTCAGTAGGTGCAAGTTGAAACATGTCACAAATCCCAAGAAACTAAATACATTTAGTTGTTTCTAATCCAATAACAGAAATAGTAGATAACCTTGCAACTGAAGTGAATTTCCTTCCATCTCAAACGACATCCGACTACGTAGGTCACGTTTATTGAAAATTGAAGCGTCTCAGTAATCTTACACTCTTCCCTTTGGCACTACGATGCTTTTGGATTTGGTGTCGATTTCGAGGACACTTTTGGATGGCATTGAAGTGAAAAGGTAAAGGTTTTGTGTCTCTATTTTTAAATGAAAACAGCGGGAGGGCTTTATTACGGCACGTTTTTTTATCATACTGAATTGAAATGGTGAAGCAATATTGTTGAAACGAGTTAGAGGTTTTCTTTAACGTTGAATAGTTACTTACTTCGAGTACATTGGTGTTTTCGACGTATGAAAGAATGATCGGAAAAAGCTTGCACAATTTTTTTTTTCTATTTAAGGTATATATTTTTTTCTCTTTACACATAGTTAAAACATAACTAAATATATATATGCATAGACCCAACATAAACAATATACTTATACTAAATATTTTATAATAATTAAGAAAACACACATTATTTCCCATCGTTCAGCTAATGTTTGTAAAAATTTACTCCGATACTACCATAAGTTTTGTGTCCAATTTAGGGTAACATGCCCAGTGTCCGGCCTCTTAAGACGTTAGGTAACTTATTTCACTTTTAACTAAGTTGTTTAGAGGCATAAGTGAATAAGTATATTTTTATAAAGTCATAAATATAATTTATAACATATTTAATACTGATTCAAAATACATAGACAGTCAGTTTTTATATAGAAAATAGTTTTTGGAAAAGTATGTTTTCTCCAGTCTCCGGCTCTTTCACTAAGGCAGCTCAGTCACTAAGCCTTTTTTAGGCCGGTGAACTAGACAATACTACTAGTAGTCCGACCACCATATTCTCATACAAAGTCTTTTACGTATAATATTTATACAGCCTATTTTTGCGGCCGATGACTGGACGTAAGGTTAGCTAAATATTAAGAACGACATTACTAATAAATTTATATATCACAGCAAGCTAGTGACCGGCCGGGTAGGACGGACACTGGAAGTAGCCTTTTTTCCTCCAGTGCACCGGCCCCCGATTTTTTTATATTACTGTACAAAATAACGCATACTTTACACCTAAATTGAGTAAATAGACGTATGTATATGGTATATAACATAAACCTCTTTTGATATAATGATTAAAAGAGCATGAACTAACCATTTGAAAACACCAGTCCACTAATTTATTTTATTAATCTTGTCTTTTCGACATGCTTGCACTCACCTCGCCGTTTAAATGAAAATTAAAACTACGCTGATTACTTACGGAAGATGCCGCTACGTCTAAATTATAGATACAACATCAAAGTATTTAAGAAATTTGGTTTTAGAGTCAAAAACGTTTGAATATTCTTAATTAATTTAAAAATGTGTCGTGAGGACGGACATTGGTGGAGGCCGGTAAACTGGACAGTTTACCCTATGCGGTTTATTTTTGAACCATAGAATCCATAGATATTCGTATTGGGCAGGTGTCACATAAATTTTAAGTGGCTTTGTTGACTTCGATTTTCAATAGGCATCAAAAGAAATTACATATTGCTACAAGATTATAATAAAACTATTAAATTGCCGCAGCCGCAGACAGCATCCAAGTCCATTCTAAGCTGAACCAGGCCTGGCACACTCCGCACTTACTCCGCACTAGGCGTATCCATCCGGACGGGATTATTCTGCGGTGCGTGCCGCGTTAGAAGAGAACAGAGCTATGAGTGTTTGTGGGATAGAAAGAGAGACGCCTTGTAGGCGAATATAAAAATTAGGTAATCCGTGCATTGCGAGCTAAAGTGCACTTTATTGCTTAGCAGCTAGAGTCGCTTATTTATTGGAATGATTTCGCAGAGTTATTCTTCTGGCCCTTTTTATTCTGTGGCTAAACTTAACCACTTTTGTCGAACGTTTCAAAAGGTGTGATACGGTCTAACATTTTTTTACCTGCGTAGATGTGTTGTGTGCCCTCCATATTTACTAAATGATTTCAGGGTAGGTAATTGCCAGAGTCACTACCAGTCTTGCACTTCCGAGCGTCCGGTGAATACATCGCCGCTAATCGTGTTTTTTAGGAATAATCTGTGGACAATATGCCTTCCTTGTGTCTTTAGACTCTGCACCAATTATACAAGCACTGTGAGAGATAAGAAAACTGTTTCATTTCGCGCGTAATTATATTGCTTTTATTGATGAAATAGAAAATATCGTTATTTTGTTTTATCTTAGGAACTAATTCCAATGAAATGGATGAGCGAGATATGTGTATCGTTTGGTGTGAGAGAGTGAAAGAGATCGCAGTGTAATGGTGATCGGGAAGTCTCGTGGCGGTTCGGTGGTTACACGAATTGCTTATATATCTCTTTCTTACAACAGATATAACGCATAATATTTGAACGTTCTTTCCTTGTCATTACAAACTGCATATACATGAGCGTAGGTATGTAGATAGGTAAATTCTAGTAAGCTCTTAAAGCAGTGGAGTTCGGATATAACTACTTGAGTATTTCAACTCTCTGGATACGGTAAGGTACCGAAAGTGATAAAAATGCACCTTTATTCCGACATCACTTAGCGAGGGATAAGAAAAGGAATAATTAAGTAGAAATTTAATTATTATTCAACAACGAACAATGAATACAAACTATCTGTTTAAAGAATTTACATATACCTACGTGTATTATACATAGGTATTCTTGTGCGGCAATAAGTGTTAAAAGTAAGCATAAATTAAAAGATAATGAACTGAAATGGACGTATGAAAGTTAACGAATCAATAATACAATACTTGATTTGGTTATTTATAATTTGGAAAAGGCTTACTGTCGTCGCATATGACGTTGAAAGTACGCATAAGATGACACGTCATGTACAGACGTAAGAAGGCATACAATATTGAAGCAATTATATTGTATTTGTATTCATTGAATATTTACTATTTGGATTTATGTTTATTCAATTTAAACAGGCTAATTGCGAGTCGGATACCGTAAGTATTTAAAAGATATTGTTTTATTTAAATTTAGGATGATTTCGTTAGGGCGATTCCGACTCGCGATTGGTCAGTTTTGACATAAATAATGATATTATTTATCTATGCTTTTGTGTTGCGTTTGGAAGAAAAACATTTTTTTTCTCACTGGTGTGTAAATAATGGTGTATAAAATCAGGCAGTTAGTTTTTTATTTTTTTTGTATGTACCTAGTGTCACATAATTAGACTCTCTTGATAAACCATGAAGGGAATCTATAATATATATTACACTAAAATCGGTTAAGCCGTTGAAAAGAAGGAATGGTGAAATAAAGAAACTCACAAATATACATACATTCATGAAACCTGAAAACGTAACACTCCTTTTCCTGGGCAGTCATGTTAAAAAGTTACTTGCATGAAAGTTAAGTTCGATATGAGTACGCAATTTTGTTTAGTTGAATGACATGTAATTTCCAGTTATTTTTATTTAAAAATCTGACTACAGAACCGATTTTGATTAAAATTTTATGGGACTAATGTGAATGACAATCCTTTCAAAGCCACGATAGCCCAGTGGTAATAGCTATGGACTGTGTCGCAGGTTCGATACCCAACCCTGGCTGAGCTTCACCGCATTTTGGAAGGGTAATTCGCGAATGTTCGCCTGTCTAGCTACCATCCTCAAGTAGAAAATCTTTTCCCAAGTATCTAGCAGTGTGTTCAGCAGTGTTGGGAGCTAGTAAATTTCAGGCAGATGACACTTAACAACTGTATGTCTTATATAGGTCTTAGGGTGATGGGCGCAGTGCAGTTCGTCACGAACGCACTGCATCTGTTATAGACAGGTAGACCTCATGTGTGTTCCGTCACAATTACGTTGGAAAAGCTTTGGTAAAAGAGACTGAAATTATTTGATACAGCGTATTATGTTCAACAGTGGACATCTCCTAAATGACATGTTGTAATATCATAATATTAGATCACAATTTCACTAGTGGGTTCGACTGTAAGTATTTACAAACCTATATTATGTACGTTACTGTACTCCATTAGCCGGATAGTCCACTTCTGAACAGGTTGAGGGAGATTAATTAATCACTTGGTTTTCCGTAACCACCTCCCTTGGCAGACATATTGGGGATCGCAGTGTCAGGTAGCAGTTCCTGAAAAGGTGTTGCTGTACCCCTTTCAGCTTATTACTCTCAGTTATCTATTACGGCGCCCACGGGAAGGTGACATTATAGCCCGTGGTACGGTGGAGGTATGGAGGAGAAGAAATAAGGTTCTTCAATGGCCGCATAAAAGAGTCGATGCAGAATTGATAATCGCCCCCACTGGGTGGCCGACGCATCTTGAGAGTCGCAGAGGACCTAATATGGATGCAATTTGCTAATAGCGGTTCATTGCAGCCTTTAATAGGGGAGGCTTATATTCAATAGTCTCATGGACGAAGGCAGTGCTTTTCTTATAAGCCAAATTGTATGAAATTCAGTTTAACCCAAGATTTTAGTTTGCGGCAAACTACTAGTAGCAGTTAAATTCTTTGTAACACTACAGCCACTACTATGAAAGACACACAGTTCAAATTCTCCAGCCCACCAGTTACCAGCGTGCCCAATATGCTGGCAACATTGCCTCGTTGGATCGCAAAGCTTATTCGTTGACCCAAATAGGTAGGTGCCAGAATTTTGATCACCCGTCGCGTCATCCAAGCTCTCTGATATACAATTTTGGATAATACGATAAGCTGCCGGTCCCCACGGATCCAACGTCTCTACACCAAACGGCTCAATTAAGTTTCCCCTGCTTCTGAGCGCAGTATACTTGCGCCGCTCGAGTTGCTCCGCCGGAACAACCGCGGCGCCAGACCTCACATTGGTTGCAAAAGTGTCCAACGCATTTATAATTATCAATATCAACGTCCAAAAGTTATTTCTGCTTCTACCTACAGTTAATAAATGTACTCTTGCCAAAGAGAGACAAAGGAAAGAAAAATATTTTAGGGAATAGAAAATCACCTGATAAATTTTTACACAGAAATATTATTTCATGGTAATACCCACAGCGACAAATTTCCTAATAAATTTTGACGCAAAATACTTGTAATATTATCGGGTAGGGCGTCACAGGGGGCGTCCGCCGATCATGTTACCGTACAACAATATACTATTCTTCGAAAGGCTTATCATAAATAGATACCTAGGTAGGGCTAACACATCCCACTATACCGTTGTATTTTGTTGGACCATATGATTCAGAAACAATACGCAGTGCGTTGATCTTTCAATCATCTGTTTATGACGAACCTTTTACAACTAATGAGTTAATTCACTGGATGTAAGTTTATCCTACTAATATTATAAATGCGAAAGTTTGTGAGTGTGTATGGATGTATGGATGTTTGTTACTCTTTCACGCAAAAACCACTGAATGGATTTTAATTAAACTTTACAGTAATATAGCTTAGACATCAGAATAACACATAGACTATAATTTGTAAAGATATTGTGTGAATTGTCGAAAATATAACGATAAGTGTCAAGTAATTAAGTAAAAAATCAGCCATATGCGAGACATTCTGGCGTGCGCTGCAAAAACCTTAAGTGTTACACTCACATAATGCATAACGGAAATGTTTATCTCAATTTTTCCTACAAAAAAAGTCAGCGACAGCATATCTATATTTTATGTGTAAGCCATTATCGCCAATACAGTGAACCATATATACTATAAAAAATATAATTAATTTTTTATGCATATTCGGTAGTAACAAAATGATCCTTTTCAAACTAATATTATTAAGGCAAACGTTTGTGAGTGTGTTTGGGTTTGGGTTTCTTATGGTCTTAATAATTGTACACATGAATAACTGCTGTATAGCTTAAAGTTTTCTAATGACATATAATGGGTAGAATGAAGAAATTTAAATTGTTCCTTGAGGTAGCGCGGAGATAAAGGATTGAACAGAATACTGTAAAGGAGAGATAATATATTAGCATTCCGGCGACGACGAATAGGGAGCCACTTGAGCTTATTACGAAAATCGGAGCACGATCCTATTTGCGTAAGACATTAATATAAATCTTATTCCTACAAAAAATAATGGTAATGAGGTAGATAAGGCGCTGGATTAACACATATTATACATTTTATCATCATCATCCATCAACCCGCGGGTGTAACCGCGGGGCGCAGCTAGTATACTATAATTACATCATCTTAGTATGTAAGAAAGTGGCGATACATATCTACATGTCCTTATGAATCGAAAATAAGTTCAGGTTTTGCCATTGAACATTGAACTTATAAAAAAAGGGAGTAACGGCACCCGCACCTCGAACATGACAATATAATATCAGGTGCCGCCGTCTCCTGACTGAATCTCAGACAAGCATTCAGTGTCTACTGAATGCTTGTCTTTCTGTCTTTGTCATTCATTTAAACGTATCACCGTATACCCTATATTAAATATGTACCTAAAATAAAAAAAAAAATCAATATATATATAAAATAATAATAGATAAAAAAAAAAGTTTCTAAAAAAGTTCTACAATAAGAACACTACAATAAGAACAATATCGTATTTCTTCTTCTTCTTCTTTAGATGGCTTTTTAAACACTGCTTGGCGTTTTTCTGCCAGTGTCAGAGTGAAAAAGGATCGTATTAACAGTTCGACCAACTTATGTGTGGATTCTAAGAGGGCGCTGTCGGTTGAGAAACTCCAAATTCTTTTTCTAAATTTCGTAAGCATTTCGTAGGTCCTTTTTCTGCCACTTCACAGATAACTTGGTTGAACTTGTATAAATTAATGTCAACTTAAAGTTGCAAAAGATCTTATGATGCAGTTTTGACGTTTAATTTATAGAACATCTATCCAAAACTGTATCTTTGACTTGAAAACAAATGTACTCATTCTCTTTTACTGTGTAAAAAGCAACTATTCTTGATCAACTGCATCGGTTCTTAGGGATCTGTGGTGTTCATTCTAGGTTGTCAACGCGTGCGGTGCGCTATAATTGTCAATGTCAGAATAATTACTGCGCTACTGCTGTGATTCCCAAGGTAAGTACTAATAACTAATGATTTTGACTCAAATCTTACAAAAAAGGGCATATTTAGGTTATCACGGTACGATATACCAAGAGAAACAACCACAATGACTCAATTAGGTGCATGGATAGTGGTAGGAGTTATTGTTACCGCAATGTTTGCGACCGCCATTTGGCTATTGATGTGAGTATGCTCATCTGCACCTATCAGAGAGTTCCAAACTACTAAAGCTTGGAGCTATGAGATGCGAATGAACTGAAACGTATATAACTCGTATTTCAAGTGGTTTTGAAGCGCTCGTAGCGAAGTTTGCTAAGCTGTTCTTAACCGATCAGCTGACTAATAAATTAAATTAATACAGCAACGTCCGCCGCGGACTTGGACGGGTGACCGCGAGTGATATTACCACTGAGCGCTTCCGTACTTCGGAGGGCACTTTAAGCCGTTGGTCCTAGTTGTTGTCTTAGGATGGCAGTCGTTATAGCATGGTGGTAGGAAATTTTGAGAATGCCCTTCAAGTAGAAAATCTGTATCCAAGGACCTAACGGTTTGATCCGGCAGCTGTCATTGAGAGACTAATTCTAGGTTAGCCTGAAAAACATCTTCGACCAAATCTTCACTTACCATCAGGTGAGATAGTGGTCAAAGGCTAACCTATTAGGCATAAAAAAGAATAAGAGGAGTCAAGACATAGGCGCTGAAGTTATTTATCATGAAATAAAAGAACAGGATATTACAATCTACTGAGCAGACCTGTCTTCTGAACTTGTATAATGGGCAAAGGTAACTTCTAAGGCTAAGGTAGGTAACTTCCTCGTTTCATCAGTTTATAGCAAAAAACTTATTCCACAGATACTCAAAAACAGAAGTAAGAACCCAGGGTCCTACGGGACCACCGCCATTGCTTGGAACTCCATTGTTTCGATCTCCATTTCTACCTGACTTTCACTGACTGATGTTAAGGCGGCCAAGTCGACTTGCACAGCGAGAGATCCGTACCGGCTTGGTTTTTAAACCTCTTCAAGCTTTCAATGCAGAGTAAAGTGGATTCTGGACTAACTGTTTACAAATTTATTTAGAAAATTTTACGTAGGTAAACCTTTGCAGCTGGAAATACAGTGGGACGGTGAATACTTTTGCAGCTGCAATACATTTGAACTGCAAAAATGAATTTAAATTAAGTGGTCTGATTATGTGGTATTTTGGTTTTGAATATGATTATACAGGGTTATTGAAAAAAATGCTAACAACCTCTTAGAGTTGACGTCTGTTAATACTGATAAACATGTTTCAGCAAATTTTTTTTATTTATTTATAACGAAACAAACACTAGAAAAACTTAATATTTTATTAGGTTTTAAGTAATCGCAGAAGTAATGCTGCATGTCTTGTGAAACGGATGTGGTCCACAAGAGATTGTTAGTATTTTTCCAATTAACCTGTATATACTTAGTGCCTATTCGGGTTACAATTTACACTAAAATATGTCTTATATCTGACAGCTGTCTATTTAACAGATGACACTGTTTACGTAAAATGGCAAGATGTCAGATGAATGTCTTATTGCAAAGTAACAAGAAATAGGTCTTAGATGAGGTAGTTGTAAAAGTGACAGTTCATATTTTAGTTTTGAGTGACCAACTAGGTAACAATATTAAATTTAATATGTTACCCGAGGTTCTAACTATATTTACCAAAAACTTACTTTTATTCAGTTGGGGATCTTTAGCGCGAATCCAACTCGCACTTGGCTGGTTTTTATTATTTTTTGATTTACTGTAAGCTTTGTATTAACTAAGTATCATTACACTAATATTGACGCTTGTATGTATAGTTGTATCTACGAAAAATCATCGAAATAAAACGTTTTTGGTCCTCCTGTTTTACTTTTTTTAGAACGCAAGAAGACAGAACTACGCATATTACTTACAAAAAAATATACTGTTTACCTATTACGAATCAAAAGGTCTGCCCTGTAAAAGAACGGACGAGCTGACAGCACAGACTTAGTAATGGATTGCCGTTTTCTCGTATCATATAAAACGATGATTTATTATCAACAAATAGGTATCTTTGCGATTCGAGGATTATCAAGACTGTTTATAGCAAGTTATCAATATTCCTTTTAAAATACTTGTTTTAGAGGCACTCCAGATATTAAAAAGGAGGATGTGCAACATTCTAATTTTCTTTGGCCGGCAACTGCACGGCATTGACTAATTAATGTATTCCAACATAATTTTGGAGTTACAGTTGAATAAAAATGACATGACGAAGCACCTAAAAATATGACAGATGTCACGTGGAAAACAACTGTCACTGTCGTCTCTTATTTCTCAATAATTTGTAGCTCGAAAATAAACTTATGTAGGTACCTTTTTTTAATGTTATTGTGACGGGACAAGCTCGAGGCCCACCTGATGTTAAGCGGACTAACCTCTGCCTATAACAGATGCATTTTGGCACAATTCACGAATTGCACTGCGTCCGTCACCTTGAGACATAGTTGTTAAGTCTCGTCGCTAGCCAGGCGGGCTGTCGCAAAATGCCCTTCAACCATGCGGTGAAGCTCAAGCCCGCGGCGGGATTCTAACCATGTGCTGCGCGTCAGTCCATAGCCAATGCCGCTGAGCCATCACTGCTTCATAAAACCTAGGAACATGCCTTTGTCTATGACAGTCGGCTCATACCGTCTGCTGATTATTACTATAATTTCTATGACATAGGTTCGCCATAATAAATTAATACAATACAATACAAAACACTTTATTGTACACCAATAGAAAAATACAAATAACTAGAAAAACTTAAAACTGAAGTACAAAGGGCGGACTTATCGCTTAAAGCGATCTCTTCTAGTCAACCGTTGGATGGAGATCGTTTAAGGAGTCAGAGAGGTTGGCGAACACAATAAATTTATTACATATTATATCTACTTAAATAAATCAAATGCTTAAATTCAGTACATAAATACTAATTAGGTACTATAACAGATAGAATATTAGTAAGCTGTAGCTTATACAATACATAAACATACACAATACTACATACTATAAAACTAAATACATATACTTTTTAATACTAAATACTACATACCGTTAAACATTACGGATAGACTTAAATCAATGAGATGGTAAAGTAGATAAGTAATGGTCTTTAATTTGATTTTTAAATACAGCAATAGACTGAGCTTGTCTAATACTTACCGGAAGCTTATTCCAAAGTGGCGCAGCCTGAACACTAAAAGAGCTGCCATAGAAGTCACTTCGATGGCTTGGCAAATTCAGCGTAAGGTTTTCAGATGATCTAAGGTCACACAAGTGGGAGCAATGCAGGAATTTAAAACGTTCCTTCAAATAGAGGGGGGTAAAGGGATTAAATAAAATGTTGTAAAGAAGAGACAGAATGTGAGTATCCCGGCGAAGACGAATAGGCAGCCACTTGAGTCTTGTACGAAATTGAGATACGTGATCATATTTTCGAAGACCGAAAATAAATCTTATACAGTAATTCTGGAGACGCTCAAGCTTATTTAGCTGTTCCTCCGTAAGATCGAGATAGCAGGCATCGGCATAATCAAGAATGGGCAAAAGTAGATATAATACAATTATTTCATTTATTTACTTTAAACATTGCCAACTGCACGGCATTGACTAATGATTGTAATAATTTCTATTTAAATTTGGAGTTATGGTTGACTAAAAATGACGTAAATATGCATCTCAAAAATATGACAGATATCAAATTGAAATCAACTGTCACTGTCTCGTTTCTCAAGTGACGGAGAGAGATCTGTCAATCATTTGTAGCTTCGAAAATTATACCTATATTGCAGAAGCCATTAACAAAAAAATAATAATAACCTAAGATTACGTTTTTCTTTGACAACCGGCTCATACCTTCTGCAAATTATTGTTATTAATTCTTTGATAATTGCTTCTGTGCAGAAGCAATTATCAAAATTTTATCATCATATCCTTATCATCATAAAGCACTAATTAACCAAAGGTATCGGCTATACTACCAAGAAGAGCATTCTCCAAACAAGGAAGGTTGACTTCAGAACAGGTGGCGGCCGGCTCTAAATTCAAGCTTACTCGTCTTATCATGTGTGATGAGATAGTTGAGGCAAAATATATTACCAACCCTAAATGAATGACATAAGAGTTGGGAAAAGAATTCACCTATGAAGCTTCTGCGGCTCATTGTCACGTTTATGTCAAAGTCCATTAAATCTAGTTCCTTGTGGTTGGTTGTAGTTTAACCTAAAATATGCTTTTGAAATATCAAATACCATCGTCGTCGTCCGTCTAAAAATACGGCATATGACAGCTGCCAGATTTTGTGGCATGCTCAGACTTGTTTGCTGCATAAGTATTATTTCTAAAAAATGATACGAATTATGATTTATCGTTCCATTTTAACATTCGCTGTAAACAATATTTTTGTATGTTTTGCTTATGAAGTTATTATTACTGTGATAGTGTTAACAGTGTGATCTCCTGCACCCTGTCCTTCCGTATGCTAAGTGGTCTAACCCCATGCACATGTATTTTCTTCCACTCTGTTAACTATCATATCACCAAAAACTTCTGTATAAATATGCTTTTAAGTGTAGGTCTGTACATACCTTCCTTGGACTTTGTCTATTTGGCCTTGGTCTATTCCTATGTTCATCTCAGATAAGTCTACATTCATAGTCAAAACTCCTTTAGTCATAAGTTTTTCTTTCTCATCAAACGAGCGGGATTCGAATCTAAAACCATTCATCCCTAAAGCCGGAGCGACGACTAAAAAAGACTGACGCAACTCGATAATTGTAACATTTTAATTTTTGTTAGAGTTTAATAATAATAAATTCTAATTAAAAACTTATACTGTTTGAAATGGTCACTTAATTTTTCCTAAGTTTCACGTAAATTCGCGGTACCATAGTACTAATTTTTTTTTATAGAGAAGTAAATTAGGTACACCTTACTAAGATGTGACCAGATTTGTTTCGAATGTGTGTGTGTGTCTTACTCTTTTATGAAGAAACGGCTCAACAAATTTGACACAATTTTGGAATATAGGTAGTTTAGAATTAGGTCCTTAATTAACAAAGGATACATTTTAACATCATATATAAACATCACATTTCATCATTGTTTACGTGAAAGAACCCACGGCCGCGGGGCGCTTGTCGCAGCTAGTATTTCAATGAAATTTGGTATAGCGCCCCTTGACATCCGCGTGAACGATATCATCCATTCATAAATGAAATTCTATTGTTATCGTCATCTATGATGCACATGGAATAAAATAATTATACTAATAACATATTTTTTAAGATAGCACAAAATCAAGTGCATCGCAATTTTTCAGTTCACACTCTGAACTTAGAGCGTACACGCCATTTATGTATGAATTATTATTATTGCTCCTATCAGTACAATGGGAGTAATAAGTTTAGCCTACTGTGCTGAATGAATATACCAAAGTCATCAACACAATGGTTTATTTTAGAAACAAATACAG
This sequence comes from Plagodis dolabraria, assembly GCA_963854805.1. NCBI lineage: Eukaryota > Metazoa > Arthropoda > Insecta > Lepidoptera > Geometridae > Plagodis > Plagodis dolabraria. The sequence continues at coordinate 7,397,508 of OY978461.1, forward strand.
CTTTTGTTCTACTTTGATGGGTTTCACATAAAAGGCGTTAGTAGGAATAGATGGAACGGGCATTTTGTGTCTAGTAACCGTAGACAAAATAATTTAGATGGAGTACGTTTCAGCAACCCAATCGGCAAATTTCACCAAGAAACTAAAAAAAAATCTCATGAACTAATCCCTTTTCTGCAACATGGCATTTATATGTGATCAGTGTTTCTAAAATCCTACTAGAATCTAGGTAGGCATCATATCACTACCTTTATCTCACTCATACGGGGAGGAAATACCTTCACACAGCCACTTTTTGTGCCCACTCCATGACCTCCTTCTGCCAATACCGTGTCCATCCTGGGTGACCCCGGCCTAAAATACCTATATATAAGTTCGTCGTTCCATCTCGCGGTCTAGTGCAGGTACTTTCCGAAACATCCGCGTACGGAAAGCACCTGAACCAATGCCGAGACCGAGCGGTTCGCTTCCACCGTCCATTGCCCAGGGCCGGTGGGTGAGGACGTCTGCATGACCTCCTCTCGTGCTGGGCTCTTCTCGAGATCTCACTGGTATAAAGTAGGAGAATCTCCACTTAGGGCTCCAAGAGAGGATCACCGGCTGCATATAAGCCGCCGCTCAGGACACCGACCGGTATTCACGTATCGCTCTCATCATGACAACCCGCAGTGGACATTTTATTGCAGCAGTTACGGGCGTCCACTAAGGCAGGTGCCAGTACTCCGGATCGGAAAGACCAGTCACCTACTTGATGCCACACCAACCTTTTTTGAAGTTGCTTCCGTTGGTAGTATACGGTCAGACTAGTCTTACCACCAATCTAACTACTGGGAAACACTGACCTAATTGCTGGCTGAAACTTAGTCCATGGCTACCATAAATTAATGTCAATAACCTACGAAATAAGGTCGAAATTTAACTTTGACTCGTGCATTTATCGAACTAAATAGAAGAACAATAACTGTTACTGTAGGTCACGCGCTAATGACCTGTATGTCATTATTATTCTTATAAAGTATACCGAAGTAAGTACATACAATGACAGATTTATTCATGCTTAGCCCTATTTACTATTTCAATTAATGAGAAAGTCGTTTTGTTTGTTACTTAGGTCGTTAGGTGTTTAGGTTGGGTACTTTGCTCCTCGTAAGAGATTTTGCCTTTAGTCGTTCATACCCGATCAACTTGGACAATGTGCTCTGCGGTTACAACTTGAATTGGTGACCGCTCTAGAGACAGGTATTTTACTAACCACTTCCGTGCTTCGAAGGGCACATGAGGCCTTCACTGGCTCGCTCTAAGACAACAGTCTTAGAGCGAGTCCACAAGGATGTGGTCCTGTGATGCACGTAAAACTTTGTAAAATCTGCACTTTATAAAAAATCTCAGTACCTATAAACAATATGGGCACAGTTTTCTCGTCTGTTGCGATATTTTATAGCATCAGAAAGATATAGGAAACCTCCATAATTGTGACACGAAGTATAACACAAAGACGCGACATATATATATTTAGCAGGATAAAAGCCCCTTATGATGTGCTGTGAGAAATGTATTCTAGTGAGGGAGATACATTAGGCTCAGAATATTTCAACCCTGTTTCTTAGGTACCTATGCATTCATGCTGAATCTTAGTTCATCGTAACGTCGATAGATGTTTCTCTTTTAACACAGAATGTACTAGCTCCCTTAGACTAGCCCACTTTAGTGGGGTGTCAAAAAGCAGATCAACAACGGATGCAGGTGTAAAATTAATGTCACATCTACTTAACACCTGTGAGAGTTCACATGATACCATTAGTGTATTTTGTAATCTTTCTAAGGCATTAGACTATGTAAAACACCGCATCCTGATGCGTAAGCTTTCACATCATGGAGTTAGTGTAACAGCTCTGAATCTTATAAAATCGTTTTTTTCAGACCGGCTGCAGAAGAGTGGTATAAATGGCGTTACATCTGCCGGGTGTTTAATAAAAATGGGAGTTCCACAAGGATCAATATTAGGACCATTTCTGTTTCTAGCGTATATCAAAAATTTGCCTTTCATGGTCATAGATCTCAGCGAAATTGTTTTATTCGCAGACGTACCTCTTTGATTTTTAGCCTAGTCTGATTGCTGGGATTGTGGATGCTAGCAGATGGGACCAAACGTATCTGGCGAAACCTGGTGCTTAGACGTCTCTGCCTATCCCTTTGGGGAATAAAGACTCTACGAGGAATTTGTTTTCTTATATTTTAAATATTTTACTTTTAATCTTTTTATTTAATTTACTGGAGAATACTTTTATTCTTTTAATTTACACTTGGAGGTGTCAAGAAAATAGTTCAGATAATTTGTATTTAGTCTTGCATAACTTAAAATATTGTTATAGGTATAATAAGACTTGTAAAATGAAGGAATTAGTTTGTTCCTTCATAACAACTTTCGGTGTACAAAAAATTGTAGCTGAATAAAAAATAATATTAAAAACGTAGAGTATAGATTATTAGAGTATAGATCATCAACATAGTAAAGAAAATAAGGCTACTTATTCTCTTGGTAGTCTTCTCGGCGGCCTTGGTAACCTTGCCACATGCACCTTCCTTGAAGTTTACAGATTTGATAGCTGCAACATCGTCCGATGGAGTGTCTTGCTGAAAGTAGAACGTTTTTTTTTAACAAAACGTTCTGATTGAAGACGACCACAAGTCCAGCTTGGTCCAGCTTTGAAGCAATGATGGCCGAGCGGTTCTAGCTATGGACTGCGGTGCCGCAGGTTCAATCCCCATCGCCCGCTTGAGCTTCACTGTATGGTGGCAGTTCATTTTGCGAATGCTCGACTGGCTAGTTACCAACGTCAAGTAGAAAATCCGTCGCCATGGATCTAACAGTGTGTACGGGCAGCAGTCTTCGAAAGCCAGTAAAATTACAGGCATTTGAGACAACTGTGTGTTCTGTGAGAGGCGCAGTGCTATTTATCACTTGCGACGAAATCTGTTATATGCGGAGGTTACCGCTTAACATCAGGTGGGCCTCGTGCTTTTTCAGTCACAATTCACAATCTAGTAAAAAGAAGGTGGCAATACGTCATTAGTGTAAAATTAGATCTGGTCCTTCCGGCGGTACGGTGCCCTTGACCGGGGACCGGGAGCATTGAAACTTGTCGCCAGCGGACGAGCGTGTTGTCTGCGTGAGCGACATCTACTCGTGCGCCTGTTCTACTTAGCAACAGTTTTCTAGAAGAAACGAGTCTTAAACTGGTAATATTTTGAAAATTTTTTTTAGAATGAGTGTACTTTTTTACTATGCCTGATAGGTTAGCCTTTGACCACTATCTGACCTGATGTTAAGTGATGATGTGGTCGAAGATGTTGTTCAGATAAACCTAGAATAAATGGCTGTCAAGGACAGCTGCCGGTACACACCGTCAGGTGTTTGGCAACAGATTTTCTACTTGAGGGTGGTAGCTAGCCAGGCGGGCTTTCGCAAAATGCCCTACCACCATGCAAAAATTTTATAAAGTAGACCTGTGATCGAAAAAACTTGCGCCCTACCAGGATTCAAAGCGATATACCATTAAAGCTATTATTACTTTGAAGGCCAGCTTAGATTTTTTTTCATCCAAACGGATAGATTAGGATCAGTCATCCATACGGATTCCGCGTTTAATTTTCCTTATTTTCGATTACCCAAGTGCTTTGTTTACTAAACAAAAACTTCCAATACGCAACGAGTTGGGGAGATTCCGTACAAATTGTCTAAAAAAGTCACATTCAATGATGACATTTTTTCCGGTCTTATTTCGGTCTCACGAAGCCGATAAGGAACACGTCACGCGCCCCGCCCCGTGTTCCTCATTGCAAATGAAATGAAATTTTATTAGCTTGTGGTCCTAGGTAACAGGTTGTTGAAATATAAAAAGAAGTATCACTAGGTTCCTCTTCAAAGCATACAAGCGTGAGAGTAAGGAATTATTATCGGTACTAATATTATAAATGTGAAAGTAACTCTGTCTGTCTGTCTGTTACGCTTTCACGCCAAAACTACTGGACCGATTTGAATGAAATTTGGTATGGAAATAGTTTGAGACCCGGGAAAAAACATACGATAGTTTTCATCCAACTGCGCAAAAAGAGGTTAATGTTTTTGTGCAATAACCGACATACGCGCAGGCGGAGCCGCGTCCGGAAAGCTTGTAATACAATAAAGACACATCAATACTTGTTTAAAATAGAAAAAGTGTATACCAATTTAATGCGTATTAGGTATATGTATTGCTAACTTACCTAATATTATTATCGTTTAAAAACTCGTCTATTGTATAGTAAACCTTGGTCATTAGAAAATCAGAGAGATTCCATTCAAAAGTGTGTTGATCATTAGTATCACGTATTGAGATCGGTATTTTGTTAAAAACAATGGGTGCCAAACGAAATATGCTTGTTTTTAATAATCAGTTTATATTCTTGTGTCTAATTGGCAATCGTGAAAAAAATCTATTTTTTTCACGTCTGCTGCCAGGATTATTTTTTTCGAAGTGATATGTATTTGTCATTACAAGAACAGCAGTTTCAAAGATATAGAGGCATGGCAATAGTTTTAGCTGGATTAAATATTCTTTGCATGAATCGGTTTGATGTAGATTACACATGGATTTTATGCACCTTTTTTGCGCTCATCACACATGGCTATTTCGTGCAATGTTGCTGAGCCACGCGGAAAAATCTTTGACTCCTTAACTTTAGTTCTAACTAGCTACCCGCCCCGGCTTCGCACGGCTGATACTAAATAATGTGTTATATCTTTGAAAATATTCGTAGATAATATGTTGTACATGGTCATATTGTTTTAGTAAAAGAACAATTTATTTAAAGTGCTAAATTGGATCTGGATTAATGCTGTATTGATTAAAATCGCTTCTTAAATAACCTATTATTTCTCGTCGAATAAAAAATGGTTATTGTGGGTTATTCCTAAGAGATAGACTTTTTATATATATAGACATAGACTTTTTTGTAGCGCTTTTCAAGGATTACAATACTGTAGTAAATTATTTTGATCTATCTCGTAGGGTTCAGCCATAGAGATATTATTGCTTTCTCTTTTCTGTGGGTTCAGCTAGCGTTTGCAATGTAAGCGCAACGATGTGTTTATTTAATAAATAAACGTAGGTATATATTATTATTATTAGCAATTAATTTATCAACGGGGCAATGCTGCCAGCATGCTGGGCACGCTGCCAACTGGTAGTTAGCTGGAGCATTTGCAGTCTACAATGAATAGGTTGTGTAAATGCTTTTATTGTAGTAGCTGTAGTGTTGTATATAGTTCATAGTATTTTGTTTAATAAAGGCATACCGCCGGTATTAAAAAAAATTTCTTTTTATTATTTTTTACGACATCACATTAGAAACCTCTGAAATTATCAATGTTTCTCTATTATATTATGCATGTATTATAGATGTAAACATTTCTCTTGAACTTGATCGAATCGAAACTTGAATGTGATCGAAGGTGATTTTCAGGCTAACATAGAATTACTTGATCTTAGGGACAGTCGCCGGAACATACCGTTAGGTGCTTGGCGATAGATTTTCGACTTGAGGGTGGTAGCTAGCCAGGCGGGCATTCGCAAAAGGCCCTACCACGATGCTAATGACTGCCATCCTAAGGTAACAACCGGGACTGACGGCTTAACGTGCCCTCCGAAGCACGGAAGCGTTCAGTAGTAATGTCACTAGCGGTCACCCAACAAACTCATGACCGCGGCGCACGTTGCTTAACTTTACTGAACGAATAAGAACAGCTAAGCAAACTTCGCTACGAGCACTTCAAAATTATAGACTTATTATAACTTATTATATTATATATTTTAGTATATAACTTTAAAGACTTTGTAATTTTTACAGTATATATCTGTAACCATTTAAAGTAATGGAATGGATATGCAAGAGCGAGATCTTCTGACACAGTATTTGTATACTTATTATAGAAGATCTCAACCTACCTTAATTTTAGTTAAATCTTGGATACAGGAATAAAGAACATTTTATTTTCATACGTACATATATATCTACTGTAAAAACTGCCCATTCCTAAGGGAATAAACGGGCGAGTAAATATGTTTATAAAAGCATGTTACCTTAGGTATATCTTCTATTACATATAGGTACCTAAGTAATTAACTTTAGAGGAAAACTGTCGCCTACGGTAATAAAGGATTATTATCCCGGAAAAGCGTTTTCTTCCGTTTACGCGCTCGTTATTGTTTTGTTTACTATCCATAGTCACATTTGCGATTTACCTAAGTAATTTAAAATACCTATATTTCATTGTGAAAAAAACATTAATATCGTCCCTTCAGAAACTTGGGACCCGTTTCAGAATGTCCTAATAAAGTTTCGGGTTGCTATGCAACTCATAAAATAACTGAATGATAAAAATTACAGATAACATGCAGCGCGTTTTAAGCTTTAACCGATGTATAGGCTGAATCGATGACTGTGAAACGCAAAGATAGTGTTTTGTTTCATAAATATGTTCTGAGTAGTAAAACCGGAACTTACTCGAACATTCTGAAACAGGCCCTTAGCCTCACTGAGGGCGGCACTGGTCAAATAGGGCTAGAGGAGTTAGGTATTCATACAAACATAAGGGTCATGTGCGATGATGCGGGTGACGTCCAAGGTAATATTAGCTCAAAACAGCATAACGCAAACCTATGCGCGGCAAGCATGGTTTAAAAAGTGTACCGAGGGCTGCAATAACACCTTGACACGACCAATCGGATGCGATCACTTCTAAGTTTTAAATCAATGAATCAATCTAATGAATTTGGAAGTTTGTGCATGTTTTGTTAATAGTGAAATTGATGAGTCCGTCAAAGTGGTTACTGTATGAGAGGTGCACTTCTATACATACTTATTTATTCGGCGGTATGCCTTTATTTAACAAAATACAATGAACTATATACAACACTACAGCTACTACAATAAAAGCATTTAGACTACCTATAAGTCAGAGCAGACTAATAGGCAGTCCAAATGCTCCAGCGCACTATCAGTTGGCAGCGTGCCCAGCATGCTGGTAGCATTGCCCCGTTGAATTGCAAAGCTTATTCGCTGAGCCAAATATGTGCCAGAATTTTGTTCACGCGTCGCATCGACCAAGCGCTCAGATAAGTTTTGGAAAATACGATGAGCTCCCGGTCCCCACGGACCCAACGTTATTCATTCGTAGTTTGCTATTTACGCATCTTCGCCGCACATCTCTGGTTTTGCAGCTGAACTGTGCGATGCGAGATGTTGTGAGTTCTCTGTCTTTACTCGTGTTTGACTTATTCACGTGAATCACCCTTATTTTTAACTAGGTACTTCAAAAAGCAGGAGGTTCTCATTTCGACTGTGTTTATTTGTGTGTTATCTTATAACATAACTTTTTACAGGGTTTTTGATGATGATATAATATGATATGATATGATATTTACGATACACTTTGAATGCTGGTGCTTATCATGTGGTCCGATTTAAATTTGTGTGAGTGAGATCTGACGAGCTGTATTTGAATTATCCCTAATAATGCATGTTTTAGGTTTGAAGTCATTTTTTTTATTTTGTGTTACATTTGCTAACCTTTGATCAATCGAGATCATTATAAACCAAATAACTTAGACGACCCAGGTATCGAACCCAAGACCTTAAGATTCCAATGCAGCAGTTTACCTTTTCCTTATAGACTTAGAGCAACACGTACTTGCGCCGCCCTGTCGTTCAAATTATCTTATTTACGAGTATGAAGTGTCTTTCGGCTTAAAAATCAGGGTCGTTTCATATTTTTGTATTTGGAAGTCTGTACAAGACGAATGATGTACCCCAAATGAGTGGAATAAGGTAAGAAAGATGACGATGATAGTTGCCCACTCGAAGCTCTAACTGCGACCCTGCATAGTTACAACACATTGCCCTATTAAAGGCATTCTTGATATAACAATTGGAAGAACGCACGCTATTTCTAGCTTCTCTTCCGTAAATACCGCGGTAATGTATGCTTTACTTAGCAGTTTACATTAGTACAGAATCAACAGTAACACAACTTCCGCCAAACGGTTCAGTGTATGAGAGATATGTGAGGTTTCCGGCAGCTTGTCTTTTAGAGCCTTTTTCTAGTCTCAAAACCATCCTAGAATGTAATCATCGATAATCATAATATTATTAAACCTATCAAGTAATTTAAGTGTGAGTCAAGCCGCGCTCTAGTAAAGTTCCGAGAGTAATAAATGATTGTTTCTTTTTTGGTCAAAACTTTAGTGCAGTAGGCAACATTATGACAAAGCGACGCTTAAAGTTATTTGTTGTTTTATTATTTTTATTGTTGTTGTATTATACTAATTTACAACATTAGTTGCTGTTGCTGACGCGATTCACATCATGTTTTATCACACACTTGAAAGGAAAAACTTAAAAAAAATTGACTTTCCTATGAGATTTCAAAATAAGAAAGTAAACACTTACAAGTTGAAATATGATTTAAAAGCGGTGCAGAGAGAGTCTCTTGGCGAAAAAGTGTGCTGATATATACAAAAATTGTTTTGTACAATAACTCAGTGATTTACTGCTAAGTTTTATATTATGTATACGTTACTAATGTACCTAGTTACTTGTAGTAATTGCAAACATGTGGCGCGGTAACAAAAGCAGGGCAGCAGTTATCTTTGCGACTGTGATTATGTCATACTTGCCCTACTGCTCGATTGCGTATGCTGTGGAGTCGATTGCAAGTAAAGTAAACAGTAAGATGTATTTTCTCACGAAAGGAGATATCTTTAGTACACCGTATTTATGCTGTATTTACTGATAGATTAGGTAACGATGAAATGCTTGTGGGATAGACATTTTAAGGAGGCGATGCAGATCAATGAGGACATACAGTCCGAAAGTGATCTGAATCTTTGGTATATGTAACGAGGTTCCTAGCCAGTTCCTGTTTAGTTAATATGGATAAAACTGGCCATAGCTTTCAAAGTGAAGTATTTGCAATGTTCGATGATAAACAGTTATAGTAGGTAGGTACATGATTCTAGAGGAGTTGTAAGGCAGTCTGTATCGCTAAACAGAACGAAAACCACTGAAAAGTATGAACTTGTTGAAGTCGGTACCATAACACTGCCCTCAGACTGATGCCCCTCGATTTCCACAAGTTATTTTATATATTACAGTGCTGGAAGTTAGTTTTTTTTTTTTTTTTTAGATAAAAAAATATTATATTGGTACAATATACTCGTATATTATAGCACTTAACTACATAATATATATTATTTATCTAGGCTACTTAGGCTATGTGTGACCTTCTATTTTGTATTGCAAGTACAAAATTGTCAGTAAAAATTATATATTAATCCTAACATCCTAACATAGGTTTTAAGACATTACTAATATAAAGCATAATGTGCTGAAGTGCTCGTAGCGAAGTTTGCTTAACCATTCTGAATCGATCAGCAAAGTTAAGCAACGTCCGCCGCGGTCATGAGTTGGATGGGTGACCGCTGGTGACATTACTACTGAGCGCTTCCGTGCTTCGGAGGGCACGTTAAGCCGTCGGTCCCGGTTGATGTCTTAGGATGGCAGTCGTTACAGCATGGTGGTAGGGCACTTTGCGAATGCCCGCCTGGCTAGCTACCACCCTCAAGTTGAATATCTGTCGCCAAGCACCTAACGGTGTGTTCCGGCAGCTGTCCTTGAGAGCCAGTAATTCTAGGTTAGTCTGAACAACATCTTCGACCACATCATCACTTACCATCAGGTGAGATAGTGGTCAAAGGCTAACCTATCAAGCATTAAAAAAATAATGTATTATAATAATAACAAATACTTTTAAAAGTATCCTAAAAAATATTAAATAATATTTAAATAAAACACTCGATCGTGCGCTCGGTAAGTCAAGACCTCCTGAAGATGCTTCGTTTAGAAGCGAAACTAGTCGGGTATTCTTCCGGTTAGGCTGCGTGATGTTTGTGACGTCACGTAGATAACAGGAAAATTAGGCGGAATTGTCACTAGATATATAATTTTATGCTTTTTTAAGTGTTTTATTTAAATATTATTTAATATTTTTTAGGATACTTTTAAAAGTATTTGTTATTATTAAATATGGATTTCCGCAAAGTAACGCCTGAATCTATCCATAATGTATTATATAAATGTTTGGATAAATAAATTAAATAAAATATTTTTCTTATGTTATTAAGTGATGAGACACACGTGTCGCCGGCGTGATGTGAAGCGTCACGCCTATCCATTACAGTTGCAGTTTGACCGTCCTTGTTCTGCTTGAAATACTGCTCTCGTCTCTCTTTAACGTTCTTTTGTACCGTTTGCTACCCTTCACAATTAACACAGTAGTTTTTGGACACATTTCTTCGAGGCAGCATATCTTACACGTGATGCCCACCCAGACGAACTCTTTCTGATGAACCTGATAATATATACTATATGGTACATAGATAGTACTAGCTTTCCGGGCGCTGCTCCGCCCGCGCGTATGTCGGTTATCGCGTGAAAACATTTACCTCTTTTTGCGCAGTCGAATAAAAACTATCCTATGTTTTTTCCCGGGTCTCAAACTATCTCCATACCAAATTTCATTCAAATCGGTCCAGTAGTTTTGGCGTGAAAGCGTAACAGACAGACAGACAGACAGAGTTACTTTCGCATTTATAATATTAGTACTGATTATACTTATGAAGATGTTAGAAGTCTCGGTCATGTCATGGCAATAAATCACGTTCTACAGTTCTACACGGTATACGCCCCATAGAATTTATCCATCAGACATTCTAACAAGTCGTCCGAAATATTGACCATGAAATACCAATGCGTATTTCCTCTCTCCACAAACTAATTTGGTCATAAAACCATATTTCAGCCTAATACTAAATGCTTACATGCTCCCAAGGACCAATAAAATGGAGAACACCGTTTAACGTTTGAAGCAGTGATGGCTCAGTGGCATTGGCTATGGCCTGCCGCGCAGCAGGCCCATGGTTCGAATGCAGCCGTGGGCTTGAGCTTCACCACATGATGGAAGAGCATTTTTGTCCGCCTGGCTAGCGACCACCGATAAGTAGAAGTGTGTGTCGCCAAGCACCTAACGGTGTGTTCCGGCAGCAGCCCTTGAGAGCCAGTAATTCTAGGCGAAGCCTGTTAACACCTTCGACCACAGCTTCACTTACCATCAGGTGAGATTGTGGTCAATGGCTAACCGTATTAGCAATAAAAAAACTAACGTCAACAAAGCGCAAGATCCGTTTGTATCTAAACGCGAAAGTTTAAATGTAATACGAGTTGCGCAGGTTACTATTATTGTTATTTAAATATATAATATTTCATTTATACGGTATACCAGTTACATTAATTATATATAAAATTCAAAATGTTAAAAAGGATGCAGGTTTTGAAGCGCTCGTGGCGAAGTTTGACCGATCAGCTAAGTTAAGCAAAGTCCGCCGCGGTCAAGACTTGGATGGGTGACCGCTTGTGATATTATTACTACTGAGCGCTTTCATGCTTCGTAAGGCACGCTATGCCGTCAGTCCCGGTTGTTGTCTTACGATGGTAGTCGATATAGCATAGTGGTAGGGCATTTCGAATGCCTAGCCTACCCTCAAGTAGGAAATCTGCCGCCAAGCACCTAACGGTGTGTTTTGGCAGCAGTCCTTGAGAGCCAGGAATCCTAGGTTAGCCTAAACAATATTTTCGACCACATCATCAGTTACCGTCAGGTGAGATAGTGGTCAAAGGCTTGCCAATTTAAAAAAAAAGGAATGTATGAAATAAAAACGGGACCCTATTACTAAGCCTTAGCTGTCGAGTCTCGGTTAGAACCGTAGAAATTTTCATGGATTTTCCGAAACAACCCAATGCAGAAGTAACTCTGTTTATCTGTCAGTCTGTCTGTCTCACTTTCACGCCAAAAATACTGGACCGATTAGGATTAAATTTGGTATGGAAATACTTTGAGACCCGGGGAAGGACATAGGATAGTATTTATCCAACTGTGACAAAAGAGATTAATGTTTTTGCGCGATAACCAACATACTCGTACGCGCTAGCGGAGCCGCGACCGGAGAGCTAGTCTAAAATATATGCCTATGGCTATAAACCTCAATACTCTATTTATCCAATCAAAAGCTCACCCACACAACGCAGATAGCCACGTGAACCAACCAAAAAAACGTTTTTTATTGTAATGTCAATCTACAATCCATTTTATTTCACTTGTCGTTAATTTACACTAATTACAAACAATTGAACTGAAGAGTGCCGCCGCGTGTATAAGCACATGACTTAGTTGCGCCCGCGCCGACTCCATCGTGAGAACAGTATAAGGAAGATGTACTGCGGTGTGAAACTGGAGGCACGTGCTCTTAACGCGTTGGCTGTATAGCTATGGGTACGACTACTTATGTATAAACGCAATTTATATATGTGTCACTAAGGGTCTGTTTCAGAATATCCATCGCTTAAAGCCTGAAACGCGCTGCATGTTAACTGAATTTTTTATCATTCAATTATTTTATGTGTTGATTAGCAACCCGAAACTATATTACGACATTCTGAAACTGACCCTTAGGGCCTGTTTCAGAATGTTCAAGTAAGTTCCGGTTTTACTACCCAGAACATAATATATTTATTAAACAAAACACTATCTTTGCGTTTCACAGTCATCGATTTAGCCTATCTGTTAAAGCTTAAAACGCACTCCATGTTAACTGACATTTTTATCATTCAGTTATTTTATGTGTTGGTTAGCAACCCGAAACTTTATTACGACATTCTGAAACGGACCCTTAATGTACAGAAATTATACAAGATTGTTTTTTTTTTTGTTACCCCCTTACCCAAAATATTTTTTGAGTGATACATCCGTGGGTCATTCACGTGTAAACTATCTATTTCATGCCCCCACAATGTGTTACAGTAACACACGTATAAGCTTTATGTTTGTGATGCAGTGATACAACTATATATTAAAATGAAAATCTGTCTAATACCATCATCTTGTCAAGTACTGACTAAAATTTTCCATCAGTCAAGGTTACCAAGGGACAGTAAAGTTTCCATAAAGTTTTATGTGAGTTAGGACTAAAAATCTCGTATTTTTGTCTTGCTTTTCTAATGCATCATGAAATGAAACTACCAAGACCAGTAACTAATTTGACAGATAAATTATGTATAAGTACTAAATCATATATTATTATAATTGTTTACATTTTTCACCGCACTTTTGATTATAGAATACTGGCAACTGTTAGTAAAAAGTAAAGTAAAATTTAACCTTTCACCTCAGTATTGGAATAGATATGGAATAGAAATTTTGATATAATTCAACATGCATACGTGTTGACATGTTTAAATAAATTCAAACGAGCACATAATTTCAAGCCTTTAAACTTGTTTGTACTCGTGCCCCATCCATGTAGCATGTACGTAAGAAAATAAAAATGCACCGCATATGGATCATGCACGTTGTGATGTGATGTGAGCGTGTTTTCAAAGGTTTACCAATTGGATACTGGACTGACTAACGCAGATGTCGTGAATTGGCTCATGTCCAACAATCACAAATTTAATATCGGCACAGGAATATATTTGTTGGATGGTTGTGTGCCTCGTTGAAGGCATACAGTTTCCGGCTTTAGCATATTAGGATTGTTACTTATCACCCTGTCCAATGTCGTAAAATGCGACTAAAGAAAATGCGCCTAATTTTTTTTGTTTTTGTTTGGTAGGTTAGCCTTTGACCACTATCTCACCTGTTGTTAAGTGATGATGTGGTCGAAGATGTTGTTCAGGCTAACCTAGAATTACTGGCTCTCAAGGACAACTGCCGGAACACACCGTTAGGTGCTTGGACAGATTTTCTACTAGAGGGTGGTAGCTAGCCAGGCGGACAATCGCAAAATGCCCACCACCATGCTATAACGACTGCCGTCCGAGACAACAACCGAGACCCACGGCTTAACGTGCCCTCCAAAGCACGGAAGCGCTCAGTAGTAATATCACTAGCGGTCACCCATCGAAGTCATGACCGCGGAGGACTTTGCTTAACTTTGCTGATCAACACAGAATGGCTAAGCAAACTTCGCTACGAGCGCTTCGCTAATGAGCCGCCTGCTATACTATTCGAGTCAATCGACTGGTGAGTGGGTTCTTAGCCATATTAACACCCTAAAATGCCGTAGGAGGGTCGACGTCAGTCTTGCGGCTGGCCATAAAACCAAAGCCTAAACTTCTTCGATACATGTCCTTGCGTTGTCCTATGCGTTGTCAGCAATAACTCTTCAGGTTCTTTTCAATGGTTTTTGCTGTGCTTTGAGGGCAAAACAGCTGTTTTGCCCTAGTCGGGTAGCGTATCGTACGTGTGAGAATGGAGTAAACCGCGGTTCTCGTTATCATACTAAAAGGCAACGCGCCGCGCTTAGAAAATAGTTATACTGATTTTTTGTATGTGAAAATTAAACATGAACACATTCCGTTATCGATTCTACGCCATCCCCCGCAGTATTGTTGATGAATTAATATCCACATTATATATACTATTTTTAGGAAAACTGTAGTATTACAAATTATGAGCCGCACCCCATGATTTCACACGTAGTATTAAAACTGATGATTATCCATCCTAGGTATATGTTAATCCAAGGTTTAAAATATCCATATTCTTAATTTCATTCAAATTGGTTAACATATTTCAGAATGATGGAGTAATAACTACAAATAAATATATGAATTATTCGTAGAGTAACGATCATACTCGCTCACAAACTTTTCTGCTGATTGTCTATACTTTGATCACTATCTCACCTGATGATAAGTGATGATGTGGTGAAAGATGTTCTTCAAGCTAACCTAAATTTACTGGCTTTCAAACACAGCTGCCGGCGATAGATTTTCTACTTCAAGGTGGTAGCTATCCAGTCGGGCCTTCGAAAAATGCCTTGCTATGCTATAACGATGATGAAGCAGTGATGGCTCAGTGGCATTGGCTATGGACTGCCGCGCAGCAGGTCCATGGTTCGAATCCCGCCGCGAGCTTGAGCTTCATTGCATGGTGGAAGGGCATTTTGCGAATGCCCGCCTGGCTATCGACCACCCTCAAGTAGAAAATCTGTCACCAAGCACCTAACAGTGTGTTCCGGCAGCAATCCTTGAGAGCCAGCGAAATTACAGGCAACTATGTCGGAAGGTGTCGGGCGCAGTGCAATTCGTGACTTGTGACGAAATGCATCTGTTATAGGCAGAGGTTAGTCCGCTTAACATCAGGTGGGCCTCGAGCTTGTTTCGCCACAAGATGATAAAAAAAAAAACGATTGCAATACTAAGACCAACGGTTTAACGTGTTAAACAGTTTATTTGGCCTGGAATAAATTAATCTAGTCACTGATTAAATAACAATATTATGAAATTACAGCATTTTAATAAATAAAGTTGAATAATACATCATAAATACTTCATAATGATTAATAATATGAATTACTAATTGTGCGCGTGCGCCGGCGCATGATAGATTGTGAAATAGAGGCGCCTTACTCTTGATGACTAGTATAGAAACTATTCTAGCCGACTCGATATTGTTTCTACTTTGCACAGAAGTAATTTATCTATTCTGTGACATTATATCGTTGTTTGTTTTGTTCTTGACAACTACAGTTTCTACTACTTCGACAGTTTGTAGATTGTCATCCTGTTGGGTCTTCAACTTTGATTCGATGCAAATATATCATAAAACAATTATCATTGTTACTTACCTACAACTGGAACCGGCGCACCTAAAGACATCTGCTAGAACAACACTCCGATGAGTGCTGGGCGGGAGATTGTCAAATGTCTTTTTTAATAGTAGATGATTCCCATGTGACTGATTTAAAATATCTACAATAGTAGTTATTTTCCTATATCTACACTAATATTATAATGAGGAAAGATTTCTATATATTATGTATGTAACGAATAAACTTAAAAACTACTAAAATTGTTTGGAAAATTCTTTCACCATTAAAATCCTACATTATCCCTGATGAATATATATATATATATATATATATATATAGGCTTTAGAATATTTTCAATAAAGTTGTATTTTTTTTTAATTCATATTAAATACCTATATCCATGCCAAGCCAGTGTAGGCCGCTAGTTTCTTTTATAAACCTACATAGACAAAAGCACAAGAAAAAAAAAGACTAAGTCGAATAATATAGATTATTATGTCTACCACATAAATTATTAACATATGAATAATTGCCCTCAACACCTAACACTTGTCTGAGCACGTGCGTGGATAGACAGTCTATTCTCTGTACAGATATCCTACCCAATAGTAACTTTAAGAATAAACTTAAAACTACTGGACTGGTGGGTTTTTTTGGGTGAAATTTGGTATAGAAATAGTTTGAGGTCCGGGGAAGGACATAGGATAGTTTATATCCAACTGCGCAATAAGAGGAGCCGCGACCGGGATGCTAGTAAGTAATATATTGCCTACCACTTTTGTTAAATGTATCTATTCTTTACTAAGATTTTTTTACCTGTAGATGTGTTGTATGGCCTCCATATTTACTAGACGAATTCAGGGTAATCACCTGAGTCACTACCAGTCGTGCACTTCCGAGCGTCCGGTGAATACATCACCGCTAATCGTGTTTTTTAGGAATAATCTGTGGAAAATATGCCTTTCTTGTGTCTTTAGACTCTGCACCAATTATACAGGCACTGTGAGAGATAAGAAAAACGTTTCATTTCACGCGTAATTATTGCTTTTATTGATGAAATAGAAAATATCGTCATATTGTTTTATCTTAGGAACTAATCTCAATGAAATGGATGAGCGAGATATGTGTATCGTTTGGTGTGAGAGAGTGAAAGAGATCGCAGCATAATGGTGATCGGAACGTCTCGTGGCGGTTCGGTGGTAACACGAATTGCTCATTTATCTCTTTCTAACAAAAGATATGACGCATAATATTTGAACGTTCTTTCCTTGTCATTACAAACTGCATATACATGTGCGTAGGTATGTATATAGGTAAATTCTAGTAAGCTTTTAGAGCAGTGGTGTTCGGATATGACTAATCTATATATTTCAAATCACTGATTCTTTACTAGAATTTAGATTTCAAATGAAGCCGGTGGAGTTTTTCCACCTAATCTTCAGCTTGGTTAGCACCGTCCGCGTCGGTGACAGTGTCCACAAAACAATAGAATAATAGCTTCACGTATGCAGCCGAAGCCCAGAAAGGCACGGCGCAAAAGTAGATATCAGAACAAACCTTTGGTTGCCTGGAGACAGATTTCCTGCTATAGGGTGGTGGCTGGCCAGATGAGCATATGCTGAATGCCATATGCGTGGTAGCCCATAATATTTCAATTATGTAATAAGTTTATTTCTTAAACTTGATAGGCTAGCTCACAACTGTTAATAAGTGATCGACGATGGTAAATGGGCTAAGTCCATACTTCTGGCTCTAAAGGACTGCTGCCGGAACACACAGTTAGGTGCTTAGCCAAAGATTATCCACTAGGAAGTGATAGCTCGCCGGCTTCATGCTAAACCGATCCCAGCAAATGTCCATACACATCCACTATGCTGTCTGCTCATCAAAAGTGTAGGTGGAGGAGCCCACTCCATCACTTCTTTTGATTGCTATCTTCTTGCAAGACCCCATAAAAATAGTGTTTAGTGATACCCCGGGTGCACCTACCCATCATACCTTTGGTCCTCTCGAATTAAACGTACCCTTAAAGGACCAGCAGTTCACGTATACGTTAAGGTGACCAGGCCAATTACCCCAAAACCAATCACCGCAGGTTCAACAAACAAACCCGCTAACTTTTCCATTCCAATATTATAAATGATTTATTAGACTTCGATTGTAAAGTAATAAAATGCAAGTAGAAGACATCGCGGCCTCGCATATTTATTGGAGTTAATAAGCACTAATTATTGCATTCGAGGCACGTTTCTACTGTTTAGTTGGTCTTTGTATTGTTATGTTAGTGTCATTGACAGTTCATTTTGATTTAGTCAATGTTAAAGATGGGGCCATGTATTGTACAGTACCTATGAATCAGGAATTTTTCTCGACTTTCAGAACAATACTTTTGCCCCAAATACCGGAAATCTACTTATTTCAAAGTTATATACCTGAAAAAAAAAAGGGAATTTATTTGCTTTATGTATTTAAGTGGAAATTGGTTACTATGTAGATAATATTAGAATATATTACCTAATGTTTCTGTCGATATTCGTCATCGGTTTAGGCCAGCGCTCTCATACTGTGGACGACAATGTGGATGTCGTGCCAATGGAATTTGAATGCTATTCCAGAGACTGTTCATCTTGCGTAACCACTTTTATGGTCGATAAAACGTGGCATATGATGTCACAACAGTAGAATCCATAAAACAAGACCTCCTTCCGCACGTATATCTTCCAATTATTATATCACATAATTCAAATTTTAACAAGAAACCGTCTTCGTACATATAATAAGCATTTATATGTAGGGATAACTGAAATACTACTCGTCACTCTAATTTAAATGGGACTATGACAAGCCCCAGACTTCCATTGAAAAAAAAAACATGAAAATCGGTATACTCCCTGTGAACAGTTTTTTTCACTCAATTTAGTGACCCTACTAGCTACTTACGGAATCGATTGTCATTCACTGTCAACGACTATATCATCAAGATAGGAAAATATTTTTCAGTTATTGGAGTGTAACTCAAAAACAGCTAAACAGATTCTGATGAAATTTCAATGGGACCAAACGACCAGCATCAGCTTTCAAATATAAAAAAATATCAAAATCGGTACACCCGCAGTCAAAAGTTCTGAGGTAACAAACATAAAAAAAATACAGTGGAATGAGAACCTCCTCATTTTATAAAATCGCTAAAAAGTGGTTGCACGGTGACACTAATATAGACTGTTTAGTTCAAGGTTTTCACTTTTGATGTTATTTGTCTCAATCACGGATATGATAAGATATGGTATAGGAGCAATGATGGCCGAGCGGTATTATCTATGAACTGCCGTGCCACATGTCCATGGTTCGATTCTCACCGCCGTCTTGAGTTTCAGCACATGATAAAAGGGCATGTTGCGAATGCTCACCTGGCTAGCTACCACCCTCAAGTAGAAAATATGTTACTATGCACCTAATGCATGTTAAAGACGTTAAAAGAATAGCCCCGAGTTTCTTGCCCGTTCTTCTCTCAGTGACTATATTTTTTTTTGCTGAATGTGGCAGGACAATATAGAATACTTCAATTTTAAATTTGTAATGTTGTCTTAGGTTTTCGATTATTACACATAGTAATTAAACAACTTTAAATGGTTTAAATCGCGTATATTTATCATTGTTTTTGTCCTAATGTTTCTAACACTGTAGTGATCGTGGTGACGCGGTGACTGAATTTGTAATTGACCTTTATAAGAGCCTCGTGACAGCAGTCCTTGAGAGCCTGTAAGTAATTATGAAATTTCAGGCACATTAGACGTCTCAGGGTGATAATCTTAATTATTATAATGGCGATAAACCAAAATATATACCTAAGTTCCTAACAACATTTTGAGATGTCCTTTTAATATTTAAAAAAAAAAGTTTTTTGTGTGTTTCTTTATGTGTTTTTGACGGAATAAATACGAGGACCACCTGATGTTAAAAGTCCCTTGTGCCTGTAATGCATTATTTCATATATTTTATTACTTTGCTTTTTTTTGATTCAAAACTCTATTCAAAGGGAGCACAGCGCAGTCTAGTGTTGCAGCAGCGGCGCGGCGGCGGACGCTCTTGGCTCGAAGTAGGTATTAAAACACTTTTTTTATTCAAAACAAAAAAAAAATCTCAAAATGGTTGTTAGGACTAGCAGAAGTCAACCATAAGAGGTTGTTAGCATTCTACCAATAACCCTGTATAACTAGCGCCCCGCCCCAGCTTCGCACGGGTAATTACGACTATAAATTGAGATTTTAACTATTCTATCTTTCAATTTGGATTAAATTCCACACGGTGTGCAAATCAAATTTAAAATCAGTTTAGTAGTCCATCGCGGATAAACAACGTGACATGTAATTTTTATTTATATACGTATATAGGCTGGAATAATACTCCTCCAATAACATATGACGATTCCGTAAAAGAAGCAAATAATCTTGAAATCTTTATGATCAGTTTTTATCTTGTCAGTTAGAGTTTGGAGCAAATGAGTCGTAAAATGTCTGCTTCAATCTATTCAATTGCACGGCCGCGACACGGTAGCCCGAAACAAGCAAATAAATCGTGCAATTTCAATATAGTAGCGCTAGCATATGCTATGCTCGTCATTTTTAACCAACTTCAAAAAATCGGCCAAGTGCGAGGCGGACTCGCGCACGAAGGGTTCCGTACCATTAGCTATACAACATTAGACTTCATATTTTAACCTTTTTTGTTTAAACGTGCGCGAGTCCGACTCGAATTTGGCCAACTTTTTGTATTTATTATTATAGCGGCAACGGAAATAAATCATCTGTGAAAATTTCAACTGCCTAGCTATCACCGTTCTTGAGAGACAGCCTGGTGACAGATGGACAGACGGACAGCGAGGTCTCAGTAAGAGGGTCCCGTTTTTACCCTTTGGGTACGGAACCCTAAAAAAGGAGGAGGTTCGCAATTCGCTCCCATGCAAAACTAGGTCTTTCCGTCCTACGCCCTTGGTTTGACATTTTTCAAAGACCCCTTCGTCTAAACTAGAAGAAGACACTAAATCACTGTATTTTTAACCAACTTCCTAAAAAGGAGGAGTTTCTCAATTCGTCTGTTTTTTACGTCTTATCTATGGAACACAGCAAATCAAAGGGTTGGCGTCATTCTTGATCCAGATCACACGTGATTTCTGCTCCAAATATGAAGATTACGACGTTATTGCATGCATAAAGCCTTTTGCAACTTCGGAGGAAGTCTTAAAAGACTGCCATAGGCTAAATTTAAATGTAAAACGTGGCCAGTTAATTCTATGTGTTGGAGAAAACGATAAAAATCCAAGTAAATTGTTATACGAATTATCAGGAGCATTTAAACGTTTGGAAGTTTGCAATATTATTGTGATTAATGTAAATGATAATACGAGTAGATATCTCGATGAAAAAAAATTAAATAACTTGATAAACATTTTATGTAAATATGCTCCTAAATGTGACTTAATTAATGTTCCAAAGATGTCTAATTTGCGCTATTTAACAGAACTTTGTGAAAAAATTAGTTCAATCGTTGATTGCAGATTTTACGATAACAATTATTTGAATCATGATAAAATAAAAAGCCATCTCAAATGCAATGAACACAATGTTAGAAATGTAACAAAGACATTAAAGTCAAAACAATAAGTTCAACCCACCTTTACCATTTATTTCAAGAAAACACTGCCTCAGAATACTTAAAAAGTTTGTACCCAAACAAAAATAACAAAAAAAAGCACTTGCGATTTAAAAGATTTCAAACTGTTTAAAAATAAAGTGTAGACTTACTGTTTCACGAAGTATATAATATTTCCACGAAAAGAGTGGTAATCATTTAATTATTATTAAATTTATTTAATATTCTAGATATTTAACAATATTAACGTCACAGTGTGCGGTTACTGTGTCACAATAATAGTAATAATGATCAAACATTTAAAAAAAAAAAACTAATAAAAAATTAATTAATTTAATAACTTTAAATATTATAAATAAAACCGGCAAAAAACACTCACGTTGGGGATCGAATACGTCGACCCGGGTTTCGAGCATATCAGATACTCATCATTCATCAGTGCCCGTCGGGAGCTCGCAGACGCAGCTGTGCACTCGCCCTGATGATGAGTATCCGAATATATGCTCGAAACCCGGGTCGACGTATTCGATCCCCAACGTGAGTGTTTTTTGCCGGTTTTATTTATAATATTTAAATATGTGTGAAACTCACGAGAATTTCATTTCCAAAAAATAATTAATAACTTGTTTAGAGCAAAAATAAATAATTTAATAAATATAATGTTTATAAATATTTAGTGACAGATGGACGGACGGACAGCGAAGTCTCAGTCTTTAACTGAGACTTCGCCGTCTAATTCGCTGTATACTGAGGTCCAGTTTTTACCCTTTGGGTACGGAACCCTAAAAATCAAAGAAACACAAGGAAAACAATAACAATGTTATGACCTTTCCGATTTTCCCGCCAATATTCACACCTATATCATAATCAATTAATTATCTCTATAAATCTGGCATGAATAAGTTTTAATTAGGTACCGCATTTGTTTTTAAACAAATAGTATTTTATTTCAATTGCTCGAACAGATAAAAACACTAAAAGTACTATAAAACGTAAAAGTGACTCAGTAACATGAGTGCGGGTTTCCAACTAGTGATAAAATACTTCATCGATGATTTTCAACATTGTTTTCAATAGTAGTGATATGTAGGTATTTCCACATCCGTAATATGTCACATTTTTATTGTTCTTGGACTCGTATGTTTGAATCTACTTCTCTACTTGGAGTGCCATTTTGTCAATGAAGATCTCCAGATATAGGTATCTCCTGATCAGAAGATCAGGAAAATTTGAACCTTTGACACAGCATATCTGAATAGAAAACTGGTGCATTGGTTATACCAGTGGCGTAGGACATACAACTGGATGTTCTTCTCCTACCAATACTGCGTTTGCGTTGTATCTTGCCTTGAATTATTTTCTGTAACAATTAGAACGTAGGATTTCTTATAATGTGTCTAGGGTATTCCAACTTTCTAACTTTTACTATCTGTAGTATTTCTACTTTATTACGCATCCTTTCCAGCTACTTCGTTTCTTATTTTGTGTCTCCTTGATATCCTTAACATTCTTCTGTACACCCATATCTCAAGCGCTTCAACTGTCCTGCACATACCATCTGTGAGTGTCTTACATGTACCTTCAATAACTGATAATTATTCTATACTTACACATAGATATATCGTCTATGTATGAAGTGAAGTATAGGTATAAATGTAGTTGGGACGATGACGGCGATGTTGCGTTGGTGAAAACCAGTGTAGTAAAATCATGTAATATCCACCTAATTTATTAAATTTTTCAATCGTTTCGACTCTTTTTATCCAAATTAATCTACTAGGTATCAAGACTAATAAGGTTTTAGGAAACAAATCAATCAATAGATACAAGTAAGAAATTCCGCCGAGCATCAAACATTATTAGGCCAGAGCGGGCTTAGTTAACATTAATATTCTTAAATATTTTACATAAAATTAAGATATTGACTAATAATGTAATGAAAACTAATATATAATACATTTGAAAAGGCCTTATTCCCAACTAAATGTCATGATTCGGTCATTAAATAAACATTTAACATTTATTTAATAATTGCCAATTGTTAACTGATGAAAAAGAGGATCTACAAAATAATCGTTTTACAAAAGTTTTACTTTATTTTGATATCCAAGCGTGTAACATAACTCTTAAACCCTAAAAACTCTAGTTAAACAACTAATCTAAAGGTTCCCGTCCTTTTGAAGAGCTTTAGAATAAGTAATATATAAGGTGACTATTAATTCATCAACAATACTGCGGGGGATGGTGTAGAATCGATAACTGAATGTGATCCACTCATAATTAATTTTCACATAAACAAAAATTAATACTAACTATTGCCTAAGCTGTGGCGCGTTGACTTTGAGAATGATAGCGACGACAACACTCGCGGCCGCCGTGGACTAGACTCACACTTATACACACGTTCTAAGTATTCTAACGCATTGCGAGGGCAATGAACTCGGTAGGTATACCTACGCATTGCGAGGGCAATGAACTCGGTAGGTATACCTACCGAATTCATTGCCCTCGCAATTATGTCATTAAAATTAAAAATGCAAGTTATATATATTTATGAAATCGTTTTTAAAGCTCTTTATATTGATACCCTACACGACAGGTTTGGAAGAAAATATTATTTTTCCTCACAATATGGCATATAAAATCCGCCAGTTTATTTTATTTTTATTTTTATGAACCCAGTGTCACTTGGGTTATCAAGACGAATCTAATGATTCCTCATACATTGAAATCGGTTAAGCCGTTTAGAAGTTATGGTGGAATAAAGAAACTCACAAACATACAAATATACATGAACCTTGACAAAAATTACCTAATATATAATGGCTTTGATAAGTTAGTTATTTAGAGATATAGAGATTGATATCAATTCAGATACCGTAGGTAATTCTCGATAAAACTTCTGGGATTACGGTTAGTACTATATTTATAAAAAAAAAACCCAGACCTTTCAGGTTTAGATTCAGAGATAAGATTTGCGATGTAAAAACGAATAAAAGATTAAACCTGTGCCCCATACCGAAGTAAGATAAAGAAAATTCAAGAACAAAATACAAAGTGTAACAAAATAAAAATTGTACCGACTATAAATAATACTATAAAATTATAAAATAGAAAATTAAGAAATTATAGCAACAATGATAAGAAATTTTACTGACTTGGCTTAATCAATTTGATTATTAGGGCATTGAAGATATTTTAGACGATGTATGTTAGCTTAAATTTTAATTCTAATGTTTAATTAATTGAATTTTACCTGAATTTACTCGTTTTTTATATCAACATAGCTTTTAAATAGAAATCTAAATTTTTAAATAACTTTAAATTATAACTTTAATATATCTGGGTTCAATAATTATGTTAGTTAATACATAGACTTAGGATATTTTCACTATACGCTCAATATGTATCTACTTATATAACTACTAAGTTTAGTTCAACCAACCTAATTTGTTATTTTCATTAGTATTAAAAGATAAACTCGAAAATTATACATTTTTTTTATTTATTTTTTATTGCTAATAGGTAAGCCTTTGACTACAATCTCACCTGATGGTAAGTGATGTTGTGGCCGAAGGTGTTAACAGGCTTAACCTAGAATTACTGGCTCTCAAGGACAGCTGCCGGAACACACCGTTAGGTGCTTGGCGACAGATTTTCTACTTGAGGGTGGTCGCTAGCCAGGCGGGCATTCGCAAAAATGCCCTTCCACCATGCGGTGAAGCTCAAGCCAGCGGCGGGATTCGAACCATGGACCTGCAAGCGCGGCAGTCCATAGCCAAAGCCACTGACATATCATTGCTTCAAATTTCTTATTCATTAAGTATATGTTTTAAAATACTGTTACCTACTATTTTTTGTCATATTAAATCTAAGCTCAACAAATATACATCGAAGTGGTCTTTTAAATATCTTAGACTGAGGGCGTAAGACGGATAGACCTCGTCTCGCATGCGAGTGAGCAAAACAGAACATAATACAGAATCTATAGCTATACTTATATTATAAAGTGGAAACTAAGTAATAGAAAAAGTAAACTTTACAATGTTTAAATTGGTTATAACATGTTTTTTTATAATAGGAAATTATTGTATATTGACAGTATATATAATTAAATAATAAAAAGAAACATTTGTATTTTTGTATGCAACGAATAAACTTAAAAAGTACTGAACCGATTTCAAAAATTCTTTCACTATTAGAATCCTACGTTATCTCTGATGTACATAGGCTATATAATATTTTCAAATATATGTTTTTTATGAAGATTTTGTTAAATATCAGTGCGAAGCCGGCGCGGCCCGCTATTAAATAATAACTGAAATAGAGTCAACACAAAGTTGATTCAACTTTAGGGAAAAGAAAATACTATTGAAAGAGCTGCCTTAAAAAAAACATTAACCAGTTGCCATGACAATTATGAAGAAGTCACCAACAACATTCAGTGCATGACAATCACTTTAAGCATTAACTTTTGATTAATTAATTCCTTATCAAGTCCTTATTCAATTCGTATCGTAATATCAGTAATCAGTGTACGCAAACGTTTGATAACAGGGTTTCCCCTAACATACGTTCTGATCGACTTTCAGTTTCAGTGATATTATCTATCGAGGTATTACAATCATAGACATCAGAAATGGGAGCGATATCACTTTGAAAACTATCGCGAGTTTTATCCATAAAGGCTCGGACACATATCGACGGTGCGCTGCCGAGCCGTGTAATTTGACGGCGCCAAATATACGGTGTCATTCCGCAATCGCTACGCACGCTAATCTCAGCATACGCTCGCCGTGTATATGTGCGAGATTCGCGTGCGCGACAATACTATGGCGCGGTCTTACCTCGCCGAAGTTTATTATACCTGGTAGGCTATAATAGCCTTTGAAGACCTGATGGTAAGTGATGATGTGGACGAAGATATTGTACAGGTTAATCTAGAATTACTGGCTCTCAAGGACAGCTGCCGGAACACACCGTTAGGTCCTTACGGATAGACTTTCTACTTGAGGGCATTTCTTATAATACCTGACCACCATACTATAACGAGTGCCATCTTAAGACAACAACCGGGACCAACGGCATTGAACATATAATAATACTACCCGATGGCTCAGCGTGCCCTCCGAAGCACGGAAGCGGTCAGTAGTAATGTCACCAGTGATCACTTATCCAAGTCATGACCATGGCGGACGTTGCTTAACTTAGCTGATTGATTAAGAACGGCTCAGCAAACTTCGCTAAGAGCGCTTCAAATATTTTCCAAGATCAGAGCTATGTGTAGCTAGGCGATAGAAAGAGAGACGCCTTGGAGGTGAATATAAATATAAGGTACTCCATGCTTCGCGAGCTGAAGTGCCCTTTGTAGCTTCGTAGCTAGAATCGCTTATTTATTGGAATGGCTTTGCGGAGTGATGCTTCTGATACTTTTTACTCTGTGCCACCACATAAAAAACGTCATGCAAATTCATTTTTTTTCTTATATTGTGACGGAACAAGCTCGAGGCCCATCTGATGTTAAGCGGACTAACCTCTGCCTATAACATTGCGCCCGTCACTTTGAGACATTGTTAAGTCTCATGTGCCTGTAATTTCACTGGCTGTCAAGGACTGCTGCCGGAACACATCGTTAGGTGCTTGGCGATAGATTTTCTACTTGAGGGTGATCGCTAGCCAGGCGGGCATTCGCAAAATGGCTTCAAAATGCGGTGAAGCTCAAGCCCGCGGCGGAGTTCGAACCATGGACCTGCTGCGCGGCAGTTCATAGCCAATGCCATCAGAACACAGTTTACTTTATTTACGTTCAGCTCTGCGTGTCTAGACAAACAGAGATCAATTAAAAGTTCATTCAATTTTTAACATATTAACCAAATCATAATGTTTGTATAATTACTTTATAATAGTGTATAAATAAAAAAATAGTATGTAAATCAAATCAAATATCTTTATTGGATATCGCATAACTATTGCGGTCTTAAACATAAAAAATTAAAAATAAAAAAATAAATTAAAAATTAAATTGTAGTTCCTGTGATACCCTTCAAACAAGAGTTGAAGTTAAAGTTAAATGTCGATTCAAATTGTTGCGTGCAAACAGTGTATATTGCTCTGATCTATTTTTTATTTTTATTTATGCCTGATAGGTTAGCCTTTGACCACTATCTCACCTGATGGTAAGTGATGATGTGGTCGAAGATGTTGTACAGGCTAACCTAGAATTACTGGCTCTCAAGGACAGCTGCCGGAACACACCCTTAGGTGCTTGGCGACAGATTTTCAACTTGAGGGTGGTAGCTAGCCAGGCGGGCTTCGCAAAGTGCCCTACCACCATGCTGTAACGACTGCCATCCTAAGACAACAACCGGGACCGACGGCTTAACGTGCCCTCCGAAGCACGGAAGCGCTCAGTAGTAATGTCACCAGCGGTCACCCATCCAACTCCTGACCGCGGCGGACGTTGCTTAACTTTGCTGATCGATTCAGAATGGCTAAGCAAACTTCGCTACGAGCGCTTCAACACATTCCCATTATACATTATGGTACACATTCCCGTATTAACCGAGCGTTTGCAACGTATTCAACGAAAGCAGCAGCATGGTAAGTAACTACAGATGATTTTTAAATTTGGATCATTTTCTATGTTATTAAAATTTACTGTTATTGTAACTTACTATTAAGTACTGATAAAAACAAATTGATTGTATAATAATATCGTGATGGCAATTTAACAGTAATCACCAATGTAATTTAAACGTATTTATTTCTAACATTGTTGTCTTATTATTGACCCAAACAATGAACTTATTTTCTTAATGAATAAAACTGCAGTGACCTCCCTTCGTTGTTTTTTTTTATTTAATCAATTAGATACACAGATTTGCAGAGATCAGACTCAAAGTAACACGCCAATCGAATCAGCACCTGGTAAAATAGCGTTTTACACTAATATTAAGGAAGGAAAAATGGCGGAGCTGTTAGATACAAAACTACCATTGCCCTATAGTGATGCACAAAAGCAACATAATCCATTGAAGATATACATAATCACCATTGTCCAACAAACAAGTAGAAAAATTAACCGACAACCTGTATTTTGAATACACAATTTTCGAACGTAAAGCGCGTGTAATCTCTACGAGTGCCCAACTGCGTGTGGGGGAGAGTATGCCGGCCAGCATACTTGCACCGGTCGAATATCCTCGTTTGAGATGCAGCATCTAGTATATATAGGTCAATGCCGACAACACCTAGAATTTCTTCCAAACTCTTCATAATGTTTCTAATGCAACCACGGGCGAATAGTATTTCTCTTTCACCATAGATTTCAGTAAATAAAGCATTGTCAAACATGTTCATGAGATTTCAAACTTCCTAACATAGGTGCATTTGCTTTTTAACCCCTCAAACAGAAAAATACTTAAGTACCTTACTTTTAAAGTTAGTAAGAACGTCAGGCGAGCATGTAAGTAAAAACGTTGTTTTTGATGTAAATGGTGCGGTGTCCATAAATATAGAGTGTGTGTGAGCCGTCAGACTTGTCGATGACCCAAAGTTGACCAACAGGCTAGAATCGCTGAGCGTACGTCGTGACATTGGCTCTCTTTGCCTGTTCTACTGATACTACGAGTATAATGGGGAATGTTCTGATGAGATTTTCGTCCTTATACCTCCCTCACTTTTATTACCGAACTGGCTGTTATCGTCTGAAGGGCCAGTCGCACATTATAGATACGTGGAAGTCTCGCACTACCCGATTTAATCGCCTGTGTCTGCCACATACCTGTAAGTTGTGGAATGCTCTTCCACCTGAGGTATTGTATGCCGCATAGTTCGCGGCTTATTTATATAAGGTCATAATATATAAGGACAGTTACTCTCCTGTTAAAAGCGAAGTTTTTTTCTTATTTTTAACCAAATTCCAAAAAAGGAGGCTCAATGTCTGGTCTACAATCTAAACCGTTTCAAAAGAGGCGTGAATAGAGTCATTTCTCTTAATGGTAAGCAACGCACCAGTAATGCTACGGATATTACAGTTGTTCATAGGCGGCGGTGACCACTTACCATCAGGTGAACCGTCTGCTTGTTTGTCACCAATTATATATTTAAAAAAAAGGTTCATTATTTTATGTATATATTATTCTAGGAGCTAGAGAGTTTGTGTAATAAATGAAGTTTATTAATAATAAAATAAGGAATTAATTTTCTTGTGATGACGAGATTGAGATGAAACTAGCTGCGATAAGTGAAAAAAAAATACTAACCAAGTGAAAATCGGATTCACGCAATGTGCAGCAACACAAAACGTAATGACGTAGGCGAGAACACTAGCATGCTGCTTATTGAGCGCACTCTATCCCTTAGTCTGAGGGGGCTGAGTCACCCACCAGGATGTATCCTAAATCTCTATACCCCACACACTGTTCCTGGGTGCTGCCAATCCAGTGACAAACAAGGTGGCCTTTTAAGCAAGAGGCCGTCTTGGTGGGTATCACCGCCTTGTCATATATTCTAACTCCAAGCAGCTGCGTGCAAACATTGCTGTGTTTAGGTTTCAAGGGCATTGTAGCGAATGCAATTACCGGGCAGTTGAGACTTAAAATTGAATGTCTCGGAGCGTAGAGCGCAGTGCATTGTCACACACAAAGATGACACTGTAACTGTAATTGAAAGATGTGATCCACCCATTAGGCACCGGCTTGTCAGTCTCAGCACTACTTTAATTCTAAAAGAAATTAAGCCATAAATGGCACCGACTTCAACAAGAAATTTTACACTTTTGGGTGTAGAAGTCGAATCCAATTTGTTAAAAAAAAATTCCCTCGTTTTAAACGACTATTTATATCATCAAGTTCGGTAAATATTTTTCAGTTATTGGAGCGTAAAGAGTTATATTAGCTGAGTAGGCGCCTCTAACGCTCTTATTCAGCAGAAGATTCCATTGTGAACAGTGATTCAGCTCCTATTCAGCGCTTTTGTGCTACTTGGGTCGTAATGAAATTGAAATGGGACCAAACGACAAGCACCAGCTTTCAAACAAAAAAATATTTTTCAAAATCGGTTCCTCCAATCAAAAGTTCTGAGGTAACAAACATAAAAAAAAGACGAATTGAGAACCTCCTTTTTTGGAAGTCGGTTCAAAATAAGAAAAAACGTGGCTTTTAACAGGAGAGTAACTGTCCTTATAGATAGTCCTTATATATTATCCGCGAACTATGCGGCATACAACACATGTTAAAGTAAGTAGGTAAGTTGTTCATAATGATGTAAGCATACTTCTGCAAAGTGGACAGTATAAGTCCACACTAATCAGTATCAGTACTAATATTATAAATTCGAAAGTAACTCTGTCTGTCTGTCTGTCTGTCTGTTACGCTTTCACGCCAAAACTACTGGACCGATTTGAATGAAATTTGGTATGGAGATAGTTTGAGATCCGGGAAAAAACATAGGATAGTTTTTATCCGACTGCGCAAAAAGAGGTTAATGTTTTCGCGCGATAACCGACATACGCGCGGGCGGAGCCGCGCCCGGAAAGCTAGTACTATAATAATATATTCTAGAAATTATAGTTAATCCTCTTATCTCTGATGACTAAGGAGTGAAGAGTTTTCTAATGCGGACTATCTTGAACATTACCTATCTAGGTCTCGGAAACTTTACTGAATATATGGACATGAAGATCACGCTTTATGTGTATTTGTGATCCAAATAGTAACTTTTTTTTTCAACCAGCGGTATGCCTTTATTAAACAAAATACTATGAACTATATACAACACTACAGCTACTACAATAAATGCATTGACAACCTATAAGTCATAGCAGACTCAGAAAATTTGGCCAAGTGCGATTCTGAATTATGAACTAGAAGTCCCGTACCCTTCGTGGAAACTAAAAAGGTTATAATATAGAGTTTAATATTGTGTAGATAATGGTACGGAACCCTTCGTGCGCGAGTCCGACTCGCAATTTTCCGATTATTTTTAATCAAGGATTTTATTTTCCTAATAAGCCTATGCTAATTTTTACCATTCGTTTGTCGTCCGGTAAATAATTAAATATTTTTTAAATTTTTTAAATGGCCATTGCACGGGGATTTTATATCTTAATAGCTACTTTAAACCTTATTTTGTAGCGCTCGTAGCGAAGTTTGCTAAGTTCTGAACCGATCGGCAAAGTTAAGCAACGTCCGCCTCGGTCATGACTTGGATGGGTGACCGCTGGTGACTACTGAACGCTTCCGTGCTTCGGAGGGCACGTTAAGCCGTCGGTCCCGCTTGTTGTCTTAGGATGGCAGTCGTTATAGCATGGTGGTAGGGCATTTTCCGAATGCCCGCCTGGCTAGCTACCACCTTCAAGTAGATAATCTGTCGCCAAGCACCTAACGGTGTCTACCCGCAGCTGTCCTTGAAAGCCAGTAATTCTAGGTTAGCCTGAACAACACCTTCGACCACATCATCACTTACCATCAGGTGAGATAGCGGTCAAAGGCTAACCTATCAGGAATAAAAAAAAAACCTACCCACTTTATAATTTTTATACTTATCCATAACATCAAATGCCTAACGTCCATTGTAAAACATAAATGCTTCTAACATTATATGAGTTTGCGATATTCCCACGCTCGGCAGGCGATACAAGTAAGTACTAATAAAATAGTAAGTATTGATAATTAAATTATAGTAATTAAACAACTTTAAACGGTTTAAATCGCGTATATTTGTCATTATTTTTGTCCCGACGTTTCAAACACTTTGCAGTGATCGTGGTCACGGGGTGACTAATTGGTTTTATTTGTCACATGAGTTATTAAGAAATTATTTGGTCTACCGTCAGAAATTTTTATATTAATCATAACGTTCCCTATTCACGCAGTATTCGCTCACGGTGTCCAGAGGTCTTGCAGATTTGTGTCGGCCATGAGATTTAATTAATTTAATAACAGGATCCCAAGCAGGTGGTACTTGCCAACCATCATCTCTATTGAAATTTGGGTACTTTTTGATTTCAATGGCCTCGCGTAACATTCTTGGCATAAACCGGGTCTCTCTGGCAAGGATTTGTGGGTTGTCGAACCGAATGTAGTGGTTGGGTTTGTCCTGGGCATGTTCACAAACCGCAGACTTGGTCGAGCGTCTGTTCTTCATGTCAGCAATGTGTTCTTTTACCCGGATACCAACGCTCCTCTTTGTTTGCCCAATGTATGACAGCCCACATTCACAATCAAGTTTGTAAACACCTGCATCTTGTAGGGGAATATTGCACTTAACAGGTCTTAAAAATTGGTTGATCTTCTTGTGCGGCTTGAAGTAAGTTTTTATTGAAGCTCGTCTTAAGATATTACCAATTTTGTCCGTGACACCCTTGATGTAAGGTAAGATGGCAGGTTGTCGCTCAACTGTGGAAGGCTTGGGCCGGCTTCTGTGACGCATACGTGGGAGCTTGTGATTATTGCTTCGCAGTACTTGTTTTACATACTGAAGCTCCTCCTTGAGATGGTCAGTGTCGCAGATGCCATGTGCTCTCTGTAACAAAGATTTGCCTACGGTAGCCAACTGACATGGATGGTGATGGGAGTTACCATTGAGATATTTATCTGTATGGGTGGGTTTCCTATACACTGTATGACTTAGGGAGTTGTCAGGATTCCTGATGACTAAAACATCAAGAAAAGCTAAGCATTTATTGACCTCAGGCTCCATTGTAAATTGAATTTTGTTATGTAAAGAGTTTAGATGGTTAAGAAATGCAGAAACTTTATTACTGGGGAGGATGGTAAAAGTATCATCTACGTACCGTTTATAGATCTTCGGCATAGCCACAGCTGTGGAAAGAGCTCTCTCCTCGAAGTCCTCCATGAAAATATCGGCAACAACGGGGGAGACTGGAGAGCCCATAGCTACACCATCAATCTGTATGTAGAACTTATTTTCCCAGAATAGATAGCCAGATGTTAGGCAATGTTCCAGTAATTCTGCATATTCCATGGGAAGGTCATTCTCACTAAGTCTTTTCTTGACAATTTCAATGCAATCATGTACAGGTAGGCTGGTGAATAACGACTGTACATCAAAGCTGACCATAACTTCATCATCAGTCAGTTGTAGATTTTTCATTTGACTGACAAAGTGGTAAGAATCCTTGACATGCGCACTAGTTTGACCGCGAAGTGGAGACAGTATCTTAGCAAGGTGTTGAGCTAGTTTGTATGTTGGTGAGTCAATTTGGCTTACGATTGGGCGCAAAGGAACGTCTGTCTTGTGTATTTTTGGTAATCCATACAGTTTTGGTGGTTTCACACACGAAGGTACCAGTGCCGTGACGTCTAACCCAAGAGTATCGGAGTATTTACAAATTATTTCCTTAGTTTTTGTTACCATTTTAGCTGTTGGATCGCTTTTTACTGGTTTATATGTGCTTTCGTCCGACAGAAGTTCTTTTATTTTTAGGTTATAATCCGACGTATCCATGATTACAGTGGAATTACCTTTATCTGCTCGAATAATGGTTATGTCTTGGTTCTTGCGTAGGTTGGTAAGTTCAAGATATTGTTCACGAGGTAGATTCGGTGTGGGCGCTTTACTTCGACGCAAAACAGCAGAGATATCTTGGCGTAACGCTTCCAAATCTTCCTTTTTTATACTGTTTTTGGCAAGACAATGTTCCACAGAGCAGATTATCTCTTCAAAAGGCACTGATCTTGGGGAAACCGCGTAGTTCAATCCATTTTCGAGGGCCTGAAGGGCGACCGGATTTATAGTTTGTTGCGATAGATTTATGACACTATCAGCTGTTTTTGACGGTCGCGAGGTTACGCTTCGTTCCAAATTTGGCAATTGCTTTGTTGCAAGTTTTTCATATTTTATGATTTTACGCTTTTTGAACTCGTCATATTTAGCGGCAGCGCGATTATTAGTTGTTTGCATGCATTTTTGGAAATCCGATGCTGATAGTGCTTTTTCTAACTGAATGGATTGAATCTCAATGGTTTGGTTGATTTTGTAAATATCAAAACGATGTTGGCGTATGCTTCGACATAATAATTTCTTACTTGTTTGACGGAGTATGTCGGCGCTTCCAGTAATGTCCTTTTTTGGGGATATTCTCACGCACACTGGTATGATATTATTATCCCTACATCGCTTGAGGAAGTTAAGCGATGTTAGGAGTCTCACGCGCTTGATCTTGAAGTAGGTACTCCCACTGTCTTATTTCAGTTGCTGTTTTCGGCCCGTATACCGTAACATAATGTTGTCTTAGGTTTTCGCGATTGTTGGGCGGGTCTGGGTTTATTCATTAATAGTTGCTTTGCCTAGCTTGCATGCCTTGCGCTGCTTGTTTTGGATAAACTCAGGCCTTCCTTACTCATCCCGGATGGGTAAGGAGGCAACGGTCTTAGGGGAGAGCGCAAGTCGTGATGATCCCTAAGGCAAGTCTGACGGATACCTTCTCGTGGTGCTGCCTGTTATTGGTTTATTTCCTTCCGAAATAAACGCAACAGAACACCGTCAGGCGCCGCGTGTATTGTTATCTATATGTGTATGTATATGTATATATTGTTTCTGTATATATTTGTATTATTTGTGTATATTATGTAGTTCACAGGGCTATTTAACCCCTTATTAGTAACCAAATTGAAAATGCTCGGTACAGACCGGGGCCGTAGTTAACTGTCTGTCATCTGTATTATACGTGCTAAGGTGCTTAGCACCTCTTTAAGACAGATGACAGAATAGACTTACGGTGTATAAATTGTAGTTTTAAGGCAAGGCTACAGATAATTTGTCATGTTTATGAGTAGATGAAAAACAGTTTGGCGGTGTGTGTGTTAAAATAGGGACCCCTCTAACTGGCAAACACCAGCGCCTACTACTGTCAAACGTATTGTTACATAATCGAAAATAACCGCTGTCTTTTATTTGGTAGTGACCCCTGTTCCGATAACTCACGTTATTGGAGGCGGGGACAAACTGGCTGGACTAGTTCCAAAACCCCGATGATAAGTGTATCCTTAGACTTCGGGAAAATACCTCCAAGGTATTGTCAGTCTTCTGAACTCTAAACTTCCGGAGGCTTGAGTAGAAAGATTGAAGCCTGTCCATTTCCCAAAAATGTTTCTTATGGTCACGAGTTATAATTATATTGTATAATTATTCTGTTTCTATTTTGCCTGTATAAATCGTGATAATGTCGAAAGTGAACAGAGACGCGAAAGGGAAATTTGTGAAAGGCCCTTCTCAGGGCCAACCTATTGTTTCGACTGAGGACCGCTCAAGCGGCACTAATGTGAGCCGGAAAAGCGGCCCTTCAAGAGATCCATCGGAGGTCTCCATGGGGGACGAAGTGAGGTCGGACGTAGAGTCCGTATTTGAAGAGTCTTGCGACGTGGGTGACAGCCGGAGGAAGCGGCCTTACTCCTCGTTTTACGTACCCGGCTACCTAGAGTCGGACACTGAAACCGAGGAGACATCGGCCGCTAAAGTCAATACGGCACGGAGGGGAAGGGCGAAGGGCACCAAAACGGGCCCCACCCGAGAAGAATTTATGAAGCCCATTCCGCTAGTAGAGGAGCTGGCGGAGGTCCTGCAGAGCAGGAAATTCAAAAAGGGGCCGGCCGCTGTTGCTGCCGGAAGTCTGCTCGACATCGGAAGCGATTCCGATGTCCTTGCCGGGGTCGATGACCTTAGCGGGCTTAACGCCCAGGAGCTGAGGGCTCAAGCAGGAGGGATGCTCGCCTGCATCTTAGAGGTTGCCAAAAAATCTGGCAACCTAAAAGGCGAGTTTGTTGGTCGCCTGAAAAGGTCCGCGTCGACTCTGAGGGAAGTGGTCGACGCACTGGCAAACAGGAGTGAGGCGGAAGAGACGCGGCGGCTGAGAGCCGAGAATAGTCGCCTGCGCCTGGAGATGGAGGCCTGCAAGGCAGAAGTGAAGGCGCTGCGTCGCGGCTTCACTGAAGCCAAGACCCAGGCGGCTGCCGCCACGTCTGCTGCTACAGTAGCAGCAGCAGCCGCTGCCGCCGAGACGCCGGCCCCCCCTGCCGTTGTACTGGGGGCAGAGTTAGTGGAGGAGATGACGCGCTCCTTGACTACCACGTTCGGGCAAATGCTCAATGCCCGACTCGCCGGTATCGAGGATCGCCTCCTGCCAGCGCCGGTTGTTCGCCCGCCCCTCAGGGCGGACGCCAAGAAGGCTGCAGCTGCGGTTGCGCCCCCTCCCCCGAAACCAGTCCCTCGAAAGCGGGTTGGCCAGGCGTCGCAGGCTGCTGCCACGCCCTCGACTGCGGCTTCTATCGCCCCAAAAACGACCATGCCAACTGCTGTGGCCCAGGCGGAAACCTGGGTTGCAGTAGTGAAAAAAGGGAAAAGGCAAAGGGAAGGGCAAATCGTCCTCCTCAGCCACGCCCGCTCCCGCTCCTGTCCCAGCAGCTCGTGCCCCTGCCCCCCCCTCCGCCGTGAAGCCTAAAACGAAAAAGGCTTCCGCTGCCGCCGGGCCCAAGAAGGCGAAGACGATGAAAGCCCCCAAATCCGCGGCTGTTGTGCTGACGCTGCAGCCCGAAGCCGCGGAAAACGGGGTTACATACAAAACCATCGTCGAGGCGGCGCAAGAGAAGGTCGATCTTCAAGGATTGGGGATCGACCGCATCCACTTCCGCCAGACGGCCACGGGAGCTAGGATGCTCGAAATCCCTGGCTCTCAAAGCGGCGACAAAGCGGACAGGCTCGCGGAGAAGCTCCGTGGTGTCCTGTCCGAGGTGGCCAACGTCTCCAGGCCCGTAAAGTCCGTGCAATTGCACGTGACGGGCCTGGACGACGCCGCCACAAAGGAGAAAGTGGCGGCGGCGGTCGCCAAGGTGGGTGGCTGTGACGTTCTCCACGTCAGAGCCGGAGAGGTACAGCGCAGCTACGGCGGGACTGGCTCCTCCCTTGTTTCCTGCCCGATTGCAGCAGCCAAAGTGTTGCTGGCACAGGGCAGGCTTTTGGTGGGGTGGAGCTCGGTGCGAGTGGTGGCACTGGCGGCGCGTCCCATGCGCTGCTTCAAATGCATGGGACTCGGCCATACGCGCCCCCAGTGTCCCTCGTCGGCAGACAGGGGGGAACTGTGCTTCCGTTGTGGAGGCGCAGGCCACAGGGCGGCGAGCTGCCAAAGAAGGGCCCCACACTGCGCGATTTGCGCAGAGTCGGGGCGACCCGCCGAGCACAGGATGGGGGGACAAAATTGTGTCCCCCCAAAGACGAAGGGACAGGCCGCCAGGACCCCGGCCATCCCCCGACCGGCATCCAGAGCCGCACCTGAGGCTGTTCGCCGCGCGGCGAGCATGGAGGTTGTCACGTCCGATTGATGGATCAAGTCGGACAGTACAACCTCCTCCAGACGAATTTGAACCACTGCGTCAGGGCTCAGGATCTGCTAATGCAGTCCCTGGCGCAGTGGCGGATTGATTTGGCGGTCGCCGCGGAGCCGTACT
This sequence comes from Plagodis dolabraria, assembly GCA_963854805.1. NCBI lineage: Eukaryota > Metazoa > Arthropoda > Insecta > Lepidoptera > Geometridae > Plagodis > Plagodis dolabraria. Next base: position 7,435,372 of record OY978461.1, read on the forward strand.
ACATTCCCCAGTCCAATCCCTACTGGGCTGGGGATTTGGACGGCTCCGTAGCCATTATTGGACGTGCCGGTGGCGGCCCCCCCCTTTCGGTGTTAGAGAGAGGTTCGGGGTACGTGGTGGCCAAGTGGGAGAGGTATGCAGTAGTGGGTACATACTTCTCCCCCAATAGGACCGTCGCGGAGCTGGAGGTCTATCTAGACCTCCTGGCCGCGGCGGTGAGAAGGCAGGCACCACGTGAGGTCCTCCTCATGGGGGACCTGAACGCCAAGGCCCAGGCCTGGGGCAACCCCTCCACTGACACTCGCGGGGAGATTGTCGTGGAGTGGGCGGTTGCCGCAGGGTTGACCCTCCTCAACAGGGGGTCGGTCCACACGTGCGTGCGACACAACGGGGGGTCCGTGGTGGACCTTTCGTTCGCCACCCCGGTGGTCGCGGCACGTGTTCAGGCCTGGAGAGTGGAGGCGGAGGTGGCGACTCTCTCGGACCACAACTACATCCGGTTCGAGATCGCCACCTCCCACCAAGGAGGGACTCGGCGCGTAGAGAGGGAGTCTTTCGCGCGCTGGGCGATTGGTCGCCTCGATGCCGAGTTGGCTGAAGAGGCGGCTATCGTCCGGTCGTGGCTGGCCACCCCGGTGCACCCGGAGGTGGACATCGCGGCGGGCCACTTCCGGGAGGCGGTGACGGCGGTCTGTGACGCCGCCATGCCGAGGTCCCGACGCCGCCCCGAGCGCCGCCAGGTTTATTGGTGGTGCTCGGAGATAGAGGATCTCCGAGCGCGATGCTCGGAGACGCGCCGCCTCTACTATCACTGCAGGAGGCGGCGTCACGGCCGGACGGACGACCAGCTGCCGGCGGAGCAGCTGGCGGCCGAGCGGCTCCTGCATGGCGATGTGAAGATAGCCAAGCAGGAGCTGAAGCTGGCCATTGGCCGGGCTAAGGCCCTCGGCTGGCATGAGGAGCTGGAGGGCCTCGACAGGGACCCATGGGGGCGCCCGTATAAGGCTGCCCGGAATAAGTTCCGGGGCAGCGCGCCCCCTATCGCCGAGTCCCTGGAGCCAGAGCTCCTGGAGAGGGTGCTGGGGGGGCTATTCCCCGACAGCGACCCCCACTACACTCCTCCACCGATGGCCACGCCGTCCTTCCAGGAGGAGGAGGACCCGGCCTCCATTCCGCCTATTTCAGAGGTGGAGATGGAGGTAGCAGTCTCTCGCCTGAGTGGCAAGAAGACTGCCCCGGGACCAGACGGGATTCCCGGGCGGGTCCTCAGGATCGCCCTTAGGGAGATGGGCGGTCAGCTTCGGGAACTGTTCGACGCGTGCCTCACGTCGGGTCAGTTCCCGAAGCTCTGGAAGGACGGGCGATTGTGCCTGTTGCGGAAGGAAGGGCGAGACGCCGACTCGCCCGCCGCATACAGGCCAATCGTGCTGCTGGATGACACGGCGAAGCTGCTGGAGAGAATCGTAGCTTCCCGTGTCATCCGGCATCTGGGGGGAACTGGGCCTGAGCTTTCAGAGGCCCAGTTCGGATTCAGAGCAGGGCGGTCGACGATAGACGCCCTGCTCTGGATCAAGGGGTGGACGCAGGACGCGGTCAGCGGGGGGGAAAAGGCGTTGGCTGTCTCGCTGGACATTGCCAACGCCTTCAACAGCCTACCGCACGGAGCAATACGGGAGGCGCTCCGCTATCACGGAGTGCCCCTGTATCTGCGTAGGCTGTTGGCTGACTACCTCCAGGACCGCGAGGTCCTGGTGGAGGGACGCGACGGTCTGAGGCGACGTCGCGTGTCCTGCGGGGTTCCACAGGGGTCGGTATTGGGACCGCTCCTGTGGAACATTGGCTACGACTGGGTGCTCCGCGGCACGTTTCCCGCAAGTATGCGGGTTGCGTGCTACGCGGATGACACCCTTGTCGTAGTCAAGGGGAGGGACCTCGGGGAGGCGGTGCGGCGAGCCACGGTGGCCACGACACTCGTGGTCGGCCGCATACGTGCCCTGGGGCTGGAGGTCGCCCTCTCCAAGACCGAGGCCCTAATGTTCCATGGGCCTCGGGGGGGACCCCCTCCAGGAACGAGGATAGACCTGGACGGGGTCCTGGTCCGGGTTGGGACCCAGATGAGGTACCTGGGTCTCATCCTGGACGGGCGGTGGACTTTTGGGGCCCACTTCACACAACTGGCCCCAAAAGTCATAGGCGCCGCAGCCGCCCTTGGGAGGCTGCTGCCCAACGTGGGCGGCCCGAACGCCACATGTCGTCGCCTGTACTCCGGAGTGATCCGGAGTATGGCCTTGTACGGGGCACCTGTCTGGGTGGACGCCCTCGGTCGCGCCAATAAGGCCCTGCTGCGACGTCCGCAGCGGGTCATCGCGACGAGGGCGATACGCGGGTACCGGACGGTGTCCTGGACGGCGGGATGCGTGTTGGCCGGTGATCCCCCCTGGGAGCTCCAAGCGGAGATCCTCGCCGAAGTTTACCACTTCGTGGCGGCGAGGAGATCCCGCGGGGAGCCTCCAGCGTGGGAGGAGGTCACGCGCATGCGACGGCGGGCGCGGGCCGCCCTGTTGAGGCGGTGGACGGAGGACCTGGCTCCACCGGTCCCTGGACAGAGGACGGTGGATGCCATTCGCCCGGTCCTCCGGAGGTGGGTAGGGCGGCGATTCGGGTCGCTGACCTTCCGATTGGTGCAGGTGCTTTCCGGACACGGATGTTTCGGAAGGTACCTGCATCACATCGCGAGACGGGAGGCGACCCCCGCCTGTCACGAGTGTGGAGCGCCAGAAGACACGGCGCTCCACACGCTGGAGGAGTGCGCCGCGTGGAGTCCCATGCGGCACACCCTCACAGCGGTCATAGGCGCAGATCTGTCGCTGCCGAGCGTGGTTAACGCTATGCTTGGCAGCGACGGATCGTGGCAGGCGGTGGTCTCTTTCTGCGAAGCGGTGATGGCGCAGAAAGAGGCCGCGGAGCGGGCGAGGGAGGACGACGTCCTCGCGGACCCGCTCCGGCGTAGACGAACTGGGGGGAGGAGAAGGCGGTTCGGGCGCCTTCTCGCTCTTTCCTAGTGCTGTGCGGATCATCGGTGGAGAGTCGGGGGATTCTCCACTGGCTTGCACGATCCCACACGTCTGGGGGATGGCCTCAATGAGCCGGGTCATCCCTCCATTGGCCGGGGCCCGTCATCGGTGACGGGCCGGCCGCCGGGGCGAGATGGTGACTGCTAACGCTACCCCATTTCGCCCTACTAGGCGGCAGACTGCTCATCCCGGGTTTTTAGTGGGTAACCTCACTTACTACCCCCCCGTGGGGGTAGTAAGGCCCTTCAGGCGAGGACTCCCACATAACCACTCCGCTCCCCCCGGGGCGGGTGGTATCCATAAAGGATTTTCCCGGGTGAAAAAAAAAAAAAAAAAAAAAAAAAAAGGTTTTCGCGATTGTTACACATAGTAATTAAACAACTTTAAACGGTTTAAATCGCGTATATTTGTCATTATTTTTGTCCCGACGTTTCAAACACTTTGCAGTGATCGTGGTCACGGGGTGACTAATTGGTTTTATTTGTCACATGAGTTATTAAGAAATTATTTGGTCTACCGTCAGAAATTTTTATATTAATCATAACGTTCCCTATTCACGCAGTATTCGCTCACGGTGTCCAGAGGTCTTGCAGATTTGTGTCGGCCATGAGATTTAATTAACTTAATAACAGGATCCCAAGCAGGTGGTACTTGCCAACCATCATCTCTATTGAAATTTGGGTACTTTTTGATTTCAATGGCCTCGCGTAACATTCTTGGCATAAACCGGGTCTCTCTGGCAAGGATTTGTGGGTTGTCGAACCGAATGTAGTGGTTGGGTTTGTCCTGGGCATGTTCACAAACCGCAGACTTGGTCGAGCGTCTGTTCTTCATGTCAGCAATGTGTTCTTTTACCCGGATACCAACGCTCCTCTTTGTTTGCCCAATGTATGACAGCCCACATTCACAATCAAGTTTGTAAACACCTGCATCTTGTAGGGGAATATTGCACTTAACAGGTCTTAAAAGTTGGTTGATCTTCTTGTGCGGCTTGAAGTAAGTTTTTATTGAAGCTCGTCTTAAGATATTACCAATTTTGTCCGTGACACCCTTGATGTAAGGTAAGATGGCAGGTTGTCGCTCAACTGTGGAAGGCTTGGGCCGGCTTCTGTGACGCATACGTGGGAGCTTGTGATTATTGCTTCGCAGTACTTGTTTTACATACTGAAGCTCCTCCTTGAGATGGTCAGTGTCGCAGATGCCATGTGCTCTCTGTAACAAAGATTTGCCTACGGTAGCCAACTGACATGGATGGTGATGGGAGTTACCATTGAGATATTTATCTGTATGGGTGGGTTTCCTATACACTGTATGACTTAGGGTGTTGTCAGGATTCCTGATGACTAAAACATCAAGAAAAGCTAAGCATTTATTGACCTCAGGCTCCATTGTAAATTGAATTTTGTTATGTAAAGAGTTTAGATGGTTAAGAAATGCAGAAACTTTATTACTGGGGAGGATGGTAAAAGTATCATCTACGTACCGTTTATAGATCTTCGGCATAGCCACAGCTGTGGAAAGAGCTCTCTCCTCGAAGTCCTCCATGAAAATATCGGCAACAACGGGGGAGACTGGAGAGCCCATAGCTACACCATCAATCTGTATGTAGAACTTATTTTCCCAGAATAGATAGCCAGATGTTAGGCAATGTTCCAGTAATTCTGCATATTCCATGGGAAGGTCATTCTCACTAAGTCTTTTCTTGACAATTTCAATGCAATCATGTACAGGTAGGCTGGTGAATAACGACTGTACATCAAAGCTGACCATAACTTCATCATCAGTCAGTTGTAGATTTTTCATTTGACTGACAAAGTGGTAAGAATCCTTGACATGCGCACTAGTTTGACCGCGAAGTGGAGACAGTATCTTAGCAAGGTGTTGAGCTAGTTTGTATGTTGGTGAGTCAATTTGGCTTACGATTGGGCGCAAAGGAACGTCTGTCTTGTGTATTTTTGGTAATCCATACAGTTTTGGTGGTTTCACACACGAAGGTACCAGTGCCGTGACGTCTAACCCAAGAGTATCGGAGTATTTACAAATTATTTCCTTAGTTTTTGTTACCATTTTAGCTGTTGGATCGCTTTTTACTGGTTTATATGTGCTTTCGTCCGACAGAAGTTCTTTTATTTTTAGGTTATAATCCGACGTATCCATGATTACAGTGGAATTACCTTTATCTGCTCGAATAATGGTTATGTCTTGGTTCTTGCGTAGGTTGGTAAGTTCAAGATATTGTTCACGAGGTAGATTCGGTGTGGGCGCTTTACTTCGACGCAAAACAGCAGAGATATCTTGGCGTAACGCTTCCAAATCTTCCTTTTTTATACTGTTTTTGGCAAGACAATGTTCCACAGAGCAGATTATCTCTTCAAAAGGCACTGATCTTGGGGAAACCGCGTAGTTCAATCCATTTTCGAGGGCCTGAAGGGCGACCGGATTTATAGTTTGTTGCGATAGATTTATGACACTATCAGCTGTTTTTGACGGTCGCGAGGTTACGCTTCGTTCCAAATTTGGCAATTGCTTTGTTGCAAGTTTTTCATATTTTATGATTTTACGCTTTTTGAACTCGTCATATTTAGCGGCAGCGCGATTATTAGTTGTTTGCATGCATTTTTGGAAATCCGATGCTGATAGTGCTTTTTCTAACTGAATGGATTGAATCTCAATGGTTTGGTTGATTTTGTAAATATCAAAACGATGTTGGCGTATGCTTCGACATAATAATTTCTTACTTGTTTGACGGAGTATGTCGGCGCTTCCAGTAATGTCCTTTTTTGGGGATATACTCACGCACACTGGTATGATATTATTATCCCTACATCGCTTGAGGAAGTTAAGCGATGTTAGGAGTCTCACGCGCTTGATCTTGAAGTACTCCCACTGTCTTATTTCAGTTGCTGTTTTCGGCCCGTATACCGTAACATAATGTTGTCTTAGGTTTTCGCGATTGTTACACATAGTAATTAAACAACTTTAAACGGTTTAAATCGCGTATATTTGTCATTATTTTTGTCCCGACGTTTCAAACACTTTGCAGTGATCGTGGTCACGGGGTGACTAATTGGTTTTATTTGTCACATGAGTTATTAAGAAATTATTTGGTCTACCGTCAGAAATTTTTATATTAATCATAACGTTCCCTATTCACGCAGTATTCGCTCACGGTGTCCAGAGGTCTTGCAGATTTGTGTCGGCCATGAGATTTAATTAATTTAATAACAGGATCCCAAGCAGGTGGTACTTGCCAACCATCATCTCTATTGAAATTTGGGTACTTTTTGATTTCAATGGCCTCGCGTAACATTCTTGGCATAAACCGGGTCTCTCTGGCAAGGATTTGTGGGTTGTCGAACCGAATGTAGTGGTTGGGTTTGTCCTGGGCATGTTCACAAACCGCAGACTTGGTCGAGCGTCTGTTCTTCATGTCAGCAATGTGTTCTTTTACCCGGATACCAACGCTCCTCTTTGTTTGCCCAATGTATGACAGCCCACATTCACAATCAAGTTTGTAAACACCTGCATCTTGTAGGGGAATATTGCACTTAACAGGTCTTAAAAGTTGGTTGATCTTCTTGTGCGGCTTGAAGTAAGTTTTTATTGAAGCTCGTCTTAAGATATTACCAATTTTGTCCGTGACACCCTTGATGTAAGGTAAGATGGCAGGTTGTCGCTCAACTGTGGAAGGCTTGGGCCGGCTTCTGTGACGCATACGTGGGAGCTTGTGATTATTGCTTCGCAGTACTTGTTTTACATACTGAAGCTCCTCCTTGAGATGGTCAGTGTCGCAGATGCCATGTGCTCTCTGTAACAAAGATTTGCCTACGGTAGCCAACTGACATGGATGGTGATGGGAGTTACCATTGAGATATTTATCTGTATGGGTGGGTTTCCTATACACTGTATGACTTAGGGAGTTGTCAGGATTCCTGATGACTAAAACATCAAGAAAAGCTAAGCATTTATTGACCTCAGGCTCCATTGTAAATTGAATTTTGTTATGTAAAGAGTTTAGATGGTTAAGAAATGCAGAAACTTTATTACTGGGGAGGATGGTAAAAGTATCATCTACGTACCGTTTATAGATCTTCGGCATAGCCACAGCTGTGGAAAGAGCTCTCTCCTCGAAGTTCTCCATGAAAATATCGGCAACAACGGGGGAGACTGGAGAGCCCATAGCTACACCATCAATCTGTATGTAGAACTTATTTTCCCAGAATAGATAGCCAGATGTTAGGCAATGTTCCAGTAATTCTGCATATTCCATGGGAAGGTCATTCTCACTAAGTCTTTTCTTGACAATTTCAATGCAATCATGTACAGGTAGGCTGGTGAATAACGACTGTACATCAAAGCTGACCATAACTTCATCATCAGTCAGTTGTAGATTTTTCATTTGACTGACAAAGTGGTAAGAATCCTTGACATGCGCACTAGTTTGACCGCGAAGTGGAGACAGTATCTTAGCAAGGTGTTGAGCTAGTTTGTATGTTGGTGAGTCAATTTGGCTTACGATTGGGCGCAAAGGAACGTCTGTCTTGTGTATTTTTGGTAATCCATACAGTTTTGGTGGTTTCACACACGAAGGTACCAGTGCCGTGACGTCTAACCCAAGAGTATCGGAGTATTTACAAATTATTTCCTTAGTTTTTGTTACCATTTTAGCTGTTGGATCGCTTTTTACTGGTTTATATGTGCTTTCGTCCGACAGAAGTTCTTTTATTTTTAGGTTATAATCCGACGTATCCATGATTACAGTGGAATTACCTTTATCTGCTCGAATAATGGTTATGTCTTGGTTCTTGCGTAGGTTGGTAAGTTCAAGATATTGTTCACGAGGTAGATTCGGTGTGGGCGCTTTACTTCGACGCAAAACAGCAGAGATATCTTGGCGTAACGCTTCCAAATCTTCCTTTTTTATACTGTTTTTGGCAAGACAATGTTCCACAGAGCAGATTATCTCTTCAAAAGGCACTGATCTTGGGGAAACCGCGTAGTTCAATCCATTTTCGAGGGCCTGAAGGGCGACCGGATTTATAGTTTGTTGCGATAGATTTATGACACTATCAGCTGTTTTTGACGGTCGCGAGGTTACGCTTCGTTCCAAATTTGGCAATTGCTTTGTTGCAAGTTTTTCATATTTTATGATTTTACGCTTTTTGAACTCGTCATATTTAGCGGCAGCGCGATTATTAGTTGTTTGCATGCATTTTTGGAAATCCGATGCTGATAGTGCTTTTTCTAACTGAATGGATTGAATCTCAATGGTTTGGTTGATTTTGTAAATATCAAAACGATGTTGGCGTATGCTTCGACATAATAATTTCTTACTTGTTTGACGGAGTATGTCGGCGCTTCCAGTAATGTCCTTTTTTGGGGATATTCTCACGCACACTGGTATGATATTATTATCCCTACATCGCTTGAGGAAGTTAAGCGATGTTAGGAGTCTCACGCGCTTGATCTTGAAGTACTCCCACTGTCTTATTTCAGTTGCTGTTTTCGGCCCGTATACCGTAACATAATGTTGTCTTAGGTTTTCGCGATTGTTACACATAGTAATTAAACAACTTTAAACGGTTTAAATCGCGTATATTTGTCATTATTTTTGTCCCGACGTTTCAAACACTTTGCAGTGATCGTGGTCACGGGGTGACTAATTGGTTTTATTTGTCACATGAGTTATTAAGAAATTATTTGGTCTACCGTCAGAAATTTTTATATTAATCATAACGTTCCCTATTCACGCAGTATTCGCTCACGGTGTCCAGAGGTCTTGCAGATTTGTGTCGGCCATGAGATTTAATTAATTTAATAACAGGATCCCAAGCAGGTGGTACTTGCCAACCATCATCTCTATTGAAATTTGGGTACTTTTTGATTTCAATGGCCTCGCGTAACATTCTTGGCATAAACCGGATCTCTCTGGCAAGGATTTGTGGGTTGTCGAACCGAATGTAGTGGTTGGGTTTGTCCTGGGCATGTTCACAAACCGCAGACTTGGTCGAGCGTCTGTTCTTCATGTCAGCAATGTGTTCTTTTACCCGGATACCAACGCTCCTCTTTGTTTGCCCAATGTATGACAGCCCACATTCACAATCAAGTTTGTAAACACCTGCATCTTGTAGGGGAATATTGCACTTAACAGGTCTTAAAAATTGGTTGATCTACTTGTGCGGCTTGAAGTAAGTTTTTATTGAAGCTCGTCTTAAGATATTACCAATTTTGTCCGTGACACCCTTGATGTAAGGTAAGATGGCAGGTTGTTGCTCAACTGTGGAAGGCTTGGGCCGGCTTCTGTGACGCATACGTGGGAGCTTGTGATTATTGCTTCGCAGTACTTGTTTTACATACTGAAGCTCCTCCTTGAGATGGTCAGTGTCGCAGATGCCATGTGCTCTCTGTAACAAAGATTTGCCTACGGTAGCCAACTGACATGGATGGTGATGGGAGTTACCATTGAGATATTTATCTGTATGGGTGGGTTTCCTATACACTGTATGACTTAGGGAGTTGTCAGGATTCCTGATGACTAAAACATCAAGAAAAGCTAAGCATTTATTGACCTCAGGCTCCATTGTAAATTGAATTTTGTTATGTAAAGAGTTTAGATGGTTAAGAAATGCAGAAACTTTATTACTGGGGAGGATGGTAAAAGTATCATCTACGTACCGTTTATAGATCTTCGGCATAGCCACAGCTGTGGAAAGAGCTCTCTCCTCGAAGTTCTCCATGAAAATATCGGCAACAACGGGGGAGACTGGAGAGCCCATAGCTACACCATCAATCTGTATGTAGAACTTATTTTCCCAGAATAGATAGCCAGATGTTAGGCAATGTTCCAGTAATTCTGCATATTCCATGGGAAGGTCATTCTCACTAAGTCATTTCTTGACAATTTCAATGCAATCATGTACAGGTAGGCTGGTGAATAACGACTGTACATCAAAGCTGACCATAACTTCATCATCAGTCAGTTGTAGATTTTTCATTTGACTGACAAAGTGGTAAGAATCCTTGACATGCGCACTAGTTTGACCGCGAAGTGGAGACAGTATCTTAGCAAGGTGTTGAGCTAGTTTGTATGTTGGTGAGTCAATTTGGCTTACGATTGGGCGCAAAGGAACGTCTGTCTTGTGTATTTTTGGTAATCCATACAGTTTTGGTGGTTTCACACACGAAGGTACCAGTGCCGTGACGTCTAACCCAAGAGTATCGGAGTATTTACAAATTATTTCCTTAGTTTTTGTTACCATTTTAGCTGTTGGATCGCTTTTTACTGGTTTATATGTGCTTTCGTCCGACAGAAGTTCTTTTATTTTTAGGTTATAATCCGACGTATCCATGATTACAGTGGAATTACCTTTATCTGCTCGAATAATGGTTATGTCTTGGTTCTTGCGTAGGTTGGTAAGTTCAAGATATTGTTCACGAGGTAGATTCGGTGTGGGCGCTTTACTTCGACGCAAAACAGCAGAGATATCTTGGCGTAACGCTTCCAAATCTTCCTTTTTTATACTGTTTTTGGCAAGACAATGTTCCACAGAGCAGATTATCTCTTCAAAAGGCACTGATCTTGGGGAAACCGCGTAGTTCAATCCATTTTCGAGGGCCTGAAGGGCGACCGGATTTATAGTTTGTTGCGATAGATTTATGACACTATCAGCTGTTTTTGACGGTCGCGAGGTTACGCTTCGTTCCAAATTTGGCAATTGCTTTGTTGCAAGTTTTTCATATTTTATGATTTTACGCTTTTTGAACTCGTCATATTTAGCGGCAGCGCGATTATTAGTTGTTTGCATGCATTTTTGGAAATCCGATGCTGATAGTGCTTTTTCTAACTGAATGGATTGAATCTCAATGGTTTGGTTGATTTTGTAAATATCAAAACGATGTTGGCGTATGCTTCGACATAATAATTTCTTACTTGTTTGACGGAGTATGTCGGCGCTTCCAGTAATGTCCTTTTTTGGGGATATTCTCACGCACACTGGTATGATATTATTATCCCTACATCGCTTGAGGAAGTTAAGCGATGTTAGGAGTCTCACGCGCTTGATCTTGAAGTACTCCCACTGTCTTATTTCAGTTGCTGTTTTCGGCCCGTATACCGTAACATAATGTTGTCTTAGGTTTTCGCGATTGTTACACATAGTAATTAAACAACTTTAAACGGTTTAAATCGCGTATATTTGTCATTATTTTTGTCCCGACGTTTCAAACACTTTGCAGTGATCGTGGTCACGGGGTGACTAATTGGTTTTATTTGTCACATGAGTTATTAAGAAATTATTTGGTCTACCGTCAGAAATTTTTATATTAATCATAACGTTCCCTATTCACGCAGTATTCGCTCACGGTGTCCAGAGGTCTTGCAGATTTGTGTCGGCCATGAGATTTAATTAATTTAATAACAGGATCCCAAGCAGGTGGTACTTGCCAACCATCATCTCTATTGAAATTTGGGTACTTTTTGATTTCAATGGCCTCGCGTAACATTCTTGGCATAAACCGGATCTCTCTGGCAAGGATTTGTGGGTTGTCGAACCGAATGTAGTGGTTGGGTTTGTCCTGGGCATGTTCACAAACCGCAGACTTGGTCGAGCGTCTGTTCTTCATGTCAGCAATGTGTTCTTTTACCCGGATACCAACGCTCCTCTTTGTTTGCCCAATGTATGACAGCCCACATTCACAATCAAGTTTGTAAACACCTGCATCTTGTAGGGGAATATTGCACTTAACAGGTCTTAAAAATTGGTTGATCTTCTTGTGCGGCTTGAAGTAAGTTTTTATTGAAGCTCGTCTTAAGATATTACCAAGTTTGTCCGTGACACCCTTGATGTAAGGTAAGATGGCAGGTTGTCGCTCAACTGTGGAAGGCTTGGGCCGGCTTCTGTGACGCATACGTGGGAGCTTGTGATTATTGCTTCGCAGTACTTGTTTTACATACTGAAGCTCCTCCTTGAGATGGTCAGTGTCGCAGATGCCATGTGCTCTCTGTAACAAAGATTTGCCTACGGTAGCCAACTGACATGGATGGTGATGGGAGTTACCATTGAGATATTTATCTGTATGGGTGGGTTTCCTATACACTGTATGACTTAGGGAGTTGTCAGGATTCCTGATGACTAAAACATCAAGAAAAGCTAAGCATTTATTGACCTCAGGCTCCATTGTAAATTGAATTTTGTTATGTAAAGAGTTTAGATGGTTAAGAAATGCAGAAACTTTATTACTGGGGAGGATGGTAAAAGTATCATCTACGTACCGTTTATAGATCTTCGGCATAGCCACAGCTGTGGAAAGAGCTCTCTCCTCGAAGTTCTCCATGAAAATATCGGCAACAACGGGGGAGACTGGAGAGCCCATAGCTACACCATCAATCTGTATGTAGAACTTATTTTCCCAGAATAGATAGCCAGATGTTAGGCAATGTTCCAGTAATTCTGCATATTCCATGGGAAGGTCATTCTCACTAAGTCTTTTCTTGACAATTTCAATGCAATCATGTACAGGTAGGCTGGTGAATAACGACTGTACATCAAAGCTGACCATAACTTCATCATCAGTCAGTTGTAGATTTTTCATTTGACTGACAAAGTGGTAAGAATCCTTGACATGCGCACTAGTTTGACCGCGAAGTGGAGACAGTATCTTAGCAAGGTGTTGAGCTAGTTTGTATGTTGGTGAGTCAATTTGGCTTACGATTGGGCGCAAAGGAACGTCTGTCTTGTGTATTTTTGGTAATCCATACAGTTTTGGTGGTTTCACACACGAAGGTACCAGTGCCGTGACGTCTAACCCAAGAGTATCGGAGTATTTACAAATTATTTCCTTAGTTTTTGTTACCATTTTAGCTGTTGGATCGCTTTTTACTGGTTTATATGTGCTTTCGTCCGACAGAAGTTCTTTTATTTTTAGGTTATAATCCGACGTATCCATGATTACAGTGGAATTACCTTTATCTGCTCGAATAATGGTTATGTCTTGGTTCTTGCGTAGGTTGGTAAGTTCAAGATATTGTTCACGAGGTAGATTCGGTGTGGGCGCTTTACTTCGACGCAAAACAGCAGAGATATCTTGGCGTAACGCTTCCAAATCTTCCTTTTTTATACTGTTTTTGGCAAGACAATGTTCCACAGAGCAGATTATCTCTTCAAAAGGCACTGATCTTGGGGAAACCGCGTAGTTCAATCCATTTTCGAGGGCCTGAAGGGCGACCGGATTTATAGTTTGTTGCGATAGATTTATGACACTATCAGCTGTTTTTGACGGTCGCGAGGTTACGCTTCGTTCCAAATTTGGCAATTGCTTTGTTGCAAGTTTTTCATATTTTATGATTTTACGCTTTTTGAACTCGTCATATTTAGCGGCAGCGCGATTATTAGTTGTTTGCATGCATTTTTGGAAATCCGATGCTGATAGTGCTTTTTCTAACTGAATGGATTGAATCTCAATGGTTTGGTTGATTTTGTAAATATCAAAACGATGTTGGCGTATGCTTCGACATAATAATTTCTTACTTGTTTGACGGAGTATGTCGGCGCTTCCAGTAATGTCCTTTTTTGGGGATATTCTCACGCACACTGGTATGATATTATTATCCCTACATCGCTTGAGGAAGTTAAGCGATGTTAGGAGTCTCACGCGCTTGATCTTGAAGTACTCCCACTGTCTTATTTCAGTTGCTGTTTTCGGCCCGTATACCGTAACATAATGTTGTCTTAGGTTTTCGCGATTGTTACACATAGTAATTAAACAACTTTAAACGGTTTAAATCGCGTATATTTGTCATTATTTTTGTCCCGACGTTTCAAACACTTTGCAGTGATCGTGGTCACGGGGTGACTAATTGGTTTTATTTGTCACATGAGTTATTAAGAAATTATTTGGTCTACCGTCAGAAATTTTTATATTAATCATAACGTTCCCTATTCACGCAGTATTCGCTCACGGTGTCCAGAGGTCTTGCAGATTTGTGTCGGCCATGAGATTTAATTAATTTAATAACAGGATCCCAAGCAGGTGGTACTTGCCAACCATCATCTCTATTGAAATTTGGGTACTTTTTGATTTCAATGGCCTCGCGTAACATTCTTGGCATAAACCGGGTCTCTCTGGCAAGGATTTGTGGGTTGTCGAACCGAATGTAGTGGTTGGGTTTGTCCTGGGCATGTTCACAAACCGCAGACTTGGTCGAGCGTCTGTTCTTCATGTCAGCAATGTGTTCTTTTACCCGGATACCAACGCTCCTCTTTGTTTGCCCAATGTATGACAGCCCACATTCACAATCAAGTTTGTAAACACCTGCATCTTGTAGGGGAATATTGCACTTAACAGGTCTTAAAAATTGGTTGATCTTCTTGTGCGGCTTGAACTAAGTTTTTATTGAAGCTCGTCTTAAGATATTACCAATTTTGTCCGTGACACCCTTGATGTAAGGTAAGATGGCAGGTTGTCGCTCAACTGTGGAAGGCTTGGGCCGGCTTCTGTGACGCATACGTGGGAGCTTGTGATTATTGCTTCGCAGTACTTGTTTTACATACTGAAGCTCCTCCTTGAGATGGTCAGTGTCGCAGATGCCATGTGCTCTCTGTAACAAAGATTTGCCTACGGTAGCCAACTGACATGGATGGTGATGGGAGTTACCATTGAGATATTTATCTGTATGGGTGGGTTTCCTATACACTGTATGACTTAGGGAGTTGTCAGGATTCCTGATGACTAAAACATCAAGAAAAGCTAAGCATTTATTGACCTCAGGCTCCATTGTAAATTGAATTTTGTTATGTAAAGAGTTTAGATGGTTAAGAAATGCAGAAACTTTATTACTGGGGAGGATGGTAAAAGTATCATCTACGTACCGTTTATAGATCTTCGGCATAGCCACAGCTGTGGAAAGAGCTCTCTCCTCGAAGTTCTCCATGAAAATATCGGCAACAACGGGGGAGACTGGAGAGCCCATAGCTACACCATCAATCTGTATGTAGAACTTATTTTCCCAGAATAGATAGCCAGATGTTAGGCAATGTTCCAGTAATTCTGCATATTCCATGGGAAGGTCATTCTCACTAAGTCATTTCTTGACAATTTCAATGCAATCATGTACAGGTAGGCTGGTGAATAACGACTGTACATCAAAGCTGACCATAACTTCATCATCAGTCAGTTGTAGATTTTTCATTTGACTGACAAAGTGGTAAGAATCCTTGACATGCGCACTAGTTTGACCGCGAAGTGGAGACAGTATCTTAGCAAGGTGTTGAGCTAGTTTGTATGTTGGTGAGTCAATTTGGCTTACGATTGGGCGCAAAGGAACGTCTGTCTTGTGTATTTTTGGTAATCCATACAGTTTTGGTGGTTTCACACACGAAGGTACCAGTGCCGTGACGTCTAACCCAAGAGTATCGGAGTATTTACAAATTATTTCCTTAGTTTTTGTTACCATTTTAGCTGTTGGATCGCTTTTTACTGGTTTATATGTGCTTTCGTCCGACAGAAGTTCTTTTATTTTTAGGTTATAATCCGACGTATCCATGATTACAGTGGAATTACCTTTATCTGCTCGAATAATGGTTATGTCTTGGTTCTTGCGTAGGTTGGTAAGTTCAAGATATTGTTCACGAGGTAGATTCGGTGTGGGCGCTTTACTTCGACGCAAAACAGCAGAGATATCTTGGCGTAACGCTTCCAAATCTTCCTTTTTTATACTGTTTTTGGCAAGACAATGTTCCACAGAGCAGATTATCTCTTCAAAAGGCACTGATCTTGGGGAAACCGCGTAGTTCAATCCATTTTCGAGGGCCTGAAGGGCGACCGGATTTATAGTTTGTTGCGATAGATTTATGACACTATCAGCTGTTTTTGACGGTCGCGAGGTTACGCTTCGTTCCAAATTTGGCAATTGCTTTGTTGCAAGTTTTTCATATTTTATGATTTTACGCTTTTTGAACTCGTCATATTTAGCGGCAGCGCGATTATTAGTTGTTTGCATGCATTTTTGGAAATCCGATGCTGATAGTGCTTTTTCTAACTGAATGGATTGAATCTCAATGGTTTGGTTGATTTTGTAAATATCAAAACGATGTTGGCGTATGCTTCGACATAATAATTTCTTACTTGTTTGACGGAGTATGTCGGCGCTTCCAGTAATGTCCTTTTTTGGGGATATTCTCACGCACACTGGTATGATATTATTATCCCTACATCGCTTGAGGAAGTTAAGCGATGTTAGGAGTCTCACGCGCTTGATCTTGAAGTACTCCCACTGTCTTATTTCAGTTGCTGTTTTCGGCCCGTATACCGTAACATAATGTTGTCTTAGGTTTTCGCGATTGTTACACATAGTAATTAAACAACTTTAAACGGTTTAAATCGCGTATATTTGTCATTATTTTTGTCCCGACGTTTCAAACACTTTGCAGTGATCGTGGTCACGGGGTGACTAATTGGTACATGTTTATTTTTTAAGTATTTGGTAATACTTAACCTGCTGTATCTAAAGAAATTTCTAGTGAATAAATGAATTTGAATACATCCAACTTTTCATATGAAACTATAGCCAAAAAAAAATTACAAAAAATGGAACCGACATCAACACTCAAAAGTGTGAAATAACTTGTTGAAGTCGGTATCATGATACTTCAAAGTACCTATTATCACAATACTGTGCACATGTTACCGATTCGACAATTTATTTCACACTTTTGGGTGTTGAAGTCGGTTCCATTTTTGGTTTAAAAAAATTTTTCACTCTTTTTAGTGACTTACGGGATTGATTTTCATGCATGGTTAACGACTATATCCTCAAGATACGTAAATATTTTTCAGTTATTGGAGTGTAACTCAAAAACGGCTTGACCGATTTTGATGAAATTTAAATGGGACCAAACGGCAAGCCTCAGGTTACAAACAAAAAAGAATTATTAAAATCGGTTCACCCAGTCAAAAGTTCTGAGCTAACAAACACAAAAAAACAGACGAAATGCGAATCTCCGCCTTTTTTTAGAAGTCGGTGAAAAAGTACACGTCAATGGTTTCTATTATTATTATCTAATGTATTCTTGTCAAAGATTTGGCATATTTATGTGTGTGGATGACGCGAAAGGCGAATTCCATGTTTGGTCACTTGTGCTAAGAGATCCGAATGTTTGTACTTTGACGTCAGTCCCCTGTCCGTAAGTTCGCAGAAGTTGTATCTTGTTTTACGCTCTCCAAACATGTTCTGTATGTTGAGTGTCTTATGCATTTACAATGAAAACGGCCGAGGTTCATATAAGATGTAGACCACAGTCAATTTTCTTTCAAAATTTTGCGTCAGATGCTCGATGTAGCAGCACGATAACAAGTACAGTAATCAGTACTAATATTATAAATGCGAAAGTAACTCTGTCTGTCTGTTACGCTTTCACGCCAAAACTACTGGACCGATTTGAATGAAATTTGGTATGGAAATAGTTTGAGACCCGTGAAAAAACATAGGATAGTTTTTATCCAACTGCGCAAAAAGAGGTTAATGTTTTTGCGCGATAACCGACATACGCGCGGGCGGAGCCGCGCCCGGAAAGCTAGTAAGTAAATAATTATAAAAATAAATATAGGTACAGGTAAAAACACCCTAAACCGCAATATTGTAAATCCTCTCCATGAAAGGTTGCCTGTTAGAAATTGCTTAAGCGCCTATTGTCCAATCTTATTAATTTGTTTGTAATAATTGTATTGTTTTCCTTAAGATTGTTGATCAATAAAGAATTTTGTATTGTATTGCAAAAGCTTTTACGTTGGTCTGAAAAAAAAAATCAATTTGCATATAGCTTATGGTAATTTTTATGAGATCCGGTGCTTCAATTTGCATGAGCTATACGCTTTTTACAAACTTTTATTTAGTTTCACCTGTCGCGATGTTTGTCATCAAATCTTGCAAATTAAATTTGATCCACTTCCAGGTTACCAACTGAGCAGAAATTTTGCATACATGTGTAAATTGCTTGACGGTAAAATATTATGATGACTTGGTTCGATCTGATGATGGAGCTGGAAGGTGGCCAAAGGAACTTCACAATGAAGCGACACCACCTCATTGAGTTTAGGCTCATTTGAATAGTCTTAACGAGGTTTTTTAAAATTTTTGTTATTTTTATTAACAAGAACATAATAAAGGCTTGTTCCGTACCCAAAGGGTAAAAACGGGACCCTATTACTAAGACATCGCTGTCTGTCCGTCCGTCCGTCCGTCTGTCACCAGGCTGTATCTCAAGAAGGGTGATAGCTAGACAGTTAAAATTTTCACAGATGATGTATTTCTGTTGCCGCTATAACAACAAACACAAAAAGTTAGCAAAGTTTGAGTCGGACTCGCGCACGTTAAAACAAAAAAAGGTTAAAATATGAAGTCTAATGTTGTTCTAATGGTACGGAACCCTTCGTGCGCGGGTCCGACTCACACTTGGCCGATTTTTTTATAGAAAAAAAAGAAAGAGAGCTGGATATTCAGATCTTGTATCTGTCTTTTTTATAAAAAAAATTCTGATTCAAACACTCCGAGATCACATTTTTATGGTCCGACTTCAACATGTTAATTTCATACTTTTCAGTGTTAGAAGTCAGTTCAAATTTATGTAGAATTTTTTTTTTTTTTTTTTTTTTTTTTATGCTCGATAGGTTAGCCTTTTACCACTATCTCACCTGATGGTAAGTGATGATGTGGTCGAAGATGTTGTTCAGGCTAACCTAGAATTACTGGCTCTCAAGGACAGCTGCCGGAACACACCGTTAGGTGCTTGGCGACAGGTTTTCTACTTGAGGGTGGTAGCTAGCCAGGCGGGCATTCGCAAAATGCCCTACCACCATGCTATAACGACTGCCATCCAAAGACAACAACCGGGACCGACGGCTTAACGTGACCTCCGAAGCACGGAAGCGCTCAGTAGTCATGTCACCAGCGGTCACCCATCCAACTCATGACCGCGGCGGACGTTGCTTAACTTTGCTGATCGGTTCAGAACGGCTAAGCAAACTTCGCTACGAGCGCTTCAAAATGTCAGCCTTTTTAGTGATAATTACTGGTTCGATCGATTTTCACTCACCTACAAATACTGGTCACCATCGACGTGCATGGCGACAGATTTTCTACTACTTAAAAACAAATTTTAATATTTTTTCCATACTTCTCTGTATTTCCATCCCTACCTTACCTAAGTCCCATTTTTTATTATTATTTTTTTTGATGGGGGGAAATGCCTTCGCTTTACCCTTCCACCACATTGAAGTGGAATGAAGTGGATGTCAGGTCCCAAGCCCGATATAATTCAACCCATACAAGTTTCTTTATATTCGCATGATTCCTTTTCATCAGCGTGGATGATGTCGTCCATTTTATGAATGAAATTCTATTGTTCTCATTATCTTTGGAAGCGTAAGGATCTATTTATGTATTCTATCTCTTTATTTGCATCCCTATCATACCTGGATATGTATGATAGGGATGCAAATAAAGCTATCCACCACTATCCAGTCATTTTATAATCCATATTTTTATAATATAAGCCTATAATAATTAATAATAATTTATTTAAATAATATTTAATAGTATAATTATTAAATAATATTTTTAAAATCATTTATGTACTTTGAGTTAAATACGCCATGGAATATAGGCAATAAAAAGTATAATGGAATTACTATCAAAATTACATCAGCAGCCAAATACATATCAAAACTGTCGTTAGGTACTGGAAAGACTATAGCTACGTGAAAATTCAAAGCGTCAAAACCTACGGGATGTTGACCGAGATTAAGGTTGGATTTATGTCGCAGCGATAGATAGGTATGGAGTAGGTATAATACGTACCTATGTATACATACAAAGTCTGCGAGGGAACGCAACGCGAACGCTCGGCTCGGTTTGCTCGGGCCAGTCTGTTCAGTTGTCATCCGACAGCGATACGAGAAAGACGCGGCCGATTCGACCTGCGTGTTCTCAAAACTTTACGCGACTAACAACTGCAGTGAATCAAAACATAGAACTGAGAGTGTCTAGTTGTGTCTGGTGTTAGTGATGATATACAAATGGAACGTTCGTCTCTCGCACCTCCTGGACAATCGTTAATGTCAGAGGGGATGGAACCGAGAGACCGTCTCGTGGAGGAGATCGTACTCCTAGCTCTGTTCCTCGTGTCAACCGCAGCCAACTCCCTAGCGTTGCTGGTGTTTTGCCGACGACCCGGACTTAGAACTATCTCCAACCGGTAAGTTTCCACACTTTCATTATCGCCTGGTACTTCTAACTTTAAATACTTCGACTCCGGGATGCGATTGTATGAAACTTCAAGGCTAACTTGTTTCGAAATTAATGCAAACCCGTCGTGAAATAATTTGGAAGATGTTTCGAAACGAATTGACGAATTCGCGGAGAGAGTGGTAACGCTCTATGTTTTTGAAATTAACACAAACTTGAGCTACTTACTAATAAAAGTGAGAGTAATAAAATATAACTTTCGAGAACTAACACGTGGAGAATAATGATGCGGCTTAAATATTCAGGGTTGATGCTCGAACAAAAATTTTAAACACTTGTTATAATACTGGTTAATGAGCGCACAGACTAAGTAAATTTAAAAAATAATCAACCAAGAATCGAATGTCAGGAATGTAAAAAGACCGGTTCAAATGTATTTCGATGACTAAAGTATTTTAACTTTTGTTGGCGTGAAGCATCCCTAAGTTGGGCTGGACGCCAAAACATACAGTATTATTAGATAAAATTAGTAGCGCCCTGTCCGTCTACCTGAGCTCGTAAGTCTGTTTTCGATGTTTTGTGCATCTGCATTATTGATTTATTATCTCTACTACCCGTTTCAAAGTTTACTGTGAAAATATTGACTAATTTTAGAAAGACTGATATGTAGTATTTAATAAATATTTTTTGTTAAGTTTGTGTACCCAGTAAAAGATGCTCTATAAGTTTAACGTTGTAAAAAGTTCCCACGATCACAGGAGTCGTTTTGCCAGTTGGAGGTCGCGCTCAATAACCTTTTTTAGAACACGCCATAAAAAATGACGATCTTCGTAACGGTTCTTTAGTCGTTTAAAAAAACTGAAATCAATATAGTCTTTTCTAATAAAACAGTTTCCTTTCATATAATTTTATAATAAAATTTGAGTTTTAACATTATCATAAGTCACTACTTTCCAAGAAGCTTGGATTCAAAAATAACTGACACGCATAAATATATTGAGAAATTAAATTCAAGATATGATAAATGATTCGACTCTCTTCGCGGTAAAATGTAAAAATTCTCGAGGGAATCTATTTAATAATATAGGTACCTACTGTTAAATGATTACTAACCTACTTGGTACTTGGTGGACAATCATTTAGCTGACGCAAATTAATTTTATGAACAATAAAGTATATGATAAAAGTTTAAAACCTGTATGGCCTCGAAAACTGATTTAACCTGGTCGTGGTGCCAAAGTTTGCAAGCATAAATAATAATTATTGCAGCCTGGAATATCCCGGTCTAACGAACCCGTAATCTTGTCAAGGAGATACTAAAAAATGGGTTTTATTTGCACACCTTCATTTTTTCAACACGTCTAGAGAAAACAAAATTTAACTCTGAATTTAGATCAGTGCAGTGCACTTTAACGAAACAATAATACAACTTGGCTACAGTAAAACTAAAATTACCTACAGGAGAAATAAACACATAAAATTACAAAAATACAGCAGTTTCATGATTTATAATTGCTCAGCAATCAACTAAAAATTATCTAAATTAACACTGATTTTAATATTCCAATTGACAAAATTGACTTCGTCAACGAATCTTCCATTTATCTTAATATTATTTATATTGCTTAGATAATTAAATCGAAATCAACTCATTTATTAGAGCGTCTCGAAGCCCAAATTGCTTCAACCGTAGATTTTTTCCAGTTGACCTTACTTGTTCCGGTTGAAGTCATTATGTTCAAGCTTCAATTTACTACATTCTAATTGCTTTTGTATGTCTGTTTGCAAATATTTGTAGCTGGACGAACGAGATCTTAATTGAATTTCAAATAGAAATAGTTAACGATAAACAAAAAAGAATGTATAGGTATATGTGCTCTTTTGTCAACTGCTCTATCACTTTGTGTAAATTTTGTGGTCAGAAGCATAGATAATGGATAAAATATCGATTGGAAAATTACTGCATATATTTTTATATCGTTATGGTACGCTCCATCAATAAATCACTTTTTAAAGATTACATGTTGCATTGTTTAGTATAAACAGCGACTGATAGATATCCCAAATATATTTTGTTTTAGTAAGTATCTACGAAACGTCTTCTGAGACTTTTTCTTGGGCATTTTAAATACAGCATATTATTTGTTTCAATCATTAATAGCAATTCTCAGAAGAAACACATTTTTATTGGAATTGGCAAGAGCCTTTGATTAAACTCAAAAATTCATTTAAAATAGCATTCTAGAACTAGGAGATCTAAGTGCTTAGCAGCAAATCTGTCAATCGAATCGAGCTTTGTTTATTTGAACCCATTTCAAATTCGGGTTGTTTTCCTAACCTCATTAGAGTCATTAGCAACAAGCTCAAAGGGCAGGACTTCAAAAGAGACATTGAATTACGCAATACATATTTAGGTACGTGATGAAACGAAGAAAGTAAATCGTTTTGAATCACCTATAAATTATGCTCGATTAGCATTATCTAATGCGTCATCATGATGTGAAAATGTTCTTTTTAGTAATTTGGTAAAACTACATTATATCCATTATCCATTGCCGAATAAATGTCACTTACTTCATTTAAAATAGTAACATCGTTAGTATGGGTAATAATATGTCTGTTAACGAAACGTTTGCCTAATCATGTTCAAATTTTGTGCTTCTTCGACACCAGTCTATTTCATCTTAACGTCACATTGGCATACGTATACTCAAGTACACAAAATTGCTTAAGTACGTTGATTGTTCAATCTATAGAAATAAACCATGATGAAACCCACTTCCAACTGACTTCCAATTGCAAGGCACAACTAACTCTTCGAACTAAATCACTTGGGGCAATTAAAGAACAAATGAACTCGGACGTTTCCAGAGAAACCATTACGAATGACCAGTTTTTAGTACCCTAAACAAACCATTATATTTATTCTTTAAGTTTACCGATCATTAATTGCTTTGGTGGTACTCAATGAAGTGGAATTTTTAACACTTTTTGCGAATTGTTTACGTTTTGTTTTTTGGAAAGATTCGAATTGCAAACGCGCTAACATCAATTCATGAGAAGCTTATTTTCAAATACGCAAGGGATTTCCCAAAGTGTTCTCAAGTGTTGTTATTGAAAGCTTTGAAAATGACTCACCGTAAAAATCGAGCCACATACCATCTTATAAATGATCATTGATTATTATTTTACTCAACTAGATTCTAATTTGATTGTTTCGAGCCAAAAATACAGGTTTAATAGATTCTGTAATACTTGGTTACAATTTTTGGCAAAGTTGAAGCAACTGTTTTTTCATGGTTATTAAAATAAATAACACTATAGTTTTTTATTACTTTGAAATTCAATTATATTATGAGTTTATTTACCTACAAAACAAAGCCATAAATACCTAACTTCAAAGGTAATCATATAAATTTAAATATTAAGTTCTTATAAGTATGTATTTGTAAAGTCTCATCCTTTCCAATTTCTCCATACCTAGACTACACAAGTAATTTTCCATCAAATTACCTCAAGACTTATTGTTGTAAACTTTGAACATGATTCACAACAACAAATCGAGCTTTAATTTATGAGAGTTATTTTGAATAAATCTTGGATAGCTTTCTACGAGGACAAACTTAAATGATCGCCACGTTCATTGAGATTCACCAAATTAACTTCTTCAAAAAGGTTTATACAAGTTTTAAAAGAACTTTGCTATTAAAATTAGATGAAGGATTGATGAGTTAGTACCAAATCATCATCAAAAAAGTTGCCGCTTACAAATCCAGTAAAGATTTAACAAAAGATTTTTGTTATGAAGAGGCTAGGAATTTACTTCTATCTCATGTAATTGTCAGTGATAGTGTGGATGAGGATGAAGCACGTTTGCCTTCAATATGAACTTAATTAAACAACCGACATCATGGAACATACACAAAGTAAAAAGACAAAAACGCTTCGCGGCGCATCTGACGATATTACTTAAATTGCACATCCTTGTTTCCTGATTGACCTATAATGTCAATGACACAGTAGTACACTACGTTGTGTACAGGTTCCACGTCGCTTTGTAATGTCGAAGTCCTGGGTCCAATCCTCGGGCAGAGAGCTATTTGACCAAGAAATTATCAGAAGTAATACTGATTCTGGAACTGTGCAAGATAAAAGGTCACCTACTATTATACGAAATCAAAATCTTTCCAATGAAACGTGGGTATTTAGGCACTTCTGCCGAGTGCTTATCCCTTCGGGGATACAAAGGCGTAATAAAGTATTTTATTTAAAGCCAAATACACCAAGTTCGTGCACTGAATTACAGATCAATTCAAAATTGACATAGTTAGAATATATGTTAAGTGTTTAATCTCCATCTCCACATGACATAAATATGAAAGGCGTGTCAGGTCTATATTGGTCCATATCTATGTCACTAAAGGTTCCTGACCTATAAGTGTTTATTTTTACTTCTCTAGTGGCATTCTCCGTTCGATAACGTTTCTCATATCGTGAATCATCCAATCCTGACCCCTGCGGTGCAAATGTGGATGTCCGCATGTTGTAATGAAACGACTCTACTGTAAGCACTCTGCAATTACAATTATAGGTTTAAATTGTCGCTGTTACTATGGAGAGGTAATTAACTTCTCTGATAACGTCTTTACTGCCGTTGCCGTTGTTACCTTCTTATTATAAAATATATTTATTAATAATACATATATTTGAAGTCATACTGAGATATGCCTTATACTGATTATACTTAAAATTTTAACTTTATCTGTAAAACGTAGGCTTCGTTTTATGATGTAGGTACTTACGCATAGGGAGTTTTGACAATATCTTGCAATTCAGCTCGCTGCTTAGATACTCCAGAATAATATATATTGGAAAGACAGCTCCTCATAAATTAAAACAATGCTGACCATATTCATCTCATCTGTTTTCATTTTCTATGCATATAGATATAGGAAGGACGATAAACCTTATATTAAGCAATCATAATTATGTAATATTGTAATCGAAAATAATAAACTCTAGGATAACGACTAGACAGTACTTCCCGTTATCATCACAGATTGGAGGCTTGCGAACCTAACCGATAAGGCACTTAGGATAAGCTACAATTAGATTTATATTGAAAATGGGTGCACTCATACCCAACCATCAGAAAACCGCTACTAGTATACATACATTTTTGCCACTTTGCTTTCGCACCGTATTAATACAATGTCATGTTAATATTTTCGTAAAGATAAATAAATTTGTAATTGGATTCAATGTTACAAGTTGTAAGATAGCATTGAAGGTCTAGCATTAAAAAAATAAGTTCTAGTACCCTACCCTGTAGTATACCACACACATACATATATATATATATAGTTTCTGTATAGTTCCAAAATAATAATAATTCTTTCTATGGCAAGTGATCTGAGAAACTAAGGTCCCAAACATGTATTAATAGACGGCAGCTTTCTTATGTATACTCGTACAAATGAAAGGCATATACGATGATCTAGCATGGTAAATCAATGACTATCATCAACAAATGATTATATCTTCCGGTAGAACAATATTTGAGTATTCCAAAATATTTTGTCAGTCTATGTATTCTATGTGAATGAATTCAATGACTTCAAAACAGTCCAAAACTGTCTGGAATCTTTCCGTTAAATGTACAGTGGTTCCTATAGCCGATTCCTACTAAGTTAATATAAATAAAACTTGCGATAGTTTTCAATGACTTCTCCGTTGAACTTTTTAGTTTTTAATTCGTTGAATCAGCAGCACAGAAAAGAGAAAATAGAATTTTATATCTATATGACCAGCAGCGCCTTTTGAACCCAAAGCAATATTTTGAAATCGAATCCTTTTGTCTGTATCGTCGTTGGTCACGTTTGTATAGAATGTTTATTGTTCAATCACGACTTTTCGAGAATGTTCTTAAGGTTTATTTATTCAGTATTTTCACAGCGAATGATATTTTACACATAAAATCTACAAAAAAAACTATACTTTCACGCGTGATCAAACTGCTGGCACATATTTGGCTCAACGAATAAGCATTGCAATTCAACTGGGCAATGCTGCCAGCATGCTGGGCACGCTGCCAACTGGTACTGGGCTGGAGCATTTAGACCGCCTATGAGTCTGCTATGACTTATAGGTTGTGTAAATGCTTTTATTGTAGTAGCTGTAGTGTTGTATATAGTTCGTAGTATTTTGTTAAATAAAGACATACCGCCGGTAAAAAAAAACCTACAGATTCCATATCAAAGTTAATCAAAAGATGATATGGTTACCATCTGGCGTCTGTATCCAGTTAAATGGAATTACAAGAAATGTTAACAAAATAACAAACAAAGTTTTGTTGATACAATTGAGTAGGCATTCTTATAAATTATTTTTAGTGTAAACTTATCATAATGATTGAAATGGTGTAATAATTTCATCATTTTTAAAATAAATCTAACAAATACCCAACATATGTCATTGACATTTCTCATTTAGCGTAAATGATTTACAAGGGGTAAACAATATTATTAATATAGTAGATAAAGTTACCCAATTTTAAAACATTACCGTAATTTGCAATGTGCCAATATAATAGTAATTATGATTGTTATCTCAACTTGATATCATTCCGTTTTCAATAATAATAAATATCTATTCGTGAGTGAGTGTGAAGCGTGACGCGACCGCGGCGGACGTACCACACTCAAAATCCTGAGGAAGGCTTCCGGTAGAAGCCGAAACATTGTCGATAGCGATATCGACTCATAGTAAGTTCACGCTCAAACACCCGTGTTCTTCATATATTAGATATAAATATGAGCGTAAGTTTTTATAATAGAATAATAAATACTTTGGGCCTACAATTAAAGAAATAATCACCGATCTTTGTTACTTCAAGGCTCTCTATTTGTGCCGCGGAATTTTACGAAAAGTGATTCATTACGTTTCCAATATCTATTTTTGTCGTTATCGATTAAGTGATTGTAAAAATATTTGTGAGTCTCCAATATTGTACTCGGATATATTGTTATGTGATTAATAACTCTAAATATGATTATGGTTACAAAATAATAAATACTTATTGCATTACAAAATTACAAATTTACGAGGGGAAATTTTAAGTCATGTGATTACAGTGATTTACAATAGGAAAAAAAATTTCTTCACGTAAATTTGTAATTTTGTAATGTAATCCGCAGAGCATGAGGATTTGCAATGTATTGCAAATAATTACAAACTTAGTGCATTATCCGACTATAAGGCACTTGTAAAGTTTGTAAAATTAAAATAAATCTACAACTCTTTAAAAACACTCTTAACAAACATAACATAGCAACAATAGATTATACAATGAGTAACATAAAACAAGTCGATTCATTATCAGCTCAAGCCAAAGGCGGAGGCTAATATTTAAGTCAAGCGTAAAATGAGTTATGCACGAGTTATAAGGGTACGCTCAGGTTTACACTCCAACTGCGATGAAATAAAACAAATAACGTAAATAATATCTCTAAAAACTTTCAAATTGAACCTGATATTTGAACAATGTTTTATTTTGAGTGTGATTGTTTCGACAAAATGTATGTATGAGTCTTTAATAGTTCAATATGTACCTATTATAAAAGACCCAGGTAAACTTTCCACATGAAATATATTACAAATTGTGGTACAATGAATAATTAAGAATATTTTTTAATTTGTATGCAGAGGTTCAAAGTACAAGTAACCAATGAAAAACTTTTATCTCAAACTCTCATTACTCATCTGTCAATATTTTTAGATCCTGCAAACATACATCACACGCATACTTACATTGTAAATATAACGTACTACTCAAATATTTGATTATAAATAAACTACAACAAAAACTATATTTTATAAATAGCCCATTCAAGCGTTCATTCTGGTTTCAACATGAGTCATTATACTGCAGATTCATTTGAACGTATTTGATAATATATTGTACTACATATGTTTATACAAAATATGTTATATCAAAGGATAACCCTCGCTTTATCAAGTGGAAGAAACCAGCAGGTCATCTTGCAGTCAAGTGTGTTTTGATTGTCGGCAATAATAAAACAGGGTCGGTTGTGAATATAAGTATTTAAATGACAAGTTTTTTTTTATTGTGGGCAATATCTTGAGAAAAATGACGCACATTAAGATAGTAACATTGTTGAGTTAAAGGGGCTGCCCAAAAAACTAACAATTTTATTTACTTACTTATAAAAATACCAAGGAAAACTAATAATTTAATAAGACTGAGTGAAAAATATGAATTGTTTTGTCAAATTCGGGACCATTGATGATTATACTTTCTGACAGAATACTATAATATTCAGAGAAATTGTTATTTAATAAAGAAAAACAGTCTACAAATTGATATGCCTCTACTACACATAGAATCCATTTGCAAACAATAAAATCCGACACCAGAAATAATCACTACGAACAGAATCTACTATACAATCTAGAATGTCTACATAGGTTCTGGCGGATTCTTTTTTAAATTTAATTTATTCAGTATTCTTATATCTGATTAAAACTTCAGGAATCAAATTAAAGGCATAAATCTAAATATAAATAAGAATAACGAATAATCAAAACCAGATACTCCAGTAAAAATATCTTAACGGAAGTAACAAAATATTTAGTTATTAAACAAAAATCGCCTTGAATACCGCTTCAATTACTGAAAAGTTACAAAATAGAGCGAGAACATCAACTTCATGCTAATGCATGTAGTTTTTTGTGCATCATTTGAATAGCAATTCACAGTTTTATATTTTGTTTTTAATTTATGGAAGTTATAATTAACAATGCAAAACAAAGACTGTCTTATAATCAAAATACACGCAGTATTAAAAAAGCAAGAACCATAAAATATACCGTAATAAAATGCAACATTATTTATTCTATAAATAGATAAAATAGCTTCGAGTTGTAATTATAAAATTTATTACTTACGTGAGAAAATCTTTAAGTTAGCGTTAATTACTTTGTTTATAACATGTTTATAGACTCCGTTGCTTTACATAATATATTCCAATAAACTCAATGCACAAGTTTTAGTTTGTTTCTATACAGCAAATTTTGACAAACTGTTATATATTACAAAATTACAAATTTACGAGCGAAAAAATTACATTACAAAATTACAAATTTACGAGAGAAAAAATTATAGTGATGTGCGGGATTCGAACCCGCGTCCATCCACCTCTTTAGCCGGGGTATGCTCTAACCAATTGAGCTAACATGACACAATGACTCATAACTGTAATTCTTGATCTCGTTCTTCATGCAACCATCCATTTGTAATGTAATTCGCCTAGCAGGCGTCATTGCAAACTTAATAATATTAAAACTGTTATATACTTCTGGAAATAATTTTATTACAAGATGTTTCTACATTATTTGTCTCGAAACAATAAACCTTTTTACTCACAGGTTTATATTATTTTGTTCATGGTTTCATCTTACAGAAGTTTATGTTTTTAAATTTAGTTGTGTAATTTGTAAGAGCATGTACTTACCATGAATTTTTTTTAAGGTGATATTATAGCCATTCACCACTATCTCACCATATGGCATGTGATGACTGATATATATATAACATCAGAACAGCTGTTGGCATTTCTTAAACAAATCTTATAAAAGGAAATGGCGGGGAAACAAATGCCTTGGTTAAACAATGTTTATATTTATGTACTAACTAGCTTTCCGGGCGCGGCTCCGCCCGCACGTATGTCGGTTATCGCGCAAAAACATTAACCTTTTTTTGCGCAGTTGGATAAAAACTATCCGATGTTTTTTCCCGGGTCTCAAACTATTTCCATACCAAATTTCATTCAAATCGGTCCAGTAGTTTTGGCGTGAAAGCGTAACAGACAGACAGACAGAGTTACTTTCGCATTTATAATATTAGTACTGATATAAACCATAAGGATCCGAAGCTAAATGGTTTGCTTAGTTGTATAATAAAGCAATTGCTGTAACTTAAATAACGTAAAGTAATAAAATGGTAATTTTATAGGGTGATAAAAGTCTAGTGATATGATTTTTCTACCGATTATTCACATCTAGTCGTCAAGCAGTCTGCTAATCCTTTAAATAAAAATGGAAAGTAGGTACCTTCTTACGACAATGTACTTAATTATTTAATATGTATAGAGCCAAAGTTGCTGCACCAATATATGTCTTTTTGAATAATTTTTTTTCAAACAGTTTGGAATTGGAATTAACAAGTGTAGGCGTGGATGTTTTTGTAATAATTACACCAATCTATTAATTTAGTTGTGTCGTTCTAATCGCTGCTTTCTAAGCAAGTCAATTGACTTGAAAACGTTTTTGGCCAGGTGTGTGGGTGACATTATGACGAAATTCCGTTTATTTTTAAACATGGAAACCGTTGGGATTTACCATTCGAGAAAGGATTTACGTTCGAATTTTAAATCGGTATTCTTAATGCGCCTTACAGACGCACCAACTTGATTGAGGACAATTTGTAACAGACCTTTTAATGTCTAGACTGTCGACACAGTCATATGGGATTCGGTACTTTACCTTATCAATTTCTTAGATTGACTTCGTTTAAAAATAGTACCTTCTCACTTAGGTGCCTGATCATTTGAAGATTTTTTAGGCAATTGGTAACAAGCTTATGTTTTATTTCATTTTAACATAAAATTAATTTAAATACACATGGTATTTTATATAGTTGTTCCTCAAAAGGCGCTGCTACCCACCTTCCAGTATTTTACACATACTCGCTTGTTACGACAACCACGGGAAGAGTTGGGGGGTTGACAATCTAGCCCGGCACCCCATGGGTATATATGCATACTGCTCTTAAATTTTGTAATATAAACAAAATTATCTGCAGGTATAACATATTTTATGTAAATTTCAATAGGTCATAATAAAGGAGAATAACAGACGAACATAATAACTTCCCGTTTTTTTTCGTAGTGAATCTGAAAATTTAAAGTAGGTGATGCATAGATGACATAATATATGAATGGATACTTGAATAAATTAGTATAATGATGTATTGCTTGCATAGTATCTTCGAAATGAGGGCATCGGAGCCACAAATTACCAATAGTCAAACAAAACGCAAAGATAACACTGTTTATCCTAATTCCTTGACATTGTACAGCCCTTGCCGATTGATATTGAACATCTGTGTCAAGTCAGTGGAACCAACCACTCGTTATTATTGCAATATATATTCATTTTTATTAAATTCCTTTACACTGACAGCACCAGCCATATAAACGAATAAGAGAAGCATTTATAGCAAGCTTTTGTGGTTTAAAATTGTTCTATACCTACATCATCAATGTTTATTGAAGTCAAAGAAAAATCAATATTGGCGTCTACGAAACTCTTATGAAGGTCAATAACAAAAGTGTACTATAAAAATATTCTACTGCAGCGTTCAGAAAAAAAATAATAGAGACACTTCGAGAAGAACGAGCAAGAAACTCGTGGCCAATCTTTTATGTTTTAATTCTTTTACAATTTGTAACATAAGTCTATTATTAAACGACTTGCGATATCTTGGCAGGGTTGGAATATTTCAAGAATTTTCGTCTTCTAAATAATCACGAATTAAATAAACTGTATATATGTTTTAATTAGTATCTAGTAGTTACAAATGCAGCGTGAATTTTTGTTTCGAAAGAAAGTATTTAGTACTCTTTGAACTTGGATTCAAATCTGATTCTTATTCCAAACAAAAAACATAATGATTATGAATACCTACTTATAGATCCCATTAACATTTTTAACGCAAAATAATCTGTGATTTGCCTCAATTGAAGACGTAAACATGTCAGTATTTGAGATTCTTTATCTGGTAGCAGGAAAAATATTCTTAATTTAGTATTTATCATAATGATAAGCATAGACACGAAATAATAAAATTTGAAATGTTTTTAAGCATTTATATAGCAAAGTAAACATACCTATAGTATAAAAAAGATCCTATAAAAGTACCTATTGGTAATAAATGCATTGAATAAAGTTTAATAATCCAAGCGCGGTGTTTCTAAAACCCCATTCCATCAACTAATGATTATAGATTTAAAATGCCTCAAACTATTAGCAATGGAATTCTACTCGATAATATTGATAATACATAAAAACTAAAATGCAAATAACGTGTCAAGAACCCGTAAAACCTATGTAAACAACTTAAGTGCAGCCGTTTCGTTGTGCAACCTAACGACACTATCTAAGTAACTTTCTAAGACATTTCACTCTATCTAAATGAGTATAGCGTGAAACGGAACGCAAGTGATATACTGGCTGGAAACGATATGTTAATGGATTTCTATTTAAAAAGTAGAACGCTAAACCACACGTGTGCTTGACAGAAACAAAAGACATTCGATTTTCAAACTGTAAAAGAGCTATCATTCGACTTTGATCAATCGCAAAACTAGATGCGATCGTTATGGAATGTTACGTTGGAAAGTTGCAGTGATTGTATCCAAGAAAGCTTTGGCATCATTCAATTTGTCAAAACAACTTGTCTCCTACCGGATCTGGTGTTATAGCTGAAATTACATAAGCAATTTATTATTAAGATAATTATCTATTCCGCCTTTGTTCAGTCGATCGATTAAACCACCTACGTCGATTCCAGCTTCATGATCTATTTAAAGTAACACGTCATGGCATGGCATGTCGTCGTTAATCATCTCAGAGTAATCTTATAAATATCCCGATGCCCTTAAATGACTCGAGCCATCTAAAATCAGAGTACGGGTTTCGGTTCTCGCACTTAATTTGGCAAAAAGAGTAATTCGATTTTTAAGCATTTCCTTGTTGTACACGTGGAAGTTTTGTGATATTTCTATCATTCTTTTGAATACACATACTATTAGGTATTTATTTTCTTATTATTTTTGCAAAGTACCTTTTAATATGGAGATACAATACCTACCGGTTTTGACGGCATATTGCTATCCATAAGTCTTCTGAGATCATTATTCACCAAACGCTTTAAAATAGAAGTTCTAAAATTAAAATTTGTAATTAGTTTTTTTTACAAGCTGCCATGGCATGTTTCCAGGTGTGAACAATAAAATATTCTTGAATAAAATTGCGTTTGGTTTTTTAATGACTGGCCGTTTCTATTGTTTTGTATTGTACTCCTACAAATCGGAACCTAGATATTATGTGGTAATCAAAATGAAAAGTTACTATATTTGTACTTATAGGTTTTTGTATGTCTGTTGTTTTTTACTCTTCTTTTGATGATGATGGTAAGTGATGATGTGGACAAAAATGTTGTTCAAGCTAACCTATAATTACTGGCTCTCAAGGACAGCTATCGGTATACACCGTTAGGTGCTTGGTGACAGATTTTATATTATAGGATGCTAGCAAGGCGGGCAGGCATTCGCAAAATGACATGTACCACTATGCAAAAGCTATTGAAAGGTAAGTAATTTTGTTTGCAAGATCTCACAGTTTTGCTTCTATTGTATAAACTAGCTCAGACCGATTTTATATTCACAAAAAAGTATATTTAAAATGTGAAAAAAACCTGTTAATTTAGTCCAATTAAGCCATAATTTACTATCGTTTCATTTCCTTTTATGTTATAGAGTCATTCAACTTGAAAATAAATTCAACTTGTAATTCTTATATCGTTTGACTAACGCGAGTTAATTTTTACTTATGTCAAACATAACTCACTTGTGAAATTAATTTATCTGTTTTTTCAGCTGGTGAGTACTTACACTCATATCTTTAGGGCTTTTTTTTTCTTTAATTATGTACCATTTGTTCATTCGGCAAGTGTTAATTTATATGTTTTTATTATCTATAAGACTTTAAATGAAATGTCACAAATAGCGTTCATAGATAATGCACCTGTTTTGTTAATGGCCAGAAACAAACGACGCATCAAGGTCCGTGACTCGGGTCGCGTTGCTCAACTATCCTTAATGAGCTATAACTCCTTGACACCTCTTTGTTCTATGTACTTGACTACTTATTTGAAAATTAAGAAACTAGAGCTGTTTCTACCAGGATATCGTTACTATTTAATTGCTTGAAAATTTTTGGAGATACGAACTATACATGATTTATAGTGCTGACGTATTGTGGAGCCTCCTGTCGCTAGGTTGAGTCGTAATTGTGTGGATTTTGGTAAAGCGACCATATGTCTTCTTAATTATGATATAAATTTTGAAGCAGTGATAGCTCAGTGGCTTTGTGTATGGACTGCCGCGCAGCAGGTCCATGGTTCGAATCCCGCCGCGGGCTTGAGCTTCACCGCATGGTGGAAGGGCATTTTGTGAATGCCCGCCTGGCTAGCGACCACCCTCAAGTTGAAAATCTGTCGCCAAGCACCTAACGGTGTGTTCCGGCACCTGTCCTTGAGAGCCAGAGTAATTCTAGGTTAAGCCTGTTAACACCTTCGACCACATCATCACTTACCATCACTGAGATTGTGGTCAAAGGCTTACCTATCAGCAATAAAAAATAAAAAAAAATATACCTAATAAAAATTTTAACAAAAAATGGAACCGACTTCAACACCCAAAAGTGTGAAATAACTTGTTGAAGTCGGTACCATGATGGTTCAAAAGTACCTATTATCACAATATTGTGGGCATGGTACCGACTTCGACAAGTTATTTCACACTTTTGGGTGTTGAAGTCGGTTCCATTTTTTGTTAAAAAATTTTTTTCAATCTATTTAGTGTAACTCAAAAACGGCTTGACCGATTTTGATGAAATTTAAAATGGGACCAAACGACAAGCATCAGCTTTCAAACAAAAAAATAATTTTCAAAATCGGATCACCCAGAGATCTGAGGTAACAAACATAAAAAAAAAAAAAAAAAACAGACGAACTGAGAACCTCCTCCTTTTTTGGAAGTCGGTTAAAAATAAAAAAATCTTTGACAAAAAGTATTGTCGATTTTGAAAATGAACCTATACTCTTTATTACTTATTACAATGGTTAAATTATAACTTAAAGTAATGCCTAATTGTTTTATCTATAGAAATTAGAGACACATTTTGACCGTTGTGTTGTGCGGTTTAAGAAATGCCAACATCTAGTAATCTAGTATTACGTCTCATTTGGCTCTTTCTTAACCCTATACGAGCTAATGATGATACTTCCAGTTCCTTATTATCAGAAAAGATTGTGAATAATAAATAAGGTAAATATCTACTTACCTTGTTTAAAATTAAGATTATTTTCTGTAAGGTATGAATTACTTTTTGGCACGACCAGTGACAGAACATGACAGATAATTCACTTCCTGTCAAATGAAAAGGGACTCTTAGCATGATTGAAAATGGATAACGAGTTGTTGAACTGACTTCCTTTGCCAATGTGCGTCGTTGATGACGTCTTGTTTTTTACCATATTTTCTAAATCAATTAATAACAGATACAAAATCGTGAATCATCATACATTAATTATTTAAGACAGTCAAAATGTTCTAATATTACGGTTTACCAAGAATATAAAAAGGATTTGTATTGACTTTCTAAAATGAAGTAAATATAATCGAAACTATATTGATTCAAATTCAAGTCTCTCCAAGTCCAAGTACATACCTTTAAAGAATTTAATAGGCATATTAAATCCTTCTTCATGCTTCAAGTCTATTTTTATTTTATCATAAAAACCGATTGCATAATAAGGTAACTAGTTTAGCTTGTGAGCCTCGGTAGTGACTGAGAACGATCTCGTCCTTGATAAAGTTGAGTTTGCGTGGGTAAAGTTTAATGATTTTAAAATACTTACCTGGCAACGTTGCTATACTAGATCGTTATATTTAAAGTGCCTGGACAATAGCAAAGACTAAGTTGATTTTTTCCTCTTATCTTCCGTTTTTTCGAATATATATATGACTCTTCTTATATTATTTTCACGTCTGACTATAGGGGAAGTACTTCTTATCTAAATCTACATCATCTGCACTGATATTATAAAGAGGATTTATGTTTTTTTGTATTTAACGAATAAACTTAAAAACTACTGGACCGATTTGAAAAATTCTTTCACCATTAGGATCCTACATTATCCCTGATGAACTTAGGCTATAGACGACTCTTATCATGTCGATAGTTCAGGTGAAAAGTGGTTCGTGATGTCTATATCGAACGGGACCTTACATCAGTGGAATTGTGGTAGAAAGAATATGGCCTTCCTACCAACGTAATTGACTTTAATAACAAAATATTTTGATTACTGATAGTATTGCCTTATCTTAGTATTTTAGTATTTATACTTAGTATTTGTATTAAATCACTATATTACTTAATGCCCTCCCTTAATGATTCCTAAGTTTCTTTTCTTGTGGTAGATAAAGGTGTATTTTGGATGATAAAATTTTTAGAGTTCTGTACAATATAGCGGGACTCTACTACTCTCTGTCACTATCAGTCTTCATCAATTCATGTGATGGTACGGAACCATTATTGTGCTATTAGAACCTGCACTTACACGGTCTTTATGTTATTGTGCTAAGATCTTGGCTTACTAGGCAATCAGCCAAAGATCTCATGATATCGAACAGTTGAACATGACTCACTATACTATTTCGGAAACCTGTTTGGCAAATTTTACATCTAGAGATCAATAACTATTAAGAATGTGTTAAACTGGTTTAATAAAATATATAATATTTAAACTAATGTTGTCAAACGTCCTACGGAATATTTGACTACACACGGGTTTTCCGAAAACTGAGCCTAATATTAAACTATGTTAGAGTTAGAAATCTAGATACTCGTATTACTACTTACATTATTATACTATTGTTACCAACCTAAATACAATAATAATATTCATATCACAGTTTGCACATTCACTAATTCATTTAAGTATGTAGTAGGTACCTTTAGTACATATATATATACTATAATAATGAAAACAATAAGTAGGTATTAACCTATACATAATAGGTACATG
This sequence comes from Plagodis dolabraria, assembly GCA_963854805.1. NCBI lineage: Eukaryota > Metazoa > Arthropoda > Insecta > Lepidoptera > Geometridae > Plagodis > Plagodis dolabraria. Next base: position 7,472,639 of record OY978461.1, read on the forward strand.
GCACTCTTTAGATATAATTGTATCCTAACAAATTATAATGAATTCTTATTAAATCTACTGACAAGACTCTAATCTTTGTTAGAATTATTTAACTGTTATTAAAATCAACGTTTAAGACGGTGTCAAAAGCTTAAATTTTGTCATTATCGGACTGTGTAGGAGTGAAAGAGAGGCAGCAATGGTGAAATCTCGATTAGTTTGGGTAAAATCCGAAAGAAAGCTTAATAAGTAAATCGATATTATTTGCTATTTTATTGTTATATTTTCATACATACATATATTATTAAGATATTTTACGTTACAAGCGTAATTTAGAGTCAAATTTGTAATTTTATATCATCGAGAAATATATACTATATACACTATATAAATTAACTCCAACAGCCCTACACACACTTACATTTTCCCACAAACACGCACACAAACACCACCTTCCTACCACATATAGTATAAATAAATGTATAAATTTGGACTTGAACCCACGACCAATAGTTATATTTCTATATTTTTTTAAAATTGTCAATAAACTCATCTGTTAGTAACTTTTAAGTAATTTAAGATAATTATATTTGTATCCTATTTTGGCTATATTGTAGTAAATAGTAAATTAGGTAATACTATTTGTAACGCTGTTCCATACAGCGTTACAAATAGTATTACCTAATTTACTATTATATAAAAATTAAAGGAAATTTTTATTAACTAAATAAATAAAAATTTAAGGAAATGTGTTTCGGACATTAGTGGCCTTAGAGAATATGATCAAAATTAACATATAATTTTCTTACTGCTACAAACTAAACATATTTTGCCAAAAATCTGTTCAAGTAAAGCTATTTAGCACTTATCACCGCCTTAAGTATACTTACTAATTTATATACAACAATATTTCACTTTTCGTAACTGAAAGTGCCATTCAAAAGAGCAATGATATGGAAGTAATCCTCTTCGTTCAGAGTTTGTTTTACAGCATTAATATAAGCAATAACTTAACATTGTGTAACCTTTACAAAATCAGAGCTTAATTTTGTTGCCATGAATATATTATTTTATTGCTTTAAACCCTAAATATAGTATCAGATTATATTGATGAAATGTAAAATCATTTTTCTTTACCGTAAAAAGGCAAAGACACAAACGTTGACGAGTATTTTTAGACGGAACATAAAAGCTGGCATGCTACACGACCATTAGATTTTATGTTAGTAAATCATTGATATCCTCAACTTGACAATAAACTTGGTTATTCTTGGATACAATTTTCCATACATTTCGCTGTAATATAAACCTACTTAGATGCATTTGACGTCACTGATGATGCTAAAGTAATATAATGGTACAACGTTATAGCTGCAATCAATTATAAAATGAGAAGCATCTCTATTGATAAAAAATAATTGTAAGTTATTTCTGAATTTAGTATTAGAATCGGATAGACTGTTTCTGTTTTTAGTAATATGACATTATCCAGTATAATGGTCACAGCAGTTGTTGAAATTTCAATAACTCGCAACAAATTATCTATTTAAGAAGTATAAATGTTAGTGAATAGATTAAAATCTCACAAATAAGTCATATATGCGTTGATGCAAGCATTGGATGAAAATCCTTAGGCTCCAGGTACAAATTTATATCTATTTGTACTAACGACCATGACACATGCAATGTGAAATTGAACACGCCATCAAGGGAATTTTAATTCGTATAATTATCCATATGACTTAAATTATTTTAATCGCGTCATTGATTACAGTTGTTGTTGTGATGGCTGTAATGACGTTGTTGTTAACAATCATTAAACAGGATTCACTGCAGTCGTCCTTTTGTTTTCAAGTCTCACGATTGCGCGACAAAAACTGGTCGAGTATTTTCCTACGAAAATCGTCATCGTTGAATAGGTTAACGAGCTAATACTTAAGGTTATCTACACTATTTTATTGTAAATCAAAGCGAAGATTATTATTGGAATTATAATATCTGTCGTCGGGGCCATTTTTATTGCAAATCGATTCAGAGAAGCACCTTCGTTTTTTAGTTTGCTTTCTGTAACTATACTACTATACAAGCCAATCTTGTCATGTCAATTCAGAAACGTCAATAGTTACCTATTCCTGCATAACAGAAATGTGCAAAAATATAAATTTATTAAGTTATTTCTAGGTATTATTTGGTTAACACAGTAGTAAATTTTTGAACTGGAAAGTTGTACATAGCAAGTGTTTTTTTTCAGATTGCTCTTTTTTAATTAGGTTTCTACAATATCCTCTACATAAATAACGATAGTAAAGCCTCTGACAAGGACAACTGATGCAAAAATTACTAGGAAATGTAAAATCAAGATAATGTAGAGATACATAACACACATAGTACATTCGAATTACACAAAATTGGTTTAATTAACAGCGGCAAAGTCATAGAACACAAATGCAAGGTATACGTAATGGTAGGTTTGCGTTAAGTACAGTAAGTAAGGCCACTGACCACTGTAACGAAAGCGATAGTCAAAACAATTATACCAAAGGCCGCGGCAATCAAAGCCAACTTTACATATAGGTACAAATTAACTATGTTTGTTTCCATAAAGGCGTATATGTCTAACTTGTGTTTGACTTTGTGGCCAGTGCCTAGCCCAAGATAAGGTCAGTTCCAAATGACACTAATGAAATTGCCAATGTGATTAAATTTGACGTTTATAAACTACAAATGCATCATAATACTTTCGTTGTCTTTGATCTGCGCTGCGCATTCATCCACCGAAATGCTTCTCCGTAAAATTAAGATATTTAATCGATTAAGATAAATATACTTTAGTAAATATTCATGTTGTTCATGTCCAAAATAACGATATTTCTTAGCTGACCGTAAAAATAAGAAAATTGTTACAAGTTTTCGGAGTACATAATGATATACATATTATGTACGATTAGATTAGTCTTTGTAGGTGCATACCTATATTTTAAACCTAATATGTAGGTAGCTTAAATAAATCCATCTGCTTTTATCCCAATTCATTTTGTTATTTGACCTTTATTGTTTAATATTTTTTCTTCATCTCTCATAAATCCATCAACAATATTTACAATATTTGATAATCGGCCTCGGCAGGTGAGTTCGTGAGCCTTGATGGCAGGTTAGTGTTACCATTGACCTATTTAGCTGTTAGAGTTTCAGTGCATTAGCCAGGTTATGCCAACCGTGAAAGAGCTTGTCTACTCCGATAAGCTTTATAGATATTGTAGACGAAAAGGTTGATGGTTCAGCAAGTAAAATTTTTTACAACCTACCACAAGCAGGCAAATGTTGGTCGGATTTAATAGATTAGAACTCTTATGGGAGCCATTACCAAATTTTGATAATGTAACAAATACAAAGTAGGCTAACATACTGTGATTCAATCGTATTTATGTGATGCCAAAAAGTAAGTAGTATATAATAATCGGAATTAGAACATCTAATAAATTTGAGATTAGGGTATCGCTAAAGCCAGATCTAAATCAAATATTGTAATCTTACTAAAACATTCTCAACATATCCCTAAATATATCTTCCTGATGTTTTATTCAGCATGGTTTCGTAGGTTTCAGCTTCGTGATGAAGTTGTCTTACCACATAAATCCTATAAGTATATATTATAATATATATATATCTTTTGAACAACTGCATTCCAATTTGGGCGTTTTATTGCACATCAAAAAATAAACGGAGATGTTAGCCAGATAAATTTATTTATTTTACCGCGCATCGCAGACCACATAGTTAATTAATGAGCGCCTCTAATTTAGGTCAAGATCAGATTATGTTTAAGATCCATGTTTTTAAAATGTGTCGTAAACAGAGTTCTTTAAACAAGTATGGAAAATAGATCCTGTCGTCCCGGATAGTTCTCAAAGTTTGAGATGACATTTAAAGGGACTACACAATTGGAATAAAAATTACCATAATATTAAATTCTGAAATCAGAAGTACCATTTTTGAAAATCATTTGCTCATGTCCTACATATAATTCGACTCATCAAAAATAATATTTAGATGATTTCAGAATTACTTTTGCAATCATGATATATTATTAAGAAATATATCGTGTTATTAGTGACAAAATAATGAAAATGTTTGTAGCCTGCCTTCTCTTTTGAGCGTTTAACGTCCACAATAGCTACTTCTTCATTAACTTTGCTCTATTTCCTTTCTCTACTTTTTATCTCAGCTAAGCTTTGAAGCCTTCAAAAATGTAGGTCACTATGCCTCTGGCCAACCCAGGTATTCATGGTTTCAGGTTAAGGACGGTGCATTAGGCTTGAAACTTGCATTTAACTGCTTCTAGGAATTTCGAACTGGGGATAATCTGTTGAGTATAAAAGAAAAATATTAAGATTTCTTGCCAAACAACATTTCAATAATATATTGTAAGAATTTGTCATGCAAATGTGATAGGATAATTTACAAAATATTTCAAAGATAAATTTTAAGAACCCTGATATTTATAGTTATTGGTAAAGTTGTTCATCTGTGATATGGGGCTAAAATTCTATATTCTATACTAATAATTGTTCTAACATAAAATGCACCCAATTAAAATAATAAAGGAGCCCATGACTTAAAATTTACGAATGATTAGATCACTGAACTAAACAGACTCACGTTTTCTTCTCACTAACTCACGCCCGAGCGCCATGTCAACTAGTTGACCTATTCTATTTTCAAAATGACATTTCGGCGCGAACTTTTTTTAGCAGCCGCCATTTTGTGGTTGGTATAACAATGAGACTTCCTTGTAACAATGTAAAGTACCAGCCATTGTGACTACAGCGAAGTAGTGTTTTGAATTTACGAAGCATTCGTTGAAGGAATGTTCAGTTGATGATATTTACTTGACGTCATCAAATGAAGTGGCTACTGCAGTACTTTAACTAATCTGGCTTTATAATACTTGATGGCTGATAAATTTGATAAGATGTAGGTAAGTAAATAAGACACTGTCGGTAACGTTTAAGCCGTTACCTACTATAGCGTCTTGTCTGTCAACGATAATGTCATGATATTTCGCAACTATGATTTTGATCCTTAGGAGCTCAAACTAGGAAGACTTCCAGCGGTCTACAAATTTAAATCGTATTTTAAAGGTAGTTTTCGAATCTTCCACTGCTAATCTAATATTTTAAATCCTACAAATTAAGATGAATTAATATATTTTTCATCCCACCATCTCGGAAAGAGTATTTTTAATCTTCAATATCTGAGTGGAAAAGCCGTTTTTATTCTCTAGAGGATAAAGTAAATTGAATTTAGAACATCGTGTGCACTAAGTTTGTGAATTAAAAAAAACATTAAACCTATTTACTGCTACCTCTATGGTGCCGAATATATCATACAACTTTTATTTAATTTGTTAAAAACTCAGACTCGGAACCTTCTTGGTGTTCTTTTTTCAATTTGCTTTGTACGCGGTTCTTTACGCGGCATTTTTTCACGTCATTGTTGAATCCTTCGCTTGCTCGGTCATCAAAATTGAACACGCGGTTAAAAAGCAACTTTGCACTCTTGTATAACAAATAACTATGTCTTCTCTACAAAATTACAAATTTACGAGAGAAAAAATTACAGTCATGTGCGGGATTCGAGCCCGCGTCCATCCATCCCTTTAGCCAGGGTATGCTCTAACCAATTGAGCTAACATAACACAATGACACATAACTGTAATTCTTGCTCTCGTTCTTCATGCAACCATCGTATTGGGATTTTTTCTCTCGTAAATTTGTAATTTTGTAGTGTAATTCGCCTAGCAGGCGTCATTGCAAACTTAACAATATTAAAAATATTTGTCTTCTTTTGTAATTTTGTAATCCTACGTCACGATAATGTTATCTATATAACATTACCGTGCCTTCGTCTAACTAGAAATTGTCTGTTAATAATAAATGCCTACTTTTATACTTTTATACATGATATTGAAATAAAATATCTCTATTAATATCATGAATGTAATTTTAGTTTAAACAACTCCTTATCTAATCTTAGGTTAATAATGGTAGGTACTCATACCAACCGTAATGGTACCTAGATGGTTCTTAGAAAAAGTACTTTTCAGTAATGACTTCGTCTACTTTTGTTATCTCACTGTATTATTGGTATACCAATTAAAAAACTCATGCTATGACGAATGTCAATACTGTTACGTTATACCTACCAGGAACAATGAAGAATCATGACCAACTAATTATGGGTTTCCTTTACAAAACTGATGGAATAGTACATATGATACAGATAACTAAAATAAATGATGACATTGTTATAAAGTTTAGGCTACTCAGTTTTTACTAGGTAGCTTAAAAGTATCGCAAGTAGCCATTTTGTAAAGGTAATTATACGTAGGTATACTTTTATTCAGTAACTTAGGTAAGTAAGTACCTACTTATAAAGTATTCGGTTATAAGGGGAATCTGCAAATATGTCTTTTAAATCTGTAAACATACAACTCTTAATATTATTTCGAACATATATCAGACTTTCAGTCATGTTAATAAAATATCACGCTCAAAATAATTTAGTAATTTTCCAAATAGAACAATAATAGGTACAGTAGTACAGTCTGAATTTCCTGCCATTGACTTACTTATGTTATCATTATCAACTACGACAAATATAGTTTCAGTATTGACAAATGAAATAACCTTATTATACTTAGGAATAACTTTCAAAATGTTGTTTCACGTTGACAATTTAATTGATATTTTGCAGCTACTTTGCTATTATGCAGTAACTGTTATATCCTTTCACTATTCGTGCAGTTATTATTAAACAGTTATTATTAATAATAGCCGTAACTGAAGTCATAGCTTCCGCCATTCATTTTAGTTATTCGCTTTAAGGTTAAACGTGTATTTTCGTTTGATTTTGCCGCGTTTCAAAAGTAGTTTCTTTACCATTTATGGACACGGTATGGACGGTTGTTTCTTAATATTTTTTCAATGTTGTACTTCCAAATTTCAGTACTAGACTTTGTAACTTTTAGGCGCAGAACTAAATATGCCTATTTTTTAAAGTATATATGAGAAATTGTCTAAACTCCTCTACAAAGGGTGTTTATAACGAAACAAAGATGAATGTAAACACAATAAAACTCTAAGAGATGATTTCAATTTCGTAACGTTCGACATAATATTTGGATCTATTTTAGTCTCTAGCGTCTACCATCTTGCTTTGCTCTACTGATAAACTTTGAGCTAGGTCATAAATTAGACTGCTTAACCCGAAAATCAACAATGGGAGGAAAATGCCTAATAATCCACTGGAGTTCCCCGACACAATTGCTTTTGTTAAATCGTTTTCAATGCTGATACAATCAATGTTAAAAATATACACTTGACTTGAGGCAGACGCATTACCTTCATAAGATAACGTTGCGCGATATAATAAAAACCTTTGAGTTTTAAATGAAAGCGTGTGAAATGAGAAAAAATATTCTTGAAAATACTTACGAAAATTAATAGGTACTTAAAAAAATGTTTGATATTGTTAGCAATCTATGTATACACTATAAAGTATAAACCCATATCTATATATATACGATATTTTAAAAGATATATTAAAACTTTTCTTTACCTTATGCTCTAAAGAAATATACAAAGTCTAAGGCTCTGTTCAGGCTCAAACCGCGTACGTCTGACGTGGTCTGAACAGAGCGTAAAGCACTCTCATTAAAAATATCTACATAAATATTAGTAGAAATTGCTATCAGTATTCATCTACTAAGCCAGTGCCAGTTGGCAGGGTCTCCGAAATGCTAACAGCTTTGCTTCGTTGAATGGAAATGCTTAATTTTTGAGTAATTATTGACACTTCTTGTTTTGACAAGTCTAAATCTCTAATCAATATTAGATAAATTACTTGTAATAATGAACTTGCGATATGTTTAAATTTTATCAAATGGTGAAAGTTATCTGCTTTCTACTTTAAAAATAGAATTAAAGTAAAAGGAATGTGTAGCCAAATAGCTAATAGTATTGTTGATTTTGTTAATTAGATTCATAGTTTCTGAATCAATCACAACATGTGTCCTAGCTTATGTATTATTTATACGTTTTCCAATTGTTTATTCTATTAATTCAAATAAAATCATCTGCTTAAGTTATTATGTAGATAATAAATTACAAGCACGTAGTTCTTTGTCCAAAGTTAAGTAACGGTGACAATCTTTGAACAACGTTAAGAAGGTCACAAATCGAACGTGGCGTCGATTTTTTTATTTGTATTCAATTGTGGTTCTGTTGTAAACATGGACATTGACGTGAATGACGTATTAAACAAGTAGTTTTATAGGGAATAACGTGACCTACGTCATAGTTTTTATTTTAAATTAATTTAATCGAAAAAGGATGCATGTAAGATTACAACTTTATAAAGAATTGAAGGAATTCCGGAAAGAACTTTCCTCAACCTTTAGCGCATACGGAACGGAATAATTGTTTTATTAATTAGTACCCAAAGCCCAAATGAAAGTGTAATAAGGAAATTTCCTGTGTCAATAATTACGTCAAGGAATAAGAAAACAATGCAATTAAGTCTGACAGTACATATCTTTAGTGTATTCTAAAAGCTAAACTTTTCCTACAAATGAATAAATACTCTTTAATTGACTATATTCAACCTTTTTACATCAGTGTTCGAGTTGTTAATAGTAATAATATTATTTTTGATTTCTCAACTTGGAGTGCGTCTGAGTTTACGACTGATCGTAATGGGAACATTACTTGTTATTATTGTTATTGATGCATTGCTACAGATAAGGCAAAATAATTCATTTATATTATTATCATCCACTTAATAAGAGCATAATACGTAAGAAGAATTCTAATATGAAAAGTGAGTGCATAATATTCAAATGTCATTGTCATTAAGATTGCGAATTGTAATGCCAAATCAAAAAGGCTAAAGTGATTTTATTCTTTTCCTATTTGGTCAGTATCATATTTTAGAATCATAATCAATTGATATCTGTATATCTGTTGATTATTTCGACACGCAGCTCCAAGTTTAACAGTTAAGAAACATATAATGTCAATGTCAGTATTATACAAGCTTTCTAAACGATTCAGTGAAGTCCGTACTTTAAGGCTCGTATTAATAAATGTACCTAGTAGCAGTAGAACACTTTGTGCAAGTTCGTCCGGGGTAGTACTGCTACCTGTTTCTGCCACATTACTGTTAATGTGCACATTACTGTGTTCGTTTGAAGGGTATGGGTGTATCGGGTGCCCGTTAAATTACAGGCACATGAGAATTTAGATATTTATGTCTCAGGGTGATGGGCGCAGTGCAGTTTGCCACTTGTGATGAACTGAATCTGTTATAGGTAGAGGTTACCGCTTAACACCGGTTGAGCATCGTGCTTGTTCCATTACGATTGCATGATAAAAAAAAGCTAAGTATCTAAGTTGTGATCGGTATTAAGATGAAGTGTTGACAGATGTTCCATATATTGTTATAGTTGTCTAAATTATGTTGTTTCAATAAAAAGTTCATATATCTAACATCAAATCTGCTTCATAAGATCGACCTCAACTTTGAGATGCTCTATTAATACGGGATTTAGTTATGTTTTATCGACATACCATACTATGCATAAAGATTAGTATAATCCAGAAATACATTTTAATCTACTGTTTTGGACTTTATGGTTATGAAATTTTGAAAGTACGAAGCTTTTTATAGTAATATTTCCAAATCACGGGTTTGAACTTTAAATAATTTTGAAGTGGAGAACCCCATACAATTAGATTTAGGGTAGAATCAAGACTGTAAAAATATATATAAAACGCGACATGCATGAGCTGACCACTGTAATATCCCATCAAATAGTTTCCTTTGATATAGAAGTTTTCACAACCGATACTTCATTGTGCTTGCAAACAACCATGCATCAATCCAAATGCCAGAGAGAGTGTAGTTTCTAACCATTCCAGACATGTGTTGCAGGATTCGAAACTGGTTTCTTGCTACTCGACGTTTACTCTATCACAGGTCACAAAAAAAATGTTGTACTAAACGTTTAAAGTTATGGACCACAAATTATAAGTATTAAATAAATGATAAGATAAGGAACGTATATTTCCCATATTTATTAGCAGATAATTGTCAGATAGTACAAAAGTCATTCGTACCACTGTTGAAATAAGGTTTATATCAGCGCACGCTACAACCTCAGCTACAACGAAGTTTACAGTAATTGCTTTGTCCAAAATCTGAGATATTAATAGCTTTCACGTGGATGCCTTTTGTTCTATTTCAAAATCATAAGCAACAATTAAAGATTCGTCAGTGTCGTTTAGAAGGAGAAACGAATTTTGTTCCCCAACAAAATAAAATCTTTACTCGTGAAGTATTACTGCTACAGCTTCTAAATTAATATACCGATATAGGTAATACCAATCTTTTTTACATTTGTTGTAGACTTTATGTGCAAGAAGTGTTATTTTTAATCAGTACAATTTTAATTGGAAGGCACTAAGACCCGATAAACAATTGCGACTACATTAACTATTGGCTAATTTGCAAGCACGTTGTATTAAATAAATTGTATTGCCTATTAGCCTTACTGGAAGAATCTTTGGCGCGGTTTTTGATCGCCATTTTGGGGTGTCTTATATGACGTCTATGTCATTCCAACCAGTGTCTATTGTCTTGTTGATTAAATTGTTTGCGTGTTCTGTCAAGCTCTGGTGATTTGAATTTCATTATGGTGTCACTCACAACAATCTTCATTTAATTCGAATTTGACAGCGTTGTGTCCTTAACTCTGTTCTTGATTATTATTACTACATTATTTGGCTCTTTTCCAAATAAACAGCCAACAATTCCTTAAAAAAATAAAATTTTCTTTTTTTTTAGTTCACAAACGTTAAGATTGGTTCGACTAGCCATTATTATTATAGCATTAATTCAACTGTGGCATTTTCCGCTATCTATGTCTAGGCTGAAAGCATGAGCATTAACATCTTATGAATATTACCTAGAAATGAATATTCTCATTAAATCTCTCTTAACCGGATATAGACAAACGGGGAAGCCCTAAAACACCGTCCACAGCCTATAAACATCAGATATTAAACGGTATAATTGAGTACTTAATTAACCAGTTTACAGTGTCAATAAATCCTATTGTTTCTTAATTGATCTTTTAACGATTATGGCAACCGTCCTCCACCACTTCCTGTTTGGTGTTCAGATCTTAGAAGCCTACATTCATGCAAACATAAAATAATATTTAATAACTCTATTAAAAGTTGCATTTTCATGCCAGGGCAGCAATGTAGCAAGGTTCGACATATTTGATGACTTTCAATTGAGCCGTTTTGCAGCAATACAAAACAAAATATATAAGTTCAGCCTTATTTCCAATATGTATTCAATTGTTCAAATGACTTTTCTTCAGTTTTTTTATTAAGTAGTTACATTTTCAATATTTGTTTCTAATATTTATTGACATACAGGGAGAATAGCATAAGATATACTTCCAGGTCAAATATCAGTTCAAAATACTGACCTACTTTCATTTAATACCATTAAACTTAATTGTCTTCTGAATTTAGCAGCATTTGCGGTCTCGCAGACGAATGTGGCTTTGTGTGAAAATCTTAACAATTAATTCAGATTAGGAAAGTGTACATTTGAAAGTTTTGATTCTGATTTTAAATGGCCTACATGAGGTGATTTGGAACAAAGGAAATAATAGTTGATAAGCAAACAAAGAGGATAAACAATGGAATGTATCGTGGGATCTTTGGAATGTTAAAACACCTATTTTGTACTTATGACACATTAGTACCAATGTGGTGTCGGTATATTACGCCTTCCATCCATAATATGCGGCAAGTACATTGTGTTATAGACACGAAATAATATTATAACAAATTATACTAACACACATAGGCACTAGGTACAGTCTAGTCCTTTCTCTATGGTACAATGGAGAAAACTAATGATAGCACTATTCACTGTAAGAAGTAGGTAATTAAATTCGAATTCTTCTACGTGTATATCATATGGTGGGTATCACAGATTAATGCTTAACTGCCTAGTTTCATGGATTAACGAGCAGTTAGTGGATTACCACTTAAGTTTATGAGTAAACTGTCCATTCACGTGTATCGCGGCTATGTCAACACACGGTCAAGTGTGAAGGTCTGGGGGTGACCTAGTTCGGCATCGTATGCAAGTTTACAGCGAAAAAACGCATATGAAGAAGATATAGGTAAAGGTATAGAAAGGAAAAACTATCTAGACGCTACTAATATAGTAACAGATTAACAAGAAATATTTTATAGGAATACACCTACAAATTATTTATGTAAAGGGTCCGTATTGTCTATTTACGGTTGTCTTACTTAACGTAGGAGTTTAAACTTTGCTGCCACTTATGGCAAAAACAAATGATTACAAAATCTTTTAATGGTTTTCTTCAAATTTCGGAAATAAATACTGAAATAATTATGACATGAAACTCAAACAAATAAAACAACACTGTTCGTAATGTATATTATTACTGTTATTTGCCAATGACCATCAGCAAAGTCCATGTGGATGAAATTTATAATTAAATCTATTTGTTGAACCTTGACGTTTTCATAAATTTACCGATCTTATTTCATGTTTTCAAGATTGAAGCGTCATATCCGGGAAAATTACCAGAAAGTATGTCAAACCGAAATATTTTCATATACGAGAATCTTTTTATGAGCGACGGTATCCCCTTGGCCACTTTATTTTTATGACCCTGTCATTGACGATCTAACGCTTCTGACTCATATCATTCGATGCTCAAGTATTTGTTACTATAAAAAGACCAACATAAATTTAAACAAATTGTTCTGATGCAACTTAACCTTTAGACAGAACATACGAGTAATCTGTTGAAAACTTTCATCACTTCACACCGCATTGTTTATCAAAAAATACCGATCCTAAAATAATCACTTGGTACTTATACATCGATGCTTTTAGAAGAACATTTTTTTATTTGTAATATTGTATGAAGTTAATGTATGTTGCTAAATAAACTCGTGCAAGGTCTGGGAAACCCTGTCATAGCTAAACATTCTAAACCAGTTTGCTTAATATATTTGCCTAACCGAGTTGAGCAAACAATGCGGTATGTATAATTATTGTACAACTTATTAGCTGCATCTAAGGTTTATTTATGATATAGTTAATTAGACTACAGTGTAATGGAAATTATTTAAAAGTTTGTAGCGTACATATTATCTCAATTAAGTATCGTGATATCATTTTTGTGACTTGTTTCAGTGTTAGCCTTTATTTCATCATAAGTTTTGACTTTATAAGATATGGACTCTACTCCACCGCATAGCAACGTCATTTTTTATCTTTCTTCAGTCCTTTCTGTTGTTATTTATGTGCTTTAATGCGTAATATATTATACTTTACCATTATTAGCGAGCAGTTTATTGGCATAGAAACTATCAGCTGTATCCTATCACTTTTCTGTGTTTACTGTAAATATTTGCTATAGGAATATAGTTCTCAATGATTACAGCTGCTGTAACGCAGATGAAATATCGAGGTTAGCAACATCCATTATAATTGTTAGATTAAAGACTCAGCGAAAGAAGCAATTAATCATGTACATACTAAATAAATAATTTGCCAAGTTCTTTTTCTGACCGAGTTGTAGTTTTGTCTGACAGTTATGACTAGATAGACTATGTTCTTGAAAACGCAACTTAATTAATTATCTACAGATCATCCTTGCTAATTCTTCTTGGTTTATAGAATATATATGTTTTTCTATGGTAGTGGCGTTACCCCATCAGCAAGAGATGACTTGAATAAGCATCTTATGAATTCTCGCCTAGCTAGGACACTACAAAATAGAAAATCTGTTACCAAGAAAAACACAAATACAAATAGACTGTTCCTTACATTCAACTTGACCAATTTGGAAACTGACAAATGTATCAGAAGACATCCATGACCTGAGTAATTTCCAAAATTTCACTACACTTGTTTTATTGGATGTAAATGGCTGTTTTTGTTATGTGCCACTTTATACCTCGTAAAATTTCTAAACCCAAACTAAGTAGTGCCGTTTTATAGGTAATTCAGAATTGCATTGAGGTAGTGCCTTTAAACGCAACCCAGGCCATTGTTCGGTAGGTCAATTTATTACAATAGTTTGTGCAAATACTGGTAATTGAATCTCGGCTTTGGCCGGATGTACTCGTTGTTCGTACGAGCAATAATACTGAGACCGAATTGGCCCAGTTCCCTACTGACATTTTGAAAATTTTTTACATCTGTGTAGATTGCGTGAAAGTATGCCTAGGTGCTTATTTGATCGAATCTTCAATGCCTCATTCATTGTGCAATCTGCTAAATATTGAGCTTTAATATACCAAAAGCGATGTCCACATTTATTCTAGAAATATGATATGATACAATTGTCTGTAGTAGTGAAATTTTAGCTTTAAAATATGTAATACTAGCTGGGTCCCGTGGTTTAATTCATGTAGACAAAAAAGAGATGATGATAAATGTAGATAAAGGTTAATGATATGTAGGTAAAGAACATGGCGTCCAGGAGGAAAATTATCAATATTCCTAGTTTCACCCAAATGGTTTCAGTAGTTTTACGCAAAAAGTTATAAACAAACACGGAATGTATTCACAAAAATTCGCATTCATGATAATATTATAGTGATGAAAAAGAATTACTTATTGAATACGAAATCTAAAATGGAACAAAACGCGCAAATCTGCAACTTGGCATGGAATGTTTTTCATAAAATGTAAAATAGAAGTTACTTCCGAAAGTATTTCGTAAAATAGTGTGTCTCTGTAATTTTATGTATAAGCATGTAATAAAAATAACTAACTGTATAAGGATTGATTGTAAACTAAAGGTGAAATATTCGTCGCAAAATCAATTTATATGACAGTCCTATGTTACTGAAGTAAGATAATGAAACTTGGTATAAACATATATTATGTTTAGGACTTTTTACCGACATATATTATGTCAGGTATATACGTTATAATAAATGAGTATGTATGGTATTTCATATATTCTATTAGCTTCCTAGTGAGTGACTTTGTAAATCATAATAAAAAGGCCTTAATTTTACGGTAGTAAACCTTTATCTCGGTTTTCTTGTCCCAAACGAAAGGGACATTAAAAATCCCCAATATCGAAGTCGCGAGTGTATCAGCATCGGTATTATGTTATAAAAAATTGGAAGTCATAACAAGTCTTTTGCTGAAAGGACTATTGATGCAAACATTTCCGGTTAGAACGATTCATTATTTCATTTTGTACGTTTCAATTTGTTTGGAGTTGAAATATTTACTCAAATTGCTTTCTTGACCTTCAGATGTGATGATCACAAATATTCACAATGTTCAAAGAACAACAAAAAAAATACGTTAAACAAAAACAACATTTTGTACTCCTAAAAATAGAGTCCAGGAAGAGTAATCATTGTCAAGAAATGTTTTGAATGAAATCTTTTTGCTGTCGTTAAAATAAACACATTTTTCATATAATAACGACTTCATTACTTTTTAACAAACAGCCTTATGACTGAAAGAAAATAATTAAAACATAAATTATTCCGGGTCTTTAATGTTGGTTCATTATGTGTACCCACAATGCTCGAAGTGCTGTAGATTTTAATAAGGGTGTACTTATTTACAAATACA
The DNA here is from genome assembly GCA_963854805.1 of Plagodis dolabraria. Lineage (NCBI taxonomy): Eukaryota > Metazoa > Arthropoda > Insecta > Lepidoptera > Geometridae > Plagodis > Plagodis dolabraria. The sequence goes on from OY978461.1 coordinate 7,488,350, forward strand.
ATACATTCCTTTCTTGAACAAGCAACGTATATTAATAAGGAAACCCACTTAATATTATAATTCAAGAAACAAAGAACTGGGTATCAATTATATTATATAATTGGAAACTAGAACAAAATATCTCAAACAACAAAATTTTATCACAATTTTAGTGCTGTAAAAAATCTAGTAGATAAGTTTAGTCTGCACATACAAGTTGAAGATAAAAAATTAAGTACTATAATCAAATCAAGATTAAACCGAATTTATAAATAAGGGATTGTTTTGCCTTGTCAAAATTATTTTTAACCGCTTTCCGAATTGGAGGAGGTTCTCAATCTGACATCAGTTAAAATTAAACAACAGTATCAAGTAAATTAATAATTATTAATTTTAAATTTTCCTTCCGTTGTTTTATTTACTGAGATTATAAAATTAAAGCAAGTTGGTACAATTTGCCTTATCTTTACTGTACAGACTGAAATACTAAAAATTATTACTCTTATTAGTGGTGGACAGAACCTGAAGATAAACAAGTACGAGTGTCATCCATCATAAACCAAATGTTCCTTTGCCCAAAATATAAAAATACATTGTTATTGTTACTAAGTTACATTACTCATATCATAAGTGACTTTGAACGTGATTAGCCATGACATAGTTTTGTAATAATGCCATTTTTGTTTCTTTGTCAAAATGGCAAAGTAGCTCATTCACAATAATTATGTTTCGTTTGATAGCATTAATAATATAAGATGTTGGAGACATTTATTTCAAAAAGTTTACAATATTGTGTAAAATACACAATTTTGTAATTTGTTACTTAATAATTAATAATGGATTTAAAAAAAATTATCTGTTTTTTAATCCATTAAATCGTTCTCAATACCGTAGAATATTGAAATTTAATTAAAATATAGCAATAGTCACAAAATTTAAAAAGCATTATTCTTACTAGCAATATAATAAAATAAAGGAATCAGAGTTTTCGCAACAATATTGAACATAGGTATAAATTTCAATATACATCTAGGTATGTACTGAAACAAAATTGTAAATTGAGAAGGCTCGCCTTCCAAAAGCCTTGTAACATGATGAAATACACATGATACTCAAATGTAAACTAATACAATGAATTTTAACGCACCATTTATACATCAATACTTTACATGATTTGCGAATCGATTCCGCCTTCAGAGAAAAATGCATACACATTAATGTTCATGATATACTTACATTTGATTTTCAAATGCCTATCTTTTATGCCAGAAGGTCATAAGAAAGCCAAGGTCACGTATATAAAGGTCTTACCTATTGCCAAGTGCATAAATGCTGATGCAGGAACAGTCTGGACTAATCTAATTAATATACATGGTATATCGAAGGTTATGATAGACATAAACAAAGTTGTTGCATAAGTCATGTTCAAGAAAGTTCCATCCTATGTCTTGAGTTGTGTCTAGAGGTATACAAATAATTTGTAATAAAGTAAGCCATCGAAATTGGCAGTAATTAATTTACATAAAACGTGTAAAATATGTACTGAATGTTTATTAAATAGAAGTCAATGAGGACATTGATATCAAAACAAATAAAGACAGTTGATCCGGAAAGAGAACACAAATAGTTGACATATACCTACTTCGTGTCTAAACCAAATAAAAAACTCATAAATACCTAGCAGGTAGTAAAACGTTAGTTAACTGTAACGAAAATACGTGATTGCTTGAACAAACAAGTCTTTGTCAATCCACACCAACGGTTTATATGTTCCGGCCTTCCCTTGAAATTTTAATATACGAGAGAAATAAAAAGAAATCACCTGTTGTAATTCTGACTAAAATATAAATAACAAGCAAATCAGTATAGGTGTCCGATGATATAAAAGGTCGTATGAAACAAGGATGCCATACAGTATATTACATTTTAAAACATATTTGACCGTGAAGTATACAAACATCATATCATCAGGAGATTGCTACATAAATAATAAGTTAACGGAAATACTTCATCGAAAGCAAATGAAGGAAACGAATTCAAAATTTTGCATATGTAATTGAAGAACTGTTTGACCTTTTAACCGGTTTAACTTCCTAATGCTCATCATGATTTTAAAGCTATAATATTAAACGTACGATAAATGTATTATGCGGTAAAAGGTAGGTACGCACAATATGTGACCACGAGAACGAAATAATTTTGAGAACTGTACACTAAAAAAGAGCGATAAAAAGTTAATGTGTTGATAAAGTAAATACATTCCAAAAACCTATTCAGCACTTATTAAGTGTCCCCTTGTCAACCCCTATTTAGACTTCATTGAAAGGCTGGATGTAGGTACATTCAGTTTGAATGTTTTTATCATTATTTAAAGATGCAATAAAACTGAATGCAACAGTTTCAAAATCATTTGCTAACCAATCATTACCACCACGATTCGTGTTGTAACTCAGCAATATTTTATCATTGGAATCGGAAACAAAACTAGTTTAGTATCGTGCATTCTCCAGCACACTAACATAGTAATGTAAGGGTAAAACAATTGTAATTAGAAACGATATTGTATCAAATAGCATGTGAAGTAACTTTATCACGTCGCGCATTGCTCAGGGCTTACGAAAGCCTTGCACAGTTTCATGTTCAGAGTTATCTTTGAACACATCTACGTTGCGTACACAACTTGAATTTGACAAGATAATGGCAAGGTCTCAAGTTCAACTGAGGGATGCCAGTCAATATTTTGTTAGGAAGATGCTGACGCGTTTTATTTGGATTGGCTCCTAGGAGTGACAGGTTCGAGAATGTTCTTTAGCCACGAGTCACGATCTCACTGCTAGCTAGTTTTCATTCCAATTGTTGATTTTAGACGTGAGGCGGAAAATGTAATTTGTAAACATCCAGCCCTTCCGATTCATTGTTTTCTTAATAGAATTACAATACGAATCACAGATTGTTACTGTTTTGGTTTCCATCTAATAAATCAGATTAGTGCCGAATAAATCAAGCGACATTTCCCAAACAATACGTAGTAGGTATAGGTAGGGGTGGTAAACAACCTTGAATTAATGCGTTGCCCACGTTTGTTCAACAAACACGCCCTGTGTAAATATTGTCGTATGTGGAGTGTACTCAAGTGTGTTTTCCGTTGTTTCAGGTTCGTCATAAACTTGCTGGCGACGAATCTTTTGACGACCTCCCTGCTCGCGCCCGCGCTGTTCGGCGAGCACTCTGCGAGGGAGGAGTACACTTACTTGTGGGTGGAAGCCGGCGACGCCGCTGCTTCAGCGTGCAGCTTGGCCGCTCTGCTAGCGGTTATGCTGATCGCACTGGACCAGCACCACGCAGTCACGGACCCGCTGCGTTGCCATATGCGGTTGCTGCAGCGCCGCCCTGCCGCGCTCTGCGCCGCAACGTGGTTTGCAGCTTTTTCCATTGCTGCTGTTCGCACTGCTGTCGCCGTCGTCCGCTACTTTTACCCTCAAGAACCTATTGTCCGAGGAGTCGAGCTGGCCTACTATATCGTGTACTTAATACTAGGAGTCATCACTCCAACTGCCATTGTGTGCATTATGTACGCGCGGATCTACAGTGCGGCTCGCTCGTCTGGGCTGCGAGCACGTGCGCACGGTGCCAGCGCTCTGCAGCTGCACGAGCCACCACCACTACCAGATCTCATCGAGGAGGGCGAGGGACTGACACTTAAAATAGACGAGCCAGATAGTGCAGCCGTGGAGAACGATCGCAAATTTGGCCCGTTTCTTCTTCCCCCTGAGAGGCCGATGCGTTGTCCATCCGTCGCCAGTCTTCGCAACTCTAAAAAAGAGAATAAATCGAATGAAGACCTAAGAAAAGGTCTACCTGCAGTGAGTTCGGCGCCCTTACTCGCCGCGCCACTTCTCACCGTACACAGGCCTTCACCTCAACCTTCACATAATGGATCGAGAATTACGTCCATAAGGTGCAGAATCTCGAACGCATCGCTATTCCGATACAGGGAAGAATCTCGTGCCGCTCGCGTCGGACTATTGACTGGGGCGTTGGTGATGCTTCACTTGCCGCATGCGGTGACGGCGGTATTGTCGGCGGCGGTGCCAGGGCTGGCAGAGTGCGCACGCACGCCAGCGTTAGCTTTGCTGCTGCTTTCATCGGCAGTTTCACCGTTCCTGTTCGCGTTGCGCTCGCGACGCGTGCAGCGGGAGGCGAGGAGACTGCTGCTTCCTGAAAAGAGCGCATGGGAGCGAGGGCAGGCTACGTCAGCCGCGGCAGACGGCCAGCGCGCCCGTGCAGCCCTAGAGCTGCTGCGCACACTGACGCCCGGCAGCGGGGTGGAGGCACCGCCACCGGGAAACGGGAGTGAGGGGACGGCGTGCCGCAGCTCCTTCAGCTCGGGCGGCAGCACGCAGCTGTCGTCGGCGTCGGACGAGTGACCGCCGCTTGTCCGCGCGCCGCCCCCGCGCGTCCGTTTCTCGCCGCCGCGACCCACCGCTCTACTCATCTGTGATACTAGGCTAAGCCGCACCGCGCTCGGCGCGACCGTTAGACTGATTTAGTATTAAGTTAATTTATTAACGTGTCCATGTACCTTTCCGCTGAGCGGAACCGAGTTTTATTACCTGATATGATAACTACGTGTATTAAAAGATATTAAATTCGTATCGAAGTGAAATTATATAATGGTTGTTTTAATTCTCTGTTAGCGTGACCCTCATCGTAACTGCGGTTTGTATGCAACCGCAAATGATTATAAACACAACGAGTACCAGCTGAGATGTGAAGGTTACCGAGTCTAGAGAGACAGTTGACTGTTCGAATGTTCTATGTTTATATAGAACTGCTTTATATGCTTTATATAGTATGCTTTTACTAAAACAGTGATAGGTATATGAAGTTATTACGTCGTCAAAAGAGGCTGAGCAATCACAAGCTGTTTGTAGATAGGATTTTTAACCCTCAAAAACTAAATTAATATTTGGTATATAAATTAAACTAGATAAAGTGTAACTTTTCAGCTGCTTTGGTCGTTTACTACTCAAGAAGGGTGCATTTTCGGGCATAAAATTCTGAAAGAATAACTAGAATAGGTCTCAAAATATGAAATAAGTAATTTTTCCATTTTCGGGTATAAAATTCTGAAAGAATAGCTAGAATAGTTCTCAAAATATGAAATAAGTATTTTTTCCATTTAGGTAAATTCTTTATGGATTTTTTACGGAGCACGCAAGAGGCCCACCTGATGTTAAGCGGTAATCTCATCGTCACAAGTGACGAAATACATCTGTTATACGTAGAAGATAGAGATGTAGTAGGTAGAAGTTCTTATAGGTTATGGAATAGATAGAGGTCTGTAATTATATGTAGAGACTGCGCCCATCACTCTGAGACGTACAGTTGTTAACTCACATGTGCCTGTAATGTCATAATTACTTACTCGCTCTCAAGAATTGCTGCCGAAACACAATGTTGGGTGCTTGGCGACAGATTTACTAAGTGAGGGTAGTAGTTAGTCAAGCGAGCATTTACAAAATGCCTTTCCCTACCATGCGGTTAAGATCAAGCAGGCAGTAAGCATCGAACCATGGACCTGGGGCACGGCATTCCATAGCTATTACCGCTCGGCTATCACGGCTTTGAAACTTGATAAATCTTTTTGACAACCCTGTGAAAAGCTTTTATCTTCTTTGAACTTCGCAAGGTCGAGTTGTTCATACAATCTAATACCTAACTTTGTCAGACGACTTGGTGCAAAATGTTAATAAAAACTGATACAAAGAGAATATGATTATAACTGACAATGTATGGACATTGAAAGTCGGGGCTTAGCAACCCCATGTATCTACTAAGTTCTTATGGGCAGCTTGCCTTTATTGGAAAAATATTACGAGCTAAACACAAAGAAAATATTAGCATGTGTGGCATTGAGGAAATACTTCAAACGAACAACGAAAATATAGATATTATTAGACTTGTCCTTTTTTTATTTGTTGACCACGATCTCACCTGATGGTAAGTGATGATGTGGTTGATGGTGTTAACAGGCTAAACCTAGAATTAGTAGCTCTCAAGGACAGCTGCCGGAACTTCGGAACCTCGCGGTTTCAACGTGACGTTCATCCTGATCACTGAGGCAGTCTGTAATCTGTATGTATATGAAAAATAACCGTAAAAGACCGGTCGAGAGCAACAACTAAGAAACCCAAAATTCAAAATATTGAATAAACTAAACAAAATACTACGAACTATATAAAACACAGCTACCAAACAGCTACTACAATAAGAGCATTTAGACAACCTATAAGTCATAGCAGACTCATAGGCAGTCTAAATGCTCCAGCCCACTCCCATTTGGTAGCGTGCCCATCATGCTGGCAGCATTGCCCCGTTGAATTGCAATGCATAAACCCACAACGAACGTAAGCTTGAAATTGTAAGTGACTAGCTACCACCCTCGAGTAGAAAATCTGTTGCCAAGCACCTCACGGGGTGTTCCAGTGTGGAGTGTTCCTTGAGAGCTAGTTATTATTTAACCTTAACATCATCTTCGACCACATCATCACTTACGATCAGGTGAGATATTGGTCAAAAGCTAGCGTATCAGATATGTAAAAAAATGCAGAATATTTTCGGTATACCCCAAACTAAGAGGAAGTAAGTATAGGAAAATAAAAAAATGCATTTTAATTAGGTTATTTAGGGTTTCCGTGCATTGGTACGTAAGGTCAACGCCGTGGGTTACATAAAAAAATAATTTATGAGTAGACAATACTTAAAATTAACACATACTTAACTACAAACACATTATTTACACAATAAACCACCTTAGATATTTATATTATATTTTTTTATATTATATATTTCATAAATAGTTTAATGTATATTTCTGTCATAGTTATTTAATAACTATGTATTTCTTACTTTCATATTTCTAGGAATATATTTAAAATTATAGGACTCATGTAAAACGTCGATGGAGAAATTTTAAAAAGTAAGGGTCTGAATCTCACGACTCAATCCTAGTGTGAGATTCAGTGATCACAAATAAACGTACATTCTTCGAACAATAACTATACATACTATACTACCGATGTATAGTATGTATAGTTTATATTTTTGTAAGTTCATAGCATAAATTCTTATTTTTTTTCCAATAAACAAACATTATTACGTAATGAATAACCTAAGCAGGGCTATAACTTGAGCAACTTAAATACTCATCTATATTCAATAGGTTAATAAATATATTTAGGCCTTTCAATTTTGACAGCTGTCATCCGAAATGAAAGTTTCAAAGTTTTATTTCTATTGTAACAGTTGCCTAGCTTCAAATAGTTTCAGAGATATAAACCATTAAAGTTTGACATATGTCATCCGAAATGAAGATTCCAATGAGACATATAAATAAACAAGAAATCTACGTTCGATCATTTTTGAGAAAACCGCTTTTTAATTTTGACTAGGTACTTGAACTATCGATTTGTTAGCTGTATCTCTTGTATCTCTTAGTGAGGTGTTTGTATTGAGTTAATTTAATCTCAAATGTGATATGAAAGTACGACCGGAACTGTCACTTTGATAGCTGTCATATCGATCTCCCATTCAGTTATTTGTTTCGATTCCATTTTATCCTAAATGTCAAATTAAAACTGAAATGTACGACGTTAACTTTCAATTTGCCAGTTGTCGTATCGATCACCCATTCAGGTATTAGTTTGTAGTCGATTTGATCCTAAATCTGTATAATTGTTTTGAAGATAAATGGGAAAATTCGGTTTGAAACCCTGAAGCGCCGACTATTCTGGCTGTAATAGCGCCCTCTAGTGGTTTACAGCCGGAAAATATAATATGTTCAAGTTCCTGATTTGCAATAATTATACAATACAAAAACCGCAATATAAATGATTTAAGGTAAATCCAATTTTATATGAGCACTCCTCCCTTTCTAACAATAAAATATTGCAGAAATAGTCTCCAAATTTAAGTTACTACATAATAGGTTGTAAAATAGGTGCAAAAAACACGTCAATTCGAGCCAAAGGTGAGGGATGGTATTTTAATCGAGGCTAAAATGGAGTTCTTATGAGTTATACACTCAGCTTTTCACTGCAATTGCGAGGAAATTAAACTATGATATTGTTAGTAATAGGTACATATTACATCATCTAATATATGAAAAACACGGGTGTTTGAGCGTGAACTTACTATGAGTCGATATCGCTATCGACAATGTTTCGGCTTCTACCGGAAGCCTTCCTCAGGATTTTGAGTGTGGTACGTCCGCCGCGGTCGCGTGACGCGATCCGGTAGAAGCCGAAACATTGTCGATAGCGATATCGACTCATAGTAAGTTCACGCTCAAACACCCGTGTTTTTCATATATTAGATATAAATATGAGCGTAAATTTTTATAATATATTAGATCATCATTTAAAATTGAAACTGATGTTTGAACAATGATTTATTTTGAGTAAACAACATATCTGGTTCTCTAACAGTAGCCTCTGATTTATGGGTAGATACCCAGACAAACTTTTTACGTGAAATACATTGCTACGAATAACCTCTTTGAAAAAAAATTATAATTTTATGCACTATTGAGTAAAAATATGATTTTTAAGCACTTGAATATAAAAATCCATTTTTATATTCCAGAATTTTACAAGCTTAAGAAGTTAAAATATTATTATTTAAAGATATAACAATTTGGGCACTCAAATCATGAAGCTTTGGTTTTAACTTTCCACATCTCATGCATTGGGTTTGGTTTTTTTTTATATATTTCATTAAAGAGCTTTGTAAAATGTTTACGAAATAAATACAAAGGAATACTTACTAAGCTAACTAACTATATTGTGTAGGTACACGTTCAATAGGTACACTAAAAATATTTGTATTCGTATAGATATTCGTTGGACCATACCGTCACATATCACTACCTAAGACCTTAGAACCACAAACGCAAGTCAACTTCTGATGAAAGAGCAACGAATAATAGTGCACACTTAAAGCGTAATATTGTGTGCCTATACTTATTAATACGAAATTCGAGCGTGTATGTGTTTTTGTTGGCACTCTTCCTGAAACAACTAACCGGCTTTTGTTGTAACCTGGTACTCACACATATTTCTTAGGTTTTGATTTCGGACATGAGACACGTTTTCTCTCACGGCCGGCGAGATCTATGCGAGCAAGTATCTGGGCCCCTTCTCTAATTCGTCGATGTTTCGAACTTCGGGTCCGAAAGAAAGGTATCCGCAAAACACGTATTGGCTAACCTTTGTTTAACTTCGTTCGTACGAGTAGCATAGACTAGCAAGCATTTTCTTGTGTAGATTCTGAATCAGATATTTTTTAAATCGGATTCGTATGGTTTGTAGATTTTCAAAATATGAAATTATAATTTATTCATAGGTAAGTAGTCAAAGTCGAGTTCTTTATGCAGAAAGAACACAAATACTAATGATATAAATACCTATGGAGAACAAAGAAATATTAAATAAAAGTATCTAACTTCTAGAACAGTAGCGACACCTCTCGCTGATCCATAACTACATAGGACTCTCACTCTTACCATGTGAAAATGTTCTTTTCCTTCTCTCAGTTAAGAATTAAAATTGATTGAGGCATAATAGCGTTCTCAGAGTAGTATGGGAGATTCCCTAGAGGGCATTGGGATGAACGATGCGATCCGACCATAGATTATATGAAACAAAGAACTTCGTATTGCGAATTCGATTTTCGTTGTCTAAAGTGTCACTCGCAACACGAAAAACGAAACTTCGTTGCATTGTAGTAGCGGCCCTGCAAATAGAAGACGAATTTCCCTGCTGGAGAAGCCGCGGATGCCAATGCACCCACAAGCATCGTTCATGACGAAACATTACGCTAATTAACAACACTCCTTACCAAGTTGATTTTGTATATTTTATCGTTGCTTATCAAATATTAAATTTCTATTTGAATATTATTCATGCATCATTCATTTAATTAATAAAAACTTGAATAATAATAAAGTTTATTTCCAAAAACATACCAGAAACCTATAGTAAGATAAATTATATAACATCATTGACCTGTGTAACGTATATCTCGATGTACAACATTTACATTTGTTGTATTCAGTATAATATAAGTTTTGTATATATTTATTCAGCCCGCAGAACCTAATACATTAAGAATTAACTTGTGTTGTAGATTTCTGCTTCCTCCTCACTTTATGAAGTAAGGTATCTTAAGAGGTATATTGTGATACTACGAGTAATACTGCACTGTTTATTTCTGGCATTTTATAAGTCCTGGGGGCCGACTCCCATGTCTTAATTCAGTCTTATTTTAACCTTATATTTACAATTTTAATTCGCACTACCACATATCACTATAGTAAACTTACATTAGAACTTCAACGTGAGAGCGAGCTGCATGCATTGAATCAAGTCATCTGTGCGATAGAGATAGCGCTATATGAACATTATTGTTTCGTGATGGCCATGGTACGAATGTCAATATCAATATTTTAAGCTTAAAATAATGACGTTGGTTTTCTATAATAGTTTTTAAAAGGTGGGAGTTGGGCCCCTGGGGTAATCCATGGCTTGAGGTTAAAATGTGACCTATTTGTGAAAACTTGATGACTATGTCGAGAAATAATAGAAGAAAGTATAGATTGAAACTCAGAGACCGCTCCATTTACTTCTTTTCTAATAGTAGCTGGATACCAGTCTACTCCCTTTAAATCCTCATTAATACCAGCAAGATATGAAGGGCCTGACATAATTCCTACTCCGAACTTCTAATCTACATCCTGTCTGTTAGTTTACAAAATATACTTTTTTATTTTTTTTTATACTTCAGTAAATACACCACAGACTCATGGTCCGTACTTTTTTTTTGTGACATATAATATTTTTTTCATCCCACCATCTCGGAAAGAGTATTTTTAATCTTCAATATCTGAGTGGAAAAGCCGTTTTTATTCTCTAGAGGATAAAGTAAATTGAATTTAGAACATCGTGTGCACTAAGTTTGTGAATGAAAAAAAACATTAAACCTATTTACTGCTACCTCTATGGTGCCGAATATATCATACAACTTTATTTTTATTTGTTAAAAACTCAGACTCGGAACCTTCTTGGTGTTCTTTTTTCAATTTGCTTTGTACGCGGTTCTTCATTTCCTCGCTGAGGTGGAATGAAAAGTTACGTGTTGCACTCGAGTGCAAAGATTTTTCACCTCGTGCTCTTTTGATTCCCTCGCTAACGCTCAGGATTCTAATTTTAAATCACTCGCTGCGCTCGTGATTCAATTTTAGAATCCTTCGCTTGCTCGGTCATCAAAATTGAACACGCGGTTAAAAAGCAACTATGCACTCTTGTATAACAAATAACTATTTACTTTGAGTTCATTCTCTAACTTATCAATAATCTTCCTAAGAATAAGTTAGCCTACATATTATTAGTAAAAATATTTTAAAGCTAAAATGAGTCCAAAAGACACTTTATAAGTGCATATGGGGGATAACATCATCAGTGATTCGTCACCCTATGATGGTTTGCGCAACTCACTCCACATAATATTATTTAAGCCATCTTTTTCGCTAGGCATGATGTGTTTTCCTGTAATTGAACTTTCGTTATACTTTGTCTATTGATGTCTGGATGAAATGCTTGTTTAGTGTTAAGTCTGTTGGAATACCTTAATAAATACATTGTTTTTCCCACAGGTAAAGCCTCAGGTCAGGTCCAAGCAAGTCTCTCCGTGAATAATGATAGAACATCGATTTTCACATTTTTCACGCTGGCAAAGCCGCGGATGTAAGCGTTTCACTGCGTCGTACCTACCTATTTGTATTCTCACGCAAGTCTTTGTGTCGTTCTTGATAGAAAATCTATATTCAAGCCACGGTGACAAGCAAGTCAGCAACGTAATGTACTCTAGCTCACCAATGGCCACGAGTACGTACAATAGCTACGAGTTTTTTGTCTTTTTATATCTGATAGGCTAACTTATGGCACATATAATAATAAGTACGATGTAGTCGAAGATTTTGTTTAGGCTACCCAACAATTACTAGCTCCCGAGGACAGGCTCCCGAGGACAGCTACCGGAACACACCATAAGGTGCTTTGATTTTCACATTTTTTGCTTGAGGGTGGTAGCTAGCCGGGTGGGCAATCGCACAATACCACCATGCTATACAGATTGCCATCCTAAGACAACAAACGGGACCGGCGGCGTAACTTGCCCTGCGAAGCACGGAAGTGTTCAGTATAGTAATGTCACTAGCGGTCACCCATCCAAATCATGACCGCGGCGGACGTTGCTTAGCTTAGCTGATCTACTATAGAACGGTTAAGCAAACTTCGCTACAAACGCTTCAAAAGCTAAAACGAGGAAAGCGAGTTAAGACTAGGTATTCAATATAGGTATGATTTGATAGGTTAGGAACAAAAAGTAGTCAATAAAGTTTAAGAATTAATGAATACAAATTAAAGAGATTGTTAATTACTTAGCTTGTTGTGATTTACACGTGTAGGAACAGAATGGAATGATTTATCTATAAGGCAAATGCTCTAGGGCAAGTGTTGTTTTAAGGGCTCCGTATAGTTACGGTGCGTCCATTTGTTTGTCTGTCTTTCGATTTGTATGTCACGGTAACTTTTTATACACGGATTTAAAACTCTGAAATTATGATAAAATTATAACTAGGAAAATATTGAGTTTCCAAATTTTTTTTATGACGAAACTACTCTACATAAGAAAAGTCTGAAATAAAAAGGTTAATAGGTACCCATTCCATCGAAATACGGCACTTTCAATTTATAATAAGTTTGTTTTTATGTTCTTCTTTGTTTTTTATGTCATACTTCAGAGGTAGCCCCATATAAATATCATCAATATCGGTTAAGTAGGTAAATAGTTATCAAGTTACCCTCAAATGACTGAAAATAGTATTTGCTAATATGCACAAAACTCGATGACATTGTAATCGCTAGTCTTGTCGATTGTATTATGTATATTGTGTAAGCAGTAGATAAATATGAATAAAAAATCGGCCATGTGCAAGTCGGACTCGCTCACGAAGAGTTCCGTACCATTAGCTATACAACATTAGATTTCATATTTTAACCTAATTCCGTACCCAAAGGGTAAAAACTGGTCCTGTTTTACCCTTCGGGTACGGAACCCTACAAAGGAAATAGTTTTTTACACTTAGGCCTTGGCTGAAAACCAGCGTTGTAGGTTCGCCAGGAACTTATTTGGATTGAAGGTACACGACGGCAATATTCTTTATATTTTTGTATGTTTCTTATTGTACGCGTATGATGTTTTGCTATTGTGTTCCTTATACTCAAAATAAACTCTTTCTTTCTTTCTGTACAATGCTGCAGATGGTATTTGTTGCGAGTACTTTTATTGAATCATGAAGAAGCAAAGGATTCTAGTATTGAACCATAAGCAAAGTTTCCACTCTAGCAATAAAAGGCAATAAAAAATAAATAAAAAACAAAATCCACGCAAATTTCGAATGATATGATGACCTTTATGAGTCTGTGAAGTATAAAAGAGTATTTTCATATATAAATCAAAACTGACTTAACACTGAAAAACCCGATCCAACGGGGTGATGTTGCCAGCATACTAAGCAGCTTGCAACTGGTAGCGGGCTGACATTTGGGCTGACTATAGGCTGCAATGAGGCTGCAAAGGCTGCTTGAGGTTACCTGAATGCTTTCTTTGGAGTAACTGTAGTGTTTTATTTAGTATTTTGTTGTTTAATAAAGGCTAGTTAATAAGATAAAAAACTGAAAATTATGAAATTACTTGTGTGGTAGTTGGACCGTAAAAATGGGAGCTCAGAGTGATTTCAATGGTATCAAATTTCAACAAGCTAGTTCATATTTTTCAGTTTCAGTCGTTTCTGTTTTATATTAAAAATCATTTGGTACACCTTTTTTGTTAGCTTTATTTCATATGAATGAATAAGACAATGGGTAATTAAAAATAATTCTAAGAGGTAGTACCTATTTATTATTTCGGAAAATAATAATAACTAATAAGTATTTAAATTATTAAAAAAAAACATTAAATTAATATTTTTGTAAAACACTTAAAAATATATATCTAGTGATAACACCGCCTAATTTTTCTGTTAAGCTGACGTGATGTTACAAACAACACGCAGCCAAACCGGAAGAACTTTCGGAGCGCATTTCTCCTAACCGAAGCATCAACAGGAGGTCTTGACGCTTTGACCGTACTAAAAGCTTGTAAAAAGACTTGTTTCAATGCATGCAGCCCCTCGTTGAAGTTCTCATGTAAGTTTACACTAATGATACTTGATAGTACGAAATCAAATTGTAAACGTAGGGACTTCATTCAAAAAAAATGAAATAAGACTGAATTACGAGATGGGTGTTGGACTCCTGGAAGTTATATTTTCCATCCGTTACAATGCACGTCGTATAGACGTTAGAAACATAATTATGTCTAAATAGCATGAGACTATCTACGTACAAATAAGTAAGTCTCATGCTAATTAGGCATAATATATTAGAGATATTAGAGTTTAGGTTGTATACAACGATGTGACCGGTTTTTACACAGATGTTTGTCTCGATTCGTCATCACGAAAAGTCTAGAAGAGGAAAATAAACAGGAAAAGCTGTAATGTTTACAATTCTCAGATCATGGCCCACCTGCGTAGTTATGTAAATCAGGGGATAAAATCTATCGACATCAATTCTGCTGTAACGATATCGTTCTTATGATATCTGATCTACCGAGAAGGCTTTTAATATATCTTGATGGAGGATATATATATCTTGATCATCATGTCTAACATTGTATGCAAGGGTTTTTTTTAGGACGAGGGAAATGGTTTTCTGTGACACACAAAATTTCACCTAGGCAGCAGCTCAGCTTAGTATATTTTATTTGACGAGGCAAATGATTTTCTGTGACAGTTCCCAAATTAGATGCTTTGAATTTCCAAGCATCTTTCGGTGAAGCTTAAGGTGCAACACGGTTTGATATACACAACCAGATTTTTTACATATTGTTAACATTATGTCTTCTCGGGTTCGATTCCCGCTTTGGGCATAAAATCTTGTACTCCAATAATTTGTAAAATATGATGATTGTCTTCTCATTTGATATTTATTTAAACATTGTGCCCAAACGGTGACACAGACGCCATATTAATATCATGGTGGTCTCCAAGAGTGCTGGTGGTCAGGCTCAGACGCAGACGTTTGTTTACCTATATGACTAAGTCAAGACAGTTACTACAGTATCACAATCACGCAAAGGTCATTACAATCATAGCAGCAGAATTAAGCCCATACTCCGTAAGCAAATCATGATGTTAAAGGACATGAATAATCATAAAATTGAGAATGCTTTCCACAGCTTCGTAGACGCATTGGCATTCGCAAGGAACAACGAAGGATAGTATACAATATTAGAATGGCCATAATGTACTAGTTAGGGTTCCATACTACAATCGTGATATTATTACTAAGCCCACGCTGTCCATCCGCCCTTCAACTTCGAAGCACTTTCTATATACCTAAACGTACTTTTGTCATAAAATAGTCAAAAATCAAATGTTCGAACTCAGTGAAGTTATGCATATGTTATGTTATGTTACTTTGTCTTTGAGCCTAATATCTATGCTTCTCAGGTCACTAAGGCTTTGTATCAACACTTATTAGTAATTTAATGTACATAATAACCGTTGAGGGTTTAAACTCTGACTGAATGTAATTCGTGTAAAGGTTTTGTAAAAGGAGCGACGCGAGGAATCAATCTAAGAATTTCTAATAGGTTAAATAAAACAATATCAGTTGGCCGAACTGGGGATTCAACACCAGGCCTCGCAGTTTGTATGGTACCAAAGAGAATAGAAACCGAACTCAAAGAAAGCAAACGCACCAACAAGAAAATGTAATAGGCCGTTCCATATTTTTATCTTAATCCGTTACTAGACACTATATTCCACTACAGCATTTGTAGTGGAACCTCCCAATGAGATGAGTAATGTAATAATTACCTTTTAGATAGAAATCTTATTACTGCGTTAGACAAACAGACACACCTGTACCCTTGATACGTCTTAGACTAGCTTCCGACCACAGCTTTGCCCGTGAGGATTAACCGCGGTTGCCAACACATGAAAAGGACGTTTCAGGCTGCCAAAGACGTTGGAAGTTGTAGATAGTGGTGTCCCACCAAATTTAGTTTGACCAACTAAATTTGGTGGGACACCACTATCTACACAGTTGTAAACCATCGTTGTCAACTTTGGTGGGAGGCTAGTTGCCGACTGTGTAGCACAGCTTTAACGATCAATTACAGACAAGAAATATAGAAAAGGAACTGAAAAACCTCTTACAACTACTTACTGCTTACCTACAGCGTTTGGTCGATGCAACGCGTGTTCAAATGCTGGCACTTATTTGACTCAACAAATAAGCATTTCAATCTGACGGGAAAGTGCTGCCAGTATACTTGGCACTGCCAACTAGTAGTGAGCTGGGGCCCAACTCCCACCTTTTATAAACTATTATGGAATACAAACGTCATTGTTTCAAGTTTAAATTATTGATACTAAGGTTGGTACCGTGGCCATCACGAAACAATAATGTTCATATAGTGCTACCGCTGTCGCACAAATGACTTGATTCGATGCATGCATCCCGCTCTTACGTTGAAGTTCTTATGTTAGTATACTATAGTGATATGAGGTGGTGCGAATTCAAATTGTAAATGTAATGTTAAACTAAGACTGAATTAAGAGATGGGAGTTGGCCCCTGGATTTTGTTTAATAAAAGCATATAGCATATTGCACTACTCGATCAAATGGTCCATTTTAGACGGGATCTTGTATGGGGTTAATTAAATATCATATTATATAGCAACACCGTATGTGTATACATTGTCTGATCTGTTTGAAGCAGTGTTAGCTGAGTGGTAATAACTATGGACTGCTGTGCTGCAGGTCCATGGTTCAAACTCCACCGCCGCGCCAGCTTGAGCCTCACTGCACGGTGAAAGGGCATTGCGTATGCTCGCTTCGCCAGTTACCACCATCAAATAGAGTAGTAGTAGTGTGTCCAAGAATCCAAAAGTATGTTCCCACAGCAGTTCTTGAGAGCCAGTAAATTAATGGCACTGGATTATAACTGTACGAGTGTCTCAGGGTGATTGATGGGCGGAGTGCCGTTCGTCACATGTGACTAAATGCATGGTGGTGAGTGCGTGCTGTTGTGTGGACACACACACACATTTATTTTATTTAAAAAATAAAATTATTAATTTATACTTGACTTAAAAGTTCCCGCAACTCACTTTTGGTACTAATTTGGGCAGAGGTGCCACCTGCAGGGTATACTAGTACTGAGTCTGGTGACTCCTGGAGTTATCACAATAAATCTGAGCACTTAATTTTGGAAGCCACCGTTTATATAGAGAAAAATACTGCTGACAACGCGTAAATAGGTTTGTGAGGGATTTGGGCCTAGGTCAGCAATATACACTCGAGAGCAATGAATCCGGGTCCCTTAAAGAATGTTAAAAATCTCGGAAACTAAAAATGATAGGTTAATGCAATAAATTGTATTTAATAGACAATGTAATACTCCTTAAATGAAAGTAAAAAAAATATGAGTCACCATACATTTTATTAACACAAAATTACATAAAGAAAAAACTGCTGATCTCTCCTTAAAACAAAAATAGGAAACATGAAATTTTTGACTTTATTACGATTTTCTTGAATTTTAATACTTCGTATTGCCTCCTCGTGCTTCCATTACTGCGTTTACGCGGTTTGGCATGCTGTACACCAAGTTCCTTATACGATTTTGGGGAATATTCTCCCATTCCTCTGTGAGAGCAATTTTGAGCTCACGAAGCGTGATTGGGGGAGGGTTTCGTTGTTTTACGCATCTGCCTAGCTCGTCCCAAGCATGCTCGATCGGGTTGATATCCGGGCTGCGCGCTGGCCACTCCATACGAGTAATGTTCATCTCTTGAAGGTAGTCATTCACAATCCTACCTGTATGAGGTCGGGCATTGTCATGCATAAATACAGCATCCTCACCTAAATTGACCATAAATGGACCAACGTGATCATTGAGGATTTCTTCCACATATCTTACGCTAGGTAAAGAGCCGTTTTCTATGATCACCAGCTCTGTGCGACTTTCAGAAGAAATTCCGGCCCACACAAGTACAGACCCACCACCGTAGGCTACTTTTTCTTCGATGCATGCTTGCTTGAATCTTTCCCCTGGTCTTCGATACACTCTGTGTCTTCCATCGCGCTTGTAGAGCATAAATTTTGATTCGTCGGAGAACATAACTTTTGACCAATCTTCAATACTCCAATTTACGTGGCTCTGGGCATATCTTAGTTTCGAAATACGATGCCCACGCTCCAGTTTAGGGCCGTTTGCAGGTCTAAGGGGTTTTAAGTTAGATTCAGCAAGCCGACGTCTTACTGTCCATGCACTTGGGTTACTTCCTCCGAGGCGTCGAAACTGATTGGTGAGTTCAGTTCCTGTGAGAAAGCGATTTCGAAGCATGGTGTTCACCAAGTATCGGTCTTCTCGTGCTGTGGTACACCTGGTTCTGCCCGTTCCTGGTCTGCGTAGGTTAGAACCAGTTTCTTCGTAACGTCGGAGAACTCTTTGTACTGTTGACAGCGACACACCGACAGTCCTGGCTGTATCGCGCTGACTCCGGCCGGTTTCCAGCATTGTAAGTATTCTGGTGCATTCTTCAGGCGTAAGCGACATAATTTCAGCTTGAATAATGAATATAGAGCACTATCAACATGGTTTATGTACCCACATAAATGACAGATTACAAACAAAAGCAAAACCAAATGCTGTAATTTCGTAGTTCCATCTTCGAAAGTGGCCCTTTTTCAAATTTGATTTTTTTATGATATAACTTTACAATAACTAAGAAGTTTTAATACCTTCATTTAAGGAATATTACATTGTCTATTAAATACAATTTATTGCATTAACCTAGCATTTTTAGTTTCCGAGATTTTTAGGATTCTTTAAGTGACCCGGATTCATTGCTCTCGAGTGTATTAGGTGTAACAGTGCGTCATGTTCTGTCAAAATACCATAAAATGCATATGTACGTGTAAAACATTTAAATAATTGATTGAAATTCGTCTTTGAAGTCTTAGCTCATTAATTACGCGATAGATGAATGATTGACAATTCTTAAATAGGTACCTACCTACCTCTTATAATAATTTACACAATGTTTAGTTTCACCTAATTAATTTATCTCCAGTATTTGCTGTACCTACCTACTTAGAGAAAGTGATACTGTGGAGTTGTTGATAAGATAATATCAGCATATCTACGACATAACATTTATTTATAACCATAATATGCATGTTTGTATACACAGATTACTATTTACCCTACGTAACGCAATCGGGGTATTTTCCTCACTTAAGTAAACAATGTTTTGTGATGGGATAGGTTTTTTTTATTGTTGATTAACCTTTGACCACAATCTCACCTGATGGTAAGTGATGGAGTGGTCGAACGTGTTAAGGCTTAATCTAGAATTACTGGCTCTCAAGGACAGATGCCGGAACACACCGTTAGGTGCTTGGCGACAGATTTTCTACTTGAGTGTGGTCGCTAGCCAGGCGGGCATTCGCAAAATGCCTTTCCACCATGAGGTGAATCTCAAACCCGCGGCGGGAACCATGGACCTGCTGCGCGGAGGTCGATAGCTAATGCCAGTGAGCCATCACTGCTTCAATTAGAAATGTAATTTTAGTCATTTTCATTAAGACGAGGCTGCGGAAAAAATACTCTCATTCGACTAGTTTTTTTAAGCAACTGAAATATGCAATCAACACGAAAACTTAAATATTTGATATTTCAAACCTTTTTCTATCAGTTGTACAGTCAGAAACACATTTGAAAGAAATTTACTCGATAGTTTTAATTTTTCAAAATGAAGCCTTTTCTTTAAATTATTGGAGTTTTCTTGGAAACTACATCAGTTACATATTAATAATAAACACACATAGAAAGGAAATGTAGTTTATTATCCGCTGTATAAGTAAAATTTACCTAGAGTAATTAGTATTGTCATAATAAATTAAATAGTGTTTTAGACTTACGACCTTTAGTTCTGTGCAGGATTACGGTCAATCGGAAGATTCGATATTCAACCTTATTAGCTTAGGATTACGAAATAAAATCAATGCGTAAGAGCTGTCCTTCAGTGCCGCGCTGTGCGCCGTTGGACGTGGACCTATCGCTCGCGCGCTATCACCTGTGCTGTGCAGTATAAATACGTATCTTGGTAGGTATATCAATCAATATGGGAAATAAAGATAACTAAAAAATAAAAAACGAAGCAGAAGAGTCGATACAAAGACTTTGCAAGAATTATGAGAGAGCGTATAATATTTCAGTTTATTTTTACCTATGCAAATTTAATATTCGTTTGTGTTTCGGTGTTTATTCTATTCATGAAACATATTATCTCTATCGAACTAAGAGATTCTATACCTACTAGGTTACTAGGTTCCTATAGTACTGTAATGGAGCTATAAAATAACTAAATGTCGTACTAATCTAAGTACGATTAGTTGGATACTATAATAATATCTGGTAATGTATAGTTATGGTCTCACCTGATGGTAAGTGATGTGGTAGAAGGTACCAAACAGGTGATAACTAAAATTATCTGGCTCTAAAGTACAGCTGACGTTCAACCGTAAATGGAGTTGAGTGTTGCTAAATAATAATAACACAAGCGTAGCAAATCAAAGCAATTGGTTTGGTGGGTATATCGCAATAAAACATCGAACATTGTTCATGTCCCTCAAGACTAAATGTAGATTTATATAAATGAAAGAATATTCAGAATCAGGCAAGTAGGTATATATTCAAGAGATTATCTACAAAGTCACCTGCATAGGTACTTTTAAATATACATTTTATCACTTAGACATGTACATATAAGTAACGATTTATACAAATATAATAGAGTGGAATAAATAGATTCTGTACATATATATAATAAAATAGACTGTGCTCATAAAATGCACCTTCTTTCTCAGGAAAAAAAATAATAAATCAGTCAAAGTCCGAGATCACTCGGAACAGGGAGAACTGTCGGAGTCGCCATCTCATATAATAAATTTAGACTGTGTTCTTCCACTATATGAAAATAAGTGAGTAATCTTTGAATAAAGTATTATTAAATTTGCACATTTTATTCACAGGAAATTTCGTAAACGAAATATATTAAATATTATTTCGTTTACGAAATAATATTAAATATATTATTTAAATATTATAATACCTATATTAGGCAAAAAAATATTTTGACCTATCCATAGCAGAGCAGCAGGTAAACTTAAATAACAAAAACGTATAAATGTGTAAATACATTTTTTTTTTTATTGCTGATAGGTAAGCCTTTAACCACAATCTCACCTGATGGTAAGTGATGATATGGTCGAAGGTGTTAACAGGCTTAACCTAGAATTACTGGCTCTCAAGGACAGCTGCCGGAACACACCGTTAGGTGCTTGGCGACAGATTTTCCACTTGAGGGTGGTCGCTAGCCAGGCGGGCATTCGCTAAAATGCCCTTCCACCATGCGGTGAAGCTCAAGCCAGCGGCGGGATTCGAACCATGGACCTGCTGCGCGGCAGTCCATAGCCAAAGCCACCGAGCATCATGCTTTTTACACTGAAAAAAAAAACTTTACATTATTATCGCCCTGCACTTGTCACACCTCTGTAGGGTCGGTATAAACAATATATTTTTTCTGAGTACCTTCACAAAAGACAACGCATTGACATAGTTGTGCGGAGTAAGACTTAAATTTTATGGCCGGCCTCCTATCTGAAGCAATATGCCTTTGCGTATGCCATCGTTGATATGTATTATACTCGCCTTTGCCCCCTTTTCGGTTATTAGTTAGGGTATTAGATAGATGGTAAAGAGCGATGTTTTACTCTTGACGTGCAAAAAATCTGACGTGAAATTATCTGAATTTATGTATTTAAATTCATTTATTCATATTCACTACACCCCTTTTCTGAAGGCCGAGCTTCAGCAGGGGCGGAGCAGTTTGTATGGTGGCCGTCTTGAAATCGCCATTTTGGATTTTTGACAGGTGTCATTCGACTGCTCTCCCGACATTTATCCTTACTTCTACCTTTTAACAAATTCTATCTACACATTCTAACAAATTGTGCGAAATTGATTGTCGAACAAACAGAAATGTACAGTTGCTTTTCTGAAGGCTTCAGGTAACGGATTGTCTGTAAAATGTATTTTGCAGGTATATATATCAATAAAAAATTTGATTGATATTATCAAACTGAAGGCTAAATGCACATTTGTAATATAACTAAATGCTTAGGCCTTGTACGTGGCGATGGTAAAAGGCCGGACGGCATGACTTTGGTTCCGTGGAGGATGGGAAGGCCTCTGGTATGGGACGCTACCTGTGTCGATACCTTAGCACCTTCTCATATTCCTGCTACCCAAAAAGTGGCCGGTGCGGCGGCTGAACTAGCAGAAGGCCTCGAAAGGCGCAAATATAGTAATCTCAGTAGTTGTTACATGTTTGTGCCTTTTAGGGTCGAAACGCTGGGACCGTGGGGACCGAGCGCCAAACTATTATTCAAAGACGTCTCAAAACGTCTGGTCGACGCTACTTGTGACCAAAATGCTGGCATATACTTTGGACAAAGGATAAGCATTGCCATACAACGTGGCAATGCGGCACAAAAACACGTATTTTGCAATATCTCAGAAACTGTGCGTTTTATAAAAAAATTGTAAGAACATAATTTGTAGCAAATTGTGTTGCCCACAAACATATTTATATAACTTTTTGCCCTAAATTAAATATTAAAGAAGTTATAAGCAATAATAAATTTTTTTGCTCTTTAACTTTTTTATACATTTTACAAAAAAAATACCCTAGAACAATGTCGTAGATGATCTGCTCAGGATTTTTTTATGAAACTCGCAGGTTAATTGATATAACTGAAAATAATATCCACAATTTTCAATACGTTTACACGTTGCAAAAAATGTAGCACAACTAAGAGAATAAAATGAGATAGAAGAAACAGCTAAGCCTACGTATAATAATAATAGTCGTAGCAGGCAGATGTTCCTTTGAACCCAAACGGTTACTCAGACCTTTTCTACCTGCTTATCCTTCCGTAAGTTAAATTTAGTAAGTTCTATGGTAAGGAAAACAGGAATGAAGAAGTAAAGTTGTACGAATTCAACAATTTTTTTTAAGAATATATTTACAATAAAAAATATAATAAGTTAAACATTTCTTTTTGACCGGATTCTCATGAGCATTGACGAACCTGGTCAACTTTGGAGCGCTGTAACAGTGTGTTAAATGAATTGAAATAAAATAAAAAAATCGTCAAAAGATAATCAAAAATGTTGGTCTGAGGTATTATTTTGTAAAATAAGAAAAAAAAGTTATAGAGCAAGAAAAAAATATGAAAATTTTCTCACTTTTTTGCTTATAACTTCTTAAATTTTTAATTTAGGGCAAAAAGTTATAATAACATATTTGTAGGAAAAATAATTTGCTACAAATTATGTGCAGTGGAATTTTTTGTAGGACACATCGTTTCCGAGATATCGCGAAATAAGTGTTTTCACCCCTTTTATCAAGATGGTGGCCGGGGCACAAGGGTGGCGACCCCACAAACTTAGATTTGTCTCAAAAGTAAAATTGCGCCCTCTAGGAATTGCAATATTCGGTCCTTAAATTGTAACATTTAAATGGACTACTATGTAGGTATCTATATTTGATTATGTCCTTCTAACCATAATTGTATACATATAGGCAAATAACTTAGTTTTGTAGTTTGTATACCTGCTTTGTGCATGCATACCTTGGTTCATTATATTTGTATAACTGCCCTGTTGGCGGAACGGCTTTAGATAGATAGATACATATCAAACAAATTATTGGAGTACAAAATTTTATGCCCAAGGCGGGAATCGAACCCACGTCCTCCGATATCGCGTCGGATGCTTAACACCATCTCAGCCACCTGGACATTGGCATTTCTGCCGAAACTTTGTGCTCCAATTGTATTACTTTAACCATCATAGGGGACGGTGCGCGGCCATCAACCAGACTACTAGACTTCATCTGATCGAAAGAAGTGTTTTTTCAAACACTTAACTCTCGGTATGATGTTGCTACCCTTCTATATTTCTAAATATGATTACAAGCACTATCGCGTGCTAAGCGAAATCATATCAAACAAATTATTGGAGTACAAAATTTTATGTCCAAGGCGGAAATCGAACGCGATATCGGAGGACGCGGGTTCGATTCCCGCCTTGGGCATATAATTTTGTACTCCAATAATTTGTTTGATATGATTTCGCTTAGCACGCGATAGTGCTTGTAATCATATTTAGAAATATAGAAGGGTAGCGATATCATACCGAGAGATTGTTTTGGCTAATGCACTCAATTACAAAAACAATAAACTTTCTTCCTGCATCATTTAAAAAACAAAAACTTTTATACTTTAGCCGCACCAGCCTTGAGAAAAGGGCTGTAAAATGGCTTTGCTGGAATAAGGGCTCTTAACTTAATGTTGTCTTAGGTTTTCGCGATTGTTACACATAGTAATTAAACAACATTAAACGGTTTAAATCTCGTATATTTATCATTATTTTTGTCCTGACGTTTCAAACACTTTGCAGTGATCGTGGTCACAGGGACTGCAAACTTGAAAAAAAACTTGACTTTCCGTTTCCGATACTCGTTATTTCTCACGCACACTTTTGCATATCATTAAAACTGTATAAATTGAAAACAATATATTTTTTATTTTATAAATGATTTTTTGTTAATTTATATACATCTTAACTTAATTTGTCGATAACCTCTGTAGACTATACCACTTACTAACAATCTAAGAATCCACTATTTTTATTTTAAAGTCTAATTTAGTCACCTGTTCCAGTACCTCTCACTTGTCTGCCATGTTTCATTTAAAAAGCCTGTATAACATGTTCCCTACAATGTTTCTGCAGCTGTGTGTTTTTTTCATAAAATATCCCAAAGTTTAAGGCCCTTACAATTGCGTATGTAGACTCTTCTGCAAGTTTGGTAAAAAAAAATCTTATCCTGCCGTTTAGAAGTGGCTAGATATATATCTGGTTGGTCTAATTTTTACCATAGTTGGTATATGAAAGCAGAGTGGTAGTAAAATAACACCTTTCTGTTAACCACTGTAACTGAAAAATTAAACGAAATAGGATGTATACGAATTACGAACATATTTTCAACATAAGTAATTAATAGTCAAAAATTATATGATAGCAATAAAAAAAACAACCTGCATTATATTATTATGGGAACGTGTACAGTAGCACAGTTATGAAAAACTATAATTCATATTTGTATGACGAGTCGTGGTAAAATATATTGCCCACAACTAACATTTAATGAAATCAAATCAAATCCATTTATTTCAGGTCTATTGTACCCATATTCACCGAATATAATATAATATTTTGCTCATTCAATTTGATGGTATTTTACTTTATTCTAATGATGTGTAACATGTAATCTGATTAATCACATTCCAAGATACTGAGAACAATGTTGATTCATTCATAAATTATCGTCCACGCGGATGCCAAGTAACATTACTTTCGTTACTACGGAGAATTTAAAAACACCCCATTTATCAATATATATCGTGCCGTTTGGGCTGTTATGTACCACCATCATATTCCGACCCTTGTCTCACTTATGTTGGTTTAGTGCAGTATGTTTTTTTTTATAAACACGGAGACTGCGACGCAACAACATAGCAAAGAAACTTTAAAAAAAAAAGACATGAAAACAATTTTTTAAAATAAACAGTCTGAAATAACTGGTTGATATCGGTTCAATATGATCTCAAATTTGTGTTTTTATCAATATTGAACAATAACTTTCATCTATATTCATAGTTGCCACTTACATTAGTTGCTAGAAGCACTGCGATCGTCAAGGCATTTTGGCAAATTACTTTTAGTAAGTTGACTGTAACTGGCAAACCGTTCGCCGGTGTTGATGAAATTAAAATGAAACCAATAAAGAGTTAAACTGTACTAGCAAACAAATAATCTTCTATATTGTAAGGTTCAGTAAAAAAGTTATGTGTGGTCAAACATAAAATAAATAATAGACAAGTCAATTTAAGAACCCTCTTTCTATTGGGAAGTCAGTTAAATATGTATAATATGATATACCAATAATATATACCAATAAAGTCGAGCAGACATGAACATATGGTAATAAGTAATAAGTCTGTCGACCGTAAGAATAATTTTGACAAGTAAATCAAATAATCAATTTCTTACTAAGAAATATTAGTAATGTTGATAAAAATAAAAACGTGACATCAATTGCAGTATATACAAAGTTACTTTATATATCTTTTTTTTTTTTTTTTTTTTATTCTAATTTTTTTTTTTTTGAGACTTTTGGTCGCTTAGCGACTACTATATCGAAATTCGTCACGTGAATAAGATTATAAAAAAAGTTGAAATCGTCTCAATGGTATCTGTGTTCGCGAATCTAATATCAAGTATACAAATATGTTTATAAGCGAGACGCGTGCGCCGCTGCTGCACATCGCCTCGTTCGGTGCAGCGGGGATCGTTGCGCCGCATGGGCGGAGCTAGCGTGGGAATTATTTTTGACTGCCCCCACTTAATGAAATAGTTATTTTTTGCCCTCTTCGGTATGAAACAGACGATTTTTGTTGCTTAACAGCGTGCGGGAGGAAAGAAAGGTGACTACAATATAGTATTACTATTAACTATAGCAATTTTACTTCTTACTAGTAATTGGTGCCCAATGATACTTAATATTTAATATAAAAATATTTTTAAACTTTAAACCAATGATTTTAGTATAAAGTGCTAGATACAAGAGGATATGCCTATACGTGATGGGCAAGTGGCACAGCAAAACCTTGCTAATTGACTAACCTGAGCTAAGGGCCCTTTTTGTCATGTTTATTTTCGCCCGCGCGCGGTTCTGGTCCGCATGCGGGTGATAGCACGCTCCTGGCCACAGGCAGGACATACCTAGATTTTTGTTTGGCGCTGCAGCGTTGTGCGTGTCGCCAATCCGCGTTCCGCATGCGTTATAGGAAAAACATGTATGAAACTTCCAATGCCTTTTAGGTAACTCATCTCGTTTTCTTCTTAAATCATTGCCAAAAACAAATTGTGTAGTAAAATCACGAACATGACTATGCTATAGGAATAATGTATTGCATCTAAATGTGTGATTCTTACCTAATGATACTGACAGGTACTTACTTCTCTGAGTGATTGTAATGTACAGTCGCCTGCAATAAGAAGTATACACTTCGTTATTTTCAAAATAATGCGATGTCGCTAAGTTTAATAATTATTGAAGTTAATATAAACATGAGTAAAAATATTCAAATAACGAAGTTTATACTTCTTATTGCAAGCGACTTTACACTTCTGAGCAGAGAGATACGGGCATGAAACCTAGAATAATTGCTCTGGTATGAAACAAATAACTTTTCTCAATCAGCGAAAACAAAATAAGTTTTTGGTAATTATAACATGGCAAGACTTTAATTACAAATGTTACTTATAAAAGATAATCAACTAAGTATATTAAAATATTAATAATACTAATTAAAATGAATATCTACTGCAAGTCTTCAAATCTTGATACATAATCCGACTTATTTTCTGCACTGTGGCGCCAATTCAAGAACACATAATAGTGCAGAAAATAAGTCGGATTATGTATCAAGATTTGAAGACTTGCAGTAGTTATTCATTTTAATTAGTAGTATTAATATTTTAATATAGTTGATTATCTTTTATAAGTAACATTTGTAATTAAAGTCTTGCCAAAAACTTATTTTGTTTTCGCTGATTGAGAAAAATTATTTGTTTCATACTAGATCAATTTTTTTAGGTTTTGAAGAGTTGCAGTAGATTTTAACTTTAATTAGTAGTATTGATATTTTAATATAGTTGATTATCTTTTATAAGTATACATGAAAGTCTGTAAACTAATTACAATTAGATAAAATAGGCTTTTTGATGTTTTCGGACATATTTGACACCTAAAATTTAGTCCCTTTATACCTCAATGTCCCAATCAGCCCTCAAAGGTTTGAACATGCCATGCGGCTTGTAAATACGAGTACACTATTCTTAGTAACATTCAAAGCGTTACGTAAAACAAAACGAGGGTACAAACTCGGAACAATGCGTATTGTCTGTGCACTATCGTTGATGCAGGTGCGTAAACCACTGCCTATTAGAGTTGAGTATTTAAAAAAAGAACTACACTATCATTCAAGAAGTCGTTACGCGTCCAATCCGAATAATCAACTTCAGAAGTAAAGCGTTCCTTAAGCTTATCAGAATCTAAGCAATGGGATCATAGGCTTCGTATCGCAACAATCAGTGAAAGAAAAACTGTTGTTATTTTTTCTTTATGGTATTGTGACGTGAACAAGCAGGAGGCCCACCTGATGGTAAGCGACAACCTCTGCCTATTTTTTTTTATGCCTGTTAGGTTATTGTTTAACCACTATCTCACCTGATGGTAAGTGATGATGTGTTCGAAGATGTTGTTCAGGCTAACCTAGAATTACTGGCTCTCAAGGACAGCTGCCGGAACACACCGTTAGGTGCTTGGCGACAGATTTTCAACTTGAGGGTGGTAGCTAGCCAGGCGGGCATTCGCAAAGTGCCCTACCATCATGCTATGACGACTGCCATCCTTAGACAGCAACCGGGACCGACGGCTTAACGTGCCCTCCGAAGCCCGGAAGCGCTTAGTAGTAATGTCACCAGCGGTCACCCATCCAAGTCATGACCGCGGCGGACGTTGCTTAACTTTGCTGATCGATTCAGAATGGCTAAGCAAACTTCGCTACGAGCGCTTCGTGAAACACATGGAATTCGTCACATGTACGAACTGCACTGCGCCCGTCACACTGAGACATACAGTTGTTATGTCTCACTGTGACTGTCATTTTACTGGCTCTCCAGGACTGCTGCTGGGATCTATCTCAATAATTAGACTTATAAATTTGAAATTTGGGCAGGTACCTATATAATGAACCATAGTTATTACACTGTAACAGCCAGATCGTCCACTGCTGAACACAGCCTCCCCTATTAAGGGGGTATTTGCCATAACCCCCACGCTTGGCAGGCGTCTTGAGGATCGCAGTGGAAGTTGGCAGTTCTTATATATTCTTATACCATAGTTATTATGCTTACGAAATAAAAGCGATGCGTCGATATATAATTTAGTTTTTAACCGACTTTAAAAAATTGAGCAGGGTCTCTATTCAATGTCTATGTGTATACAGAAAAAAAGGACTTCTTTAGCCCAGAATAAACATTGTCTTAATTAATTCAAGCCGATGCTGTCTTATGACAAGAATGCTTTCTTAACTGAAAAATATTCGAGTCTTGTACAGTCGAATATTCTTAGCAATATTGTTTTGACCCAAAAAATATTTCTTCACCTACAGGTACCTCATAACTCTTTACAAGGTGTACCGATTTTGATTATTTTATTAATATACGAAAACTTGTCATGTGGTCTCATTTAAATTTGAGTGAAATCTGACA
This sequence comes from Plagodis dolabraria, assembly GCA_963854805.1. NCBI lineage: Eukaryota > Metazoa > Arthropoda > Insecta > Lepidoptera > Geometridae > Plagodis > Plagodis dolabraria. The sequence continues at coordinate 7,518,038 of OY978461.1, forward strand.
AGTAGTATTTGAGTTATCGTATATTTTGTAAGAAGTTATTTTTATGAGAAAATGTTCTAGCCTACGATCAAAACTAACAAAAACTTTTTCATTCAGGGTTGTTGCGATGGGGAATTTAAATAGAGCGAGGCTCACTTCCGGGACCGGAATATATTTTTTAGGTCTATCTCTCGATTATGTTCTATAAAACATATTTATTATTTTTTAATATTTTGATGTGTGTAATAACGCAGGCTCTGCGGATTACAATACAAAATTATACATTTACAAGAAAAAAAATGTTTTCTGCACACGACTTAAAATTTTTTTTTTCATAAATTTGTAATTTTTTTATATTTATTATTTACACTATAAAATAATTCTAGCATGTTATTTTCCGCTCTAGATTGAGTGATTGAGTTCTAGAGTCTAGACAATGATACTCCATGTGCCATCATCAACATAAAATTATTATATCGGCAAGTTGATTCTACTCCCCTTAAAAAAAAGGTACTTACCTGAAAAACAATTAGGTACATTGAATTACCTTAATAAATATGTACTAGTTACCTTGTTTTATTTACTCGAAATTTAATTACTTAAGCAAGTACAATAATGAAATAAACAAGAAACAAAATCAAAAAATAACTTCCCTCCATAAACATCAGCGTTCACCATGGTCAAGTGCGAGTTGAACCTTGCACAATCAGGATTCCGCATTGACAAAAAAAACCTTCAACTCAGTACTCTCTAATCATTCATTCACTCAACCTACAGAACAAAATAATCATGATAATGAAGAAATAACATTTACAAACAGCACACTTTATTTTGTCCTGGGCGGGAATCAAAGCTGTGTCCTCTGATTTCGCGCCGGATGCCTTTTGCACTTGGCCACCGGAACATACTCCTTTGAGCCGAAACTCTCTACTACTAATCGATATTTTATTTTGACAGTATTTGATAAGTTAAGGGATACAGTACAAAGTTTCTATAGGTTTAGAGATAGACCTATGTAAAAATGGTCTACTCGTATAATTTACCACTTTGACGACTCTTTATTTTCATAAAAGGATTTTCGCGATTATTAAACATAGTAAATAAACAACTTTAAACGGTTTAAATCGCGTATATTTGTCATTATTTTGTCCCGATGTTTCAAACACATTGCAGTGATCGTGGTCAGGGAGCGATAAATATACGCGATTTAAACCGTTTAAAGTTTTTTAATTACTGTTCATAAAAGGAATTCAGATTTATAACTTATTCCGTTTACGAGCTAGAGACGCATGACCTACGGACGGATGGACGTACAGACTTAGCTTATTCTCTTTCATGGGTTTGCCCTTTGTGGACGGACCCTAAAAACGGGATACAAGACGAAACGGAAATAAAACACTCGTGGGGTAAAGCCATTTGTTGAACATTTAATACCTCAATATCTCTCATTTAGGTACAATTTAACTAAGATCCTTTCTCTCTTAAAGGTGCCTCCTATTTAATCCATTCATCTGATATTTCTAATTAAGGTCAAATGTGATAGCTTTGTCCACTGAACTTATTAAAAACGGGAGAAGCGACACCCTCCTTCGAACATGGCAATATCAAATCAGGCGACGAAGTCTAAGAATTGAGTCTCAGTTGTGTACTTACGTACCTATGTGCGTCTATTCCATGCCTGTATTATTCTCTTTGTCATTCATTAAAACGTGTCATATAGAATGAAAGTGTAACTGTGTGTATACACTTGTGTAAAATTTCCGCCACATAATATTGTCGTGACACAAGACCGTACCCTATCTATCTATTTTTATTTAAATCGTTGGCTTTAACCAAATGATTCCATAACAGAGTAAGCAGAGAATTTAGCTTTATTTATTGCTCTGAAGCAGAACATTCGATTCGACTAAATTGTCGACCTTGGCCCACCGTTGAAAGAAAAGATTTATCAAATGGGTATAATTAATTACATTAATATTGAGGCGTAATGATATCACGGTCCATTAGGGTACAATGGTGAGTTATGGAGCTCGTGTAATGTGACGTGATGACGGAAGGTGACTAACAACCGTCTGCACTATATTTACCACAATATATTTCATCATCATCATCATCATCAGCCGGAAGACGTCCACTGTTGAACAAAAGCCTCCCCCATAGAGCGCCACAAAGAACGGCTATTAGCCGCTTGTAACCATTGGCTACCAGCGACTTTCACGATGTCGTCAGTCCATCTAGTGGGGGGCCTATATGTGGGGGGACTATATATTTACAAATTCTCAATTCATAGCTAACTCTTATGAGAACTCAACTCTTACAACTCAACTAGCTCAAAACTTTGAATATATTTACCTACTCGGTTGGTAATTGTAAATAAAATAAACGTCTGGCAACTGGTTTGTAAGTACAGACTGGCAGAAAAGAAAAAAAAGACATTGTAAGTTAAAAAAAACGTTGACTGTTGAAGCTGTATACATGTTCTGTGGTTGAACGGCGATCGTGCTTGGTGTGGAAAAAAACCCAAGCTGTACAATGCAAGGATAAACGTGATATCAAGGAAGTGAATGGATAAAACAAATAAGTATAAGCTTACAAAATTACAACGAAAGGAAACATTTGAACTACAAACGGGATTCAAACCCGCAACCATCCGTCCATTTAGCCGGTATATGCTCTTCCAACTGAGCTATCATGGTGAGTCATACCTCAAACTAATCCCTTCGTTCCTTTGTTGAAAAAAATATTATATAATAATTATCATTGCATTTCTTTTTTGTACATATTTCAAACTGCAAATAATTTCTAAGTGCAGCTTTGTTCTATTTCGCCCGAATCTTGTGCGTATTAAGTAGATGAATATAGATAATCTTCTTATCATCAACACCATGGTTACTTGACCATATCAAATTGTGAATATTGCTGTAGAAAAGAGTTTCAATTGAATACAACAAAGGGCCTCCTTGTTGCCAGACTGCCATTTTCATAAGATTCTGGCACTACTAAGCTCGTCTGTACTAAGTATATCTTTTTTATTCAAACAATGTAATAAAATAAATAAGTAGAAGTCTAAGCAAACACCAAAGAGTCTTCGCAGTGTTTAATGAATACTACTAGCTACAAAGTGACAGCATCATTGGTTATATCCCAATCATATCTTTGCGATGGTTGAACCACAGTCCTGGCATGCGCGCCGAGATTAAATGTTGTCTACTCTTTATCTCGTGTAAAATAGACATATCGCGCTATGTCTACGAGTGTTAGGTACCTACCCAAGTATGTGGGGACAAGTTCTCGTTGAGAGTAGGTACACATACATTGTTTAGTAAAGAAAATAAACGAGCCCGTCAAAGTTGTGAACTTGAGACCATTTATATTACGAGGACTATCTCGTAATCTTAACTAGTAATGATTATAATAATAATTAGTAATTAGAAGGTTAGAAGGAATCAGTAATTTCGACATAAATTGTGTAAATGTAAATATTTAAAACTAGTTGAGAAGATATGATAAAAACCAACAATTATTTACTCATACGATTTGTTCAAGAATTACAATGTACAAAAAAAAGTTGTTGAAAAAATTCTATACCGTTACAGAGCAAAGACCTACTCGCTCTTTGCTATTTTTTTTTACTAACTGTAGTAATACTTCATTTGTATTATTCCACCGCTTAGCTTTTACCACCGAAAAATAGATAAGCAATTATCATCAAAAAGATAAAATGAAATACTTGATGCTGAAAATCGCCGATTCAACTTACACCTCTATCATTCATTCTAAAATAACATCAACTGGAACGTAATCAAAAAACCATCATAATTCCTCATGAACGGTTAAAACGGTTAAATCGTTGGTAAAAATATGATACTTTATTAGTTCAAAGTATACAAATAGCGCAATAAAGTATCGTCCAGAGATAATCTCAATGCACGGATCTTTGCGTGGTGCAGCCGCTGCGACATGCCGCCGCTTGTCTACGAACGAGAAAATAATCTACTCGATAAAAATCTCGTGTCATGCATGACATAGCCTCCAGACGGTGCAGTGCCATGGTGCCCATTTGGAGTTTAATTTTCTATTTGAAACACATATGCGTGAATTAAATGATTATGGACTTTATTCAACTATATGAAAATTAACCGTTTATATGAAATCATAAAGATGCAGGTCACAAAAACCGCATCCGCGGGCGGCGCGGGTAGGATGGCGCGGTCTGCGCTATCACGCTTTCGTAGCACGCGTCGTTTATCACTACAGGCTCGTGTCCGCGCTAAGACGAACCGAGCATACACGGACGGCGATCCGTCGTCCGTGGAGGCTCGGCTCGCGCTAGCCCGCGCCTTTTATCACAACCTTTATTTGCGCATGCGAGCCAGACATGCCCTTATTTTATTCTACAGCGTTAACTATCTGTCCTTACCAATTCTTCACTAATTCTGTAAGTGGACACATATTTAATAAATAATTATTATGGACTAATGGAAGTACTGATAATATTTTTACACAATTTTATAATTCTACTAGCTGCGCCCAGCGGTGTTACCCGCTGTTTAACATAAATTATGTCACAAGTGACTAGGATAAGATCATTTGTGTTCGTAGCCATTTTTATAACCAAACCAACAAAAAAAAACAACAACTATAACATTATTTTTATTCCTTTTTTCATATCATTAAAATTAAGTGCTTTTTACTTTTAAAATTAAGTACTTATTCTTCGAAGCCCATGATTCGGAAAAAGTCTGAAGCTAAGTAGTTTTTCACTATTTTTATCGTTTTGTTCCCTATTTAATAATCATTTATGATATAGAAACCATATTTTTTGCTAAAAACAGTAACTTGACTGTAAATCCAGATTTAAAGCTACCTCCGTACCAAATTTCATTATGATTAGTTAAGTCTTGTCTTGGTTTGTCGGCAAACGAATATATTTATATATATATATTGTTAGCGTAATCTATGACGGTTGCTCCACATCGTAACGTCACCCAACAATAGACTATCCATAGACTATCCATATCTCTACATACGGCTCCGTGGTTTGGCCATGTTGACTATGAGATTTCGTAGAGTGAGGTTGTTGGAAGGATGCTCGGTGCTATTTTCTGTAAGCCTAAGTTCTTTGTTATTTTAGAGATTTATCGTGTTAATTTCTTTTGAATTGATGGCTGTTTGATTAGGTATTGTTAGTTCTATTGTAAAACAAAAAGTAATCACATGTAAATTATTCTTAGGTTATAAAATTGTTGTTGCTTTTTAATTCAATACCACTTCTGATGCCAAAAATATAATATTACAATTCCTTGCTGATCCCATAGGAACACTTAACTTTTTCGGAAAAAATAGGAGCCTATGTGTTAATCCAGGGCGTAATGTACTTTCAAACCAAATTTCATCAAAATTGATTTAGCCGATTGACCGTGAAGAAGTAACAAACATATAAACACACTCACAAACTTTAGAATTTATAATAGTAGTAGGATAATGAACATGATTAAAAACATATTTTTTCTAATATCTCACCCAACTATTGACTCGTTTTTTAATATAAATCATATCCATCTTAACCTTAAGGCTTAATATGTGCAAAATTAGCAGCTAACGTCAGTGAGTACGATGAGTACGAAAACCAAACAAACAAACATTGAAATAAGGATCATTTCAGCGCGCACCCCGACGTGACATTTATAATATTGGTAGGAAGAAGGATCAGTTAGGAAGGATAGGAATTTTTTTTAGAATAATAGATGATTTCGTGCTAAACCCCTGAAAACACCATACTTTTTTCGTCAAAAAATTTAACCTAAGTATCAACCCGTAGGTTCCGCGCACAACCCACAGAAACACCATATTTTTGCTCTTAAAAAAGAAACCTGAATGTTAATCCAGAGTCCTACCTCTGTACCAAATTTGACTCCAATTAGTTAAGCCTTGCTAACATATATATATATATATATATATATATATATTACAAATCCTTCCTCATTCCAAGGGAACGCTATACTTTTTTGGAATTAAAAGTAGCCTATATGTTATTCCAGGATGTTATCTACTTTCATACCAAATTTAATCGAAATTGTTTCAGGTGTTTGAGCGTGAAGAAGTAACAAACATATAAACACACTCCCAAACTTTCACATTTATAATATTAGTAGGATTTTTTGTACGAAATGCGCGACAATCACACAAATCACAAGAACTACGGGATTAAAAAACTATTGTTTTTAAATTTCCTATATTTTAGTGTGACAATCTATTATGTCAATCACGATATTGCAAGTTATATACCTAGACCACATTAAGATCAAATAATTATTTGTTTTATCGTACTATAGCAAATGTAATTAAATTGCAATTAATCACAATGAATTATTCTTATAGGTACATATTATTGTTATAATGTTGATAAAATATGTACTTTTTCAAGCAGCAGTCCTAGAGAGCCAGTAAAATTACAGGCACATGATGAACAACTGTATGGCTATATTGAGTCTAAAGCCCAGCTAGCCTCAAAAAAGCTTGGTGTTTTGGCTAAGGTGAGACACACCGGGACAGCTGCTGAATCATTATCAAGCGCAAGTCCGGACGTGTATGGAGTACTGTTCTCCCCTTTGGGATGGTTCTGCCAAATACCAGCTGGAGACACTGGAAGATATTGAGAGGAGAGCCAAGAGACTCATTAACGACGACGAACTTGTAAGCAAGAGACTCCCAAAGTCTCGAGCATCGCCGCAAAGTCGCTTGCTTATCGGTTTATTATCGGATACATTTCGGGGAGTGTGCCACAGAACTACATGATTTGATTCCGCTATCCCCATTCTTTAACCGGACATCCAGGGATACTCCGAAGCGCCACCGCTATATGGTAGATATTCCATTTGCCCGAACAAAGTGATTTGCTTCTTCGTTCATTATACGAACCGCTAGGGAATGGAATACCCTGCCTGAGTCTGTGTTTCCGATTAAGTACAATATGGGGGTCTTCAAAACGCGAGTGAACAGGTATCTTCTGGGTAAGCGCGCTCCATCATCGACCGCATCATCACTTAACATCAGGTGAGATAGTGGTCAAGTGCTACCCAGTTCAGTATAAAAAAAAGGCCCAGGGTGACGGGCACAGTGCAGTTCATTTTATAGGCAGAGGATACCGCTTAACATCATAGGGGCCTCGTGCTTATTCCGTCGCAACAACATAAAAAAATGGAGTTGAAAGAACTGATTTAGTGAGTGACAACAAAAACATACACACGTTACTATCGGGCTTATGCGAGTTCTCCCGAGAAACGTACTGCCAACATACCTATTTTTACCGCCCAGCAGTAATGTTCACATTACTGAGCTCCGGTTTGGGTGCCGGTGAAATTACAGGCACATAAGACTTTATATCTCAGGATCACCCCAAGACTTAAACCAGATTTTGACCGCTTTGTGCCTATTTGCTGAATATCGATCATTTAAAATGCGCTATTCCTGTGAGTCTTGTTGTTCGATGAAACAAATGTAATCGCGGAATAAGGTAAGCTATATTTCACTGTGACATATAAATTTTATTGACCTTATGATTATTGTATTATTTATATTAATTTGATATGAATATGTAAATGCTCAATTATTGTGACATCTAACTTTTGTTTAAAAGTTCTTTGTGGAGTCTTTTGTCTTATGTTTTTTTTTCCTTTATATTGACTATACTTATTTGAAATTCTACTGTTCTTATTTTTTTTCTACTGTTTAATATGTATTTGTTCTTCTAGCGTTTAATATGTATTTGATTCAATTTTTGTTCCATTTAAGTATTGTAAATAATTTTATCAATTCCTGCATTTTTATATCGTCATCTGCCTGACGCCAAAACTTTTTTAAGATTGCTCTCGTTGATGGTAATCCTTCGACTGCCCTGTTGTACGCAACAGCCTACACTCGCATCGGCTTGATTGGTGGCTTTGCTGCTCATTGAATGCATTCTATCCTCTAGTAGCTTATTCCTGCATTACTTATTGTTATTAACTTTTGTGTCATTAATGTAAATGGTTAATCCGTATTAATTGAAATAAATAAATAAAATAAATAAATAAATATTTTCATAAAAACTAACGTGAGTTGACATACTTATTAACTACGTATACCACCCTAATTAATGATACGAAACATGTCATATGGTTTGATAAAGCATCCGTACTAGCGAGAGAAAAGTATTTTGTGCCGCGGAAAGTACCGTGAGGCTATTGAAATAAATCGTCATCCAAATTTTAATAGGGACGGTGGCTGGAATCTACCTTCTGCGTGGAAACCCGTGCTTAATTGTGCCTCGACCAGTGCTAAACTGTTTACCCACGAATCAGACGTAATTGCAATAGTGTGCGAAGACCCTACACATACTTTTGACGAGTGCAGTGAAGATAGTGACAGTGACATACGCGCCCCTACCCTGCCTGCGATGCCATTGCTGCCCGCCGTTCCTCAAGTTTCGCAGAGGGCGTTGCGAGCCGAGCAGCTGCCCGCAGTGCGCGTCTAGCGGCCCTCGAAGGTGCCCGCATTCCTTGAGAATGAGCGTTTTTACTGCCCGAACACCGGTCGGAGATAACGACTAAACACCGTGAGTTCTAGCCGGTATACGTAGTTAATATGCGGAATAAGGTTGTATAAATAGGTCGATCAGACATTTTAATAAATGAAGCCTGTGAATTAAAGCTGGCAATTTCCATCTATGTTCGAAGGTTTGGACCCGAGCCTCCGCTAACGCATCATCACCGAAAACTTTGCTCGATTATCTATGGAGTGTAAGGCTTTGAGATGGTATTAAGTCGCTCCAGTGCAAATGGCGCAGAGGTGGCTGCAGTATTCCATATAAGATCGGACTTAAGCTTGATACAGACTATCACCTTTTTCACATCTAATTTATCCTTAGCCTAGTTTGCAGTTTTTTTTACTATTAGTTTGCAGAGATAATCCCAACGTGTCTCAGAAGATAAAACTAGCTAAAAACTGTGTTCACAATCGAAACTAAATCATGAAATATTTTTGCTAGTCTTCGGCGCATCACAAAATGGAATAAATTACTCCATTCGTTAGTTTGACGTAGTACATAAGTCGCAGCATCATTTTTTCATCATTTCATCAGTGACTCTGAGTTTTTTTATGTGTGATAAGTTAGCCTTTGACTACTATCTCACCTGATGGTAAGTGATGATGTGGTCGAAGATGTTGCTCAGGCTAACGTAGGATTACTGGCTCTCAAGGACACCTGCCGGAACACACGTTTTGTGGTGTTTGGCGACAGATTTTCTACTTGAGGGTCTAACCAAGCGCGCATGCCCTACCACCATACTATAACGACTTCCATCCTAAGACAACAACCGGGACCGACGGCTCAACGTGCCCTCCGAAGCACGCAAGCGCTCAGTAGTAATGTCACCAGCGGTCACCCATCCAACTCATGACCGAGGCAGACGTTGCTTAGCTTTGCTGATCGGTTCAGAATGGCTAAGTACACTTCGCTACGAGCGCTTCATATTAGTATTCTGTGAGTCATGTAAATGTTCGTAGTAAACAATCATCACAGTGTCGTGGAATAAACCTGAATGGAGTAAATACTAGTAGGTATATAGTTATTACATAATAAATTATAATCTTACTACTTGACTTGATAACCACAAGACTTCGTCTCCGATTCCTAATAGCATAGTACTCGTATGTATCAATTCTATAGTGAAACTAATATGACAGTCCGGGACAAGATCATAGAATAATATAGTTTTAGTAATTCAAATGTTAAAATGTATTGTGATAACTATAGAAACTACTTAGATAAAAAAGATACTAACAAAAATTAGAAAAGTAAAATACATATGGACTCATTTAGTTTATAAGATATAACACCATAACACTAACCTACATCTAAGTGTTAAAATCAATGATGTAATGGAGTACGAATTTTGTAAAATTGTAAAATGTTATAAAATTAAAATAGATCAAAAAAGAGTACGGACCACGAGTACGCAGAGAGTTGTTTGTGTAATTAAAAAAATATATATGACAGTTCACTTACATATTCTTATTGCTGATGACTCAATATTCTTAACGGGTTATTTAAAAGACAGAATAGAAGATTTTCTCAGTCGGTCAAGTTAAATAAAATTATATTATATAACATTCATAAACATTTTTCTTTTATAAAAATAATAAACACATACACCACACCACACAAAAATGTAAAAAAACAACATGTAAGTACTTACAAAGTTTTATTTATATACTTAACTTATTGTGTTGAATCCTTGGAAGAGTCTAGTTAACGCAAACACAGGGAATCCTACTGCAATAGCTAGAGAACAATCTAATAAATTTTCGTTATTTAATTAATAATCAATTATAATGTAACTAGTATGTATATTATAATGAATATGTTCTAAGTAACTGTGTATATTAATGTTTCATGTCCTTGATGCAAATTTAAACATTATTATTATTATTATCAAAAAAAAATAACCAATAAATGGAACTGACTTCAACACCCAAAAGTGTGAAATTACTTGTTGAAGTAGGTACCATGATAGTTCAAAGTACCTATTATCACAATATTGTGCGCATGGTCCCGACTTCGACAAGTTATTTCACACTTTTGGGTGTTCAAGGCGGTTTTATATAGTCATATAGCCTATATCATCAAGATAGGTAATTAATTTTCAGTTATTGGAATGTAACTCAAAAATGTCTTGACAGATTTTAATGAAATTATATGGGACTTGTTATTGAACAAGCTTTAAAAACAAAAACGAATTTTCAAAATCGGTTTACCCAGTCAAAAGTTAGGAGATAAATATGTCATATGGACTTAGCGGTCCGAGCATACACAGCTACAGGGATAGATGACGCGGGTTCGAATCCCGAACATGACTATAATATATCCTCTCGTTGTAGTTTTGTAATTTACATCGCGGAGCATGTGTCATTGCAAAAATATTAAAAAAAACCTACTGACCATCAACCACTTCAGATTTGACAGATGGTCCCAAGATATTCCATATTATATTAAGTCTAAACTGTTCTTAAGATCCATCTCAACTTTAAGATGCTATTATTAATTAATACGAGCTTTGGGTCCCGCTTTTGAATCTACTGAATTGGTAACTTTTCAGTAGTCGCCCGGAGTCTGGAGCTGTGTGCCGGTAGATGGCAACAGGCTCACGCCTTATTACATGGGACTGAAACATGTCAGCCGAAACGAGGGTGCTTGGACACCTCACACAATTGCCTGTATTACCCCTTCAATCGTGTGCACTCAATCGTGTGTTCCGGAAGAAGCACTTGAGGGCGAATTATTATTCCAGGTTAAGCCATGTATGTATGTACATATTATGTACCACCTTTAAACACAGCACTTACCAGCAGGTGAGGTTGTGGCGTAACGGTAGCTTATCGGCAGTAAAAATACCCTTTTACGATAAAATAACTCAAGAATTTTGAAGCCACATTTCGTATTAATGGAGAAATAACCCGACATCATGGTGTTGGCATAAGTATATTATAATTAAAGGAATTGTTAATTTCAACGATTAATATATTGATGATAAATTTGATGGAATTGACAGGTTTTTATGCGATTGTGATGGAACAAGCCCGAGGCTCACCTGATGTGAAGCGGTAACCTCTGACTCATTACTATCCAACTTAGGGTTCTGACCTAGACCTCGAAATTCCATCTCAGCCACAGAAGCACTTATAGATAATATGAATAAGAATATTCCCGTTAGAGTCTTTAAGCACAATTATAAAAAAATATATCAAATATAAAATGAGACACTCGTGAGGGATCGAAACCCGCAACTATCTACCCCTTGGATAGTTAAGGACCTGTAGGTCGACTCCCACTTGTTTTAAAAAAACAACCTTTTATTTAAATATTGTTAAGATTATTTACAGGCAATAATGCAAAAGTAACAATTCTAGAATTAATTTAGTTCTCGAAAGTTTAACAAACAGTAATAAAGTGAAAATTATAGCTGAACTTCTTACTGTGTAATTCTGAACCAATTACCGTAATTCATGATTTTATGACAATCCCAAACGGGTTTATTCACGTACAAATAAACAATATTAAAGTTCAAGTTGCAGAGTTTGAAGGATATCAAATTGCTGGCGTCTCAAAGATTTTTGAACTCAGATCTGTACCGCAGGACCCATGGAGACCTTCAGATGACAACAGATCCAGACCGGTTGATGACTTTGTTGAAATCTCTGTCTCTATATTCCCCTTCCAACCATGGTTGGAAGGGGAATATAGAGACAACTGCCGGAACACTGCCGCAAAACAAAATCACTCGGTGCTTTATTCACCATAATTAGGTTGGAATGGGATTTTCTTTTAATCTTATCCTTGGTAATCCATTTGATTTTCATCTTGTGAATATTTTAATATTGTGATGGAAGACTAATTCCATTTCGTGATCAGCCGCAGACCAGCAAATTATTACTAGATATACCTAGTTTTGGTTGTGGACACGGTAAAGTGCTAAAGCTTACTTACTCCACAGTAGCACAGCGACCCAAAGTGAGTCTGCACAGTGAATCTCTTAGATACCTGATGATATACTTAAATATGACCTTATCTAACAGTACTGATTTAGGCGAGTCAACGGTAGGTATAACTACCTAAATATATGTATAGAAGTATATTGCGCAATATTAAATAAGTATCATATTACCTTGATGAAGTTCACGGTAACTCATGACAATACTATAGATGTATATTAATAGGTTGATAACTCGTTTATCACGCACCTGTGATAATAATATTGTGGTATACACACCAGTATGCATCTCAAGTTTGGAACCCCTGCTATGACATCTATATTAACCGCATTGAAGGTATTCAAAAACGTTTTCTTAGGTATCTACAATTCCGTTCAAAAATATACCTCAACGATTATAACTCCCGTTGCAGAAAATTTCACCTTCTACCTTTACAAGAGAGACGACGTGTGGCTGACCTAGCTTTTCTAGTCGACATAGCGAATGGTAAGGTCGACTGCCCCGAACTGCTTGGAGAAATAGGACTATACACCCCCGCGGTGAAACTTAGAAAACCTAACCTCATTCACATTCCCGTAGTTAAATGTAATTACAGGCAGAACAGCTATTTGATTAGAGCATGCAGATGTTACAATACAATGGCTAGTGAGATGGATATAGATCTCTTTAACACATCGGCGTTCAAGCTGAAGCGACTTTTAAATAATCGCTTTTTTTATTCCTAAATTTGAATAGCTATATATTAGTGGATAAGCTAGAGCTAAAGTTAACACAACTTCAATAAGTACCTATATCCTTTTTTAAAATATTTTACCTACGTATTTCTTTAATTGTCAGATAGTAACCTCAGTTCTGTACGAGTCTGTTATCTATGTACAACTTGATAAAATATTTAGTTACATATATGTGAAAACTTTTAATTAGCCATAAGTATTTTAGCTAAGTATTATATTTTGTTAACTAGCTGTTAGTTTTCCGAATAAAATTAAAATAAAAAAATAAAATAAAACAATATTACTCGGTCGGATCGAAACGAAAATGGCGTTTCTATAAACCTCGCCTATCGCTCTGTAGACCGCAACTGTGTGCGAGTGAAAGGTTTAGTGGTGCCTTTTTTATGTAACGGTTTTTTTTTTTGTATGCTTGATATGTTAGCCTTTGACAACTATATCACCTGATGGTAAGTGATGAAATGGTCGAAGATGTTGTTCAGGCTAACCTAGACTTACTGGCTCTCAAGGACAAGCTGCCGGAACACACCGTTAGGTGTTTGGCGACAGGTTTTCCACTTGAGGGTGGTAGCTTGCCAGGCGGGCATTCGCAAAATGCCCTACCACCATGCCTATAGACATTTGCAACACCAGGGGCGTTACCAATGCGTTGCAGACCTTGTAAGACTCTTATAACAATCTTTTTGAAGGAATCCATACTTTAGCTCTGCGGAAAAACGCTAGATGGAAGATCATTCCACATTTTGCAAGTATTCGGTAAGAAGGAACGCATAAATCGAGCTGTGTGAGACTTCCAAGACTTAATTATTAGTGTAGGAGCTTGTTTCTCCATAAATCCATGCGCGTCATAGAATAATAATATGATAACAATTGAATTTCATTCATATCGACTCCGCGTGATAAGTAATACCGGTGGCATGCCTTTATTAACTAAATACTACGAACTATATGAACAATACTACAGATACTACAGCAGAGCATTTAGACAACCTGTAGGTCACAGGCAGTTCAAATGCTCCAGCCCACTACCAGTTGGCAGCGTGCCCAGCATGCTGGCAGCATTGCTCCGTAGAATGCTTATTGTGAGCCAAATGGTGCCAGCATTTGATCACGCGTTGTATCGTCCAAGCGCTAAGATAAGTTTTGGATAATACGATGACCTCCCGGTCCTCATGGACCCAGTGATAAGTTTTATGGTAACATATGTACATAAAAAGATCTTTAGATTTATTCGTATTTCGTATCGTACCATCAATTTGTTCTTGAAAATATGGCAGGTATTCATTTAAATATAAAAATTCTAAGGCAGATGTTACACGGACAGTCTGGCATCAGTTCTGTTCATGATTGATGAACAAACTGGCGTCATATTGATCATGTCATGTACTGACTGATCAATTGATGAATCAGACTGATTGATTTTAAAATATTTTATGGTTAAAAAGGCACCTTGTAAGCAAGTGCCTTTTTAGGGTTTCGTACCCAAAGAGTAAAAACGGGACCCTGTAACTAAAACTCTACAATCCGTCTGTCTGTCTATCACCAGGCTGTATCTTATGTACCGTGATAGCTAGACAGTTGAAATTTTCACACATAATGTATTTCTGTTGACGCTTTTATTACAAAATCGGCACCATTCAAGCGCGAGACCAACTTGCACTTGGCCGATTCTTTGTATTGCAGGTGTAACTATAATTAATCACAGCATGGCAGGAGATCAACTAAGTTTGGAAGAGAGGAAGTTTGTTCTGAAATGTTATTGGTACACCAGAAATAATAATAAGGTTTATTGTGCAAAAACAGTAAAAACAGGTACATAAAATAGACAAAAAAATTTAATTTTAACAATATATGAGTAGAATTCGTCTAATTACTTTAATACTATATAATATAATGCGTAACATAAAAGTTGTCTTACATCACACTAGCCCCCACAATAGGATACCCTGTGTTGTGGGTGGACTAGTTTCTCCCGAAGTACATTTATTTAAGGATAAGACGTCATTACAATTATTTAAAGTAATAATTAGAAACTAAGAATTACGATAGATCCTGTTTGTAATGTAAATTTAACGATGTAACGATGCTGAACGTCAAGGACCTATTTTCGGATATAAAACGAACATTTATTATAAACGAATGAAAAATAAGGATCAACAAAATAGTAATATAAGCTGACTTGAATTATAAAAGCAAGTTTGGAACATTCCGATTATAATGTACAAAACAATACAAATGTACAAAACAAATTCCGTTGAAGTGCATGCTTTACCTCAGACCCTCACGCCCAAGAACTTCTTATTTTTGGGTTAAGTATCTGAAAGACTTAAGACAACTATTGATTTTAATTATAAAAGATCAATTGATGCATTGAAATAATAGTCGTGATATTCCTTATTACCTGTTTCGTGACGATTGCGAAGCTCTTGTTACGCGTTATAAGCGTTGTATGTACAAAATGGTGGGGTCATCCATTTGAACATTTGCAAACATGATTCTTCAATTATATTTGTCTTCTGTATTTGAAGATTTTGAAGCCACTCTATGTATGTGATGAATGGTAGTGGCATTACTACTGAGCGAATTCGTGCTTCGGAGGGCACGTTAATCCATTGGCACCGGTTGTTATAGGATAGCAGTCGTTATAACAAGATCGTAGGACATTTTGCGAATGCCTGCCCAACTAGCTACCACATTCAAGTAGAAAATCTGTCGCCTAGCTTCTAACGGTGTGTTCCGGCAGCTATAGTTGTTAGTCATTCTAGGTTAGCCGAAACAATATTTTCAATTACATCGCCACTTACCATCAGTTAAGATAGTGGTCAAGCCTATCAGCTATACATAAAAAAAGTATGTACCTAACTCATACCTAAAATGTAGATATTTTGTGTAGAATGTTGAACCAAAAACGAATGTTTGACCATTAAATTATTTTTTCAGGGGAACAATACATGAAATGTGGCCGTTTAATAAAACAGAAAACAAATTGAGTAGAGTAGATCATGAGATTTATACTCCTTGCACAATACGCTCAACATTTTTGTTTATCTAAGGGTCTCTACCCGTGACATATAGTCGAACAGACAACAAATAAACAGATTTTTTTGCTAAGATTCATTTTGCCCTTTAGGTCCTAAAACCGCTTCAATTGTCTCTTTAAGAATAACTTTATATACAATTTTATTTTTCTGAGGCGGACACAGGTCCTCCTAAGGAATTCAGCTTCGTAGGGTAACCTATCGTCAGCTACCAAGCTAGCCAGGGGAGCTTGTAAGATGCCTCACAAGCGGCTGTATGCTTTCTGCTGGTATTGTCTTCAGCACTAACCTCCAAACAGTACTGAGGGCCTCACAAGTCCACGCCAAACTTCTAGTGCAGCTTCTATTGCTTAAAGCGGCAACTAACATCCTCGTCCTGTAAGTTTTTTGCATTCGTTCCGAGGTCGAAAGGGACCCATCCTTTCTGCGCCCCTGCGTAACGGCCTTCAACATTGTCCTTTAAAAATAAACATTCGTAGGTAGTCGGTAGGACTTACCAAAATCAATCAAAACTAGTTTTTTCCTGTGATTCTTGTGATGATGTGTTCTTGGTTTATTAATAAATTTGACGTAACAAATTAACTTGTATCAAACTTGAAATATAAAACTGTTAAAATACTACCTGGGCTAGGTAGCTATATTAACAGTTTTTGCTTATAACTTCTAAAGTATGTAAAAAATATGTTAATATACGGCAATTAATAGGTAAGGTTGAAGATGTTTTGTTAAAGTCGAATTCTGGTTACGTTAAATTATCTTTTTTGAGTTTCTTGTGAAGTAGTTGCAAGTCGACCCATTGTCATAGTAAATTGGGTGTTTATAAGTAATTGAGCTAGCCTATAACAGCCAATAACTTGATTGTAAGTTAAAGAAAATATGCCTAATATGTTCATGGCAAGTGTTGTTGATCACAGCTTATTTACAATGTTGTCAAAGACTACTTGTTGGACATAGAATTCGAGTTGGGTCTCAGAAAGAACACAATAAAGTAATTTCATTCTTAATTGCAATGCTCCCTATTTGAACTACTTACCTCATTCAAGCACTCCGAGTTATATTATAAATTACGTAGTAAGGTTATTTTACCCGTGGGGTGCCAGGTTAGAATGTCACCCCTCCATTTCTACCTGTGGGTATCATAAGAGGCCAATAAAAGTAAAATACTAGAAGATGGGCAGCAGCGCCTTCTGAAGAACTGATATCATAAACTGCGATCCCCGAGATCCTTGCTAAGCCTGGGAATTATGGCAAACCCACCCCGAACCGACGCTAAATGGGGGAGGCTGTGTGTAGCAGTGGAAGATCTGACTGATATAGTAAACGGTTTAAATCGCGTATATTTATGATTATTTTTGTCCCAACGTAACGTCTCAAACACTTTGCAGTAATGGTGGTTAAAAACGTGGGGAAAAACAAATGACAAACAACGCGATATTTAAGTAATACAAATTAAAGTGAATTCGTCCATAACAACAATGATGATTATTTGAAGTACTGGTTACCTTAAGGCCTACGTAGTTAGGTTATTTCAAACACTGTTTTCTAACCAAATCTATAGAATAGTCAGGTCGTAGTAACTCTTTCGTAAATATTACGCACACAAATATTGCAAAATATTTTAAAAATAATCATGACAAATGATGAAAATACGCCTCAAACATATTCCATTCATAAGAATCCTGTTATCACTTCAAACTGAATAAATAATAGTACAATGGGTAAGCCTCAGTGGCACTCACGACTAACGCTCAATTCACACCGAAGTGGCAGCAACTGGCGGCGCCGCAGCCGGCAGTTTTCTGACAAACCATTTTTAACTTTTTCTCTATCAATACAATGCATAGTATTGTATCAGTTACATTGTTCATCGCTGAATGTACCCTTTGAGTTTGCCATAATGTCCACGGTTAGCAGGCGGCTTGGCCCCATGCTTAGGGATTACAGTGTAAGATAACATTTCTTCAGAGAGGCGTACTGCTGCCCTCCTTCTGCTATTTTCTTTTCGTTGACTCCTACAACGCTTACAGGAGAAAACAGGGGTGTTATACTAACCTGGCATCCGACGGTGTTACAATACATAATAAAATAACGTTTGAATAAGCTTGCTTATGTCGCGCGCCCGACACAAGCGGCACATCATTGCGTGCCAAGCAAGAAGCTGCCGGCCGCAGCACTACGGTGTGAATCACGCCTTAGTTGTACTAGGCTAACAACATGTGATATATTGGTGTGATTTCATTCAAAAGAATCATGTTATCACCTCGAGATAAAGAAATAATGTTATATTAGATGTTTATCTGCGAGGGCACGGAGCAAGATTACTGAGTAACTCGACAACGAGCGACGTGATGAGAATTCAAGAACAATATTTATCCATAGGTATTCAACGTATTTTAGCGATTGTTGCACAGTTTGTGTGCCGTTTTCAACTAATCAACTAAGTTAACAGGTTCACTGTCCACAGCTCACTTAAGGGCTGCAGGAAGATAATGCCATCGCCCATTTGGGCTCTCCATTTAGTTGATTTTAACGGATCATATTACACTGTACCTACATGAGGAAAAGTCTTATCAATGACATGCACACAGCAGCATATATTACATATTTCACACCTATTGCAACTAAACTAACAAAGTATAGTTGAAGTGTCCTCTGCCCAATTATACTCGTACCTAATGGATCGATATTCCACAAAGATTTTATCACCTTTGAATTTAAAAATTATTTGTCTAGTGAGCTATCG
Organism: Plagodis dolabraria; assembly: GCA_963854805.1. Lineage (NCBI taxonomy): Eukaryota > Metazoa > Arthropoda > Insecta > Lepidoptera > Geometridae > Plagodis > Plagodis dolabraria. The sequence goes on from OY978461.1 coordinate 7,537,060, forward strand.
TACAGATTTTTGCCAATACATTCAATGGTATGTAGCTAAATATCGATATTTTTTTTATTTTATGTCCTATTATCATCAAGTACAGAACATGAGCACAATAGAGTGCAAAGTTGCTTTTTAACCGCGTGCTCAACTTTGATTGCCGAGCAAGTGAAGAATTCTAAAATACGAATCCTGAGCGTTAGTGATGGAATCAAAAGATCACGAGGTGAAAAACCTTTGTACTCGAGTGCAATACGTAAACTTTTCATCCGACCTCATGGAGGACATTACTACATTTAGAAAAGGTTTTAATTATTATTTTCTAACCTAAGATTTTAACAATATGACGTGAAAATAAATGGCATGTGCAAAGAGAATTAACAAAAAAGTACACCAAGAAGGTTCCGTCTGAGTTTTTAACAAATTAAGGTTGTATGGTATTCGGCACCATGGAGGTAGAAGTAAATAGCGAATTCACAAACATAGTACTGCACAATGTTTAAATTCAATTTTCAGTATCCTCTAGCACGATGTTCTAAATTTTATTTACTTTACCCTCTAGTCGCTATTATAAAATTGAATTCAAAACATCATGTGCACTAAGATATTGAAGAGTAAAAATACTCTTTGCGAGATGGGGGGATCAAAATATAATTTACTGTTTTAATTTAACCATACACTTGAGCTTCACCGCATGGTGGAAGGGCATTTTGTGAATGCCCGCCTGGCTAGCGACCACCCTCAAGTAGAAAATCTGTCGCCAAGCACCTAACGGTGTGTTCCGGCAGCTGTCCTTGAGAGCCAGAGTATTCCTAGGTTAAGCCTGTTAACACCTTCGACCGCATCATCACTTACCATCACGTGTGATTGTGATCAAAGGCTTACCTATCAGCAATATAAAAAAAAACACATTCGCATATTCTTCATTTTTGAACCATGATAAAACAATAGAACATTCTCTTATGGGCTTTTCGATGCAGCTCTCTCGGTCTTTTTTTAATTTTAATATAATTTCTTTTTAAGAGCCATTTCACGTTTAACGCGGGTAATGCAAGTTTATAGTGCGACCACAGAGTTTTGATCATATCAGTATTTTTTTTAAATAACAAGCTAGAGTTTTCTGTTGTCCATAATATCAGTATTGTTGTTTAAGTAACTACATCTTTTGTTTTGTTATATTAGTTTTAGCAACCGGACGAAAGGATCCTTTTTACCATTGTGTTAAAAAAAAATTTTAACAAAAAATGGAACCGACTTCAACACCCAAAAGTGTGAAATAACTTGTTGAAGTCGGTACCATGATGGTTCAAAAGTACCTATTATCACAATATTGTGCGCATGGTACCGACTTCGACAAGTTATTTCACACTTTTGGGTGTTGAAGTCGGTTCCATTTTTTGTTAAAATTTTTTTTTCAATCTTTTTAGTGTAACTCAAAAACTGATTGACCGATTTTGATGAAATTTAAAATGGGACCAAACGACAAGCATCAGCTTTCAAACAAAAAAAGAATTTTCAAAATCGGTTCACCCAGTCAAGAGATCTGAGGTAACAAACATAAAAAAAAAAAAAAAAAAAAAAACAGACGAATTGCGAACCTCCTCCTTTTTTGGAAGTCGGTTAAAAACGAAACAACAGCTATTTTTAGAAAATTTAAAAGAACAAGCTTCTAGACGCCATGAAATTGAGAGTATCTGTACTGTACTGTAACTGTCGGATCGTCCACTGCTGAACACAGCCTCCCCTATTAAGGGGGTATTTGCCATAATCACCACGCTTGGCAGGCGTATTGGGGATCGCAGTGAAAGTTAGCAGTTCTTTTGAAGGCGCTGCTGCCCATCTTCCAGTATTTTTCTCTTAGTCGCTTCTTAAGACACCCACGGGATGATATGGGGTGGTGAAATTCTAACCTGGCACCCCACGGGGCAGAGTATCAATTGAGCAATAATCCGGCACCCTCCGCCCGCGCCTCCCACGCGCTCCAGTGCCGCGAAGTCTGTCGTCTAGCAGTCTCACCTCAAAACTTATCACGTGCACGTGCGTCATTTATTATCTTTATTGTTTTTTTTTTAAATACTGCCTATTAGTGCTCTGAATTAACTAGATATTTTTTCTCTTCAAGGAGAAACCTAGTTTATTTTTGTTGTGAACTTTTAGTCTTATCTTTTAACTATCATTGAACAATATTATTTATTTATAGCATTCTTTAGCTGACCATTTATCTGTTTTAAAAGCTGTCACTTTACAGTCTTTGTCTCTTCGTTGTATATAGTTTACCTGTTTCTTTAAAGTAAGAATAGTGTGTAGTTAAATATGCTAAATAAACAAAAAACTCAAGATACTAGACTTGAAAGATAAAATGGATATTTTAAAGAAGTAAGATAGTGGAGAAAACATGTGGTATTGGGCGTGCTGCTATACATGATCTTATGAAAAAAAGCATAGTAGACCACGGGAAGACGATAGAATCTGGGCTAGGAAAGCGTAAAACATTAAGCGTTGGTGATTGTCCAAAGATGGAAAACGCTCTTTACATGTGGTTCATGCAACAGCTTTATAAACACACTCCTATCTAAATTAATATAAACCTACTCCCCTATATGGAGAAATTCTGAAAGCAATAGCAATCAAATTTTATAAAAAAATTAACAAACAAGATTTTTGGGCCAACGATGGATGGCTGGATAAATGTAAAAACGATTTAGTTCTATTTTATTTATTATGTTTTTTTCTCTATAATCCAGTAATCCGAACATTCCAATAATCCGGCACCCTCTGTTTTTTAACAGTGCAGGATTAGTGAGATTATACTGCACATACAAATTGAATAACACTGCCTCAGTAAAACACGGCAGAGACAATGAACCAAAGGCTTTCCCTCAGCGTAAAAGAAAACACGGTCATGGAAAAGTATGGACTTTTCATTGAAATGGAATACTGTTTTTTAGGAGCGACGCTGACGGATTGTGCAATGAAGGTTTAGTCAAAATAAAATGCCTTAGCTCCGTTTTCGGAATAGATCCTGATATTGCCATATGAGAAAAGAAACTTAAATCTTTCAAATTGGATAAATCTCAAGTAGAAATGAACCAAAATCATGACTAGTACTATCCAGTTGCATATTGCTAGAAAAAAAATACATGTTTATTTGCTGTGTGGACTGGACCTGATTTTCCTCTTAAAGTAGTAAGGATAAAATATAAAGATGATGTTTTTGGCAAGTATAAATGCTTCCGAAATTGGTATGATTTTACAATGATTGCCTAATGCCAGAAATCATAGACCCTAGAAAAACAAGATCAATGCCGTAACGTCAAATATTTATATAATTTTACGCCCCTCAATTTTTAAATTATTTAAATTTATTCTTGGTATTTATGATTCAAATATTTATATTTTTTGTTCAACATTCAACAAGGATAAAATTTAAATATAGGATGCACAATGTAGGTAGACTTTTTAACGTGCATGCCTACTTCTGTCCCATAAAACTAGTAAATAATCGAGAGTAAATAGATTATTTACTCATTCCAATCACATAAGTTTTAAAATCACAACTTATATTTTTTAATGAGTGCAAGTATCAAAATATGTTACTCACAGTCATGCTATTCCGTCGTCATTTCTTTCGCTTGTGCAAGCGATGCCAGCGCATTTACCTAAACTTCAGTAGCGTGATTTTGTGAAATGGCTCTTAAAATCAAGTTAAAAATCACAAACAAAGAGGAAATATTTCTGTAGACTCGCGGTTTGTAAATCAAAAGGTGAACGTATGACCTTCACTTGTTTAAATAATTTATGTTGAAATGGTAGGTACAACATGACACTTGAGCAAAACCATTAATTTTAGTGTGGTGTGGTGTGAATTATGTTTATTCACCAACACCATCCTACAAGGGTTGCCAGATGATTCGGATTTGTCCGGATTGTGCCGACATTTCACAAGAATCCTGGCCAAATATAAAATGTCCCAAAAATAGCGTATTGTGTTGTTTTAAACAAAACGGACATTTTAAATTATCATGGTTTTATAAGACACTCAAGTTCACTCAACTCATTCTGATTGAACGAACGGAATTGGATATTCGCAGCTCGCCCGTGTCATGGCAGGCAGAGCAAAAACATCACATGGAGACATTTCTCCCTGTTGCCTAATGTGCATAATAATTCATATGATAAGTATTAAACATTATGCTTTTTATAACGATAACTGCAGCCTATTTTTATTTGACACCTTCCAAAAGACAAGGACAAATGTGCCTGTAACTTCACTGGCTCTCAAGGACTGCTGCCGTAACACACCGTTGTTGCTTGGCGACAAATTTTCAAATTGAGGATGGTCGCTAGCCAGGCGGGCATTCGCAAATAGCCCTTCCACCATGCGATGAAGCTTAATATATATCACGGCTTCAAAACATTTTAAACAAGATTTTATTTTACAAACCAAACAATTTCATTATTTTTTTTTGAATTTTTTAAATGAAATTATCGTGAGTTTCATACATTATTAAACTCGGATCGACGTACTCGATCCCCAACGTGAGTATTTTGCCGGTTTTGGTATAATATTTTTTTTTTTTTAAATATATAATTTGTGTTGAAAAAATCCTGTAAGCAATGCTTTTAGGTTGTCAAATAATTTCTTTAAGTACCAAAAGAAACAAATCGTATGGCCATTGCATTGACCTATATCGTATTATCTCAATGGTACCTATATCGTATTACCGTATAATGCCATTGAGACTTTCTGAGTACCTACTTTTTATTGATCAAAATTGGTAGATTCAGTGAGATTGAACGTAAAATACGAGTACGTGTAGCTATGTTAATAAAATATCACAAACATCATCTTCAGCCGGATGACGTCCACTGTTGAACAAAGGCCTCATAGAACGCCACAAAGAACGGCTATTAGCCGCTTGTGATCATTGGTAACCCGCGATTTTTACGATGTCGTCAGTCCATCTTGCCTACCAACTCTACGTTAAAATATATTGTATATTAGTTATAAATTTTAATTTGGTTAGGGTTTTTAACGTTACCTATAACATGCATTGTAACTAAGTATATTTTTGATCTGTTTATCATACATAACTGAGATATAATCGAATATTCCCTCTTGGTCTTCATTATAAACTCGATCTCATTTTAGACTAGGGTGTATTGTACCGTCGTTGATTACTTACATCCACTTCCTAGATGGTCGCTTCAGGAAGAAAAGTCCATTGCATATAGGTAGTCTCTCCTTGTCTGTTGGACAAGACGTGAAAACAGAAATTCATCTCGGAGTCACCCTTGATCGGAATCTCACCTTTAACGATCATATAACAACCGTCCGTAACAGAGCGGCCTTTGTAATGGGTCGCCTTGGTCCCCTGATTCGCAAAGAGAGTAAAATGTCTCTTAGAAATAAGAAGACACTTTACACTGCCTGCATCCGCCCCATCATGGCTTACGCATCAGTAGTGTTTAGTCATGCTAGTGAGGCCCATCTCCATAAGCTTCAAGTCATTCAAAACCGTTTTCTTCGTAATGCAACCGGCGCTCCGTGGTATATCCGGAACACCGAGTTGCATTGCGACCTAAACCTTCCCTCTTTAGCGCAGTTCAATAAGGACTGCGCCCGCCGATACTTTGATCGAGCGCCCCACCATTCGAATCCATTGGTTGTCCAGGCATCGAACTACTCGACCGCCTCTTCTATCCCATTTTACAAACCCCCCCGTCGCCGACCACGGCAGGTATTAGACGACCCGGATGACCCCATCGCAGTCATTACATTGGCAGCTTTAGCGTTATCCGCAAGTCGTCGAGGTAAAATCCCCAGGTGTGAGGTAATTAGAGGTTACACAATCAAACACTCGCCGGCGAGCTCGAGGCAAAAACAAGGTCACGATAAATTGCTCTCCAAATAGTCAAAGAGTATTATTCAGTAGGGCCCAATTGTGCAACACTGCAGTTGCACAGAGGCATTTTGCTCCGATCCCCCCCATGTCTCTCGACAGCGAGACAAGCCGAGGTCTGAACCACAGTGGTGCCCTTGAGCTCGCTGTCAACCCCTCCTATAATAGCGGTACGTTTTCGGCGTCCGCAGGAGACGGAGGTAGAAAGCGCTTTTCGCCTTCTACGCCCGTCTCGGGAGAAGTGCCTTCGGCACTTCTCCCTCCCGGGCTATTGTAGGGCCAGGCCCTCGCCCAAAACCCGGTGGAGCTGGACGACCGCACAGGCGGTAGCCAGCATCTCTGTCCTCCCTAAAAAAAAAAAAAAAAAACAGAAATTCATTGTCATCACTAAGGTAGGCATTTAGTCGGTTTTTGCATATTCTCCTCTTTATACTGTGACTCCTAAAACACCTTCAAAACTGGAGTGTGCAAAACCCAGCTTCTCGTCTAATCTTGGCCCCTGTTACTGTCAGGTGTTGGTGGAGCACAGGGTGCAAAGAATCCTCGGCAGAAATGTCCCGATATCTAAAAGCCCTGGCCACACACTACATACGAGCGCTCAACGAAGACCATAAGTACGTCAAGCTGGACCGATTGATGGATAAGTTACGATGGGCTGCCATGTGATTTTGGAAAATCTAAAGAACATGATACGACATTAGAAGTGTAGAATCCGGTAACGTGTTTTACTACCAGAAGGGATATGGAAACCCTACAGTGGTTTAGGCTTTCTCGACCGCAAACTTCTTACCAACGTAGTAAAAATCTAAAGTTTATCGAGCAGGGTATAGAGTACCATACGCTCAAAGTCACCTAACTGAATTCGCTGAAGATCATAATGGTTAACGCAATGACCTCAACAAGGCCATCACTATTTTGAGGATTTCTTTGTGGAAGTATGAGGACATATTATGCCATGTACCACCGGCTATTCAACTTAACAGACAAGGAGAGACTATAAAAAGTACAAAATATATGAATCCAAATTATGTAATTAGAAACTTCATTCATAATACCATGCACCAAAGCTATAGACTGCTATGTCGCATTTCCATGGTTAGATCTCCAGCCAGCGCTGGCTGTGCTGTGCCGCAAGGTGGAATGGCATTTTACGAATGTAAGCCTGGCTAGTTACCACCCTCAAGTGGAAAACCTGTTGCCAAGAACTTAACAGTCTGCTCCAGCTGCAGTCTTTGCGAGCCAGAAGATTGAAAAACACTTGACTTAACTTACGTCTTAAGGTGATGGGAACAGTATATTTCGACACTAGTACCGAAATGCATCTGTTATATTCAGAGGTTACCGATTAACATCAGGTGGCCCTCGTGCATCTTCCGTCACAAGCCCAAAAATAAAAGGGAACAACTGATTACATACTTAGGTACCTATAAAGAAATAACGAATCATACCTACGTACAGTAAGATATTTAAGATGGTAGAATGCTAGAATTACATTATTAGTTGTTACCAAACAAAAATCTTGTTGCAATAATAATAAATATTTACTCCTACTAACCTATGACGAAAACCATAACAAATAAAGATCGATCAACAAATTAAGGAAATAGTATCTTATAATTCGGTCACATAACTGCTAAGTCACGCCTCTACGTATATATAGAGATAATTTCAACACAATAATTCTAAAAACAGCTGTTGTGATAACACAGGGGCACGGCTGCACGTCACACCATTCAACGCAAGCCGATAACAGTATTGTAAATAGTAAGGACGCATAATATTGGACTTGACTAATAGCAGATAGGTAGTGTGCAGTGATATCAACGATGGATGCGGTGATAGGAACTTATTGGGTTAGTAGGGCTAAAGATATTAGGTATACTCGTATGTATATAAAACCGACAATGCAATGAATTGGCCTCGTACATTGAGATTTCCGTACTATAATTTAAAAATTTTGGTCCATTTTGTTTTGTCATCAACGGGAGTCCGATATGCAATAAGCCAGTTTTTATTTATATATTCTTATATGTTAGATACATAGTAAATTTTTGTTTTATGCACTGGGAGTGCATAAAACAGGTCATTTCAGCCGAGATGTTTAACAGCACGAGCCAAACGCTAGAGCTGGTATTTAAATCGAGGCTAAAATATGTTGTATGGAGTTGTACACTCGTATTCTTACATCAATTGCGAGGAATTTATCAATGATAATATTAGTAAAACATATTGATTGAATTGATATTGAAATTGATATTTAAACAATGTTATAAATTAAGTGTTTAAACATATCCAAAACATATATCTGGATCTGATCGAAATGCATTATTGAATATCTAAGGACCCAAGCAAACTTCATATGAAATATACACAAACTGAACCTCATGGAACAAATCAAAAATTAGAACAAATAAAAAAGTTAAAATTGTTGTGCACTTGTGCATAAACAAGAACTTTACAAGCATGAAAATTGAAAAGACAATTTTTAGCAAAATTTACGCATGTGAACATTACCGTTTTTACGTCATATCTAAAACAAAGAATGTAAAAGCAACAAAATAAACGGCCAAATGCGAGTTGGACTACCACGCCGAGGATTCCGTGCTAATAGAAAAAGTACAAAATAAGGTTATTTTTTTTAAAACAGTATTCTTTTTTTAGAGGATGTCCGATATGCCAGCTGTATCTTCCACTATCAATAAAGTGTTATTGAGATTATAACTATGAAGTAAATTGCTATCAATATCAAATAATGATAATAAATGGATTCATTAATAAAATAACAAGTATTTTTTTAAATTTTTTTTTTATTGCTGATTGGTAAGACCACCACCTTTGACCACAATCTCACCTGATGGTAAGTGATGATGTGGTCGAAGGTGTTAACAGGCTTAACCTAGAATGACTGGCTCTCAAGGACAGCTGCCGGAACACACTGTTAGGTGCTTGGCGACAGATTTTCTACTTGAGGGTGGTCGCTAGCCAGGCGGGCATTCGCAAAAATGCCCTTCCACCATGCGGTGAAGCTCAAGCCCGCGGCGGGCTTGAGCTATAATATATCATATGTAAATATAAGTTTAAGTACCTACATAATAATAAGTTTATCGCACTTATTCGTTTTATACTTCAAAGTAGGCCTTATACATTATACCTACTAGGTTTGAAATCCATAGGTGTATGGTATGCCTATTTAAATACCTACTACATATATTATGATAATATTTTAGTAATGTCATTACATAATATTTCAGAAATCTTGATTGTGTGTACCTGCCTAGGTAACTTTTATATATTTTTATTTTTATTATAAATTTATAACAGTATATTACGATACTAGTGTGCTAAGTTGCTCATTACTCATTATATACATGAGGTTGTGGGTTGCAGCCCAAGCCGTAAGCGAGAGCGTAAATCAGCCGAGTGTATAATGAGCAAGTTGCTCACGAGTTTCATAAGCACTTTTTCAACACCCTTGCGAGGAATGAAAAATATTGCACAAATCCGATACAAACAACATACGAAAATTATGGAAAATAGCGCCCAAATTTTTTTTATTGCGTGCGGCAAATGTATGGTGACTGAATACATATACTTATTCTTAAACCTCTTTGTTGACAAATCTGTATTACCCGGTTAAATTGAAAATGCTCTGTTCACTCGCATATAATATGCAGTTAGGTACTAACATAACTTAGTAGGGATATATTACGCGGTTAAATTGAAAATGCTCTGTTTACTCTCATATAATTTGCAGTAAGGCACTAACTTAATTTTGTAGGGGTGATTGTATTAAGCACTAGTGTATAATATTATTATGCACGAGGGTGTTATAGTTCGGTTTATGGCCCTAAGACTTACCCACTAAGGCCACTTTACGAGCAAGGGTGTTGAAAAAAGTTAATCGTCATCGTTATCTAGGGTGTCTTTACACTATATTTATGTACGAGTATGAAAATTGGTTCGAATACTACTTCTCAATATATATAATACCTATTTTACATGATTAATTTAATTCTATCCCGACATCCCATGGGGAATTTTGTTTAAAATCACATCTATTAACTGAAACCGCAACCAAGTGCAAGTTACGTTAGTTAAGATTACATCGATTCGGTGTAATGATCCCAAAATCTATGATAAAGACTTGCAGACCGCGCATTCTGCGCTGTACTTTATTGCCTTTTTATAGGAATGGGCGACGTGAATGCGAAAAGAATTGTTTTAAATATCATAAACATATATTTACCGTACCTTTATCTTACTTTAAATCCTGCATAAAAGACACCGAATAATACTTATCTCTTTTAAATCATTTTAACCATAGAGATATAAAATACTATTTTTTACCATTTAACCATTTGTCTTGAGTCTTAATTGTTTTTATTTGCAGTGCGTTAAACACAAGCTACAAGTATGTTGTCATTTAAATAAATTACCTCCGTAATAAACCTGTACAATATTTTAAAAGAAGAATCCTTGCCACCCACGATGATTAATTCATGATAGGTATCTCCAGACATTTACTGCTTTTAGTCTGGGAGACTACACCATGTAAGACTAAGGTGAATCTATATACTGCTTCTTCAACTCATTATTTTTTCCTATAATACCTGTGGGGTGCGTGGCTAGAATGACATTCCCCAATATCTTCCTGCAGAAGTCGTAAAAGGCGAAGAAAGAAAAAATACTAAGTGGTCGGTTACCAGCAGGCCTTTCAGAAGAATTGCCATCTTATACTGCAATTCCACAGTTCAGGGATTATGACGACCCGTTCGGATTTCTGACCATCTATGGGAGACACCTGCGTATTACGGTGGACGTTTCGGTTGATTTGATTAATCCTATAAAATCAACAAAAACAAATCGTGCAAATTGTTCACTAGCTCTTAGCCTACAAACCTTAAGGATGCACCACTGAGGCCTTGCCAGGTGTATGAATCCTGATTAATGCCGGAAAATATTTATAATAATTATTTTACTTTCACAATGATTTAACAGATTATAAATTGTAGATAAAAAGGTAAAGTACGGGTTTTACGAATATATTTTGTAAGTTATAAATTACATCTCTGTACCAAGCTGGACTGAAATCAAGAAAACAAATTACCTATGCTAGAACAAAGATACATGATCCATAAGACCGTTCAGTGAGTTACACTTGAGGATAAATAGGGCGCCCTAGTTTTCCCACTAACGAGCTTGAGAGAGGCGGCGTCGTTGTGTGGCAAGCGGTGTTATGCCATCTTGTGGTTCCAAAAGGTAAGTAGAAGCGAAATGCTCTTAGAGATAACCCTTACGACAAAGTGGCCTAATGTTCTCGATGCGTTCCTCTGTAGATCCTGGAGCTTACTGCAAAGAAACGAGAAAGGTCACAAAGAAAGGGTTTTAATGGGTGTACCTAATCTCCAAATATCCCACATTGATCCCCATAGCGTCCAGGTAGACATTTAAGATTTTCTCTCAACAAAAAAAAGGTTGCAAGGCTCAATTCAAAGTATCAAAATATGCAGTGTCCAATGTGTTCAATAACTTTTCTATTTACTATCAACATCTTCCTGTATAGTCAGTTAAGCTTTTACCAGATAGGTCTAGTTACGCCGGTGCAGCGTTCAGCCATCTCATTCTAGAACTATTTTATTTGATCCAGTCATGATTTAACCAAACCCGTTTACGACGACCTTTCAGAAAACAGTATGGTCTTACTGGTCACAATCTTATTAGGAACATTTTGAATTGGCCAAATTTTTGCAAGCGTCAAGTGTCTGACTTATTTAGAGATTGTGATAAATGCAATAGATGGGACCGCCAATGTCATTAGATGCAATGAATCGTTACAAAATTGAGTATAGCCTAATAATCTGTCTTCGGTGTTCCAGCAATACGAAATTCAAATCTAGCTCAAATAAACGAAGAGTCGAAAAAGCATAACGCTGTCCATACGCAATCGAAAATTAAACGATATAAGTAGGTGTCTATCGACATTAATTGCAATTATCAAGATAGAGGTATCGACATATTAGCAAATATATCAATTTAAATGTGAAAGTTGATGAAATTGACTTGTATTTGGATACATACTATAACAATTATAATTATATCAAGGAAAAAGTATTGCCTTGTCATATGTTAAAAAATTAAAGTATGCCTTGTCTGTTTGAGATTTTTTTTATTTTGGATTTACTTGTAAATAAATTGTATTTATACAAACCTTGTGGCTGGACCTCAACTAAGTAGCCTATTTTCTTGCCGGAGCTTGGAGTTTTTTTTCTAACAACACAAACGACTACACTGAAATGTCCATACCCTTCCAATGTGTATGCATTCCCTGTATTATGCTGAAGCATTAATGAAATAAAATTCAAACCTTCGTCATAAGTCGTAACTCGTAACGTAATTTAATGTCAAAGACCAAAAACTTTCCAGAAGCCCATATTAACTGTGCATCCATAAATTACCGAAACTGCGAGGTGATCGACCGTCCCGATGACTCAATTTTGTATTCATTATTATACTGTGGGTGGCTCTCTTTATGCCAACATATTAATGTGTTGGGTTCATTATGATTTTATTGACACACTTTTGTTTTGTTATCACATTGTCATGTTTTACTTAAGAAAATGGATACTCTATGAGAGCATCCATTTTCTCTATGACATAAGAGAAAACAAATTTTAGAGTGCTAAATTTTGCCTCCATTTCGCCGTGAGTGCTTTTAATGCTGCCTTTCAAAAACCCATAGTAAATGTTATTAATTTAAATAAAGGGGCAAATAGTAGTTTATGCAACTGTCATAAAGAGTATTAAAACATGAGTGTAGTTTTTTCAAATGAGCCTCAAAATAAGATTACACGAGTGTTTTAAAACCTAATTATATGCAGTTGCATACACTATTTTATTTATTCTCATGACTGTAGGTACTTAGGTAAAATGTATATAAAAATCACCTCGTTCCTCGCGCAGCGCGCTCACCACAGATAATGTGTAAGTACTTAAATTGAATTGAAACCTCCTTGGCCGGAACACATTGTACTTTAATAATTAAAAAATTGTTTTAGAGCATTGTTTTGTTAGGAGAATAATGCTTTAATTTAACTTTTTAATTTCTTTAAAGAAGTAGGTACCTATGTACATAAAATATGCCTATAAAATTCTGTATCTCATTTCATAATTAGAATATTACAGTACCGAATGAGATTATACAAAAATATTTATTGTACAATATAGTTACACGAAGTTGTTACACGTTACATGAAGTATCTATATACATTAATAAAAAATATTTAGAATATCACCGAGGGCTCTTTGAGGATTTTTGTTTTGAAAATAAAAAAATAAATGTGTTTTTTAACATATTTTTACGGAATAAGCACGAGGACCTAAAATGATCCTGAAACTGATGTTAAAAGTCGCTTGTGCCTGTAATGTATTATTTCATATATTTATTACTTTGCTCGATGTAAATATTCAAAACTCTATTCAAAGGGAGCACGGCACGGTCCAGTGTTGCCGTGGCAGACGCTCTTGACGCGTAGTACGCTTTAAAATAGAAAAAAAAACAATTCAAAACTCAAAAAAAAATCTCAAAATGTCTTTTACGACTAGCAGAAGGCAACCCTAAGAGGTTGTTAGCATTTTATCAATAACCCTGTATTGCAGCGACACAATGTGAGATAACTATAATTGAACGTGGCAGTACAATGTAGAATATTTCAAATTTAAAATTTGTAATTGACCTTCATAAGAGCGTCATAGACGCCTAAATTGAATAAATGATTTTGAATTTGAATTTGAATAAGAATAGGCAAACCATTGTTTTGTTGCCAAGAACTTTCATGGCTATTGCTTTAAGCAGGTAAAAAATATTTATATAATATTTTTGTAAGTAGTTAATGTGTGACCTTAGACACAGATAAAAAGTACCAGTAGGACACTTAGGTTGCAAAGCACGGAGCACCTAATATTTATATTCACCTACCAGGCGTCTCTCTTTCTATCGCATAGCACTGATCTGTTCTGACGCGGTATGTACCGTAGAATAATCCCGTAATCTAAATAAAGTGCTAAGTAAGCCAGGCCTGCTTTAAATAGGTACTTACTAGACATTCCCCGTGGGATGCCGGGTTAGAATTGCACCTCCCCATATTATCCCATGTGTGTCGTAAGATGCGACTAGGGGAAAAATATTGGAAGGTGGGCAGCAGCAACATCTAAATAACTGCCAACTTACACTGCGAGTCCCCAAGACGCCTGCCAAGCGTGGGGATTATGGCAAATGCCCCCTTAATAGGGGAAGCTGTGTTCAGCAGTGGACGATCTGGCTGTTACAGTACAGACATAACAAGAAATTATTAAGATAATATGCCTTAAGATTGGTTCATCGAACAAAATATTATAAATGAGCTCCCCGCCGTGGTTTTCCCGATGGAGTTCAGCATAGGATTCTTCAATAAGGGCGTGAAGAGATTTCTTCAGGGTCGGCAACGCGCGATACCCTGGTGTGGCAAGCGTCGATAGGCTACGGAAAATGCTTACCATAAGGCGGGCGGTATGCTTTTGCCAACATAGTGGTAAATATATGTATATATATATACAATATTTTATTGCGCCTAGTATGTCGTTCAATGAATCAAAATTTTAAGTGCACATAATTTGTTATTGATTGTTTTGGCAATAACTAAATTTAAAATTATGAACGGTTGCTGTATATACTTAAATAATTATAGATAATATATTATGTATATCGAGCCCGTATATAAAATTACTTCCGGTAATACTTACCTTGACAATGTCTTTATCCTTGAAGCTAATGAACGACAAGATTTCGCAACCACTCAGGAAATAACAGGAAATATAATATAACAATAGATTATTACTATATGAGTACATTAGTCATTAATGATTATAAGTGATGGGAATAGATTTGCAATTAGTTGGCAGTTGGTTAGTGGGTCGGTATTAAGTTGTTTCTATTATAAAATACTGGCAACTGCTATAAGAAGTTTAATTAAACGACTTCCAAAAAAGGAGTTATTCCTCACTTCGTCTGCCATGTTAGTTACCTCAGAACTTTTGACTGGGTGAACCGATTTTGATAATTCTTTTTTTTTTGAAAGCTGATGCTTGCTGTCAGGTCTCATTTTTTTTTCGAAATCGGTTTAGCCGTTTTTGAGTTACACTCCAACAACTGATATTCTTCAGTTATTATGTCGGCGTATATAAATACTACTAGATTAGGAACTAGCCTTTATGAACAGCTGTTCCAGAATGCACCTGTATTATTTTGTATTAGCTTAGTGACAGACTTACATCTTGAAAATAGCAAAACGGGATAGAAAGGAAAATTTCTTATTACCAAGGCGCTGGTAGGCTTCTGCCCTTACTATACCCGGATACAAAATAAACGAACTTATTCAAATGCTGGTTGTTTCAAGAGGCAAAGGTATTTTCCAGTTGTGGCCGTGAAAAATATGCTATTAGGCATATTTTTCATAATTATTTTTCCTTATTGACCCGCATAGTCAATAAGGAAAAATAATTATGAAAAATCCGCCAAACGCATTTTATTTATATATTTTATTATTTTGTTTTGTATTGTTGAATGTTATATATGTTGTACCAATCCTATATCAGTGTGATAAAGGTTGGGTAATGATGACCAAGACCTTGGTAGACTTATAAAGTTAGGTAAGTATTTTTTTTTGCCGGAACATACCGTTAGGTGCTTGGCGACAGATTTTCTAATTGAGGGTAGTCGCTAGCCAGGCGGGCATTCGCAAAATGCCCTTTCAACATGCAGTGAAGCTCAAGCACGTGGCGGTATTCGAACCATGGACCTGCTGATGATTTAATGACTTACTCACATAAAGACTTACTTACACACTTACCTATAGATTTACTTACTCACTAATAGACTCACCAACGACACCAGATTAGGAAAACCCGTTACACTTATTGAACCATCAGCTACAAGAAACATTGTCCTTCTGAAATACGAGAAGAGTATTAAAAAGAGCCAAACTAAAAAAAAAATAAGATGCATATAATTTGTCTGCGTGACAACCCTGTATACGTAAATCTGCGCAGGTTCTTCTTCATATTGCAGTCTGTAGGGTTAGCGACCTTTGTTTAATTGTGCCAATAAATTATATCATAGGTTTCTTTCTACTGATTTGTTACTTCGATTGTCATTATGACATAAAAGAAGTGATATCATGATATTGTTATAATATGAAACTCGTGTTTCACCATAGTTTACACGTGATAGTGTCAAATGGGTTCAAGAAAGTTATTAGTTTATTTCGATTTCAAGGTAACCCCCTCATTTGATTAAAGCCCTTACTGCCCTCAGATTTAAATCGGGATTGACTTTAAAAGCGACTTATTTTAACAGAAAAGTGTTAAATTATGTTTAAATAGTTAAATAGTTAGAATTTTCAGGTCCTGGACTACATTTCTATTAATGTACTTTATGCCGGGTTAGAATGTCACCTACCCATTTCATCCCGTGGGTGTCGTAAGAGGCGACGAAGTGAAAAGTGCGCCAAATTAGCAGCATACCACATCTCACGTGGATGTGAGTAGGGTGTTGTGTGTATTAGACGATCAACAGGGCTGTATACCATCAGGCAGCTGTCCTTGTGAGCCAGTAATTCTAGGTTAGCCTGAACAACATCTTTGACACCATCATCATCATCATTATGATACCAATAAATAAATCACTTACAATCAGGTGATATAGTGTTCAAAGGCTAACCTATCAGGCATACAAAAAAAAATATGCTACATGCCTACATGTTTAATGTTAACTTAAATATTAGATTCAATGATCAAACAAAAGCTTTGTGTTTATCAGCCAACTTTATTATATACATACATATTATAATACATCGTCTGTGAAAATTTCAACTGTCTATCTATCACGGTTCATGAGATACAGCCTGGTGACAGACAAACAGACAGACGGAGAGTGGAGTCTTGGTAACAGGGTCCCATTTTTATTCTTTGTGTAAAGAACCCTAAAAACATGATGCGGAAGACTAAAACCGCATTATATCTATAATATATAACAAGTCAGTCGCTTTACCATTTACATTCTCTCGCTGAACCAAAATGTGTCATACATGAGACAAAATCGTACATTGTTTAGACACTTTTATCTTTACCCCCTCCAAATGCTAGCGTAGCGTAGACCACCGACCTTTCCGCACCATTTCCTTTACCCCCATTTCAGTGTTGTCTGCCATTAATTTATGTGTATGTTCTTGTTCTACTCACAATTTAGTTGACGTATAAATCAATTGTAGACAAGAGTTGGTTATAATGGGGTGGTAGGGTTACCAGTTATTATGGAGAGTTAAGGACTTTTTCCAATCACACAAAAAATAATTTATTTCACGGCTGGTTTTTATCACCAGATACATTCTATTCATAAGAATAAATATATATAACCAATATAAAGAGAACGATTGTCGGTTTCCTTTTTTTTATTTTATTAGTGATATTTTTATTTGGTGATTAGTAATCCTTATAATCCTTAAAATGGTTAACTTTATTTAATAAAAGGACAAAATTTATTAACTGATTTATTTATTTTATTTTCGATCAATTACCTCGATCTAGATTTTTTTTTGTACGTGGGTAGAAATCATATACGCATACAATGTTCCGGGGTATCACACGAGGGGGAGACGAAATTGAGGCTACCCTCGAGGTTAGTCTACCGCAAGACATCCAGCAGAAGTCAATGTCTATGTTAACTTTGAGGTCGAGAAAAACAGCGTCTTTCAATGAAACCAGCCTCCCTTGTGTAGTCAATATTTTACCAGTGCACGTGTCATTAAAAATACATTCGGGAAGCGGCAGCAAAGCCATGAATGTAGACCAAATTATTAAAGTGAAAGAGAAAAAGGCTGTGGCAGTGGCAGTGTGATTAAAGCATTGCTACAGCGTGCTCTACCCACACGCTTATCCTAAATAATCAGTGTATTGTGGTTACCCTAATCAGTTACCACATATGTTAACCGCATGACTTTTGTTAACCTATATAGTTACCAGCTCCCGACCTATATGTGTAATATGTCCATTTTTATTGCTAAACCGCGTGAATAGTTACATTGTTTTTTGAGATCACGTTTCTGAATTTCAGACGATTGAATATCATTTACCTCTTTTTTACAAGTTTTTATTTTATTTTGCGTTTTAGAACAGACACGTGATAAAAGTATGGGATGGAGACATATTGACATATTTGAATAAGTTGTCTGAGCTTTACGTTATGTAAAAGACGAGACTGTTTTTTTGGGGTTCCGTACCCAAAGGGTAAAAACGGGACCCTATTACTGAGACTTCGCTGTCCGTCCGTCCGTCCGGCCGTCTGTCACCAGGCTGTATCTCAAGAATGGTGATAGCTAGACAGTTGAAATTTTCACAGATGATGTATTTTTGTTACCGCTGTAAAAACAAATACATAAAGTAGGCCAAGTGCGAGTAGGACTCGCGCAAGTTTAATCAAAAACAGGTTAAAATATGAAGTCTAATGTGGTATAGCTAATGTTACGGAATCGTTTGTGCGCGAGTCCGACTCGCACTTGGCTGATTTTTATGTACGACTACCTGAAAAAGACTGCGTAAATTTCTGTATATATATGTTACCGGCAATCTATATAATTCAGGTATTCTATACAATACCTAGGTAATGTATAGAATACCTATAACGTGCAGGTAATGTATGAAATATTATTTATTTTATACCTACTATGCTATACCTTACCGAATGTGCAGCCGGTAATGTATGTTAAAGACGAGAGCAAGGAAGGAGGAGACGTGCGTATACAGATTACCGGTAACATATACATAACTAACCACTTGTTAATGCTACATTGACAGAAAGACTTTCGCCTGTGTGTTCTGTATCATCTTCTGTCCAAATTGGAGTAACTGACAGCACTTTGTGTCATACTTATGAGTGCCTGCATTTAGTTAAGAGTTGGTCGAATGTGGGCGAATCCCATGCAGAACTCACTGCTGACTTCAGGTCCCTTCGCACCGACCCAACCCAACTTTTTGTTACTTATAGCTAAATGACATTCACTGCGTCGCATTGTTTTGTTTTATTTCTAATAATCTTAGTACTCGTAATATACGACTTTCAGAATGTCAACACATAAAATAACTGAATGATAAAAATGACAGTTAATGCAGCGCGTTTCAAGCTTTAACCAATGGATAGGCTAAAATGATGACTGTCAATCGCAAAGATAGTGTTTTATTTATATAGGTAATTTAATAGGTTCTGGCTAGGAAAACCGGAACTTTTTTTTAAATTCTGAAACAGACCCTAAGTATGTTATGATGTTGTGTGCTTATTAAGACAAAAGCAAGTACTTTTTCTTAAGATAGATGACTAAATATAATAAGATTTTTTTCTTAGTTTTTTTTTTTATATGATTGTGACGGAACAAGCACGAGACCCACCTGATGTTAAACGGTAACTTTTTGC
This sequence comes from Plagodis dolabraria, assembly GCA_963854805.1. Lineage (NCBI taxonomy): Eukaryota > Metazoa > Arthropoda > Insecta > Lepidoptera > Geometridae > Plagodis > Plagodis dolabraria. The sequence goes on from OY978461.1 coordinate 7,556,443, forward strand.
CTACGACAGATGCAGTTAACACAGGTGATAAATGCCCGTCACCCTAATAGGTATTTATAGTTGTTTGAGATTGAATAAATGTATATATTAGGGTGACGGGCGTAATTGCCTGTAATTTTACAGGCTATCAAGAACTGCTGCCGGTATACACTGTTAGGCGCTTGGCGACAAATTTTCTACTTAAGAGTGTTAGCTAGCCAGTCGAGCATTCGCAAAATGCCTTCCCACCATGCGGTGAAGCTCACCGCTCGGTTATCATTGGTTAAAATTTTCTTTCCTTGTTTGAGCGACAAATGTTTTAAAGACGTTATTGTGTTATCTTTAATGTTATCAGTGAAGACGTTTTGTGTGGGATAGGGCGGAAAGCTTCGCTAGAAAAAGTCAGTAATAGCCCACCCTAATAAACCATGTAGCAACACACCGTGGAAACAGCAATTCAATTCCGTTCAACAACCTGTCACCTAAATTGATGCGCCTTCACCCAAAAAGGCTGTATTTAGTGCAGCGCAGCGTTATATGATCCTACATCGACAAATCTCATATCGATTACCCAATATCGATGGCACGTGAGCGAACATGAGACCGAGTCACGAGGCTGGGCATGAGTCATTAATCCCATTTCGTTACTTTTCAATTTGTCTCATGTGAGATAACAACAATGAAATTTTACTGTTAGAATTTTAATTAGTTTATCCTGACTAATGTTTTCGACTTAGCAATGAAGGTATGTGGAAATTTAGACATTGAAATGGTTTATTAGACGATAATCATGAAAATTTACGGATGATTCATCGTCTATAAACTATGTTAGGATTTAATATAATTATTTATTACATTAATTAAAGTTTAAGATTTTCAATAAATAAAGTCAAGTCGGTTTTTTTGTAACTACAAAAGTCCTTCACATCAGTACTAATATTATAAATGCGAAAGTAACTCTGTCTGTCTGTTACGTTTTCATGCCAAAACTACTGGACCGATTTGAATGAAATTTGGTATGGAAATAGTTTGAGACCCGGGAAAAAACATAGGATAGTTTTTATCAAACTGCGCAAAAAGAGGTTAATGTTTTTGCGCGATAACCGACATACGCGCGGGCGGAGCCGCTCCCGGAAAGCTATTATTATATTCTAAACAAAATAAAAAGGAATTAAATTCCAACAACACTCCATACTATGAAATTACTTGTGGATGTCGGTACCATGGTAGTCCAAATCACTCTGAAACTATATACAACACTATAACTACTATAACAAAAGCGTTTCGTCAACATACTTAATAGTAGATAGTTATACGAGGCTAGAAAGGAATCAATTTCCATACGAGGTATTAAGACGCCCGTTCGCAGCGAGGGCGGCTATAGCCCGAGTAGGAATTGTTGACTTTCACCCGTGTTAAGCACTCTACTTTTCATTTCGAAAGTAAAAATAGTCATTTTCTAAAAAATATTCATTAAACATAATATAGTTAACATATTAAAAATTGATTGAGAGGTTACACATTATGTGGTGATATTTGAGTAATTTTAAGTGAAATTTTGTATGGAATATTTATGGGCGGATATAGTCTGAATGGGAATTGATGATTTCCACCATTGTGCAAACACTCTGCTTTTCACTACTATATTCATTGCTAGAAGGAAAATATAAAGATTGTAGATTTTATATAATATTTATTTTGATTATAATAACATTAACAGTACCTACGTATAAATATGTAAAGAAGTGTAAGGGCCCGTTTCAGAATGTCATAATAAAGTTTCGGGTTGCTATGCAACACATAAAATTACTGAATGATAAAAATGACAGTTACCATGCAGCGCGTTTCAAGCTTCAACCGATGAATAGGCTAAATCGATGACTGTGAAACGCAAAGATAGTGTTTTGTTTCATAAATATGTTCTGGGTAGTAAAACCGGAACTTACTCGAACATTCTGAATCGGGCCCTAAATCTCATACATGGACCGCTTTAATTTCGGACTCATCGATTCCAAGTAACAAAACATGCACAAGCTCCCAAATTCAATTGGATTGGGTAATTGATTTTGCGCTTAGAAATGATTGCGTTAAAGTCATGTTGTCACCGCCGTCATTCCAACCACATTTTCATACAGATAATTCTAAGACTAACAATGTTCCGAACTACTTTTTATCGTTTATGTAAGCTATTCCCGAAATATTCATACCCGTATGGCTTCTCCAGAATTTTACAATATACTATAATATGTTTGCATAAATAAACAACCCAGAAGAACATTGATAAATTCAGTTGAAACTTTCCGTGGTACCACCGACCGCATGTCTCGAGCCCACGCGGCGAACTGAGAGCGCTGCACGGTACACTTTTTAAACCACGCCCGCTGCGGTACTGTTTGCGTTCTGTTGTTTTTGAGCTTGCATTACATTTCTTTTCATTATTTATTTGTAGACCAGTACCTATTTAAAATTAATGCGGCTATTTCCAAGTAGGAATCGATGACTTACATCCATGTTAAACTCGACTTTTCATTTGAAATATGAGGATAGTAAAAAATAGTACTTTTTGTAAAGTTACTGAATAATAGCACGAGTAGAAGATACATATTATGTAAAATTAATTGATGTGGTAAAACAATTTGTGACATTTAAGGAAAAATTTTTTTTTTAAATTTATCCTGCTAAATAATATATAGTCTTGTTTTAAATTTTAAATATGGGACATACGGAGCCCCCTTAGGGGCGATTCCGCTTAATAGGTGTTTTTTTTTATTCTCACTTCTCATAAACTGAATTAGTGAAATTTTCATATAACATCCGCTAACTCCACAAAGTCACATTGATTATGTCATAAACTAGTTTTTTTAGCGTTTACGTAAACACAAACGTAGTTGTTATTATTTGTTCCATAACAACAGAGTATTTTACTACGAAAAACAAGACATGTAATTTTGTTTTATATTATGATGGAGCCGATAACTTACATCTGTGTTAAACACTCTACTTTTAAATTCAATCATGAGAGAAAAAAAATAGTTTTTCTTAAATATTTACTGAATACGTGTAGAATATGTGTAGAAGGAACATATATAAAATTCATTGAGTTAGTACAATTTGTGAAATATAAGTAAATATTATGTTAGATTTTTTTATAATTCCTAAAATTTCTTAGGTACTATCCTGTCAATTTATATATCTAGTCTATTTTATATTTTAAACATGGAACACCACGCGTCTCCCCCAGGATCCATGCCCCTTAAAAAGTATTTCTTTTTGTTTCTTTTTTTAATTCATGCTCATAAACATAATGACTAAAATTTCCATATAAAATACACTCACATTCATTTTATTATAAAGTTTTTCTTTTAGCCTTTACATAAACACAAATGTAGCCGTAATTATTTTTTATAATACAGCATACTAAGAATATAACTTTTAAAGACCCATTGGCATTATGTAACATTTCCTATAATGATCTTTAGCTACAATTTGTTCGTAGCTTTCATGAACATTTTGGTGTCGAAATAAAATTAGTTAACGCTCCAGAAATAACCAATGTCATATTTATCCGATGCTTTGCTGAACACAAGATCAAATAAAACATCAAAATTTGATCTTTTAAGCTTTCATGTACAAAATTTGTTTTTAGATAATGAAAACATCAAACGACCGGCCATCGACCGCGTGCAACAACCAGGTTGAACCCAAATCTTTCCAAAACAAGTCAACAGTTCGATCCTTTTGCAAACAGCGAGATCAGCTCTCAAATCCTGTTCACACTGAGCTTTGAATTTCAATAAATATTTAGCAAATCATTGCGAATTTACTTTATATTATTAAAACAAATTTTCGAACCCCATGCACGTCTTTATGCAGGTGAACGTACATAATACTTCATAGTAAGGAGGTAAATTGGCGATTATTCGCGAACTTCTTATATTTAATGTTGTCTTAGGTTTTCGCGGTTATCACACATAATAATAAGGCTTGGCTCAAACAACTTTAAACGGTCACTGCAAAGTGTTTGAAATATCGGGACAATATTTATAAATAGACGCTATTGAAACCTTTTAAAGTTTTTTTTTCTTATATTCAAGTTGTTGTAAAATACTTTTTAGTGCTCCATGCTGTGATAATGTGACATTGTTGCCGGTCCGAAAATAGTTAAGTTCAATAATTTATTTGAAACCATTTGTTTGATAAAATCTATAAATAAACTAAACGAGTGAACATTTGTTGTACCTAATAATGGAACCGACTTCAACACCCAAAAGTGTGAAATGATCTGTCTAAGTCGGTACCGTGCGTATAATATTGTGATAATATGTTCTTTTGAACTATCATGGTACCGTCTTCAACAATTTAATTTACACTTTTGAGTCTCAAAGCCGGTTCCATTCTTCATTTTTAGATTAAAAAATGATTTTCAAATACATTTAATACCAATACCATCATTGTATGGTTTATTAAGCTGTTGCATTTTTTTCTTTATTGCTGTGTCTCCTTCCTAAAAATAAAGCCCTTTCTGTCGAAAAATTATAGTAGTGCTCGAATTGCACTCGTCGGGTTCTTAAAATAACGCACTTAATTATTTTTGAAGTTCTCGTCTCATCAGGTAAGACAGTCGTCAAACGCTAACCTATCAGCTATAAAACTAAACGTATAAAAAAAATTGGCCAAGTGCGAGTCGGACTCGCGCACGAAGGGTTCCGTACCATTCGCTATACAACATAGACTTCATATTTTAACCTTTTTTGTTTTAACGTGCGCGAGTCCGACTCGCTCTTTGCCAACTTTTTGTATTTGTTGTTATAGCGGCAACAGAAATACATCATCTGTGAAAATTTCAACTGTCTAGCTATCACCGTTCTTGAGGTACAGCCTGGTGACAGATGGACGGACGGACGGATGGACAGCGAAGTCTCAGTAATAGGGTTCCGTTTTTACCCTTTGGGTACTGAACCCTGATTATGTTTTTTTTGTTTGTATGATGAAATATTTTTATTTAATCCAGGGTATATATACTTAATTTTTTACATTGTGTAAATACAGTCTAGTGTGGATGGGCACATGGACGAAATACAATTAGGTACGAGTACTATGTGACGAGGCATAAAGTTCAGTGTATTTGGTTGAAGTGTTTAGTTAGCCCCATTGCACTTGTAGGCAGAACTTTCGTGGAATTACTTTTATAGCCCCGATCTGAACTTGTTTGTTTTTCAATCCCGGTTGAATAGCAGGCTATCTTAATGTTATTGCTTTCACGCCGCTGCGCTGGATTAATTTTGAGAGCCAATAATTTTAGTTTGCCTGAACAACATCTTTGACCACATGATCACTTACCATCAGGTGAGATAGTGGTCAAAGGGTAACCTATCAAGTAAAAAAAAAAGTCTGATAAATGGATTATTGGAATGGGGTTGATAAACAAAACTTACGCGGAGGGTGCTGTATCTTTGTTACCAAGCAGAGGTCATGTGTGCATGCTGGTCTTGATTTTTCTGAACCTGTTTGGTTTTAAACAAGAAATTTCAAGTTTAGAAAATGATTGGAGCACAAAACTTTATGCCCCGGGCGGGAATTGAACCCGCGTTCTTCGATTTCGCGCCGAATGCTTAAACCATTCGGCCACCTGGACACAGCTATTTCTGGCGAAATTTCGTGCTCCAATTGTATTTCTTTAACCGTCATAGGGGACGGTGCAAGAATTGTCAAGTTATTCCATTTATATAATTCTACACGGCATACCGATGCCACGACTGAGATTAGCTTGGAGGCGGTGGCGAAACAGTCCAAGAATTTTTGTTGTTTATGTATTCACAAACTATGTATACTTAGTAAGATTTTTTAATCAAAATGTTTTTCACGTGCAACTTGAATTTTCCTTTTGTGAGCGTTGTAATATGTTTGGGAACTTTATTATAAAACACAATTACCTAGGAAGGTAATTAACCGACTTCCAAAAAAGGAGGAGGTTCTCAATTCATCGGTTTTTTTTTTTATGTTTGTTACCTCAGAACTCATGACTGGGAGAACCGATTTTGAAAATTCTTTTTTTGTTCGAAAACTGGTGCTTGTCGTTTGGTCCCATTTTAAATTTCATCAAAATCGGTCAAGCCGTTTTTGAGTTACGCTCCAATAACTGAAAAGTAGTCACCTATCTTGATAATATAGTCGTTGACAATGAATGAGAATCGATCCCGTAAGTAGCAAGGGTCACTAAAAAGAGTGAAAAAAAAAATTACCAAAAAATTGAACCGACTTCAACACCCAAAAGTGTGAAATTTCACACTTTTGGGTGTTGAAGTCGGTTCCATTTTATGGTAATTTTTTTTTATATGATTGAATCAGCGTGGTACAACAGTATTTTAAGCAAGTGCCCTTGTTAGTAGAATGAATCACTAAAATGAGTGAAAAATATATTTATATTAAAACGGAACTGATTTCCATTACTGATATGTATGAAAAAACTTGTAGAAGTCGGACACGATAATGTAAGGTCCATAGACATATAATTCTCTTTTCTGTGGTAAAGTCAGTGTTTCAATCAGCATGATAGCGACTTTATGAAGTTTTTTTATAATTTTCAGTGTTGCAATTTGTTTTATGTTTTTGTGATGGAACAAGCTCGGGGCCCACCTGATGTTAAGCGGACTAACCTCTACCTATAACAGATGCATTTCGTCACAAGTCAAGACTTGCATTGCGCCCGTCACCTTGAGACAGTTGATAAGTCTCATGAGCCTGTAATTTCACTGGCTCTCAAGGACTGCTACCGGAACACACCGTTAGGTGCTTGGTGACAGTTTTTTACTTGAGGGTGGTAGCTATCCAGGCGAGCAAAATGCCCTTCCACCATGCGGTGAAGCTCAATCCGTCGATGGGAATCGAACCAGGGACCTGCGGCACGGCAATCCATAGCTATTACCGCTCGGCCATCATCGGTTTCAATATGTTTATTATTATTTTTATTTAAATTACAGTTACATTTTAACCGCTTACAAATATGGAAGTTTTATTCCTACTTTGGCAGCGTATACCCACCAGAAGGATACCGAGCTCAGTCCCCCTTGTATCGTTTCCTGACTGGTCTCAACGCATTCCTTAACGCCAACACCGAATGTCACATGTTTTGTGACAAATGGCTTTATATTTATAAATTACTAGCTTTCCGGGCGCGGCTCCGCCCGCGCGTATGTCGGTTATCGCGCAAAAAACATTAACCTCCTTTTGCGCAGTTGGATAAAAAATATCCTATGTTTTTTCCCGGGTCTCAAACTATTTCCATACCAAATTTCATTCAAATCGGTCTAGTTTTGGCGTGAAAGCGTGACAGACAGACAGACAGTAATTCTAGGTTAGCCTGTACAACATCTTCGACCACATCATCACTTACCATCAGGTGAGATAGTGGTCAAAGGCTAACCTATCAGCCATAAAAAAAAAAAAAAACAGACAGAGTTACTTTCGCATTTATAATATTAGTACTGTGATACTTAATGATTATTTTTATTATTATAACTTGATGTTATTGACATATATATAACTCAATTTTAATGACATTTCATTTATAATACTTTTTCATAATTTTTCATTAAAATGTTTGTAGCTAAATTTATTTCAGTGATATTCAATAATAATGATTTATATACATATGTATTAATTGAAATGGCTTAAGTCAATTAAGTTATATATGCTTTATATGTATAGTAATTTCTAAATTATTATAATAATAAGTGTAATTAGTAACTGCCGCGCTTATTATAATAAATAAATAAATCGATTTAAAGAATATTCTTCGCAGTCGGGTTCACATCCCATTTGCTCAGGTTCACCTTTGTACTTCAAAACAGTGCGTGGTACAATTAAAACCAAAAACATACTTCAAAGCCATTGGAGGAAGATTGATTCCTCCTCAAAATAATCAAACAGATTTTTTTGCATTTCAGACTGATTGATTGCTTCAATAAACTCTGTGAAATCGACGTGATTTTCAGTTTTAGGGCTTTTTTACAGCACCCGATGTGCGTTGTATGTGCAGGTGGGCATTTTCTATTCAGTAAACATTTGACGCTTTCTTCGTTAATAGTTTTGTTTGTCGGTTGTTGCGGTAATAAAATATGAAATAACATAATGTTGTCTTAGGTTTTCGCGATTGTTACACATAGTAATTAAACAACTTTAAATCGTCTTTGAAACGTCGGTATAAAATAATGAAAAATAAACCGTTTAAAGTTGTTTAATTACTATATGAAATAATATGTTGAAGTCAGTAACACGCTGGTTCAATCACTCTCACACTTCCATTGCCCGACTGCCACAACTTTCGTTAGTTTTTTTTTCACGACTTTGCAATACCGACACGTAACCCAAAACATTGTCAAGAACTTCTACGAGGATAAGAAAGTAGGTAGATTCGTCAAATGTTAAGGACATATACCCGCCAGCCAAAGAGTGAACTTTTATATAAACTCAACTTGATATTAAAAAAAAACTCGCATGCAAATATAGTGTATTATTACGCTATATATAAAAATTTTAATTATTAGTCCAAAAGAAAAAGGATTTAAGCCAAAAACGACATCTGGCTTAAATCCTTTTTCTTTTGGACTAATAATTACATTTTTTATATTATATAGCGTTTAGTAAATAGCACTCGTTTTTAGGAGTTTGAGCCAGTTATTCGTAGCTCCAGGTTTATTTAAAAAGTATACACATGTGTAAATAACTTCCCATTATAGAAAGTTCATTATATTCCCCATGTTTGTGGTGCAATAGAAATATTAAAAACATGCTTATTTTTCTCGAAAGAGATGCTTAAAGTTGGGTCTTTCTTTTATCTAAAATTACGAGTTTTTGAGCTAGTGTAATTTCAAAACTGTATAATTTAATGAAAATCTGATGCACCACAAACCTAGATATTAGGGTAGTGATTACGTAGGTAAAAAATCATTTAGTTTTATTCGCTATTGTTAAAATGAGATTGGAGCTGCGTTTTGTATGGAGGCGTTCGTCTAAAATATCCGAGTCAGCGATACGTAATTGTGGTTCGTTTGATCCCTTGCTGTATCTTTATTTCTTAATTTTGAGTTATGTAATTAATATATATTATATTTAAGGATTAATTATATAAACCATACACTTTGAAAACACGATTACTTAAAATTTAAAATACCAAACTCAGTGAAATGTTGTTTGCAAGTTGAGTCTAATTTCGAAATATGCTTTTAGCTTGCCAGTTTTCCACGTATAATAATGTATTTCCAGTATTATTCCAATAAATTATTTCATAACATCTTATTTGATCATTTAGATAAAAAAAAAACATTAACAGAGAACTTGCAAACCAGATGCATATTAGACTCAAGGAATACACGCAAAATTTCAGCGAGTTTAAAACACTTTGCATTAAAAAAATGACGAAACTACTTTTCTATGGAAAGTACTACGGTTAATCCCTAAAACCGTCACCTCTCATCTCTCATAGGACGCAGCTCCTCGTCTATCATACTATCTATCATAGTCGTCTATAATCTATCATAGTATATCTTCTGGAATACTGATAACAATTAAAAAAAAAATCAGTATGTTATTCTTTTGATTTTTATTTAGCAACATGCTAGGACTCACTTATTATTTTCTGGAAGTTTCTCGGACTGGTGGCCTTATTGTCGATGTCAAATTCAAACTATAGTTCATGAAATTTTTTTTCTCTTATTCGAGAAGGGTCGCGTTTGACCATACCCTGCCTGATGTTAAGCATTTATGTGGTCTAAGATGGAGCACGCTTACCTAGAAGTAACCTATTTACTCTCGATTTGAAGACACCCATGTTGTATTCATCGGGAAAAACTGACAACGGTAAGGAGTTCCACTCTTTTGCAGTACGCACGAGAAAATTGGAAGCGAAGCGCTTCGTACTAGTCCTGGGAATATCAACCGTGTACGGATGGCGCCTCTCTGTCTGTCTGGACGTCCGATGGAAAAAGGGGGAGGGCGGAACTAGGTCGTGTAGTTCTTGTGCACATTCACCGAAATGTATCCGGTAAAAGACCGATAGGCAAGCGACTTTACGGTGGTGCTCGAGGCTTTGCAGCCGAGACTCCCCCAAAAAGTCACTGCCTATTAACCTCTTGGCGCGCCTCTCAATCGACTCAAGCACCTCAAGCTGGTATTTGGCAGGACCGTCCCAGAGGTGAGAGCAGTATTCAACACAAGACTTAATGAAAATAATCGTCATTTTGAAATTCGAACTTCGAAAATTCTTCCATGTTCAAAATTATGTCAAAATAAAGATCATCTCCATTTTGTTTAACAAGGCCCCAGCTTCAAACTTATGTGAAGTTCTAGGAGTAACGATTGTGCATTTTTTCTTGTACCTAGTAACCGTAGTATACATCAACAGTGCGGCGTTGTGAATGCTTCAATTGAACCTTCAGTGGACCGTCTTTTATCCGAAGTGATTGTGGGAAACCAATATAAGGACAACGAAGACAAATCGCCTCAGCACCTTATCAACGTCACCTTGCCTCGAATACTCGAGCTCGTCCCGTTTCGAGGCGATGCTATGTCAATACAGCATTGATTAATGTGCTTTGATATGAAATTTCGTACAAATAAGAGCTGAACGGCTCGAGTTGAAACAATAATCTCGTAGTTGCCGGGTGGTTCGGTGCGCACCAACTATTATTTGTATCGATCCATTAAAGGCCTTATAGCACTCAAATTAGATTCAGACCTGACTTACGAAGCAATCTTTTCACAGAATGTATTATAGAATTAAAAAAAAAAATTTCGTGCCGCCGGATCTCTAACTACATTTCCAAGATATAGGTACTTTGTCTTTAGCGCTAAATCTTCTAAAAATCAGTCCTGCCTTGCTCACTCGGCACCTTAGGTACAAAACTATAAGTACACCAGCGCGCTGGTGCAGCTGCACGCTGCAGCGTATGCGTCCAGACCAGACGGGATTATTCTACGATGTATACCGCGTCAGAAGAGATCGGGGCTATGTGTGGCTATACGATAGAAAGAGAGACACGCCTTGTAGGTTAATACAAATACTCGTATTAGGTACTCCGTGCTCTGCGAGCTGAAGTGCAGTTTATTGCTGTCGCTTATTTATAGGAATGGCCTTGCGGAGTGATCCTTCAGTCCTTTTTTATTCTGAGTCAAAATCAAAATGTTCTTGAATGAAATTTCATTAAATTATGGAACAAAATTAGTATCTCCCAAACGACATTGACGATTTTCTTCAAAACTTTCTTGTATATATCAATTGACATGGTTTTGCAGAAAATCGTCAATGTAAGTAATATCTTTAAATGGTACCTACGATTTTGATATATGAAGGACGGTGTCCATCCGAAAAGTGTTCTTTTCATAAATTCTCAAGCAGTTCAGACGGAGCCTACCGTATAACTGTCACATTGTTGAGTACGCTGATATGACCCTTATTTCAACATAGCTATGTTTGATTTTCATACTAGACTTCAACAAACTACTAACTTAAGGAATGTAAGGCCCTTAATATTATTTACCGGTTTGTTAAAGAAACCGAAATGTAATATATGAATCTCTTGTACCTACTACAATGTCAGGTAGGAAACACAAAGTCGCAACACAGACATCCAATTAAATAAAATCTATTTTTTTTGTTTCAGTTTTGCCTTCCGCTAACCGTTAATTGTCTCCTATAGAAAGGAGAACACAATCTCTTTAAAGGACAACAAGTTAACGATGAAGCATTGGAGTTTTAACGCTAAAACTTAACTTGTCGTGTTTTACTTGGCCGAATAGCAATTGCAAATGCGTGGCAGGAAGTTCGGGATTCGAAATACAGATGACGCCTATATTTCCGCGTGAGATCTATTTTTAGGGTTTCGAGCCCAAAGGGCAATACTGAGCCATATCAATGAGAGACATTGCGTAGGCCATCGTGCGAAAAAAAATTACAAGTTGATACTTGTATCAACTCCATTATCAGAGGTGGAACAAGGGTGTGAATAGGATAAGAAATTACGTAACCGTAATAATCATTATATTTACGTTATAAAAACATTCGTACCAAAACAAAAACATGAAATCAGTACTTGCTAACTTTCAAGAAAGTTTCAATCAAAACGTTTTCTAAAGACTTCTCCTTTCAGCTGTTTTCTTAAAATAATGAATTCTGCCAATAGCTGTTATGCAATAAAGAAACTTAGGTAAATGTTGTGTATAAATGGAAAAATCCCGAATGCGAAATATTTTTTTATGAATTTAGCGCGGTAATGTTTACAAACTTCCTTTTCATTAACTTTTTCTATAAATACAAAGCATAAATAAAAATAGATTCAACTGCGTAATTTTGAGTTACCTATTTATAGCTAATACGCTAACCTTTGACCACTATCTCACCTGACGGTAAGTGATGATGATCGAAGGTATTGTTTAGGCTAACCTAGAATTACTGATTGTCAAGTACAGCTACCTAAACGTTAGGTGCTTGTCAACTAATTTTTGCTTGAGGGTTATAGCTAAATTCCCTACCACGCTACCACCAATGCTATCCTACCACACTTTAAGATTTCTGACGGTTTAACTCACCCTTTGAGACACGGAAGCACTCAGTAGTAATGCTACTCGCGATCACCTATCCAAATCATGGCGGCAGTGGGCGTGTCGTGTCATTACTCTTGAAGGTTTCAAGGGACTCTTTACCATATTGTACGAAAGGTAGGTAACAACGAGAGTTCATATTCCTAGAGAGGGTCGGCATTAGGCGGCATCAGCGTAAGGTAATACATTGCAACGATCCTGCGTGGGTAGAATCTTTACCCCTCATGGATGGGATAGGGCCAGGAAATCGATTATATTATCACTGTGTATTTTATAAACATTCCCCGTGGGGTGCCGGGATAGAATCGCACCTCCCCATTTCTTCCCGTGTGGGTGTCGTTAAAGTCGACTAAGAGAAAAATACTAGAAGGTGGGCAGCAGCGCCTTCTTAAGAACTATGCCATCTTGCACTGGAATCCCTAAGCCGCCTGCCAAGCATGGGGATTATGACAAAAACCCCCTACATAGGGGAGGCTGTGTTCAGCAGTGGACTATCTGATACAGTATATAAACATGTAATCATACGTCTTATATTATAAAGGCTAAAATTTTGAGTGTATTTGTATTTTTGTTACTTTTTGTTAATTCTAGGTTAGCCTGAACAACATCTTCGACCACATCATCACTTAACATCAGGTGAGGTAGTGGTAATAGCTAACCTATCAAGCATTAAAAAAAAACTTCTTCACCTTCAAACGGCTAGACCATTATTGATGGAATTCGATATGGAGGTAGATTAGGCGCTGAATTAGCACATAGCATAATTTTCACCACGGGGGTGTAACCGCGGGGCGTAGCTAGTACTTCTATATTTTATGTAGAGATTTAGTTATTTATATTAAAATATAAACCAGACACAGAAATAATCAACTAAAAACCTTTTCCATCTCGGAATTAGTGGATTTGAATGTACTAAGGAATGAAAATAAATACCTAATTTATATTCCATTTCGCAAATTGGATATAAAACTCCGGTGAGGTAATCTCGTATACTCATTACGCCCTTTTATTTTTATGTCCTAAATAAATCACCATAAGTGCGTGCTACATATACATTATACCAATTAGATAGGTATTATATACACAGCAATAACTTAGTAAAATCACAGAATAAAAAGAACCAGAAGGATATAATAGGGCCATTACTGTTTTTAACAAATTAACGGACAACTAAAAACTTTGTCCGGAAACAGCTTCAAAACTAAACTGCACAATTGGTTATTAGACAATTGTTTTTATAGCATGACAGAATATTTTAATGTATGTATTTTATTATTTAAAAAAAAAACTATATTTTTATGAATAAATACTAATATTTGTACGACTGCTTGCAGGTTGAATGCATTGCTATATATTTTCCTAACATCTGAAATTGTAATGATTGTGTATTGTGACAAATAAATAATTGATTGATTGATTGATTGATCATTCTGCAATTTTGAATAATTAAGCGACTCTTGGTACGAAGCAATAAGGTGCACTCGCAAAGCTGAAGCAGTGAAGGCTCAGTGGCATTGGCTATGGACTGCCGCGTAGCAGGTTCATTGTTCGAATCCCACCGCGGGCTTGAGCTGCACCGCGTGGTAAATCGGCGTATCAATCCGGACTGGATTATTGTACGGTGCTTGTCGCGTCAGAAGAGATCAGTGCTAAGTGATAGAAAGAACGACGCCTTGAAGGTCAGCAAAGTTAAGCAACGTCCGCCTCGGTCATGACTTGGATTGGAAACCGCTGGTGACGTGACCGCTTGTCACAACTTTGCTGACCTTCAAGGCGTCGTTCTTTCTATCACTTAGCACTGATCTCTTCTGACGCGACAAGCACCGTACAATAATCCAGTCCGGATTGATACGCCGATTTACCTGAAGCACAATTTTGAAAACAAACATACTTTCCAAAAGATACTTAGCTTTACTTCAAAGTATGCTAGTACCTACTGTCACATCGGGATGTCTTCTAAACGTAAAAATCGATTACTGCAGCCATATTTGGAATAGCGCCTAGCAACTATCCTATATACCTAGCCTTTATTCCCAACCTGGCAACCCAGGCGCTAGGCGGAAACCCTATGTTTCCAGCAAAATTTTATTTATAGTACCTACACTCCCCGTGGAGTGTCGGGATAGAATGTCATCCCCCATCTCTTCCCGTGGGTGTCGTAAGAGGCGACTAACGGAGAAATATCGGAAGGTGGGCAGCAGCTCCTGAGGAACTGTAATCTGACGCTGGGACCCCCAAGACGGTTGTCGAGCGTGGGAATAATGGCAGACACCTCTTTTATGGGAGAGGCTGTGTTCAGCAGTGGACAATCTGGCTGAAACAGTTTAACTACAGTACAGTAAAGTAATTCATAATCCAGTCCACAATCGCTAACCTACTAAACCTTCAATAAAAGTGGTGTGCAATAACAAAATAATGCTTTATATACAATAATATACATGCACTTAAATTAAATCGTTCGTTTCAAGTGCTCCTAAGAAAGAAATGTGATCATGAAGTGTCAAGTGTAAAATCACTTGAAGTGTCACCAAGCAGTGTTTCCTTGGTAACCAGCAAACAATGGTCGACACAGATTATCTCACAGTTACTATTACTAGTCTCAGATATAAGACACCTTTAGTCTTTAGGGTAAAAACTCACCGTAGTCACTAGTTGACAATATAATTTTCTGTGCCTCGCAGGGCCCACAGCGAGCGGTGTCGAATTCGAAATTCTGAATTCTGCAGTCTACCTCACTATGAAGTATAAAATCGCTTGGATGAATGCACAAACAATCGCTTTCAGACCGCTGCGGTCAAAGAGAATGCATGTTCTATAGGAGTTCTATTATTTGACCGCTTAGTGCAATCATTGATCGCCATGTTGTTGAGGATAGAACTTAGACAGCATTGAAAAGTAATGCGGACCTCTTTCGTAATGTTTTGTAATTAAATTAATGTTTTTCTATCGGTCACCTTTAAGTCATGTAAGTTGTCATGAAAGTTGTCATGTAAGTTGCATGTATACGTACAATGTGTTTTATTAACTGACTTCCAAAAAAGGAGGAGGTTCTCAATTCGTCTGTATTTTTTTTTATGTTTGTTACCTCAGAACTCTGGACTGGGAGAACCGATTTTGCAAATTCTTTTTTTGTTTGATAGGTGATGCTTGTCGTTTGGTCCCATTTTAAATTTCATCAAAATCGGTCAAGCCGTTTTTGAGTTACACAAAAATACCTGAAAAATATACATATGTTAAAAATGAATGATAATCGATCCCGTAAGTAGCAAGGGTCACTAAAAAGTGTGAAAAAGTTTATTTTGCAAAAACTGGAACCGACTTCAACACCCAAAAATGTGAAATAACTTATCGAAGTCTGTACCATGCGCAAAGTTTTGTGATAATAGGTACTTTGAACCATCATGGTACCGACTTCAACAAGTTATTTCACACTTTTGGGTGTTGAAGTCGGTTCCATTTTGAGCAAAAAAAATTTGAATTAATAATGTCTTTCTCTATTACTAGTTGCTTAGCGAGCTGAAGATACCTCACAACTGAAATATGTGTTTTTACTCTTTCTAACCTTTAAAATGACATAAGTTATTAAATTACATGTACCTGTAATTTCACCGTCTCCTGCACCCTTCAAAGCGGAATACAGTACAATGCGAACATTACTGCTTGGCGGTAAGTAGAAATAACTATAAGAATTGTGAGAAGAAGCGAACGTAGTACGAGAGACGTGCACAGAACTGTAGAACAGGACCTTCCTTGCAGTGTGCTTGACGTGGGCCCGGCAATGTCTTTATTTAGAGTGATTTACATGAAATTATTGAAGATGTATATATACAGAGTAGATAGCTATAGGATATTTGGAGGCAAAAATAGACTGCTTTAATGTAAGTCCGTGCAGTATATAAGATCCCGGTTTAAGTATATAAGACTCTCCCATGTTTATCTTATTCTTTCAACCCCTGTTAAATATCTCAGAGAGCAAGATGATAAAGAATAGTTATACTAAAAAGGACAATGTGCCTTAAAATTGATCTAAAATATACCTTAAATTCTTAATGTTGTCTTAGGTTTTCGCGATTGTTACACATAGTAATTAACTTTAAACGTTTTAAATCGCGTATATTTGTCATTATTTTGTCCCGACGCGACGTTTCAAAGACTTTGCAGTGATCGTGGTCACGGGGTGACTGGTCATCCCAGACAAATATACGCGATTCAAACCGTTTAAAATTGTTTAATTACTATACCTTAAATTTGTTGTTTATCAGTTAACTTAGTGTATCTTAAACATTGATCGAAGTTGATAAATTTTAAATAGGACCAATACAATTCATCTAGATTGAATGTTCCAGGAACCTTCCTCCTTTTTTGGATGTCGATTTAAAACGGTGTTATGACTCTTTGGAGAACACAAGCTTGACGATATGTTTTATGATGATATTAGTGTGGTATAGGTAGATTAATGTCCATAGTGTATTTTGACCTCATCTTTCAGAGGCACTCACACAGAGTAATCAGTCAGCATTCATTCAAGAACTCGTGTAGCATAGTTTTTGAATCCAGGTCATATCGATCGCTGACCTGTATCTATGTGGACTTGACACTTGGTTGAATTAGTACTTTTTTATTTTTATAGGCTAACGTTAGACCCCAATCTCAGCTGATGGTAAGCGAAGATTGGTTCGAAGGTGCTAGCAGGCTTATTCTAGAATTACTGGCTCACAAGGACAGCTGTCGGAATACACCGTGACGTGCGTGGCGACAGATTGTCTAGTCGAAGGTGGTAGCAGTAGTGCGATGAAGCTCAAGCCCGAGCAGGGACTCAAACCATTGATCTGCTGCGCTGCAGTCCATAGCCTCTGTGCCATCACTATACAAATTGTTTATTTTGAGGCATATGTATGAAACAACATGCCGTATTACTAATACTCTGTCCATATCAGTCCGTCCTTCCGTCTGCCCTACCTTTACTCTGCGTATACCAGGGCTTGTTTTGGCCTATTTTGAATCGAAGAATGGAGGTGGTTAAATTTCATAGAATTGAGTCTATATAATGTATTTTTACTTATCTGATAGGCTAGTCTTTGACCACTCTCTTACCAATAGATGATGTGGTCGAAGATGTTGTTCAGGCTAACCTAGAATAACTGGCTATCAAGGACATCGGAACCATTAGGTGTTTGGTGACAGATTTTCTACTTGAGGGTGGTAGCTAGCCAGGTGGGCATTTACAAAATGCCCTGCCACCATGCTATAGACTGCCGGGACTGACGGCTTAACGAATCACGGAAGCGCTCAGTAGTAATGTCACTAGCGGTCACCCATCCAAGTCATGACCGCGGCGGACGCTGCTTATATTAGCTGATCGGTTAAGAACGGTTAAGTCAACTACTCTAAGTGATTTTCTAACAAAATTAATTTAATGTTTTCTTAAAATATTTAAAAATATTTGAATATTTTAAAATATTTTAGGGTTCCGTACCCAAAGGGTAAAAAAGGGACCCTATTACTGAGACTTCGGTATCCGTCCGTCCGTCTGTCACCAGGCTGTATCTGAAGAACGGTGATAGCTAGACAGTTGAAATTGTCACAGATGAAGTCTTTCTGTTGCCGCTATGACAACAAATACAAAAAGTTGGCCAAGTGCGAGTCGGACTCGCACACGTTGAAACAAAAAAGGTTAAAATATGAAGTCTAATGTTGTATAGCTAATGATATGGAACCCTTCGTGCGTGAGTCCGACTCGCACTTAGCCGATTTTAAAGTGATTATGACGGAACATTCACTAGGCCCACCTGATGTTAAGCGGTAATCTCTGCGTAAATTTCTACACATGTGACGAACTGCGTTGTGTCCGTCACTCTGAGACATACAGTTGTTGAATCTCATGTGCCTGTAATTTTACTAGCTCTCAAGGACAGCTGCCTGAATACACTGTTAGGTGCTTGGCGATGCTGAGCGACAGATTTTCTATTTGAGGTGGTAGCTAACAATGCTTACACTCCTAAATGCCCTTCCACCATGTTAGTGTAATTGTATATAGGAATAGCGTAGTAAGTAGTGATAGGAAAACTTTTTTTAAGTAAGCATGTTAATATAATATATTATATAGAATTACATAGTAATAATAAATTATGGTGAAAAAAAAAAAAAGGACTCACTTTAGTTTTTAAGATACAATAAATAACATCATAGTTGTAAGTCTAAATGTGATGAATGGAGTAGGATATTAAAAAAAAAATTGAATCAAATAAAAATAAATTAAATCTAAAAAAAGCACGGACCCTGGAGTCTGTGGAGAAATGAAGTTTAATAATAAAAAAAAAAAAAAGTCAGTCCATAGCTATAACCGCTCGGCTATCGTTGCTTCCAAATTATATTCAAAATCCAACTATTTATACATACATAAAATCACGCCTTTTTCCCATAGGGGTAGGTAGAGATCACATTATTCCACTTGCTACGATCCTTACATATCTCTTTCGCTTCTTCTACACTCATCAATCTATAACATAAGCGTCGGTTTAGGGTACTCCTGACCTGGCCTTTTTTCAGAACATCTTCAATCTGATTTCGGAACGTTGGCCTAGGTTTTCCTCTTCTGGAACATCGTGTGTTATTTAGTCGGTAGGTGCACTTGCTGCTGTGGGAGTAGTTGGTGTCGAGCCCGACATATTCGGCCCGGCCACTTTCCCCGAGGTGGACGGGAATTTTTCACACGTAAATAGAAAAAAAAAGGTTTTCCCCTTCCAACACTTCCGTTCACTTGTCCCACGTACACCTGTTTAGTCAATCTCATTTCAATCATTCTCTCTACATGTCCAAACAATCTTAACATACCTTTCTCGATTTTTGTCACTACATTCTCATTCACACCACATCGTTCCAATCATGCTTCTCAATGCTCTCATCTCCACTGAATTTATTCTACTTTCATGCTCTTTCTGCAACTATTCAAATATTTATACCATACGAGAAACTATTGATATTCATTAAAACCTTTCCATACAACGATGTCAATTCGTCCATAAAAACTATTTTTTATTAGTCCATTAGCAAGGTTCAAGAACCCGCAGTCATGTGTTGTGGAAAATTTTACACACTAACGACATTGCAGGAGCCATGCCTTTCATTATGATAGACATTTCAGCCTTGTTAAGGCGAAGTGGCGTCTGGAAGGGGGATTATCGTCACCGTAGGTAGAGTGAAAAGTCACTGAGTTAACCCACCTTTAAGAAAAGCCTGCCGTCGACCGCATTGTACTATATACTCTGTTGACTTATATCAATAACTAGCTGCGCATCGCAGCTGTACCTGCGTGATGATGGATGATGAAGATGATGGTAAAAGTATCAGGTCAGAGCATCCCCGACTATACTTTTTCACCATAATTTCTCCTCTCGTGAATATTTGTAATTTTGTATAGTATCCTATGTGTTAATCCAGCGCCTCATCTAACTTCATATCAAATTATATCAAAATTTGTCTAGCCGTTTCATTTGAGCGTAAAGAAGTAACAAATATACAAACATACTCGCAAACTTTCGCCTTTATATAAGTAGTGTGAAGATTACTTTAACTTATCCAGGGTATTATCAGTATCAGGGTAGATTATTTTAATGTGTGTAACCAAAATATGATAGCTTTTGTCACCGCAGATGTTTTTTTTACCTGATATCGGTATTTTACTGGCTCTCAAGAACCACTGCCGAAACACACTGTTAGGTGCTTGAGCGTGGGCAAATTTCCTACTTGAGGCTATAGTCAGGTGACCATTCGCAAAATACTCTTCCTGAACTCTTCCTGCGGTGAAGCCCAAGTCAACGCCGGTGGGGATTGAACCGCATGCACCTGCGAAATGGCAGTCCATATCTAATCATTGCTTCTAATAAGAAGATAAGTTGCCAAATGATTATCGTTTAGCTGGGGCGTTGGAACAGAATTATTTTCTTTTTTGAGTTCCAATCCACACCAAAAATAACATCTCCTGCCGTCTGTAAAATAAGCTTAGCGCCCCAAAACGGTTTTTACTTTACTACGTGCTCCATGAAACTTTGTTTTGCAATCTGAAGAATTTACGTTCAGGCATTTCACCTCCCCTTAACCCGTAGGTAAGGATTTTCCACGACGCCGACCGTCACTTCACATCTGCCACGCAATCTAACTACCACATACTAATCTGTATAATCGAGGGACCTAGTATATCTTGTAAATTATACTTCATGACCAACAACTAAACTAATAGCTCCAAACATGTGTTACAGAGTATTACATATGCGAAAATTACTAAGAAATCCTTGAAGATGATTGTCTTGAGAGATTATTCTGGAAATTTACAATAATTGCACTGCTTTTTGCCCTGTTTTTTTACACGGTTGCTCAAAAATGGTGTTATGTGTTCAGGGTTCATGAATGTATGTTTATGAGCTTCTTTATTCCACCATAACTTCTAATCGGCTTAACCGATATTATACTATGAGATATTGTAAGATTCGTCTTTATAGCGTAAGTGACGTTAAAAGTCGTTGAAACATGGAATTTTAAAATGACGTTTGAGATCGTCTATTTTGTAGATTTTAACGCTTGCTTTGCCAAGTTTAAAAAGAAGCTCGATATAACTGCGATGAAATTAAAAATGAACTTTTGGGCTTCTTATATTTCAGAAATACATTCCGATTATCAAAGGAAATTGTACTCACCTTATGCATTGAGAACGAAATTAGAAAAACGCCATCTTTCCGTCCTACCCGTTTACATTACATGAAATATTTATCTTAGGTAGTAGTCATACTTATTACCTATTAAATAGAATTATTGTTTTGGCCTATGTTAAATTCCTCTAAATGAATATTATTATTCATTTAGAGGAATCAGGTACTTAACTAAGTATTAAAACTATCGAACGTTTTAGTTTTGATGCTACATTTTGATGAATTGTAATAATTTTGGCATTCAATTATTAATTTGTCTCAATAAAACCATATAAGTAATATAATTATAAATATTGTAACATGATCCTTGTTGGTTGAAATAAATACTTTGATTGATTGATTGTAACTAAATTGGTATTTAAATGTTCTCAGAAAATTTTCCTTTTTACATCTTTTAATTCGGTTACTTAGGCCAAGAACAATGATCAATAAGTTTTCACTCGCACTATTATTTCAGATTGTTTATTCCTTCAACAGCGGGCAGGAAAATTTTGAAATGATTTACGAAAATGCTGCACAACTAATAATGATTACTTCAAAACCCATTTTTTATAAAAAAATATATATCTTCAGTCAGCTGTCAAAATTATTATTTTCTCTTTGATTTAACTTCACCCCGATAGGTACTGAGAAATTTTATGATGTGGTTATTTTTTCTGCAATTTGTTGTGTTCATCAAAAACATACTGTTACTATATCTAATATAATACTGTAAAAAACTAAAAATTAATATAATAAAACATACTGTAATCACAAATTATAATTATTTTCAAAATAACCTCATTTCCATCCATCCTCATTCCAGTGAATGAAGTTTTTAATAATCTGTGCAAAATAGTCTAGTTTCAAAGTTGCCATTAATTCGTAATAATCGATATGCTGTCCACAATTTCACGATCGTAAGCCGTTGATAAGAGTTATCGACGACAATTTTGCAATGGACTATGCGTTTCGTTAAATTTTTTGATCATAACGATTAGACCATTTAATGAGCCATACGACGGTTCTTGCACTGCAGAAAAAAAAACACAATAAACATAGAATCATCGAGATTTGATAGTCCAGAAAAAAGTTATGCGATGTCATACATAGATTGATATTATTCCTCCGTTTCTTTGGAAGATGGTTAAAAAACTGACGATGACGTCTTGAAAAGCTGACTTCGATAATGAATGCTTCAATCAATTCGATCATTGCTGTATATAACTTTTTTATCCTTCGATATTTAAGTTTAAACATCACATTCAACGACGAACTCCACAATCATAGCATTGAAGCCCAAAGCAAACAAGAACTATTGCCAAAACATTTGAGTGATATGAGCGGTTTTGCAACAATTTGTTATTAAATATCTCATTATGTTTGCTGACATTGTTTAAATAGCATCGAGCCTTGACACTCGTGTTTCTTTGTATTGGACACAGAGCAGCTTACTAGAGAAATAGCCTAGTGAGTTAGTACCTTGTCGTAAGAAATTAGAATTGATTCAAAGGTAAGTAAACATCTACCTATTTGACCGCCTCCTTGCTGGTTGTGTTGGGCTAAAGGAAAATGTAATAATAATAATTTATTTCCCAATAAAAACACACTTTCAGTAAACCATATAAGTCATATAACAAATATGTAAAATATATATACATTTTAATCTTACTTTGATCCTCAAGCCTTTATGGTAACTATTATGTAACTATATCTAATTTGATCTTAAGAACAATATTACAAATGGACATGTGGACTTTGGCAGCTGTGCTAGGTCGGACCTGTGTTTCAGCTGTCAACAACATTAGACTCCTGAGTCTTGGGTTGAATCCCCTGACCGCCACCTGCCCCCAGAACAATTGTAGCACAAAGTTTCAGCTCGAAAGTTTTTTTTTATGCCTGATAGGTTAGCTTTTGACTACTATCTCACCTGATGGTAAGTGATGATGTGGTCAAAGATGTTGTTCAGACTAACCTAGAATCTTAAGGTTCCGGTGGCCGATAGGTTTTTTTCTTTATGTTATTGTGAATGAACAATCTCGAGGCCCACCTGATGTTAAGCGGACTAACAACTGCTTATAACAGTTCAATTTGCCACAAGTCAAGAATTGCACTGCGCCCGTCACTTTGAGACATAGTTGTTAAGTCTCATGTGCCTGTAATTTCACTGGCTCTCAAGGACTGCTGCCAAGACACACCGTTAGGTGCTTGGCGACAGGTTTTCTACTTGAGGGTGGTCACTAGCCAGGCGGGCATTCGCAAAATACCCTTCCACCATGCATACTACCTATTTGAACGCCTTATTGCTTGAGTAGAGATAAGGGAAACTTTAGAATCTTGAGTCTTAGGTGGAATTCCCTGACCGCGAACCGCCCCCTATCACGGTTAATGCAGAACAATTGAAGCACAAAGTTTCAGCTCGAAATGGTAAGGTTCCGGTGGCTAAGAGAAATAAGCATCCGGCGCCACATCGGAGGACGAAGGTTCAATTTCCGTTCGGCAAAATAATGTTTGAGCTCCAATAAATTGTAAATGCGATTTTTGTTCAGCACGCGATAGTGTGTTATCATGTCTAGATATATCCCTGACAAGTTATTATATATCTAGTCCACATAAATCTAAATAAATTACAAAATTATAAATTTACGAGAGGAAAAATTAAGGTCATGTGCGGGATTCGAATCCATCCACCGCTTTAGCCGGGGTATGCTCTAATCTAATTGAGATAACATAACAATGAGTCCATAACTCAATTTTTTCCTATCGTTCATTTTAACCATCGTATTGGGATACAGCGACATCTATTGTTCAACTTACGTTGTACTACAAACAAGACTAATTTTGCAATTAGCTTTAAACTTGTTAATGATGAGTGATGACGCAACCCTATAATTTGTTTATTTTTTTTTCTCAGCAGATTCATTTAGATTTCTGTGACCTATTTGGTATAGTCATATTGGGTAATTCTGAGAAAGTCAAGTTCAATAGTAGTGCGGAGTTTGAATTCAAATTTAAATTCAAAATCATTTATTCAATTTAGGTGTCTTTAGGTCAATTACAAATTTGAATATTGAAATATTCGACATCGTACTGACACGTTCAGCAAAAAAAAAGTATAGAGTCACTGCGAGAAGAACGGGCAAGAAACTCGGGGGCATTATTTTAAACTTCTTTTAACAATGTGTTACCTACATACATTATAATATAGTCATATTTATTTAATTATATAATATTATATTTACTTGGTGGCAGGGCATTCTAGGAATGCCTGCTTGCCTAGCAACCACCTTCAAGTGGAAAATCTGTCGCCAAGCACCTAACGGTGTGTTCCGGCAGCTGTCCTTAAGAGCCAGTAATGTCTCCAGTGAGGTTAAGTCTGTTAACACCTCCGACCACATCATCACTTACCATCAGGTCAGATAGTAGTTAAAGCTATAAAAAGAATATCCACTGTTTGCTAACTGGCAACATGTATACATTCGGATTTTAAAAATGTAATAATAATAATAATTATATTCTTCATTATTCTGTTGATGCTGGGGTGTCTTAATAGTTTAGTTCCTATAGTGAGTCCTACTAATGCACTTGATGACAGATTTGGAGAATATTTGATTTGAATTGATTACATTTGTTACGCGTAAACATATTTTTTATATTCTGTATGGTTTTTATATGGACCAGTCATGTTTTAAATAGGATTAATTGAACCGGTTAATACACTCTAAATATTATTAATTAAACTGTAAAAAATTTTTTAAGTCGGTACCATGATAGTTCAAAAGTACCTATTATCACAAAATTGTGCACATGGTACTGACTTCGACAAGTTATTTCACACTTTTGGGTATTAAAGTCGGTTCCATTTTTTTGTAAAAAATATTTTTTTCACTCTTTTTAGTGACCCTTGCTACTTACGGGATCGATTCTCATTCATTGTCAACGACTATATCATCAAGATAGGTGAATATTTTTCAATTATTGGAGCGTAACTCAAAAACGGCTTGACAGATTTTGATGAAATTTGAAATGGGAACAAACGACAAGCATCAGCTTTCAAACAAAAAAAAAATTTTAAAAATCGGTTCACCCAGTCAAGAGTTCTGAGGTAACAAACATAAAAAACAAAATACAACACGAAATGAGAACCTCCTCCTTTTTTGGAAGTCGGTTAAAAATAGCTGTAGCTGCGCCTCGCCCATGATGCTCATGACGCCCATGACGCCAGGAATGATGAGCATCTGATATGCTCGAAACCCGGGTCGAAGTATTCGATCCCCAACGTGAGTGTTTTTGCCGGTGTAATGTATAATTTGAAATTAATTATTATATATTAATAATATATTTTTTATTTTCATATTTTTTTTTTAAATATGTGTGAAACTCACGATAATTACAAACATGGTTTGTCTGGTGGTGGCAATCCTAATATTTTTTTATTTTTTTTATATATTTAAACTACGCACTACAGACTCTAGGTCCGTACTCTTTCTCGATCAAGTTTTTTTTTTTATAACATATTACAATTTTTCAAGTGTCATACTCCATTCATTATTTATTTGACTCTTAACACTTAGATTTAAGTCAGTGTTCAAGGTGTTATATCTTAAAAACTAAGTGAGTCCATTTTTTTTAGTATTCTAAGTTTTGTTAGTGTGCTAATATTTTTTGTTAATCTTCACTATTTTTCTTTTATAATGCGACGTGAGGAGACTGCGCAGTGATCTAGCTATCGCCGTTCTGGATGACACTGCAATCGTTGTTGGTATATTTTTTACAATCTCGTTTGCCCAGTTAATTGACTTCAAAACACAAGTAGTGCTGCCACACTTCTGTTTTGAGGCTGATTATCTAGAAACTGATGTGGTGATAGCCGAGCGGCCATAGCTATGGACTGCCGTGCCCCAGGTCCATGGTGCGGTCTACACCGCCGGGATTATCTTCACTGCATGTGGAAGGGCATTTTCCGAATACTCGCGTGGTTTTCTACCACCCTCAAGTACAAAATCTGTCGCCAAACACGTAACACGTCCTTTCCCTTCTTCATAGCGTTTTGTTCAATCCTACTACTCCTATTTATCTCAAGGAACGTTTTCAATTTCTCCATCAAACACATTCTCTCTCTCTTCGTTCAACAAATACACTGCTTTTGAATATGCCTGTCTCGTCAACATATTTTAATAAATCATTTACAAAACATGCAGTTTTCTTGTGGAATGCACTACCTGTTGATATCAGGCAAGCTAAGTATATTTCGTCATTCAAAGATGGTGAAGAAGGACTACTTACCAAATATCTGCTGAATATTTTACATATGCATTATCTTATATAAAATGTAGTATATACAAATATTATATGTTATGTAATATTATGTTGTATTGTATGTATATAATATTATATGTAGGTATTGCATTTATGTTTTAATTACTTATACATGTCTTATCATTAATTTTAATAATTTTTTTAATAACATTTTTCCCCCTTTTGGATACCCTAAACCGCAATATTGTAAATCCTCTCCATGCAAGGTTGCCTGTAAGAAATTGCTTAAGCGATAAGGCCATTGTCCAATCTTATTTTTTTTTTTGAATAATTGTATTGTATTCCTTAAGGTTGTTGATCAATAAAGAACTTTGTATTGTATTGTATTGTAACACTATGTTCCTGCAGCAGTCCTTGAGAGCTAACAAGTTTATATACTTAGCCTTTATTTCAAAATTACAGGCACATGAGACTTCACAGCTGGAAGTCACAGGGTGATAGGCGCAGTGTACTTCGTCATTTGTGTCGAAATGCTTCTGTTATAGGCAGGGGTCTCGATCGTGTTCTGTTATAATCCCATATGAAAAATCCACAGCTGGCCTAGTTATTCTCTGAAGAGCTCACTTTAAATAAACCAGCAGCCATATTGAAGGTACCTGGTAAGTGAGTTGGTTAATTGCAGAAATCCCCACTAAGGATTTTTTTTTTATGCCTGATAGATTAGCCTTTGACCACTAATCTCACCTGATGGTAAGTGATGATGTGGTCGAAGATGTTGTTCAGGCTAACCTAGAATTACTGGCTCTCAAGGACAGCTGCCGGAACACACCGTTAGGTGCTTGGCGACAGATTTTCAGCTTGAGGGTTGTAGCTAGCCAGGCGGGCATTCGCAAAATGCCCTACCACCACGCTGTAACGACTGCCATCCTAAGACAACAACCGGCGGCTTAACGTGCCCTCCGAAGCACGGAAGCGCTCAGTAGTAATGTGCAACCAGCGGTCACCCATCCAACTCATGACTGCGGCGGACGTTGCTTAACTTGGCTGATCGATTCAGAATGGCTAAGCAAATTTCGCTACGAGCGCTTCAAAAGGTATTCCCATATCAATATCATTGGATACCAATATTCACAAACCACGTTACAGTATTCTATCGCTATGTCAATTATAGTAATTCTAAAATGTGACTGTGACAAAGAACTAAGCCGTTTATCATTTTAAATGTTGTTACAAACCGGATACACGCCATCTCTGGGAAGTAGAATGCAAACAAGCGATTAGCGGAAATTGACAATGGCGCTTGACCATTTTTGCTGGAAATGGTGACTTGACTAAACAATCAATGTGAGCCTATCGTTGCGTATATAGTCTAAGAGCCGCTAGCCAGTACGAAGATCAACCTTCATCCATCCGATAACTCGCATATATTTCATCAAATATAATATATTAACGAACATGCCTATGATAACTTGGCTATCAAAAAGTTTTCATAGCTATTTTTAATTTTAATTGTTAATACATTTTATTTCATGTACGTTTTTTTGCAGATAAGCCTATATAGATCTGGTTATGGAATTAAAATATCTTACTTATGATATGTATCTATTTCGATTATTTAATAGATCGGTGTAGTTACCTAATTATATTGACTTCCCTGTTCACATCTGTTTGGCAGGTAGCCATGCACAGAAATAAGAAGTCAAGCCTACCTAGGTGTATTCTGTGTGTTAAAAACTATCAGTTGAGATGAAATTACTTCGGTTATAAAAGGAGTGAATGTGATGAAAGAAACTTACTTCCATATAGCGTTTTCCCGCAGAGCTACAATATAGGTTCCTTCAAAAAGGGTGTTAAAGAGTCTTAGAGGGTCAGCAACGCATTGGTAACAAATGTCCATAGGCGACAGTAACCGCTTACCATCAGATGGGCCGTCTGCTTGTTTGCAACTCCATTACATAAAAAAAACTTGATTGAAATTAATTCTATTAAAAATAGCAATGAAAACTTTTCGATAGGCAAGTTATCATAGGCATGTTTGTTAATATATTATATTTGATAAAAATATGACTTATCAAGTTATCAGTTGGGTGATGGTCGACCTTCCGCGTCTCCTCTACTAAAGCTAATGTTTGACAGGGCTTACCGAAACGCTTAAAAACTTGTTACTTATTTCGAAATTTTAAATTACTACCCAGAAGTGTTTTAACGATTTTGCGAAAACCTAAAAAAACATTTTATTTTTATGTTATTGTGACGGGACAAGCTCGAGGCACTCCTGATGTTAAGCGGACTAACCTCTGCCTATAACAGTTGTATTTCGTCACAAGTCACGAATTGCACTGCGCCCGTCACCTTGAGACATAAGTAGTTGTTAAGTATCATGTTTTTTTTTTTTTTTTTTATTCCGAATAGGCGAGCATTTGACCGCAATCTCACCTGACGGTAAGAGACGACGCGGTCTACGGCGGAGCATGCTTGCCTAGAAGATACCTGTTCACTCTATACTTGAAGACTTCCAAATTATAGTAACTTTAAGGCTTTCGCGACTTGAACACATAGTTATAAGTATTTAACGGGACTTGATCGCGATAAAAACATTTATATTTTTATTTTCGAGTCCGCTCGTGACCACGACCAATGCAACTTGGTCGAAACGTCGAGGTAAATAAATAAAAAAATATAAATGTTCTTATCGCGATCAAGTCCCGTTAAATACTTATTTCCAAATTATAGCTCTCAGGGAACAATGTGCCTGTAATGTCCCTGGCTCTCAAAGAGTCCTGCCGGAACACACCGTTAGGTGCTTGGCGACAGATTTTCCACTTGAGGGTGTTTTGTTTTTTTTTTTTTTTTTTTTTATGCCTGATCGATTCAGAATGGCTAAGCAAACTTGGCTACGAGCGCTTCAAACTTCTTGAGCTTCGTGGTCGTAAGCCAGGCATTTGCCAAATGTCCTTTCACCATGCGGTGAAGCTCAAGCCCACGGCGGGATTCGAATCATGGACCTGCTGCGCGGCAGTCCATAGCCAATGCCATTGAGCCATCACTGCTTCAATGACT
Source organism: Plagodis dolabraria (assembly GCA_963854805.1). Lineage (NCBI taxonomy): Eukaryota > Metazoa > Arthropoda > Insecta > Lepidoptera > Geometridae > Plagodis > Plagodis dolabraria. The sequence continues at coordinate 7,586,022 of OY978461.1, forward strand.
GATGACTAAAAAAATTGTCTCAAGGTGTCGTGTGTTAGATCATCGCTTCAGTGAATTTGAGGCGGTAAGTACTTTTTCAACAGCCTGAAGATGTCCTTTGTTAAACAATTGCCTCTCTGAAAGGGGGTTTTGAAGCGCTCGTAGCGAAGTTTGCATAGCCATTCTGAACCGATCAGCAAAGCTAAGCAACGTCCGCCTCGGTCATGAGTTGGATGGGTTACCGCTGGTGACATTACTACTGAGCGCTTACGTGCTTCGGAGGGCACGCTAAGACACATGTTGGATGCTCAATTAATGGTAATATTATTAATAATATAAGTTATGCAGACGATATGGTCTTGCTGAGTCCGTCGATCAATGCATTGAGAAAGTTGATAAAAATATGTGAAGATTATGCTGCATCTCATGGGCTCAAGTATAAGTCGAAAAAGAATGAAGTGTTACAGTTTAAGGCAGGTAATAAGTCCTACTCTGTCATGGAAGTATTGCTAAACGAAGCTCCCCTCACTTGGGTTACGCGGTTCAAGTACTTGGGCCACTGGGTTACAGATGATATGTCTGATGACATGGACATCGAAAGGGAGCGTAGAGCATTATCGGTTAGATGTAACATGCTGGCTCGCAGGTTCGCACGTTGTACGGCGGAGGTAAAGGTAATCCTGTTTAAGGCCTTTTGCCAATCGTTTTACACGTGCAGCCTGTGGATCAAATATACGCAGAAGGCCTATAATGCTCTACGTATCCAGTATAACAATGGCTTCAGGGTGCTTTTGGGTCTACACCGGTTTTGTAGTGCGTCTGGGATGTTCGCCGATGCGCGCATAGATGATTTTTATGCTATTATGCGAAAACGTGCAGCATCCATGTTACGCAGAACTAGGGACACAAACAACAGCTTGGTGTCTATCGTCTCAGGGGACTACAGTGGGGGGTTTGTGAAGCACTGGATCACAGGTCACAAACCAGTGGCTCAGCTTGTGTCACAATAGACAGCCAGATTACAGCAGTATAATGTGTGATTAGTTCTAAGTTTTGTTTTTATTTTACTAATTAATATTTTTTTGTGTCTAACGTTACTAACATTTTATGGGCCTACATGCCTGAAATAAAAAGATTTTGTTTTTTTTTTTATATTTTATTTTGATTAGGATGGCAGTCGTTATAGCATGGTGGTAAGACATTTTGCGAATTCCCGCCTGGCTAGCTACCACTCTCAAGTTGAAAATCTGTCGCCAAGTATCTAACGGTGTGTTCCGGCAGCTTACCTTGAGAGCCAGTAATTCCAGGTTAGCCTGAACAACATCATCGACCACATCATCACTTACCATTAGGTGAGATAGGTCAAAGGCTAACCTATCAGTCATAAAAAGAAATCTTTACCGGTACACATTCAATACAATTGAGTACTTAGATATAAATATCATTTTGGTATTATTTTCTATAACACAGAAGATGTTATGCGATCGTTGTAAATTCGCTCAGATCACAAAACAGGTCCACTTCAGGTCACAAATGGGTCACATGCCCACAATTTACATGGGCCGGGGCTTTTAGGGCTGACCGCTAGTCAAGTGGTAGGTAGGATCCATATCCTGGCGCCCTGGCCCACGCAGGCTAAGGCTAGGCTTAAACGTAGCTGTCAAGCAGATATTTCATTTTATTTTTTATACCTGATAGGCTACCTTTTATCTTTAGCTTTGATCATTATCTATCTAATGGTAAGTGATGATGTGGTCGAAGATGTTGTTCAGGCTAACCTAAAATTACTGGCTCTCAAGGACAGCTGCCGAGACACAACGTTAGGTGCTTGGCGGCAGATTTTCTACTTGAGAGTGGTAGCTAGCCAGGCGGGCATTCGCAAAATGCCCTACGTACACGCTATAACGACTACCATTTTAAGTCAACTACCGGGACCGCTGACAAAACGTGCCCTGCGAAGCACGGAAGCGCTCAGTAGTAATGCCACTAGCGGTCACCCATCCAATTCATGACTGTGGCGGACGTTACTTAGTGAACGGCTAAGTAAAATTCGCTACGAGCGCTTCAAAAAGTTCAGACATACTTAGAGATGAATGAAATAAAAAAAATCTAAAAATAGTTGAACCTGAGCTTATTGTATTAGTTTAGAAAATTCTAAAACAAGTTACAGGGATGGCTGTAACTTATTTTAGAATTTTCTAAATTAATTACTAGGTATAACTTTTAGTTGAAAAGCCACTGGCACTGACCGTAAGCAAAATAAAATTGTTTGTTTTTATTCATACTAATTTGGCAGGATATTTTTTACTTCGTTTTTATATATGAATAGTTAAACTTAATTTTGGCCGGTGAGTAAAAACCTCATAGGTATATTTTTAATTTTGTATAGGTCGTTTTGATTCAATGTTGATGTAAAATAGATGAGGTAATCTGTGTTGATGTTCTTTTGATATGATATACCAGTGCTTCAAGTTTTTACCTAGATATCACTACATAGTATAAAACAAAGTCGCTTCCCGCTGTCTGTCTGTCCCTATACAGGGTTATTGGTAAAAGCTAACCTCTCAGGGTTGACATCTGCTAGTCCTAACAAACATTTTGAGATAATTGTTGTTTTGTTTTATTCTTTTTTTTGTTTTAAAGCCTTCTCCGAGACAAGAGCGCCCGCCGCGGCAGCACTGGACCGCGCTGTGCTCCCTTTGAATAGAGTTTTGAATATTTACATCGAGCAAATTAATAAAAAATATAATATAATACATTACAGGCACATGATACTTTTAATATCAGGTGGCCCTCGTGCTTATTACGTCAAAAACATATTAAAAAACACAAAAAAAAAAAAAAAACAAATATTTATTTTAAAACATAAAAATAGTCATCTCAAAATGTTTGCTAGGATTAGCAAAAGTCAACCCTAGGAGGTTGTGAGCATTTTTCCAATAACCCTGTATATATGCTTAAATCATTAAACAACGCAACAGATTTTGATGCGTTTTTTATTAGATAGAGTAATTCAAGAGGAATGTTTAAATGTATAATACATGCATATTATAGTAGATAAACACTGGTAATTTTAGAGGTTTCTAATTTAATGTCGTAAATAATAGTAGTTTATGCAACTGTCATATAATAGAAGGTATTAGAACATGAGTGTAGTTTTTTGAAACGAGCCGCAGGCGAGTTTCAAAAAAAGATTACACGAGTGTTTTAATACCTATTTATATGCAGTTGCATACACTACTTTATTTAATCTCATGGCTATATTAATTTTTTTACCTGTATTTCAACTCTCTGTGACTATACGCTTTTCTTGATGTTTCTGGCAAAAGACTATTCGTTAGTTTCGTAGCTGTTTCTAGAATGTCAGGTGGAGTTAAATCATCAGTATCGTGGATGTTGCTTGAAATTTTTGCTAGTAAAGTTTTATCCAACAAAATATTACTCAAATTCGTATGTACGAAATAGCGCTAAAATGGAAAAAGTATGTTATTGGTCTATTGGCTCGGAACCAGCGCAGCGCGTTGCGCGCGCATCTCGCTCACCATAGATAAGTGAACTTAAATTGAATTGAAACCTCCTTGGTCGGGACACATTGTACTTTAATAATTAAAAAAATGTTTTAAAGCATTGTTTTGTTAGGAGAACAATGATTTAATTTAACTTTTTAATTTTCTTAAAGAAGTATGTACATAAAATATGCCAATAAAAGTCTGTATTTAATTTCATAATTAGAATATTACCGAATGAGATTATATAAATATTTGTTTTTTGCGCTTACATTGTAAAAGCACGCTGAACCCTTCAAGATGTTATTCAATTCAAGATGATATTGGCGCACTGCAAGTGGCACATCGAAACCTTGCTAATTGGTTTACCTGAGCTCAGTCGTCCCGTCATCATAGCAGCGTTGCCCGTATTTTAAACCGACTGCAAAAAAGGAGGAGGTTCCCAAATCTGTATTTTTTTTAATTTGTTACCTCAGAACTTTTGACGGGGTGAAACGGTTTTGATAATTCTATTTTTGTTTGAAAGCTGATGCTTGTCGTTTAGTACCATTTCAATTTCATCAATATTCGTTAAGCCGTTTTTAAGTTACACTCCAATAACTGAAAAATATAAGTATTTATATCTTGACGATATAGTCAATTAGTCGTTGACAATGAATGACAATCGATCCCGTAAGTAGCAAGTCACTAAAAAGAGTGAAAAAAAATGTTTGACCAAAAATGGAACCGACTGCAACACTCAAAAGCGTGAAATAACTTGTCGAATTCGGTACCATGCGCACAATATTATGATAATAGATACTTTTGAACTATCATGGTACCGGCGCGACTTCAACAACTCATTTCACACTATCATGTGGCCATAAATCCACCATCCTTCTCTCACATTTACTCTGCCTTGAGTAACGTTATAATAACTACCTGCCTATAAGTTTTATGTGCGTGAGACAGAAGGGGTTAAAATAAATGAACTACTAAGGGTTTGTTTATATTAACGCTTACTTAAAGTAACTATTTTGTATTCTGTGACACAGAGCGCTGTCACGTGCGAGACATAGGGCGGTGAGGCAGCATGCCACTTCTAAACATCACATAAATGTGCTTTGGGTAACTCATCTACCTCTTTTTCTTCTGAAATCATTGTATAATACTGAATGCCTGGCCAGCTACCACCCTCAAGTAGAAAATATGTCACCAAGCTCCTGAGGATGTGTTCCGGCGAACAACATCTTCGACCACATTATCACTTACCATCGGGTGAGATAGTACTCAAAAGCTAGCCTATTAACTGTAAACAAAAGTTAATTGTTATGTTTTTGTCTTGTTTGCCAACTTCGACCACATCTTCACTTATCATCAGTTGACATTATGATCAAAAGCAATCCAATTTCCAATAAAATACGTTTGTAAAATTAATAAAGTGACGTAAAGAAAACAAAATTTAAACTATCACTGATCAAGTATTCTTTGACATCATTATGACGACATTATGACACTATCGATATTACTCAATTGTTCCATAGACTTGCCTTTGTTTAGTAAAATTCATTCTTTCCTTAACAAATGTTTTATTCACTTCACCTATCAAAAATAATTTCAAAATAATACCGATTGTTATGAAAATATAAATTAAAAACTAAACATTCCGCACGTACCGATTTAATCTGAGACACGTATTGTTTTACAGAAGAGATATAAATGTAAACATATAACGTACCTACCTATACATACTTGTATGCAAAATTTTATCATATTTACTTGTTGCGCTCGTAGCGAGGTTTGCTTACCCGTTCTGAATCGATCAGCAAAGTTAAGCAACGTCCGCCGCGGTCAGGAGTTGGATGGGTGACCGCTGGTGACATTACTACTGAGCGCTTCCGTGCTTCGGAGGGCTAAGCCGTCGGTCCCGGTTGTTGTCTTAGGATAACAGTCGTTATAGCATGGTGGTAGGGCATTTTGCGAATGCCCGCCTGGCTAGCTACCACCCTCAAGTTGAAAATCTGTCGCCAAGCACCTAACAGTGTGTTCCGGCAGCTGTCTAGGTTAGCCTGTACAACATCTTCGACCACATCATCACTTACCATCAGGTGATATAGTGGTCAAAGGCTAACCTATCAGGCGTAAAGAAAAAAAAAATGTATCATAAAATATTTACTCGTTTGTTTGATTTCCAGCACTATCGCTTGCTGAGTGAATAACTAATATTGCCTTTGACCAACATCCATCCTAATAGGATGTGATGATACGATCGAAGATGTTGTTGAGCCTAACCTAGAACTCCTACCTCTCGAGTACAGCTACCGGAACATGCCTTCAGGTGCTTAGCGATTTTATACATGAGGTTGGAAGATAGGCAGCCAACTGGAAAGCGACGATGACAATGCAATATGCTTGCATAGAAGATATATTAGTTTGCTGTAATTGAAGATACGCAGATAATAGCAGATTTCCCGTGGGGTGCCGGGTTAGAATTGCACCTCCCCATGTCATCCCGTGGGTGTCGTAAGAGGCGACCAAGGGAAAAATACTGGAAGGTGGGCAGCAGCGCCTTCTAAAGAACTGGCAACTTACACTGCGGTCCCTAAGACAACACGGAAAAAAAAAATTGTTTCAAATCAAGAATATATCTATTGGTCAAGACATTCCGTGTTTCATATATGGGGAAAACAATATATTCTTGAGATTAGTAAATATTTGTCTTGATAATCATTTTTCATGTAAGTATTTATTTACTCTTACTAAGATTATTATGTTCTTATTAAGAGAAAGTAGCCATGTCTCTCTCTAAGTACATCATTGTTCTAATTTAGAGAATCAGAAATTCTCAAATTTAAAACAATCCTTACTTGAATAAATGAACTCATTCCTTCACTCATTCATTAGATTCTAATAAGAAAAAAAAATATTCTACTGTCAAGTACATAAATAGTTCAGTTAAGATATTATTCTTACTTCAAGTAAAATATATACTTCTGAATAAATATTATTATTAGACCAAGAACAGAGTTTTCTACGTACAAGAAAATTTATTTTAGGTCGAACTAAAAATCTTCTTATATGAATACTGTGACTTATTTATGTTAAGAAACCAAAGTTCAATGAACAATTTTCAGTTCTCATTTCAATATTAAGTATATTTAATGTAAGTAATTTTAGATCTTAGTATTCTAATGGATGTTTTACCCGAAGAAGTTGTATTGATTCGTTCAAAAGAATATGTATGTTGCACGAAGACAGAATTTTCTACAGGATAGAATATCAGATTTCTTGACTCGACAATGGAATTTCACTGTAAGAAACCTCAGTTTTTGTTCAAAATAATTACATATTTTACATTGAGATCTTAATTATCTTAGTAAAATAATGGCGCGTTTTATTGTAAGAAGTTTAATTACTTGGTTCAAGTCATTCCATGTTTCACACGGAAATCACATAATATGTTGTAAAGAATATCCATTATCTTGGTTCAATAATAGGTTATTTTTGTAGAAGGAGTCTTAGTTCTTGGTTCAAATGTCTAAATGTTTCATACGGAGATCAGATAATATATTAGGAAAAATATCTATTGTCTTGGTTCAATAATAGTGCGTTTTACTGGAAGGAGTCTTAGTTCTTGGTTCAACTCATAAAAGTGTTTCATATGAAGATCAGATAGTATTTTGTTAAAAATATCAATTATCTTGGTTCGAAATCAAAGAACTGAGACTTCCTATAGTAAAAAAGCACCATGCATTTTACTATAAGAAGTTTCAGTTCTTGGTTTAACATAATATAATGATATTTTGATAATTGATATTTTCCATTAATACAATAAGATATTCATATAAAACGTCAGTTAGTAAACAAGAACAAAAACTCACTTACTGAATACAGAGCCTGGTACACTGTACAGATCTACCAATCTGATCTCCGCCTTTCAAATCTGCAAGTAAAGTAGGATAATAGTTAAAAGTAGTTCTAAAAGTGATAGACTAAAAACATCTATTATCGTAAAAATAAATAAAATACAATAAATATTTTCTGTTGATAATTATTTATTTATAAAATAAATTAAGAAGCATACAATTGTATTATATAATAATTATCATAATGACTATACATAATTTTATTTAATATATAAGTATTTTAACGACTCGGAGTGGTTATTAATAATTTCAAGATATGTACTAAAAAATTATACTTCAAAATTATTCACATTTTGTAATTGCTTACATTATTTTAACTACATGGTTTGGCGTTATTCGTTTTTTTTAGGAATTACACTTACAGATAAACACTCAAACATAAAATCAATGAAACTAATTATAAACTCTAAGCTAGATTTCAAGAATATCTTACATCACAGAACCATTTACCATAATCCACATGTCATAAATGTAACAGATTATATATATATATATATATATATAATTTCGGAATTCACTCACCAGCGTCCTCATTACATTGAAAACCTTTAATACAAATGATGCAAAATGCCTATTATGTAGTTGAGAATTAAACCACTCTGGTACTCTGGTAGAAATGCGTGAAATGTAGGTGACTTAAAATTCAATCTGACCTAATCTACCACCAGATAATATTTTTTCTCATTATTATCAGCACCACATTATATGTTATGAGGTATGATTGAACACTGCTTGTTGAGTCGAGCATTTTTCTTCACCTCCTCCCTTTTATTTTGGACATCTCCAGGATTCTAAAAAAAAGAGAATAAATGAAAATATTGCAAAATACATAAAGCTTTTATAGACGATAGGTATCTTTTGACCATAATCTCACATAACGTTGAGTGGTCAAAGGTGGCAAACAGGTTAAACCTAAAATTAGAACTGTCTTCAAAATCAGCTTCCAGAAGACCCCGTCCCGTTAGATTATTATCACTTATATAGACAGTGCATTTTATTATATACTGTACATAATCATGAAATATGATTCGACACACTTTTAAAAGTTTTGTGTAATAAATACTGACATATATATTATATTTTAGTATGGAATAGAATGAATATTTGATTGAGACTTCCTAACATAATAATAAAAATATATTATATGTGTAATAGATATGTGTTTTCATACATAATTAAATTACATAATTACAATTGATTTAATTACCTGAAAATCAATAACAAAGTTCTGAATTTGCTCCAAAACGTGGTAGCCTTCCTCTTGGGGGTATTGAGTTGAGCAGCATAACACTTATGTTTCATTGGTAAATTTTTGATCTGAAATGTAAAAAAACACATTGTATATTCTTGAATGCCGGTTTATCTAACAAGAAAATCTATGTATACCTATGTAAAACATTATAGAGAGAATAGGTAGATATATATACATCGAAATCCATTCTGAATAATTAACGAGGAATAGACACACATACAAATTAAGGATTATTTACCAACATGGCTGATGTTGAACTTTATCATAAAGAGTTGTCTGTTACTGATGTCATTATATCAGTAGGTATGTAATACAATTATGTATTACCTGCTTACCGTCCGTTAACTTGGCTGTACTTAATGTATCCAAACAGCACGTTCCAGGCAAAGAAAATCTAGCAGCCCCTATGATGGATATTTTTTTTCTATCTACAGTTATTTATAAAGTAAGGAACAAACTTACCTTACTGAGCACAAATTAGGTTGCTATCTCAAGCATAACTTGAAAAATATTCACTTTATAACACTATATTAAACAAAATTTACGAAAATGCTATTAAACGACGCGTGCGCCTTTCGCTCGCAGCTCAGTGTGTTGTGTGTAGCCAACATCATCCATATAAAGTCCCGAAACTTAATCATATTATCATTATTATTTAACATAAGTACATATAAATATTATTTTACATTCGAATAACTTTTCATGTAGGTTGACGATCAGTGTTAAATACTGCCAGTATAGATGATTACCTATTGTTGTATTATTACCGAGTCTGTATATATTTGAAAATATTGTGTAAATTGTAAAAAATTGAGAAAACTTAAATTAAACAATATCAATCACGATTAACACACTAGGAATAAAGATAAATTGCGGTGCCAGGTTTTAGATTAGCAAAGACAAAAAAAAGGTCATTCTTAGGTAATTGTGTGCAGTTTAATAATAAAATTTCCGAACATATTACAACGCTCACAGAAGGAATATTCAAGTTGCACGTGAAACAACATTTTGATTAAGAAATCCTACTACACAGTTTATGATTACTTAAACAACCAAAATAATTGGTCAATTTTGTCACCTACGTATTTTAAAGAAATATTATAATAATTTTATTATATAGTAGGTACCTACGTAAAAAGATATTAAAATCAATGGTCCCGAGTTTCTTGTCCATTCTTCTCGCAGTGGCTCTGTACATTTGTTTGCTGAACGTGGCAGTACAGAGTACAATATTTCAATATTAAAATTTCTTATTGACTTTCACAAGAGCGTCGTAGATGTCTAAATTGAATGAATGATTTTGACTTTGACTAGACTTTGATTTAATGTCATAACTAACGAAATCTATGGGTTCCTGCAGCGGGTTTGAGATTCAGTACATGGTGATAGGGTACTTTACTAATGCTCACCTAGCTAGCTTTCAACCACTTTGAATTAGGAAATGTGAAGCCGAGCACCTAAAAGCACATGAATAAATAACCGTATTCATGTGCTTATAGGTGATAATCGGACAGTTTTAAAACACTAGCACCAATATATTTGGGCACTAGCGGGGTTCAAACCCTACCATTTTGCCGTTATACTACGAGTATATTAGTCTACCAGTCCGAATTAGCCGAGTAAGCTTATACTTTTGAAATGATAATTTAAATATCCTATTCATAATATGAATTTCATGATGTTTATTCGGCATGCATAATTGATTATAATTAATAGTATTTTTACGTTCCGTAGTTTACCCACAACAAGGGAGAACTAGACAAAACTAAAAAATTGCAACACTGAATAAAATCGGAAATAGAGAAACCCCTTCTCAAACTAAAAACTGACTACTTGATCTGAAAACACACATTTTGGATGAAGAAACCGTTATTCTTGACTGGAAATTTGTCTTTTTACTTTAAAATTCATGGTTTTGATTCAAAAGCTAGTGAAGAAAACTTTATTTTTTTTATGCCTGGCTAGCTTTGACTACTATGAACTATATATCACCTGATGGTGAGTGATGATGTAATCGAAGCTATTGTTCAGGCTAACCTAGAATTCGATTTTCTTGTTATAACCATAATTATGTTTAAATATGTACATACGTATCTAACGTAGGTATGATTTCGATCCCCAAGCCGCCTGCCAAGCGTGGCGATTATTGCAAACATCCCTTTAATGACTCTTCAGCAGTGCACAATTCGGCTGATACAACATGATGGATATCATCTACAAGTTTGTAGATATAATATATTTGTGTGACTTCTAAGACTGAAAAATATTAAATACGTACCCTATATCTACTTGTGGAAGTCAATTAAAGTGTGAGCGTCAGAGTGTTTCAATTAGCATGTTCCCGACTTTAACGAGTTGGGTATTTCATATTTTTCAATATTAAATGTCAAGTCAGTTTTGTTCTGAAACTACGATAGTGAATTCCTCACTGAGTTCACAGTATATATAGGTTCATCGTATCAAAATGGAATGTGGACTTTACAATACAATTGGTAGCAGAAAGGATGAATAAATTTAAAAAATCTAACTACTTTATAGAAGTCATCATTATCATCAACAGCCATAACATCCACTCGTTATTTATTTATTTATATATTACAAAAAGTAAACTTACAGCTAAGGAGCCAAACCGTTTACAATTTTAGACAAAACATAATATTCTTATAAATAGTTCTAAAGGGATCGACATGGATGTCGACATTTTGGACAGTTAGGAGGAAACAGTTTATAAGATTTACTGCCCTTGCCGTGGGTGCATTATTGGCATATCGGGTGCGTAACTTGCTAGAAAATGCCAACAGACGGTGCCGACGACGCTCACCTACGCTAGTGTAGTTTTTAGGATTATCTACTGAATTGCGCAACAGCATACAGTAATGCATTATCAGTAGAAGCTTGCGCCTGCGCTCTAGAGTAACAAGCCCTACCATACCAGATACAAACAAGGATGGGAAAAGGAAGGGGTAGTAACCGTATATCTTCTTATAGAGGGACCTGGCAAACTTACGCTGAACTCTTTCCAAAAAAGGAATGCTTGGAATGTTAAAGGAATGCCTCCCCTTATAAGAGCTGTAACACATGCTTGACAGATCTCTTGGAGACCGCTGTGTACGATGGCAATTCTTCAGAAAGCTGCTGCCCGCTAGTTGGATCTATGTATATTAGTTAGTGACTTGTAAATTACCCAGGTTAAAGTGTCGGGCTCAGCTGGTTGTCTTCAAGGACTGCAGCAGATTTACTGTTTCTTAACCAAAGAATATTGCATCAAGTAAATATTCTTAGATCAAAAACAAAAAATTTCGGCCAAGATTGGTTTTCTTTATTAAAGATACGTTATAACAAATTTTACAATCTAACACTTTGCTTTGAAAACTTTAATATTCTTCACATAAGATAAGTCACTCTCTGCAGTAGAGATGTACTTTATCGGTTCAAAGTGGTATATAGTTTGGCTGTTAATCCAATATCTCTTAACGTAATAATATCGTATCAAAAATCAATCAAGAACATAGCTACATTTAAGTTAAGTATTCCTTTTCTGAAGTGAAGATGAATAACTTCAACAATTAACAATATATCATTATTGCCTCGAAAACTTAAAAATTCTTCATTTAATAGAAGCCACCATCTGCAATCAAAATTTAGTTTTTTAGTTGTAAAATAAGATTGTTTTGTTTGAAAAATAATGTCTCTTTACCTAATAATACCGTATCAAATATCAATCAAGAATTCAAATTTAAGATCAAGATTTGTTTTTCTTTACTGAAGATGAATTACTATAATAATTAACAATCTATCACTATTGGCTTGAAAACTTTAAAATTCTTCAGATTAAATAAGTTTATGTCTATAATGGACATGTGTTTTCTTGGTTCAATAAATGATATTGTTTTCATGTTAATCTAAGATTCTTAACCGAAGAATACAATATCAAATAAGTATCAAGAATAATGAAACAAAGATCAAGAATTTGATTTCTTCACTTAAGATAAACACATTCCACAATCAACAATCAATTACTTTTGCTTTGACAACTTTAACATTCTCTATCTAATATAGGTCACTTCTGCAGTTGAGATATTTGTCTTGGTTATACCAAGTATATTGTTTTGTTGTAAATCCAATGTATCTCAGCATGACAATACCAATTCACAGTTCAATAAAGAATATATGGCTCAGATATAGAAAACAAAGATTTTTAAGAGGATAATTATTTTCTTGCTCGGAAATATGTTTATCCTTGTTATTTACTTCTCAAAATTATTTTAAATGAATAAAAGAAATTTCTTGTATTAAGAGCATTGTTGTTGAAGGAATGGAAATATTTTCTTAATCCAATAAAACTTTTATTATTCTTGGATAAAATTTCAGAATTCTTATGCTAACTCCGTACATATTCAGAATGAGAATTCATAAAATATTTCATTCAAAATATAATATTTTCTATAGTCAAGAGCAAAAACATCTCTGACGAATAGTTATAATCTTGATGTAAAAATATAAAGTAAGAATAATATTATTTATCTTGGAGAAAACGACGTAACTTCACTCAAGATATTATTTTTATTTTAAGTAAATATTTACTTGAGATTAAACAATACTCCCGAGAATAATATTATTCTTGGATTGACACTTTGTCAGGACCCATTTTTTTCCGTGAGCTCGGGGCCCACCTGATGTTAAGCGGACTAACCTCTACCTATAACAGATGCATTTCGTCACAAGTCAAGACTTGCACTGCGCCCGTCACCTTGAGACAGTTGATAAGTCTCATGTGCCTGTAATTTCACTGGCTCTCAAGGACTGCTACCGGAACACACCGTTAAGTGCTTGGTGACAGTTTTTTACTTGAGGGTGGTAGCTATCCAGGCGAGCAAAATGCCCTTCCACCATGCGGTGAAGCTCAATCCGTCGATGGGAATCGAACCAGGGACCTGCGGCACGGCAATCCATAGCTATTACCGCTCGGCCATCATCGGTTTCAATATGTTTATTTTTATTTAAATTACAGTTACATTTTAATCGCTTACAAATATGGAAGTTTTATTCCTACTTTGACAGCGTATACCTACCAGAAGGATACCGAGCACAGTCCCCCTTGTATCGTTCCCTGACTGGTCTCAACGCATTCCTCAACGCCAACACCGAATGTCACATGTTTTGTGACAAATGGCATTATATTTATAAATTACTAGCTTTCCGGGTGCGGCACCGCCCGCGCGTATATCGGTTATCGCGCAAAAACATTAACCTCCTTTTGCGCAGTTGGATAAAAAATATCCTATGTTTTTTCCCGGGTCTCAAACTATTTCCATACCAAATTTCATTCAAATCGGTCTAGTTTTGGCGTGAGTGTGACAGACAGACAGACAGTAATTCTAGGTTAGCCTGTACAACATCTTCGACCACATCATCACTTACCATCAGGTGAGATAGTGGTCAAAGGCTAACCTATCAGCCATAAAAAAAAATAAAAAAAAACAGACAGAGTTACTTTCGTATTTATAATATTAAGTACTGTGATACTTAATGATTATTTTTATTATTATAACTTGATATTATTGACATATAAATAACTCAATTTTAATGACATTTCATTTAAAATGCTTTTTCATAATTTTTCATTTAAATGTTTGTAGCAAAATTTATTTAATTAAGTGATATTCAATAATAATGATATTTGTATTAATTTAAATGACTTAAATCAATGTTTTGTATGCTTTAAATGTATAATAATTTCTAAATTATTATATTAATAAGTGTAATTGGTAACTGCCGCGCTTATTATAATAAATAAATCGATTTAAAGAAAATTCTCCGCTGACGGGTTCACATCCCATTTGCTCAGGTTCACCTTTGTACTTCAAAACAGTGCGTGGTACAATTAAAACCAAAAGCATTCTTCAAAGCCATTGGAGGAAGATTGATTCCTCCTCAAAATAATCAAACAGATTTTTTTGCATTTAAGACTGATTGATTGCTTCAATAAACTCTGTGAAATCGACGTGATTTTCAGTTTTAGGGCTTTTTTACAGCACCCGATATGCGTTGTATGTGCAGGTGGGCATTTTCTTTTCAGTAAACATTTGATGCTTCCTTCGTTTATAGTTTTGTTTGTCGGTTGTTGCGGTAATAAAATATGAAATAACATAATGTTGTCTTATAGGTTTTCGCGATTGTTACACATAGTAATTAAACAACTTTAAACGGTTTAAATCGTCTTTGAAACGTCGGGATAAAATAATGAAAAATATACGCGATTTAAACCGTTTAAAGTTGTTTAATTACTATATGAAATAACATGTTGAAGTCAGTAACACGCTGGTTCAATCACACTCACACTTCCATTGCCCGACTGCCACAACTTTCGTTAGTTTTTTTTTCACGACTTTGCAATACCGACACGTAACCCAAAACATTGTCAAGAACTTCTACGAGGATAAGAAAGTAGGTAGATTCGTCAAATGTTAAGGACATATACCCGCCAGCCAAAGAGTGAACTTTTATATAAACTCAACTTATTATTAAAAAAAAACTCGCATGTAAATATAGTGTATTATTACACCTATCGTTTCTGGCTTCAATCCTTTTTCTTTTGGACTAATAATTAAAATTTTTATATATAGCGTTTAGTATATAGCACTCGTTTTTAGGAGTTTGAGCCAGTTATTCGTAGCTCCAGGTTTATTTAAAAAGTATACACATGTGTAAATAACTTCCCATTATAGAAAGTTCATTATATTCCCCATGTTTGTGGTGCAATAGAAATATTAAAAACATGCTCATTTTTCTCGAAAGAGATGCTTAAAGTTGGGTCTTTCTTTTATCTAAAATTACGAGTTTTTGAGCTAGTGTAATTTCAAAACTGTATAATTTAATGAAAATCTGATGCACCACAAACCTAGATATTAGGGTAGTGATTACGTAGGTAAAAAATCATTTAGTTTTATTCGCTATTGTTAAAATGAGATTGGAGCTGCGTTTTGTATGGAGGCGTTCGTCTAAAATATACCCTTAAGCCTGCACCGAGTCAGCGATATGTAATTGTGGTTCGTTTGATCCCTTGCTGTATCTTTATTTCTTAATTTTGAGTTATGTAATTAATATATATTATATTTAAGGATTAATTATATAAATCATACACTTTGAAAACACGATTACTTAAAATTTAAAATACCAAACTCAGTGAAATGTTGTTTGCAAGTTGAGTCTAATTTCTAAATATGCTTTTAGCTTGCCAGTTTTCCACGTATAATAATGTATTTCCAGAATTATTCCAATAAATTATTTCATAACATCTTATTTGATCATTTAGATAAAAAAAAACATTAACAGAGAACTTGCAAACCAGATGCATATTAGACTCAAGGAATACACGCAAAATTTCAGCGAGTTTGAACACTTTGCATTAAAAAAATGACGAAACTACTTTTCTATGGAAAGTACTACGGTTAATCCCTAAAACCGTCACCTCTCATCTCTCATAGGACGCAGCTCCTCGTCTATCAGCTTCTGGAATACTGATAACAATTAAAAAAAAATCAGTATGTTATTCTTTTGATTTTTATTTAGCAACATGCTAGGACTCACTTATTATTTTCTGGAAGTTTCTCGGACTGGTGGCCTTATTGTCGATGTCAAATTCAAACTATAGTTAATGAAATTTTTTTTCTCTTATTCGAGAAGGGTAGCGTTTGACCATACCCTGCCTGATGTTAAGCATTTATGTGGTCTAAGATGGAGCACGCTTACCTAGAAGTAACCTATTTACTCTCGATTTGAAGACACCCATGTTGTATTCACCGGGAAAAACTGACAACGGTAAGGAGTTCCACTCTTTTGCAGTACGCACGAGAAAATTGGAAGCGAAGCGCTTCGTACTAGTCCTGGGAATATCAACCATGTACGGATGGCGCCTCTCTGTCTGTCTGGACGTCCGATGTTGATGGCCACACAGCCAATTGCTTGGACCTTCTGCTGACAACAGATCCAGACCGCTACTCGGTGTCGGTTTCATCACCTTTAGGTAGCTCCGACCACTGTCTGGTGAAGTCTGTATCAGTGTACTCCCCGCCCGATCCCAGTCCAAGAGGCATCCGGCGGGTGTGGCGATACAGGTCAGCAGATTGGGATGAGATGCGTTATTTTTTCGCGTCTTACCCTTGGCGTCAGGTTTGTTTTTCTTCGAGCGATCCCTCAACTTGCGCGGATGCTGTGACCGAGGTGTTACGTCAGGGTATGGAATACTTCATACCATTTTCTGACGTCCCGATGTCCAGCAAAGCTCGCCCATGGTATAATGCTACATGTGGAGATGCAGAAGCGTCAAAACATGAGGCCTATTTAGCCTGGGCTGATGCTCGAACCCGCAAATCCAGAGATGTACGTGAAAAGAAGAAAGCATTTAACCTAGCCGCCAAGTCCTGCAAAAAGGCTCTCAAGAAGGCTCGCTTCGACCACATACGCCGAACAGGGAACAAACTTGCTTCTTACCCCTCGGGTAGCAAAGCGTTCTGGTCCCTGGCAAAGTCGATCGAAGAGAACTTCTGCCGTCCCTCACTGCCTCCACTGCTGAAACCTAACGGCTCACTAGCGCACACTGCGGAGGAGAAAGCAAATTTATTTGCCTCTCTGTTTGCAGAGTCTTCACGTTTAGATGCTGGCAATGCTGTACCTTCTAGCCTGCCAAACTGCGGGACGTTAATGTCAGAAATCCGCATTCGACAGTCTGAAGTACGCAAAGCGTTGCGCGATCTGGACGTGAACAAAGCTAGTGGTCCAGACGGTATACCAGCTGTAGTCTTGAGGATGTGTGCGCCTGAGTTGACTCCAATATTGACTCGCCTCTTTCGCTTGTCTATGACGACTGGTCAAGTGCCTAAGTCCTGGAAGCTTGCAAACGTGCAGCCCGTGCCCAAAAAGGGTAGTCGCGCAGACCCTGCCAATTACAGGCCTATTTCAGTCACTTCCATACTCTGTAAGACGATGGAACGTGTACTGAACCACAGGCTCCTGGCATACCTAGAAGTGAATGATCTCCTCAGTGACCGACAATACGGGTTTCGCCGAAACCGGTCTACTGGGGATCTTCTAGTGTATGCCACTCACATCTGGAGCGAAGCCATCGAGAACCACGGAGAGGCGCTTGCTGTCTCTCTCGATATCTCGAAGGCTTTTGACAGGGTTTGGCACGATAGCCTTATTAGCAAGCTTCCTTCATATGGCCTTCCCACTGGTTTATGTGTCTGGATTTCAGATTTCTTGAGGGATCGGTCGATTCGAGTGGTCATCGATGGCTGTTCTTCAGACCAATTGGCTATAAACGCCGGAGTCCCTCAAGGATCAGTACTCTCTGCAACGCTTTTTCTGCTGCATATTAATGATCTGCTTAAGCCCGGTATTTTAGGGTACGCAGACGACAGCACCGTTGTGGAGAGTTATACATCTAACGCACGAACCAGTGCATTACAAATCCAGTCTCATAGGGAAGCGATGGTTCAGCGCTTGAACTTTTCTCTGAAGGCAGTCTCCGATTGGGGCGATGCCAATCTGGTTAAGTTCAATGCTGCTAAAACCCAGGCGTGCCTTTTCTCCGCCAAACGGAGCCCTTTTCAGCTGGCTCCTACTTTCAGGGATGTGTCCGTGCCGATAAGTAACCATCTCGAGCTTCTTGGTATCTCATTAACACCGACTCTCAATTTCGGCTCCTATATAGAGTCTAAAGCCCAGCTGGCCTCAAAAAAGCTTGGTGTTTTGGCTAAGGTGAGACAATACTTCACACCGGGACAGCTGCTTAATCTTTATCAAGCGCAAGTCCGATCGTGTATGGAGTACTGTTCTCACCTTTGGGATGGTTCTGCCAAATACCAGCTGGAGACACTGGAAGCTATTGAGAGGAGAGCCAAGAGACTCATTAACGACGACGAACTTGTAAGCAAGAGACTCCAAAGTCTCGAGCATCGCCGCAAAGTCGCTTGCTTATCGGTTTTTTATCGGATACATTTCGGGGAGTGTGCGACAGAACTACATGACTTGATTCCGCCATCCCCATTCTTTAACCGGACATCCAGGGATACTCATAAGCGCCACCGCTATATGGTAGATATTCCATTTACCCGAACAAAGCGATTTACTTCTTCGTTTATTATACGAACCGCCAGGGAATGGAATACCCTGCCTGAGTCTGTGTTTCCGGTTAAGTACAATATGGGGGTCTTCAAAACCCGAGTGAACAGGTATCTTCTGGGTAAGCGCGCTCCATCATCGACCGCATCATCACTTAACATCAGGTGAGATAGTGGTAAAGTGCTAACCAGTTCAGAATAATAAAAAAAAAAAAAAAAAAAAATGGAAAAAGCGGGAGGGCGGAACTAGGTCGTGTAGTTCTTGTGCACATTCACCGAAATGTATCCGGTAAAAGACCGATAGGCAAGCGACTTTACGGTGGTGCTCGAGGCTTTGCAGCCGAGACTCCCCCAAAAAGTCACTGCCTATTAACCTCTTGGCGCGCCTCTCAATCGACTCAAGCACCTCAAGCTGGTATTTGGCAGGACCGTCCCAGAGGTGAGAGCAGTATTCAACACAAGACTTAATGAAAATAATCGTCATTTTGAAATTCGAACTTCGAAAATTCTTCCATGTTCAAAATTATGTCAAAATAAAGATCATCTCCATTTTGTTTAACAAGGCCCCAGCTTCAAACTTATGTGAAGTTCTAGGAGTAACGATTGTGCATTTTTTCTTGTACCTAGTAACCGTAGTATACATCAACAGTGCGGCGTTGTGAATGCTTCAATTGAACCTTCAGTGGAGCGTCTTTTATCCGAAGTGATTGTGGGAAACCAATATAAGGACAACGAAGACAAATCGCCTCAGCACCTTATCAACGTCACCTTGCCTCGAATACTCGAGCTCGTCCCGTTTCGAGGCGATGCTATGTCAATACAGCATTGATTAATGTGCTTTGATATGAAATTTCGTACTAATAAGAGCTGAACGGCTCGAGTTGAAACAATAATCTCGTAGTTGCCGGGTGGTTCGGTGCGCACCAACTATTATTTGTATCGATCTATTAAAGGCCTTATAGCACTCAAATTAGATTCAGACCTGACTTACGAAGCAATCTTTTCACAGAATGTATTATAGAATTAAAAAAAAAAAATTCGTGCCGCCGGATCTCTAACTACATTTCCAAGATATAGGTAATTTGTCTTTAGCGCTAAATCTTCTAAAAATCAGTCCTGCCTTGCTCACTCGGCACCTTAGGTACAAAACTATAAGTACACCAGCGCGCTGGTGCAGCTGCACGCTGCAGCGTATGCGTCCAGACCAGACGGGGTTATTCTACGATTTGTACCGCGTCAGAAGAGATCGGGGCTATGTGTGGCTATACGATAGAAAGAGAGACACGCCTTGTAGGTTAATACAAATACTCGTATTAGGTACTCCGTGCTCTGCGAGCTGAAGTGCAGTTTATTGCGTCGCTTATTTATTGGAATGGCCTTGCGGAGTGATCCTTCAGTCCTTTTTTATTCTGAGTCAAAATCAAAATGTTCTTGAATTAAATTTCATTAAATTATGGAACAAAATTAGTATCTCCCAAACGACATTGACGATTTTCTTCAAAACTTTCTTGTATATATCAATTGACATGGTTTTGCAGAAAATCGTCAATGTAAGTAATATCTTTAAACGGTACCTACGATTTTGATATATGAAGGACGGTGTCCATCCGAAAAGTGTTCTTTTCATAAATTCTCAAGCAGTTCAGACGGAGCCTACCGTATAACTGTCAAATTGTAGAGTACGCTGACATGACCCTTATTTCAACATAGCTATGTTTGATTTTCGTACTGGACTTCAACAACTTAAGGAATGTAAGGCC
Source organism: Plagodis dolabraria (assembly GCA_963854805.1). Taxonomy (NCBI): domain Eukaryota; kingdom Metazoa; phylum Arthropoda; class Insecta; order Lepidoptera; family Geometridae; genus Plagodis; species Plagodis dolabraria. Next base: position 7,606,548 of record OY978461.1, read on the forward strand.
CTTAATATTATTTACCGGTTTGTTAAAGAAACCGATATGTAATATATGAATCTCTTGTACCTACTACAATGTCAGGTAGGAAACACAAAGTCGCAACACAGACATCCAATTAAATAAAATATATTTTTTTTGTTTCAGATTTGCCTTCCGCTAACCGTTAATTGTCTCGTATAGATAGGAGAACACAATCTTTTTAAAGGACAACAAGGTAACGATGAAGCATTGGAGTTTTAACGCTAAAACTTAACTTGTCGTGTTGTACTTGGCCGAATAGCAATTGCAAATGCGTGGCAGGAAGTTCGGGATTCGAAATACAGATGACGCCTATATTTCCGCGTGAGATCTATTTTTAGGGTTTCGAGCCCAAAGGGCAATACTGAGCCATATTAATGAGACACATTGCGTGGGCCATCGTGCGAAAAAAAATTACAAGTTGATACTTGTATCAACTCCATTATCAGAGGTGGAACAAGGGTGTGAATAGGATAAGAAATTACGTAACCGTAATAATCATTATATTTACGTTATAAAAACATTCGTACCAAAACAAAAACACGAAATCAGTAAGTACTTGCTAACTTTCAAGAAAGTTTCAATCAAAACGTTTTCTTAAGACTTCTCCTTTCATCTGATTTCTTAAAATAATGAATTCTGCCAATAGCTGTTATGCAATAAAGAAACTTAGGTAAATGTTGTGTATAAATGGAAAAATCTCGAATGCGAAATATTTTTTATGAATGTTTACAAACTTCCTTTTCATTAACTTTTTCTAAAAATAAAAAGCATAAATAAAAATAGATTCAACTGCGTAATTTTGACTGCGTAATTTTGAGTTACCTATTTATAGCTGATACGCTAATCTTTGACCACTATCTCACCTTACGGTATGTGATGATGATCGAAGGTATTGTTTAGGCTAACCTAGAATTACTGATTGTCAAGTACAGCTACCTAAACGTTAGGTGCTTGTCAACTAATTTTTGCTTGAGGGTGATAGCTAAATTCCCTACCACGCTACCACCAATGCTATCCTACCACACTTTAAGATTTCTGACGGTTTAACTCACCCTTTGAGACACGGAAGCACTCAGTAGTAATGCTACTCGCGATCACCTATCCAAATCATGGCGGCAGTGGGCGTGTCGTGTCATTACTCTTGAAGGTTTCAATGGACTCTTTACCATATTGTACGAAAGGTAGGTAACAACGAGAGTTCATATTCCTAGAGAGGGTCGGCATTAGGCGGCATCAGCGTAAGGTAATACATTGCAACGATCCTGCGTGGGTAGAATCTTTACCCCTCATGGATGGGATAGGGCCAGGAAATCGATTATATTATCACTGTGTATTTTATAAACATTCCCCGTGGGGTGCTGGGATAGAATCGCACCTCCCCATTTCTTCCCGTGTGGGTGTCGTTAAAGTCGACTAAGAGAAAAATACTAGAAGGTGGGCAGCAGCGCCTTCTTAAGAACTATGCCATCTTGCACTGGAATCCCCAAGCCGCCTGCCAAGCATGGGGATTATGACAAAAACCCCCTACATAGGGGAGGCTGTGTTCAGCAGTGGACTATCTGATACAGTATATAAACATGTAATCATACGTCTTATATTATAAAGGCTAAAATTTTGAGTGTATTTGTATTTTTGTTACTTTTTGTTAATTCTAGGTTAGCCTGAACAACATTTTCGACCACATCATCACTTAACATCAGGTGAGGTAGTGGTAATAGCTAACCTATCAAGCATTAAAAAAAAACTTCTTCACCTTCAAACGGCTAGACCATTATTGATGAAATTCGATATGGAGGTAGATTAGGCGCTGAATTAGCACATAGCATAATTTTCACCACGCGGGTGTAACCGCGGGGCGTAGCTAGTACTTCTATATTTTATGTAGAGATTTAGTTATTTATATTAAAATATAAACCAGACACAGAAATAATCAACTAAAAACCTTTTCCATCTCGGAATTAGTGGATTTGAATGTACTAAGGAATGAAAATAAATACCTAATTTATATTCCATTTCGCAAATTGGATATAAAACTCCGGTGAGGTAATCTCGTATACTCATTACGCCCTTTTATTTTTATGTCCTAAATAAATCACCATAAGTGCGTGCTACATATACATTATACCAATTAGATAGGTATTATATACACAGCAATAACTTAGTAAAATCACAGAATAAAAAGAACCAGAAGGATATAATAGGGCCATTACTGTTTTTAACAAATTAACGGACAACTAAAAACTTTGTCCGGAAACAGCTTCAAAACTAAACTGCACAATTGGTTATTAGACAATTGTTTTTATAGCATGACAGAATATTTTAATGTATGTATTTTATTATTTAAAAAAAAAAACTATATTTTTATGAATAAATACTAATATTTGTACGACTGCTTGCAGGTTGAATGCATTGCTATATATTTTCCTAACATCTGAAATTGTAATGATTGTGTATTGTGACAAATAAATAATTGATTGATTGATTGATTGATCATTCTGCAATTTTGAATAATTAAGCGACTCTTGGTACGAAGCAATAAGGTGCACTCGCAAAGCTGAAGCAGTGAAGGCTCAGTGGCATTGGCTATGGACTGCCGCGTAGCAGGTGACCTTCAAGGCGTCGTTCTTTCTATCACTTAGCACTGATCTCTTCTGACGCGACAAGCACCGTACAATAATCCAGTCCGGATTGATACGCCGATTTACCTGAAGCACAATTTTGAAAACAAACATACTTTCCAAAAGATACTTAGCTTTACTTCAAAGTATGCTAGTACCTACTGTCACATCGGGATGTCTTCTAAACGTAAAAATCGATTACTGCAGCCATATTTGGAATAGCGCCTAGCAACTATCCTATATACCTAGCCTTTATTCCCAACCTGGCAACCCAGGCGCTAGGCGGAAACCCTATATTTCCAGCAAAATTTTATTTATAGTACCTACACTCCCCGTGGAGTGTCGGGATAGAATGTCATCCCCCATCTCTTCCCGTGGGTGTCGTAAGAGGCGACTAAGGGAGAAATATCGGAAGGTGGGCAGCAGCTCCTGAGGAACTGTAATCTGACGCTGGGACCCCCAAGACGGTTGTCGAGCGTGGGAATAATGGCAGACACCTCTTTTATGGGAGAGGCTGTGTTCAGCAGTGGACAATCTGGCTGAAACAGTTTAACTACAGTACAGTAAAGTAATTCATAATCCAGTCCACAATCGCTAACCTACTAAACCTTCAATAAAAGTGGTGTGCAATAACAAAATAATGCTTTATATACAATAATATACATGCACTTAAATTAAATCGTTCGTTTCAAGTGCTCCTAAGAAAGAAATGTGATCATGAAGTGTCAAGTGTAAAATCACTTGAAGTGTCACCAAGCAGTGTTTCCTTGGTAACCAGCAAACAATGGTCGACACAGATTATCTCACAGTTACTATTACTAGTCTCAGATATAAGACACCTTTAGTCTTCAGGGTAAAAACTCACCGTAGTCACTAGTTGACAATATAATTTTCTGTGCCTCGCAGGGCCCACAGCGAGCGGTGTAGAATTCGAAATTCCGAATTCTGCAGTCTACCGTACTATGAAGTATAAAATCGCTTGGATGAATGCACAAACAATCGCTTTCAGACCGCTGCGGTCAAAGAGAATGCATGTTCTATAGGAGTTCTATTATTTGACCGCTTAGTGCAATCATTGATCGCCATGTTGTTGAGGATAGAACTTAGACAGCATTGAAAAGTAATGCGGACCTCTTTCGTAATGTTTTGTAATTAAATTCATGTTTTTCTATCAGTCACCTTTAAGTCATGTAAGTTGTCATGTAAGTTGCATGTATACGTACAATGTGTTTTATTAACTGACTTCCAAAAAGGAGGAGGTTCTCAATTCGTCTGTATTTTTTTTTATGTTTGTTACCTCAGAACTCTGGACTGGGAGAACCGATTTTGAAAATTCTTTTTTTGTTTGATAGGTGATGCTTGTCGTTTGGTCCCATTTTAAATTTCATCAAAATCGGTCAAGCCGTTTTTGAGTTACACAAAAATACCTGAAAAATATACATATGTTAAAAATGAATGATAATCGATCCCGTAAGTAGCAAGGGTCACTAAAAAGTGTGAAAAAGTTTATTTTGCAAAAACTGGAACCGACTTCAACACCCAAAAATGTGAAATAACTTATCGAAGTCTGTACCATGCGCAAAGTTTTGTACTTTGAACCATCATGGTACCGACTTCAACAAGTTATTTCACACTTTTGGGTGTTGAAGTCGGTTCCATTTTTAGCAAAAATTTGAATTAATAATGTCTTTCTCTATTACTAGTTGCTTAGCGAGCTGAAGATACCTCACAACTGAAATATGTGTTTTTACTCTTTGTAACCTTTAAAATGACATAAGTTATTAAATTACATGTACCTGTAATTTCACCGTCTCCTGCACCCTTCAAATCGGAATACAGTATAATGCGAACATAACTGCTTGGCGGTAAGTAGAAATAACTATAAGAGTTGTGAGAAGAAGCGAACGTAGTACGAGAGACGTGCACAGAACTGTAGAACAGGACCTTCCTTGCAGTGTGCTTGACGTGGGCCCGGCAATGTCTTTATTTAGAGTGATTTACATGAAATTATTGAAGATGTATATATACAGAGTAGATAGCTATAGGATATTTGGAGGCAAAACTAGACTGCTTTAATGTAAGTCCGTGCAGTATATAAGATCCCGGTTTAAGTATATAAGACTCTTCCATGTTTATCTTATTCTTTCAACCCCTGTTTAATATCGCAGAGACCAAGAAGATAAAGAATATTTATATTAAAAAGGACAATGTGCCTTAAAATTGATCTAAAATATACCTTAAATTCTTAATGTTGTCTTAGGTTTTCGCGATTGTTACACATAGTAATTAACTTTAAACGTTTTAAATCGCGTATATTTGTCATTATTTTGTCCCGACGCGACGTTTCAAAGACTTTGCAGTGATCGTGGTCACGGGGTGACTGGTCATCCCAGACAAATATACGCGATTCAAACCGTTTAAAATTGTTTAATTACTACACCTTAAATTTGTTGTTTATCAGTTAACTTAGTGTATCTTAAACATTGATCGAAATTGATAAATTTTAAATAGGACCAATACAATTCATCTAGATTGAATGTTCCAGGAACCTTCCTCCTTTTTTGGATGTCGATTTAAAACGGTGTTATGACTCTTTGGAGAACACAAGCTTGACGATATGTTTTATGATGATATTAGTGTGGTATAGGTAGATTAATGTCCATAGTGTATTTTGACCTCATCTTTCAGAGGCACTCACACAGAGTAATCAGTCAGCATTCATTCAAGAACTCGTGTAGCATAGTTTTTGAATCCAGGTCATATCGATCGCTGACCTGTATCTATGTGGACTTGACACTTGGTTGAATTAGTACTTTTTTATTTTTATAGGCTAACGTTAGACCCCAATCTCAGCTGATGGTAAGCGAAGATTGGTTCGAAGGTGCTAGCAGGCTTATTCTAGAATTACTGGCTCACAAGGACAGCTGTCGGAATACACCGTGACGTGCGTGGCGACAGATTGTCTAGTCGAGGGTGGTAGCAGTAGTGCGGTGAAGCTCAAGCCCGAGCAGGGACTCAAACCATTGATCTGCTGCGCTGCAGTCCATAGCCTCTGTGCCATCACTATACAAATTGTTTATTTTGAGGCATATGTATGAAACAACATGCCGTATTACTAATACTCTGTCCATATCAGTCCGTCCTTCCGTCTGCCCTACCTTTACTCTGCGTATACCAGGGCTTGTTTTGGCCTATTTTGAATCGAAGAATGGAGGTGGTTAAATTTCATATAATTGAGTCTATATAATGTATTTTTACTTATCTGATAGGCTAGTCTTTGACCACTCTCTTACCAATAGATGATGTGGCCAAGTGCGAGTCGGACTCGCACACGTTGACACAAAAAAAGGTTAAAATATGAAGTCTAATGTTGCATAGCTAATGATATGGAATCCTTCGAGCGCGTGTCCGACTCACACTTGGCCTATTTTAAAGTGATTATGACGGAACATTCACTAGGCCCACCTGATGTTAAGCGGTAATCTCTGCGTAAATTTCTACACATGTGACGAACTGCGTTGTGTCCGTCACTCTGAGACATACAGTTGTTGAATCTCATGTGCCTGTAATTTTACTAGCTCTCAAGGACAGCTGCCTGAATACACTGTTAGGTGCTTGGCGATGCTGAGCGACAGATTTTCTACTTGAGGTGGTAGCTAACAATGCTTACACTCCTAAATGCCCTTCCACCATGTTAGTGTAATTGTATATAGGAATAGCGTAATAAGTAGTGATAGGAAAACTTTTTTTAAGTAAGCATGTTAATATAATATATTATATAGAATTGCATAGTAATAATAAAATATGGCGAAAAATAGAAAAAAAAATGGACTCACTTTAGTTTTTAAGATACAATAAATAACATCATAGTTGTAAGTCTAAATGTGATGAATAGAGTAGGATATTTAAAAAAAAATTTTTCAAATAAAAATAAATTAAATCTAAAAAAAGCACGGACCCTGGAGTCTGTGGAGAAATAAAGTTTAATAATAAAAAAAAAAAAAAAAAGTCAGTCCATAGCTATAACCGCTCGGCTATCGTTGCTTCCAAATTATATTCAAAATCCAACTATTTATACATACATAAAATCACGCCTTTTTCCCATAGGGGTAGGTAGAGACCACATTATTCCACTTGCTACGATCCTTACATATCTCTTTCGCTTCTTCTACACTCATCAATCTATAACATAAGCGTCATTTTAGGGTACTCCTGACCTGGCCTTTTTTCAGAACATCTTCAATCTGATTTCGGAACGTTGGCCTAGGTTTTCCTCTTCTGGAACATCGTGTGTTATTTAGTCGGTAGGTGCACTTGCTGCTGTGGGTACTCCCACAGCAGCAAGTGTCGAGCCCGACATATCACGGCCACTTTCCCCGAGGTGGACGGAAATTTTTCACACGTAAATAGAAAAAAAAAAGGTTTTTCCCTTCCAACACTTCCGTTCACTTGTCCCACGTATACCTGTTTAGTCAATCTCATTTCAATCATTCTTTCTACATGTCCAAACCATCCCAACATACCTTTCTCGATTTTTGTCACTACATTCTCATTCACACCACATCGTTCCAATCATGCTTCTCAATGCTCTCATCTCCACTGAATTTATTCTACTTTCATGCTCTTTCTGCAACTATTCAAATATTTATACCATACGAGAAACTATTGATATTCATTAAAACCTTTCCATACAACGATGTCAATTCGTCCATAAAAACTATTTTTTATTAGTCCATTAGCAAGGTTCAAGAACCCGGACTCATGTGTTGTGGAAAATTTTACACACTAACGACATTGCAGGAGCCATGCCTTTCATTATGATAGACATTTCAGCCTTGTTAAGGCGAAGTGGCGTCTGGAAGGGGGATTATCGTCACCGTAGGTAGAGTGAAAAGTCACTGAGTTAACCCACCTTTAAGAAAAGCCTGCCGTCGACCGCATTGTACTATATACTCTGTTGACTTATATCAATAACTAGCTGCGCATCGCAGCTGTACCTGCGTGATGATGGATGATGAAGATGATGGTAAAAGTATCAGGTCAGAGCATCCCCGACTATACTTTTTCACCATAATTTCTCCTCTCGTGAATTTGTAATTTTGTATAGTATCCTATGTGTTAATCCAGCGCCTCATCTAACTTCATATCATATTATATCAAAATTTGTCTAGCCGTTTCATTTGAGCGTAAAGAAGTAACAAATATACAAACACACTCGCAAACTTTCGCCTTTATATAAGTAGTGTGAAGATTATTTTAACTTATCCAGGGTATTATCAGTATCAGGGTAGATTATTTTAATATGTGTAACCAAAATATGATAGCTTTTATCACCGCAGATGTTTTTTTTACCTGATATCGGTATTTTACTGGCTCTCTAGAACCACTGCCGAAAAACACTGTTAGGTGCTTGAGCGTGGGCAAATTTCCTACTTGAGGCTATAGTCAGGTGACCATTCGCAAAATACTCTTCCTGAACTCTTCCTGCGGTGAAGCCCAAGTCAACGCCGGTGGGGATTGAACCGCATGCACCTGCGAAATGGCAGTCCATATCTAATCATTGCTTCTAATAAGAAGATAAGTTGCCAAATGATTATCGTTTAGCTGGGGCGTTGGAACAGAATTATTTTCTTTTTTGAGTTCCAATCCACACCAAAAATAACATCTCCTGCCGTCTGTAAAATAAGCTTAGCGCCCCAAAACGGTTTTTACTTTACTACGTGCTCCATGAAACTTTGTTTTGCAATCTGAAGAATTTACGTTCAGGCATTTCACCTCCCCTTAACCCGTAGGTAAGGATTTTCCACGACTCCGACCGTCACGTCACATCTGCCACGCAATCTACCACATACTAATCTGTATAATCGAGGGACCTAGTATATCTTGTAAATTATACTTCATGACCAACAACTAAACTAATAGCTCCAAACATGTGTTACAGAGTATTACATATGCGAAAATTACTAAGAAATCCTTGAAGATTGTCTTGAGAGATTATTCTGGAAATTTACAATGATTGCACTGCTTTTTGCCCTGTTTTTTTACACGGTTGCTCAAAAATGGTGTTACGTGTTCAGGGTTCATGAATGTATGTTTATGAGCTTCTTTATTCCACCATAACTTCTAATCGGCTTAACCGATATTATACTATGAGATATTGTAAGATTCGTCTTTATAGCGTAAGTGACGTTAAAAGTCGTTGAAACATGGAATTTTAAAATGACGTTTGAGATCGTCTATTTTGTAGATTTTAACGCTTGCTTTGCCAAGTTTAAAAAGAAGCTCGATATAACTGCGATGAAATTAAAAATGAACTTTTGGGCTTCTTATATTTCAGAAATACATTCCGATTATCAAAGGAAATTGTACTCACCTTATGCATTGAGAACGAAATTAGAAAAACGCCATCTTTCCGTCCTACCCGTTTACATTACATGAAATATTTATCTTAGGTAGTAGTTATACTTATTACCTATTAAATAGAATTATTGTTTTGGCCTATGTTAAATTCCTCTAAATGAATATAATTATTAGGTACTTAACTAAGTATTAAAACTATCGAACGTTTTAGTTTTGATGCTACATTTTGATGAATTGTAATAATTTTGGCATTCAATTATTAATTTGTCTCAATAAAACCATATAAGTAATATAATTATAAATATTGTAACATGATCCTTGTTGGTTGAAATAAATACTTTGATTGATTGATTGTAACTAAATTGGTATTTAAATGTTCTCAGAAAATTTTCCTTTTTACATCTTTTAATTCGGTTACTTAGGCCAAGAACAATGATCAATAAGTTTTCACTCGCACTTTTATTTGAGATTGTTTATTCCTTCAACAGTGGGCAGGAAAATTTTGAAATGATTTAGGAATATGCTGCACAAATATAATAATGATTACTTCAAAACCCATTTTTTATAAAAAAATATATATCTTCAGTCAGCTGTAAAAATTATTATTTTCTCTTTGATTTAACTTCACCCCGATACTGAGAAATTTTATGATGTGGTTATTTTTTCTGCAATTTGTTGTGTTCATCAAAAACATACTGTTACTATATCTAATATAATACTGTAAAAAACTAAAAATTAATATAATAAAACATACTGTAATCACAAATTATAATTATTTTCAAAATAACCTCATTTCCATCCATCCTCATTCCAGTGAATGAAGTTTTTAATAATCTGTGCAAAAAAAGTCTAGTTTCAAAATTGCCATTAATTCGTAACAATCGATATGCTGTCCACAATTTTGACGATCGTAAGCCGTTGATAAGAGTTATCGACAACAATTTTGCAATGGACTATGCGTTTCGTTAAATTTTTTGATCATAACGATTAGACCATTTAATGAGCCATACGACGATTCTTGCACTGCAGAAAAAAAAACACAATAAACATAGAATCATCGAGATTTGATAGTCCAGAAAAAAGTTATGCGATGTCATACATAGATTGATATTATTCCTTCGTTTCTTTGGAAGATGGTTAAAAAACTGACGATGACGTCTTGAAAAGCTTACTTCGATAATGAATGCTTCAATCAATTCCATCATTGCTGCATATAACTTTTTTATCCTTCGATATTTAAGTTTAACCATCACATTCAACGACGAACTCCACAATCATAGCATTGAAGCCCAAAGCAAACAAGAACTATTGCCAAAACATTTTAGTGATATGAGCAGTTTTGCAACAATTTGTTATTAAATATCTCGTTATGTTTGCTGACATTGTTTAAATAGCATCGAGCCTTGACACTCGTGTTTCTTTGTATTGGACACAGAGCAGCTTACTACAGAAATAGCTTAGTGAGTTAGTACCTTGTCGTAAGAAATTAGAATTGATTGAAAGGTAAACATTTCTATCTACCTATTTGACCGCCTCCTTGCTGGTTGTGTTGGGCTAAAGGAAAATGTAATAATAATAATTTATTTCCCAATAAAACCCACGTTCAGTAAACCATAAACAAATACGTAAAATATATATACATTTTAATCTTACTTTGATCCTCAAGCTTTTATAGTAACTATTATGTAACTATATCTAATTTGATCTTAAGAACAATATTACAAATTGACATGTGGACTTTGGCGGCTGTGCTAGGTCGGACCTGTGTTTCAACTGTCAACAACATTAGACTCCTGAGTCTTGGGTGGAATCCCCTGACCGCCACCTGCCCTCAGAACAATTGTAGCACAAAGTTTCAGCTCGAAAGTTTTTTTTTATGCCTGATAGGTTAGCTTTTGACTACTATCTCACCTGATGGTAAGTGATGATGTGGTCAAAGATGTTGTTCAGACTAACCTAGAATCTTAAGGTTCCGGTGGCCGATAGGTTTTTTTCTTTATGTTATTGTGAATGAACAATCTCGAGGCCCACCTGATGTTAAGCGGACTAACAACTGCTTATAACAGTTCAATTTGCCACAAGTCAAGAATTGCACTGCGCCCGTCACTTTGAGACATAGTTGTTAAGTCTCATGTGCCTGTAATTTCACTGGCTCTCAAGGACTGCTGCCAAGACACACCGTTAGGTGCTTGGCGACAGGTTTTCTACTTGAGGGTGGTCACTAGCCAGGCGGGCATTCGCAAAATACCCTTCCACCATGCATACTACCTATTTGAACGCCTTATTGCTTGAGTAGAGATAAGGGAAACTTTAGAATCTTGAGTCTTAGGTGGAATTCCCTGACCGCGAACCGCCCCCTATCACGGTTAATGCAGAACAATTGAAGCACAAAGTTTCAGCTCGAAATGGTAAGGTTCCGGTGGCTAAGAGAAATAAGCATCCGGCGCCACATCGGCACTCATTGCCACCAGTCGTTCGTTCACTCATTGCCACCAGTCGTTCGTTCACCCATTCCGACCTGTGCCGCCACGCCGTGCACACCTGTCCACAGCTCCGCCAGTATCTCCCAGTGAGACCGCAATAGTCCCCGCACTATTGCCGTCTCACTCGGGTCATCGTTCCGACGCTAGTTGCAGACCAGTGCCTTGGAATACGCAGTCCTGACGAAGTTTTTGTTTTGTGTACAGAAGCTGAGCAGCCGCCGAACGCCGAGCAACGCGAGCTACGAGCTCGCCGTGCCGTCGCGCAGAGGCGCTCTAAGACGTCAGGCATTACCACCTACCCAAGTCCCTTGTTTCGGACGAACAACATCATATCGGGCTGGTGGTCTTGTTTTGACCGCACTTTTCGGTGCGCATTTCACCACTTTACTACCCGACACAACATAGTAACAGTCGCGTAACAACACACTTTGTGCTGTTAAGCGACGTCGTTCAGGCGTGGGGTAGCGTCAGCCAAACCCGTCTGAACGATCAAATCCGCCATTTGCTGCGGTCGCAGTGTGACACCCTACGGTGACAACGGCCACTGTTGTTGTTTTGGTTTAACCTTGCACCGTGGCCTTTCCCGCTTCACGGGTCAGCCGAAGCAAGCTGGGCTCCGGGATTACTGGCCTTGGGGTCGCCCCTAGTCAACCCCGGAGTAGCGCTTAGGAGCACCCCTCTCCGCCGAGAAAAAAGCTCGGAGAGGGTACACAACTAGGGCACACCCTAGGTACACACTCCCTCTCACACAGTGAGCTCACAAGGTGTGTGAGGGAATTCAAACCCTTGATAGGGCGTCCTGAGTATTCCCCTCAGGATGCAGTCCCGTCCCTCTAACGGTGAGGTGCAGGTCCTTCAGACCTTCGCCCTCCGCCACCCCGATCTGTATGTTGCTCATATGCAACTCCTAGAAGAGGAAGCGAGTGCCCGCCTCACGGACACTCTTATTGCTCCCTCCGGGACTTCAATCCCGGAGGCCAACGTCCCTCCTCTGACCCGGTCCTTCTCAGAGGACAGCCCGCTTTCGCCCGCCCCGGGCCCGGACAATAGACGCACGGTGGCAGCCCCTCCCCGTGAGAGGTCTCGCTCGCGCTCACCGATCGGGAGGCCAGCGAGCACCCGTCCCTCCATCGCCGTTGTTGAGCCCACTTCGGACTCCGAAACGGAGATGGAAGTTGATCCGAGTCGCGCCTTACGCACTGACTCGGACTCCGATAACGACGGCTATACCGTCGTTGACCGCAAACGCAAGCGTGCTCCTAAAGCCGCTAGTTGCGCAACTTCCGCCCCTCCCGCCAAGGCACCCGCTAAGGCCCCCGCCTCCGGCAAGAAGCCGACCCCCGCCCCGCGCCCCGCGTCTCCTCCCTCCGCTCCGGCCACTACTGCCGCGTCCCCTCAGGACGCGAGCGCGCGCCGCGAAAAACCGCCTCCACCCCTGTTCATTCAGGACAAAACCAAATGGGACATGCTGTCCCGTTTAGTTTCGGATCGTGGGATCCATTACACTAATGCCCGCTCCACGCAGCAGGGCATTAAAGTCCAAGTGCCCACCAGTAGCGACCACAGAGCGCTAACAAAGCTCCTCCGTAAAGAGAGCATAAGTTTTCATACTTATGCGCTCGAAGAGGAGAAAGTCCTTCGCGTTGTGATTCGCGGTGTGCCTAAGGAGATACATACCGATGCGGTATGTGACGACCTTAAAGCACAAGACTTCCCTGTGCATGCGGTTCACCGCATGTACAGGGAGGTATGTATGGTTAAGACCGTCGCTACCGCCCGCGCCCCGGCCCGCGCGCCCGCACCCGCGCCCGCACCCGCACCCGCCCGCGCCGCGGCCCCTGCCCGCGCACCGGCCCCGGCTCGCCCCGCGCTCCCGGCACCCGTCGCCAACACCATTCGCGCGCCTCCCCGCGCCGCTTCCCGGCCACAAGCTCCACCTATGCCATTGATGGCTGCCCCTCTTCAAGAGGCAATCAACCTAGTCAGCGATCTGGCTATGTCGGTTGACATCAATGAGGTACAAGAGCTATTCCACAAGATGCAATACGCTCAATCCCCAGCGGACGTGATCCAATACACATTGGAACACGCGAATTTACTTAGCGCCCTTAAGCGCTTCGTTCCCCAGGCCCCTCCCCAGTACAACCACCATGGGTAGTACAACCGAACGCACGAAACCGTACTCAGTTTCGTTAGCGTCATTTAACGCTGACGGCCTCTTCAGACAACGTGACCTCGTCCACGACTTTTGTTGTACCCACCTTATCGATATCATATGCGTGCAGGAAACCTTTCTAAAACCGGGGAAGGCGAACCCTAGGTTTGCCAATTACAGAACGGTACGTGATGATAGAGTGAACTCCCGTGGGGGAGGCACTCTTATCTATTACAAAAGGTCCCTGCACTGCATTCCCCTACCTACCCCGACTCTTGTTAATATGAAAGCATCTTGTTGCCTCCTAGCTATGACTGGTCATCAACCTATAGTCATAGCATCCTGTTACCAAGCTTGCAAAAAGCCGATCGTCCGAGCTGACTTAGAAGCCCTATTCTCATTAGGAAGCGCCGTCATTCTGATTGGCGACTTCAACAGTAAGCACATCCTATGGAATTGTAATGTCAACAATCCCAGAGGTATTGCACTTGAAAACCTAATCGCAGAACTTAACTTTGACATAATTGCGCCCACTGAGCCCACTCACTACCCTTATATGGAAGACCACCGATCTGACTTGCTTGACATGGCACTATTCAGAGGCGTAACACTCCGGGTACGCTCTAGAAGTGGTTCACGAGCTTCACTCTGACCACCGACCCATTATACTGCGACTAGGTCCCGACCCAACGACTGACCTCCCCCGCCCCACTAAGACGATAGTGAACTGGAAGCAAGTAGGCGATGCCCTAAAGGCTATCAGTTCACCGGACCTAGACAAGATCCCTGACGACATCCTGACAAAAGATGACATAACCCTTGCGATCGATTCGTTCACCAATCACCTCTCCACCGTAGTAGGTGCATCCGCAAAGGAGGTCATAGTGCCGGACGACCGGCGCCTTGTCATTCCAGCGGATGTGAGACGATTGGTGACGGAGAGTAAAGCAGTGACCCGACATTACGACTCTTACCCCAGTAAAGAGAACAAAACTAAGAAACGCCACTTTGAACGCATGGTTCAAAGTCGCATGTCTGAGTTGCGTGATCAACAATGGGGCGATAAACTTTCAAACCTCGTGCCAAGCCACCATGCTTACTGGGACTTGGCGCGAGGCTTGAAAGGAAGTAACCATAACGACATGCCTCCCTTATTCAGACCAGTCCCACTAGTCCCAGCGTTCTTTGACGAAGACAAAGCTGAGTGCCTAGCTGATAGCCTAGAGGCTCAGTGTTCCCCTAACGTAGATCACGTTGACCAAGCTCACCTCGATTCGGTGGATGCTGAAGTCGAACGTAAAAGCTCTGTGGTCACCTCTGAACTCCCACCAATCACCTTAGCGACTTACGCTGAGGTGGAGAGACTGATCAAGGCCCTCCGACCGCGCAAATCCCCCGGTGCCGATGGCATCTCCAACAGGGTTCTTAAAACCCTCTCTCCTCCTCTCATCCATCTCTTAGTCAGCATCTTCAATGCTGCTATGAGCCACTGCTTATTCCCAGACACCTGGAAATGTGCAAATGTCATTGGCATTCACAAACCAGGCAAAAGCTCATCTGACCCCACCAGTTACCGCCCCATCAGCCTCCTCAGTGCCTTAGGCAAACTTTACGAGCGGTTACTTGCAAACCGTCTCCAGTCCCATGCTAAGGAACACCACCTTATCCCAGATGAGCAGTTTGGCTTCAGACCCGGACACTCATGCGTCCAACAGGTGCACCGCCTCACGGAGCACATCATTGAGGGCTTCAATAAGTACCCCAAACCCCAGACTACGCTAGCAGTCTTCCTCGACGTAGCGAAAGCTTTTGACAAAGTCTGGCACAACGGCTTGATCTACAAGCTATACCAATTTGGCGTGCCAGAACGTCTTGTGCTCATCCTACAAGACTTCCTTAAAGCCAGAAGCTTTCGCTATCGCGTGGAAGGCACCCTCTCCTCCCCCCACCCAGTCAGAGCCGGAGTCCCTCAGGGCTCCGTGCTATCACCTATTCTCTTTGCACTGTATACCAGTGACATCCCACGCTCTCAGCCCAAAGTATTCCTAGCCCAATATGCGGATGATACCGCCATTTACACCACTGGGTGGCATATCAACAGACAGTCCTATTTCGTCATGCAACGGGCCATCACCGAGATCGGTGACTGGTTCCGAAAATGGCGCATCGCGGTCAACCCAGCTAAAAGCACAGCTATGTGCTTTACTGAGAAGACACGCTCCCCTTACCCGAAACCGCTTATTTTGTTCGACGAACCCATTCCCTGGGTTCCTAGAACAAAATACCTCGGAGTCACCCTTGATCGTCATCTCACCTTTAACGATCACATAACAACCGTCCGTAACAGAGCGGCCTTCATAATGGGTCGCCTTGGTCCCCTACTTCGCAAAGAGAGTAAAATGTCTCTTAGTAATAAGAAGACACTTTACACTGCCTGCATCCGCCCCATCATGACTTACGCATCAGTAGTGTTTAGTCATGCTAGTGAGGCCCACCTTCATAAACTTCAAGTCATCCAAAACCGTTTTCTTCGTAATGCAACCGGCGCCCCGTGGTATATCCGGAACACCGAGTTGCATTGCGACTTAAACCTTCCCTCTCTAGCGCAGTTCAATAAGGACTGCGCCCGCCGATACTTTGATCGAGCGCCCCACCACCCGAACCCATTGGTTGTCCAGGCATCGAACTACTCGACTGCCTCTTCTATCCCATTTTTCAAACCCCCCCGTCGCCGACCACGGCAGGTATTAGACGACCCGGATGACCCCATCGCAGCCATTACGTTGGCAGCTTTAGCGTTATCCGCAAGTCGTCGAGGTAAAATCCCCAGGTGTGAGGTAATCAGAGGTCACACAATCAAACACCGAGCTCGCCGGCGAGCTCGAGGCAAAAACAAGGTCACGATAAATTGCTCTCCAAATAGTCAAAGAGTATTATTCAGTAGGGCCCAATTGTGCAACACTGCAGTTGCACAGAGGCATTTTGCTCCGATCCCCCCCATGTCTCTCGACAGCGAGACAAGCCGAGGTCCGAACCACAGTGGTGCCCTTGAGCTCGCTGTCAACCCCTCCTATAGTAGCGGTACGTTTTCGGCGTCCGCAGGAGACGGAGGTAGAAAGCGCTTTTCGCCTTCTACGCCCGTCTCGGGAGAAGTGCCTTCGGCACTTCTCCCTCCCGGGCTATTGTAGGGCCAGGCCCTCGCCCAAAACCCGGTGGAGCTGGACGACCGCACAGGCGGTAGCCAGCATCTATGTCCTCCCTAAATAATAATGCGCCACATCGGAGGACGAAGGTTCAATTTCCGTTCGGCAAAATAATGTTTGAGCTCCAATAACTTGTAAATGCGATTTTTGCTCAGCACGCGATAGTGTGTTATCATGTCTAGATATATCCCTGACAAGTTATTATATATCTAGTCCACATAAATCTAAATAAATTACAAAATTATAAATTTACGAGAGGAAAAATTAAGGTCATGTGCGGGATTCGAATCCATCCACCGCTTTAGCCGGGGTATGCTCTAATCTAATTGAGATAACATAACAATGAGTCCATAACTCAATTTTTTCCTATCGTTCATTTTAACCATCGTATTGAGATACAGCGACACCTATAGTTCAACTTACGTTGTACTACAAACAAGACTAATTTTGCAGTTAGCTTTAAACTTGTTAATGATGACGCAACCCTATAATTTGTTTATTTTTTTTTTCTCAGCAGATTCATTTAGATTTCTGTGACCTATTTGGTATAGTCATATTGGGTAATTCTGAGAAAGTCAAGTTCAATAGTAGTGCGGAGTTTGAATTCAAATTTAAATTCAAAATCATTTATTCAATTTAGGTGTCTTTAGGTCAATTACAAATTTGAATATTGAAATATTCGACATTGTACTGACACGTTTAGCAAAAAAAAAGTATAGAGTCACTGCGAGAAGAACGGGCAAGAAACTCGGGGCCATTATTTTAAACTTCTTCTAACAATGTGTTACCTACATACATTATAATATAGTCATATTTATTTAATTATATAATATTATATTTACTTGGTGGCAGGGCATTCTAGGAATGCCTGCTTGCCTAGCAACCACCTTCAAGTGGAAAATCTGTCGCCAAGCACCTAACGGTGTGTTCCGGCAGCTGTCCTTAAGAGCCAGTAATGTCTCCAGTGAGGTTAAGTCTGTTAACACCTCCGACCACATCATCACTTACCATCAGGTGAGATAGTAGTCACACCTATAAAAAGAATATCCACTGTTTGCTAACTGGCAACATGTATACATTCGGAGTTTAAAAATGTAATAATAATAATAATAATTATATTATTCATTATTCTGTTGATGCTGGGGTGTCTAAATAGTTTAGTTCCTATAGCGAGTCCTACTAATGCACTTGATGACAGATTTGGAAAATATTTGATTCGATTTGACATTTTTTACGCGTAAACATATTTTTTATATTCTGTATGGTTTTTATATAGACCAGTCATGTTTTAAATAGGATGAATTGAACCGGTTAATACACTCTAAATATTATTAATTAAACTGTCAACATTTTTTTAAGTCGGTACCATGATAGTTCAAAAGTACCTATTATCACAAAATTGTGCACATGGTACCGACTTCGACAAGTTATTTCACACTTTGGGTATTAAAGTCAGTTCCATTTTTTGGTAAAAAATATTTTTTTCACTCTTTTTAGTGACCCTTGCTACTTACGGGATCGATTCTCATTCATTGTCAACGACTATATCATCAAGATAGGTGAATATTTTTCAGTTATTGGAGCGTAACTCAAAAACGGCTTGACCGATTTTGATGAAATTTGAAATGGGCAGCAAACGACAAGCATCAGCTTTCAAACAAAAAAAGAATTTTCAAAATCGGTTCACCCAGTCAAGAGTTCTGAGGTAACAAACAAAAAAAAAAAAAAACAAAACAAAAAACATCTGACATGCTCGAAACCCGGGTCGAAGTATTCGATCCCCAACGTGAGTGTTTTTGCCGGTGTAATTTATAATTTTTAAATATGTGTGAAACTCACGATAATTACAAACATGGTTTGTCTGGTGGTGGCAATCCCAATATTTTTTTTATTTTTTTTATATATTTAAACTACGCACTACATACTCTAGGTCCGTACTCTTTTTCGATCAAGTTTTTTTTTTATAACATACGAGTATTACAATTTTTCAAGTGTCATACTCCATTCATCATTTATTTTACTCTTAACACTTAGATTTAAGTCGGTGTTCAAGGTGTTATATCTTAAAAACTAAGTGAGTCCATTTTTTTTAAATATTCTAAGTTTTGTTAGTGTAATGCTAATATTTTTTGGTAATCTTCACTGTTTTTCTTTTATAATGCGACGTGAGGAGACTGCGCTGTGATCTAGCTATCGCCGTTCTGGATGACACTGCAATCGTTGTTGGTATATTTTTTACAATCTCGTTTGCCCAGTCAATTGCCTTCAAAACACAAGTAGTGCTTCCACACTTCTGCTTTGAGGCAGAATATCTAGAAACTGATGTGGTGATAGCCATATGGCCATAGCTATGGACTGCCGTGCCCCAGGTCCATGGTGCGGTCTACACCGCCGGGTTTATCTTCACTGCATATGGAAGGGCATTTTCCGAATACTCGCGTGACTTTCCACCACCCTCAAGTACAAAATCTGTCGCCAAACACGTAACACTTCCTTTCCCTTCTTTATAGCGTTTTTTTCAATCCCACTACTTCTCTTTATCTCAAGGAACGTTTTCAATTTCTCCATCAAACACATTCTCTCTCTCTTCGTTCCACGAATACACTGCTTTTGAATATGCCTGTCTCGTCAACATGTTTCAATAAATCATTTACAAAACATGCAGTCTTCTTGTGGAATGCACTACCTGTTGATATCAGGCAAGCTAAGTATATTTCGTCATTCAAAGATGGTGAAGAAGCACTACTTACCAAATATCTGCTGAATATTTTACATATGCATTATCTTATATAAAATGTAGTATATACAAATATTATATGTTATGTAATATTAAGTTGTATTGTATGTATATAATATTATATGTAGGTATTGCATTTATGTTTTAATTACTTATACATGTCTTATCATTTATTTTAATATTTTTTTTAATAAAATTTTTCCCTGTTTTGGATACCCTAAGCCGCAATATTGTAAATCCTCTCCATGCTAGGTTCTCTGTAAGAAATTGCTTAAGCGATAAGGCCGCCCATTGTCTAATCTTATTTATTTGTTTGTAATAATTGTATTGTATTCCTTAAGATTGTTGTATTTTTATATGATAGTTGTATCAATAAAGAACTTTTTATTGTATGTTCCTGCAGCAGTCCTTAAGAGCTAGCAAGTTTATATAGCCTTTATTTCAAAATTACAGGCACATGAGACTTAACAGCTGGATGTCCCAGGGTGATAAGCGCAGTGTACTTCGTCATTTGTGTCAAAATGCCTCAGTTATAGGCAGGGGTCTCGATCGTGTTCTGTTATAATCCCATATGAAAAATCCACAGCTGGCCTAGTTATTCTCTGAAGAGCTCACTTTAAATAAACCAGCAGCCATATTGAAGGTACCTGGTACGTGAGTTGGTTAATTTCAGAAATCCCCACTAAGGATTTTTTTTTTATGCCTGATAGGTTAGCCTTTGACCACTAATCTCACCTGATGGTAAGTGATGATGTGGTCGAAGATGTTGTTCAGGCTAACCTAGAATTACTGGCTCTCAAGGACAGCTGCCGGAACACACCGTTAGGTGCTTGGCGACAGATTTTCAGCTTGAGGGTTGTAGCTAGCCAGGCGGGCATTCGCAAAATGCCCTACCACCACGCTGTAACGACTGCCATCCTAAGACAACAACCGGCGGCTGAACGTGCCCTCCGAAGCACGGAAGCGCTCAGTAGTAATGTGCAACCAGCGGTCACCCATCCAACTCATGACTGCGGCGGACGTTGCTTAACTTGGCTGATCGATTCAGAATGGCTAAGCAAATTTCGCTACAAGCGCTTCAAAAGGTATTCCCATATCAATATCATTGGATACCAATATTCACAAACCACGTTACATTATTCTATCGCTATGTCAATTATAGTAATTCTAAAATGTGACTGTGACAAAGAACTAAGCCGTTTATCATTTTAAATGTTGTTACAAACCGGATACACGCCATCTCTGGGAAGTAGAATGCAAACAAGCGATTAGAGGAAATTGACAATGGCGTTTGACGATTTTTGCTGGAAATGGTGACTTGACTAAACAATCAATGTGAAACTATCGTTGCGTATATAGTCTAAGAGCCGCTAGCCAGTACGAAGATCAACCTTCATCCATCCGATAACTCGCATATATTTCATCAAATATAATATATTAACGAACATGCCTATGATAACTTGGCTATCAAAAAGTTTTCATAGCTATTTTTAATTTTAATTGTTAATACATTTTATTTCATGTACGTTTTTTTGCAGATAAGCCTATATAGATCTGGTTATGGAATTAAAATATCTTACTTATGATATGTATCTATTTCGATTATTTAATAGATCGGTATAGTTACCTAATTATATTGACTTCCCTGTTCACATCTGTTTGCCAGGTAGCCATGCACAGAAATAAGAAGTCAAGCCTACCTAGGTGTATTCTATGTGTTAAAAACTATGAGTTGAGATGAAATTACTTCGGTTATAAAAGGAGTGAACGTGATGAAAGAAACTTACTTCCATATAGCGTTTTCCCGCAGAGCTACAATATAGATTCCTTCAAAAAGGGTGTTAAAGAGTCTTACAGGGTCAGCAACGCATTGGTAACAAATGTCCATAGGCTACAGTAACCGCTTACCATCAGGTGGGCCGTCTGCTTGTTTGCAACTCCATTACATAAAAAAACTTGATTGAAATTAATTCTATTAAAAATAGCAATGAAAACTTTTCGATAGGCAAGTTATCATAGGCATGTTTGTTAATATATTATATTTGATAAAAATATGACTTATCAAGTTATCAGTTGGGTGATGGTCGACCTTCCGCGTCTCCTCTACTAAAGCTAATGTTTGACAGGGCTTACCGAAACGCTTAAAAACTTGTTACTTATTTCGAAATTTTAAATTACTACCCAGAAGTGTTTTAACGATTTTGCGAAAACCTAAAAAAACATTTTATTTTTATGTTATTGTGACGGGACAAGCTCGAGGCACTCCTGATGTTAAGCGGACTAACCTCTGCCTATAACAGTTGTATTTCGTCACAAGTCACGAATTGCACTGCGCCCGTCACCTTGAGACATAAGTAGTTGTTAAGTATCATGTTTTTTTTTTTTTTTTATTCCGAATAGGCGAGCATTTGACCGCAATCTCACCTGACGGTAAGAGACGACGCGGTCTACGGCGGAGCATGCTTGCCTAGAAGATACCTGTTCACTCTATACTTGAAGACTTCCAAATTATAGTAACTTTAAGGCTTTCGCGACTTGAACACATAGTTATAAGTATTTAACGGGACTTGATCGCGATAAAAACATTTATATTTTTATTTTCGAGTCCGCTCGTGACCACGACCAATGCAACTTGGTCGAAACGTCGAGGTAAATAAATAAAAAAATATAAATGTTCTTATCGCGATCAAGTCCCGTTAAATACTTATTTCCAAATTATAGCTCTCAGGGAACAATGTGCCTGTAATGTCCCTGGCTCTCAAAGAGTGCTGCCGGAACACACCGTTAGGTGCTTGGCGACAGATTTTCCACTTGAGGGTGTTTTTTTTTTTTTTTTTTTTTTTTTTTTATGCCTGATTGGTTAGCCTTTGACCACTATCTCACCTGATCGTAAGTGATGATGTGGTCGAGGATGTTGTTCAGACTAACCAAGAGTAACTGGCTCTCAAGGACAGCTGCCGGAACACACCGTTAGGTGCTTGGCGACAGATTTTCAAATTGAGGGTGGTAGCTAGCCAGGCGGGCATTTGCAAAGTGCCCTACCACCATGCTGTAACGACTGCTATCCTAAGACAACAACCGGGACCGACGGCTTAACGTGCCCGCCGAAGCACGGTAGCGCTCAGTAGTAATGCCCAACCAGCGGTCACCCATCCAAGTCATGACCGC
Organism: Plagodis dolabraria; assembly: GCA_963854805.1. Taxonomy (NCBI): domain Eukaryota; kingdom Metazoa; phylum Arthropoda; class Insecta; order Lepidoptera; family Geometridae; genus Plagodis; species Plagodis dolabraria. The sequence goes on from OY978461.1 coordinate 7,629,287, forward strand.
GGCGGACGTTGCTTAACTTTGCTGATCGATTCAGAATGGCTAAGCAAACTTGGCTACGAGCGCTTCAAACTTCTTGAGCTTCGTGGTCGTAAGCCAGGCATTTGCCAAATGTCCTTTCACCATGCGGTGAAGCTCAAGCCCACGGCGGGATTCGAATCATGGACCTGCTGCGCGGCAGTCCATAGCCAATGCCATTGAGCCATCACTGCTTCAATGACTGATGACTAAAAAAATTGTCTCAAGGTGTCGTGTGTTAGATCATCGCTTCAGTGAATTTGAGGCGGTAAGTACTTTTTCAACAGCCTGAAGATGTCCTTCGTTAAACAATTGCCTCTCTGAAAGGGGGTTTTGAAGCGCTCGTAGCGAAGTTTGCTTAGCCATTCTGAACCGATCAGCAAAGCTAAGCAACGTCCGCCTCGGTCATGAGTTGGATGGGTTACCGCTGGTGACATTACTACTGAGCGCTTACGTGCTTCGGAGGGCACGCTAAGACACATGTTGGATGCTCAATTAATGGTAATATTATTAATAATATAAGTTATGCAGACGATATGGTCTTGCTGAGTCCGTCGATCAATGCATTGAGAAAGTTGATAAAAATATGTGAAGATTATGCTGCATCTCACGGACTCTTTTTCGAGTTATACTTGAGTATAACTCGAAAAAGAGTGAAGTGTTACAGTTTAAGGCAGGTAATAAGTCCTACTCTGTCATGGAAGTATTGCTAAACGAAGCTCCCCTCACTTGGGTTACGCGGTTCAAGTACTTGGGCCACTGGGTTACAGATGATACGTCTGATGACATGGACATCGAAAGGGAGCGTAGAGCATTATCGGTTAGATGTAACATGCTGGCTCGCAGGTTCGCACGTTGTACGGCGGAGGTAAAGGTAACCCTGTTTAAGGCCTTTTGCCAATCGTTTTACACATGCAGCCTGTGGATCAAATATACGCAGAAGGCCTATAATGCTCTACGTATCCAGTATAACAATGGCTTCAGGGTGCTTTTGGGTCTACACCGGTTTTGTAGTGCGTCTGGGATGTTCGCCGATGCGCGCATAGATGATTTTTATGCTATTATGCGAAAACGTGCAGCATCCATGTTACGCAGAACTAGGGACACAAACCACAGCTTGGTGTCTATCGTCTCAGGGGACTACAGTGGGGGGTTTGTGAAGCACTGGATCACAGGTCACAAACCAGTGGCTCAGCTTGTGTCACAATAGACAGCCAGATTACAGCAGTATAATGTGTGATTAGTTCTAAGTTTTGTTTTTATTTTACTAATTAATATTTTTTTGTGTCTAACGTTACTAACATTTTATGGGCCTACATGCCTGAAATAAAAAGATTTTGTTTTTTTTTTTATATTTTATTTTGATTAGGATGGCAGTCGTTATAGCATGGTGGTAAGACATTTTGCGAATTCCCGCCTGGCTAGCTACCACTCTCAAGTTGAAAATCTGTCGCCAAGTATCTAACGGTGTGTTCCGGCAGCTTACCTTGAGAGCCAGTAATTCCAGGTTAGCCTGAACAACATCATCGACCACATCATCACTTACCATTAGGTGAGATAGGTCAAAGGCTAACCTATCAGTCATAAAAAGAAATCTTTACCGGTACACATTCAATACAATTGAGTACTTAGATATAAATATCATTTTGGTATTATTTTCTATAACACAGAAGATGTTATGCGATCGTTGTAAATTCGCTCAGATCACAAAACAGGTCCACTTCAGGTCACAAATGGGTCACATGCCCACAATTTACATGGGCCGGGGCTTTTAGGGCTGACCGCTAGTCAAGTGGTAGGTAGGATCCATATCCTGGCCCCCTGGCCCACGCAGGCTAAGGCTAGGCTTAAACGTAGCTGTCAAGCAGATAGTTCATTTTATTTTTTTATACCTGATAGGCTACCTATTATCTTTAGCTTTGATCATTATCTATCTAATGGTAAGTGATGATGTGATCGAAGATGTTGTTCAGGCTAACCTAAAATTACTGGCTCTCAAGGACAGCTGCCGGAACACAACGTGAGGTGCTTGTCGGCAGATTTTCTACTTGAGAGTGGTAACTAGCCAGGCGGGCATTCGCAAAATGCCCTACCTACACGCTATAACGACTGCCATTTTAAGTCAACTACCGGGACCGCTGACAAAACGTGCCCTGCGAAGCACGGAAGCGCTCAGTAGTAATGCCACTAGCGGTCACCCATCCAATTCATGACTGTGGCGGACGTTAGTTAGTGAACGGCTAAGTAAAATTCGCTACGATTGCTTCAACAAGTTCAGACATACTTAGAGAGAAATGAAATAAAAAAAATCTAAAAATAGTTGAACCTGAGCTTATTGTATTAGTTTAGAAAATGCTAAAACAAGTTACAGGGATGGCTGTAACTTATTTTAGAATTAAAAGCCACTGGCACTGACCGTTAGCAAAATAAAATTGTTTGTTTTTATTCATACTAATTTGGCAGGATATTTTTTACTTCGTTTTTACATATGAATAGTTAAACTTAATTTTGGCCGGTGAGTAAAAACCTGATAGGTATATTTTTAATTTTTTATAGGTCGTTTTGATTCAATGTTGATGTAAAATAGATGAGGTAATCTGTGTTGATGTTCTTTTGATATGATATACCAGTGCTTCAAGTTTTTACCTAAATATCAGTACATAGTATAAAACAAAGTCGCTTCCCGCTGTCTGTCTGTCCCTATACAGGATTATTGGTAAAAGCTAACGACCTCTCAGGGTTGACATCTGCTAGTCCTAACAACATTTTGAGATAATTGTTGTTTTGTTTTATTCTCTTTTTTTGTTTTTTTTTTTTGTTTTAAAGGCTTCTCCGAGCCAAGAGCGCCCGCCGCGGCAGCACTGGACCGCGCTGTGCTCCCTTTGAATAGAGTTTTGAATATTTACATCGAGCAAATTAATAAAAAATATAATATAATACATTACAGGCACATGATACTTTTAATATCAGGTGGCCCTCGTGCTTATTACGTCAAAAACATATTAAAAAACGCAAAAAAAAATAAAAACCAAATATTTATTTTAAAACATAAAAATAGTCATCTCAAAATGTTTGCTAGGATTAGCAAAAGTCAACCCTAGGAGGTTGTGAGCATTTTTCCAATAACCCTGTATATATGCTTAAATCATTAAACAACGCAACAGATTTTGATGCGTTTTTTATTAGATAGAGTAATTCAAGAGGAATGTTTATATGTATAATACATGCATATTATAGTAGATAAACACTGGTAATTTTAGAGGTTTCTAATTTAATGTCGTAAATAATAGTAGTTTATGCAACTGTCATATAATAGAAGGTATTAGAACATGAGTGTAGTTTTTTGAAACGAGCCGCAGGCGAGTTTCAAAAAAAGATTACACGAGTGTTTTAATACCTATTTATATGCAGTTGCATACACTACTTTATTTAATCTCATGGCTATATTAATTTTTTTACCTGTATTTCAACTCTCTGTGACTATACGCTTTTCTTGATGTTTCTGGCAAAAGACTATTCGTTAGTTTCGTAGCTGTTTCTAGAATGTCAGGTGGAGTTAAATCATCAGTATCGTGGATGTTGCTTGAAATTTTTGCTAGTAAAGTTTTATCCAACAAAATATTACTCAAATTCGTATGTACGAAATAGCGCTAAAATGGAAAAAGTATGTTATTGGTCTATTGGCTCGGAACCAGCGCAGCGCGTTGCGCGCGCATCTCGCTCACCATAGATAAGTGAACTTAAATTGAATTGAAACCTCCTTGGTCGGGACACATTGTACTTTAATAATTAAAAAAATGTTTTAAAGCATTGTTTTGTTAGGAGAACAATGATTTAATTTAACTTTTTAATTTTCTTAAAGAAGTATGTACATAAAATATGCCAATAAAAGTCTGTATTTAATTTCATAATTAGAATATTACCGAATGAGATTATATAAATATTTGTTTTTTGCGCTTACATTGTAAAAGCACGCTGAACCCTTCAAGATGTTATTCAATTCAAGATGATATTGGCGCACTGCAAGTGGCACATCGAAACCTTGCTAATTGGTTTACCTGAGCTCAGTCGTCCCGTCATCATAGCAGCGTTGCCCGTATTTTAAACCGACTGCAAAAAAGGAGGAGGTTCCCAAATCTGTATTTTTTTTAATTTGTTACCTCAGAACTTTTGACGGGGTGAAACGGTTTTGATAATTCTATTTTTGTTTGAAAGCTGATGCTTGTCGTTTAGTACCATTTCAATTTCATCAATATTCGTTAAGCCGTTTTTAAGTTACACTCCAATAACTGAAAAATATAAGTATTTATATCTTGACGATATAGTCAATTAGTCGTTGACAATGAATGACAATCGATCCCGTAAGTAGCAAGTCACTAAAAAGAGTGAAAAAAAATGTTTAAAAATGGAACCGCTTGCAACACTCAAAAGTGTGAAATAACTTGTCGAATTCGGTACCATGCGCACAATATTGTGATAATAGATACTTTTGAACTATCATGGTACCGGCGCGACTTCAACAACTCATTTCACACCATCATGTGGCCATAAATCCACCATCCTTCTCTCACATTTACTCTGCCTTGAGTAACGTTATAATAACTACCTGCCTATAAGTTTTATGTGCGTGAGACAGAAGGGGTTAAAACAAATGAACTACTAAGGGTTTGTTTATATTAACGCTTACTTAAAGTAACTATTTTGTATTCTGTGACACAGAGCGCTGTCACGTGCGAGACATAGGGCGGTGAGGCAGCATGCCACTTCTAAACATCACATAAATGTGCTTTGGGTAACTCATCTACCTCTTTTTCTTCTGAAATCATTGTATAATACTGAATGCCTGGCTAGCTACCACCCTCAAGTAGAAAATATGTCACCAAGCTCCTGAGGATGTGTTCCGGCGAACAACATCTTCGACCACATTATCACTTACCATCGGGTGAGATAGTACTCAAAAGCTAGCCTATTAACTGTAAACAAAAGTTAATTGTTATGTTTTTGTCTTGTTTGCCAACTTCGACCACATCTTCACTTATCATCAGTTGACATTATGATCAAAAGCAATCCAATCAGTACTCAGTACTAATATTATAAATGCGAAAGTAACTCTGTCTGTCTGTCTGTCTGTCTGTCTGTCTGTCTGTCTGTTACGCTTTCACGCCAAAACTACTGGACCGATTTGAATGAAATTTGGTATGGAGATAGTTTGAGACCCGGGAAGAAACATAGGATAGTTTTTATCCGACTGCGCAAAAAGAGGTTAATGTTTTCGCGCGATAACCGACATACGCGCGGGCGGAGCCGCGCCCGGAAAGCTAGTTTCCAATAAAATACGTTTGTAAAATTAATAAAGTGACGTAAAGAAAACAAAATTTAAACTATCACTGATCAAGTATTCTTTGACATCATTATGACGACATTATGACACTATCGAAATTACTCAATTGTTCCATAGACTTGCCTTTGTTTAGTAAAATTCATTCTTTCCTTAACAAATGTTTTATTCACTTCACCTATCAAAAATAATTTCAAAATAATACCGATTGTTATGAAAATATAAATGAAAAACTAAACATTCCGCACGTACCGATTTAATCTGAGACACGTATTGTTTTACAGAAGAGATATAAATGTAAACATATAACGTACCTACCTATACATACTTGTATGCAAAATTTTATCATATTTACTTGTTGCGCTCGTAGCGAAGTTAGCTTACCCGTTCTGAATCGATCAGCAAAGTTAAGCAACGTTCGCCGCGGCCATGAGTTGGATGGGTGACCGCTGGTGACATTACTACTGAGCGCTTCCGTGCTTCGGAGGGCTAAGCCGTCGGTCCCGGTTGTTGTCTTAGGATAACAGTCGTTATAGCATGGTGGTAGGGCATTTTGCGAATGCCCGCCTGGCTAGCTACCACCCTCAAGTTGAAAATCTGTCGCCAAGCACCTAACAGTGTGTTCCGGCAGCTGTCTAGGTTAGCCTGTACAACATCTTCGACCACATCATCACTTACCATCAGGTGATATAGTGGTCAAAGGCTAACCTATCAGGCGTAAAGAAAAAAAAAATGTATCATAAAATATTTACTCGTTTGTTTGATTTCCAGCACTATCGCTTGCTGAGTGAATAACTAATATTGCCTTTGACCAACATCCATCCTAATAGGATGTGATGATACGATCGAAGATGTTGTTGAGCCTAACCTAGAACTCCTACCTCTCGAGTACAGCTACCGGAACATGCCTTCAGGTGCTTAGCGATTTTATACATGAGGTTGGAAGATAGGCAGCCAACTGGAAAGCGACGATGACAATGCAATATGCTTGCATAGAAGATATATTAGTTTGCTGTAATTGAAGATACGCAGATAATAGCAGATTTCCCGTGGGGTGCCGGGTTAGAATTGCACCTCCCCATGTCATCCCGTGGGTGTCGTAAGAGGCGACCAAGGGAAAAATACTGGAAGGTGGGCAGCAGCGCCTTCTAAAGAACTGGCAACTTACACTGCGGTCCCTAAGACAACTCGGGGCCCACCTGATGTTAAGCGGACTAACCTCTACCTATAACAGATGCATTTCGTCACAAGTCAAGACTTGCACTGCGCCCGTCACCTTGAGACAGTTGATAAGTCTCATGTGCCTGTAATTTCACTGGCTCTCAAGGACTGCTACCGGAACACACCGTTAAGTGCTTGGTGACAGTTTTTTACTTGAGGGTGGTAGCTATCCAGGCGAGCAAAATGCCCTTCCACCATGCGGTGAAGCTCAATCCGTCGATGGGAATCGAACCAGGGACCTGCGGCACGGCAATCCATAGCTATTACCGCTCGGCCATCATCGGTTTCAATATGTTTATTTTTATTTAAATTACAGTTACATTTTAATCGCTTACAAATATGGAAGTTTTATTCCTACTTTGACAGCGTATACCTACCAGAAGGATACCGAGCACAGTCCCCCTTGTATCGTTCCCTGACTGGTCTCAACGCATTCCTCAACGCCAACACCGAATGTCACATGTTTTGTGACAAATGGCATTATATTTATAAATTACTAGCTTTCCGGGTGCGGCACCGCCCGCGCGTATATCGGTTATCGCGCAAAAACATTAACCTCCTTTTGCGCAGTTGGATAAAAAATATCCTATGTTTTTTCCCGGGTCTCAAACTATTTCCATACCAAATTTCATTCAAATCGGTCTAGTTTTGGCGTGAGTGTGACAGACAGACAGACAGTAATTCTAGGTTAGCCTGTACAACATCTTCGACCACATCATCACTTACCATCAGGTGAGATAGTGGTCAAAGGCTAACCTATCAGCCATAAAAAAAAATAAAAAAAAACAGACAGAGTTACTTTCGTATTTATAATATTAAGTACTGTGATACTTAATGATTATTTTTATTATTATAACTTGATATTATTGACATATAAATAACTCAATTTTAATGACATTTCATTTAAAATGCTTTTTCATAATTTTTCATTTAAATGTTTGTAGCAAAATTTATTTAATTAAGTGATAATCAATAATAATGATATTTGTATTAATTTAAATGACTTAAATCAATGTTTTGTATGCTTTAAATGTATAATAATTTCTAAATTATTATATTAATAAGTGTAATTGGTAACTGCCGCGCTTATTATAATAAATAAATCGATTTAAAGAAAATTCTCCGCTGACGGGTTCACATCCCATTTGCTCAGGTTCACCTTTGTACTTCAAAACAGTGCGTGGTACAATTAAAACCAAAAGCATTCTTCAAAGCCATTGGAGGAAGATTGATTCCTCCTCAAAATAATCAAACAGATTTTTTTGCATTTCAGACTGATTGATTGCTTCAATAAACTCTGTGAAATCGACGTGATTTTCAGTTTTAGGGCTTTTTTACAGCACCCGATATGCGTTGTATGTGCAGGTGGGCATTTTCTTTTCAGTAAACATTTGATGCTTCCTTCGTTTATAGTTTTGTTTGTCGGTTGTTGCGGTAATAAAATATGAAATAACATAATGTTGTCTTATAGGTTTTCGCGATTGTTACACATAGTAATTAAACAACTTTAAACGGTTTAAATCGTCTTTGAAACGTCGGGATAAAATAATGAAAAATATACGCGATTTAAACCGTTTAAAGTTGTTTAATTACTATATGAAATAACATGTTGAAGTCAGTAACACGCTGGTTCAATCACACTCACACTTCCATTGCCCGACTGCCACAACTTTCGTTAGTTTTTTTTTCACGACTTTGCAATACCGACACGTAACCCAAAACATTGTCAAGAACTTCTACGAGGATAAGAAAGTAGGTAGATTCGTCAAATGTTAAGGACATATACCCGCCAGCCAAAGAGTGAACTTTTATATAAACTCAACTTATTATTAAAAAAAAACTCGCATGTAAATATAGTGTATTATTACACCTATCGTTTCTGGCTTCAATCCTTTTTCTTTTGGACTAATAATTAAAATTTTTATATATAGCGTTTAGTATATAGCACTCGTTTTTAGGAGTTTGAGCCAGTTATTCGTAGCTCCAGGTTTATTTAAAAAGTATACACATGTGTAAATAACTTCCCATTATAGAAAGTTCATTATATTCCCCATGTTTGTGGTGCAATAGAAATATTAAAAACATGCTCATTTTTCTCGAAAGAGATGCTTAAAGTTGGGTCTTTCTTTTATCTAAAATTACGAGTTTTTGAGCTAGTGTAATTTCAAAACTGTATAATTTAATGAAAATCTGATGCACCACAAACCTAGATATTAGGGTAGTGATTACGTAGGTAAAAAATCATTTAGTTTTATTCGCTATTGTTAAAATGAGATTGGAGCTGCGTTTTGTATGGAGGCGTTCGTCTAAAATATACCCTTAAGCCTGCACCGAGTCAGCGATATGTAATTGTGGTTCGTTTGATCCCTTGCTGTATCTTTATTTCTTAATTTTGAGTTATGTAATTAATATATATTATATTTAAGGATTAATTATATAAATCATACACTTTGAAAACACGATTACTTAAAATTTAAAATACCAAACTCAGTGAAATGTTGTTTGCAAGTTGAGTCTAATTTCTAAATATGCTTTTAGCTTGCCAGTTTTCCACGTATAATAATGTATTTCCAGAATTATTCCAATAAATTATTTCATAACATCTTATTTGATCATTTAGATAAAAAAAAACATTAACAGAGAACTTGCAAACCAGATGCATATTAGACTCAAGGAATACACGCAAAATTTCAGCGAGTTTGAACACTTTGCATTAAAAAAATGACGAAACTACTTTTCTATGGAAAGTACTACGGTTAATCCCTAAAACCGTCACCTCTCATCTCTCATAGGACGCAGCTCCTCGTCTATCAGCTTCTGGAATACTGATAACAATTAAAAAAAAATCAGTATGTTATTCTTTTGATTTTTATTTAGCAACATGCTAGGACTCACTTATTATTTTCTGGAAGTTTCTCGGACTGGTGGCCTTATTGTCGATGTCAAATTCAAACTATAGTTAATGAAATTTTTTTTCTCTTATTCGAGAAGGGTAGCGTTTGACCATACCCTGCCTGATGTTAAGCATTTATGTGGTCTAAGATGGAGCACGCTTACCTAGAAGTAACCTATTTACTCTCGATTTGAAGACACCCATGTTGTATTCACCGGGAAAAACTGACAACGGTAAGGAGTTCCACTCTTTTGCAGTACGCACGAGAAAATTGGAAGCGAAGCGCTTCGTACTAGTCCTGGGAATATCAACCATGTACGGATGGCGCCTCTCTGTCTGTCTGGACGTCCGATGTTGATGGCCACACAGCCAATTGCTTGGACCTTCTGCTGACAACAGATCCAGACCGCTACTCGGTGTCGGTTTCATCACCTTTAGGTAGCTCCGACCACTGTCTGGTGAAGTCTGTATCAGTGTACTCCCCGCCCGATCCCAGTCCAAGAGGCATCCGGCGGGTGTGGCGATACAGGTCAGCAGATTGGGATGAGATGCGTTATTTTTTCGCGTCTTACCCTTGGCGTCAGGTTTGTTTTTCTTCGAGCGATCCCTCAACTTGCGCGGATGCTGTGACCGAGGTGTTACGTCAGGGTATGGAATACTTCATACCATTTTCTGACGTCCCGATGTCCAGCAAAGCTCGCCCATGGTATAATGCTACATGTGGAGATGCAGAAGCGTCAAAACATGAGGCCTATTTAGCCTGGGCTGATGCTCGAACCCGCAAATCCAGAGATGTACGTGAAAAGAAGAAAGCATTTAACCTAGCCGCCAAGTCCTGCAAAAAGGCTCTCAAGAAGGCTCGCTTCGACCACATACGCCGAACAGGGAACAAACTTGCTTCTTACCCCTCGGGTAGCAAAGCGTTCTGGTCCCTGGCAAAGTCGATCGAAGAGAACTTCTGCCGTCCCTCACTGCCTCCACTGCTGAAACCTAACGGCTCACTAGCGCACACTGCGGAGGAGAAAGCAAATTTATTTGCCTCTCTGTTTGCAGAGTCTTCACGTTTAGATGCTGGCAATGCTGTACCTTCTAGCCTGCCAAACTGCGGGACGTTAATGTCAGAAATCCGCATTCGACAGTCTGAAGTACGCAAAGCGTTGCGCGATCTGGACGTGAACAAAGCTAGTGGTCCAGACGGTATACCAGCTGTAGTCTTGAGGATGTGTGCGCCTGAGTTGACTCCAATATTGACTCGCCTCTTTCGCTTGTCTATGACGACTGGTCAAGTGCCTAAGTCCTGGAAGCTTGCAAACGTGCAGCCCGTGCCCAAAAAGGGTAGTCGCGCAGACCCTGCCAATTACAGGCCTATTTCAGTCACTTCCATACTCTGTAAGACGATGGAACGTGTACTGAACCACAGGCTCCTGGCATACCTAGAAGTGAATGATCTCCTCAGTGACCGACAATACGGGTTTCGCCGAAACCGGTCTACTGGGGATCTTCTAGTGTATGCCACTCACATCTGGAGCGAAGCCATCGAGAACCACGGAGAGGCGCTTGCTGTCTCTCTCGATATCTCGAAGGCTTTTGACAGGGTTTGGCACGATAGCCTTATTAGCAAGCTTCCTTCATATGGCCTTCCCACTGGTTTATGTGTCTGGATTTCAGATTTCTTGAGGGATCGGTCGATTCGAGTGGTCATCGATGGCTGTTCTTCAGACCAATTGGCTATAAACGCCGGAGTCCCTCAAGGATCAGTACTCTCTGCAACGCTTTTTCTGCTGCATATTAATGATCTGCTTAAGCCCGGTATTTTAGGGTACGCAGACGACAGCACCGTTGTGGAGAGTTATACATCTAACGCACGAACCAGTGCATTACAAATCCAGTCTCATAGGGAAGCGATGGTTCAGCGCTTGAACTTTTCTCTGAAGGCAGTCTCCGATTGGGGCGATGCCAATCTGGTTAAGTTCAATGCTGCTAAAACCCAGGCGTGCCTTTTCTCCGCCAAACGGAGCCCTTTTCAGCTGGCTCCTACTTTCAGGGATGTGTCCGTGCCGATAAGTAACCATCTCGAGCTTCTTGGTATCTCATTAACACCGACTCTCAATTTCGGCTCCTATATAGAGTCTAAAGCCCAGCTGGCCTCAAAAAAGCTTGGTGTTTTGGCTAAGGTGAGACAATACTTCACACCGGGACAGCTGCTTAATCTTTATCAAGCGCAAGTCCGATCGTGTATGGAGTACTGTTCTCACCTTTGGGATGGTTCTGCCAAATACCAGCTGGAGACACTGGAAGCTATTGAGAGGAGAGCCAAGAGACTCATTAACGACGACGAACTTGTAAGCAAGAGACTCCAAAGTCTCGAGCATCGCCGCAAAGTCGCTTGCTTATCGGTTTTTTATCGGATACATTTCGGGGAGTGTGCGACAGAACTACATGACTTGATTCCGCCATCCCCATTCTTTAACCGGACATCCAGGGATACTCATAAGCGCCACCGCTATATGGTAGATATTCCATTTACCCGAACAAAGCGATTTACTTCTTCGTTTATTATACGAACCGCCAGGGAATGGAATACCCTGCCTGAGTCTGTGTTTCCGGTTAAGTACAATATGGGGGTCTTCAAAACCCGAGTGAACAGGTATCTTCTGGGTAAGCGCGCTCCATCATCGACCGCATCATCACTTAACATCAGGTGAGATAGTGGTAAAGTGCTAACCAGTTCAGAATAATAAAAAAAAAAAAAAAAAAAAATGGAAAAAGCGGGAGGGCGGAACTAGGTCGTGTAGTTCTTGTGCACATTCACCGAAATGTATCCGGTAAAAGACCGATAGGCAAGCGACTTTACGGTGGTGCTCGAGGCTTTGCAGCCGAGACTCCCCCAAAAAGTCACTGCCTATTAACCTCTTGGCGCGCCTCTCAATCGACTCAAGCACCTCAAGCTGGTATTTGGCAGGACCGTCCCAGAGGTGAGAGCAGTATTCAACACAAGACTTAATGAAAATAATCGTCATTTTGAAATTCGAACTTCGAAAATTCTTCCATGTTCAAAATTATGTCAAAATAAAGATCATCTCCATTTTGTTTAACAAGGCCCCAGCTTCAAACTTATGTGAAGTTCTAGGAGTAACGATTGTGCATTTTTTCTTGTACCTAGTAACCGTAGTATACATCAACAGTGCGGCGTTGTGAATGCTTCAATTGAACCTTCAGTGGAGCGTCTTTTATCCGAAGTGATTGTGGGAAACCAATATAAGGACAACGAAGACAAATCGCCTCAGCACCTTATCAACGTCACCTTGCCTCGAATACTCGAGCTCGTCCCGTTTCGAGGCGATGCTATGTCAATACAGCATTGATTAATGTGCTTTGATATGAAATTTCGTACTAATAAGAGCTGAACGGCTCGAGTTGAAACAATAATCTCGTAGTTGCCGGGTGGTTCGGTGCGCACCAACTATTATTTGTATCGATCTATTAAAGGCCTTATAGCACTCAAATTAGATTCAGACCTGACTTACGAAGCAATCTTTTCACAGAATGTATTATAGAATTAAAAAAAAAAAATTCGTGCCGCCGGATCTCTAACTACATTTCCAAGATATAGGTAATTTGTCTTTAGCGCTAAATCTTCTAAAAATCAGTCCTGCCTTGCTCACTCGGCACCTTAGGTACAAAACTATAAGTACACCAGCGCGCTGGTGCAGCTGCACGCTGCAGCGTATGCGTCCAGACCAGACGGGGTTATTCTACGATTTGTACCGCGTCAGAAGAGATCGGGGCTATGTGTGGCTATACGATAGAAAGAGAGACACGCCTTGTAGGTTAATACAAATACTCGTATTAGGTACTCCGTGCTCTGCGAGCTGAAGTGCAGTTTATTGCGTCGCTTATTTATTGGAATGGCCTTGCGGAGTGATCCTTCAGTCCTTTTTTATTCTGAGTCAAAATCAAAATGTTCTTGAATTAAATTTCATTAAATTATGGAACAAAATTAGTATCTCCCAAACGACATTGACGATTTTCTTCAAAACTTTCTTGTATATATCAATTGACATGGTTTTGCAGAAAATCGTCAATGTAAGTAATATCTTTAAACGGTACCTACGATTTTGATATATGAAGGACGGTGTCCATCCGAAAAGTGTTCTTTTCATAAATTCTCAAGCAGTTCAGACGGAGCCTACCGTATAACTGTCAAATTGTAGAGTACGCTGACATGACCCTTATTTCAACATAGCTATGTTTGATTTTCGTACTGGACTTCAACAACTTAAGGAATGTAAGGCCCTTAATATTATTTACCGGTTTGTTAAAGAAACCGATATGTAATATATGAATCTCTTGTACCTACTACAATGTCAGGTAGGAAACACAAAGTCGCAACACAGACATCCAATTAAATAAAATATATTTTTTTTGTTTCAGATTTGCCTTCCGCTAACCGTTAATTGTCTCGTATAGATAGGAGAACACAATCTTTTTAAAGGACAACAAGGTAACGATGAAGCATTGGAGTTTTAACGCTAAAACTTAACTTGTCGTGTTGTACTTGGCCGAATAGCAATTGCAAATGCGTGGCAGGAAGTTCGGGATTCGAAATACAGATGACGCCTATATTTCCGCGTGAGATCTATTTTTAGGGTTTCGAGCCCAAAGGGCAATACTGAGCCATATTAATGAGACACATTGCGTGGGCCATCGTGCGAAAAAAAATTACAAGTTGATACTTGTATCAACTCCATTATCAGAGGTGGAACAAGGGTGTGAATAGGATAAGAAATTACGTAACCGTAATAATCATTATATTTACGTTATAAAAACATTCGTACCAAAACAAAAACACGAAATCAGTAAGTACTTGCTAACTTTCAAGAAAGTTTCAATCAAAACGTTTTCTTAAGACTTCTCCTTTCATCTGATTTCTTAAAATAATGAATTCTGCCAATAGCTGTTATGCAATAAAGAAACTTAGGTAAATGTTGTGTATAAATGGAAAAATCTCGAATGCGAAATATTTTTTATGAATGTTTACAAACTTCCTTTTCATTAACTTTTTCTAAAAATAAAAAGCATAAATAAAAATAGATTCAACTGCGTAATTTTGACTGCGTAATTTTGAGTTACCTATTTATAGCTGATACGCTAATCTTTGACCACTATCTCACCTTACGGTATGTGATGATGATCGAAGGTATTGTTTAGGCTAACCTAGAATTACTGATTGTCAAGTACAGCTACCTAAACGTTAGGTGCTTGTCAACTAATTTTTGCTTGAGGGTGATAGCTAAATTCCCTACCACGCTACCACCAATGCTATCCTACCACACTTTAAGATTTCTGACGGTTTAACTCACCCTTTGAGACACGGAAGCACTCAGTAGTAATGCTACTCGCGATCACCTATCCAAATCATGGCGGCAGTGGGCGTGTCGTGTCATTACTCTTGAAGGTTTCAATGGACTCTTTACCATATTGTACGAAAGGTAGGTAACAACGAGAGTTCATATTCCTAGAGAGGGTCGGCATTAGGCGGCATCAGCGTAAGGTAATACATTGCAACGATCCTGCGTGGGTAGAATCTTTACCCCTCATGGATGGGATAGGGCCAGGAAATCGATTATATTATCACTGTGTATTTTATAAACATTCCCCGTGGGGTGCTGGGATAGAATCGCACCTCCCCATTTCTTCCCGTGTGGGTGTCGTTAAAGTCGACTAAGAGAAAAATACTAGAAGGTGGGCAGCAGCGCCTTCTTAAGAACTATGCCATCTTGCACTGGAATCCCCAAGCCGCCTGCCAAGCATGGGGATTATGACAAAAACCCCCTACATAGGGGAGGCTGTGTTCAGCAGTGGACTATCTGATACAGTATATAAACATGTAATCATACGTCTTATATTATAAAGGCTAAAATTTTGAGTGTATTTGTATTTTTGTTACTTTTTGTTAATTCTAGGTTAGCCTGAACAACATTTTCGACCACATCATCACTTAACATCAGGTGAGGTAGTGGTAATAGCTAACCTATCAAGCATTAAAAAAAAACTTCTTCACCTTCAAACGGCTAGACCATTATTGATGAAATTCGATATGGAGGTAGATTAGGCGCTGAATTAGCACATAGCATAATTTTCACCACGCGGGTGTAACCGCGGGGCGTAGCTAGTACTTCTATATTTTATGTAGAGATTTAGTTATTTATATTAAAATATAAACCAGACACAGAAATAATCAACTAAAAACCTTTTCCATCTCGGAATTAGTGGATTTGAATGTACTAAGGAATGAAAATAAATACCTAATTTATATTCCATTTCGCAAATTGGATATAAAACTCCGGTGAGGTAATCTCGTATACTCATTACGCCCTTTTATTTTTATGTCCTAAATAAATCACCATAAGTGCGTGCTACATATACATTATACCAATTAGATAGGTATTATATACACAGCAATAACTTAGTAAAATCACAGAATAAAAAGAACCAGAAGGATATAATAGGGCCATTACTGTTTTTAACAAATTAACGGACAACTAAAAACTTTGTCCGGAAACAGCTTCAAAACTAAACTGCACAATTGGTTATTAGACAATTGTTTTTATAGCATGACAGAATATTTTAATGTATGTATTTTATTATTTAAAAAAAAAAACTATATTTTTATGAATAAATACTAATATTTGTACGACTGCTTGCAGGTTGAATGCATTGCTATATATTTTCCTAACATCTGAAATTGTAATGATTGTGTATTGTGACAAATAAATAATTGATTGATTGATTGATTGATCATTCTGCAATTTTGAATAATTAAGCGACTCTTGGTACGAAGCAATAAGGTGCACTCGCAAAGCTGAAGCAGTGAAGGCTCAGTGGCATTGGCTATGGACTGCCGCGTAGCAGGTGACCTTCAAGGCGTCGTTCTTTCTATCACTTAGCACTGATCTCTTCTGACGCGACAAGCACCGTACAATAATCCAGTCCGGATTGATACGCCGATTTACCTGAAGCACAATTTTGAAAACAAACATACTTTCCAAAAGATACTTAGCTTTACTTCAAAGTATGCTAGTACCTACTGTCACATCGGGATGTCTTCTAAACGTAAAAATCGATTACTGCAGCCATATTTGGAATAGCGCCTAGCAACTATCCTATATACCTAGCCTTTATTCCCAACCTGGCAACCCAGGCGCTAGGCGGAAACCCTATATTTCCAGCAAAATTTTATTTATAGTACCTACACTCCCCGTGGAGTGTCGGGATAGAATGTCATCCCCCATCTCTTCCCGTGGGTGTCGTAAGAGGCGACTAAGGGAGAAATATCGGAAGGTGGGCAGCAGCTCCTGAGGAACTGTAATCTGACGCTGGGACCCCCAAGACGGTTGTCGAGCGTGGGAATAATGGCAGACACCTCTTTTATGGGAGAGGCTGTGTTCAGCAGTGGACAATCTGGCTGAAACAGTTTAACTACAGTACAGTAAAGTAATTCATAATCCAGTCCACAATCGCTAACCTACTAAACCTTCAATAAAAGTGGTGTGCAATAACAAAATAATGCTTTATATACAATAATACACATGCACTTAAATTAAATCGTTCGTTTCAAGTGCTCCTAAGAAAGAAATGTGATCATGAAGTGTCAAGTGTAAAATCACTTGAAGTGTCACCAAGCAGTGTTTCCTTGGTAACCAGCAAACAATGGTCGACACAGATTATCTCACAGTTACTATTACTAGTCTCAGATATAAGACACCTTTAGTCTTCAGGGTAAAAACTCACCGTAGTCACTAGTTGACAATATAATTTTCTGTGCCTCGCAGGGCCCACAGCGAGCGGTGTAGAATTCGAAATTCCGAATTCTGCAGTCTACCGTACTATGAAGTATAAAATCGCTTGGATGAATGCACAAACAATCGCTTTCAGACCGCTGCGGTCAAAGAGAATGCATGTTCTATAGGAGTTCTATTATTTGACCGCTTAGTGCAATCATTGATCGCCATGTTGTTGAGGATAGAACTTAGACAGCATTGAAAAGTAATGCGGACCTCTTTCGTAATGTTTTGTAATTAAATTCATGTTTTTCTATCAGTCACCTTTAAGTCATGTAAGTTGTCATGTAAGTTGCATGTATACGTACAATGTGTTTTATTAACTGACTTCCAAAAAGGAGGAGGTTCTCAATTCGTCTGTATTTTTTTTTATGTTTGTTACCTCAGAACTCTGGACTGGGAGAACCGATTTTGAAAATTCTTTTTTTGTTTGATAGGTGATGCTTGTCGTTTGGTCCCATTTTAAATTTCATCAAAATCGGTCAAGCCGTTTTTGAGTTACACAAAAATACCTGAAAAATATACATATGTTAAAAATGAATGATAATCGATCCCGTAAGTAGCAAGGGTCACTAAAAAGTGTGAAAAAGTTTATTTTGCAAAAACTGGAACCGACTTCAACACCCAAAAATGTGAAATAACTTATCGAAGTCTGTACCATGCGCAAAGTTTTGTACTTTGAACCATCATGGTACCGACTTCAACAAGTTATTTCACACTTTTGGGTGTTGAAGTCGGTTCCATTTTTAGCAAAAATTTGAATTAATAATGTCTTTCTCTATTACTAGTTGCTTAGCGAGCTGAAGATACCTCACAACTGAAATATGTGTTTTTACTCTTTGTAACCTTTAAAATGACATAAGTTATTAAATTACATGTACCTGTAATTTCACCGTCTCCTGCACCCTTCAAATCGGAATACAGTATAATGCGAACATAACTGCTTGGCGGTAAGTAGAAATAACTATAAGAGTTGTGAGAAGAAGCGAACGTAGTACGAGAGACGTGCACAGAACTGTAGAACAGGACCTTCCTTGCAGTGTGCTTGACGTGGGCCCGGCAATGTCTTTATTTAGAGTGATTTACATGAAATTATTGAAGATGTATATATACAGAGTAGATAGCTATAGGATATTTGGAGGCAAAACTAGACTGCTTTAATGTAAGTCCGTGCAGTATATAAGATCCCGGTTTAAGTATATAAGACTCTTCCATGTTTATCTTATTCTTTCAACCCCTGTTTAATATCGCAGAGACCAAGAAGATAAAGAATATTTATATTAAAAAGGACAATGTGCCTTAAAATTGATCTAAAATATACCTTAAATTCTTAATGTTGTCTTAGGTTTTCGCGATTGTTACACATAGTAATTAACTTTAAACGTTTTAAATCGCGTATATTTGTCATTATTTTGTCCCGACGCGACGTTTCAAAGACTTTGCAGTGATCGTGGTCACGGGGTGACTGGTCATCCCAGACAAATATACGCGATTCAAACCGTTTAAAATTGTTTAATTACTACACCTTAAATTTGTTGTTTATCAGTTAACTTAGTGTATCTTAAACATTGATCGAAATTGATAAATTTTAAATAGGACCAATACAATTCATCTAGATTGAATGTTCCAGGAACCTTCCTCCTTTTTTGGATGTCGATTTAAAACGGTGTTATGACTCTTTGGAGAACACAAGCTTGACGATATGTTTTATGATGATATTAGTGTGGTATAGGTAGATTAATGTCCATAGTGTATTTTGACCTCATCTTTCAGAGGCACTCACACAGAGTAATCAGTCAGCATTCATTCAAGAACTCGTGTAGCATAGTTTTTGAATCCAGGTCATATCGATCGCTGACCTGTATCTATGTGGACTTGACACTTGGTTGAATTAGTACTTTTTTATTTTTATAGGCTAACGTTAGACCCCAATCTCAGCTGATGGTAAGCGAAGATTGGTTCGAAGGTGCTAGCAGGCTTATTCTAGAATTACTGGCTCACAAGGACAGCTGTCGGAATACACCGTGACGTGCGTGGCGACAGATTGTCTAGTCGAGGGTGGTAGCAGTAGTGCGGTGAAGCTCAAGCCCGAGCAGGGACTCAAACCATTGATCTGCTGCGCTGCAGTCCATAGCCTCTGTGCCATCACTATACAAATTGTTTATTTTGAGGCATATGTATGAAACAACATGCCGTATTACTAATACTCTGTCCATATCAGTCCGTCCTTCCGTCTGCCCTACCTTTACTCTGCGTATACCAGGGCTTGTTTTGGCCTATTTTGAATCGAAGAATGGAGGTGGTTAAATTTCATATAATTGAGTCTATATAATGTATTTTTACTTATCTGATAGGCTAGTCTTTGACCACTCTCTTACCAATAGATGATGTGGCCAAGTGCGAGTCGGACTCGCACACGTTGACACAAAAAAAGGTTAAAATATGAAGTCTAATGTTGCATAGCTAATGATATGGAATCCTTCGAGCGCGTGTCCGACTCACACTTGGCCTATTTTAAAGTGATTATGACGGAACATTCACTAGGCCCACCTGATGTTAAGCGGTAATCTCTGCGTAAATTTCTACACATGTGACGAACTGCGTTGTGTCCGTCACTCTGAGACATACAGTTGTTGAATCTCATGTGCCTGTAATTTTACTAGCTCTCAAGGACAGCTGCCTGAATACACTGTTAGGTGCTTGGCGATGCTGAGCGACAGATTTTCTACTTGAGGTGGTAGCTAACA
This sequence comes from Plagodis dolabraria, assembly GCA_963854805.1. Classification (NCBI taxonomy): domain Eukaryota; kingdom Metazoa; phylum Arthropoda; class Insecta; order Lepidoptera; family Geometridae; genus Plagodis; species Plagodis dolabraria. Next base: position 7,649,345 of record OY978461.1, read on the forward strand.
ATGCTTACACTCCTAAATGCCCTTCCACCATGTTAGTGTAATTGTATATAGGAATAGCGTAATAAGTAGTGATAGGAAAACTTTTTTTAAGTAAGCATGTTAATATAATATATTATATAGAATTGCATAGTAATAATAAAATATGGCGAAAAATAGAAAAAAAAATGGACTCACTTTAGTTTTTAAGATACAATAAATAACATCATAGTTGTAAGTCTAAATGTGATGAATAGAGTAGGATATTTAAAAAAAAATTTTTCAAATAAAAATAAATTAAATCTAAAAAAAGCACGGACCCTGGAGTCTGTGGAGAAATAAAGTTTAATAATAAAAAAAAAAAAAAAAAGTCAGTCCATAGCTATAACCGCTCGGCTATCGTTGCTTCCAAATTATATTCAAAATCCAACTATTTATACATACATAAAATCACGCCTTTTTCCCATAGGGGTAGGTAGAGACCACATTATTCCACTTGCTACGATCCTTACATATCTCTTTCGCTTCTTCTACACTCATCAATCTATAACATAAGCGTCATTTTAGGGTACTCCTGACCTGGCCTTTTTTCAGAACATCTTCAATCTGATTTCGGAACGTTGGCCTAGGTTTTCCTCTTCTGGAACATCGTGTGTTATTTAGTCGGTAGGTGCACTTGCTGCTGTGGGTACTCCCACAGCAGCAAGTGTCGAGCCCGACATATCACGGCCACTTTCCCCGAGGTGGACGGAAATTTTTCACACGTAAATAGAAAAAAAAAAGGTTTTTCCCTTCCAACACTTCCGTTCACTTGTCCCACGTATACCTGTTTAGTCAATCTCATTTCAATCATTCTTTCTACATGTCCAAACCATCCCAACATACCTTTCTCGATTTTTGTCACTACATTCTCATTCACACCACATCGTTCCAATCATGCTTCTCAATGCTCTCATCTCCACTGAATTTATTCTACTTTCATGCTCTTTCTGCAACTATTCAAATATTTATACCATACGAGAAACTATTGATATTCATTAAAACCTTTCCATACAACGATGTCAATTCGTCCATAAAAACTATTTTTTATTAGTCCATTAGCAAGGTTCAAGAACCCGGACTCATGTGTTGTGGAAAATTTTACACACTAACGACATTGCAGGAGCCATGCCTTTCATTATGATAGACATTTCAGCCTTGTTAAGGCGAAGTGGCGTCTGGAAGGGGGATTATCGTCACCGTAGGTAGAGTGAAAAGTCACTGAGTTAACCCACCTTTAAGAAAAGCCTGCCGTCGACCGCATTGTACTATATACTCTGTTGACTTATATCAATAACTAGCTGCGCATCGCAGCTGTACCTGCGTGATGATGGATGATGAAGATGATGGTAAAAGTATCAGGTCAGAGCATCCCCGACTATACTTTTTCACCATAATTTCTCCTCTCGTGAATTTGTAATTTTGTATAGTATCCTATGTGTTAATCCAGCGCCTCATCTAACTTCATATCATATTATATCAAAATTTGTCTAGCCGTTTCATTTGAGCGTAAAGAAGTAACAAATATACAAACACACTCGCAAACTTTCGCCTTTATATAAGTAGTGTGAAGATTACTTTAACTTATCCAGGGTATTATCAGTATCAGGGTAGATTATTTTAATATGTGTAACCAAAATATGATAGCTTTTATCACCGCAGATGTTTTTTTTACCTGATATCGGTATTTTACTGGCTCTCTAGAACCACTGCCGAAAAACACTGTTAGGTGCTTGAGCGTGGGCAAATTTCCTACTTGAGGCTATAGTCAGGTGACCATTCGCAAAATACTCTTCCTGAACTCTTCCTGCGGTGAAGCCCAAGTCAACGCCGGTGGGGATTGAACCGCATGCACCTGCGAAATGGCAGTCCATATCTAATCATTGCTTCTAATAAGAAGATAAGTTGCCAAATGATTATCGTTTAGCTGGGGCGTTGGAACAGAATTATTTTCTTTTTTGAGTTCCAATCCACACCAAAAATAACATCTCCTGCCGTCTGTAAAATAAGCTTAGCGCCCCAAAACGGTTTTTACTTTACTACGTGCTCCATGAAACTTTGTTTTGCAATCTGAAGAATTTACGTTCAGGCATTTCACCTCCCCTTAACCCGTAGGTAAGGATTTTCCACGACTCCGACCGTCACGTCACATCTGCCACGCAATCTACCACATACTAATCTGTATAATCGAGGGACCTAGTATATCTTGTAAATTATACTTCATGACCAACAACTAAACTAATAGCTCCAAACATGTGTTACAGAGTATTACATATGCGAAAATTACTAAGAAATCCTTGAAGATTGTCTTGAGAGATTATTCTGGAAATTTACAATGATTGCACTGCTTTTTGCCCTGTTTTTTTACACGGTTGCTCAAAAATGGTGTTACGTGTTCAGGGTTCATGAATGTATGTTTATGAGCTTCTTTATTCCACCATAACTTCTAATCGGCTTAACCGATATTATACTATGAGATATTGTAAGATTCGTCTTTATAGCGTAAGTGACGTTAAAAGTCGTTGAAACATGGAATTTTAAAATGACGTTTGAGATCGTCTATTTTGTAGATTTTAACGCTTGCTTTGCCAAGTTTAAAAAGAAGCTCGATATAACTGCGATGAAATTAAAAATGAACTTTTGGGCTTCTTATATTTCAGAAATACATTCCGATTATCAAAGGAAATTGTACTCACCTTATGCATTGAGAACGAAATTAGAAAAACGCCATCTTTCCGTCCTACCCGTTTACATTACATGAAATATTTATCTTAGGTAGTAGTTATACTTATTACCTATTAAATAGAATTATTGTTTTGGCCTATGTTAAATTCCTCTAAATGAATATAATTATTAGGTACTTAACTAAGTATTAAAACTATCGAACGTTTTAGTTTTGATGCTACATTTTGATGAATTGTAATAATTTTGGCATTCAATTATTAATTTGTCTCAATAAAACCATATAAGTAATATAATTATAAATATTGTAACATGATCCTTGTTGGTTGAAATAAATACTTTGATTGATTGATTGTAACTAAATTGGTATTTAAATGTTCTCAGAAAATTTTCCTTTTTACATCTTTTAATTCGGTTACTTAGGCCAAGAACAATGATCAATAAGTTTTCACTCGCACTTTTATTTGAGATTGTTTATTCCTTCAACAGTGGGCAGGAAAATTTTGAAATGATTTAGGAATATGCTGCACAAATATAATAATGATTACTTCAAAACCCATTTTTTATAAAAAAATATATATCTTCAGTCAGCTGTAAAAATTATTATTTTCTCTTTGATTTAACTTCACCCCGATACTGAGAAATTTTATGATGTGGTTATTTTTTCTGCAATTTGTTGTGTTCATCAAAAACATACTGTTACTATATCTAATATAATACTGTAAAAAACTAAAAATTAATATAATAAAACATACTGTAATCACAAATTATAATTATTTTCAAAATAACCTCATTTCCATCCATCCTCATTCCAGTGAATGAAGTTTTTAATAATCTGTGCAAAAAAAGTCTAGTTTCAAAATTGCCATTAATTCGTAACAATCGATATGCTGTCCACAATTTTGACGATCGTAAGCCGTTGATAAGAGTTATCGACAACAATTTTGCAATGGACTATGCGTTTCGTTAAATTTTTTGATCATAACGATTAGACCATTTAATGAGCCATACGACGATTCTTGCACTGCAGAAAAAAAAACACAATAAACATAGAATCATCGAGATTTGATAGTCCAGAAAAAAGTTATGCGATGTCATACATAGATTGATATTATTCCTTCGTTTCTTTGGAAGATGGTTAAAAAACTGACGATGACGTCTTGAAAAGCTTACTTCGATAATGAATGCTTCAATCAATTCCATCATTGCTGCATATAACTTTTTTATCCTTCGATATTTAAGTTTAACCATCACATTCAACGACGAACTCCACAATCATAGCATTGAAGCCCAAAGCAAACAAGAACTATTGCCAAAACATTTTAGTGATATGAGCAGTTTTGCAACAATTTGTTATTAAATATCTCGTTATGTTTGCTGACATTGTTTAAATAGCATCGAGCCTTGACACTCGTGTTTCTTTGTATTGGACACAGAGCAGCTTACTACAGAAATAGCTTAGTGAGTTAGTACCTTGTCGTAAGAAATTAGAATTGATTGAAAGGTAAACATTTCTATCTACCTATTTGACCGCCTCCTTGCTGGTTGTGTTGGGCTAAAGGAAAATGTAATAATAATAATTTATTTCCCAATAAAACCCACGTTCAGTAAACCATAAACAAATACGTAAAATATATATACATTTTAATCTTACTTTGATCCTCAAGCTTTTATAGTAACTATTATGTAACTATATCTAATTTGATCTTAAGAACAATATTACAAATTGACATGTGGACTTTGGCGGCTGTGCTAGGTCGGACCTGTGTTTCAACTGTCAACAACATTAGACTCCTGAGTCTTGGGTGGAATCCCCTGACCGCCACCTGCCCTCAGAACAATTGTAGCACAAAGTTTCAGCTCGAAAGTTTTTTTTTATGCCTGATAGGTTAGCTTTTGACTACTATCTCACCTGATGGTAAGTGATGATGTGGTCAAAGATGTTGTTCAGACTAACCTAGAATCTTAAGGTTCCGGTGGCCGATAGGTTTTTTTCTTTATGTTATTGTGAATGAACAATCTCGAGGCCCACCTGATGTTAAGCGGACTAACAACTGCTTATAACAGTTCAATTTGCCACAAGTCAAGAATTGCACTGCGCCCGTCACTTTGAGACATAGTTGTTAAGTCTCATGTGCCTGTAATTTCACTGGCTCTCAAGGACTGCTGCCAAGACACACCGTTAGGTGCTTGGCGACAGGTTTTCTACTTGAGGGTGGTCACTAGCCAGGCGGGCATTCGCAAAATACCCTTCCACCATGCATACTACCTATTTGAACGCCTTATTGCTTGAGTAGAGATAAGGGAAACTTTAGAATCTTGAGTCTTAGGTGGAATTCCCTGACCGCGAACCGCCCCCTATCACGGTTAATGCAGAACAATTGAAGCACAAAGTTTCAGCTCGAAATGGTAAGGTTCCGGTGGCTAAGAGAAATAAGCATCCGGCGCCACATCGGCACTCATTGCCACCAGTCGTTCGTTCACTCATTGCCACCAGTCGTTCGTTCACCCATTCCGACCTGTGCCGCCACGCCGTGCACACCTGTCCACAGCTCCGCCAGTATCTCCCAGTGAGACCGCAATAGTCCCCGCACTATTGCCGTCTCACTCGGGTCATCGTTCCGACGCTAGTTGCAGACCAGTGCCTTGGAATACGCAGTCCTGACGAAGTTTTTGTTTTGTGTACAGAAGCTGAGCAGCCGCCGAACGCCGAGCAACGCGAGCTACGAGCTCGCCGTGCCGTCGCGCAGAGGCGCTCTAAGACGTCAGGCATTACCACCTACCCAAGTCCCTTGTTTCGGACGAACAACATCATATCGGGCTGGTGGTCTTGTTTTGACCGCACTTTTCGGTGCGCATTTCACCACTTTACTACCCGACACAACATAGTAACAGTCGCGTAACAACACACTTTGTGCTGTTAAGCGACGTCGTTCAGGCGTGGGGTAGCGTCAGCCAAACCCGTCTGAACGATCAAATCCGCCATTTGCTGCGGTCGCAGTGTGACACCCTACGGTGACAACGGCCACTGTTGTTGTTTTGGTTTAACCTTGCACCGTGGCCTTTCCCGCTTCACGGGTCAGCCGAAGCAAGCTGGGCTCCGGGATTACTGGCCTTGGGGTCGCCCCTAGTCAACCCCGGAGTAGCGCTTAGGAGCACCCCTCTCCGCCGAGAAAAAAGCTCGGAGAGGGTACACAACTAGGGCACACCCTAGGTACACACTCCCTCTCACACAGTGAGCTCACAAGGTGTGTGAGGGAATTCAAACCCTTGATAGGGCGTCCTGAGTATTCCCCTCAGGATGCAGTCCCGTCCCTCTAACGGTGAGGTGCAGGTCCTTCAGACCTTCGCCCTCCGCCACCCCGATCTGTATGTTGCTCATATGCAACTCCTAGAAGAGGAAGCGAGTGCCCGCCTCACGGACACTCTTATTGCTCCCTCCGGGACTTCAATCCCGGAGGCCAACGTCCCTCCTCTGACCCGGTCCTTCTCAGAGGACAGCCCGCTTTCGCCCGCCCCGGGCCCGGACAATAGACGCACGGTGGCAGCCCCTCCCCGTGAGAGGTCTCGCTCGCGCTCACCGATCGGGAGGCCAGCGAGCACCCGTCCCTCCATCGCCGTTGTTGAGCCCACTTCGGACTCCGAAACGGAGATGGAAGTAGATCCGAGTCGCGCCTTACGCACTGACTCGGACTCCGATAACGACGGCTATACCGTCGTTGACCGCAAACGCAAGCGTGCTCCTAAAGCCGCTAGTTGCGCAACTTCCGCCCCTCCCGCCAAGGCACCCGCTAAGGCCCCCGCCTCCGGCAAGAAGCCGACCCCCGCCCCGCGCCCCGCGTCTCCTCCCTCCGCTCCGGCCACTACTGCCGCGTCCCCTCAGGACGCGAGCGCGCGCCGCGAAAAACCGCCTCCACCCCTGTTCATTCAGGACAAAACCAAATGGGACATGCTGTCCCGTTTAGTTTCGGATCGTGGGATCCATTACACTAATGCCCGCTCCACGCAGCAGGGCATTAAAGTCCAAGTGCCCACCAGTAGCGACCACAGAGCGCTAACAAAGCTCCTCCGTAAAGAGAGCATAAGTTTTCATACTTATGCGCTCGAAGAGGAGAAAGTCCTTCGCGTTGTGATTCGCGGTGTGCCTAAGGAGATACATACCGATGCGGTATGTGACGACCTTAAAGCACAAGACTTCCCTGTGCATGCGGTTCACCGCATGTACAGGGAGGTATGTATGGTTAAGACCGTCGCTACCGCCCGCGCCCCGGCCCGCGCGCCCGCACCCGCGCCCGCACCCGCACCCGCCCGCGCCGCGGCCCCTGCCCGCGCACCGGCCCCGGCTCGCCCCGCGCTCCCGGCACCCGTCGCCAACACCATTCGCGCGCCTCCCCGCGCCGCTTCCCGGCCACAAGCTCCACCTATGCCATTGATGGCTGCCCCTCTTCAAGAGGCAATCAACCTAGTCAGCGATCTGGCTATGTCGGTTGACATCAATGAGGTACAAGAGCTATTCCACAAGATGCAATACGCTCAATCCCCAGCGGACGTGATCCAATACACATTGGAACACGCGAATTTACTTAGCGCCCTTAAGCGCTTCGTTCCCCAGGCCCCTCCCCAGTACAACCACCATGGGTAGTACAACCGAACGCACGAAACCGTACTCAGTTTCGTTAGCGTCATTTAACGCTGACGGCCTCTTCAGACAACGTGACCTCGTCCACGACTTTTGTTGTACCCACCTTATCGATATCATATGCGTGCAGGAAACCTTTCTAAAACCGGGGAAGGCGAACCCTAGGTTTGCCAATTACAGAACGGTACGTGATGATAGAGTGAACTCCCGTGGGGGAGGCACTCTTATCTATTACAAAAGGTCCCTGCACTGCATTCCCCTACCTACCCCGACTCTTGTTAATATGAAAGCATCTTGTTGCCTCCTAGCTATGACTGGTCATCAACCTATAGTCATAGCATCCTGTTACCAAGCTTGCAAAAAGCCGATCGTCCGAGCTGACTTAGAAGCCCTATTCTCATTAGGAAGCGCCGTCATTCTGATTGGCGACTTCAACAGTAAGCACATCCTATGGAATTGTAATGTCAACAATCCCAGAGGTATTGCACTTGAAAACCTAATCGCAGAACTTAACTTTGACATAATTGCGCCCACTGAGCCCACTCACTACCCTTATATGGAAGACCACCGATCTGACTTGCTTGACATGGCACTATTCAGAGGCGTAACACTCCGGGTACGCTCTAGAAGTGGTTCACGAGCTTCACTCTGACCACCGACCCATTATACTGCGACTAGGTCCCGACCCAACGACTGACCTCCCCCGCCCCACTAAGACGATAGTGAACTGGAAGCAAGTAGGCGATGCCCTAAAGGCTATCAGTTCACCGGACCTAGACAAGATCCCTGACGACATCCTGACAAAAGATGACATAACCCTTGCGATCGATTCGTTCACCAATCACCTCTCCACCGTAGTAGGTGCATCCGCAAAGGAGGTCATAGTGCCGGACGACCGGCGCCTTGTCATTCCAGCGGATGTGAGACGATTGGTGACGGAGAGTAAAGCAGTGACCCGACATTACGACTCTTACCCCAGTAAAGAGAACAAAACTAAGAAACGCCACTTTGAACGCATGGTTCAAAGTCGCATGTCTGAGTTGCGTGATCAACAATGGGGCGATAAACTTTCAAACCTCGTGCCAAGCCACCATGCTTACTGGGACTTGGCGCGAGGCTTGAAAGGAAGTAACCATAACGACATGCCTCCCTTATTCAGACCAGTCCCACTAGTCCCAGCGTTCTTTGACGAAGACAAAGCTGAGTGCCTAGCTGATAGCCTAGAGGCTCAGTGTTCCCCTAACGTAGATCACGTTGACCAAGCTCACCTCGATTCGGTGGATGCTGAAGTCGAACGTAAAAGCTCTGTGGTCACCTCTGAACTCCCACCAATCACCTTAGCGACTTACGCTGAGGTGGAGAGACTGATCAAGGCCCTCCGACCGCGCAAATCCCCCGGTGCCGATGGCATCTCCAACAGGGTTCTTAAAACCCTCTCTCCTCCTCTCATCCATCTCTTAGTCAGCATCTTCAATGCTGCTATGAGCCACTGCTTATTCCCAGACACCTGGAAATGTGCAAATGTCATTGGCATTCACAAACCAGGCAAAAGCTCATCTGACCCCACCAGTTACCGCCCCATCAGCCTCCTCAGTGCCTTAGGCAAACTTTACGAGCGGTTACTTGCAAACCGTCTCCAGTCCCATGCTAAGGAACACCACCTTATCCCAGATGAGCAGTTTGGCTTCAGACCCGGACACTCATGCGTCCAACAGGTGCACCGCCTCACGGAGCACATCATTGAGGGCTTCAATAAGTACCCCAAACCCCAGACTACGCTAGCAGTCTTCCTCGACGTAGCGAAAGCTTTTGACAAAGTCTGGCACAACGGCTTGATCTACAAGCTATACCAATTTGGCGTGCCAGAACGTCTTGTGCTCATCCTACAAGACTTCCTTAAAGCCAGAAGCTTTCGCTATCGCGTGGAAGGCACCCTCTCCTCCCCCCACCCAGTCAGAGCCGGAGTCCCTCAGGGCTCCGTGCTATCACCTATTCTCTTTGCACTGTATACCAGTGACATCCCACGCTCTCAGCCCAAAGTATTCCTAGCCCAATATGCGGATGATACCGCCATTTACACCACTGGGTGGCATATCAACAGACAGTCCTATTTCGTCATGCAACGGGCCATCACCGAGATCGGTGACTGGTTCCGAAAATGGCGCATCGCGGTCAACCCAGCTAAAAGCACAGCTATGTGCTTTACTGAGAAGACACGCTCCCCTTACCCGAAACCGCTTATTTTGTTCGACGAACCCATTCCCTGGGTTCCTAGAACAAAATACCTCGGAGTCACCCTTGATCGTCATCTCACCTTTAACGATCACATAACAACCGTCCGTAACAGAGCGGCCTTCATAATGGGTCGCCTTGGTCCCCTACTTCGCAAAGAGAGTAAAATGTCTCTTAGTAATAAGAAGACACTTTACACTGCCTGCATCCGCCCCATCATGACTTACGCATCAGTAGTGTTTAGTCATGCTAGTGAGGCCCACCTTCATAAACTTCAAGTCATCCAAAACCGTTTTCTTCGTAATGCAACCGGCGCCCCGTGGTATATCCGGAACACCGAGTTGCATTGCGACTTAAACCTTCCCTCTCTAGCGCAGTTCAATAAGGACTGCGCCCGCCGATACTTTGATCGAGCGCCCCACCACCCGAACCCATTGGTTGTCCAGGCATCGAACTACTCGACTGCCTCTTCTATCCCATTTTTCAAACCCCCCCGTCGCCGACCACGGCAGGTATTAGACGACCCGGATGACCCCATCGCAGCCATTACGTTGGCAGCTTTAGCGTTATCCGCAAGTCGTCGAGGTAAAATCCCCAGGTGTGAGGTAATCAGAGGTCACACAATCAAACACCGAGCTCGCCGGCGAGCTCGAGGCAAAAACAAGGTCACGATAAATTGCTCTCCAAATAGTCAAAGAGTATTATTCAGTAGGGCCCAATTGTGCAACACTGCAGTTGCACAGAGGCATTTTGCTCCGATCCCCCCCATGTCTCTCGACAGCGAGACAAGCCGAGGTCCGAACCACAGTGGTGCCCTTGAGCTCGCTGTCAACCCCTCCTATAGTAGCGGTACGTTTTCGGCGTCCTACGCCCGTCTCGGGAGAAGTGCCTTCGGCACTTCTCCCTCCCGGGCTATTGTAGGGCCAGGCCCTCGCCCAAAACCCGGTGGAGCTGGACGACCGCACAGGCGGTAGCCAGCATCTATGTCCTCCCTAAATAATAATGCGCCACATCGGAGGACGAAGGTTCAATTTCCGTTCGGCAAAATAATGTTTGAGCTCCAATAACTTGTAAATGCGATTTTTGCTCAGCACGCGATAGTGTGTTATCATGTCTAGATATATCCCTGACAAGTTATTATATATCTAGTCCACATAAATCTAAATAAATTACAAAATTATAAATTTACGAGAGGAAAAATTAAGGTCATGTGCGGGATTCGAATCCATCCACCGCTTTAGCCGGGGTATGCTCTAATCTAATTGAGATAACATAACAATGAGTCCATAACTCAATTTTTTCCTATCGTTCATTTTAACCATCGTATTGAGATACAGCGACACCTATAGTTCAACTTACGTTGTACTACAAACAAGACTAATTTTGCAGTTAGCTTTAAACTTGTTAATGATGACGCAACCCTATAATTTGTTTATTTTTTTTTTCTCAGCAGATTCATTTAGATTTCTGTGACCTATTTGGTATAGTCATATTGGGTAATTCTGAGAAAGTCAAGTTCAATAGTAGTGCGGAGTTTGAATTCAAATTTAAATTCAAAATCATTTATTCAATTTAGGTGTCTTTAGGTCAATTACAAATTTGAATATTGAAATATTCGACATTGTACTGACACGTTTAGCAAAAAAAAAGTATAGAGTCACTGCGAGAAGAACGGGCAAGAAACTCGGGGCCATTATTTTAAACTTCTTCTAACAATGTGTTACCTACATACATTATAATATAGTCATATTTATTTAATTATATAATATTATATTTACTTGGTGGCAGGGCATTCTAGGAATGCCTGCTTGCCTAGCAACCACCTTCAAGTGGAAAATCTGTCGCCAAGCACCTAACGGTGTGTTCCGGCAGCTGTCCTTAAGAGCCAGTAATGTCTCCAGTGAGGTTAAGTCTGTTAACACCTCCGACCACATCATCACTTACCATCAGGTGAGATAGTAGTCACACCTATAAAAAGAATATCCACTGTTTGCTAACTGGCAACATGTATACATTCGGAGTTTAAAAATGTAATAATAATAATAATAATTATATTATTCATTATTCTGTTGATGCTGGGGTGTCTAAATAGTTTAGTTCCTATAGCGAGTCCTACTAATGCACTTGATGACAGATTTGGAAAATATTTGATTCGATTTGACATTTTTTACGCGTAAACATATTTTTTATATTCTGTATGGTTTTTATATAGACCAGTCATGTTTTAAATAGGATGAATTGAACCGGTTAATACACTCTAAATATTATTAATTAAACTGTCAACATTTTTTTAAGTCGGTACCATGATAGTTCAAAAGTACCTATTATCACAAAATTGTGCACATGGTACCGACTTCGACAAGTTATTTCACACTTTGGGTATTAAAGTCAGTTCCATTTTTTGGTAAAAAATATTTTTTTCACTCTTTTTAGTGACCCTTGCTACTTACGGGATCGATTCTCATTCATTGTCAACGACTATATCATCAAGATAGGTGAATATTTTTCAGTTATTGGAGCGTAACTCAAAAACGGCTTGACCGATTTTGATGAAATTTGAAATGGGCAGCAAACGACAAGCATCAGCTTTCAAACAAAAAAAGAATTTTCAAAATCGGTTCACCCAGTCAAGAGTTCTGAGGTAACAAACAAAAAAAAAAAAAAAACAAAACAAAAAACATCTGACATGCTCGAAACCCGGGTCGAAGTATTCGATCCCCAACGTGAGTGTTTTTGCCGGTGTAATTTATAATTTTTAAATATGTGTGAAACTCACGATAATTACAAACATGGTTTGTCTGGTGGTGGCAATCCCAATATTTTTTTTATTTTTTTTATATATTTAAACTACGCACTACATACTCTAGGTCCGTACTCTTTTTCGATCAAGTTTTTTTTTTATAACATACGAGTATTACAATTTTTCAAGTGTCATACTCCATTCATCATTTATTTGACTCTTAACACTTAGATTTAAGTCGGTGTTCAAGGTGTTATATCTTAAAAACTAAGTGAGTCCATTTTTTTAAATATTCTAAGTTTTGTTAGTGTAATGCTAATATTTTTTGGTAATCTTCACTGTTTTTCTTTTATAATGCGACGTGAGGAGACTGCGCTGTGATCTAGCTATCGCCGTTCTGGATGACACTGCAATCGTTGTTGGTATATTTTTTACAATCTCGTTTGCCCAGTCAATTGCCTTCAAAACACAAGTAGTGCTTCCACACTTCTGCTTTGAGGCAGAATATCTAGAAACTGATGTGGTGATAGCCATATGGCCATAGCTATGGACTGCCGTGCCCCAGGTCCATGGTGCGGTCTACACCGCCGGGTTTATCTTCACTGCATATGGAAGGGCATTTTCCGAATACTCGCGTGACTTTCCACCACCCTCAAGTACAAAATCTGTCGCCAAACACGTAACACTTCCTTTCCCTTCTTTATAGCGTTTTTTTCAATCCCACTACTTCTCTTTATCTCAAGGAACGTTTTCAATTTCTCCATCAAACACATTCTCTCTCTCTTCGTTCCACGAATACACTGCTTTTGAATATGCCTGTCTCGTCAACATGTTTCAATAAATCATTTACAAAACATGCAGTCTTCTTGTGGAATGCACTACCTGTTGATATCAGGCAAGCTAAGTATATTTCGTCATTCAAAGATGGTGAAGAAGCACTACTTACCAAATATCTGCTGAATATTTTACATATGCATTATCTTATATAAAATGTAGTATATACAAATATTATATGTTATGTAATATTAAGTTGTATTGTATGTATATAATATTATATGTAGGTATTGCATTTATGTTTTAATTACTTATACATGTCTTATCATTTATTTTAATATTTTTTTTAATAAAATTTTTCCCTGTTTTGGATACCCTAAGCCGCAATATTGTAAATCCTCTCCATGCTAGGTTCTCTGTAAGAAATTGCTTAAGCGATAAGGCCGCCCATTGTCTAATCTTATTTATTTGTTTGTAATAATTGTATTGTATTCCTTAAGATTGTTGTATTTTTATATGATAGTTGTATCAATAAAGAACTTTTTATTGTATGTTCCTGCAGCAGTCCTTAAGAGCTAGCAAGTTTATATAGCCTTTATTTCAAAATTACAGGCACATGAGACTTAACAGCTGGATGTCCCAGGGTGATAAGCGCAGTGTACTTCGTCATTTGTGTCAAAATGCCTCAGTTATAGGCAGGGGTCTCGATCGTGTTCTGTTATAATCCCATATGAAAAATCCACAGCTGGCCTAGTTATTCTCTGAAGAGCTCACTTTAAATAAACCAGCAGCCATATTGAAGGTACCTGGTACGTGAGTTGGTTAATTTCAGAAATCCCCACTAAGGATTTTTTTTTTATGCCTGATAGGTTAGCCTTTGACCACTAATCTCACCTGATGGTAAGTGATGATGTGGTCGAAGATGTTGTTCAGGCTAACCTAGAATTACTGGCTCTCAAGGACAGCTGCCGGAACACACCGTTAGGTGCTTGGCGACAGATTTTCAGCTTGAGGGTTGTAGCTAGCCAGGCGGGCATTCGCAAAATGCCCTACCACCACGCTGTAACGACTGCCATCCTAAGACAACAACCGGCGGCTGAACGTGCCCTCCGAAGCACGGAAGCGCTCAGTAGTAATGTGCAACCAGCGGTCACCCATCCAACTCATGACTGCGGCGGACGTTGCTTAACTTGGCTGATCGATTCAGAATGGCTAAGCAAATTTCGCTACAAGCGCTTCAAAAGGTATTCCCATATCAATATCATTGGATACCAATATTCACAAACCACGTTACATTATTCTATCGCTATGTCAATTATAGTAATTCTAAAATGTGACTGTGACAAAGAACTAAGCCGTTTATCATTTTAAATGTTGTTACAAACCGGATACACGCCATCTCTGGGAAGTAGAATGCAAACAAGCGATTAGAGGAAATTGACAATGGCGTTTGACGATTTTTGCTGGAAATGGTGACTTGACTAAACAATCAATGTGAAACTATCGTTGCGTATATAGTCTAAGAGCCGCTAGCCAGTACGAAGATCAACCTTCATCCATCCGATAACTCGCATATATTTCATCAAATATAATATATTAACGAACATGCCTATGATAACTTGGCTATCAAAAAGTTTTCATAGCTATTTTTAATTTTAATTGTTAATACATTTTATTTCATGTACGTTTTTTTGCAGATAAGCCTATATAGATCTGGTTATGGAATTAAAATATCTTACTTATGATATGTATCTATTTCGATTATTTAATAGATCGGTATAGTTACCTAATTATATTGACTTCCCTGTTCACATCTGTTTGCCAGGTAGCCATGCACAGAAATAAGAAGTCAAGCCTACCTAGGTGTATTCTATGTGTTAAAAACTATGAGTTGAGATGAAATTACTTCGGTTATAAAAGGAGTGAACGTGATGAAAGAAACTTACTTCCATATAGCGTTTTCCCGCAGAGCTACAATATAGATTCCTTCAAAAAGGGTGTTAAAGAGTCTTACAGGGTCAGCAACGCATTGGTAACAAATGTCCATAGGCTACAGTAACCGCTTACCATCAGGTGGGCCGTCTGCTTGTTTGCAACTCCATTACATAAAAAAACTTGATTGAAATTAATTCTATTAAAAATAGCAATGAAAACTTTTCGATAGGCAAGTTATCATAGGCATGTTTGTTAATATATTATATTTGATAAAAATATGACTTATCAAGTTATCAGTTGGGTGATGGTCGACCTTCCGCGTCTCCTCTACTAAAGCTAATGTTTGACAGGGCTTACCGAAACGCTTAAAAACTTGTTACTTATTTCGAAATTTTAAATTACTACCCAGAAGTGTTTTAACGATTTTGCGAAAACCTAAAAAAACATTTTATTTTTATGTTATTGTGACGGGACAAGCTCGAGGCACTCCTGATGTTAAGCGGACTAACCTCTGCCTATAACAGTTGTATTTCGTCACAAGTCACGAATTGCACTGCGCCCGTCACCTTGAGACATAAGTAGTTGTTAAGTATCATGTTTTTTTTTTTTTTTTATTCCGAATAGGCGAGCATTTGACCGCAATCTCACCTGACGGTAAGAGACGACGCGGTCTACGGCGGAGCATGCTTGCCTAGAAGATACCTGTTCACTCTATACTTGAAGACTTCCAAATTATAGTAACTTTAAGGCTTTCGCGACTTGAACACATAGTTATAAGTATTTAACGGGACTTGATCGCGATAAAAACATTTATATTTTTATTTTCGAGTCCGCTCGTGACCACGACCAATGCAACTTGGTCGAAACGTCGAGGTAAATAAATAAAAAAATATAAATGTTCTTATCGCGATCAAGTCCCGTTAAATACTTATTTCCAAATTATAGCTCTCAGGGAACAATGTGCCTGTAATGTCCCTGGCTCTCAAAGAGTGCTGCCGGAACACACCGTTAGGTGCTTGGCGACAGATTTTCCACTTGAGGGTGTTTTTTTTTTTTTTTTTTTTTTTTTTTTATGCCTGATTGGTTAGCCTTTGACCACTATCTCACCTGATCGTAAGTGATGATGTGGTCGAGGATGTTGTTCAGACTAACCAAGAGTAACTGGCTCTCAAGGACAGCTGCCGGAACACACCGTTAGGTGCTTGGCGACAGATTTTCAAATTGAGGGTGGTAGCTAGCCAGGCGGGCATTTGCAAAGTGCCCTACCACCATGCTGTAACGACTGCTATCCTAAGACAACAACCGGGACCGACGGCTTAACGTGCCCGCCGAAGCACGGAAGCGCTCAGTAGTAATGCCCAACCAGCGGTCACCCATCCAAGTCATGACCGCGGCGGACGTTGCTTAACTTTGCTGATCGATTCAGAATGGCTAAGCAAACTTGGCTACGAGCGCTTCAAACTTCTTGAGCTTCGTGGTCGTAAGCCAGGCATTTGCCAAATGTCCTTTCACCATGCGGTGAAGCTCAAGCCCACGGCGGGATTCGAATCATGGACCTGCTGCGCGGCAGTCCATAGCCAATGCCATTGAGCCATCACTGCTTCAATGACTGATGACTAAAAAAATTGTCTCAAGGTGTCGTGTGTTAGATCATCGCTTCAGTGAATTTGAGGCGGTAAGTACTTTTTCAACAGCCTGAAGATGTCCTTCGTTAAACAATTGCCTCTCTGAAAGGGGGTTTTGAAGCGCTCGTAGCGAAGTTTGCTTAGCCATTCTGAACCGATCAGCAAAGCTAAGCAACGTCCGCCTCGGTCATGAGTTGGATGGGTTACCGCTGGTGACATTACTACTGAGCGCTTACGTGCTTCGGAGGGCACGCTAAGACACATGTTGGATGCTCAATTAATGGTAATATTATTAATAATATAAGTTATGCAGACGATATGGTCTTGCTGAGTCCGTCGATCAATGCATTGAGAAAGTTGATAAAAATATGTGAAGATTATGCTGCATCTCACGGACTCTTTTTCGAGTTATACTTGAGTATAACTCGAAAAAGAGTGAAGTGTTACAGTTTAAGGCAGGTAATAAGTCCTACTCTGTCATGGAAGTATTGCTAAACGAAGCTCCCCTCACTTGGGTTACGCGGTTCAAGTACTTGGGCCACTGGGTTACAGATGATACGTCTGATGACATGGACATCGAAAGGGAGCGTAGAGCATTATCGGTTAGATGTAACATGCTGGCTCGCAGGTTCGCACGTTGTACGGCGGAGGTAAAGGTAACCCTGTTTAAGGCCTTTTGCCAATCGTTTTACACATGCAGCCTGTGGATCAAATATACGCAGAAGGCCTATAATGCTCTACGTATCCAGTATAACAATGGCTTCAGGGTGCTTTTGGGTCTACACCGGTTTTGTAGTGCGTCTGGGATGTTCGCCGATGCGCGCATAGATGATTTTTATGCTATTATGCGAAAACGTGCAGCATCCATGTTACGCAGAACTAGGGACACAAACCACAGCTTGGTGTCTATCGTCTCAGGGGACTACAGTGGGGGGTTTGTGAAGCACTGGATCACAGGTCACAAACCAGTGGCTCAGCTTGTGTCACAATAGACAGCCAGATTACAGCAGTATAATGTGTGATTAGTTCTAAGTTTTGTTTTTATTTTACTAATTAATATTTTTTTGTGTCTAACGTTACTAACATTTTATGGGCCTACATGCCTGAAATAAAAAGATTTTGTTTTTTTTTTTATATTTTATTTTGATTAGGATGGCAGTCGTTATAGCATGGTGGTAAGACATTTTGCGAATTCCCGCCTGGCTAGCTACCACTCTCAAGTTGAAAATCTGTCGCCAAGTATCTAACGGTGTGTTCCGGCAGCTTACCTTGAGAGCCAGTAATTCCAGGTTAGCCTGAACAACATCATCGACCACATCATCACTTACCATTAGGTGAGATAGGTCAAAGGCTAACCTATCAGTCATAAAAAGAAATCTTTACCGGTACACATTCAATACAATTGAGTACTTAGATATAAATATCATTTTGGTATTATTTTCTATAACACAGAAGATGTTATGCGATCGTTGTAAATTCGCTCAGATCACAAAACAGGTCCACTTCAGGTCACAAATGGGTCACATGCCCACAATTTACATGGGCCGGGGCTTTTAGGGCTGACCGCTAGTCAAGTGGTAGGTAGGATCCATATCCTGGCCCCCTGGCCCACGCAGGCTAAGGCTAGGCTTAAACGTAGCTGTCAAGCAGATAGTTCATTTTATTTTTTTATACCTGATAGGCTACCTATTATCTTTAGCTTTGATCATTATCTATCTAATGGTAAGTGATGATGTGATCGAAGATGTTGTTCAGGCTAACCTAAAATTACTGGCTCTCAAGGACAGCTGCCGGAACACAACGTGAGGTGCTTGTCGGCAGATTTTCTACTTGAGAGTGGTAACTAGCCAGGCGGGCATTCGCAAAATGCCCTACCTACACGCTATAACGACTGCCATTTTAAGTCAACTACCGGGACCGCTGACAAAACGTGCCCTGCGAAGCACGGAAGCGCTCAGTAGTAATGCCACTAGCGGTCACCCATCCAATTCATGACTGTGGCGGACGTTAGTTAGTGAACGGCTAAGTAAAATTCGCTACGATTGCTTCAACAAGTTCAGACATACTTAGAGAGAAATGAAATAAAAAAAATCTAAAAATAGTTGAACCTGAGCTTATTGTATTAGTTTAGAAAATGCTAAAACAAGTTACAGGGATGGCTGTAACTTATTTTAGAATTAAAAGCCACTGGCACTGACCGTTAGCAAAATAAAATTGTTTGTTTTTATTCATACTAATTTGGCAGGATATTTTTTACTTCGTTTTTACATATGAATAGTTAAACTTAATTTTGGCCGGTGAGTAAAAACCTGATAGGTATATTTTTAATTTTTTATAGGTCGTTTTGATTCAATGTTGATGTAAAATAGATGAGGTAATCTGTGTTGATGTTCTTTTGATATGATATACCAGTGCTTCAAGTTTTTACCTAAATATCAGTACATAGTATAAAACAAAGTCGCTTCCCGCTGTCTGTCTGTCCCTATACAGGATTATTGGTAAAAGCTAACGACCTCTCAGGGTTGACATCTGCTAGTCCTAACAACATTTTGAGATAATTGTTGTTTTGTTTTATTCTCTTTTTTTGTTTTTTTTTTTTGTTTTAAAGGCTTCTCCGAGCCAAGAGCGCCCGCCGCGGCAGCACTGGACCGCGCTGTGCTCCCTTTGAATAGAGTTTTGAATATTTACATCGAGCAAATTAATAAAAAATATAATATAATACATTACAGGCACATGATACTTTTAATATCAGGTGGCCCTCGTGCTTATTACGTCAAAAACATATTAAAAAACACAAAAAAAAATAAAAACCAAATATTTATTTTAAAACATAAAAATAGTCATCTCAAAATGTTTGCTAGGATTAGCAAAAGTCAACCCTAGGAGGTTGTGAGCATTTTTCCAATAACCCTGTATATATGCTTAAATCATTAAACAACGCAACAGATTTTGATGCGTTTTTTATTAGATAGAGTAATTCAAGAGGAATGTTTATATGTATAATACATGCATATTATAGTAGATAAACACTGGTAATTTTAGAGGTTTCTAATTTAATGTCGTAAATAATAGTAGTTTATGCAACTGTCATATAATAGAAGGTATTAGAACATGAGTGTAGTTTTTTGAAACGAGCCGCAGGCGAGTTTCAAAAAAAGATTACACGAGTGTTTTAATACCTATTTATATGCAGTTGCATACACTACTTTATTTAATCTCATGGCTATATTAATTTTTTTACCTGTATTTCAACTCTCTGTGACTATACGCTTTTCTTGATGTTTCTGGCAAAAGACTATTCGTTAGTTTCGTAGCTGTTTCTAGAATGTCAGGTGGAGTTAAATCATCAGTATCGTGGATGTTGCTTGAAATTTTTGCTAGTAAAGTTTTATCCAACAAAATATTACTCAAATTCGTATGTACGAAATAGCGCTAAAATGGAAAAAGTATGTTATTGGTCTATTGGCTCGGAACCAGCGCAGCGCGTTGCGCGCGCATCTCGCTCACCATAGATAAGTGAACTTAAATTGAATTGAAACCTCCTTGGTCGGGACACATTGTACTTTAATAATTAAAAAAATGTTTTAAAGCATTGTTTTGTTAGGAGAACAATGATTTAATTTAACTTTTTAATTTTCTTAAAGAAGTATGTACATAAAATATGCCAATAAAAGTCTGTATTTAATTTCATAATTAGAATATTACCGAATGAGATTATATAAATATTTGTTTTTTGCGCTTACATTGTAAAAGCACGCTGAACCCTTCAAGATGTTATTCAATTCAAGATGATATTGGCGCACTGCAAGTGGCACATCGAAACCTTGCTAATTGGTTTACCTGAGCTCAGTCGTCCCGTCATCATAGCAGCGTTGCCCGTATTTTAAACCGACTGCAAAAAAGGAGGAGGTTCCCAAATCTGTATTTTTTTTAATTTGTTACCTCAGAACTTTTGACGGGGTGAAACGGTTTTGATAATTCTATTTTTGTTTGAAAGCTGATGCTTGTCGTTTAGTACCATTTCAATTTCATCAATATTCGTTAAGCCGTTTTTAAGTTACACTCCAATAACTGAAAAATATAAGTATTTATATCTTGACGATATAGTCAATTAGTCGTTGACAATGAATGACAATCGATCCCGTAAGTAGCAAGTCACTAAAAAGAGTGAAAAAAAATGTTTGACCAAAAATGGAACCGACTGCAACACTCAAAAGCGTGAAATAACTTGTCGAATTCGGTACCATGCGCACAATATTATGATAATAGATACTTTTGAACTATCATGGTACCGGCGCGACTTCAACAACTCATTTCACACTATCATGTGGCCATAAATCCACCATCCTTCTCTCACATTTACTCTGCCTTGAGTAACGTTATAATAACTACCTGCCTATAAGTTTTATGTGCGTGAGACAGAAGGGGTTAAAACAAATGAACTACTAAGGGTTTGTTTATATTAACGCTTACTTAAAGTAACTATTTTGTATTCTGTGACACAGAGCGCTGTCACGTGCGAGACATAGGGCGGTGAGGCAGCATGCCACTTCTAAACATCACATAAATGTGCTTTGGGTAACTCATCTACCTCTTTTTCTTCTGAAATCATTGTATAATACTGAATGCCTGGCTAGCTACCACCCTCAAGTAGAAAATATGTCACCAAGCTCCTGAGGATGTGTTCCGGCGAACAACATCTTCGACCACATTATCACTTACCATCGGGTGAGATAGTACTCAAAAGCTAGCCTATTAACTGTAAACAAAAGTTAATTGTTATGTTTTTGTCTTGTTTGCCAACTTCGACCACATCTTCACTTATCATCAGTTGACATTATGATCAAAAGCAATCCAATCAGTACTCAGTACTAATATTATAAATGCGAAAGTAACTCTGTCTGTCTGTCTGTCTGTCTGTCTGTCTGTCTGTCTGTTACGCTTTCACGCCAAAACTACTGGACCGATTTGAATGAAATTTGGTATGGAGATAGTTTGAGACCCGGGAAGAAACATAGGATAGTTTTTATCCGACTGCGCAAAAAGAGGTTAATGTTTTCGCGCGATAACCGACATACGCGCGGGCGGAGCCGCGCCCGGAAAGCTAGTTTCCAATAAAATACGTTTGTAAAATTAATAAAGTGACGTAAAGAAAACAAAATTTAAACTATCACTGATCAAGTATTCTTTGACATCATTATGACGACATTATGACACTATCGAAATTACTCAATTGTTCCATAGACTTGCCTTTGTTTAGTAAAATTCATTCTTTCCTTAACAAATGTTTTATTCACTTCACCTATCAAAAATAATTTCAAAATAATACCGATTGTTATGAAAATATAAATTAAAAACTAAACATTCCGCACGTACCGATTTAATCTGAGACACGTATTGTTTTACAGAAGAGATATAAATGTAAACATATAACGTACCTACCTATACATACTTGTATGCAAAATTTTATCATATTTACTTGTTGCGCTCGTAGCGAGGTTTGCTTACCCGTTCTGAATCGATCAGCAAAGTTAAGCAACGTCCGCCGCGGTCAGGAGTTGGATGGGTGACCGCTGGTGACATTACTACTGAGCGCTTCCGTGCTTCGGAGGGCTAAGCCGTCGGTCCCGGTTGTTGTCTTAGGATAACAGTCGTTATAGCATGGTGGTAGGGCATTTTGCGAATGCCCGCCTGGCTAGCTACCACCCTCAAGTTGAAAATCTGTCGCCAAGCACCTAACAGTGTGTTCCGGCAGCTGTCCTTGAGAGCCAGTAATTCTAGGTTAGCCTGAACAACATCTTCGACCACATCATCACTTACCATCAGGTAAGATAGTGGCAAAGGCTAAACTATCAAGCATAAAAAAAAAAAAAATTTACTTGTTTGATTTCCAGCACTATCGCTTGCGAAGTGAATACTTAACACTAATATACTTTTTTTTATGCCTTATATAGGTTAGCCTTTGACCACTATCTCACCTGATGGTAAGTGATGATGAGGTAGTAGCTAGCCAGGCGGACATTCGCAAAATGCCCTACCACCATGCTATAACGACTGCCATCCTAGGACAACAACCGGGATCGACGGCATAACGTGCCCTCCGAAGCACGTTAAGCAAAAGTTATATTCCCTTTAACCAACATCCATCCTAATAGGATGTGATGATACGATCGAAGATGTTGTTGAGCCTAACCTAGAACTCCTACCTCTCGAGTACAGCTACCGGAACATGCCTTCAGGTGCTTAGCGATTTTATACATGAGGTTGGAAGATAGGCAGCCATTTACCTGCTGGAAAGCGACGATGACAATGCAATATGCTTGCATAGAAGATATATTAGTTTGCTGTAATTGAAGATACGCAGATAATAGCAGATTTCCCGTGGGGTGCCGGGTTAGAATTGCACCTCCCCATATCATCCCATGGGTGTCGTAAGAGGCGACTAAGGGAAAAATACTGGAAGAAGGGCAGAAGCGTCTTCTAAAGAACTGCCAACTTACACTGCGATCCCTAAGACGCCTGCCAAGCGTGGGGATTATGGCAAATACCCTCTTAATAGGGGAGGCTGTGTTCAGCAGTGGACGATCTCGCTGATACAGTACAGTACAGATTATATCAATCGGGAAACAGAGATGCAAGTAGGTTTTGGATATTTCAGCCATACGAATAACTAAGCTGGATCGAGAGACTTCCATGCATAGTTTTGGAATATAGACCAAGTACGATGCCGCTTTCGTGCGCGTCTTGTAGTCTGATGAATAAAAGAAGGTGGGATAAAGTTGTGTAGATGAATCACACATTCTGCAAAATAAATTCGACATCTGCCAATGCATCGTCAATAAAGAGTTTTTTTTTTTTTATTGCTTATAGGTAAGCCTTTGACTACAATCTCACGTGATGGTAAGTGATGATGTGGTCGAAGGTGTTAACAGACTTAACCTAGAATTACTCTGGCTCTCAAGGACAGCTGCCGGAAACTACCGTTAGGTGCTTGGCGACAGAATTTCTACTTGAGGGTGGTCGCTAGCCAGGCGGGCATTCGCAAAATGCCCTTCCACCATGCGGTGAAGCTCAAGCCCGCGGCGGGATTCGAACCATGGACCTGCTGCGTGGCAGTCCATAGCCAAAGCCACTGAGCTATCACTGCTTCAAATATCAATAGAGTCTAAAGTTGGTATTAAGCAGAGCCATCGCGATGGTTGCAGCAGGTACTAAAAGATCGGGGATAGGCTAGGAATAAATATGTAATATATAAAGAAATGTAAAACAAGTTCGTAAATAGCCCAAGCACGAACATTTCGATAGTCCGTAACGTAAACGTATCGAGTTTACAGTACGTTTACGCAGGAGGCGATGGTTGACAGCACAACGCACCGTTTCTTGGCTAACGTGAACTCGATAGGATTACGAAAGTGACGTCATCCGGCGTAAATCAAATTAATTGTACCTTCTTTCTAAGAGCTAATGATTCATTCCAAAAGAGGTTTGAATTCTTTTTCAGCCGTAGAAAGAGTATAGTAATAGAATCGGCGTAATGAATTGTACTAATTATTAGAGAAGGATGCACATACCATAACCGCAATAATAATGAGCGAGACAGATATCAATATTGTTTATCCTTTTCGCGTATACCTACCCCTTTATCTGTTGGGAGCCAGTGGTCCCTGGCTCCCAACAGATGCAAGATGACTAGGGTAGAATACTCAGTTTTCGGCCATTTAGTGACACATTCAACCTTAAGACGCTCGAAAAAATTATACAGATTGAGCCCTGCGCTGTTTATTGATATATGTACCCTATATAATGTAGTTTACGTATTTAATATTTAATAGAAAGTCAAGTGCTTTCTTATTTATAGAAAAATATATAAATCCAAATATAGCGAAATCGCCGGTTTTCGGCCATTTTTTTTAGTTTTCGGTCAGCAGTACCCAGTTTTCGGTGGGAACATTTAATATTGATTTAAAATTAATGTATCCATACAATAAATTTAAAAAAAATCATTTTTATGTGTAATATGTTTGTATGTATCCATTTAAAATATCCTACTAGCCCAACACACATTTATTCCAACATCCTCATAGTTTTGGCAGTACATACTTAAAACTATACTTTAATGTTTGATTTAATTTTTTACACTTTAATAGTAATACTAGTAATTCTAGGGTGGCCTGAACAACATCTTCGCCCACGTCATAATTTACTATTAGGTGATATGGTGGTCAAAGGCTAGCCTATCAGCTATAATTCACTATAAATTATTTTTATCCGTCTAAGGGAAACTGTACAATCATATTTATCTTATACTTTTTTTTTGTCATGGGGTAAATGCTTTTAGGCATACCCAACCGTCGGGGAGCAGTTGGGTGATGTCAGGCTCGGGTTTGATAGAGACCCCACTACCGACACTCAACATCTCAACAATCAACATTTACTTAGTATAACAATAAAAAACTTACGGTTGAACGAGAGGCGAGTTACTATTTTTTTTTTTGTATTTGCGTGTGATAGATTATTTGAAAATTGACTTACTATGTAATGAAATATTTGTTCATCTTCACTTGATTAGCTTTAAGCTTAAGATTAAACAACTGGTTTAATGTAACAATCTCATTTCGTTTTAATTATACTCTGTGGTTTTTAAGAGGAAAATAAGTATTTGTTTAATTATCCATGGTATACCTACTTTATCTGTGGTGTGAATTTAATACTGTAACTAATTGTGTTTGTTGTTAGACTGTGATTAAACATAATATATTGATTATCATGATCACTTGAATCATTATTTGAAGATAATATTACTGGAAGTATATTTTATAAGTATCGAAATTGATCACGTGACAGTGTAAAGTACTTATTAAAATAGTTTATAATATGTTCTTTATTTATGATGTGTAAAACATTGAAGATTTTATTATACTTATTGCCATATGTATAGATCACTTGAATCATTATTTGATGTTATTAATACTGTAAGTATATTTTATAAGTAGTTTAACTGGTCATGTGACATTTGTTGAGATACTTATATAAAATAGTTTATAATATGTTCTTTATTTATGATGTGTAAAAACATTGAAGATTTTATTATACTTATTGCCATATGTATAGATCACTTGAATCATTATTTGATGTTATTAATACTGTAAGTATATTTTATAAGTAGTTTAACTGGTCATGCGACATTTGTTGAGATACTTATATAAAATAGTTTATATTATGTGCTTTATTTATATGTGTAAAAACATTGAAGATTTTATTATACTCATTGCCATACGTGAGCTTGAGATCACACAATTGTCAATTATAAAGAGTAATGTGTTTGTGACGGTAGTCGCTTTGTCACCTTATTTGTTCACTCACTGCGAGTAGCTTCAGTGTCTGTCGGACCACCGTGCGGAGCGGACCTCTAGTGGTATCGAAATAGTCTTCAATGACGAAGTGCTGCCCGATTCAGTGTCTGTCGGACCGCCATGCCGAGCAGACCTCCAGCGGTGGGGAAATAGGCTTTAACGACGAAGTGCTGCCGAATCAAGATGTTGTGAAGTTAAGTAATTTATTATACTCTTTTTTTGGTATTATATAACGACGAATATGTCAATCAATAGATGATAAGTGTAAATGAATTGTATATAGTAAGTAAGTATCACATTGTTAAAAGACATTTAAAAGAATGGCCTCGAGTTTCTTGCCCGTTCTTCTCGAAGTGGCTCTATACAACTTTGTTTACTGAACGAGGCAGTAATGTTAGAATATTTCAATGTTAAAATTTCATTAGAGCGTCGTAGATGCCTAAATTGAATAAATGGTTTTGACTTTGACTTTGACTTTCATTATTCTAACTAACACGTGCGTAACTCTTTCTCATCTGCCAACGTGAAATTAAACAATTCTTTAAAAATCGTTTGCTATAGTAACCCAACCGAATAATGTTTTAGGGTATCAGGCAATTCAATCAAAGAGTATTAACAAGACTCGTTCCTATATTGCAATAGTAAGTAGCTAATATCTAAATAATACTGCAGGAGGATCAGGAATGGCCGATGGAAAGGTGCCGGCCGGTGGACCGGTTTCCATACCCTACTTAATCTATGTGAATGTTGCCATTCTTTTCTCTTATAAACCGACTAGAGAAGATAGTCTTGGCTTACACGTAACCCCAATATTTTCATGCATCTTCATTAATTATTAGGGTTTTCATCGAGTTAGAAACTATTTAGTAAACTATTACCCAGAAAGTAGTGTTCCCATAAAAATACTAATTTATTTATTTATCTCAAGAAAACCACAGCCGATAATATATTCGACAAGTTTATACTTAGCTTATCCTACGGAAAATAACGGATTTAAATTTATTTTTATTTTTAAACCATTTTTATTGTTCCAGTCCAAGTTTACTGTAGCATTAAAAATACATTTAAACCGTTGTTTAGATTACTTACAATGGTTTACATTTTTAATGTTTTGACTCCCTACATTTTGTCTTTTTAAAACAAGTATAAAAAGTGTTGAAGTATATTATTTATTATAGTAAATTAAGTCATGACTGTGCTGAAACAGTCAAAATCTGTCACAGTCAGGTCAAAATCATCATCATTACTAGAAGCTTAGGCAACAAGGTAAGTAAAGATTCACTGCATTTCTCACTCGCATGTGGTCTAGAAATTGATGGTTATTCGAGAATACGCAAATTTTAGTAATAATACAATGGTGCAACATAAAAATTTCTGTCATAACTTTCGTACTTACCTTAATATAATATTATGTACATAAAAATTACGTTATTTCTATGTTGCCAGTTTAAAAAATAATTTATACCAGATAATTATATGGATTTTGCTTACCGGAGGCAAAAAAAAGGAATGCTCGAATATGCTCCTAACATTTTGAATCTCATTGCTTTCGCAAGACAACACATAATGTACTTAGAACGGACCCAATTCCAACACTATTTATTCCTATAAGTTCTATACTTCCAGTTTACTGGGTGTTGTTTAGATGACGTGATTGTAATAATTTCCCGTATTTAGACTATGATAGCTAAGCCAAAAGAAAAACATATCTTCGGTTGTAAAATTATATTTACAACTTTAGTTTAAATTCTATAAACAATCATAAAAATCCAAAACCAATAACTTAGGTTTTATAGTGATTGTAGATTGGCAACAACTTGAGTATGTGATGATAGGTTATAGGTAGGGCCGGTATTAATGTTTATCATAATATAATTAAATCTGGTGCTGCTTTTTACCCCATCAATATGGTTAAATCTTTCAACTGGCATTTCCATAAACAACCTCATAAACTATTGCTATCCCTTAGATAATTATACGCTCATAGCGCTTCTATTACTATACTCTTTCTACGTTTTCAGCCTATACAAAGTCCTCTATGATTGCTATTTGTCAATTTTGGCGTTTTATTTGGTGAAAACTAAACTGTAATAAAACATCTTTATAGGTATTTAATATAAAATTTGATATATAAATAGTTATGAGCCAGGAATTCTCAAGCCTAGAATCTGTGCCACTGATAATTTACCTACTATATATTAATTACAAACAACTACTATCAGAATCTACACCTTCAATCAGAGGGAGGAGTCGCATGAAACCCTGAAGGGTCGTCAGCCGTCGTGAAGAGTAGCTTACGCTGAATTTGATGGTGTTTTAGCAGAAAAAGGCTATTGAGTTCAAGCAGTGTACCCTCTTGGTTCTAAATGTTCACTGAAGGAGATTTCTGATAGAATTTTGGTCCCCAGCGGTATTGTTACCGTCTGTTCTGAGAAAGAAGAATACTGTGACAAACTGGAGCGAGTATATAGTAATATACCTAATAGTTTCGAAATACAAACCACTTGGCATTCCATGAATGCACCGATACAAAAAATCGGGAGTGCTGTGACTTGCAACCGGATTAATAGTGTTGTTTTGAAATTATAATAATTTTAGGACCTATACGTGTTTATTTTGTATGAGTCAGCTTATGGTTGGATTATAATTTTGTGTGTGTTATTACTTTGCAAAAAATAAAGTAATTACTACTGTTGGTGTAGCTTTGTTTATTATCCATCTCCTTTTCTGTATTTTTAAGTAATACTGTGGCAAAAAGAGCGTTATATCAAGTAAACCCAGGCCCATAGCACGATCAGAGGGGGAAGAAAAATGCTTCTACTATGAGTTCGCCACCCAATAGTCTTTTATACATGTGTCTGTATGTAATTTCACTGGCTAATCTTTAATCACACAGCACTGTAGGTAAACATTGCATGGTTGCAATTCGTAGATGAGGTTGTGGTACCTATATTGACCTACTCACGGATGCTAGTGTTAAGATAGCTGTATATAGCGACCGTCTTCCTAGTCGAAGCGTTGAATAGTTATATGCGCGTTGCAGTTTGGAGTACCCACCATACGAAAAATACTGAAGGTTAAAGCAAATGGCGTCGGATGGAACAGTGTGCGCCAACCATTAGGAGCGCACACTGATCCATTTCATCAGCACTGTTGTACGCCCAATGCGTAGCAACACCCCATTCACACCGACCTGAGTAGTGGCGAGCCGTCACGTATCCTTATCTTAGTCGCCTTTCACGTCATCCAACAAGAGGATATTGTATAATCCTTAAATTCGTAAGCCAAGAACTTTTCGATATACCAATAAATAAAACGCACAAATGCACTTCGTTTACTTTTATTGAGAACCTAAATAAATAATATAATATAAAAATATCACAGCTTCTACATTTCATATCAATCTTCTCTTCGTAGTGGTTAGACTGTTGGCTTGAGCAAGGTCATCACCTCAGAGTTCGTATAGGTAGTTAGTCTGACGAGCCGTTGGTATTCCTTTAGTATCGCTGCCTTCTTCTGGTGCATTTGTTGACAGCCTTAGTTGATCTAAATGATGGGCGATCTGCTGAGAGCTTTATTGTTTTCGATTTGACCATGCACAATGAAGACTTTCATAACAACATTGCAGCGCCGCGAGACATATCCAAAGAGCGAAGTTGGTGTAAATGTTGGCTGGAACGGTGGAATTTAGAGGCTGTTTGATGCAGAGTTTTAGAAAATGTCCTGATTTGGGTCCATCGTACATTAGCATCACTCCCCTCCAGGGGATACATACTGAAGGTCAACATTCATTTAGTCAAACAGTGCCATAAATTAATTAACACTTACTTTGTTTCTGATAAATGAAATGGTACATTTCAACTTGTAATCATGCTGCTATGTTTGTAACTCTTTTCATAGTTGAAATATGAATGAAAAAACACATTAAAAACATGAAATTTCAATGTTTTTATTACAAATTCAAAACGTTACGTCAACCATCTCAATGACAAACATTCGCAGATTTTTGACAGACTCTCGATAGCCAGCCTTCGAGTTTACGTTAAAATTAGGTTCGTGCTCACGATTTCATACAAAACTTTTTACGTGACGAAACGTTCACGTTAATATCTCGACGCGTTAAATGTCAAAACCTTCCAATCTGCCAAAATTTAGTTCCTTTTACGCACTGTAGGGGCGCTGATCAAATCCTATATAAAATGGTGACATTTCGATACGTTAACGTAACGTTTACGTTCTCGCAAGTTATTCGTGCTAGGGCTACAGCACAATGCAAAACCTTACGGCGACTGGCTTGGTCCAAAGTATAATCTGTCGCGCAACAACATAACACCAACAAAATCGG
Organism: Plagodis dolabraria; assembly: GCA_963854805.1. NCBI lineage: Eukaryota > Metazoa > Arthropoda > Insecta > Lepidoptera > Geometridae > Plagodis > Plagodis dolabraria. The sequence continues at coordinate 7,679,685 of OY978461.1, forward strand.
TCAAGCCGTTTTTTAATAATACTCCAATAACTAAAAAATATTTTCCTATCTTCATCATATAGTCGTTGACAATGAATGACAATCGATCCCGTAAGTAGCAAGGATCACTAAAAAGAGTGAAAAAAGATTTTTAAACAAAAAATTGAACCGACTTCAACACACAAAAGTGTTAAATAACTTGTCGAAGTCGGTACCATGCCCACAATATTGTGATAATTTTTATAACGATTTTGATGAAATTTAAAATGGGACCAAACGACAAGCATCAGCTTTCAAACAAAAAAAGAATTTTCAAAATCGGTTCACCCAGTCAAGAGATCTGAGGTAACAAACATAAAAAAAAAAAAAAAAAAAAAAATAAGACGAATTGAGAACCTCCTCCTTTTTTGGAAGTCGGTTAAAAATATTAAATTAAAAACCACCCAACTCCAGTAACTCATCTAGCTTTTGTTATCTGTGACACAAGTTCAGCTGTCACTAATTTTAGGAAACTAGAAGACAAAGTGTTGTTTATATACACTAAACACACACACAGCACACTTTTTTTCAGTGAATATCACTTATCTTTGACCACCAGCCGAGACCGCGACATTCATTGGTAACTGAAATAGCTCCCCCACGCGTAGCATTTGTCTATACTCAAACATACCTACCTGAAAGTCATATGGTATACCTAGGTAACTTACGATCCAACAATTTACTATTTGCTCAGAGCATTTTATTGCGCTGTAAATTTTAAACTCTTAACACTGAGAGATTAGTTTTATTGGAGCTTAGGAAAGAGATATAAAACTTTTCTAAAAGGAGAATTCCACAGTATTTGAGTCATCAACTTTGCAAATGCTACCTATGTGTAGGAGAAACATGCCAATTAGTCAGTTGAAGCATTGATGGCTCAGTGGAATTGGCTATGGACTGCCGCACAGCAGGTCCATGGTTCAAATCCCGCCGCGGGCATGGGCTTCACCGCATGGTGGAAGGGCATTTTGCGGATGCCCGCCTGGCTAGCGACCACCCTCAAGTAGAAAATCTGTCGCCAAGCACCTAACGGTGTGTTCCGTTAGCAGTCGTAGAGAGATAGTGAGAAATTACAGGCACATGGACTTGACAACTACCTATGTTTCAAGGTGACGGACGTAGTGCCATTCGCGACTTGTGACGAAATGTATCTGTTATAGGCAGATGTTAGTCCGCTTAACGTCAGATGGGGCTCGAGCTTGTTCCGTCACAATAACATAAAAAAAAACACAGTCACGTCCAGGACATCGTTTTCCAAATCTTGGAATTTTGGCACTACTTAAAAGTGGTTGGCGGGCCTAAGCCCTTTTTTATGTAGGTATAGCTGATAGGCTAGCCTTTGACTACAATCTCAGCTGATGAGTGATCAAAGATGTTTCTCAGGCTAACCTAAAATTACTGGCTCTCAAAACAGCTGCCGTAACACACCGTTAGGTTCTTGGCGACAGTTTTCTACTTGAGAGTGGTAGCTGCCAGGCGAGCAAAATGCCCTACCACCTTGCTGTAACGAGTGCCATCCTGAGACAAAAACCGGGACCAACGGCTCATCGTGCCCTCCGAAGCACAGAAACGCTCAGTAATGACATCACTAGCGGCCACCCATCCAAGTCATGACGTTGATTAACTTTAAATTGTTAAACTTATGAATCCATTTTAGAGAATTAATTATAAATAACGAGAATAATATTATTCGGGTGTATATGATTTTAATATGATGAAGTAAAACATACAACAATTTTCGTGTTAATCCTTATATTATATATGAAAATTACGTGTCACGTTGTTTGTCCGCGATGGACTCCTAAACTACAGAACCGATTTCAAATTTGATTTGCACACCGTGTGCAATTTGATCCAAATTGAAAGATAGGGTAACTTACATCTCAATTTATGGTCGCAATTACATGTGCGAAAACCTGGAGGCCCTGTAGTTCTAAATAATATCGATGCATTGAAATGAGACATAAGATAAGTTTCACGATAAATTGTTCAATTTCAACCTGCTTTCCTAACTCAGTTATTATTATATCAAGAAACACGATTATACTCATGATCTGACAAAAATCTCATTGAAAATCTTAACAAAAACATACCCAAAATTCACAGTAGATATATCTTCGTTAAAACGTTCCCCAATATAAGTGTGTCATACCTCTTTAGAAGCGGCTTTACGTCCCGAACACAACTAAATAATAAAAAGCGAATAATATTTAATAGGGAAAATTTTATAGACAATTTAGTAAAATCTATCAGAAAATTTCAAGTTTTCAACTTAGAAACATTTCCCTTAGAGTCCCCTACAGTCTGGGTGTGTGATACCATTCAAGACGCAGCTACGTCCCCCCTACACGACCTGCAAAAAAGAAATTTAATTAGTATTATAGTTTCGATATTACACCGTTTTTCTTCAACATATTAGTGAAAATCATCAAATTTTAAACATAATATTGTAATTTTTCAGCCGTTTGTCACTGTTTTGGAGTCCAAATTCGCTTGCGGAGCTCGTACGCACCTCGCGCACCCGCAGCGCCAAAATCCCCAAAAAATGACGAAAACTTTAAATTTTTCTCTTCATACATAAAACACGCGTTGTTAGGGGTAACTCAAATATACTACTCGTCAGATCTTACTCCAATTTAAATGGGACCATATGACAAGCACCAGCTATCTTCAAAATCGGCTCACCTTGTCATAGATAAATGAAAAGGTATCATTTCTCTATGACCTTGTAAAGAAATTATGAGGCAGCACACACAAAAATGCAGTAACATCACTAGTTATACCCTAGCTACCAATTTTACCCTAGCATTGTATAATTTTCGGCCCTAGCTACCAATTTTACCCTAGCATTGTATAATTTTCGGCCCTAGCTACCAATTTTACCCTAGCATTGTATAATTTTCGGTATATTACATAAAATTCAATTCTTTGTATCTCATTATAAGTTCTTATGAGAAATAAAGTTCATTAAACCTAAAATAAATACAGTCGAATAGAGCGTCCCCCTTTTTTGAAATCCGTTAAAAAGGCAAACAATCGGCGATCTAAAAAAATGTGTACACATAAAACCCCCATTTGGAACACTCAAGGCTCTCTGTGATACGTTATCCGGCAACCTAAACGATCTTAATGTCTTTGAAAGTGCAAAACTTCACATGAGGAAGGTCAGGTAAGTTTGAAATGCCATAAAATGTCCAGGGACTTCCCAGAGTACGCGAACTAAAGTTACATAGCGCAAGTTTCTTATAACCTTGGATTTACTTTACTTACTAAAATAGAACAAGAGTTTTAGCTTAAAGTTTATTACTGCCCTACACTTTGTTGAGCAGAATCTTTATTATTTTTCCAAGTTGCCTCTTAGCATCCGAGGTGGACGATATCGTCCATTTCTATTGTTATTTCTACTGTTATTAATAACTACGATGCGCATGGGAGAATGTTGTATTGTAAAAGGCTATACCTACTTTATTTTGCTGAACGTGGCAGTACAATGTAGAATATCTCAATATTTAAATTTGTAATGTACCTTCTTAAGAGCGTTGTAGACGCCTATATTGAATAAATAATTTTGACTATGACTTTGAACCAAGTCATAGAATTCAAAGCCACATGAGCAGCTCACCACCACTAATGTTCACGAATTAGTTTGTGGATAACGCCCCATTATGGTAAAAGAATGACACAGAATTTTTGTGACGGAATAATGCTCGATGCCCACCTGATGTGAAGCGGACTCACCTCTGCCTATAACAGATGCATTTCGTCACATGTCACGAATTGCACTGCACCCGTCACCTTGAAACAGAGTTGTTTAGTCTCATGCCTGTTATTTCAGTGCCTCTCAAGGAATGCTGCCGGAACAAACCGTTAGGTGCTAGCGACAGATTTTGTACTTGAGGGTGGTCGGTAGTCAGGCGGGCATTCGCAAAATTACCTTCCAGCATGTGGTGAAGCTCAAGCCCGCGGCGGGATTCTAACCATGGTACTGCTGCGTGGCAGTCCATAGCCAAAGCCACTGAGCCATCACTGATTCAAAACCCTACTAAACATTAAAAAAGGTATATTGACAACAATCAAAGAGCATTGGTGTTAGATCGGTGGACGGTGAGCATCCATTTCTTTTTTATGTTATTGTGTTGGAACAAGCACGATGCATCTGATATTACCTAACTGGTAACCTCTGTCTATATAACAGATGCATTTCGTCACAGTTAATGATATATTAACTGTGACGAAATGTATCCCTGTGGGGTGCCGGGGAAGAATTGCACCTCCCCATGTCATCCCGTGGGTGTCGTAAGAGGCGACTAAGGGAAAAATACTGGAAGGTGGGCAGCAGCGCCTTCTAAAGAACTGCCAACTTACACTGCGATCCCCAAGACGCCTGCCAAGCGTGGGGATTATGGGTCATACCCCCAATGTGGGATACCTCGTCCAACGGTGGACGTTACGTTTGATGTGATGATGATGTGAATGATATATTGCACTGCGCCCGTAACCATAAGACGTACAGTTGTTGAGTCTCATATGCCTGTAATTTTACCGGCTCTCAAGGACAGCTGCCGTAACACACTGTTATGTACTTGGAGACAGATTTTCCACTTGAGGGTGGTAGCTAGCCAGGCGAGCCTTCGAAAAATGCCCTTCCACCATGCAACATCGAGTCATAACTTTTTCAATAAGTATAACTACGGACGTATTAGTAAGGCTCTACTGTGTCTGTCCTTCCGTCCATTTGTATGTCATAACTATGAACGGACGGACTGAAGGATCTAACAGAATTTGTAACAAACATGACGATTTCTTATTTTGTGTAGAGCTACGACAAGAAATTCAATAAGTAATAATTTTTTAGAGGGCTGCAATGTCTAGAATATTCGCACTTAGTTAAGCAACGTTGCCGCGGTCATAACCTGGATGGGTAACCACTAGTGACATTACTACTGAGCGTGCACTTCCTTGAGAGGGCATTTAGCCGTCGGTCCCGGTGCGTTATGGCGTCGTAATAAGTTGTTGTTGGTCAAACTACGTTGCAATGTGATGGATAAAAGTTGAAGTTAAATAATGTTTTAATATTCATATAGGTACCTAGGTAGACTAAGAAGTCAACCAGCCCTGAAACAAATACGTTGACTACTTTGTTCTAAGCCCCAGCGTTTCTTTGCTCAATGAACTATATACAAACATTAGGTACCTATGCAAAAAGGACTTATATGTGCAATTTTATTTATAGGATAATGTTTGAACTTAGATCTCGATAATTTATTGTGGATACAATTTCAGAATACTTACCACATAACATTATGGGGGACCATTATATCCCTGGTTACAAGTGGCTGAATAGCCGTTATTTGTGGGCGTTCTATGGTGGAGGCCTTTGTTCAGTAGTGCACGTCTTCCAGCTGATGATAATGATCATGATAAAACATAACAATGATCTGCTGTGTCTTTGCTCAGCCGAAAAAAAAGTGTATTATAAAAAAAAATATATATATCCGTAGAATTTTGTTGGTTTATTATTTCATTAATTCCTTACAACTATTCTTACAGGATTAACCCTAATATAATAGAATAAAACCTTGTAGTTCTAACGCAGATTCAACTTCAGTGTCGCAGCTAACTGAATGAATAATTCGATTGATGGTAGGTACTAAATATGCATTTTTGCTGTCTCTCACACAGAAAAGGAACGTCTCAAGCGATTTTCTATAAAACTCACTCAGGCCTGGCTCACTCCGTATAGGTACAAAGCTACAGGGAGGTACATCGGTATCCGTCTAGACGGTATTATTCTACGGTGCGTGCCGCGTCAGAAGAGATTTGGCTCCAGGATAGAGACGCCTTGTAGGTGAATCTAAATATCTGGTACTCCATGCTTTGCGAGCTGAAGTGCACTTTATTGCTTCATAGCTAGAGTCGCTTATTTATTGGAATGGCTTTGGGAGTGATCCTTCTGCTCAATTTTATTCTGTGGCTCAACCTAGAAAATCTAACAAAAGATTGTGAATCCAAGTTCAACACCTTTCTACCTTTGTGTAAAACTGAACAAATAATTAAACAGCCGCGTTCAACTTGCAATCTATCTTATATTTATTATAATGGATTTAATATACTTAACCAAAATAGTGCTTAGTGCTCTAAGTATTTACGAGTACATTATTTTTTAGTCAATAGTAGGTACGAGTACCAAGATTTCTACATATGTTTGGAGTATGTTCAGAAGAGAGATTTGGGATATATAATTTAAATTTAAGTATATAAACCATAACGATAGCTAATGTACCGTTATATATTAAAAATTATTTACATATGGAAATTAATATATTATTATTATCAATGTAGAAGTCCTAAAGCCAAATCCACAGACTTTCTGAAAAGACTCCAGTTTTTATTTTTTAGTAATAAAATCACTTTTTTATAGACAAATATTTTAAGCAGGCAATCCGAGAACGCGGATTTGGTTCCCGTTTGAGAAGTATTAGTATTATATTATAAATTTCCATATGGTATACCTATATAATATGTATATACATATTATATAGGTATACCATGTTCTAAATTATGTATTTATGTCTGTTTAGTTATAAATATTTTTTATTAATTAATGAAAAGGCCTAAGCTGTATGCCAAACATAATAATTGCTGCTTATTGTCACTATGAATGAACATGGCCTTAATCAACACGCTTGCAGTCATAATATGTCCGACCAAAGGCTATGCAAGTCTACTTCCTAACGTATGCGCTCGCAGGGTACTTATAAAATAGAAAATAATGTCTTATTTTTAAGTAACTCATTCAGATAAATTACCATGTTAATTTTATTTTAGCTACATTACGATCTGCGGCATATCATATTTATTTTAGTATATATTTATTTTACTTTAATCTCAGAAAGTGATTTTTTTTTGTATTCTTATGAGATTAATAAAATATTATGAAACCGTCAATTTATGCTCTATAAAATGCTTAATGAAATCTCATTCTTTCGGTGTAAGAGAATCCAAGTAACCGTGCTAGGGTTACTTTACCTTGTGGACTGTAGGTAACCTTACACTTCAATATTGTATCCCATGTCCAAGGGAAGAACAACAAAGCAAGAATAACTGACTGACGGTAACTGACATTTAAAAAATGAGGAGGTTCTCAATTCGACTGCTTTTTTGTATGTTTGATGTTTTTATTTACCTATACTTATTCGAGCTGGTGTTTATCATGTGATCCCATTTAATTTTGAGTGAGTCTAACAAGTAGTATTCGGTTTAATTGACTTCGACTACATTCATATTACCTCCTAATTAGGGCATGCAATTATCCGACCAAATTTACTATTCGGATATTTCGGATATACCCTAAACACTATTCGGATATATCCGGATAATACGGATATTTCGGATACTAATGATAAAGATTTAAATCAAACTAACAATACTGTTTAATCAAGTTTTTTTCACTGTATCGTTTTTATACACTGTAGTTTTGAAGCAAAATCATTTTTTTGCCGTCTCGGGTGTAAAAATGTTGTGGTAAACTAGTGTAATTTTATTGTTTAGTAGTGGTGCGCTTCCGGAAACGCAACTTTTCATATATTAAGCACGTCGTGCATACGTGGTATACGTAAGGATAATTTTAGTATATGAAAAATTTAGTATTTTGTTAACATTAACAAAGTTTTAGCAAAATACTAAAAGTGTCATCATCGTCATCAGCCGGAAGACGTCCACTGTTGAACAAATGGGGGAGGCCCCATAGAACGCCACAAAGAACGGCTATTAGCCGCTTGAGGCTACCCGCGACTTTAACGATGTCGTCAGTTCACCTGGTGGGGGCCTACCAACTCTACGTCTTCCGGTGTAGTGTGGTAACCACTCGAGAACCTTTCTTCCCCATCGGTTATCAGTTTGTCGAGCAATGTGGCCCGCCCATTGCCACTTCAACTTGTAAATTTTGAGAGCAATGTCGGTGACTTTGGTTCTTTGACGAATATTCACGTTCCGGATTTTATCGCGCAAAGAAACTTTGAGCATAGCTCTCTCCATAGCTCGTTGAGTTACTCTGAGCTTGTCCATAAGGGCCACAGTTAAGGACCACGTTTCAATGCCATATGTCATCACTGGCAACACACACTGGTTGAAGACTTTAGTCTTCAGGCTCTACGGGATGTTCGAAGAGAAAATGTCGCGTAACTTCCCGGGCAGCGTTCGGGAGTATCCGAGTTGGATTCTTCGGGCGACCTCTTTGTCGAAATTGGACCTACCTAACTGGACAGTGTGTCCCAGGTAAATGGAATGGTCAACAACTTCGAGCGTATCGTTCACAACAACGACTGGTACGGGTGCAACATGCACATTAGACATAATTTTTGTCTCATCCATGTTAATTTTAAGATCCACCTGCTGGGAAACTCTACTGAGGTCGCTGGGCATTGTACTGAGTTCCTCAAGCGATTCTGCCATTATGACAATGTCATCGGCGAAACAAAGGTGAGTGATGCCAAATTCTTTCCAGTTCAAGAGCTTAAAAACGTCCTCTAACGCATTCGTGAACAGTTTCGGAGAAATAACGTCTCCCTGTCTCACGCCTCGTTGCAGTTGGATTGGTTCCGTGCTTTTGTCCTGTAGTCGAATCAACATGGTGGCGTTCTTAAACAAACACTTCAGCGCTTCGATGTACCTATAGTCAATTTAGCATCGCCGAAGACACTGCAGTACGGCCCAGGTTTCGATTAAATCGAAGGCTTTTTCATAGTCCACAAACGATAACACAATGGCAGATTATACTCCTCAAGTCTTCTGTATAATCTGGCGAAGCGTATGTATGTGGTCTATGCTATTAAAGCCTTTTAGGAACCCGGCTTGTTCGGGAGGCTGGAAGTCATCAAACCTACGAGTAAGACGATTCGTAATGACTCTCGAGAACAGCTTATACACATGGCTCAGAAGTGAAATGGGCCCGTAGTTCTTCAAAAAGGTCTTGTCACCTTTATTGAAGAACAGTACCACTACACTTCTGCTCCATGCTTCTGGCGTTTTACCTTCAAGGATGACGGAATCAAATAACTTCTGGAGGACTGAGAGTACGTCCGGGATATCTTCGGTATAGTGTCGGGTCAGTTTAGCTCTCTTGTCTTGAGCTGCACTGACAACGGGTTCTCGTGTCGAGGTGTATAGCTGTCCATAAAACTCTCAAGTTCTCTCAGAATCTCCGGTTTTGATGAGATGATTCTGCCATCGTCGATCTTCAGCTTAGTCATTTGGCTTTGCCCTATAGACGATTTTTTTGCGAACACTTCGAAGCCTTGGTTACGCTCGATTGCGGCCTTATAGGTTTGTATTGAAGGCGCGCAAGTCGTGTCGCAGTGCCTTCGAAATTCGTCTATGAAGCTTGCCGTAGTTCGACATATCAGCTGAAGATTGCAGTCTCATCTCATTCTGGTCTTCCATCAACTTGATGGTTTCTTCTGAGACTTTCTTTGTTTTATTTCGGCGAGGGTTCTTAAAGAACTGAGACCCCACCGCGTGGACAGCTTCCACCAACCCGTTGTTGATCTCGTCCACTGTTTCGCATTCAGCTAGGCACTGGAAACGGTTATGTATAGTTCGAGTTGAAAGTTCTCGGGGTTTTGGATTTGGGCAACGCTAGGACGGAGCGTGGAGTTTATCAGACGCGACTTTTCAAGCTTAACATTGATATTCAATGTGCCTCTAACAATACGGTGATCACTATCGGTTTTCACCTTATGGATCACAGAGACATCATCGAATATTTGCTTCTTGGTCGTCATGATAAACTCAATCTAATTTTTTACGACATACAAATATAATTAATCAAATTTCATTAGACTAGTAGTCATTTAATAAAGTAATATATCGTAAAAAGCATGAGTAAAATTAACAATAAACCATAAAATAATTAGAAAATAAATATCCGAATTATCCGTTTTATCCGAATAATAACATCAAAGATATTCGGATAATTATATGCAACGGATATCCGGATAATTCGGATATTCGGATATCCGAATAGCATGCCCTACTCCTAATACCACAATTAAAACAATTAATATTGAAATATCAGTTTCCTACCAACGGAGGGCTTTGTCGCCTGTCACACAAAAAACTCAGTTTAAATACTAGTTCATAGGCACAGGTTCTATAAACAATCTTTGTGTCCAATAATCAAACCTTCACTAGACATTTAAAATTGTAAAGACAATGTATTGTTTTAGCTTAGTATGTTTTGGCAATAAATCATTATCATTATGATTACTACATTGATGTTCTCATTTTCTATGTCTATGTTAATTGAACAAAAAACTGTATGTACTATGGTTTGGATTGTTAATCTAGTGCATTTTTTGCTTTAGAATATTTTCGGTGTGGTTTATTTTTGTTAAAATTGTATTTAATTTTCAATCTAAAAACAGTTTTCAATTTGTATCTGAAATAATTACAAAACGATTAGCCGTTAACATAAGTTCAATTTCTCCCATCAGTGTGGCCATATGAAGAAAAAGTATTCACCACAATAGGGATGCACTTACTATCGCAATCGGTACAAAACACATGTTCTGCATGACCCTGCCCTCGTCATTCCGAGACTAGTTCTTATGTCTCGCTCGTTCTCTCAGTAATTTATCTTGCTACATACAGTACCCTACATCCAAACATAGTAGTGTGTGCACACGACTGCTTTGAAGCAGAATACCTGTCAATGCGGCGGAAGCCACCACAATACCTGGTTATTAGCAAAGTTCATCTGAGTGAAGAGCCAAGATATACTAGCAGCAAAGACAACGTAAACCCTGCAAAGAGGCCTTGCGCAAATTATAATAATGGAAAGGCATTATGTATACACTCACGTGTTCAAAGTACAGCTACTACAATTAAAGCATTTAGGCAACCTACAAGCCATTGCGGGATCACAGGCAGTCCCAATGCTCCAGCCCACTAGCAGCTGGCAACGTGCGCAGCATGCTAGCAGCACTGCCACGTCGAATTTATTAAAATCAAAGTTACTCCTTACATACTATTACTTTTTATTTTTACAGTATCTAACTAAAAATATTGTTAAGTGTTTTTTTTTCACAATCTCATATATAAAAATTACGTGTCACTTTGTTTGTCCGCGATGGGCTCCTAAACTACTGAACCGATTTTAAATTCGATTTGTACACCGTGTGCAATTTGATCCCAATTGAAAAATAGGATAGCTTACATCTCAATTTATAGTCGTAGTCGTTATTACCCGCGCGAAGCCGGGACGGGCTGCTAGTTATACTATAGAGTACAATTATGTAAAATTTATCTGAATGGTAGTCAAGAACGTTATAAATATTACTAGCGGCGCGGCGGGTAATTACGATTATAAATTGAGATGTAAGCTATACTATCTTTCAATTTGGATCAAATTGCACACGGTGTATAAATCGAATTTAAAATCGGTTCAGTAGTTTAGGAGCCCATCGCGGACAAACAACGTGACACGTTATTTTTTATATATAAAGATTTTGTGGTAATACTGATGCTATATAAAATAGAGTACGCAGAATAGTGACAAATCTCTATTTAAGATTGCTCTGAGGTCAGACCCTCGGTTCAACCCCCATGTGGTCCAAGGTGAACGCATGGCCAAGATGGTAATAAGTTCTGATCACCGTTTTACGACCGTTTTGCGCGTAAGAGCTAATTTACTACCTATGAGCTTTTTATGTGGCTAGTTGAAGGGTGGGATGTTTTTCTTGGAAAACAATATACTTATTATCTCTTTTATCAACCTATATCCTTGGTACCAATATAGGTTTCTTTTATGTCAATAATCTAGCCTGTAACCCTTCGACTTTTGACCTCAATTGATAGGCCTTTGTCCACTACCTCACCTGACCTGATGGTAAGTGATGATGTGGTCGAAGATGTTATTCAGGCTAACCAAGAATTACTAACTCTCAAGGATAGTTACAGAAACATAAGTACCGTTAGCTAGCCAGGCGGGCATTCGCAAAGTGCCCTACAACTATGCTATATCGACTGCCATCGTAAGACAACAACCGGGACCGACGGATTAACGAGCTTCTTGAGCGTGCATGGTTGCTAGCCAGGCGGGCATTCGCAAAGTGCCCTACCACTATGCTATATCGACTGCCATCGTAAGACAACAACCGGGAACGAGGACGGCGCAACTGATCGATTAAGAACGGCAAAGCAAACTTCAATACTAGCGCTTCAAAAAGCTATCAAGAGAATCTGATCAAAGACAGTAAACAAAGCATACCTAGAATTGAAACTGACTTATAAGGACAACTACTGGAACACACCGTAAGATGCTTGGCGACACATTGGCGACTAAAGTAGTAGCTTTCCATGCGGGTATTTGAATATCGTAATGCAGTAAATCTCAAGGTGGGGTGGGATCCAAACCGAGAACCCCTGCGTAGTCCATAGAAATTGCCTCTGTGTTATCACTTCTCCATTTCTTTCATCGTAAAAGTTCGCCAAAGAAATCCTACTAATAAATACTGATGTTTGTATGTATCTGTTCCTACTATATAACCTCTGAATATGCTGAACCAGTTTTGATGAAATTATTAAAAAGCTTTTTGAAGCCCCTGGGCTACTCACCTGATTTACTAATAAACTTAAGCAAGGGTAGTAAATTTAGAGTAGATATAAATACTATTAACAGAAATATAGTGCATGCTACGTTTGCCGCAAGATCGATTGTCTGACTCATTTGCCACCGACAATGGTCACTATGGGTTATCGTTTCAATTATTAGGTCATCTAGGTTGGTATACGCGTATTGGCAAAATTTTTTTTTAGCTCACTAGCTTGGAATGTATCTGTTTGTCATTTTAATTCTGTGTGCAAAAGCGCTTTTTATCTGCTAGCGTGGAAAAAGATTTTTTAAATTGGAATCTTTATTACAGTTTAAAAAAATACGTTTAATACGATGTGGTCTTTGAAAATATCAGACTGAGGGAGTATGACGGAGATACCTCGTTTCACATGCGAGTGAGTGAAACAGACCTACGCAACGCATGAATAGCGTGAGCCGTGAGCTTACTTGTTTAATAATTCATATAAAAGTGAGCTTTTTAAAAACGGTTCTTTTAAGTAAGTACCTACTGTATCACTTGATTGCTTCATAATAACAAAACTGGACTTCATGTTTTTTTTCTGTGGAGTGATATATTATATATAATCGTGTTTTCAGATTAATATTTGTCATATCCTCTAACCCGAATATTTGATATTATATTAACCATATCTAACTATAAACTTAACTATTAAATTCACAGTCAATCATATGTAAAAATCTGAGCTCAGGACAATATCCAAGGGGTACCTACCCAAGAGGCAGTTTTTTTATCTCGTCGAATGGAAAATACTAATTTTCTGGCCGAGATAAACGCTAGGCCTTCGGAAAAATAGAATATTATATATTTTATTCATACCCAGAGGTTTATACATTTTATAGTATATATAATAATGTTAACTTAAGTCTTCTTAACATATATTATATATTATGTTATGTAAATGAAATAAAACAATATAGTACGCCTCAAATGGAGAACTTTACACAATTTTTTGGAAGTTGGTTTAAAAGTATATTCAATATATGACCTCACTTGCGTAATGCGTAATACGCAATCGGCAGTGTAATGTAATACGCCATAGTGCCTACAACGAAAGCGGAAGTCCCTTGAATATGCGAAACAAAGGACTCACACGCCACTGTGATCTTATTTCGATGACTTTACAATAACATGATAATTATATCAGCGAGTAGGTACGAGCATATACAGGGTTATTGGAAAAATGCTAGTGACCTCTTAGGGTTGTCTTCTGCTAGTCCTGACAAAAATTTGGAGATATATTTTTCATGTTTTGAAAATCTTTTTTTTTGACGGAATAAGCACCAGGACCACCTGATGTTTAAAGTATCTTGTAAATCTTGTAATGTATAATTTTATGTTTTTTTATTACTTTGCTCGATGTAAATATTCGAAACTCTATTGTAAGCTCTGTTTTCTATACCAGGGCCTCCTGGTATAGATATGTATGGTGGCCATAAGTAGAAAACAGAGCTCAGGTCAGGCAGCATTACCCCGTTGTATGGCAATAGTAATTCTCCGAGGTAAGCGCCAGCTATTTGATCATTTGTCTTTTCTATCAGCCACTTTGACAAATCTATAAATAGTTCTGACCATGGATATTCGATAGAAAATGAAAACTATCTATTATTTACATTTCACAATTAATTGACTCTCAAAGATAGCACATTATATACACAGGATACGCTTTTTCTCTATAAAGTCTGCAATGATAACATAGCCAGTACAGATCTCACAGAACAGTTTCTACGGCTTGCAGCCCCTTTGCTCCGCGCCAGACATACTTATACTTGTTTATTCTACATACCGCACTCATACACTAAGTACTCTTATAATTCAGTAATCATAAGAACAACGAAGATATTTATATTACAGAAGATAGATATTATTATAAAGATAAATTTAGTTGAATAGACCATTTCAATAGCTCAAAACAAACTTTCAAACGTGAAGTATATAAAACTATTGTGATATAATAAAGTGAGTATATTGCTTCCTGGAACTTTTTTCAACAATTAACATTACTTTGTACAATTAACATTACATCTTACAATTAATATTACTTTTTTCTATAATTTAAGTTGCTGCTCTCTTGAAAATTAACACGAGAAAATGTTGATCCGTAATTGGATTAAGATTTTTATATTAAGTTTTTGTTTAAAATAATTAAAATTTGTGGATTTTGTTAATTGAAATTAATACATAAATAGAAAGTGAAAACCATCTTTTAAATACGATATGGCTTACTCATTAGATGTCTAAACACCCACATATGTTTTAGTACAGTAGTTATAGGGTGCGAGCTGATTGCCATTTACCAGCTACAGTTCCTGACTACAAGTGCTAATGAAAACGGCTTGGTCAGAATAACCGATACAACGAAGATGGAAGCAAAAAAGACGATGAAATGTCCAACTAGACATAAACAAGTACTTAGAATACCTAGAATATTAAATTTCAAATATGTAGTGGGTTACATAATCAGTGGTTGTCCATAAAACAACAACATACATTCGGGGCGAATAATCAGTTTAGTTAGGGCAAGAGATGTCCCTGACCCTGAAAATATAATTTAATAAATACTTCACGTGACTAAGTGGTATCGTATCATGTTGCAGTACGTGACCATCCAATCTTCCTCCTTTGCCAAATGTGGCGTTGTAGTGGTAATAAGATTACCTAATGATTCATCGATGGACCCTTTTTGTTTTTATTATAACTATACAGGCTATGATCCGACACAGAAAAAGATCCAAGAAAGAAATATAATTTACTGAAAATAGAACATACCCATTCAATAAGACTAGATTTTATTTATAAAGATAAGTAACGCTGTAATTTAATTTTTTTTAAATGCCTGCCTTAAACGAGGATCAATCCTGCCCAATTTGTGATGAAAAATATTGATGTATGTTTTGATTACGGTGGAAAGGGTTGGAGGGGGAGAACTTTATATGTATATTGATGATTGGAAACTTTCCAAAAAGAAGAATCCATTTAATTTTTATATACAGGGCTAATGGTAAAATGCTAACAACCTCTTAGGGTTGACTTCTCCAAATTTCCAAACTACTACAAATGTTTTGAGATAACTTTACTTTTTTTTGTGTTTTATTGCCTACTCCGAACCAAGAGCGCCCGCCGCGGCAACACTGGAGCACGCCGTGCTCCCTTTGAATAGAGTTTTGAATATTTACATCGATAAAAAATATGAAATAATACATTACAGGCACAAGAGACTTTTAACATCAGGTGGTCTTTGTACTTTATCCGCCAAAAAAAGAATAAAAAATATATTTTCAAAACAAAAAAAAACATCTCAAATTGTTTGATAGGACTAGCAGAAGTCAACCCTTAGAGATTGTTAGCATTTTACCAATAACCCTGTATATCTAAGACTCATCATCATCATCGTCATTTCAACCGCAAGGAGTCCAATGCTGGATATAAACCTATTTAAGACTGCTTTCATAGATTTTTAAATATAATTTGTCTCATACAGAAATTGATTCATTATTCTTCTAAAAAACATGTTTCTTTTTTTATTTCGAATGTATACATAAGTGCTTACTCGAAATGATAAAAATTAAACGTGTTTTTTATATATGTTAAAAGAATTATTCTTACGGATGTTTCCTATAACAAAACATCTTATTTTAAAAAAGAGAATCATGAAATTCAACATTTTATTTAAAACTTTGTGCTGGTACAATTGACTGTGTATTCTGACTTGTCGTACTTCCAACATCTGACCTCATTACAAATCTAACCAGTATCTACTTAAGGAAAAGTTTCCTTATTTTATTTTAATAATAATTCGAAAATCGAAAAATTGAAGATAAGTAAATCAACAGGGAGCAATGAGTGAGATTTAGTATAACTACAGAATGGACCGACATTTTGAGCGTTTGATAAATTATGTTTGTAAGTTTTGGTTAAACGCAATTATAAAAAATAAAATTAATTTCACAGTATTCCTATGCAACAAGCTATTTTATTTCAGAAAAAATAATATTTATGGTTATATATACCCTTCGTCCGTAATTATAGAATACGTCTTTTCGATATGCGAATACTCAAAATATGGAGCTGTGTGGACTGTATACCTTGATTAATGACGATGACGTGCTGAGGTAACTATCCAAATAAATAGACAAGAGGAGGCAAAGAAATCAACCACATACCTTTAATACTTCCACGACCCGTCCCCAAGACAGGCTGGCTGGATGAGATTTCTCCTAGATGCATGATGTCGCTTTTGGAAAGTTCACACAAGCACACCACAAATAGGTACTAATTCTGCACGGCAGTAGTTCAATTCAGAGCTCACGGAGCTAACAAAAAGAAACGTTCTTTTGGAAAAGGTACCAAGTATGCGACCCACGGGGCTGCTCGACGTAGACTGACAGACGTGTCTCTGTCGTGTCAATTCTTTTATGTTTCCATCCCAAGTCGAGGGTAGGACGCGAAAAACATCTCGGGCAGCGGCAAAAATTATTCATCACCCTCTAATCTAAATTTAAGAATCGAACAACGTCAATATTTTTCTTCATAAATCGGGCGGGCTTAATCCCAGTTTGAGGCAAACAATTTAAAAATCTGTAAATACAGTGTTGCATATTTTTTTAAAATAAAATGTAAGTAGTCTTCTGTCAGCGTACTAGGATCTTCAATACTTATTAACTAAATATACCGGCTATCACCCACAGTGTTTAGTGGTTATCTCGGACCAGTGTTCGAGCAGTAAAGATGCTCATTCTCAAGGAATGCGGACAGCTTCGAGGGCGACGCGCACAATCAAGTTGGAAATATCTTCAATATTTTCTAAATTTATTATTAACAGTTAACCTTTTTGTGCCTTGTACATAACGTAACGCAAGTACTATTCGTGCACTTGGAGATAAAGTAAAAACACGGCTTTGTCTGTGGTTTGAGTTCAACCAAAACTAAAGTAGGTAAGTATCTACCTATTAGTAAACTACCAACCCGCTATTGCAGAAAGAAAATATTGAACAAGATAGGCCTTTTATTTTTATTCTCACCAGTTATCTTTCGGAAGAAGGCTCCGTCCAGGCGCAGCTGCGGTTGCAACCTGGCGACCAAATCATCAAACAGCAACAAGGAAGTTGCTTTTTGCCAAACCATACACGAAAACGTGTCATCTGGCTTTCACGCCCACCATATAGAGATATTCTTCACGATGTAATGTGATGGTCTAAGTTTTGAAGCAATGATGGCTGAGCAGTAATTGCTATGGACTACCGCAGGTCCATGATTCTATCCCCACCGCTGGCTTGAGCTTCACCTGGCTAGCTACCACCCTCAAGTAGAAAATCTGTCCCCAAGCATCTAACAGTGTGTTCCGGCAACAGTGAGCCAGTAAAATTACAGGCATATGAGACTTAACAACTATGTGTCTCAGTGCAATTCGTCATTTGTGATAGAATGCATCTGTTAAAGGCAGAGGTTAGTCCACTTAACATTAGGTGGGACTCACGCTTGTTCCATCACAATTAAGTACATAAACTAAACATAAAACTAAAGGTTGAAACTCAAACCGACTATCATTGTACAACACGAGCATAATATTACCAATTTATTACAACAAAAAACGCAAAAAGATGAGTGGGCAGGTAATTAATAAATCCATGTCATCCTCGTGAAGTATTACGCATTTAGGCTAACAGCATACCAATCATGTCGGCCAATTAGGTCTCGAGCCCATTTCTACATTTAGGCCGATTAGGTAACGCGACCGTAAGTTTATAGGTTCCTGATATTCGTTTACCTAATTTGTTTTTGTAGGACGTTACATATTGTCTTTATGACTTTCTTCACGGAATTACGTTAGTATATGTATATTGGAAGCTATCGTTGGAAGTATATTATTTTTAAAAGGTGACTAAGTATGCTGTTTGCTGATTAGTTGGAAACATACTAGTCATCATAAATGTCATGAATTTACTGGCGTAGGTGTGAAGCGGGCCATCAGGATCCAGTAGCAGAATTTGTCTGATTCCTGCGATGTTTTTACATATCATTAGATCGTTATTATAGACTATGGAATAAATCATATGAATTTAATTTCATTTGAATATTATTTTTTATTATTGCTTAAAGCAGGCAGACAGATAGACGGCCCACCTGCTGGAAAGTGGTCACAGTTGCTGTTGCATTGCCAAGACACTGCTGAACTAAGAAATTATATGGGTGTTCCTTGACGCTGTGACGTAGGGAAGAATGGGGTTTTATCAATTGGGAATATTACAGCAAGGTGCATCACCAGAAAGAGGTCTGAGAAATATAGACCTTGACAGACATCCGGTAATTCTCCGATTGTTTTGGGCTCATGATCATGATCTACTTTACCCAGTATGCACGTAAATCCAGTGACCAATTCAGTGAAACAATAAGCGAGAGCAAAGTTGCAGGCAGTAGCTTCGAGCACATCTGTCTTTGTAGAAAAAACCATTCACCATGGCGGGCATTAAAGTCTCTAAAAACAATATACCGGAGAATACTGTGCAAGAACTTTGTTGGCTGCGACTTAGATATGACAATAGAAAAAAGGCGTTTCAGTTTCATCACACTTTGCTATGGCACCGGTATAGGCACGAACAGACTACATAGGGTGGATCCACAATAAATCAAGCAGTGCCCTCGGTTTGCACGTGTCCCTATTTTCAAGGCCGTGTGGATGTCGTCGACAGTATAATTTGTCTCCAGGGCAGAGAGTGTTTGTAAACACTCTCCGGCTTTTTCAAGATACTTATAAATTTTGAGAACTAATTCGGAAAACTTGAAGGATATATTTGCTTTAGAACGGATTTACAATTATACATAATTGAACCGATTACATTATGGAATTTAATCATATATATTGTCATTAATGGAGTATTAACTACAGCTACTACACTAAAAGCATTTAGGTAACCCGAAGGCCGCGTCGTGTCGATCGATTAATCGGTACTTACCTACATCCAAAAGATAGGAAATTAAAAATATGAACAGAAGCCTGACTACAATTAGATGATATTCTGTGTAATTTTCACATATTTATAGTCCCCTATCATAAGATGGAAACTCAAAACTTTAGTGAAACCTCCATCCAGGTCGAGTGAGGACGTTATTGCCCGGGCCAAGCGCCCTTGTTAAAAATTGAAACAAATCGAATGAAACGAAATTAAACTAAACGAAACAAAAGGAAACGAAAAAAAAACGAAACGAAACGAAATTTATTTACCAGTGGTTATAGGTTACAGTGTACCTAAACAAAACACCTTTAGATATAAATTAAGTAAATACAAAATTTAGACTCGCTAGGGCCCGCTTTACGCATATACAAGAATTACAAGCTGGCAACTGGGAGTGGGCTGGAGCATTTAGACTGCCTATGAGTCTGCTATGACTTATAGGTTGTCTAAATGCTTATTGTAGTAGCTATAGTGTTTTTTATAGTTCATACTATTTTGTTTCATAAAGGCATACCGTCGGTAAAACAATAACGAACTAGTAACAAACATTATGAAATAAACATATTTTAATCATTTAAAGTTCATTGATTGCATATATAGTAATCCTTGAAAAACAGGAATTCATTTAAGTTTTTTTGAAAATTATTAATATTATTATATTATTAACATCACATGTACGTTGGAAATTTTACTGTAGTCAAATAACTTCCTATAAAAGCCAATGACTTATTTAAAAAACAATGTTATCATCCAGTTTGAAATTTTCCTCGTCCATTTTGATAGTGCTATCTGCCACATCGTCTGATGCTTTTACTGAAACAAGCCCTAATTGATTTTCCGTGTTTGATACGATGGCTTTAATTTTACCGTTAGTTCATTATTTTTATTATTCAGTTGTACGCATTTTGCAAATTGAGTTCAAGTGGTGTTTTTGCGCTATTTGGAGTTACTTCCTGGTTAAGATTATCTAACTACCGAGTATTTAAGTACCTACTTTATTTGGATTGTACAAAATGACAAAAAAATCAAAAACCGATCAAGTGCGTGTCGGGTCTAGCTCTATTAGAACGGGCTTGACACTATGAAGGTTAAAATAATAAGTATTTTAGTTGGGTTTCATTACCATTTAGGGATGCATTAAGTAAGGCTTGAAAGGGGCTGTTTTGGTGTTCAGCAAAAATCACGAAATATCACAAAGTGGGGGAGGGGGGTGCAGTTAGATATCACGTGTTTTTATTTTTTGTTCGGAGGCGCAATTTCTAAACTGAAAAGAGGCGTTACCAGGAACGATGATCCCGGCGCGTGCCGCGACTACCGCGTCGAATACACGCGTACACCGTTACCTCGGTCGTACTATACGAGTATACTCGGTCGTATAGTACTTTATACCTGCATTTAAGCATAATATTCTAAAAAAACTTTGTAGGTATTAAAAAAGATTACACGTGATTATTTGTGTAATTCTAAACCTCACCAAGTATCCACATTGGAGGAGAGGAGTTTAAAAATGCTAAAAAAAAACACGTGATCAATGGAGCGGCCTCTTAAAAAATAAATTATAAATCAGCTTTAACAATATCTGTTGGTTGAATAGACTATATGGACATAAGATAATGATAATATTTCTAACTAGTACAGTTTTCGAGATAGACATCGCTACAAAAATGGTCTTTGAATTTTTCCCCCACTTTTTTAATACATAAAAAATGCATGCACTTATGTCTACCAACTCTACTCAAAGCTACATACTTACTCGTATAAGACGGTCATACCTTACATGCAATAGAGTGAGAAATAATGTATTTTTTCGAATACATTCTCAATTATTGAAGACCTTAAAAATAATTCAATGGAATTTCAAAACCAATTATTATTTTTGGGTCAACATTGTACCCAAAATATATATTTTTTCAGGTGAAGAAAATAGCATCCATATTAAAATACAAGATAGTACACTTTTTAAAATAAAATAATGGATATCACTTCTGAGGATTTTGGGTTGCTGATAACGTAAATGATATTCATTTTTAAGTGCAAGATTGCGGAGACTCTCTTTTCAAGAAAATTATATGACTCCATAGTTTATTTAATATATAAAATTGCTTTCTTTATTGACCAACAAAGAAAAGTTGAAGAGATTTCTTCAGAGTCGGCAACGCGCGAGTGATACCCCTGGTGTTGCAAGCGTCCATAGGCTACGGTAACTGCTTACCATCAGGCGGGCCGTACGCTTGTTTGCCACCTTAATTGTATAAAAAAAGCGATTTTGTACATTGATATTATTATTAGTAAAAAATTAACACTTCATATAAAAATTGTAAATTAGTCAAGTCACACAAGTGACAACCCTAGGTGTGGCCAGCAACTTCCGGCGCGTCGCCGTCGGTTTTTACCCAAACATCAAAGCTTAACCACTGTATGTTTCATAAACTGTGGTAGTAAATATAACTATGTACATTAAAAAAATATGCACATTCGTGAGTTGTACAATCTGTTACCTTAAAAAACTGAGAACATCCATAAATTTTGGAAAGGTAAAACTGGTTTGTATTAGGTAATACAGAAAGTCAAATAACAATAACTGCTTACCTACCTAAAATTATCACCAACTAGAAAATATACAATCAACACGGCAACAAAACAAACACCCTGTCTAGACGAAGGCAAGAAAAACTGGTATCGTAGAAGACATTTGAAAAATATGTATAGGTCAATAGGCTGTCGGTGATCTAATAGACTTGTAATTGAATAAGTCGAGCACTAGGCTTTTTTATTTTGAAATATTGCCTTGGAATTTGAGACTTTTATTGAAATTGAAATTTAGTTATTCATAGTTTGCGTTGATAGGGTCTAGGGTCATCGACCTGAAATACTATGCCACCATTTTAATATTGAATTTCTACTGTAAGGGCTTATTTTTCGATATTGATCGTAAGTAGTAGCTTTCATGGCATTTTTTTATTGTAACACTAATGTTTTTCTCAAAATTAATTATTTAGGTGACTGACTATTTTAGATGTTGCATTAAAAAATATACTATGGAAAGTGTTAGTCTGCCTCACAAATATCCCAGCACTTTGTTGTCTATAAGGGTTCACATTCAGTGCAAAGGTGATATCTAGGTGTTAACAATGGCCACACATGGTTCAATGGCTGTATAAAAGTGAACAAATTTACCTATACCCGTAAAAGATGCAAAGAAATACATAATTCGCCTATTAAGTGACTGTCGGTGTTATATTAGGATAACGTTAATCATTTAGTCAGCTTTTATACGCACGTGGTTTTTCGGCTATCCTATATTTTACAGGGATCTCTGAAAAATAAATAGTTTAATTTTTTTCAACAGACAATATATTTAAAATGTCAGGTTGAAGAAGAACCAACAAGGTATCAAGTTCTGATATACATACGGCAGTTAGGGTACACAGTGAGACGGAGTGATTTTACGAAAGACAAAATGTAAGGAAAATTATGCTACATTTTTGAGAAGTATGATTATTTTCTTACCGTATTCAGTAAACATATGGTAAAGTCGTTGTTTTGTTATAGAAGTGAATTATCAGTACTAATATTATAAATGCAAAAGTAACTCTGTCTGTCTGTCTGTCCGTCTGTCTGTTACGCTTTCACGCCAAAACTACTGGACCGATTTGAATTAAATTTGGTATGGAAATAGTTTGAGACCCGGGAAAAAACATAGGATAGTTTTTATCCAACTGCACAAAAAGAGGTTAATGTTTTTGCGCGATAACCGACACACGCACAGGCGGAGCCGTGCCCGGAAAGCTAGTTTTATAATAAAAAATGAACAATGTATTAGCATAACTTTATTTGAACGTCTAAATAGCCGGTGTAAAGTTTTAGTTACAGGTATTTTGTAGAGCTCATTTGGCCATCTGCATAGACGATTAGGAAAGATGGCTTTGTTTATTCAATGAGAGATGGGCACAGTATTATTCTTTCAATTTTAAAATTAGTAAATTGTCGTCATCTTATGTTTAAGATGCCAAACGTATACCAAAGAAAATCTGGACGTAGGAAACCGAAGAAGCATTACAAACGGCGATGTAAAAGCTGAAAGAAACAAGAGAAGATTACGATGATAGAGTTATAAGAAACCGAAAGGAAATTGTCAGGATTTCAGACTCGTAGAATAGCAGTAGTGAAGAAGAATCAATCCCAGATATCTCTAAGAAAGAAGATAATATGTGTCGTGGTTGTGGATAAAACTATTATAAAACACTATGGAAGATTGGCAGGAATGTTTATCATGCAAATTATGACATGAAAACTGCACAGAATCTGATGACATATGATCTACTTGTGGCAATAAAAGAAAACCCTCAGGAAAGCCGGCAAAAAGGAGAAAGGAAGAAGATGCTATATTTGAGCTTTCCCCCCTCTTTTTAATGGCCATCTCACATGTACACGTGTGGCCATCTATCCTATACAGCCTAGGAGAGATACCCGAATACATTTTTCAAAATATTACTTAACAAGCACCATTGTTTATTTTTGTTTGTGTTAATTTTTGATAAAAAATATGACTAAACTTTTTAACAAAATTTAACTGGTTATTTTATTGACACTATTCCTTTTCAGTCATCAAAAAAACTATGGCCATCTTTCCTAGTCTACCATTCGTAATACATTTGTAATCCATTTTGCTTACACTAAATATACAGCGGGCAGTTTTTGAAGCGCTCGTAGCGAAGTTTGCTTAGCCATTCTGAATCGATCAGCAAAGTTAAGCAACGTCCGCCGCGATCATGACTTGGATGGGTGACCGGTGGTGACATTACTACTGAGCGCTTTCGTGCTTCGGAGGGCACGTTAAGCCGTCGGTCCCGGTTAGGATAGCAGTCGTTACAGCATGGTGGTAGGGCACTTTGCAAATGCCCGCCTGGCTAGCTACCACCCTCATGTGTTCCGGCAGCTGTCCTTGAGAGCCAGTAACTCTAGGTTAGTCTGAACAACATCCTCGACCACATCATCACTTACCATGAGGTAAGATAGTGGTCAAAGGCTAACCTATCAGGCAAAAAAAAAAAAAAAACCTCAGTGACTTTCATTTTGCTATTGTTTTCGTATTTGTACATTGTCACTATTGTTCACATAAGATTATCAGCTGTTCCTTTGACATTATGAGGCAATACATGACATCATTCAGGTGTCAAGGCACTCGCAATGACAACTAGGTAACCTAGTGTTAGGTAGCTTACCTATAGTCGCTGATTTTCCACATTTTATTATTTCTAGGGTTCCGTACTAGAAAACGGTACCCTATTACGGCTCGGTTGTCCGTCCATGTGTCCAACCAGGGCTGTATCTTGGAAGTGGTAATAGGTAGCACAGATTATAATTTTTACAGAATATGGTGTTGGCTGGCATATATGTTGCAGATTGTCTAACAAATAGCATGATAATAGCAAAATAGTTTTCCTACATAATAGATAGAATATTTCTTTATTGAAACACCACAGTACAGATCAGTACTAATATTATAAATGCGAAAGTAACTCTGTCTGTCTGTCTGTATGTCTGTCTGTCTGTCTGTTACGCTTTCACGCCAAAACTACTGGACCGATTTGAATGAAATTTGGTATGGAGATAGTTTGAGACCCGGGAAAAAACAAGGGATAGTTTTTATCCTACTGCGCAAAAAGAGGTTAATGTTTTCGCGCGATAACCGACATACGCGCGGGCGGAGCCGCGCCTGGAAAGCTAGTATATGATAAATTTACAATAAAAATAAAGTACAATAATGTTAAAACTGGCGGCCTTATCGCTTCCAGGCAACCACGTTTGGGAAGGGGAAATAAATTAATTATTATGACGACTTGGATAGATGCACATTAAAGTTATGTATAAATTATGCTTAGGTAACTAAATTAACGTTTTCTAAATTATTAGTTATATTTAAATCACTACACCATTTTCTTTATATTATATACTAGCTTTCCGGGCGCGGCTCCGCCCGCGCGTATGTCGTTTATCGCGCGAAAACATTAACCTCTTTTTGCGCAGTTGGATAAAAACTATCCTATGTTTTTCCCGGGTCTCAAACTATCTCCATACCAAATTTCATTCAAATCGGTCCAGTAGTTTTGGCGTGAAAGCGTAACAGACAGACAGACAGAGTTACTTTCGCATTTATAATATTAGTATGATACTATATGTGTGTATACTTCTACTTACTACATTTACATTACTATAACACTATCATATATCATATATTATATTCAACTACGAAACGAGACGGCATATATGCTTAGCCGTAACTTATAGCAGCCATTTAAGGAGATAATTTACAAATAGCTTTGACACGTTGCTTGAAAGTTTCTAGAGTAGGTGCGCGTCTAATTTCAACAGGTAAAAAGTTTCAAAGGCTAGCAGCTTCAGCAGTGAAGGAGGGATAATAATATAAACCGAAATTTCAGATAGGTTAAAAGGAGTTATAATAGTTTAAAGCTATTGTTTTAGGTCCTTATTATAACAACCTATTTGAAATTTCGGTATATAGGAGGAACTATAAATACTTCTAAGTAACCATTAAAATATAATGGAAATGCTGATTTATTGTCGTTTAAAGTTGTGAACAAAACCATCAAATCGAAGCCCGACATGCACTTGGCCAGTAGGACTAGGAGGTATCCAATATTTTATTTAGGGCCTGTATCAGAATGTTCGAGTAAGTTACGGTTGTTTTTTTTTTTTTTTTTTTTTTTTTATGCCTGATAGGTTAGCCTTTGACCACTATCTCACCTGATGGTAAGTGATGATGTGGTCGAAGATGTTGTTCAGGCTAACCTAGAATTACTGGCTCTCAAGGATGGCTGCCGGAACACACCGTTAGGTGCTTGGCGACAGATTTTCATTGTACTTATACTCAGAACATATTCATTAAACAAAACACTATCGTTGCGTTTCACAGTCATCGTATTAGCCTATTCATCGGTTAAAGCTTGAAACGCGCTTTTATCATTCAGTTATTCTTCGCCCCAGCCGGACGTAAACACGGAATCAGAACGCAAATGTAATACTAGGATAACATAATTAAATAGCAATAGCTAAATATATTAGCAAGCAAAACAAAGGAATCGGTCTCAAGTAGTCAGTCACAACACGACACAAAAAGATCCCCTACACGTCACGTAACGCAGAAACGCTCTACTGCGTTACCAGGAGTGCAGTAATTCAAAAGAGTATTCGCAAAATCACGGTAGAGTTGCATAAAATGTCCACAACCTTTATCTCAACACAACCTCTAACAGCGCCATCTAGGTGCTAGGCCTTTAGATCACTTATTCCATGGAAAACTTCTTTGAGCTGTGAACACGGAACGTCAAACGCGTGACCGCGGTACCAGGGATGCAGAGATCCCAGAGAATATCGAAACAGCAAGTTTCATCCTCATTGCCTACACAAAGTATTACAAGGATGAATATAGGTCTATTCAATATTCGTCCTTATCAGCTTGAAATAAAGCACTCAAAGATTCCAGGAACTTCGTAAAGAGGATAAAATGAAGGTCAATTTGACTCAACAAAGCAGGAAAGTAACAAAAGAGACTTAAATTGTGAAGAAATAAAGAACACTTTCCCTTTTTGCCAACCAAACAAGAATAAGAATATTCTACACCAGACAGAATGAAGAGACAGAACAAAGTCCAATGTTTGCATTTGCGTTATACCGAACTGAGTCTTATTTTAAAAACGATAAAAGTCAAATTCAACTGTGGTAAAAGACGTTTAAATTATTAACACGTGTCTTTGTCTATAACTGACCCTACCCTACACAAGTGATTTTAAGTTATACATTCAATAAGAACAGTCAAGTTGTACTTACCTAAGGTTAATTTCTCAGATCCCTAGGAGAATTCACCATAATTATATGAGGAGAATTCACCATAATTATATGGTGAATTCTCCTAGCTCCTTGGAACTATAGGCTTATTTTTTTATATTTTTACCAAAGAAACCCTATTGACGAAGCGATAAGGTTAATTTTAGCCCAGCATTCAAATTAAGTACGAGGAATATGAAAATCGTATCTGAGAATTCCGAGTCACGCCGCCCTTATTTGGAGGGAGAGATCGGTCCTGAATCCTTATGGCGGTGGAGTAAAGTTCAAATTGTTTTCTTCAAATACCTGTAAGTTTATGATCGCCTGGTGATTTCCGTTCCGCGGACTTCCATTTGGTTGCCATTCAAAATCCCGATTCGAACGGCATGCGGCTACCATTTATCGGAAACACTCATGCATGGACGCAATTTTATTTTAATAAATTCGTTCGTACTTACCCACGCTCTTTTTAATAGTCTGCACAAAATTGTAGATTTTTTTTACATACTTTATATATTTTACTTTCAATTAGGCCCCTGATATATTTGAGATTAATTAACCGAAAAAATAGGAAAAGTTAATATAAATTTTATTAACTTTTCCTACGAAATAATTTGTTTTACAACTTTTTGGTCAAGGAATATATACATTACGATACTTTATTATCTCCTGACTAGCTGCGCCCCGCGGTTACACCCGCGTGGTGATGGATGATTATGATAAAAATTATGATATGTGTTAATCCAGCGCCTTATCCCATGCCATACATATTTGTATAAGATTTAGATTTAAATATGATCATGTCTCCGATTTTGGCAATAAGCTCAAGTACCTATTCGACATCGCCGCAATGTTCTATATATTATCTATCAATCATTTATCCACGAGCTACCTCACGGAACAATTTAAATTTCTTCATTCTACCCATTCTCTGTCGTTACGGTCATTAGAAAACTTAACGCTACAACAACCTGCAACTAAAACTACTTTTTACCACTATTCATTTGCCGCTGAAGCTGTCAGACTGTGAAATAGAAATTAAATTTGCTCCTTCATTGAAATCTTTTAAGGATCAAGTCAAAAACTTCTCTTGCTCTAAATTTCTATAATAATGGACACTGTGGTACAAACATCCTTTTTAATTCAATTGTGTTTAACATGTATAAACTTATACGTGTATATATAATATATGTCTATGACGTATTTATTTATTTTTATAATATTGGTATTTATATTATAATATATTTATATATAATTATGTGTATTCATTTATTTATGTAGTTTTTGGTTAATTATGTAATTATTTGGAAACATCGGTATATTTATGTATAGAATAATAAAATTAATACCATAAGAATACCTGCCCAATATTTTGACCATATCTCGAATTAATCTGTGGTCTGGAAGAGATCGCTCTGAGCGATAAGACCGCCCCGTGACTTGGTGTTAAGTTATGTTTTAGAATTAAATTTATTGGTGTTATTATGATGTTTTCAATAAAGAGTTATATATCTATGTATCATACCCAATTTCCTCAAAATAAGTCCAGCCGTTTGAACAAATTTTTAATATAAGTTTGAAAAGGATCTATTTGTTACTACTGAATATGCATTAGAAATAAATTATATTTTTATAGGATATATGGTTCACTATTTTGGCGATAATGGCTTACACATAAAATATAGATATATGATAAACTATATATGAAAATTTAAGATAAACATTTCCGTTATACATTATGTACGTGTGAAACTTAAGGTTTTTGCAGCGCACGCCAGAATGTCTCGCATATGGCTGATTTTTTACTTACTTACTTGACACTTACCATTATATTTTCGACAATTCACACAATATCTTTACAAATTATAGCCTATGTGTTATTCTGATGTCTAAGCTATATTACTGTAAAGTTTCATTAAAATCCATTTATTCGTTTTTGCGTGAAAGAGTAACAAACTTCCATACATCCATACACACTCACAAACTTTCGAATTTATAATACTTATTAGAAGGATTAACTAAGTTCCCAAAGGAGCGCGATAATCATAACTAACTTTAGAGGTCGTCGCACTTTTTGGGCCTCTGCAATTCAAGCGATACAACTAAACTTATAATAATATAAAGAGGAAAGATTTCATTGTTTGTTTGTTTGTTTGCAATGTATAGGCTCTGAAACAACTGGACCGATTTGATACATTCTTTCACCACAAGAATCCAATATTATTCCTGATGAACATAGGCCATAGAAGATTTTCAATAAAGTTACGGATCCTAAAACTTCGATGACCTTCGTAACCCAACTTGCGAAAAAAATACCCAAAACGACTTGGCGACAGATTTTCAACTTGAGGGTGGCAGCTAGCCAGGCGGGCATTTGCAAAGTGCCCTACCACCATGCTGTAACGACTACTATCCTAAGACAACAACCAGGACCGACGGCTTAACGTGCCCTCCGAAGCACGGAAGCGCTCAGTAGTAATGTCAGCAACGGTCACCCATCCGAATCATGACCGCGGCGGACGTTACTTAACTTTGCTGATCGATTCAGAATGGCTAAGCAAACTTGGCTACGAGCGCTTCACACATTCACTTCATATCGTATGCGCTGCAGAAATTATTGAAAATAGAACACCGTGATGTAACTACCTACTATACACTTTGGTAGGGGACATCAATATTATATCTACAATAAAGTCCGCAATACTATAAGGGCCCGTTTCAGAATGTCCTAATAAAGTTTCGGGTTGCTATGCAACACATAAAATAACCGAATGATAAAAATGACAGTTAATATGCAGCGCATTTCAAGCTTCAACCGATGGATAGGGTAAATCAATGACTGTGAAACGCAAAGATGTTTTAATGTGTTTTATTTATAAAATATATTTTGGGTAGTAAAACCGGAACTTACTCGAACATTCTGAAACAGGCCCTAAGTCTAACCAAAATGTATAATTTTTATAATGTTTGTTGAATACCCGCGCGAAGCCGGGGCGGACCGCTAGTAATAAATAACAGATAAGTGCAAACTTATAATCTTCCAACAAACATTTTTATGATTATATTCTCATTGCTAATGATTCAACATATTATATTCATAAGTACATGTTATCTGTGATATTATGTTAATTCTAGTGCAGAACCAATCTTCGTTTAAATAATGGCATGTCGTGTCCGCTTCCTGGTTGTAATCTGAGGCTTCCGAAACGTGCCCCATTGCTCGCACCCCAGGATATTGGCGCTCAGTTACTGGCAAATTGTCGCCTTCATATGCCAGTACTTTATGATGGCCTGGTGTATGCCGTTTCTTGGATATCCATTTCATTACCGTCACGGAATCCGGTAGCAAATGTTGATTGTGTACGATGATGTGAGAGCAGGCTGGTGGAAATAGATTTTAATTTCTCGGAATTCTCGTTAATACTTGGAAGGTTGTCGGGTGGAAGACGCTGAGCGCTGCTCCCCATCTAAGGGCGGGAAAAACTCATAGTTAATGCTACCTTCTCTAGGACCGGAATGGATCTTATGGAATCTCTAAGGGATATTTTTAATTTATATTTGAAAATATTATATCTCTTCGCAAGAAAAAAAAATTAAAACAATGACAATTACGATCACAATACTAGGAACAAATATAAAATATAATGGTTTTTAGATTTTAAATTAAATAGCTTTAGATTAGTAAAGACAAATAAAAGGTCCTTTTTAGGTAATTGTGTGCGGTTTTATAATAAAATTCCCAAACGTATCACAGAAGGAAAATTCAACTTGCACGTGAAAAACATTTTGGTTAAGACATCATTTCATCAGTTTTGTATTACTTAAACGACAAAAATGCTTGGACAATTCCGCCCCTGCCAAGCTGTCGCCTAACATAATTTAAACAAATACATATCTTAACAATTTTATTATATTGTATTTAGCACATTGTTAAATGAAGTTGAAAAGAATGGCCCCGAATTTCTCGCCCGTTCTTCTCGCAGTGGCTTTTTGCTGAACGTGACAGTACAACGTATAATATTTCCATATTATAATTTGTAATTTACCTTCATAAGATCGTCGCAGATGCCTACATTGAATAAGTGATTTTTAATCTTGTAAACATGGTAACCATTGTTTTAAACAAAATTAGATGTGTATGTTTTTTATTGTTGTACAATACTCTGCTTTAAAAAAAAACAAATAATAACAACTACGTTTGTGTTTATGTAAAGGCTTAATGTTATAATTAGTTTATAACATAATTAATGTGACTTTCTCAAGTTAGTGTAAGTTAAATAAAAATTTTAGTCGCTAATTCTGTTTACGAGCGGTGTGAATTCAAAAAAAAAATTACTTAAAAGGCGGAATAGCCCCAGAGGAAGACGACAATTCGTCTTCCTGTTCTGTTCCATATATTTAAAATTTAAAAAGATTCAAAGTTAAATAGATAGAAAGTTCCATATATATAAAATAAAGCTAACAAAAATATTACTTAAATTTCACAAATGTTCTAATTCCTCAATTAATTTTATATGTATTTTCTACTTATGTTATCATTTTTAGGGTTCCGTACCCAAAGAGTAAAAACGGGACCCTGTTACTGAGACTTCGCTGTCCGTCCGTCCGTCTGTCACCAGGCCGTATCTCAAGAACGGTGATAGCTAGACAGTTTAAATTTTCACAGATGATGTATTTCTGTTGCCGCTAAAACAACAAATACAAAAAGTTGGCCAAGTGCGAGTCGGACTCGCGCACGCTAAAACATAAAAGGTTAAATATGAAGTCTGATGTTGTTCGAATGTTGTGAAATGAGTACAGAACCCTTCGTGCGCGAGTCCGAATCGCACTTGGCCGATTTTTAGTTAATATAAAAAACTACTTATTATTACATTCTTCAAGTTTTATATGGAAAGTAGTGTTTAAGTATATTAGTCATCGATTCCTATTTAGACTATACCCGCATTGGTTTACTCGTGTTATTATTATCAATAAATATTATAATTTTTTTTTTTTTAATTTTCATTATATTTACTAAAATGCACAGGGCCTTGACACAGGTGAAAGTCATCAATTCCTACTCGCACTATAACCGCATATATTATATATATATATCATTTATAATATTTTAGAATTTATTAATATGGAAGGGACACAATAAAACCTCATTGACAGGAGCTATAGTTTATATTTTTTCTAAACTTGCCCCGTTTTTGTTTTGAATTTTGTAACATAATTTTATGAATTAGGATAGTCGTCGTGTGTTATTTTAGTAGTTTATGCAACTGTCATATAATAGAGGGTATTAAAACATGAGTGTAGTTTCAAAATAAGATTATACACGAGTGTTTTAATACCTAATTATATGCAGTTGCATACACTACTTTATTTAATCCCATGGCTATACGCTTTCCTTGATTTTTCTGGCAAAAGACTATTCGTCAGTTTCGTAGCTGTTTCTAGAACGTCAGGTTGAGTTAAATTTTCATCAGTATCGTCGGTGTTGCTTGACATTTTTGCTACTAAAGTTTTATCCAACAAAATATTACTCAAATTCGTATGTACGAAATAGCGCCAAAATGGAAAAAGTCTGTTATTGGTCTGTTGGCTCGGAACCAGCGCGTTGCGACGCTCACCACATAATTGTTGAAACCTCCTTAGTCGTTACACATTGTACTTTAATAATAAAAAAAATTTTTTAAAGCATTGTTTTGTTGGGGGAATAGTGCTTTAATTTAATTTTTTAATTTTCTTAAATAAGTACTCGTATGTAAATGAAATATGCCAATAAAAGTCTGTATTTCATTTCATAATTAGAATATTATCGAATGAGAATATATAAATATATTTATATAATCTCATTCGGTAATATTAAGTTTAAACAACCATACTTTAAACTTTTTGACATCCCAAGCATCGACATTAACCTAGTTTCCTATCCGTTGGCGAGACTTCCTCCCTTATTATGGGCTCCTGGTAGTTGCCGTGACGTAGAGGGCCCGGGATACGGGGCACCCGGCCCGGAAGGACCCGGACCGGAAGTCCATCGCCGCACTATTTTCCGGCTTTCTGGCCCACATTGAGGACGACCGGAAATGATTAGCGGAAACCTACGCGGCGAACATAAATGGGGGAGATATTTGGTTGAAAGGGGAAATGGAGGCAGAGATAGCATGCACATTTTGTGTCGTAAAGTAGTAGAGTTCGGTTTTGTCTTTTTTGTATAGTTTTAATATCGTATATTAGATTGGTCTTATAATATGGTTATAGTTTTTCTATGAATGTACGTGAATACGATACTTCGCGTGGTCTTTATTCAAAATTAATGACAACATTTCCGAGCATGTTTGAGATAAGAATTGTTGTACTTATGTATTGAACAATAATTATTTTAAAATAACCGACTTCTATAATTACTGTAAAGTATGAAACGAATTTTGTTTTATTTACTGAAATAATAATAGTTATTAGTTATACAAGGCTGGAAAGTTGATAGTTGGCGCAAGTACTTTTATCGAAACCTGAAGAAGCGAATGTTTCACGGATTAATTTAGCAGCAAAGCGAGTGGTTCCAAATATAGAATCCTGATTGTACCGAAGATTTAAAAAGTACGAGGCATAAAATAACTTTACTGCCGAGTGCAACACATAATTATTCACCTGATTCCAGCGAGGAAAATATTAGATGCAAGAAAAACATCGTAAAGTTTTAGTGGAAATTAAAAGCTAACTTACTCAAATTGGCCATATTTATGATTATACAATTCTTCTAGAATTTCTATAGAGGTTCAAACTTCAAAAACCTTTTCCACTCTTTTGAGTAAAAAGCACTTTTCCATGCAAATTTAGATTGATAAACAACGTCCTTTCCGAGCTTGTGAGGTAAAATATTTTTTTAAAGTTATTTTTATTTTAAAACCAAACACTGCAACGATTCGATAAGATTATTGATCAATATTTCAATTATATCCTTTCAAATAATTATTATTTACTAACGGGCTAGGACTCGCGTAATATTTACCTGATATTTCTCCGACCAGTTTCGAACTTATTTAAAGTTCTTCGTCTGGTCACAATTGTGCACAGCGTCGAACGCGGGCCTCATCGCGTGCTATGCCAGTTGGCATTGAGACGGTTACACTGTAGCTGTCAAAGTCAAAATGCCGCCGCCTGCCGCTGTCCGAACTGTCACTTACATCACTATCACTATGATTGTCACTGTCACTATCGTTTTGATAGGTATAGGACTGTTAATTAAACTAGTAACATGAAGAAAGATGACATTACTAGTGTAAACACACTAGTAATGTCATCTTTGCGGTTCCACAGCCCCGCGTACTCTACTCAATCATCATCGAATGGCTGTGGAACTGCGAAGATGACATAGCTAAATATTACGTGGGACCTAACTGGTTGCTAAATAATAATTATGGACAAAACTTGCGACAGTTTTTTTAGCTCCTTTGAAAGTATTTATATTTGAAAGAAATAAATACATATTACAAATATTTATTTCCTAAATATTTACATACATTTACAACCATACGTTCATAACAAAATTGTTATTTTAATAGTAGATGATCTAATATTGCAGTTCCGTTATATACATTGACAAACTGCCCCAGGTCGTACCTGAGTTACGGTTGTCACTTGTCAATGTCATGTTGTCCATAAAAAAAATATGTTTCTTAATCGGTTCTTAGGAATGACGGAGTTTCACCTAAAAAAACAAACATAAAAGTAGTAAAGCTGAAGTAAGAACGGCCTTCCTTTTTGAACTAAAAATACGGAGGTTTTCATTGGGTTGGGGACCCTTAGCCTGATTCCGACTCTAACTTAGCTATTATTTAGGGTTCTGTACTACAAAACTGGACTCTAACAATAAGCCTCGGCTGTCCATCCGTCCGTTTGACCTTTATAGGGTATCTCTGTGGAACCATAATATGTAGCTAATTGCATCTTGCACAGAATATGGTTACCAACTGTAAGAGATTGCTAGAGGGTATTTGATTAAATGTCATACTATGTAATCGGGAGAGCTATTAAATGACTCCTGTTAAAATCCAATTGGGAAAATTCGAAATGGCCGCCAAAGAAAATTCTTTGATTCCTCTGTAGGAGGCCTACTATGAAGCTCGTATGTGATCAAAAACAACAAAAAAATCCACACTGTACATATCCGTTAACTTTTAAAGTGCCAGGCCCGATTCGCACTTGACTAGTTTTTTACCTACCTATTGAGCACGTAAGTATACCACCCACATAAAAACTTTTTTATCTCCAAATAAGTATTATACCAGCAAAATCTGTGCAAACAATAAATTAGCAATAAACACTACAACCTTCGTGAAAAACGGCCGTTAACGGTCACCAAGCCTACATTATGGGTCCTTTGACCCTTGTTAATACAATACTATCAGTTATTCTGTGACCTCATTAGGCACCGAGCAGTTGGACATCCCATAAAATGAATGGGATAATAAGAAAATATCCAGGCATTGTAAAGCTATGGGCCATAGCCCATAAATATAGCAATAACGCCATTAAAATAACGTGGATATCTGGAACGTAGCGTTTATGGCCATAATTATTAAAAGTTAATTTTATGGACAGCTTTTTTATGGGTTTGTGAAGGTACACGCATGAGACTCACCTGATGTTAAATGGCAACTTCTGTTGTTTCGTCACAAGTGACAAAATGTATATTATGGAAATGGAATATATGAAACGGACGCGTTACGCCAGAGGGACACTTATTCTGGTTCTTTTAGGAAGAAAGAATGCTTTTGATGTTCAGGAATAAGATTCACGAGACCGACGTTTGGTATTTCCCTCTTTTCTCCTCAAAAACCGATGCAGTAAAATTTTTAAAAAGGTTAAATCCGCCAATTATTCACTATTTTTAAGTCAACATTTTTTTTTAAATTTAGTTTAAGGTGTTCAATAAAGACTTCTGCGCCCGCTCCAAGTAGAGTTCCCTTAGCATAATCACGCAACTCCCTCCTTATTGATGACCTTGCCAGCCCTCCTCTAATATCAGGAGGAGCTGCAAATATACCAGCTAGCGGCAAACAGGTGCATTTTGTATTTTACGAATGCTCGCCTGGCTAGCCACCACCCTCAAGTAGAAA
The DNA here is from genome assembly GCA_963854805.1 of Plagodis dolabraria. NCBI lineage: Eukaryota > Metazoa > Arthropoda > Insecta > Lepidoptera > Geometridae > Plagodis > Plagodis dolabraria. The sequence continues at coordinate 7,716,246 of OY978461.1, forward strand.
ATCTATCACGAAGGATCTAACGGTGAGTTCCGGCAGCTGTCCTTGAGAAACAGTAATTCTAGGGTAGCCTGAACACTCGCCGCATTACCTCGCTGTACCGCCAAGGAGATCTGTTGGTTCAAGAACCAACCAGATCGGGGGTCCCGCCCTCTCTCTCTTAAACGGCGGCCGAGGTTCTGGACTAATAATTTGGCTTCGGATATGTATATTTGTATATAAAAATGACATTGGGCTTTTCACTTCATTCAAACAGGATATTATATGCATTATCAAAGCAAGTTGGTACAAATTTAAGTTAATGAAAGAGAAGCAATTAAGTATACATGTTATTGTCGATTGCGATGCTAAATTATTATTATTCATATTGTAATAGTTTAGTAGTGTAAGTATAAATATGTTATCCAACATTGATATGAGGAATATTCCTTTGGCCGGGATACCCGCGGGTTATCGGCGCTCTCGGCTGACGCAGCCATGGCGCCAGCTTTTATCTCACAGTTTTTAAATGCGTATATATTATCAAAAACGTTAAAAGTATTTCGCTTTAATGCTAAGATATTCATAGCGCTTTTGATACAAACAAAGTTTCATCATATTTTAAATACCAAGCGTTCCAACTAGGTGAAATTAAGGGGCGTAGCAGGACCACTACATAATCAAATAAATCTCTTCGACGAACTTAAGATAATTAATCTTAAGTTCATTTAATCTTTTAACTATACATGTCCTTGACTAAACCTAATCTATTGGTCTAGTTTGCCAGTTTTTAGAATACTTATATAGTTCTTTTAATTATTCAGAGAGCTAGTTCTGTATGGAATTTCTAACTGTCACATTTTGAGATAAAACAAATAATGTAACGTAAAACTGGCAAACCAGAAATTTGGAAGTATGGCTCGAGGTCATGCGTGCAAAATTTCACCAAATTTTTTTTCATGTCGTTATATTTATTCATGTAATATGAGGGCAAACGAGCAGGTGGCTTACCTAGTGGTAAGTCATTACCATCGTCCACGGACATCCACAACACAACACCAGAGGTCTCGATAACGCGATGCCGGCCTTTGAGAGGGGAAATGCTCTCTTTTTGAAGGCAGTCGTATTGGCTTGGAAGCTGGTTCCGACAGTCCTAGACAGAAAACGGCCCGAAAATCGCACGTTTGTCGAGTTCCAAACATCGACATGAAATTTATGAAACATCATGCTCTGTCGGGAAGTCCAATGACAAAATTCAGCTGCAGGTATTAAACTAAACATCGGAGATCGGAGAGAGCTTGATCGTCAACGACTCGAGCCTCTCAGAGCTCCTCTTTGGTAGGAACTGGTACTGGGTAGCCCCGCCCAGAATTAAGAGCAGTACCTACTCTATATGATGCTGAACCTGAGACTTCTATATTAAAACTGGCCAAGTTCGAATTGGACTCACACGCCGAGGGTTCCGTAGAATTTATGTGCATTCTACGGAACTAAAAAACTAAAATAACTAAAAAAAATCGTTAATTTTTACATAACGTTTGAGACCTTCATGGGATACCGACGGACAGACAGTCGATGCATAGTCAAACGATCCGTATTCTAGTATGGAATCAAGGATATAATTTGTCACGTCCCAAATGCAAGCTAGCCCAGCAAGGTTAAGATATTTCTGTCTTAAAAAAAAATTAACCAATAAATGGAACCGACTTCAACACAAAAGTGTGAAATAACTTGCTGAAGTTGGTACCATGATATTTCATAAGTACCTATTATCACAATAATGTGCGCGTGGGCCGTGGTACCGACTTCACGAAATTATTTCACACTTTCGGGTGTTGAAGTCGGTTCCGGTTTTTGGTAAAAAAATTACTCTTTTTAGTGACCCTTGCTACTTGCGGGATCGATTGTCATTTACTGTCAACGACTATATCATCATGATAAGTAAATATTTTTCAGTTATTGGAGTGTAAGTCAAAAACGGCTTGACAGATTTTGATTAAATCTAAATGCGACCAAACGAAAAGCATCAGCTTCTAAACAAAAAAGAATTTTTAAAATGGGCTCCACTAGTCAATTTTTCTGAGGTAACAAACATAAAAAAAAACAGATGAATTATGATCCTCCTCCTTTTTTGGAAGTCGGTTACAAATGCACGCCCCTTGTGTCTTTACCCTTACCTGCTAAATAATGTAGATACAATACACATAATTTCAAGAGAAGGTAGATAAGGTAGGATCTTCAATAGTCGTGGTGTGTGTGAAGAGTGTGCGGACGAGTCCTCAGTACACATTGCTACACGCACATACATTTCAATAAACAAGTTTTAAACTCCCTAAATTATTTCAAAAAAATACTCAAAGCCCATGAATAGATTCAGGCGTTACTTTGCGGAAATCCATATAAATACTCTTAAAAGTATCTTAAAAAACATAAAATAATATTCAAATAAAACACTTAAAAAAGTATAAAATAGTCTCGATCGTGCGCTCGGTGAGTCAAGACCTCCTGAATATGCTTCGTTTAGAAGCGAAACTAGTCGGGTATTCTTCCGGTTAGGCTGCGTGATGTTTGTGACGTCACTTAGATAACAGGAAAATTAGGCGGCATTGGCACTAGATATATCATTTTATGGTTTTTTAAGTGTTTTATTTAAATATTATTTAATGTTTTTTTAAGATACTTTTATTCGTATTTGTTATTACTCAAAGCCCACATTTTAATGGATAGTTTAATTCAAAGAATTTAACTGGATGTTTCATATAATTATAACCCCATCGTGAAATGTTTGCAGCACTGATTACGTACCGGACTATTGCACGAATCAAGAACAATCGCACAGAAGACAAATTTACAACTACCTTCAATATTGCTTATACACATTATTGATACATGACGACATGTATGTTTACCACGTATATTATATAAGGTGTATTACTCTGTAAGTGAATTATAAATTCTTTTGAGAAATAAATGATTGAAACCGTAAACCGTAAAGTTTTAGTGAAGGGGTAGTATTTTTTGACTGAAGGAATGGTTCCGGTTACAAAACTAAATGTCCTGAGACAAAAGCATGCTATTAATTTTATGACACTAACACAGACATATTTTTTTGTTGCTTTTAAAATCAATGAGCAAACAGACTCCACTAAATAAACACCAGTTATATATTTCAAATAGAAAAAACGGGCCATGTGTGAGTAGGACTCACACACCGATGGGTTCCATATACGTATTAGAGAGCGGGAGTACGACCGTCACTTAGCTAGTTTATTTAATTTGCTATTGTACGTTAGATATTGGACTATAATTATACCAAGTTTGACGTTTGTAAGTAGTTTTGTTTTTACGATAGAACTATGATGATACAAGTTAAAATAAAAAAAAATTAAAAATGGAATCGACTTCAACACTCAAAGTGTGAAATAACTTGTTGAAGTCGGTACCATGATAGTTCAAAAGTACCTATTATCACAATATTGTGCGCATGGTGTCGACTTCGACATGTTATGTGTATCACCATTAAATTTTATTTTTTAATTTTTGTTATATAATATGAAAAGGAAAATGTATGCTGACTTGCCTAGTGTAACATATAATATAAGGCAAATAAATTAGTTTGAATTTTTAAAGTCTGAAATTTTTTTGAGTTATTTCACACTTTTGAGTGTTGAAGTAGGTTCAATTTTTTGCCTAAACATTTTTTTTTCACTCTTTTGTAGTTGCCTTTACCCCTGCTACTTTCGGGATCAATTGTCATTCACTGTCAACGACTATAGCATCAAGATAGGAAAATATTTTTTAGTGTAACTCAAAGCTGGCTTGAACGATTTTCATCAAATTTAAATGAGACCAAATGACAAGCACCAGCTTTCAAATAAACAAAGAATCCAAATCGGTTCAACTGGTCAAAAGTTCTGAGGTAACAAACATAAAAAAGCAGATGAATTGATAACCTCCTCCTTTTTAGAGTCGGTTAAAAAGACAACAAAAAGACTGTTATTTTATATGGATCTCCTATTATTTTTAACTTATTATTATTATTTTTTAGACAATCCGCCATACTAAAACATATTCTGTTAAAATTTCTGCGGTATTCCGTTTCAATCAAACCAAAAATACAGCCCTTTTAAGGTCAAGGACAGACAGACAAACAGACAGTCGAAGCTTAGACATAGGGTCTCGTGTTTTAGTACGAAACCTTTGATTTAAAGTCTTGTTAACCGACATCAACAAAGGAGGAGGTTATCAATTCGTATGTTTCTTTTTTTGTGTTTATTACCTCATAACTCTTTATAGGATGTACCGATTTTGATGAATTTTTACATTCGAAAACTGGTGCTTGTCATATGGTCCCATTTTCATCAATTTGAGTTAGATCTTATGAGCAATATTTGAGTTATCCCTAAATATGGGTATTTTATGTTTGAAATCGGTTATAGATTTTAATTGCATTAAGTTAATAAATAAAGAGCGGAACCATTAAGAATAGTCAAGTCATGACTATTAATCAAATCAAACTCGGCGCCTTGACAAAAAATCTATTGTTGTCTATATATAAATGATTGGCCGTCATTTTTCGATGTATGACCTTCAACTATTTTTAAACTGAGGTTATTTCCTGGCAAAAGCGATGATTGGCTTAAAATAATTATGAATTAGGCCCCTCGGCCATGAACCTAAATGGAGGTAGGCTTGTAAGTATCTGCCTACAGGGCTATAAAGTTTATTCGGATTTTGTCGACTTTGGCACGTTAATATACGCCAGCTGATAAATTTACTTTGTATGCACCAAGGGGTATAACTATATTACTAGATATATTGTTCTAAATACATTTTGTTGAATGTATTTAAAATATATGATATTTTGTTATATATCAGTACCAAGTAGCAATTACTGGTATTTTGTAAAAGTACTAGCTCTTAAGCCTGGTCTACTCAGCCCCAGTAGCTGGCGGTCAGTGAAGGACAGTTACTATCTGGCAGCTGCTGGGTCCGTGAAAACAAGGTTGAGCCAGTACTGACCCATCAGATGCTTTCAGACAGCTACTTCAAATTATTTGTTACTACTCTCCACTGACATTCCCCCACTCCCACAAGGACAGCTACTGGGACGTTACTCGCTCTACATGAACGCATTTAGACAGTGGCCGGTCAGTGTCCAAGGACAGTGGACGCCTGGTCATCATGAGTGCGCAGTTTTGTCATGATCATAGAAGGTGCTCCAATATTTTTTCCTCTGTAGCCAACACCTTTTCCATATATTTTGATCATGCAAGTTCAAGGTGGGAGTTGACACGCAATTGAAAAATTGTCTTAAAATATTATCTAAACAGGAATTTCATTGAAATCTCGCTACATGTTACTTAAATACTCAACTAATGTTCTTAATAATCAATTTTAATAGTACTTTGTATCAAAACGTCAACTTTTTTTTACACTCAGTTATTGCTGTATACCTACGTATGTATTTTTTTTCACTCTTTAGTGACCCTTGCTAGTTACGGGATCGATTCTCATTCATTGTTAACGACTACATCATCAAGATATGTGAATATTTTTCAGTTATTAGAGCGTAACTCAAAAACGGCTTGACCGATTTTGATGAACTTTAAAATAGGACCAAACGATAAGCATCAGCTTTTAAACAAAAACAGATTTTTTTAAATCGGTTCACTCGGTCAAGAGTTCTGAGGTAAAGGAAGAAGTTCAAAAAGAAAAAAAAAGTTTGAGATACATTTTTATTTTGTTTTTTTTTTTATTTTTTTTTTCTGTTTCAAAGCGTACCCCGAGTCAAGTACGGCCGTCGCGGCAACACTGGACCGCGCTGTGCTCCGTTTAATAGAGTTTTGAATATTTATATCGAGCAAAGGAATAAAAAATATAAAATAATACATTACAGGCACAAGAGACTCTTAACATCAGGTGGTCCTCGGGCTTATTCCGTCATTAAGATGTATTCGTAATTAAGATATTTTTTTTCAAAACATAAAAAAATATACCTAACATCTCAAAATGTTTGTCAGGACTAGCAGAAGTCAACCCTAAGAGGTTGTTAGTTTTTCCGATAACCCTGTATATGTATGTGCTTCACGACAGCTATAATTAAGACCAAATGTAAATAAGTTGCCCTCTCTAATACTACTCGAAAAACACCTTCATTCGAGAAAAGGAGTATGCTGACAATAAGCCTTACATAGACTTAAGTGTCTACGAAGAAACTGCTGAACATACCGCCTATTGCCAATTATGTTTAAATTTATATGGTAAGTGTAATTTGTTGTATTATTTTTTCGTGACAGTAAAAATGCAATTTTTTTTATTAGTAGATAACTCAAAGTTATTGTGTTAAGAGACATTAAGGAAGAATTCTCCATTCAGATGTTTTCACCTATTTTCTGTCTGGATAATGATTCTACAGCAGTCATTTTTACGTAAAATCTAGGCCTTTATAAATAAGCGCCTGTCACTTCCTTTATTTTACTAATTATTACTAAGGAAAATATGGCACCGAAAATCACTACAAAAATGACCCGTTTTACCGCCATGATCAGAGGACCAACAGACAAATTTTAAAAGATTTTTACATAAAAGAAAATGATTGAAGCCTAGTTTAATACATCTTAATAATTAAATGCCAAAAAAATACAAATTTGGCTTAGTTTTGCAGGAGAAAATCAAGAGATATATAACGCCAATATCGAGAATTTAATGCCTATTTCTCGTAGGGCTCGTTCCCAATAAAATTGCAAAACACAAAAAGATAATTTTCGACCGTGACAGGACTCGAACCTGCAATCTTCGGATCCGAAGTCCGACGCCTTATCCATTAGGCCACACGGTCGCTGGGTGAGATTGCGAAATAGGGCACCACACTGAAACGAGCCTTACGCGATTACGTCACGGATTACGTCACAAGGTCGGTCACACAGGTCATCTACCTTTGATTGTTGAACGCTGGTTAGTGTTACGAGGGATTTTTTCAAGGTTCGTTGATTTACTTTATCGAATTACATAAACATTGTGCTTACTAGTACAGATAGGTACTTAAGCAAGTAAATACATATACATATACAATGACGTATTCGTACATTTAACGTAATAATGATAGTCATACATACACTTTTTGGTGTATATCGGACATTTCCCGGCATAAATATTGTAAAAAATGTTGATATATTTTTTACAATATTTATGCCGGGAAATGTCCGACTGTTATGTATGAATAAAACACTAGAGAGGAAAAATGTGCGTCGCATGAGCAACATGCCACTACTCATATCGACGGTTTATAAACAAAAAAATGGAACCAACTTCAACACCCAAAAGTGTGAAATAACTTGTTGAAGTCTGTACCATGACAGTTCAAAAGTACCTATTATCACAATATTGTGCGCATGGTACCGACTTCGACAAGTTATTTCACACTTATGGGTGTTGAAGTCGGTTCCATTTTTTGCACAAAAAAATGTATTCACACTATTTAGTGACCCTTGCTACTTACGGGATCGATTATCATTCATTGTCAACGACTACATCATCAAGATAAGAAAATATTTTTCGGTTATTTTAGTGTAACTCAAAAACGGCTAGACTGATTTTCATAAGACTTAAATGGGACCAAACGACAAGCATCACCTTTCAAACAAAAAATAATTTCCAAATTTGGTTCACCCAGTCAAGAGATCCGAGGTAACAAACAAAAAATAAAATAAAAACAGACGAATTGAGAACCTCCTCCTTTTTTGGAAGTCGGTTATAAAGTACAGCAACACCCTATAGTATTTTGCTTACCTTTGTTAAAATAACGATTGAAACACCATGGCGTTGATGCACATTAGGCGATAGACATGCGATAATCGAAAGTTAGCCATTATATGGCCAATAAGAACACTTCCAAGGTGGGTTGCCGTCAGGCCAGCGGGCATAAAACTGAAGTCAAAATTATCTACAAAAGATCCTTTGTGTCGTTAGTTATACTTATCAACAGAGTAACAACCCCTCACACGTATGTAGGGTCTTTACATTATGTTTTGTTTGATAAGGGTAGTAAGACGATAACATATTGCAGTATGTTTTAGTTCAACAACTGGAAATCTTCCACACCTTTTTCCAAAGTCAAAGTCAAAATCATTTATTAAATTTAGGCGTCTACGACGCTCTTATGAAGGTCACTTACAAATTTTAATATTATTGAAATATACTACATTGTACTGCCACGTTCAGCAAACAAAAATTATAGAGCCACTGCGAGAAGTACGGGCAAGAAACTCGGGGCCATTCTTTTAATTGTTTTTTAACAATGTGTTTTTTAACCACCACTTTTTTTCCACCTTTTTGAAGCGAAGTTTGCTAAGCTGTTCTTAACCAATCAGCAAAGTTAATCAACGTCCGCCGCGGGATTGACTTGGATGGGTGACCGCTAGTGAGGTTACTACTGAGCGCTTCCGTGCTTCGGAGGGCACGTTAAGCCGTCGGTCCCGGTTGTCGTCTTAGGATGGCAGTCGTTATAGCGTGGTGGGCATTTTGCGAATGCCCGCCTGGCTAGCTACCACCCTCAAGTACAGAATCTGTCGCCAAGCACCTAACGGTGTGTTCCGGCAGGTGTCCTTCAGAGCCAGTAATTCTAGGTTAGCCCGAACAACCTACGACCACATCATCACTTACCAGTAGGTGAGTAAGTGGTCAAAAGCTAACCTATCAAGCATAAAAAAATACCCTTTTGCAGCGTTCGGAGCGGAGCATGCTTACTCGTTCCTAACTGATCAACAAGTCCATCGCAGTATTTACTTGGATGGGTGACCGCTAGTGACATACTATTGAGCGTACAAGTGCTTTATAGCGTGGTAGAAGGGCATTTTGGTAATGCCCGCTTGTGCAAGCTCCTTCACTAAGGTAGGAAATCTGTCGCCAATCACCTAACGGTGTTTTCCGGCAGCTATCCGTGAGGGCTTTTGAGCTGATCATGACCTACCATCCGGTGCTTTGGCCGTAGTAGCACTGCCTCCAGTTGTTATTGTCAAAACTCACGTTGAAGTTCTTCTAAATAGTTTTCCCGTGGGTCTACGTTATAGTGATAAGCCTACGGCGTGTAGTACATACTGTTTATAAGTTTTTATCGCAGCAGATAAAAGTTGTTATACCTACCTACCTAATTAATTAATAATAATTAATACTTAGCCGACTATTTTGTGTTATCATTGTTACGCTTTGCTTTGAATTTGGTGCCTACAAGCGAGGCATTGCCTGATTTACCTATTGTGACAAGGATTTTATTACAGAAACGACACAGTGACTGTCAACTTAATATTATTGTGTTTTTCAGTATCTGTTATCATATTATTAAAACTCACGCACATTTTTATTAATTGATTCAAACAGGTTATTCACGTGATATTTAACACTTACGTGTTGCCGATATAAGGATCGACAATTGTTTCGGCTTCATAAGGAAGCCATCTTCAGGATCTGGAGTGCGGTTCGATCGCTGTCGCGGCCCGTTTCACACTGCGGGCGGCGGCCCGTAGCGCTCGGGACGACAGCGGTGGCTGTTGCGGGGTGCGGGGTGGTGACTGCTGCATGTTGGGACACGCCTGCGAGATGTTATCTTCATCGCTGCTGCTGCTGCTCTCTTCTGATAAAATCCTCGCAGTCCGACAGGCGAAACTCACTGTGTCTTCGACTTTCTTTTTAACATTTTGTACCGTTCCATGTAGACACGTCTTCCAGCTTTGTGATAACGCCCACCCACTATCTCTATTAAAATTCGGACGCCGACATATTTCGATGGCTTCCCGGACCTTGCGAGGAATATATAACTTTTTTCTCGCTAGTACTCGGGTCTTGTCAAATCGAATGTAGTGGGCCGTGCTGGAGGCCAGGGCGTGTTCTGCTACCGCTGAGCTGTTACTATCAGCATTTTTCATGGAACGGATATGTTCACTTAGTCTGGTAGACACGTTTCTTCCAGTTTCACCAATGTAACAGTCACCACACTCACAAGGAATCATATAGACGCCCGGGGTTTCCAATGGATCTTTGTCCTTTGGTGATCTGAGTAACTGCCTAATTTTTGAGGGTGGCCGGAAAATCGTTTTAATGCCGTAGCTACGGCGCAACAAGTGTCCGATTTTATCTGTCACTCCTTTTACGAAAGGTAGGTAAGTTACTGCTCTCTCCACATTTGTTACGCGGCTTCTAGCGGAGGTATTAGCTATACGACAACATTGCTTCCATCTATACCCATTACATTCGAGCACTGATCGTACATGGTCGAGCTCCGCGTCCACATATTGAGGATCACACAATTTTAGTGCTCTATTGATGAGTGTTCGAGGCACTGCAGCAAGATGTGAAGGGTGGTGATGTGACTCAGCTCTTAAATATCTATCTGTGTGAGTTGGTTTGCGGTAAACTGTGTGTGACAGACGACCATTTTGTTCTCGCTTCACCAACACGTCCAAAAAGGGCAAAGAGTTGTCGGTTTCCTGTTCCACCGTGAAAGATATTTTTGGGTGTTTACTATTCAAGTGCTCCAGTAAGGGTGTAATGTGATTTTTATGTAAAATAGCAAACACGTCATCCACATATCGCCACCAATGTCTCGGTTTGCAAACTATGTCGTCTAACGCTGTTGTGTCAAACCATTCCATGAAAACGTTCGCCACCACTGGCGCTATGGGGGAACCCATGGCAACCCCTTCCGTTTGTAAATAATACTCACCTCGCCAACGAAAATATCCACTGGTAAGTATATATTCTATGAGTTTCATATATTCGATAGGTATAAGGGTTGTTTGAAATAAATTCAAAATTATATTTAATGTGTCCGCTATCGGTATATTTGTGAAAAGCGAGGTTACATCGAAGCTCACCATACGATCGTCTACGTTTAGCACCACTCCCTCTAACATCTGAACAAAATGTACTGAGTCCTTGACGTAACTAGTGGTGTTCCCTGTCAGCGGAAGAAGCATGTCTGCGAGAAAACGAGACGTCTTATAGGTTGGTGAGTCGATTTGACTTACAATCGGTCTTAGGGGCCAGGACGGTTTATGTATTTTCGGCAGGCCATATAACTTCGGCGAAGTAGGGTTCAGTGGGCAGTTATCACAAAGCTGGAAGACGTGTCTACATGGAACGGTACAAAATGTTAAAAAGAAAGTCGAAGACACAGTGAGTTTCGCCTGTCGGACTGCGAGGATTTTATCAGAAGAGAGCAGCAGCAGCAGCGATGAAGATAACATCTCGCAGGCGTGTCCCAACATGCAGCAGTCACCACCCCGCACCCCGCAACAGCCACCGCTGTCGTCCCGAGCGCTACGGGCCGCCGCCCGCAGTGTGAAACGGGCCGCGACAGCGATCGAACCGCACTCCAGATCCTGAAGATGGCTTCCTTATGAAGCCGAAACAATTGTCGATCCTTATATCGGCAACACGTAAGTGTTAAATATCACGTGAATTGTTTCTGTCTCGTCTCGTCACTGTTTGAATCAATTAATCTGTTATCATGTCATCAGAAAGTACATACCTACCTAAATCGAAGGTCTTAGTAGGTATTAAATGACTTGGCATGATTATTAATAAAATCTGATAACTATTTTGTGGACATTGTTTGGTTTTACTTTTGGCTTCCATCAAAGGATTTATTATCAGACTTCATAGCACACACCAAAAGTCGTCCCAAAGTAAAGGAATATTTTAGAAATGCTGTTGGGCACTAATACATTTTTTCCCCTAAATAAGGAATTGACTTCTGTTCTATGTGTAATAACTTGTTGAAGTCGCTACCATGATAGTTTAAAAGTAGGTATCTATTATAATAATATTGTGTGCATGGTGCCGTTAGTGTCCCTTGCTTTGCGTGTGTCCATTGCCGTACCGGATCGATTGTCTTTCAATGGCAATCAGAGAGGTGAAATACTTAGAGTAGTTATATCCGAACACCACAGCTCTAAAAGCTTACTAGAATTCACCTATATACATACCTACGCACATGTATATGCAGTTTGTAATGACAAGGAAAGAACGTTCAAATATTATGCGTCATATATGTTGTTAGAAAGAGATAAATAAGCAATTCGTGTAACCACCGAACCGCCACGAGACGTTCCGATCACCATTATGCTGCGATCTCTTTCACTCTCTCACACCAAACGATACACATATCTCGCTCAACCATTTCATTGAGATTCGTTCCTAAGATAAAACAAAATAACGATATTTTCTATTTCAACAATAAAAGCAATAATTACGCGTGAAATGAAAAGTTTTCTTATCTCTCACAGTGCCTGTATAATTGGTGCAGAGTCTAAAGACACAAGGAAGGTGTATTGTCCACAGATTATTCCGAAAAAACACGATTAGCGGCGATGTATTCACCGGACGCTCGGAAGTGCTAGACTGGTAGTGACTCAGGCAATTACCCTGAATTCGTCTAGTAAATATGGAGGGCATACAACTGATCTACAGGTAAAAAAATCTTAGATGGCAATATCATCAAGATGGGATGAAAAAAATGAGTTACCGCAGTATACCGCAAAACTGGCTTGACCGATCTTGATGAAATTTAAATGGGACAAGCATCATATTCAACTAGGGCTGCCATCACCTAAACCACCGATACCGGACAAAATCTAAAAAAAAACCGGACATTTGGCTGAAATTGAGTTTTTCCCCGGACACCCATAAAAACGAAGTTCGTACCTATTTTTTTTTCATTTATACAGCTTATTTGCGCAAAAACTACAGTGCTACAAACATAATTATTCACTCTTCTCTTTCTGAGACAATCTGGTGTTAAAAATAATGAGGAGCAGTGTTATTTGTCATCACATTAGAAATAAATTATAATTTTTGGTTTAATAAATAATCAAATAACTATTAGTACCTAGTTAGAAACTACAAACTACAATAGTATCAACATTTTTGAAGCCATCTTGTTTGGTTACGTAGATTAAGTACCCAAAACCGTAAAACTTTTTTTGTGTTAAAAGTAAAGGCTTTGTCAAACAGGACGCGTAATTAGCGCTGCGTAATAGCGTTAAAGCGGCGCGTTTTAACGTCGCGCTCTTTTCATGTCACACTTGACTAGAGCCCAACGCTCCTTAACGCAACGTACCATTCGCTAGCACAGTGTCTGTCGATAGCAAGATGTGAAAGCTTGTTCGTTATTAAGATGTCGAGTGATTCAGATGTGGAAGAATTGTTTCTTTTATATGCTCTATCGCGGTATCAGAAAAAAAGAGTATGGGTGCACGACATCAATAAAAAGAGAGAGGATTTAGGAGAATATCATCGGTTGTGTCGCGAGCTTGCATCACATGAAGATCGTTTTTTTACATATTTTCGTATGTCTCAAGATTTATTCGAAGAACTACACGAACTGCTTATCCCAAAAATAAGCAAATGTACCACAAACTGGAGGACGCCTATTTCTACAAGAGAAAGACTTGTAATCTGTCTAAGGTAAGAAATATTTTATTTTTTAAAATACATGTTTATTGCGTTATCATTATGAAAATCAACTGAGGATGTCGACGCGCCAAAATTATTCGCATGTAGCATATCGATTTCGCGTAGTGGTTGTCGTAGCTGCTCAGGCTGTTGCTGGTATGATGAAGAACCAATATTAGATAGATCTATAACAGTTACTGGGGATAAATCTTCGGCTCCAGAATTGGTTACTTCATAGGCGACAGAGTCTTCAGTACTTATAACAGAATAATGTGATGAATTGGTCAATATCTGGACGTCTTCTTGCAGTTCCTCTGCTTCTATGCTTGCAAATAACTTAGCTAGTTCTACTTTGGCTTTTATCTGTTGGGGTTTGGAAAAACTTTTAAATGTTTGGGCATAACTTTTGAATAGATGATCTATGGCATCATACTCTTGTTTCTTTTTATTTTGAATAAAATGTATAACCTTATCTATCTCGCTTTCATTTCTTTTAATTTTTTTAGCTCGTGTACGATTTATGGAGTTAACATGAGGTGTCTCTGACGGAGGTATCTCTGGCGAGGGTATCTGTGGTAGAGGTGTCTTTGGCTCAGGCGTCTCTGGTAATTGTATCTCTGACGCTGTAGTTTCTATATCTGACGATGCTTCTGGCGTAGTTTCTCGAACATTTGAAGATTTTTCTCGATCTGTCAAGGTTGAGTCAAGGAACTGTAACTGTGAAGCCCAAGGCCATTTTGTAAATTTTTTTGCAGCTTGTCCTGTCGTACCTGCAATCTCTTTTTTGTATCTCATATAATTGTCCCTCAAGCTCTTCCATTTTTTTCTGGCTACTTCACCTGTAAAATAAACATAAAATGTATTATTTTGTTTCAGGTACTTAACAACGGGTGATTCACACCAGACCATAGCCTTCTCCTTCAGAGTAGGTCGTTCAACAGTTGGTGGTATTGTAAAAGAAGTCTGTAAAGAAATCTGGAATACATTACAACCAGAATATATGCCATCGCCAACTGAAGAGACATGGAAACAATCAGAGAAAGGTTATAGGGAAACGTGGAACTTCCCGAATTGTGTCGGTAGCATCGATGGAAAACATGTCGCTATAAAGTGTCCCAAAAATAGTGGATCAGAATATTTTTGCTACAAGAAGTTTTTTTCTGTAGTTCTTCTTGCTATAGTCGATCCATGTTACAAATTCACCGTCATCGATGTCGGCAGTTACGGGCGTAATAGTGATAGTAGCATATTCGAGAACTCAGTGTTTTATCGTCAATATATACATGGTAAATCTCTGCTGCCAGATAAACCTCTTCCAGGAACCGAGGAGCCCGTACCTCATGTACTTATCGGTGATGAAGGTTTTGCTTTAAAAACATATTTGATGCGTCCATTCCCAAGAGCTGCAGCCACACAAGACGAAAGAAAAACAAATTTTAATAAAAGACTTTGCAGGGCACGTCGGGTGGTTGAAAATGCTTTTGGGATATTAGCACAAAAATGGCGCATTTTTTTACGTCCTATTGATTGTGATGTAGACACAGCAATTGATGTTATTAAAGCTGCATGTTGCTTACATAATTACTTACGAACAAAACAAGGACCAGAAATTTCAACCCCAGAGTCGGAAGTGGAAAATGAACCTATGCGTGCTTTAATAAATCATCGACCAACAAATAGAAGATCAACAACAGCAGCATTCGAAACTCGTGAAAAATTTGTGTCATATTTTAATCAATAAAATTCACATTACTTACCCGTTTCATTTATCTCATTTCCGATTTGTTCCCACAATTTCAATTTAATTGTTATATTTTTATAACAATTATCCTTTATATTGTACAAACATGGGTTTTTTCTTACTAATTCGATCAATTTTTCAGACATTGTGCACATTCACTCGGACGCTAAAATAAAATTTGTAATAAAATACAACGCTCGACGTCAAAGCGTCCTAACGCCGCGACAGAGCGTCGCGTACTGCTAGCGCTGGCGCTCTGTTTGACGGTATATTACCATAGCAGTTCAACACAACTCAGCGTCATAGCGCGCCGTCAGGTTAGCGCTCTGACGCGCGCTAAGAACGCGTTCTGTTTGACGAAGCCTTAAGATGTACCTAACAAGTTTAAATTTTGACGAGCTCAAGATCCTTTTACTTTACAAAATTACAAATATACGAGAGGAAAAATTATAGTCGTGTGCGCTACCGCGGCATCCACCCCCTTTAGCCGAGGTATGCTCTGATCTGACCGACTGAGCTAACATGACAGTGGTCACTATGCTTATTGTCATGTTAGCTCAGTGGGTTAGAGCATACCCCTGCCTAAGGGTGGATGACGCGGGTTCGAATCCCGCACATGACTATATTTTTTCCTCTCGTATTTTGTAATTTTGGAATGTAATCCGCAAATCATGCGTTATTTGCAAACATAAAAATATTAAAATCTTTTTACTTATTTCGGTATATTTCAGATGTTCAAACTTTTGTCAAAGCGATCTTTCTCAACTCTGGTCCTTAAATTTATACTTTATTTCGAAAATATAAGAAAGTATGTTTTGTAGTGAGTTTTTCTCCTTCGTCCATTGCCGCGAGACTAGCGAATAAACACACAATGTAACTTGAGTTGCCAAATAATATCAAGATTATCATGTTTTCCGCCAGATTTCACTAGATGTTTTTAGCGTACGGTAATGAGAAAAAAAGCGCTAAATACCCTAGAAATATTCTAGACCTAGCGCCAAATGCGCCAAACCGGCAACACAGTGAGTGAATGATCGGGGTCGGCGGCAGTTTTTTATGGTGGGGGCCGGCGCGGCGCTGGGAACGTCCTGTTGTAGATTTTGCAGCGCCGGAGTTAACTTGCAGCTTACGAGTGAATATGCATATATGCAGCGCCGGTGTTTCAATCAATTGCTTATATTCCAATCAATGCGGATTCCCCGGACACAAAAGTGTCCGGGTTTTCCCCGGACATTACTCAAAAACCCCCACAGGACGCCCCCCGGACGCCCTCTAAACTAGGACAAATCCGGGGAAACCCGGACGGATGGCAGCCCTATATTCAACAAAAACATGCATCAAAATCGGTTTACCCAGTAAAAAGTTCTGAGGTAACAAAAAAAAAATACAGACGAATTAAGAACCTCCTCCTATTTTGAAGTCGTTTAAAAAGGGAGGAAGGGATCACTCACACTTACGTTTAAGTAAATTACCTACAGTTATGTAAAGAACATGTCAAACACGTAAAGCTAAAACAGAAAACAAAACTTTAATACTTCAAAGTACATTATACATTACAGTAGAGCCTCGATAGTCCGAACTACAAAAAATCAACCGCTTTCGGATTCACGGAGCGTACGGATTATGGTATGTAGGTTCGAATTTTCTGTTTGTTTTGGTTCAAACCGGTGATTGTAGATTTTCCGATACCATACTTTTAAGATAGTGAAGTTGCAGATACTCCATCTTTTATACTGTCCAATATGGGTCACTTTTGTTAAAGTTTTATGTTTGCGTGTTGCATGCACCCATGTTTATAACCTAAAACAACACGTTGCGCGAATGCAGCACAGAGTAGCTTTTACTAGCGTGTACACGTTTTTTTTTTTTTTTTTTTTTAGGGAGGACATAGATGCTGGCTACCGCCTGTGCGGTCGTCCAGCTCCACCGGGTTTTGGGCGAGGGCCTGGCCCTACAATAGCCCGGGAGGGAGAAGTGCCGAAGGCACTTCTCCCGAGACGGGCGTAGAAGGCGAAAAGCGCTTTCTACCTCCGTCTCCTGCGGACGCCGAAAACGTACCGCTATTATAGGAGGGGTTGACAGCGAGCTCAAGGGCACCACTGTGGTTCGGACCTCGGCTTGTCTCGCTGTCGAGAGACATGGGGGGGATCGGAGCAAAATGCCTCTGTGCAACTGCAGTGTTGCACAATTGGGCCCTACTGAATAATACTCTTTGACTATTTGGAGAGCAATTTATCGTGACCTTGTTTTTGCCTCGAGCTCGCCGGCGAGCTCGGTGTTTGATTGTGTGACCTCTGATTACCTCACACCTGGGGATTTTACCTCGACGACTTGCGGATAACGCTAAAGCTGCCAACGTAATGGCTGCGATGGGGTCATCCGGGTCGTCTAATACCTGCCGTGGTCGGCGACGGGGGGGTTTGAAAAATGGGATAGAAGAGGCAGTCGAGTAGTTCGATGCCTGGACAACCAATGGGTTCGGGTGGTGGGGCGCTCGATCAAAGTATCGGCGGGCGCAGTCCTTATTGAACTGCGCTAGAGAGGGAAGGTTTAAGTCGCAATGCAACTCGGTGTTCCGGATATACCACGGAGCGCCGGTTGCACTACGAAGAAAACGGTTTTGAATGACTTGAAGCTTATGGAGATGGGCCTCACTAGCATGACTAAACACTACTGATGCGTAAGTCATGATGGGGCGGATGCAGGCAGTGTAAAGTGTCTTCTTATTTCTAAGAGACATTTTACTCTCTTTGCGAATCAGGGGACCAAGGCGACCCATTACAAAGGCCGCTCTGTTACGGACGGTTGTTATATGATCGCTAAAGGTGAGATTCCGATCAAGGGTGACTCCGAGATATTTTGTTTTACTAACCCAGGGGATGGGTTGGTCGAACAAAGTTAAAGGTTGCGGGTAACGGGGGCGGCCCTTCTCAGTAAAGTACATAGCTGCACTTTTAACTGGGTTGACCGCGATGCGCCATTTACGGAACCAGTCACCGATCTCGGTGATGGCCCGTTGGAGGGCGGGAATGGACTTTCTACTGATATGCCACCCAGTGGTATAAATAGCGGTATCATCCGCGTATTGGGCTAATAGGACGTTAGGCTGAGAGCGTGGGATGTCGCTGGTATACAGCGCGAATAGAATGGGTGATAGCACGGAGCCCTGAGGGACTCCGGCTCTGACTGGGTGGGGGGAGGAGAGGGTGCCTTCCACGCGATAGCGAAAGCTTCTGGCTTTAAGGAAGTCTTGTAGGATGAGCACAAGACGTTCTGGCACGCCAAATTGGTATAGCTTGTAAATCAAGCCATTGTGCCAGACTTTGTCAAAAGCTTTCGCTACGTCGAGGAAGACTGCTAGCGTTGTCTGGGGTTTGGGGTACTTGTTAAAGCCCTCAATGATGTGCTCCGTGAGGCGGTGCACCTGTTGGACGCATGAGTGTCCGGGCCTGAAGCCAAACTGCTCAACTGGGATAAGGTGGTGTTCCTTAGCATGGGACTGGAGACGGTTTGCAAGTAACCGCTCGTAAAGTTTGCCTAAGGCACTGAGGAGGCTGATGGGGCGGTAACTGGTGGGGTCAGATGAGCTTTTGCCTGGTTTGTGAATGCCAATGACATTTGCACATTTCCAGGTGTCTGGGAATAAGCAGTGGCTCATAGCAGCATTGAAGATGCTGACTAGGAGATGGATGAGAGGAGGAGAGAGGGTTTTAAGAACCCTGTTGGAGATGCCATCGGCACCGGGGGATTTGCGCGGTCGGAGGGCCTTGATCAGTCTCGCCACCTCAGCGTAAGTCGCTAAGGTGATTGGTGGGAGTTCAGAGGTGACCACAGAGCTTTTACGTTCGACTTCAGCATCCACCGAATCGAGGTGAGCTTGGTCAACGTGATCTACGTTAGGGGAACACTGAGCCTCTAGGCTATCAGCTAGGCACTCAGCTTTGTCTTCGTCAAAGAACGCTGGGACTAGTGGGACTGGTCTGTATAAGGGAGGCATGTCGTTGTAGTTACTTCCTTTCATACCTCGCGCCAAGTCCCAATAAGCCTGGTGGCTTGGCACGAGGTTTGAAAGTTTGTCACCCCATTGTTGATCACGCAACTCAGACATGCGACTTTGAACCATGCGTTCAAAGTGGCGTTTCTTAGTTTTGTTCTCTTTACTGGGGTAAGAGTCGTAATGTCGGGTCACTGCTTTACTTTCCGTCACTAATCGTCTCACATCCGCTGGAATGACAAGGCGCCGGTCGTCCGGCACCATGACCTCCTTTGCGGATGCACCTACTACGGTGGAGAGGTGATTAGTGAACGAATCGATCGCAAGGGTTACGTCATCTTTAGTCAGGATGTCGTCAGGGATCTTGTCAAGGTCCGGTGAACTGATAGCCTTTAGGGCAACGCCTAATTGCTTCCAGTTCACTATCGTCTTAGTGGGGCGGGGGAGGTCTGTTGTTGGGTCGGGACCTAGTCGCAGTATAATGGGTCGGTGGTCAGAGTGAAGCTCGTGAACCACTTCTATGGAGCGTAACTGGAGTGTTACGCCTCTGAGTAGTGCCATGTCAAGCAAGTCAGGTCGAAAGTCTTCCGTGTGAGGGTAGTGAGTGGGCTCAGTGGGCGCAATTATGTCAAAATTAAGTTCTGCGACTAGTTTTTCAAGTGCAATGCTTCTGGGATTGTTGACGTTACAATTCCATAGGATGTGCTTACTATTGAAGTCGCCAATCAGAAGGACGGCGCTTCCTAATGAGAACAATGCTTCTAAGTCAGCTCGGACGATCGGCTTTTGACAAGCTTGGTAACAGGACGCTATGACTATAGGTTGATGACCAGTCATAGCTAGAAGGCAACAAGATGCTTCCATATTAACAAGAGTCGGGGTAGGTAAGGGGATGCAGTGCAGGGACCTTTTGTAATAGATAAGAGTGCCTCCCCCACGGGAGTTCACTCTATCATCACGTACCGTTCTGTAATTGGCAAACCTAGGGTTCGCCTTCCCCGGTTTTAGAAGGGTTTCCTGCACGCATATAATGTCGATAAGGTGGGTGCAACAAAAGTCGTGGACAAGGTCACGTTGTCTAAAGAAACCGTTAGCGTTGAATGACGCTAACGAAACTGAGCGCGGTTTCGTGCGTGCGGTTGTACTACCCATAGTGGTTGTACTGGGGAGGGGCCTGGGGAACGAAGCGCTTAAGGGCGCTTAGTAAGTTCGCGTGTTCCAATGTGTATTGGATCACGTCCGCTGGGGATTGAGCGTATTGCATCTTGTGGAATAGCTCTTGTACCTCATTGATGTCAACCGACATAGCCAGATCGCTGACTAGGTTGATTGCCTCTTGAAGAGGGGCAGCCATCAATGGCATAGGGGGAGCTTGTGGCCGGGAAGCGGCGCGGGGAGGGGCGCGAACGGTGTTGGCAGCGGGTGCCGGGAGCGCTGGGCGAGCCGGGGCCGGTGCGCGGGCAGGGGCCGCGGCGCGGGCGGGTGCGGGTGCGGGCGCGGGCGCGGGCGCGCGGGCCGGGGCGCGGGCGGTAGCGACGGTCTTAACCATACTGGGTGGTTTAGACCATGCGTTACGGGCTGGGAGCGGCGCGGGTATTACCTGTGAGGCAGGTACTACCGTTAGTTTAGGGCTGACCCGTTGGTAACGGTCATAAGAGGGGCGGGTCGGCCTATGCCTTGCCACCCTGTGGTTCACTCGTGGTGCTTTAGGGCACCCACGGTAATTCGCGGTATGCCCTTGAGCACCGCACAGAACACAACTGGGTGGGTCCGGCGAATCCCGGGTGCGAGTGCACGCTGCTGTCGCGTGATCGCCTAGGCACTTAACGCACCTAGCGCGAGCGAAGCAGAAACGGGAGGCGTGCCCGTATAGTTGGCAGTTATGGCACTGCGAGGGACTTCCATTTTTGTATGGGGCTTGGACATCGAGTCCTGAGAGGCCACAGACCTTTTTTAAATTAAAAATGGCCTTGCCCTCTGGTGTACGGTCTAGTACTACGAGTACTAGGTCATATGGACTGCGGTCCTTCCCGCTGTACATGCGGTGAACCGCATGCACAGGGAAGTCTTGTGCTTTAAGGTCGTCACATACCGCATCGGTATGTATCTCCTTAGGCAGCGTGTACACGTTAACAGGCAGTGCTTATAAATGCAAAAAACATCGCATCGTGGCGCCGCGAGCGGGGAGCGGGTAATGCGAGCGGGATAATTTGGAAGTTCGGATTATAGCGACGCGACGTTCGGATTAGCCTGTGTACGGACTATCGAGGCTCTACTGTATTAAATTAATTATTATTATATAATTTTGCAAAATTATTATTATTCATATTTACAAAACATCCAATTTCTTCGTTGGCGGTAATAGGTCATTGAGAGTCTTTCTCAATGGACCAACTCCAATTCGTCGAAGTTTCGAACTTCGGGAAAGAAGGTATCCGAAAGGAAGGCATCCGCAAAACACGTATTGGCTCACTTTTGTTTGACTTCGTTCGTAGCATAGACTAGCAAACATTTTTTTTTCGTTCTTCTTAGCCACGACGCGGTTTGCGTATTTTGCCAGCTTCAAAAGTAAACATTTGCCAGTGTAGATTCTGAATAAGATATTTTTTAAATTGGATTCGTATGGTCGGTACATTTTCAAAATATGAAATTATAAGTTATTCATAGGTAAGTAGTCAAAGTCAAGAACACAAATACTAATGAGGATATAAATACTTATATAGAACAAATAAATTAAATATTAAATACGAGTATCTAACTTCTAGAACAGTAGCGACACCTCTCGCTGATCCCTAACTACGTAGGACTGTCTTACCATATGAAAATGTTTTTTAACTTCCCCCAATTAAGACTTAAAATTGATTGAGGCATAAGAGCGTTCTCAGAGTAGTATGGGAGATTCCCTAGAGGGCACGATTTGTGATGAACGGTGCGATCCGACCATAGATTATATGAAACCATGGACTTCGTGCCGCAAATTCGCTTTTCATTGTCTAAATTGTCACTCGTAACACGAAAAACGAAACTTCGTTGAATTGTAGTAGCGGCCCAGATTCCTAAGAATCTGGTGCGTGGAGTCAAGAAAGGAAATCAGGAGATTCAGGAGACTCGGTGCGTGTGGACTGTATTTGGTAAATGCCTTTTGATAGAAATGTTAATAAAATTGATCGATTGTTATTTTCTTATACTTAATAATTTTTTTACGATTGATTTTTATCATCAAAAATAAAAATCTAAATTTAAAAAAAATAGATTCAAATATCGATTTACTAATTTGATTTATATTTTAGTTTTTGAGACAGTAAGTTTGTCATTTTGTTGGGATGCTCGTACTAAAACGTTATTTTGTATCCTAATTCCTTATATAGAAATTTTAAAGGAACATTGAATTTTTGAATTGGTTTAATTTATATTCATATAACTTAATTTTTAATAATATAAATTGTGAATAGAATCTCTTAGGTTTATTATTGGAATATCATGTACTTTTAAATGACACCAAAAAATCGATGTTTTCGCAGAAATCGATTGTTTGTTTTTATTTAAATCAATTTTAGACAAATCGATTAATTTTGAATATAGAAGAATCGATTTTTTTCCATTAATCTCACATCCCTGCCTTTCGATAGGGCTGGTTCGCGGTGCGGCGACAGAACAGAGGGTAGACCGGTTGGCAGCTAACGGAGAAAGTTACAGGGTTACAAGGAAACAGAACATGCACGCCTACCTTGTCTCTTTTCGCCTGCTTCTCCGTTGCTTGTGAGGATCCGGTATAGGCTTGCTAGTTGCTACAGCTTCCTGGATCCTTGTTTGGCGAAATGCGCACGCCAGCAATGTGCTTGCCTCGGCGTGGAGATTCTTTAGCGATAGCCCTACGAAACAGTCGTGTTAGTGTTCACCTTTAAGACCTATTTTCACTATTTCTGTCTATATAAAAGTTATATTGTAAAACTAATGGTAACAGTTTCTGCCGTACTTTCTGCGGTTAGCAGTTGCCTCGACGAGATTTGAGAACGTACTGATGCAATGGACCAATGGTGCATCGCGTCAGAAGTGAGAGACCAAATATGCAATAAGCGTGGGTGGGAAAGTGATAAAATGTAGAAGTGTAGGGATATGACTGCCAACACTATAACCCCTCAGACCAAATAGACTTTTTATTCGGTCTGAGTATAACCCATAACTTGTTGAAGTCGGTACCATGATAGTTCAAAATTACCTACTATCACAATATTTTACCAACTTCGAAAAGTTTTTTCACACTTTTGAGTCCATTTTTAGGTACCAAATATTTTTTTTTACTATTTTTAGTGACCCTTGCTACTGACGGCATTGATTGTCATTCACTGTCAATTACTATATCATAAAGATAGGAAAACTACTCAGTTATTGGAGTGTAACACGTAGAAGGTATTATTATACATATGTTCTATGGTGTAACTCAAAAACAGCTCGACCGATTTTGATGAAATTAAAATGGGACAACACAGAAGCACCAGCTTTCAAATAAAAAAAATAATCATCAAAATCGGTTCACCCATAGTCAGTTTTTGATTGCTCGTAATAATCTCGTAAATATTAAAAAGAAAAAAAAACAAGTAGGTATGTTCCGGTGGCCGAGTGGAATAGACGTCCGGCGCGAAATCGGAGGACGCTGCCTAAGCAAAAATTTTGTTTTGCAATAATTTTAAATATAGTATGTCTTGCCATGTTGTCTGTAAATAGATCAATATTCTCTCCGTACAGAAGCAAGTTTAGGTACCACCTACCTAGGTATATGTTAATATAAATGGTTTAGAATAAATGTTCCTAAGAATGGAACAGACTTCAACAATCAAAAGTGTGAAATAACTTGTTGAAATCGGTAAGTATAATTATACTTACCGATTATAATTATACTTATAATAATACACTCGCGAGCAATGAATCCGGGTCACTTAAAGAATGTCAAAAATCTCGGAAACTAAAAATGATAGGTTAATGCAATAAATTGTATTTAATAGACAATAAGGTCTTCGATACACTCTGTGTCTTCCATCGTGCTTGTAGAGCATAAATTTTGATTCGTCGGAGAACATAACTTTTGACCAATCTTCAATACTCCAATTTACGTGGCTCTGGGCATATCTTAGTCTCGAAATACGATGCCCACGCTCCAGTTTAGGGCCGTTTGCAGGTCTAAGGGGTTTTAAGTTAGATTCAGCAAGCCGACGTCTTACTGTCCATGCACTTGGGTTACTTCCTCCGAGGCGTCGAAACTGATTGGTGAGTTCAGTTCCTGTGAGAAAGCGATTTCGAAGCATGGTGTTCACCAAGTATCGGTCTTCTCGTGCTGTGGTACACCTGGTTCTGCCCGTTCCTGGTCTGCGTAGGTTAGAACCAGTTTCTTCGTAACGTCGGAGAACTCTTTGTACTGTTGACAGCGACACACCGACAGTCCTGGCTGTATCGCGCTGACTCCGGCCGGTTTCCAGCATTGTAAGTATTCTGGTGCATTCTTCAGGCGTAAGCGACATAATTTCAGCTTGAATAATGAATATAGAGCACTATCAACATGGTTTATGTACCCACACAAATGACAGATTACAAACAAAAGCAAAACCAAATGCTGTAATTTCGTAGTTCCATCTTCGAAAGTGGCCCTTTTTCAAATTTGATTTTTTTATGATATAACTTTACAATAACTAAGAAGTTTTAATACCTTCATTTAAGGAGTATTACATTGTCTATTAAATACAATTTATTGCATTAACCTAGCATTTTTAGTTTCCGAGATTTTTAGGATTCTTTAAGTGACCCGGATTTATTGCTCTCGAGTGTAGTTCAAAAGTACCTAATATCACAATATTGTGCACATGGTACCGACTTCAACAAGTTATTTCACACTTAAAGTATTGAAGTCGATTCCATTTTGTGGTAAAAAAAAGGTTTCACCATTCTTAGTGAATGTTGCAATTTAGGGGATCAATTGTAATTCACTGTTAATGACTATATCATCAAGATAGGTAAACAAATTTTGATAAAATTTAAAAGAGACCACGCGGACAACTTTGAAATAAAAAAAAAGTCACCAAAATCGGTTCACCCAGACGCAAGTTGTAAAGTAACAAACATAAAAAAAACAGAAGAATGATAACCTCCTCCTTTTTTTTATGTTGATTAAACAGAAAGAAACGAAAATTCCCTTTAACATCAAATTAGACCCCGGGGTCTAAAAATTTTCCGTCCGTTAGGCCTTGTCCGCACAGCGATAGTTCACCGCACGATTTTTAATCTAGCGTAATAAATTTCGCGATCAGAATTACACTTTACGCACTGCGAATTAAATTTCGTACGATTTTTGTCAGTTCGATACAGTTCTGAGCTGAGACGAACGTCTATAAACAGGATGAATAACAGAAAAAAAAAATTACCTAATACTACGCCGAAGACGGCGTGACAAATCTATCAAAAGATGTCATGAACATTGAATTCACCGATTTACAACCTTGAGACCTATGAAAGGATTTTTTACATATAGAATGCACATTTGGCAAACTTACTAATAAATGATAATTTAACTAGCTTTAGATGTAAAACTAATAACCTGTGACCAAATAACTAAAGCATGTTGCATTTTATATCTTCATGTACGCAAACATGATGAAATTCAGTTTAAGGACAAATTGTATGGGACCGAATTACAAAGTTTGCGCCCTACTCCTGATAGATCTAAAATATCTAAAATTGAAAACAGACAATATTTAGCAGAGTTGTTTTGATTCATCAAAAGTGTCAATTTCATGGCAACATGAACAAGTATAAATACCTAAACATCTAAACTATTATTGGTTAATTAGTATATTACCACATCCTGCCACCAGCGCCGATGCAAGACTGAGTGAAACGCGCGAATATTATTTCGCAGTGCGGCCATACCCATACCTACTTTATACGTTACAAAACATTCACGCGGAAATAAATCGCACCGCATCGCGTCCAATTCGTGTCAAAATACAGATTATTTTCTCGCGTGAATTTTAAACTGCCAATGCGGATACTCCCTTAAGATTCAGAGTGTTACAGAATTGCGAGAAAAAATACGTGCGGTGAAATATCGCTGTGCGGACAAGGCCTTAGAGTCAAATTAGACACCGGTGTCTAGTAGAACCGTTCGCAACGTTCAGCCTTATATCTCCAAAACTAAGCCGTATTTTTGAACGAAACTTTCTATGGAATGAAGATAATAAAACAAAGAATGCATTGGGGTGCTTAGTCAGATCTGTGCCGGAACAAAATGTGTAGTGTTCACAGTGGGAATGTTTACTACGAAATTGTCAGTGCCGAGAAATCGCTGTCGAAGTTTGATAGAGATAAAAAGTAGTGAAATATTGTTAAATTGGTAAGTTGTTATGTAATTCTTATTATTGAGTGTTTATATCATCGATATACATAACAGGAATTATGTATTTATTGTGTTTTGTGCTCATAATCGTAAATTTATTTTGGAGCGGTCCTGTCACCGGCAGCCTATTTTACAAACGAATTTTTTTCAAACGCCCGTAGAATATGAAACAAACATAAGAAAACATGTTATTTATAGATATTACAATAGCCTAGTTCATTGGCTTTCTAAAAATGTGACTTTCACTGATAAGGGTCCAGGGACGCGTCAAATATTACAACATTTGTGGAACAACTCCCCGCTCACGTTTTCGTCGCCACAGTCGCTTGGTCCGTAATAGTCCGTATAGGCTTATAGGCTCGCGGGAACTATGATCGCAAAGGGATAAACTATAAATTTATTTTTCATCCCACCATCTCGGAAAGAGTATTTTAAATCTTCAATATCTGATTGGAAAAGCCGTTTTTATTCTCTAGAGGATAAAGTAAATTTTTAACAGAACTTTAGAACTTCGTGTGCACTACGTTTGTGAATTAAAAAAACCTATTTACTGCGCTACCTCTATGGTGCCGAATATATCATACACCTTTTTAAAATTTGTTAACAACTCAGACTCGGAACGTTCTTGTTGTTCTTTTTTCAATTTGCTTTGTACGCGGTTCTTTACGCGCTAGGAGGAAGAATATATGGAGAAGACATTTATATTCTGTTGGTTGTGAGACAAGAATGGTAATATATACGCTTGCATTAGTTTGAAAGAGACAGCATCTGTTTTTTTTGTCTTGCCCGGCGTATGCGATTTCTTTGTTTGCCACAACGCAGTTTTGTGGCAGACAAATTTATTCGGTGCTTGAAAGTGTCCTTTTTTCGTGTTAAACAATGATTTTGAAGTGTGTATTGTAAATTGTAAGTTAAATTCAACGCTGCTGTTTCCACCAAACTTGTTGAAATGCAGAATTCTTGGCTGTAAAAACAGAACAGAACGAAATGTGGAACACCTTACGTATCACATGTAAGTGCTATTTTTCATATGTCTTCACCATTCTTACACAGTCTATGCGAATCATATATGAATTTCTGATCATAACATGAATGTCGGCGTGTTAAATTATTTGATAATCTTACATTTTTCTACAAAATAATTTCTTGATTTTGAGATTATAATCCATAAAAATTAAGGAGTGTTCTTTTGTCTATCTATCTCGCTCTACTATGATGAAATTTGTTTAAGGAGAAAAGAGAGTGTGAACATAGATCAAAAATTATACTTTTTCGAATTATAGCAATTTTCGGAATACCAGCTCATGACCGAAGATTTTTCCCATAAAAGTGGGTAATTTTGTATGAACCACTTTTGACCAATTATGCAGTAAAATTAACGCAATTAAATTTTGATTTGCAGTTTTCATAAGGAATGCTGTCCTTCATCGTGTATGGATTCAAGCAACCGGACGACAAAATTAATTAAATAAAAAATTACACAATTTATTAATTAAATTGTAAGTGGTGCCAAAATGTTGAATCTCGATGTTATTTACACATATGTTTTATATACCATTGATCTATAAATACATTATTACTTTGTTTTATTTAAAGTGCACACTATGAAATATTATAGGTACGAAGGTTTGTATGAGTTTGTTACTCATACAAACCTTCAAGTCACTCAACGCCGAAGTTTTCAACGAAATTTAGCATATAGATTCCGTAAGACTCGGATTAATAAATTGGCTACCTTTATCCAATAGTACCATGGGTTAAGTTATATATATATATATTATGCCATAGTTTTAAACTCTACCAAAAAATATTCTGTACATTTTCAGTTTTAGAATCATGGTAATTTTCAAAAACTAGCTGACCTGGTTTCTCTGCCATTAAGGCGGACCGTTCAATCTGTAGCGAGAAATTCAAAATTTAACAGTCTGTCTACTCGTATTTGTTGCGAGATCGAATAACATTTGTAGGTATTTAATTTACTCAAATCAGAGATCCTTTTTAGAGTATTTTGTTATTGTATCTTACAATAACAAAATATATTAAAAACAATATATAAATATATTATCTTCTTGTATCTGATTTCATATATTTCTCTAGTAATCTGCAAAAACAGTTAAGAAACAATTATATATTTGTAAGTTATGATGCCAAAATACTTTAGGGTATAATTTCCGATTTGCGCAATTTAAAAACAATACAAACACTAAAGTTATCCGATCTAGCAACACACATTAAATTTTGAATACCCCGATATAACAAATTGAACGGTTTAGTCCACCTTAAGCAAGTACCATGCAAATGTATTTTTTCAGTAGGCGCGGCAATATTTTTTCTAAAAGCTTCATTGCAATTTGGGTAATGTTATGGGACACTGGCAATTCTGCAATATTAGGTATTTATACTCTGTCTTTATCGGGTATACGCGCATAGGTACTCCATCATAGATATTCTTCCTCCTAGTTTACGCGGCATTTTTTCACGTCATTGTTAAACCTTAAATTAAAAAAAAACAAGAAAATGGAAAACAAGTGAAAAAACTAAAATGAGTGATTCTAGCGACGAGGAAGTTTGTTTGACGCCAACAGATTTCCTCGCTGAGGTGGAATGAAAAGTTATGTGTTGCACTCGAGTGCAAAGATTTTTCACCTCGTGCTCTTTTGATTCCCTCGCTAACGCTCAGGATTCTAATTTTGAATCCTTCGCTTGCTCGGTCATCAAAATTGAACACGCGGTTAAAAAGCAACTTTGCACTCTTGTATAACAAATAACTATTATTATATTCCGTTATCAATGACATATACCTACATATTAGTTATATATTTATATGCAGGAATATTGGAAAAATGCTAACAACCTCTTAGGGTTAACTTCTGCTAGTCCTAACAAAGATTTTGAGACTTTTTTTTGTGTTTTAATGCCTACTCCTGGCCCAGAGCCCCCGCCGCAGCAACACTGGACCGCGCCGTGCTCCCTTTGAATAGGGTTATGAATATTTCCACCGAGCAAAACAAATAAAACAAACAAAAAAAAAATATCTCATTATGTTTTTTAGGACTAGCAGAAGAACATAAAACGCTGCAATAAATTAAATTATACCTACCGAGCAATTAAAATAATTTGCTGACATTCCTTATAAAGTCATAAAAAATATTATACCTAGTTTGAGAGTGCCAGTATTGGAAACTTTTATGGCTTGTTTTTGTGGTGTCGTCTTTGTAGTTAGATACGAAATAAACAAATAGACGATGAAAGATGATTGTAGAGTAATAATTACCTGTTTACGAAAAGTGATATTAACACTTGAAAAGATTTTATTTCAGGCAAGGTGCCGGGATAGAATGTCACCTCCGAAAATGTAATTAAAATGTATTACACTGAACCGTTATCTACTAGCATTCCAAACTAGGTAATGTAACAGAAGAGCCAAAAACCAGCTCCAAAAATTTATGTAATGAACTTGTCAGGTTTCTCAAATGAGTAAATAAAATTATTATTTAAGTCTACCACAATGAAAATCTTAACGCTATTGTTAGTTATGCTGGCTAATGTTGAATGAGTTTTTATCTCTTGTCACATTTCACCCAAATGATTCAAAGGCAGAGCATATTAATTGTGTAATATTTTGGCCAGATGTTTTTCTATTTCTGTGTATATGAGTGTAGGCAAAACTACCATACTCGTACTAAACTAAAACTCTTCCATACTTATTATTTTACGAACTACCTATATTTAAAAAAAACATTAGTTCTTGTATATTAACAGCATATGCGGCTTAATGTTGCCATGTCATAATTCAGATTTTAAAATATTACCTTAATAAACTCGAATATAATCATGAGATATCACATGACTTAACACTACTCCTATACTGAATTACTGATATCAAACTGACAGTCGTTAGGTGAACGTTGCTGGGGTATGTAGGAAATTATACTATTTATTACCTACATATTGAAGAAATTCTAAATATCCTAGACTTATGTCGTTTCTGACTAAATCTCGAATTCGAATGGTAATAAATTGTTTCTACGCATGAAGCAGGACTTGTGTGGCTTTCCGTGACTTTGTAATTACCACTAGGTACAGAATTATTTATGTTTTTTTAATTTTTTCAAGTCCGTTATAGTTAAATCAAATCTATTCTTTGAAATATGTTCTTCCTAGCCCCATATATACAAAATATAAATAGATACAAAATAGAAAAATGCCATATCTATTATCCATTTGACAGCTCTTATTTTCGTTGCTTCAAAGAAATCTTAACAAGTTATTAAAAAAATCGTTTCATTACGCTACCCATAGCGCATCTTTCACTTATCGAGTGTGTAGTGGCGTACTGTTGTGTGGACCTATTCAGTTGTCTTGATAAAAAACAACTTATGGACACACACACATTTATTTTATTTGAAAAAATAAAATTATTAATTTACACGTTGACTTACAAGTTCCCGCAACTCACTTGTGCTACTAATTTGTGCAGAGGTTCTACCTGAAGGGTATACTGGTACTGAGCCTGGTGACTCCTGGAGTTATCACAATAATTCTGAGCAGTTAATTTTGGAAGCCACCGTTTATCTAGAGGAAAATACTGCTGACAACGCGTAAATAGGTTTGTGAGGGATTTGGGCCTAGGTTAGCAATATATTAGGTGTAACAGTACGTGTATCAAACAGCCGATTTTTCTATCATTATATTGTATCACTCCTGAGGATTAAATTACGGCCATTTCAGTGATCCTTATTAATTGTCATTGGTACTTAATTATGCAAGAACTTAAGTTTTCCCAAAAAACAACTTGTTCTGAAACTTGTGAACCTAGCAGCATTACGACAAGCGCTGAACTTAATTTTGAGCACTAACAATCAGCCAAGGTCGAATTGAGGCTCGCTCTAATAATATACATATGGTCACCGCATTGTATGTAAAAATCTAACACGATTTCATGCGACCATTGCCATTGCGTGCTGTTACACTTTCAAATTATGGTGTAGATGTGGGTTCGATCCCTGTCGGAACTAAACGTAGGGTAGGGTGGTGTAAGATTGCGCGGACGATAAGATTGCGCACACGTCATCCTACGACACTGATGTGAAATACGTAGCTAACTTCAGTTGTGTTTTGAACAGTTTACATGCCAGTCTGCACTCCCATAAAATTATTTAGATACGAATGAAAACGTTGACTCCAGGTTAGTTCAAAGTTTTTACAGCATTCTCATCTAATTTTTTCACACTTCGGAAGTATAACTTACAAAAAACCTGATATGTTAACAATGTTTCACTGATTGTTGTACTTGTGTTTACCATCGAAATTTTGGTTAGTGACAATGTAGTTAGATAAACTTCTAAGAGATGGCAGCAGTACCTTGATGACTACGTCGAATACCAAGTGTGTAAGTTTGCGCATAAAGGGGGTGGATAAAATTGCGCGCGCAATGTTACACGCAGCTGTATAATATTCATTTTTAACTATGAATACCTAATGTGTATTTTATTAATTGGAGACGGGAGAACCCGGAAAACAATGCAATCGATATCATTGATAACTTTCTTCTAGAGGAAGTTGGATACACAACAAGGCATACCAAGCAGTCTTTTACAAACTCGAAAAATAACTTCTTCTCTAAAAGATGCAACTGAATGCATTGCATAAACTTCAGTAGTCTCTACAATGGCAGCATTTACAGGAACACATCGGACTGCCTCAACTTCACAGAGCTCTAAAATATGAATCGTATTTAAGCATGCAGATGAGTCCTTCACTTGGAGATATAGTTACAATTCCAAGGTCTGAATTAAAGAGAACTACTAATCGAAAGCACAAACAAGCTCAAGGTATTAGCAGCCTACCCTACAAGAATCAACTAGAAAAAGAAATTGGCGAAAAAAAGAAGCCTAATCCAAAACGAGTTAAAAAAGTATTTAAAAACCAAAGACGTCAGCAAAAGAGAAAATATGGAGGTGTGGAGGATGCACTGAAATATTTATTGAACCAATTAATGAAAACTGGATCGAGAGTTACGTGCCAGGTGTGGTGGCACGAAAAATTTACTAATTACTTGGGTTTCGGTATATTTAAATATGACTTATGGAAGTAAATCGACTGCGCAATCTTATCCCCCTCGATGCGCAATTTTACACACAAGGGTGTGTAAGATTGCGCAAGTCTCGACTTCCGTGTTTTTTATTTTTAAGAAAAAAGTGATGATTTATTCTCAATAATTTATATTTAAATTTGTTACCAGTTGAGTATAAGTTAAATATAAATAAAGAAACCTGAGATTATTCAGTTTGTTAAATTTTTATAATCAACTGTATTAAAACTGCGCAAACTTACACCACCTTACCCTAGTCCGCTATTATAACACTTGAAAAAAAAATGGCGAAGAGGCACATCTAACCTGAATTTGTTCTTCGACAAATGAAAATCATTCGTCAATAATCGGTGAACCCGAAACTTTATTCGGAAAAGTACTTTTAGCAAACAAGTATAAATTAATTAACAAGTAAAAAAGCTGGTTGCAAATTATTTATTTTCGTTAAGCGTTTTATCATTCCATAGAAATTCAACTGCAAGTTATATACCTATGTTTATAAATGGTTTTTTAGCGCCTTTCATTTTGATACCTAACAATGAGTTTGGAAGAAAAAAGTTTTTCTAACTATATGGCTCTAAAATCCGCCAGTTTTTTTTTATGTACCTAGTGTCACTTGCACTATCAAGTTGAAGCAAACGCTATCTCATAGGTAACTACACTAAAATCGGTTTAGCCGTTTATCGCCTCAAATCCCTCACAAACCTATTTACCTAAGCGTTGTCAGCAGTATATTTCTATATATAAACGGTGGCTACCAAAATTAAGTTATCAGATTTGTTATGATAGCTCCAGAAGTCACCACTCAGTAGGTACTACTAGTATTGGAACCTCTGCCCAAATTAGTAGCAAAAGTGAGTTGCGGGAACTTGTAAACATAATAATTTTATTTTTCAAATTAAATGTGCGTTTGTCCTTAAGTTCTTTTTTTATAAGACAACTGAATAACTAGGTGCACACAACAGAGCGAAGCGGCGGATAACAGCAAAGTGTAGGTAGCTTTATATTCTTCAATATAATAATTACGTAATTTGTTACGATAAACAACAAACCCTTGTGCAACAAGGAAAACCCACAATCGAAACGTGTCAAAAATTTAGCATTTGTGTGCCTATACAAATTAATGTGACCTTCGGGATGATCTGATCTGTTATCTGCAGGGGCTTACCCTAATCATGGAACATGTTTATAAGGTACATACAAACTAAGGTAAAACCTAAAGTAGGTATCATTGGTCATATCTTCCCATTGTCCTTCGTATTTGCGGTCTTCGATATTTTGTTTATTTATAAATTGGGTAATTAAATTAGTGTACCTACTTATAACAATGACTGAATTTCACTGGCCACAATCACTGGCAATATTTTTACCTAAAAATGAAACAGCCTTTAACACTCAAAAGTGTGAAATAACTTGTTGAAGTCGGCACCATGATAGTTCAAAAGTACCTATTATGATAATATTGTGTGCATGGTCATTTTTATTCTGTGGAGGAAGTCGGTTCCATTTTTAGGTAAAAAAAAAATTCAACCTTTAAGTGTTACGTGTTACGGGATTGCTTGTCATTCACTGGCAATGACTCTATCTATCTATCATCAAGATAAGAATGTAACTCATAAATGGCTTGACCGATTTTCATGAAATTTAAATGGACCACACGAGAAGCATCAGCTTTCAAATAAATGAGAAACATCAAAATCGGTTCACCCAATAAAAAGTTATAAGGTAAGTAGGTAACAAACATAAAATATACAGAAGAATTGAGAACCTCCTCCTTTTCTTGACTTCGGTTAAAAAGCAGTCCAAATGCTTCAATCTTCAGACTTTGTGATGAACTTGGTAATTCTTCTAAAAGTGATGAGCGACATATTCTCGTACTCAAAAAACTGCACCGACTTCATCACAGCACTCAGCCACATGGA
The DNA here is from genome assembly GCA_963854805.1 of Plagodis dolabraria. Taxonomy (NCBI): domain Eukaryota; kingdom Metazoa; phylum Arthropoda; class Insecta; order Lepidoptera; family Geometridae; genus Plagodis; species Plagodis dolabraria. Next base: position 7,750,809 of record OY978461.1, read on the forward strand.
TGTTATATATAGGTATGTTATTAATGCTAATGCCAGGGAACACAAAGTAGGCAAATGTTATTAAAATGCTGGAGGCGGGCAGGCCTATCGTATGTTTACGTACAGCGCGGCTGTAGGTAGATATTTCAAGGACAGAGCCGAGTTAAAATACTGTATAGATAATATTACCGTGGTATGGTGGTTGATTACATATACTTAGCCTTACAATCTACTTCAAAACTTTTAATTGTTACAAATCTTTACTACTTACCCGGTTAAATTGAAAATGCTCTGTTTACTCACATATAATTTGCAGTTAGGCACTAACTTAACTTTGTTGGGATAATTCTATTACGCACTATTGTGTAATATTATTATGCACGAGGATGTTGTAGTTCAGTTTATGGCCCTAAGAACGATAGAATAAAGCTCACTTTACGAACAAGGGTGTTGAAAATATTTTTTCAACAAACTTGCTCATAAAGTGGCTCTAATTTCACTGCAATTTGGCACATAATGGCACCTGTAATGTAATCAAACTGACATTTTGATTGCTATTATTCACAAGTGAGTTATGGACTTTTTTTATAATATTGATTGAGTTCTTAAAAAGGTTTAGATACAAAAAAGATCGTGTTCAGTAGTACAAATAAATTAAAGTACCTACCTACCTATTGTTTTGCTCATTTCATGCAACTTCGTATTTAATAATAGTTAATTTCAACTAGTTCGTATAAATAAAACATTTATTCAATTATAACTTTTATTTTCTCTGTAATAAAGAAAACTTTAAATTTCCCATTTTATACGTGGCTAAAACGCCACATGAAGCAAAAAAAAAAAAACCTCATTGTCTATGGCCGATGGCCATGCGCACATAGGAAAATTGATATTTTTTTCCCGCCATTGCCAAAATATTTTCACAATTCGTTTTCGCTGTTGAAATTAAATTATTTTTAGTATTATTCTCTTCACAAGTGTGTTGAAAAATGTCGTATGATACACGTGTGTATTGATGATTACCGTCCTCGGCTCTCTTTAGACCCTCACCTAACGGCTCGGATCTCAACGGCGCCACAGCGGTAATCACCAACAATACATACTTGTAACATATTATTACCTAGTTATGAAACCGGCACAAAAGCTCACTTCACCCGGATAAACGTGGACTAATAGCTACCTTTCCTTCATCTGTGCCTTGGACAGCACACGGCTGTCGGATCCCGCTATAGTTACTCTGCGGACGCCCAAAAACATATTTTTATGACTGTTTTATTTACACACAAAACAAAAGCACCGTAAACATTACAAAATATTATTTAAATCTTTATTTTTTAAAGCTGCTTTATTACACATATTTATACAGGGTTATTGGTAAAATGCTAACCTCTTGGGGTTGACTTCTGCTAGTCCTAACAAACATTTTGAGATGTTTTTTTATTTATTTTTTTTTGCATTTTATTTGTATTTTTGACGGAATAAGCAAGAGGACCACCTGATGCGCCCGCTGCGGCAACACTGGACCGCGCCGCGCTCTCTTTGAATATAGTTTTGAATATTTACCTACATCGAGCAAAGTAATAAAAAATATTAAATAATACAATACAGGCACAGGAAACTTTTAACATTAGGTGGTCCTCGTACTTATTCCGTTAAAAACACATAAATAAAATGTAAGAAAAAATATACTTAGGTACATATATGTAATTTGTATCATATTTTTTAACTTATTATTAATGACATAATTAGAGGTAGAATCGAACACAATGGCACAATTTTAACATTTACTTGAGAAACGTATTTGCTTTATTTACGTACACACTAACTTATTCACCTACCTACCTATTTAATTATCTTACACTATTGTAGTGACAAAACCGTAGGCAAAAGCAACTAAAATTATATCTTCAGAATCTATCCGTATTAATATAGCAAATAAATAGAAGTATTGACAATTTTATAATACGCCCGGTAAACTCTCTGCTAATGCAGTATTTGCTTTGCAATAACAAACTATTCAATTCCATACAAATCCTTTATCCTAAGCATCTACATAGTTCGAATCCTGGCAGCAGCCGCTCAAATATTTAAGCTACATATATAGCATATATAGCTAAGGACTTGTGCATCAATGCCTGCTTTCGAATGATATAAGAACAGGCAATCCAAAGGGTTTATGATATAGAATTATAGATAAAGTTATAGAAAACTCCTTTCTTATTTCACAATTTTATTTCGGGAGGACAAGGATGTTGTCCAAACTCCCTCAAGTAGAAAATCTGTCGCCAAGCACCTAACAGTGTGTTCCGGCAGCAGTCCTTGATAGCCAGAAAAATTACAGGCATCTGTGTGACAGGCGCAGTGTAGTTCGTTCGGACGAAATGCATCTGTTATAGGCAGAGGTTAGTCCGCTTAACATTGGTGGGCCTCGTGCTTGTTCCGTCAAAATAACATTTAAAAAAAAAGTAGAAGGCGTAAAGCACCTTTACCTTCGTCTCCTATGGGCGTCGAAGTTTTAAGTAGTTCAACTGTAAGCCCAAGATTATATAATAAAGATCTATAGGTATATACGCATACAAATTCTCGAGTTTTAAAATTCTTTGAAATTTTCTAAGGTATTTTTTATGCTTTTCAAACTAAAATGCAAATTGGTATAAAGCTTGCTAATAAAGTAAAAGGAGTTCTTATTCTGTTCAACTTAAGTTCAAATTCGTACAACGCTTACGAATGATAACCCTAAAAGTTGACTTTGTGTTCAATTGCACCAACAATTGGTGGTGTTTTACGCAAATTTAGTCGTCTTTTAACTTGAGTGTCCTCTTAACTGATGCAAAATTGCCTATAATTGAATAGGATATTCCTATTTTTAAAATGAATATTTTAAATGTTACACGAATCTGCAGCGCAAGTACCGAACTTACCGATCGCTAAATTTGACATTTAAAATCGTCTAAATTCGATAAAAACGGGTTATATCGATGTTTGCAAGTATGAAACCTACTTAAACGATCGTTAGTTAAATTCGGTAAACATCGTTAAAATTTAACGAATTTTGACGATAACCCTAGCATGGATCTTTAAAATGACGTCTGAGATCGTTTATTTTAGCGAATTTAACGATTGTTTTGTCAGCTTTGAAAAGAAGCTCGATAAAGCTGCGACCAATTTTTAAAATGGACTTTGGTCTCCTTTTATTACTGGAAGGAGAGCGGAGGGCTAACAGAAATAGCCAAATGCTGCATCGAAGACGATTGAGGGATGCCCACAACCCAATGGAACTTTCGGAAGAGAGTTTCAGGAATCTCTTCCGAATATCCAAAGAACTCACATTCGCCCTCATGCAAGGCATTGAGAACGACGTAAGAAGGACGCGATCTCACGGTCTACCCGTACATATTACTGTAAGTACAGACCTACCACCTATTAAATTGTTTTGGCCTATGATAACGGTTAACCTAACCTGCCTGTAGGAGGAATATATCCTAAGAATATTCTATGTACTTAACTGTATTCTAGATTAGTTACTTATCTATGTAACAATTTCTAATCTACAGGTTCTCACTGCTGTTCGTTTCTATGCAGTTGGCAGCTACCAACGATGCATAGGGCAAGAATATAATTTGGCATTGGGTCAAAAAACCGTCAGTAAGGTGGTGACAGAGGTCAGCCGGGCCATAGTGCACCGCCTCTTCCACCTTCATGTACGATTTCCTAGCACTGTAGCAGAGAGGATGGCAGTATCTAGAGGATTTGAAGACAAACATGGGGTCCCAGACTGTTTGGGGTGCATAGATTGTACACATATTTCTATTGTCACCCCATACAACAACAATCCAAGCGATCCCCCCATTGGGTATAAAAATAGAAAGGGGAATTACACTATTAACACCCAGTTTGTAAGTACATACAAGCATAGTTACTTTTTATCCTACCTATCCATTTAAATATAATATTTACACGTATACCTACCACCATCCATACATTGAAGCGCTTGTTGCTAGCTTTCCTAATCATTCTTAACCAGTCAATTACCTAAGTAAACCTCACTCCTGCCAACAACTTTTATTCTTCAAAATTAATCAATATTTGTATTTTTTTGTTATAGATATGCGACTCAAATCTCCGTTTATTAAATGTCAATGCTCGCTTCCCGGGGTCAACGCATGACCAACATATATTTAATTGCAGTAATAGCAAAACAGAAATGGCCCGACTGACTGCTGAAAGAATTGGAAACTTCTATTTGATTGGTAATATAACTATCCTTATTTCTAAAAATAAAAATCATTGCAATTTAATTAATTTTATTTTTTATTCATACTCCAGCACTTCTTCTACAATTTCGTTTTGAGGCCTTTGATTGAGCATCCTGAAAACAGAAATGACATATTAAACTTGTTAGCAATAAATAATTATTATCTACTTTACTATTAATAACATGCACACTACTTCTAATATACACTACAATTATTCTAAACTATTTGTTGTTTTAGGTGACTCTGGCTATGCTAAAGAAAGATTTATGTTGACACCTATCCTACCAACTCCCCCTGAAGGTTCTGCAGAAATGCATTATAACAAAAAAATTGCAAGAGTACGCAATTGTGTAGAACGCACAAATGGAGTCATAAAGGCTGTATTCAGATGCCTAAGTAAGGATAGAGTGCTGCACTATCAACCAGAAGCTGCAGCATATATTATTTTATCATGCTGCACGATATACAACATGATGCACCATTATAGGTACAAAACTTACAATGCAAACATAAAACTTATTTAGTACAAACAATATAAATGATCATCAAACCATAATACTTTTACATCTACTTTAGGTTCCCACTGTGTGAACCTGCAGTAGGTTACGATGTAGAAGAGGAAGACCAACATGGTGATGCTGCAAGCCAAACCTCAAGGTCAGCAGCTCTGCAACGGCAGCTTGAAATTATGAACATAATTAATAACATATAGGTAAGGCAATATACACACAAGTATAAGTATACAATCTAAACCAAAGTATCAATGAAACTAAAAATTAAATAAAAACTGTTTTTTTCTTTTTAGGTCATCACTGGTTGCTGTGAAGCTGGTCTCATGACTCAGACAGTCTTGCACACTTGCACACTTTTATACACTACAACAAATATATATTTTTTGATTTTGTATTATATATGTTATTTGTACCTATTTCCTAAATCATACCGAGTACATATTATCAGCAGGTTCCATACCCAAAGGGTAAAAACGGGACCCTATTACTAAGACTCCACAGCCTGTCTGTCAACTATGATAGCTAGACTATTATTTAATAAAATGAGTGAAAACCACGTTAATATTTATAATTATTTTTAAAATCAAATTTTCAACTAGTTAGTTGAAATTTTCACAGAGGATTTATTTCTGTTACCGCTATAATAACAAAATATACTAAAAATCTGTCAAGTGCAAGTCGGACTCGCGCTAGAAGCATTCCATACTCTTTGTGAAAACTAAAAAGTTATTAGATAGTGTTTAATGTTGTATAGATAATGGTACTGAACCCTTCGCGAGTGGGTCCGACTTGCTTTTGGCTGTTTTTTTCTACATCTACAACTACACAACTATCTACCAATGCCCCAAATGATATTCTTACAATAACATAATTTGATTCTTGTCCCGTAGAATGTCATTCCGCTCCGTCTCTATCTCATTTCGCCTCTTCAGATGATTAGAAATGTCCTATACCACAATAATGAAATATGTTTAAAGCTTCGAAATAAATAATTATTTTTCATGTCAGTTTTTCAGTGTCAGTGTGAAGTAAGTTAACTTACAGACAAGGCTGATGTCATGCTTTCTGAGCATGAGGAATAAATTTCCCCTAGATTAGCAGCTGTGGAGCTACGTGGTTGGTGTGGTGGACCTGATGAAGTCCCAGGTTGAACTAAAAACGTTGGCGAAACTGTCCTTGGTGATTGCTTTGGAGAGTGACGTGAGGGGGGCCGTGGAGGTGGAGACGTCAGTATCTCCTGTGGTAGTGGAGGTGATGCAGGCACTAAGCCAATAGGGCCTATAAATAAACAATCAGGGTCAACAAGACAAGTTGAATAACATTCAATTTTACATAGAAGGTATAATGTAAGAAATTATTTTTATAATAAATCATCAAAAACTCACTTTCAGGGACAGCCACAATCCCTTCTGAGGTTGTTCTCCCAATAAGTGACAAAATTTTTTCATCTTGCACTGACAGTAGCGGCACCCCCACCATGTTTCCTGTGGCTGTCATAGCCCTATTGACTTGCGCATTATGGGCTTTTGCACGGCTTTTAAGATCCCTCCAAGTCTTAAAAATAACAAAGTTATGGGTAACATTCTAAATACAAACTTTAATCAACAATCCTAGTGAAAGTATACTTCTAAAAGAATCTCTTAACACACCGTTTTCCACTGCTCAACGCTCCTTGAGGGACCCAGCTCGGCCAAACTGCTCGCTAATATTTCCCACTTCGCTTGATGTACTTGGGAGCCCATTGGGCACGTAAATGTGCCCAATGCAAGGTCCTTATTTTTCACCATAAAATCAACAATTTTATCTTTTTGCATATGTGTGCAACGTAATTTTTTCCTGCAATAAATTATAAACGTAATGGTTTAATCTTCGCAAGAGTATTCAGACGTGAAGTGTGGTAATGCTATGTGATACCTACATTTATGTATAAACCAAGAAACTTACTTCGGTGGTTCGGACATCCTTGATATTAGGTAGGAAGTCTTTAAAAATGTAAATCTCTTGTTGCCTGGTTGTACACAAAATAATTACTTGTTAATTATGTATTTATTATTTTCATAGGCTTTGAGAGTGTAGCCTCTAGGAAAGTGTATATAGCTAGGGTTGCAATGCAATCATCGAGATGATTAAGATCGATGAATCGAATCATCGATATTTTATTTAAAAATAATAACTCAATAGGACAGACAAATGGAAAAGAATATTTAATCAAAGGACTAGTTTACGTTAAATGTTCATAAAAAAAAACATAATTTTCAACTCTAATGACGTAGAATAGAGTAGTTAGGTATATCCATTTTGCTAGGTTTATTTATGTTTATATATCGAGTCATGTGTAGCATATTCGATGCATGGACTTCTCGAGTTGGAACAGCGCTTAGACTTCGCGTAAGTATTAAACTGCAAATTATATGAAAAAAAAGCTTTTATATATAAATATACTTGTATATGGGTTTTTACTCTCTTTCAACACGATATCATATTTAAGAACTCATTGGCAATGTTATGGGTATCTATATACCTACATGTGTATGAAATGAGTCGGACCGGAAGACTTTCAAGGAGAAAAAGATAATGAAGTGAAAATGGACTGTATTAAATGTAAAATAAAACAGATTGTCTTCTTTGTTTTTCTTTGCATAAATTAACCTTATCTTTTACTCAATTGGTTTTCTGTTGACAAGACCCTGAGAAATAGAGCAACCTAACGTAAAAGTCCATGAAGTTAGTAGTAACTTATGATATTAAATCTATTAATTATGACCTGTATTATTATAAAATATTTTTTTTTATAAAAAGATTTCAATAAACACATTTTCCCTACTGAATGAACCATTTTAATAATCTGTGCAAAATCAGTCAAGTTTCGATGTTGCCATTTCTCAATAACTGATATACTGTCGACAAATTCACGATCGTCAGCCATCGTTAAGTGTTATCGACAAGAGTTCCATACTTGCAATAGGCGATACGATTCGTCAAATTAAGCGATCATAGCGATTCGATAAATTGACGAGCCATACTACGGTACTTGCACTGCTGGATTTTAGTGCAAACAGTATAAGAACTACAGTACTGTAGTTTAGAGAAAAATCAAATTTAGAGAATTTCTGAAATGTGAACTTAGAGAAGTTGGAATCGACACACCAGTACCTGTTATTCACTATACATCATTTATTTATTAACAGTCTACAAGGATTACATCAATGCAAGTTTAAATCTAGGTACATATGTAAGGTCTACGTTAAATGCATAATCAGTTCCAGGTAAACACAGCATGCAATGTAAAAAACTACCATGCTAACTGCGTGGCCAAAATGCTGGGCACGCTGCTATGCCCAGCAGTGATAGTGGGCTGCAGCATTTGAACTACCCGTGGGCCCACAATGGCTTTTAGTTCCTCAATGCTTTCGTTGTATTAGCTGTATTTTTTGTTAATATAGGCATACAGCTGGTAAAATAAAGCATGATTGATTATAAAAAGTTCAATAACCTAATAAAACTTGTTTCGATCGAATTGGATCGATTTTGATTCCTTCATTTTTAATTTTGAAAGGAAATAACACCTGAGGAAGAGTTTAAGTTTCAGCAGCGGAATTGTTGTAGAGACTAGTTTACTCCTTATGATAATTTCTGAAACAATACAATACACACAAATTTTTCCTACACTCCTTGCACTGAACAATATTCCCCTTTGACTTGTGACATACGGCGCAGCGTGACTTAGTGGTGACTTCTACAGGGAAATGGTCCCCTTCGACATGCTGTAAACGCTTACGGCGCCCCTTCAGAACAGCTCCGATAACCTCTCCCGCCTTAGTATCTATTAGTTCTTTATTATTTAATGAAGAAGAAGAAACAATCGCCATTTTACTCAAAAATCTAGGTTCTGTAGTCAAATCAATATTTTTATGTCGTCGTAATAACTCTTCTGCCAGAATTTTCCTGAAATCTCGATAATTTATGGTGATGTCTCTGCTATATATAACGAAACAGTTGAAAATAGCCATGTTTAATAAACGTAGAAACAATTTCTGATACCAGACCCTAGTCTTTATTCTTTCCATTGGGTAGGACGACAAATACCTCTCTTTCCTATGGATCCCTTCCATTGACTTGTTGTAGTCTTTGATGATCTGGGGTTCATCAGTTGTGCCAATCTTTCTCATTTGTAGGTCATGATGGTATGTCGAAAGCATAGTCACTATTTCTCTGTCCCGATATACCATCATTGATAAATCATGGCAGTAACTAGTAGCAGCTTCACCAGGTTGAAAATCTTTCTTAGTCAGACCTTGCATCGTTTCAGGAACACGTTGTTGGTCCATTCGAAGAGTTCCGTAGCAGTCGGTTTTGTGTCGTTTCAGACATCGAGCTAGTAAAGGACTATTATAATATCTATCAACAATTAAAGTGTGCCCACGATTAAATAGCGGCTCAAGCAGTTCATAAATTATTTTTGCAGAAGAGTCAGAGGATCCACCTATGATCTCGTCAGCCACCGGTTCGTCTTTTTCGATTAAGTCAGGGACTTCAGCTAGCGTCATGTCGTCGTCAATGTTGGTAGTTAGCGAATCGTTAAAGTCATTCATAAATTTTTCAGATATGTTTTCGCCAGGCTCTTCTATGACATATCGATCGTTTTTGTTTATAGTTTTTGCCTCTGTACAAGTTACTAATCTATCTGTTTTAGTGCAATTAGATGTCATGCCATGCACGAATACTTCAGTATTTTCAGTCACCATCAAACCAGTATTAGCTATGTCAGTTGCCGATTCGTCCAAAATTTTATCATTATTTGAAATTGGCAGGTTGGAAGTCATTTTACGTGACAGGATCAATAAAGACAGATAAGCTAGCGATGGAACTGTTCTGCAAGCTGATTTGTCAATAGTCATCACAGATACAATCCTGATATCATCAGACCATAAATTATCGATTTCTTTACCAGCAGTCGTATTTACTTTAGTGTCGTGAGAAACTGTTGTATTTTTTTTAATATTTCCATTTGAAATTTGATTTGTTTCACTTTTGTTAGTATCAATGTTGTTGTTCTCAAAGCTCTCATCAAAAAATTTGACGTTTTTCGCTACCTCGTTGACTATCGTGCCCACCTTTGAAACGGACAGAGTGGTCGACTGAATTGGTGACAAGACCAATAAAGACAAATAAGATAGCGATGGAATAGTTCTGCAAGCTGTTTTCTCATTAGCCATTACTATATTCCCTTGGATGTCATGTATTCTGTGTAATGTGTCTTTCAATGCATTTATCTTACTATTGTCTTTATTAAAAAAATCTGTTTCTATCCTTTTAGTGGCTATTTTATTAGTTTTAGAGACGGACTGAGTGTTTGAGTATACGGGTAACAATTCCAATACAGAAAGAAAAGCTGGTGATGGCATTATTTTCCTAGGTACTGTATCAGTTAACATGTTATCCGTTTCGATAGCATCTATTACTGTCTTGTTAGCATTTTCAGACATTATATCATCCATTTTGACGACGGTGTCAATTACGGTCTCGTAGTCATTTTCAGTCTCAATCTCAACAAAAGCTCCCGTTTCTCTATTTATTTCAGGGTGTATGGAAAACCTCCAGATGTAGCCACTGGAAGATTCGCACAATTCGTAAGATTTAACCCTATTTTGGGAATGTGCAACCTTTGTTGAAATCTTTTCTGATATGTCAATCCTCTCGTGCGACTGCAGAAGATATTCATCAAAAATTATATCTTGGCTTGGATAGTATAACCTTGAAAACTTGCGATTAAAGTAATCAATTATTGGTCGGGCTTTATTTTGGTTAGACTTTAACACTAAATTTGTATTATCTACAAAGTGGAGGTTTGATTTCAGTGCCTTATAACGTTTGAAATTCATTACCTTACCAAAATACGGCATTGTGCCAAAACCATTAAAAAGAAAGTATGAATCTTCTTTCTCAGTCGGGTATAAGGCCTGTAACATTAAAAAAGCTAGAAAGGTTAACATTTCATCCCTATTTGTACTAGTCCACTTTGATTTAGAATTTTTAGACCTCAGTAATGCTTTATTTTTCTTAGCCCCTGCTTGCTTTTGCCTCCCATATCGATTCGTTTCCCAGCAAATGAGGTCAACAAACTCCGCATCAATCATTTTATCGAATACATCAATGATTGAAGTTTTTCTTGACACTGCAAACTTTGGTCCCGATTTACCGGTGAACTGTTCACGTTTTCCAATAAAAGTTTCCTTTTTCTCTTTCCAGTTGAAGTCCAGGCAATCTTGAGTTACCATTTCTTGTACCGCACTATCGTTTTTCAGGTCTTCAATTTCTAACGTACTTAACTCACACGGTTTTAAGATAATATCAGATACTATTTCGGTCATTATATCTCGAGACTTTATTATACTTGAGGAAATAAAATCTTCAGTTTCTTCTAGCTCATCACTGTCGGTGTCAGTACTGTCTTCAATGTCTAATAGATCACTTACACCTAAAAAGAATTGTAAAGTTTATATCCAAGAATATATGAAACACCCAAAGTTAAGAAAATATTTTTATATAGTATCTATAGACTTCTTAGTGCGTTCAAACTTTAAGTTGGTGTAAATGTATTCGCCGATTTGTAATCTTGAGGTCCCGAGTTAGAAAACATAACAACTTGACGGGAATGGATCTTGGGAAGGACTGTGTTTTCCAACAAATACATTTTCAGCGATATTTCAGTATGGAACTGTGCCCGGTAGATGGCAATTGGGTCACCTACTATTACATGAGACCAAAATATGTCTGCGAAAAGGTAGCTGTTTAAGACACCTCTGCCTACCCCTTCGGAGAATACAGGCATGTTTTCATATACGCGAGTGAAGCTGCAGAGCTCAAAGAGTTATACTATAATTATTGTGCTGTGTTCTACAAAACTTTTTTTTTTAGAACACAGTGGCTATAAATTGGCCAAAAGCAAGTTAGACCCTGACTTACTCTTTTAAGGTTCCATATTACAACAGCCCGCAAAAAAGCCTTTGTTGGTTTTGATCTCATAATCAACACCACATTATAAATCGGCGTTTTTAGTATTGGTTGATATATAGGTAGTACATAATATACGGAAATTTTAGATTCCTAACTGGTAGTTTTTGAGATGGACTTTGGTTGCCACCAGCTATGTATATAAAAAAATATTCTACTCTATGAGCTCTAGATCATGATACACCATGGGTGCAAAAGTTTTATTTCGACTATTACCTGTGTAATGTGTTTTTAATTAATAGACATAGAAATATTTTAACGATTAAAAGAAAAATGTTTACCAACCATGTTTAAATTCTAAATGTGTTTTAGTCATATTAGTGTTTTCCTTGGTCAATATTTTAGATTCGGAAGGTAGCTGAAAGGTCACATTTTTTATTTTTCTTGGGCACCCCCTTTTAAGGATGCCTTCGTTTGCGTAATCTATCTTAGATTCGGAAGGTAGCTGTAAAGACTCATTTCTTATTTTTTTTGGGAGCCCTCTTTTTCGGATGCCTTCGATTGCTTTATCTTCTTCAAATGTACTGTTTTCTGTTGACATTTCAACTTCTTCAGTGTCCAGCACATCTTCAGAGTTTTCTGTATTTTCTACCATTAACTGCTTAACTTTTTTACTAGGGCAACCTCTCTTAACTCCTGCTTTATCAACAATGTCTTTGGCATCTTTACATTTCCCTAAAGCTTGTGCGTTATCTAAATCAATTGTTGATGCTCTTCGAGATTGGCTTCTAATTTTAGCGAAAACTTCTGCATCGGTCATTTTTTTAGGTTTTTTTTTCTTGACGATATCAATTTTATTATCTGAACTTATTACTTCTTTATGATTCTCCTTGTGATTGCCGATATCATTATATATTATAAGATCATCGTCTCCTTCTTTATCAATTTCATGATGAACTTGCTTGTTAATGTTAGTGTCTTCATCAAAGCTCGATTCAGGCTCAGCTTTTTCAGTGTATCTTTTAAGCGCTTGGTCAATTATATACTTGCAATAGATAACGTCATACCTTGGTGTACCTATTGCTTTTGCCTCAACTGCACTTTCTTTATCGGATGTAATATTTACAGCTCTGTCCAGATGTTTTTTTGCCTTGTCTGTTTTTACAATACTTCCTTCTGTTTTCAACAACGATGGTTGTATTTTGCTTTGACTGATTATCATTTCAATATATTTTGTAAGGCCTAATTTCTGAACCACAGATTTGCTGTATTTTTTATTATTTAGTTTATTGTTTTTATCGGTTAGTTTTTTACATCCTTCGTTATTTCTTTTGACACTGCTGACTTTGTAGTTGTTTCGTTTGTTACTGTCACTGATTATTTCCTCGCTTTCAACATTTTCGCCATCGCTATCAGATACTTGAATCACTTTATTTTTATTAACGAGTGCTGAAAAATGACGTGAAAAATTTTAAGCTTTAATTACGAATTTTACAATATCAATACAAATTACTCAATTTTTTAAAGTAGCTACTTTAAAAACAATTGAGTAATTTGTATTGATATCTTTTTCATAAGTTTTAAATGAATAAGAGCAGCTTATAAAATACGACGCTTCTTTCTTTATATGAATTTATACTTATTTATTTTTCGCGAGACTGAAGTGGAAATGGGCTGGACACCTCGCCCGAGCCACCGACGGCAGATGGAGCGAGCGTGTGGTACAATGGTACCCCAGAGACGGCACACGGGTGAAAGGTCGGCAAAAGAAGACATGGCGAGATGATATCGTGGAAGTGGTAGGAGTAGCCTGGACCGGGCTCACACGAGATCGAAACACGTGGCACTGCATGGAGGAGGCCTACATCCACACTTGGGTGCCCTAATATAATACACATTTTAAAAAAAATATATAAAAAAAAGAGTTAAATAATGTACATACGAAAATTTAATAACGCTGTAATTTTAATTTAATAATATGGCAATAAAGGCTTTCTTATTTTTATTGTATTTATTTCTTTTTATTTTCATAAAAACTAACGTGAGTTGACATACGTATTAACTACATATACCGGCTATCACTCACGGTGTTTAGTCGTTATCTCGGACCAGTGTTCGTGCAGTAAAGATGCTCATTCTCAAGGAATGCGGGCAGCTTCGAGTGCCGCTAGACGCGCACTGATTGCATACGCATTCCTTGAGAATAAGCATCTTTACTGCTCGAACACCGGTCGGAGATAACGACTAAACACCGTTAGTGTTAGCCGGTATATGTAGTTAAATTTATTTTATTAAAAATTTCAGGAATGTTTATAATATTGTATTTATACGATTAAGCTACTGAGCTAAAGGCGAGGGCCTTTAGCTCAGGTAGTCCAGGCTTAAATGTATTGTACTACAAAAAATATGGCAAAAAAAGAATGTCAACACTGGCGCAGTGAAGTAAACAGTTAGAAAACGACGCTCCGTAGAATTTTAATTCAAAATAAATAGTTATATAACTTTTGGACATTAAAAAGTGTAATAAAAGAAAGTGAAATATAAAAACTATGAGAAAAAGTGGTTAAAACAGTGAATAAAATACAATAGCAATAAAAAATAACAAATAAAGTCATCGAACTGTCAATCATTACATCGATAAGAATTCGACATAATACGCGATTCTGAGTTTAAATAGAAGAATATCAATGGAAACAATGAATTGCCTTATGTGATGTGGTGAAAAAAAGTGATATAAAATGTGTTAGAGAATTATATAACCTCTAAAAGAAATGAATTTTGTAACATCATCAACGACCTAAAATAATATAAAACAGCGCCATCTACACAATGATTATATACAAATCAACGAGTAAGTAATCTATTCACAATATCACTTTACCGACACTGCGTACACCGACCATACTATCCTCTGATAATTGAGTACCGCTGTAGAGGGCAGCACCAATACCAAAATGGACAACATAGAACAATTGATAAAGGAGTTAAGAATTGATATTTGCAGAGATTAAGAAGAGTCGTTAAAAAAGTTAGAATCTAGAATCACAAAGAACATAAATGAACACATCGATCAGCGTATAGGAAGTTTATGCGAAGAAATAGAAAATATCAAGAAAACTGAAATAGAACACAACAATAGAATACTAGAGCTAGAAAAACACATTCGCTACAAAAATATCATATTTTTCGCTGTAGACGAAGGAGAAAAGTCTTATGAAGAATTAGAGAGCAAAGTTTTGAAAATTATCAATAAGGACATGAAAATAGAATGCCACAGAAATGATCTTGAAATGATAAGAAGAATGGGTAGAAAATCAGAGGAAAAAATTAGACCAATAGTAGTTACTTTCACAACATTCAGTAAAAAACTCGCTATGTTAAAAAATAAACACAACTTAAAAGAAACCAAAATGTATCTGAAAGAAGACTTCCCTCCGCTAATATTAGAAAACAGAAAATCACTACAAAATCAACTTCAAAAAGAAAGAGAAAAAGGAAGAATAGCATTTTTGCGCTATGATCGCCTAATTGTTCAAGATCCTAAAGGCCAAGAAAATACAGTTGAGCAAAAGCATAAATCCAGCAACAAACGAGAGCTAGATATCACACCTCCTTACCAGAAAGGATATTCTTATGAACGTATACCAAATAAAATCCAAAGCCAATTGAAGCCGTCACCAAAGTACCAAGTATCGAAAAAACATAAAGTGAGAAATGAGACTAACAGATCTAATAACTCCATGCAAAAGTACCTACAGAAACGGGTAGATGCATCTGAACATCCTGTCACTCTTTCAGTATCGCCTATGGGAGAGTCATCAGAGGAATAGCAACTAATAACGCCCCTGCAAAGCTTTACACACAACACTGCGCCTGAAATTACCAAAAGAAAACAAAAAAACATAGAATCTCCCCCAGAACGGCTAGTCACCGCGGGGGCAGTAGACTACCACCCTCCAATAACAAGAAAATACTTCATAGCCACTTTTAATTGTAGGTCACTGGCAAGTGAAAAAAGAATAATTGAAATTGAACATGCAATATCTACCATTAAATGGGATATAATTGGTATCACAGAAGTCAGAAGAGAAGGTTATAAAATAGAAGACAGAGGAAGGTACATATTATACTATTATGGACAAACAAAAGGAGAGAAAGGAGTTGGTTTCCTAGTAAAAAAACAGGTAAATATCACAGTTAACAATTTTATCACCATATCAGAAAGAGTTGTAATTTTATTGATAACATTAGAAAACAAGATATACTAACTTATTCAAACATATGCACCTGTTGAACGCGCCAGCGAAACAGACATCAAGAATTTCTATAAAGATTTGGCAGTAGCTATGGAAAGAGGTAATTGTACTAAAAACATTATATTTATGGGCGATATGAATGCCCAAATAGGACAACCAGAACCAAATGAGCAACTTATAATGGGAAAATATGGATATGGGAAACGAACTAAAAGAGGACAGATATTTATCGACTTCTGCCACCAACACATGTTAACAATAACAAATACACTATTTAATAAACCCAAGAGCTTAAAATGGACGTGGCTCTCACCTGATGGACGAACCAAAATGAAATCGACTTTATAGCTACAAACATATTTTGAAATGTAGAAAACCTTGAAGTTTTAAGCCAATTGAAACATTCCAGTGATCACAGAATGGTAAGGATGACTTTAGGAACAGAAAAGAAAAGATCCCGAGCTCAGTATGGCAAAAATAAATTAAAGATGTTTACTCTTGACAAAGAAAAGCTTGAAAAATGACTCCAAAACTACAAATATTGTAAAGATGATACTGTGGAAAATATTTTACAATTCATTAGAATATATGGTGAAAAGCAGCACTAATAACGCAAATACTCCAAAAAGAAAAAATATATCATATTCAATAATAACAGAAGACTTAGGCTAAGATTCAGAGACAAGTTTAAGCGTGAACAAATGCTTTAATCCGTCAAAATGTAGCGCTTAGCCTCATAATTGTATTCAGAGACGTCTGGTACAGCGCTTAAACTTAGCGCGTGCTATGCTAAGCCAAAGTAGTGGAAATCGACTACTTTAGCCTGTCTTAAAACAGGAGTGGCGCCGCCAAGTGAGACACTGAGGCGTATGGTGCAAAAAGTTCTTCAGGAACTTTTTTCGTAAATTCAAAAAAGGCACTTATTTTGTTTCACTCACTCCAATCACATTTTATATACTGTTGTTCTTGTCTTTTTCTTTTCATATCAGGATGCACAGATAAACGAGAACCGGTAATCGTTCCATAAGTGAAAATGTGCCATAGATAGTAGAGTGTGATCAAAACAATGAGCAAGGTAAGTAGGACTCAGACTATATCTTTGAATATGAAATTTAAAGATTGGCTTAACCGACGCTAGGCTAAGACTGGTCTTTGACCGTCTTACACAAATGTCTCTGAATCTCAGCCTTAGTAGAGCTCAAAAAACAAAAACACATATTAAGGCACAAAAACAACAAAACCAAAGAAGAAAAATGTGAGCTTACTAGATTATACAGAGAAATAAACAAAAAAATAGAGGAAAACATGAAAAGTCACAGATTAAAAACACTATAAACTGGCCGAGTTAGACCCTCACTACTATTTTAAGGTTCCATATTGCATCAACCCGCAAAAAAGCCTTTGCTGCTTTTGATCTCATATTCAACACTACATTATAAATCGGCGTTTTTAGTATTTGTTGATATATAGGTAGTACATTATATATGCAAATTTCAGATTCCTAACTAGTCGTTTTTGAGATGGACTTTGGATGCCACCAGCTATGTATGTAAAAAAAATATTCTACTCTTTGAGCTCTAGATCATGATACACCATGGGTGCAAAAGTTTTATTTCGACTATTACCTGTGTAATGTGTTTTTTAATTAATAGACATAGAAATATTTAAACGATTAAAAGAAAAATGTTTACCAACCATGTTTAAGTTCTAAATGTGTTTTAGTCATATTAGTGTTTTCCTTGGTCAATATTTTAGATTCGGAAGGTAGCTGAAAGGTCACATTTTTTATTTTTCTTGGGCACCCCCTTTTACGGATGCCTTCGTTTGTGTAATCTATCTTAGATTCGGAAGGTAGCTGAAAGGTCACATTTTTTATTTTTCTTGGGCACCCTCTTTTACGGATGCCTTCGTTTGCGTAATCTTCTTCAAATGTACTGTTTTCTGTTGACGTTTCAACTTCTTCAGTGTCCAGCATGGCTTCAGAGTTTTCTGTATTTTCTACCATTAACTGCTTAAGTTTTTTACTAGGGCAAGCTCTATTAACTCCTGCTTTATCAACAATGTCTTCTTCTAATCCTTTATTTAATGTACTCTCAATAAAACTGGCATTTTCCCATTTCCCTAAAGCTTGTGCGTTATCTAAATCAATTGTTGATGCTCTTCGAGATTGGCTTCTAATTTTAGCGAAAACTTCTGCATCGGTAATTTTTTTAGGTTTTTTTTTCTTGACGATAGCAATTTTATCATTTGTACTCATTACTTCTTTATTATTCTCCTTCTGATTGACGATATCATTATATATTATTAAATCATCGTCTCCGTCTTTATCAATTTCATGATTAACTTGCTTGTTAATGTTAGTGTCTTCATCAAAGCTCGATTCAGGCTCAGCTTTTTCAGTGTATCTTTTAAGCGCTTGGTCAATTATATAATTGCAATAGATAACGTCATACCTTGGTGTACCTATTGCTTTTGCCTCAACTGCACTTTCTTTATCGGATGTAATATTTACAGCTCTGTCCAGATGTTTTTTTGCCTTGTCTGTTTTTACAATACTTCCTTTTGTTTTCAACAACGATGGTTGTATTTTGCTTTGACTAATTATCATTTCAATATATTTTGTAAGGCCTAATTTCTGAACCACAGATTTGCTGTATTTTTTATTATTTAGTTTATTGTTTTTATCGGTTAGTTTTTTACATCCTTCGTTATTTCTTTTGACACTGCTGACTTTGTAGTTGTTTCGTTTGTTACTGTCACTGATTATTTCCTCGCTTTCAACATTTTCGCTATCGCTATCAGATACTTGAAGCACTTTATTTTTATTAACGAGTGCTGAAAAATGACGTAAAAAATTATTGTATCTATTTTGTTATAATATATGTAACTTAAGGTACCACATCATACTGAAAATAATTCGTAGCTTTAATTACGAATTTTACAATATCAATACATATTACTCAATTTTTTAAAGTAGCTACTTTAAAAACAATTGAGTAATTTGTATTGATATCTTTTTCATAAGTTTTAAATGAATAAGAGCAGCTTATAAAATACGACGCTTCTTTCTTTATATGAATTTATACTTATTTATTTTTCGCGAGACTGAAGTGGAAATGGGCTGGACACCTCGCCCGAGCCACCGACGGCAGATGGAGCGAGCGTGTGGTACAATGGTACCCCAGAGACGGCACACGGGTGAAAGGTCGGCAAAAGAAGACATGGCGAGATGATATCGTGGAAGTGGTAGGAGTAGCCTGGACCGGGCTCACACGAGATCGAAACACGTGGCACTGCATGGAGGAGGCTTACATCCACACTTGGGTGCCCTAATATAATACACATTTAAAAAAAATATATAAAAAAAAGAGTTAAATAATGTACATACGAAAATTTAATAACGCTGTAATTTTAATTTAATAATATGGCAATAAAGGCTTTCTTATTTTTATTGTATTTATTTCTTTTTATTTTCATAAAAACTAACGTGAGTTGACATACGTATTAACTACATATACCGGCTATCACTCACGGTGTTTAGTCGTTATCTCGGACCAGTGTTCGTGCAGTAAAGATGCTCATTCTCAAGGAATGCGGGCAGCTTCGAGTGCCGCTAGACGCGCACTGATTGCATACGCATTCCTTGAGAATAAGCATCTTTACTGCTCGAACACCGGTCGGAGATAACGACTAAACACCGTTAGTGTTAGCCGGTATATGTGGTTAAATTTATTTTATTAAAAATTTCAGGAATGTTTATAATATTGTATTTATACGATTAAGCTACTGAGCTAAAGGCGAGGGCCTTTAGCTCAGGTAGTCCAGGCTTAAATGTATTGTACTACAAAAATATGGCAAAAAAAGGATGGCAACACTGGCGCAGTGAAGTAAACAGTTAGAAAACGACGCTCCGTAGAATTTTAATTCAAAATAAATAGTTATATAACTTTTGGACATTAAAAAGTGTAATAAAAGAAAGTGAAATATAAAAACTATGAGAAAAAATGGTTATAACAGTGAATAAAATACAATAGCAATTAAAAATAACAAATAAAGTCATCGAACTGTCAATCATTATATCGATAAGAATTCAACATAATACGCGATTCTGAGTTTAAAATAGAAGAATATCAATGGAAACAATGAATTGCCTTATGTGATGTGGTGAAAAAAAGTGATATAAAATGTGTTATAGAATTATATAACCTCTAAAAGAAATGAATTTTGTAACATCATCAACGACCTAAAATAATATAAAACAGCGCCATCTACACAATGATTATATACAAATCAACGAGTAAGTAATCTATTCACAATATCACTTTACCGACACTGCGTACACCGACCATACTATCCTCTGATAATTGAGTACCGCTATAGAGGGCAGCACCAATACCAAAATGGACAACATAGAACAATTGATAAAGGAGTTAAGAATTGATATTTGCAGAGATTAAGAAGAGTCGTTAAAAAAGTTAGAATCTAGAATCACAAAGAACATAAATGAACACATCGATCAGCGTATAGGAAGTTTATGCGAAGAAATAGAAAATATCAAGAAAACTGAAATAGAACACAACAATAGAATACTAGAGCTAGAAAAACACATTCGCTACAAAAATATCATATTTTTCGCTGTAGACGAAGGAGAAAAGTCTTATGAAGAATTAGAGAGCAAAGTTTTGAAAATTATCAATACGGACATGAAAATAGAATGCCACAGAAATGATCTTGAAATGATAAGAAGAATGGGTAGAAAATCAGAGGAAAAAATTAGACCAATAGTAGTTACTTTCACAACATTCAGTAAAAAACTCGCTATGCTAAAAAATAAACACAACTTAAAAAAAAACAAAATGTATCTGAAAGAAGACTTCCCTCCGCTAATATTAGAAAACAGAAAATCACTACAAAATCAACTTCAAAAAGAAAGAGAAAAAGGAAGAATAGCATTTTTGCGCTATGATCGCCTAATTGTTCAAGATCCTAAAGGCCAAGAAAATACAGTTGAGCAAAAGCATAAATCCAGCAACAAACGAGAGCTAGATATCTCACCTCCTAACCAGAAAGGATATTCTTATGAACGTATACCAAATAAAATCCAAAGCCAATTGAAGCCGTCACCAAAGTACCAAGTATCGAAAAAACATATAGTGAGAAATGATGAGACTAACAGATCTAATAACTCCATGCAAAAGTACCTACAGAAACGGGTAGATGCATCTGAACATCCTGTCACTCTTTTAGTATCGCCTATGGGAGAGTCATCAGAGGAATAGCAACTAATAACGCCCCTGCAAAGCTTTACACACAACACTGCGCCTGAAATTACCAAAAGAAAACAAAAAAACATAGAATCTCCCCCAGAACGGCTAGTCACATAAACAAAATGTATCTGAAAGAAGACTTCCCTCCGCTAATATTAGAAAACAGAAAATCACTACAAAATCAACTTCAAAAAGAAAGAGAAAAAGGAAGAATAGCATTTTTGCGCTATGATCGCCTAATTGTTCAAGATCCTAAAGGCCAAGAAAATACAGTTGAGCGAAAGCATAAATCCAGCAACAAACGAGAGCTAGATATCTCACCTCCTAACCAGAAAGGATATTCTTATGAACGTATACCAAATAAAATCCAAAGCCAATTGAAGCCGTCACCAAAGTACCAAGTATCGAAAAAACATATAGTGAGAAATGATGAGACTAACAGATCTAATAACTCCATGCAAAAGTACCTACAGAAACGGGTAGATGCATCTGAACATCCTGTCACTCTTTCAGTATCGCCTATGGGAGAGTCATCAGAGGAATAGCAACTAATAACGCCCCTGCAAAGCTTTACACACAACACTGCGCCTGAAATTACCAAAAGAAAACAAAAAAACATAGAATCTCCCCCAGAACGGCTAGTCACCGCGGGGGCAGTAGACTACCACCCTCCAATAACAAGAAAATACTTCATAGCCACTTTTAATTGTAGGTCACTGGCAAGTGAAAAAAGAATAATTGAATGTTGTCTTAGGTTTTCGCGATTGTTACACATAGTAATTAAACAACTTTAAACGGTTACTCCCATCACCATCCATGTCAGTTGGCTACCGTAGGCAAATCTTTGTTACAGAGAGCACATGGCATCTGCGACACTGACCATCTCAAGGAGGAGCTTCAGTATGTAAAACAAGTACTGCGAAGCAATAATCACAAGCTCCCACGAATGCGTCACAGAAGCCGGCCCAAGCCTTCCACAGTTGAGCGACAACCTGCCATCTTACCTTATATCAAGGGTGTCACGGACAAAATTGGTAATATCTTAAGACGAGCTTCAATAAAAACTTACTTCAAGCCACACAAGAAGATTCACCAATTTTTAAGACCTGTTAAGTGCAATATTCCCTTACAAGATGCAGGTGTTTACAAACTTGATTGTGAATGTGGGCTGTCATACATTGGGCAAACAAAGAGGAGCGTTGGTATCCGAGTAAAAGAACACATTGCTGACATGAAGAACAGACGCTCAACCAAGTCTGCGGTTTGTGAACATGCCCAGGACAAACCCAACCACTACATTCGGTTCGACAAACCACAAATCCTCGCTAGAGAGACCCGGTTTATGCCAAGAATGTTACGCGAGGCTATTGAAATCAAAAAGTACCCAAATTTCAATAGGGATGATGGTTGGCAAGTACCACCTGCTTGGGATCCTGTTATCAAATTAATTAAATCCCAAGGCCGACATAAATCTGCAAGACCTCTGGACACTGTGAGCGAATACTGCGTGAATAGGGAACGTTATGATTAATATAAAAATTTCTGACGGTATACCAAATAATTTCTTAATAACTCATGTGACAAATAAAATCAATTAGTCACCCCGTGACCACGATCACTGCAAAGTGTTTGAAACGTCGGGATAAAATAATGAAAAATATACGCGATTTAAACCGTTTAAAGTTGTTTAATTACTAAGAATAATTGAAATTGAACATGCAATATCTACCATTAAATGGGATATAATTGGTATCACAGAAGTCAGAAGAGAAGGTTATAAAATAGAAGACAGAGGAAGGTACATATTATACTATTATGGACAAACAAAAGGAGAGAAAGGAGTTGGTTTCCTATTAAAAAAACCAGGTAAATATCACAGTTAACAATTTTATCACCATATCAGAAAGAGTTGTAATTTTATTGATAACATTAGAAAACAAGATATACTAACTTATTCAAACATATGCACCTGTTGAACGCGCCAGCGAAACAGACATCAAGAATTTCTATAAAGATTTGGCAGTAGCTATGGAAAGAGGTAATTGTACTAAAAACATTATATTTATGGGCGATATGAATGCCCAAATAGGACAACCAGAACCAAATGAGCAACTTATAATGGGAAAATATGGATATGGGAAATGAACTAAAAGAGGACAGATATTTATCGACTTCTGCCACCAACACATGTTAACAATAACAAATACACTATTTAATAAACCCAAGAGCTTAAGATGGACGTGGCTCTCACCTGATGGACGAACCAAAATGAAATCGACTTTATAGCTACAAACATATTTTGAAATGTAGAAAACCTTGAAGTTTTAAGCCAATTGAAACATTCCAGTGATCACAGAATGTTAAGGATGACTTTAGGAACAGAAAAGAAAAGATCCCGAGCTCAGTATGGCAAAAATAAATTAAAGATGTTTACTCTTGACAAAGAAAAGCTTGAAAAATGTCTCCAAAACTACAAATATTGTAAAGATGATACTGTGGAAATTTTTTACAATTCATTAGAATATATGGTGAAAAGCAGCACTAATAACGCAAATACTCCAAAAAGAAAAAATATATCATATTCAATAATAACAGAAGACATAGTAGAGCTCAAAAAACAAAAACACATATTAAGGCACAAAAACAACAAAACCAAAGAAGAAAAATGTGAGCTTACTAGATTATACAGAGAAATAAACAAGAAAATAGAGGAAAACATGAAAAGTCACAGATTAAAAACATTACATACATATATAGAAAAAACTGGGGGAGTAAAAAAGGCTTATAGAAAACTAAATACTACAAAGCAACTTATGACTCACCTCTGTAATACTTCAGGATCCATTGTAACTAATAGAAATGACATATTAAATATTGCCACACAATTTTATAAAGACCTGTACAGCAGCATATCTCAACAGGAAAGGATGGATATAGATTCAGAAGGTAACAAAGATCCAGCTCTACCATAGAAATGGTACTCTAGAAAGAGAAAGAGAGAGAAGAGAAGAGAGTGAAATAGAATCATCTATTAAAAAGTTAAAAAATGTGCTGGTCCAGACGGTATTACAAACGATGTAATTATAGCGGGCAAAGAGATACTAGTTACCCCACTCACAAGATTGTTTAACCTAATACTTAAACATAAATTAATACCAAAACAATGGCTGTGTTCTGAAATAGTTCTTCTCTATAAAAAAGGAGATCCAAAACTTATAACCAACTACAGACCTATCAGCTTAATGTCGTGCTTATACAAAGTTTTTACATCAACATTACTTCAAAGGATTACAAAGTTAGTTGAAGAAAATCAGCCGGTAGAGCAGGCCGGGTTCAGAAAAAACTTTTCGACTATTGACCACATACACACATTGAAACAAATAATGGAAAAATACACCGAATATGATAAACCTCTATACCTGGCTTTTATCGATTACTCAAAAGCATTCGACTCTATATCACACAATTCAATATGGATATCACTAACAGAACAAGGAGTTAATACTGAATACATAGAAATCATACAATATATATACAATAATAGTACAGCTAGAGTAAGAATGGAAACAGTGGGACCTCCCTTTCCTATACAATGTGGTGTGAAACAAGGTGACCCTCCAAGTACTTTTTATTCTTCTGTTAATCTCTTTCGCTGTACAGTTTTGGAACGATATGAGATGGCCAAGATAAATGTAGTCCTCAACATAATCTAAGGGCAATGAATTTACTTTTCAATATTTAAATCATCTAAGATTTGCAGATGACTTGGTATTAATATCAGAAAACCCTAAAGAATTACACTATGATAGAGTCCCTAAACCAACAAAGCAAAATTATAGGCCCGGAAATATATAAAGAAAAAACAAAAATTATGACTAACAAAACGAAAGCAACAATAAAAGTAAATTCATTGCCCTTAGATTATGTTGAGGACTACATTTATCTTGGCCATCTCATATCGTTCCAAAACTGTACAGAGAAAGAGATTAATAGAAGAATAAAAAGTACTTGGAACAGATACTGGGCTATGAAGGACATTTTCAAGAGAACACTCCCAATTAAAAACAAAAGCAATGAATATATGCATGACACCATGTCTTACCTACGCCTGTCAGACATGGCCACTAACTAAGAAACAAACGGAAAACTAAGGATCTGCCAAAGAGGCATAGAAAGAAGCTATATGAACCTCAAATTACGAGATCGAGTAAAAAATACGACAATAAGATCACAAACAAAAGCTAAATATATTATAAAAGAAATTTTAAAACTTAAGTGGAAATGGTCAGGTCACATACAACGTCTAGCAGCTGATAGATGGGCACAGATCGCAACAAACTGGTTCCCCAGAGACAAACGCAGACGAGGACGACCATTCCAAAGATGGTGTGATGACATTGTAAAGGTCGCTGGAAAACTCTGGTCTAGAACTGCCAGGCAGAGAAATGAGTGGAAGCAATTGGAGGAGGCTTTGACCGCTACAAGCGGTCCATATACTAATAATAATCTAGAATAACATAGGTATAAGAATAACATTTATAACAAAACTAACATATATAAAACTCTGTTTAAAATTCAGTATAAGGAATAAATAAAAACTTTATTATTATTATTACTACAAAAACTATACTTTATAAGCCTTTACAAGCATTCAGTGGTGGGACCATAGAATTGACTAACTTACTAAAACTCCTACATATATACATACCCATGGTAATACTAAGTGTGTATTGTTTTTAGTGGAATATGTATTATATTTACGTTTATGTAATTCCATGAGTATTGATATGAACACCTTATTTATTTGAACAAATTGTTATTTATAAGTGCTCATATATCGATATCATTTATTATAATTTAGTGCGTACCCATTTGAAAATCTAACTCCTTCCTTGCTTGGGTCATTGCTAAAACTACCGCATATTGTAAAACTCTAACAATAAACATGATGCTTAGCCAAAGCCTATTCAACACCATATAATTTTGTCTCGATCGTGCGCTCGGTAAGTCAAGACCTCCTGAAGATGCTTCGTTTAGAAGCGAAACTAGTCGGGTATTCTTCCGGTTAGGCTGCGTGATGTTTGTGAGGTCACGTAGATAACAGGAAAATTAGGCGGAATTGTCACTAGATATATAATTTTATGCTTTTTTAAGTGTTTTATTTAAATATTATTTAATATTTTTTTAGCATACTTTTAAAAGTATTTGTTATTACCATATAATTATTAAATTAAGTATTTTTATCTATGTTAGTTTATCTCTTCCTTATTTATTTACATTTAGTAGTGTAGAGTAACATATATTTCAATGGTTGGACATGGATCGAAGTAGCATAATGCAATGTCATTTGTTGCTGTGTTCAAATCTATTCAAACAGTGTATGAAACATTTAAAACATTATTTAAACCCACAATGTTCGACGAACGAATGCCCTGTGTGATAATTTTTAGTATTTGTGGGTGTAGAAAATCTGTCGCCAAGCACCTAACGGTGTGTTCAGCATTAGTCTTTGAGAGCCAGTAAAATTACAGGCACATGAGACTTAGCAACTGTATGTCTCAGGGTGACGGACGCAGTGGAGTTCGTCACTTGAGACGAAATGCATCACAATCTGTTATAGGCAGAGGATACCGCTTAAGATCAGAAAGGCCTCGTGCTTGTTCCTACATAATCCCATAAAAATGTTGGGTGTTATTTTTGCAAACAGTAGGCTATCCGAATACCCTAATAGTAGACACTTAAAATAAACCAGTTGTAATTTGTGAAACTTACAATTATTACGTTTAGATCCCTTTTTCCAAGTAGCAGCGTTTCTATAGCTCACATTATTTTTTGTATCAATTTTTAAGATACTATTTTCTTTAATACAACGATTCAGATCTGCTTTAGTGTCTTCTACGGATACTTTGTGAGACTTGAACATAATCCTGGATATCCTGTCCAATGTGGGGCATCTTTTTCGTGCCGTTATTTGATCAATCGTAGCCAATATTTTTTTTCTATGTTTTATCTTTGATTTTTCTGAAAGTAAGATTTGAAGTCTTTAGTTCACTTATGTCATAATATTTTACTATTAATATTAACTTTAGTCACGTGATATCTAAAGTTTTTTCGATTTTTTATTTTATTTTATTGACACGGAACATAATCGTGTGACGAATTGCACTGAGCCCGTTACACACTAACACACTATGACATAAATTTGTTAAGTCTCATGTGCCTGTAATTTCTCTGGCTCTCGAGGACTGCTGTCGGAACACACCGTTAGGCGCTTGGTGACAGATTTTCTACTCGAGGGTAGTAAGCTAACCAGGCGAGCATGTGCAAATCGTCCTTTCACCATGCGGTGAAGCTTAAGCTGGCGGTGGGTAACCAGGGACCTGCAGCACGGCAGTCCACAGCTAATACCGCTCGGCCATCAATGCTTCAAAAATTACTTAATTACTAGTTATTCGGCACGAAGTGAGAAACTTTCGGTCTATGTTAGATGCGTCTAACACATAAAAAACTAGAAAAAAAACTTCCAATTTATGAGTTTGGAAGCAAATTATATTAGTTTTATTAGAAAATTACAAAGGATAGGAAAAATTACAGTCGCACAGTCACCCATCCCGTCATAATTTTACGACGTAAAACGTATTTGACACTATGCATCGAGAGGCACCGATGATCTTATAATCGATGACATTCAGAAAATGCACGCCACCTAAGGCGTTCGAAAACTAAAAACTGGTATCGATAGACCACCAAACCTGCATAAATATATCCAAATGCATTAATATACATAAATATTGAACGATATACATAGTAGTAATATACAAACAACGGTACCCTTAATTTTCTGGTTGACTTGGTTGGACATATTTTTTGGTGTTTTTTTCAATCTGAAAAATAAATCAAATATTAGAGCTGTGTCTTATATTATTTGATGCTTTTATTATACAGGTTTGTAATGTATGTTAGTTTGCGAATACATTCCTGCAACGATCTTTGAGGCCATGGGTGGGAATAGTAGGCCTGCGTAGGACTTTAACCTAGCCCGCCAACGTCCTTTCTAAAGTAAGAGTGTATGGTCCTCGGAACGTCTCCTGGCCTTGGTGTGTAAGAAATAAAAAAAATCGGCGAAGTGCTAGTCGGACTGACGCACGAAGGGTTCCGTACCATTAGATATACAACATTAGATTTCATATTTTAACCTTTTTGTTTTAACGTGCGTGTGTCCGACTCACACAAGGCGCAACTTTTTGTATTTGTTGTTATAACGGCAACAGAAATATATCATCTCACGCCAAGAAAACTAAGCTATGTACCAGTCATAATAAAAATATCGGCAAATTTAAAACGCTACCTTTCCACGTATACAATATTATAGAGATCAATATGATACAACTGATTCGTCCTCCATCGAATGGGTAGCACGTCTGAGGTCGAGGGCATAGAGAAACGAAACCAGGATCGTTCTTTATCTGTATTGTATTGTCGTAATGGGTGTGGTAGACGGTATCATAGATCGCATTCGATTTCGAAAAATGTGTGGAACCTATAAAAGCTAAACATGTGTTCTATACTCACGGTGGTGGCTGTTTTGATATTTTAATCCTTTTATTAGGACTGGGTGGGTACGTTTTTGGTGGTTGTTTTCTTTTATTGGCTTCAAAAATATTAACATACGGCGTGACTGGTAATTCATCTATCATTTTTGGTGGTTGTTTTCTTTTATTGGCTTCAAAAATATTAACATACGGCGTGACTGGTAATTCATCTATCATTTTTGGTGGTTGTTTTCTTTTATTGGCTTCAAAAATATTAACATACGGCGTGACTGGTAATTCATCTATCATTTTTGGTGGTTGTTTTCTTTTATTGGCTTCAAAAATATTAACATACGGCGTGACTGGTAATTCATCTATCATCCCGCAATAGAAGCTGAAATGTAAAAAAATATTTGTAGGCACACACAATTTTAAATCATAACTTTCTCAGATTTTCAAACAGTTTTTAAAAGCTGTTAAAATAAGCTAATCTATAATATTTAACACAAGATGACCGACTAAGTACTTCGTATCACCTATCCGGACAAACGTCAAATGTTTGACAGGAAGGTATGGGTAGAACACTTTATATGGGACAATGAAATTGTTGTTCTTACTATATTCTTTGCTTTTTCCATATTTTCTCATTGTTTAAACCTTCCTTGGACTACGACAAACATTTCAAAACCAAAATCAGCTTAATCGGTTAAGTCGTTCTCGAGTTTTAGCGAGGTAAACTAACCACATTTGATTTTTATGTTACGTATATAGATATAGATTAATTACGGTATCCCTAGTCTTACTATCAGTTACCCCAAAAGCCTTAAATAGTTGACTGGCTAAATTCTCTACGCTGATTGGTTAACGGTATTCCATGACGCGATAGGTAACCAATGACCGTTCAGTATTTAGTCTGTTAATTGATCAAGACTTTGACAAACGTTCCAGTAACTGGGAGTTAGTCACTATTTGTTAAAACTACTGGAAATGCCCAGTTTTTACATTAAAAAACTTTAATCTCCATAGATTTTTGGAAGTTTCCGCAAAGGGCACTGATAAAAACACATGGAATGAAAAGTTGATTCGTATTAATTACGAATTAATTCGTAAGCATGTATCAAAACTTTTACTAGAGGTACAAACTTTAATAAATTTTCTGGTCCCGGTAAATTTTTTTTCCAGTACCAGTTTTGAGGATTTTAAAAATAATTCATACTTTCCAGTATCGAGTTCTTCAAATCGCTCCTTATTATTTCCAGGTTTTATATGAGAACCCGTGACATTGTCAGTTGTTGAATATTGTGTTATTTTACTTGGTTGGTGACTTTTTTTGCGAATTTTCTTTGATTTGTTTTCCCTTATAATTAAATGCTCCTGGTCGTTTTTGACTATTGTAACCTGTTCGGCAAAGCTTGCTATCCGATTTTCTTTGTCCATTTCCAACTGTTGACCACAAGCCACACTTTCTACAGCAAGTTCAAGCTCAGCTATATCTTCTGCGCTTGGTATTGGACCTTCTTCATATGTACAGTTTTTCTGACAACTATTCCAAATAACTTGAGATTCGGTGACTTCTGCAGGTTCATTCTCGTATACAAAGTCACTTCCTACTGCTGGTTCAAGCTCGGTTATGACTTCTTCGACGCTTGATATTGGACCTTCTTCCTCATTTTCGTTTTCCTGGGAACTATACCAAATAGCTTGCGACTCAGCGTTTTCTACAGGTTCAGTCTCGTATATGAAGTCATCATCGGTTTGTTCAATCTCTTCGTTGGCGCCTTGAAAATAAGTGTAAATGTTAATTTATTTCATTGTTGAATTATTTTTGGAGATTTCTTCGACAGCAGAAATACATATATACTTATATAATAAATTAATAAGCACTTCGATTTGTGGGAGACCCGGAGGCACACACAACCGAAACACAGATATGCTCTCCGGCAGACACTTCATTCCTCACATACCCTGGGTACAAACTGGAACATTCCTTTTTGCCGCGGGCGGGGGTGTGTCTTTACGTCAGAGAGGATATCTGTGCTCGTCGTCTCAGCAGCCTTGAAGGACGGGGCCTATCTGACATTTGGTTGCGCGTAGACTGCGATGACCATCCGCGTATCTACGCGTGCCTTTATAGGTCCCATATCAACGGTAATGCCGAAATAGATCGATTCGTGGAGCACCTACAGATGGCTACAGATTCCGTGCTTGAGCAGATCCCCACCGCAGAGATCGTGATACTTGGCGATTTCAACGCCCACCATGCCGAATGGCTCGGTTCGCGCACCACTGATCATGCGGGGAGATCTGTTCACGACTTCGCTTTAGCGTATGATCTGACACAACTGGTCACCTCGCCTACGCGAATCCCAGATGTGGATGATCATACACCTTCCCTGTTGGACCTTCTGCTGACCTCTCAACCGGACAACTACACAGTATCCGTTAACGCTCCCCTCGGATCGTCGGACCACTGCCTGATCCGGAGTTCAGTGCCGGTTACACGCCCAACTCGACCCCGTTTTGTAGGTTGTCGTCGCGTGTGGCACTATAGGTCAGCAGATTGGGACGGGATGCGGTCCTTTTTTGCATTCTACCCATGGGGGCAAGTTTGCTTCTTGCCGGATGATCCAGATGTCACTGCTGACTATGTTGCTGATGTAGTGCTTCAGGGTATGGAACTCTTTATTCCATATTCTACAGTGCCCATCGGTGGCAGGTTTGGCACAGCCTTGGTTTGGTCGCTCTTGTAAAATGGCCTCTGGCCATAAACGAGAGCGTTACCAAGCTTGGGCCGATTCAGTGGCATCTAAGGATTTAAATACCAGCGATCTCAAAAAGAAATATAACTTTGCCTCCAGGTCCTTCAAAAGAGTAATCGCAAGAGCGAAGTCGGAGCATATCGGCAGCATTGGCGAGAGATTAGCCCGCCTTCCTTCGGGAACACGTACGTTCTGGTCTCTTGCCAGGGCTGTCCAGGGGAATTTTTGTCAGTCATCCCTACCGCACAGAGAGAATGACACAATGGCCTACACCGCAAAGGAGAAGGCCGATCTTCTGGGCTCTCTCTTTGCGTCTAACTCGACTTTGGATGACCAAGGGAACTCACCACCGACTATACAACGGTGTGATACCTCGATACCGGATATAATTTTCCGGCAATGTGCAGTACGTAAAGCACTGTTCTCCTTGGACATTCATAGGTCGAGTGGGCCAGATGGCATCCTACCGATAGTGCTGCGGACTTACAGCTCCAGAGTTGACACCGGTTCTAGCGCGTCTTTTCCGGCTCTGCTACTCATCAGGCGTTGTCCCGAAAACATGGAAGACGGCTTTGGTGCACCCGATCCCTAAAAAAGGTGACCGCTCAGATCCGTCCAATTACCGCCCTATAGCCATAACGTCTCTGTTCTCCAAGATAATGGAATCCATTATCAACAACCAGCTCCTGCAGTATCTAGAGGAGCACCAGCTGATTAGCGATCGCCAGTACGGTTTTCGTCGTGGTCGCTCAGCTGGTGATCTTTTAGTATATCTTACGCACCGATGGGCGGAGGTGGTGTATTCCAAGGGTGAGGCGTTGGCGGCTAGTTTGGACATAGCGAAGGCCTTTGATCGGGTGTGGCATAAAGCGCTTCTATCGAAGCTTCCTTTCTATGGGCTTCCCGAGAAATTGTGCTAATGGATCTCCAGTTTTTTGGCAGATCGGAGCATTAAGGTCGTTGTCGACGGTGCATGCTCCGACTTAAAGCCGATTAATGCTGGCGTTCCGCAAGGCTGTGTGCTATCTCCGACTCTATTTCTCTTGCACATCAATGACATGCTGCAACTCAGCGATATTCATTGTTATGCGGATGACAGGCCGCGCTAAAATTTATCGGGAAAACGTTGTCGAGAGTCGGAACAAACTTGTGTCTTCAGTCGAGACCATGTTGTCAAATGTTTCGAAATGGGGCCAATTGAACTTAGTCCAATTTAACCCCAAGAAGACACAAGTTTGTGCGTTTACCGCCAAGAAGGGGGATCCCTTTGTCGTATCCCTCCGTTTTGAAGACACTCCCCTTGCTACCTCAGCCAGCAACGGTGTACTTGGCGTCGACATATCGAACGTCGTTCAATTTCACTGTCACTATAAGGCTAAGTTAGCCTCTAAGAAACTTGGTGTGCTCGGAAAGGCGAGGCGGTACTTCACGTCGGCCCATCGCCTGCAACTTTATAAGGCTCAGGTTCGACCTCACATGGAGTACTGCTCTCACCTCTGGGCGGGAGCTCCCCAGTACCAGCTTCTTCCATTTGACTGCATTCAACGCAGAGCGACTCGAATCGTCGACGATCAAGTTCTCTCCGGTCGGCTCGACCCTTTGGCTTTGCGCAGAGATGTTGGATCACTCTGCATCTTTTACCGTATATATCACGGAGAGTGTTCTGAGGAACTGTTCGATTTACTACCTGCAGCTCAATTTCGCCACCGGACTTCCCGACAAAGCATGATGTTTCATCAATTTCATGTCGACGTCTGGCAGTCCACAACCTTGCGATTTTCACGGCATTTTTTACCTCGCACTGCCATATTATGGAACCAGCTGCCTGGTGAAGTATTTCCGAACAGTTACGACTTAGGAACCTTCAAGAAGAGAGCATATTCCCTCCTTAAAGGCCGGCAACGCATCCTCGAGACCTCTGGTGTTGCGGATGTTTGTGGGCGACGGTGATCACTTACCATCAGGTGAGCCGCCTGCTCGTTTGCCCTCCTATGCCATAAAAAAAAAAAAAAGAAACATGCAAGCTTATTTAATATACCCTAGAGGGTAGGGTGGCGCGAAGCGTAGCCTTATAATATCGTAGGTCCTGGAATTGTTCCTCGAGCCGCATAAAGATTAGTTCCCTATACCTGTGGCGGTGTACACAAGAGACTGAAATTCTTAATGATCATTCCACAAAACTATATATTTACATTATTATATCTAGAGCAACAAAGAATAATATAATGTATTTGAGATTGGACTTATATGTTTGAGAGGTTATATCAGAAAAACGGTTTTTAAATATAGAAGCAATATATACGATCTTCATGTATAGTATCAATATATCTTTATCTACATATTTGTTTCGGATTTTTTATAGCCGCAGTGTGTTTTGTTTAATGCCATTATGAATTTAGGAGTCTACTATATCCAACCTCTTGTAGAGATAGAGGCAGAGACAATTCACTGTGGGCGGGAACTTAGTTTATTGACAAAAAAAAATCTAGAACCGGTTTGGAATGTAGAGCTTTGTTACACATGTTAATAAATTCGTCCACTATTACTTGTGACCAAAACATAGAGGCAAAACGCGAGTGTGTAAACATATCTACCTACACTTCTTAGATATATTTAATGATATTTTTATTTTGAAGCCAGGAATTAGGATTGATTGAAGTATAAATTGTATAATCGCAGAAAAGAAGACAGCTTAAAATTTTCACAAATTTTGATGAAAATGCTAGGAAAAATTTAAGACTTACCAATGCAAAATGAATTTGATTCCATGATATGAAAATCTTCATTTAGACGCAAGACCGATATTTGATCAATGTACTCAACGACCCTGTAACAAAATACGCATATTATATAACTACTTATTTTTGTTTTTATAGCTGATATTTTTTATTTTATAGCCTTTGACCACTATCAAAAAATGCTTGACGACCTATTTTCTACTTGAAAGTGCCTGCTAGCCAGGAAACATTCGTTGAATACCCTACCATCATGCAAAAAAATATATGTTTTCCAATACATTGAGTCTTTCAGCACAACTTCAACCCTCAATACTTAAATAGGTAAGTACCATCGGCTGGGAGAAGTTAGGTCATTGAACCCAATAACAATTGCGGTCAATGACCGAATTTCTCAAACAAATGTATTGGTATAGCAATCTCACTCGCGCAAATGGTCATCGTATGAACGCATATGGGCAGGAATAAACGAAGTATAAAAACAATCTAAGTCAATACATACACAGACTGAGATGAGTCAAGCGTATCAATTTGTATTTGTGTGCCCGGAGTAATCCTGTAACAAAATAAAATAAACCAAGGTCTTTATGTTTCCTTACATGAAATAATAATATATAAAACGTAATATGTTAAATACATACACTACTTCTGAGTCCAATTCCAAAATTGGGATCGAGCTCCTGGAACAAAATCGGAATATAATAAGTAACCAATGTTATATAGTATTTTACAAATTTATTCGACGTATTTTATACATTGTTTTGTAAATTTATATATTGTTATATATTTTTTTTTTCCAATAGGGAGGTGGAAATCTTCATGGATACCAGAGCGTTGCTGCTTATATGCTTGATCCAAGCGCCAGCCTCCTGGTGATGTCCGACTCCGTCACTTGCCCGACGACCTACGGAGCACGGACTAAATCCATCCTCCCTTTTTGTTTCCTACCCCTACTTTATATGTGGTACTCTAACGATCTTTATTTATTTTTATTATATATTGTTATATTAATTATATATTGTTATATTAATTAAATACAGAAAAATTGTCCCAGCTTCATTTTCCCTGAAACGGGATTTTGGGACTTTTAGGAGCAATATCCCCTTTGTGGCATTTATTGCTAATAACTACTTATAGCTAAAATCCCCTTGATTTGTAACCATGCTTTGGACGCGACTTTAAAGTGGATTTTGTAAAAAAATACTTCAGGAAGCTGTAAAAGGAAGGGTAAAATAAGGCATCATTTTTATGTGACACTATTCGGATTACATTCGATCCTAACGCAGGTGATATATATGACAGCTGTCAAAGTTATAGTGAATTTTTGGTTTTCGCTTTTCATTTTATTTTTTCTAGCTAAAATGGGAAAAATTGTCGGAACCTTTATATCTTAGATTATATAGTAGTTAGTTAACAAAAGTGATATATGTCATGAAGATCATTATTTCGGATTACATCTGTCAAACTAAATAGCTTTCATCTCTAGAAATAAATGGTCTAGGATGAATAGTTTTCAGGATAAAGCCCTTTAAGTTTGACTTCTGCCATTCGAAATGAACATATTGGTAAAACATATCATTTCATAAAGAAGGTAGTGGTCTAGGATAAAAAAAACCGAAATGAAGACTCCTCAAGTTAGCCATATTTTTAAAACAAGATCTGGATGACGGGTATTATTTCCGGAAAGAAACTAGTCGTCTAGGATCACTAGTTTATGGAATAAAGCACTTTTAATTTGACTGCTCCTTTCCGATAAGAAGATTTCTGTAAGATTTTTCACTTTTGTTAAGAAACTAGTAGTCTAAGATCTATAGTTCTCTTAAGTTTGACAGCCGTCATCCGAAATAATGATCTTTTGGGGTGTCGGGTTAGAATGTCACATAATTACTTCCTGTGGGTGTCGTAGGGGGCGATAAAGAGGAAAAAAGCGCCCAATAAGCAGCATGCCACTTCTCACGTGGATGTGAGTAGGGTGTTGTGTGCATTAGACTCACCCTCTATTACATAAGGCCAAAATTAGCGAAACGTCGGTGTTTATACACCTTTGCTTCGTGGGCAGACGTGCTTATATTGCTTTATATCTAGGATATAAAAGTTCCGATTATTTAGCCCGTTTTAGCTAACATGAGCTATCTGAAAACAAAAATGAATCGTAAATACGTTCCACTATCACTTTGAAAGCTGTCACATCCTGGACTTCAAAATAGACATATATAAAATCAAAACAAAAATATGACATCAAGTCTCAATTTGACAGCCGCCAATATTTGACCTGTTTTAGGGTAGACTGTAACCCGAATAGAAGGTAAAAAATTAAATACGGTATCAACTGTCAAAATGTCAGCTGACATATAATAATCAGGCTCTAAATCGACATTCCTATTTTAGTTGCAACTTTCTATCATACTTGCGAAAATCCTCTTCAAAGTTGCG
This sequence comes from Plagodis dolabraria, assembly GCA_963854805.1. Classification (NCBI taxonomy): domain Eukaryota; kingdom Metazoa; phylum Arthropoda; class Insecta; order Lepidoptera; family Geometridae; genus Plagodis; species Plagodis dolabraria. The sequence continues at coordinate 7,787,492 of OY978461.1, forward strand.
TCCAGGACATGGTGTCTATATCAAGGTAATTTCGGCACTACTTAGTACCAAAATCCCCTTTGGCATTGGATTGCAGATTACAGAAAATCCTCTGAAAAACTGCTAATTGCTCCTAATCGGCTCTTTTGGTCCAAGTGTTTTTTGACAATTAGCTTATACCTATACTTCTCTTCTCACCCGGCATCGACATGTGATGATGTGGTCGATAATAGTAACATGCACTACCAAGCCTGATATACCATAATTATAAATAAAACTACTTTAATCGATACATACACAGATTGAGATGAATCCAAGGAATGTAAATTTATGCATGACGCCGGACTGATTCTGTAACATATATTAAATTAAAATCAACCAAGTTATTCCAAGCAACTATACATAAAATGTGTTAAACGTTATACATACATAATGTAACAAATAAAAAAACATAAACGTAGCTTATTACGTCTTTGTACCTGATTTACTTATTTTGGTACGAAGCAATGTCTTAAAGCACAGATAAAGGAAAAGTAAGTTTTACTTATTTACCTACTGGTTTGTACGGAAGCCTCGGTGAACGAGTCCAACTCGCACTTGGCCGGTTTGTTTTTTCATTAAATTCGGCATAACATTTAAATATAATAACTATTCCATAATAATAGAGCGGAAACGTCGCGCGTCGCATGAAGAAAAAAATCTTCTCTAAATGTAAAACTAATAAAATCTGATCTTTATTTCTATTGCATTCTTAGTAGTAGCTAATTGATCCATAGCAAACATAAAAAAAAATTGTAAAAGCGAATACTTATGAATATGTGTTTGTATGTATATAACTTCTTCACGCTCAAACGGATGGACCAATTTCGATGAAATTTTAGGCGCAGCTACTGTGATCTATAATGGTAACAGCCTGGATCTTAAAATCCTAGACTATGTACTGTACTGTAACAGCCGGATCGTCCACTGTTGAACACAGCCTCCCCTATTAAGGGGGTATTTGCTATAATCCCCATGCTTGGCAGGCGCCTTGGGGATCGCAGAGTAAGTTCTCAATTCTTGAGAAGGAGCTGCTGCCCACCTTCCAGTATTTTCCGTTAGTCGCCTCTTACGACACCCACGGGATGATATGGGGAGGTGCAATTCTAACCCGGCACCCCACGGGGCACAGAATATGTACTATCTCTCAAATATAGCTGTCGAAACACTCTCTTAAATAGCAGGAAAATTAACGAGATTAATATCAAAGAACCTTAATTTATACGTACACAGGATGAGATGAATCCAACGCATCTGAATTTATTTCTTTGGCAGGTGTGCTTCTGCAACAAATGAAATTAATATAATTCACTAAAAATATGGTATTACACTGTCGTAGATATTTTAAATTAAGCTCTCATATTTTTCCGTTACTCGGCATGTGTATTTGGTTGCATTGATAGAATAATTCCGTTAAATATAAAAATCAATTAACATTTATTAAATGGAATGAGAGCAATTAACACATTTTAATTTAAAAAATAAATAAAAATAACAGCAATAGTGCAATTTATATAATAATAATAAAACATGTCAAAATTTGTTCATCATATTCAAACTATAGAGCATTAGAGAAATAAAGTTTAGGTTAATATGTCAAGAAAAATAAAAGCTGCGAGTTATATAGAATAAACGAATAAACAAAAAATAAAATTAAAAATCCAAGGCCTTGAAAGCGGCCTTGCATAAAATATATCCAACAAAATTATGTAGAATATCTGCGCTAATGATGGATTACATAATTGGAGCTGGGATTCTGGAACATAGTCTGAATAATATAATAAGTTACCTAAATTACAGTTTTTATGTACCACATCACACTCAAAGAAAGATACAGTTACAAATACAAAGGTCGACGAACCGTTTTTATAAAACTATTATGTATAGAATTATGGTGAAATCCCGCTAACCCCATTGACCGTGAGTCACGTCTCTTCTGGGCCGATTTTATTGGACAAATAAGTTAGTTTTAGTCCAATCTCACCTATTGGAAAGTGATCATGTGGTCGATTATGGTAGCATGTGTAATTTTGCATGCTGGTAGAGCATTGTGCGCATGCTCACCTGGCTAGCTACCACCCTCAAGTTGAAAATATAGTCGCCATGCACCTATCGGTAGCACACACTTTATATTATTAGTGGGCCCCAAACTCGGCTAGGCCTGTATCTTGGGGACGGCCACCTGGGAAATACACTTTGGGTATGGAAATACTTGTAATCGTGTCAATAGTGTGTTTCCCATGCAGCCAGCTATAACAAATAGATTGTTTAATGCTTGATTTATCGCGCGGCTTACTCAAATGTAACAGAAGGTATGGTTACTCTATAATAAATATAAAATAAAATAATAATAATAATTTTACAGATGCTTTTGTTCCTAGCTGAAACTTTGTTTCGATTCTAGTTAAATACATTTAGTACTTATTTAATATGTTGTTTAAATGACAAGTTTTGATCAATTTGATTTCCAGGGTATTTGATAGAGGGTACTCTGTTGATACAAATACATGCACAACCGAATTCCTCTTTATCAAGAGATATAAGTTTTCGACAGTTGATGTTGTGAATTTTTAGGTTGCTCAAAGGCACATCTGGCTCAGTAGCGCGAGTTATGTGGAATGGGATGAAGTTGGTTTTTGCATTTAGTGCATTAGGGAGCATATAGGGAGAGCAGATTCAAATCAAGCCAGTTCGCAATTGGGGACATGCCTTTTCTGCTGACTTCTTTGCACTTTCCCAGTCTACGCCATTAAAAATAGCCCTGTATCATCCGCGTAACAGATGAGGTCGGCTGAGATATGTTCCGGATGAGATATGACGCTGTGTTCCGGCAGCTATCCTTGAGGCTAATTCTAGGCCTTACCATCAGGTGAGATAGTGGTCAAAGGTATAAAAAAAAAAAAACTTAGAATTTGAACGAGTTTCAAGGCACACAAAATGTTGTTACAGTTGTACCCGGTGAATGGAAATAGACTCGCCCTCTATTACATGGGGCCAAAATTAGCGAAACGTCGGTGTTTATACACCTTTGCTTCGTGGGCAGACGTGCTTATATTGCTTTATATCTAGGATATAAAAGTTCCGATTATTTAGCCCATTTTAGCTAACATGAGCTATCTGAAAACAAAAATGAATCGTAAATACGTTTCACTATCACTTTGAAAGCTGTCACATCCTGGACTTCAAAATAGACATATATAAAATCAAAACAAAAATATGACATCAAGTCTCAATTTGACAGCCGCCAATATTTGACCTGTTATAGGGTAGACTGTAACCCGAATAGAAGGTAAAAATAAAATACGGTATCAACTGTCAAAATGTCAGCTGACATATAATAATCAGGCTCTATATCGACATTCCTATTTTAGTTGCAACTTTCTATCATACTTGCGAAAATCCTCTTCAAAGTTGCGTCCAGGACATGGTGTCTATATCAAGGTAATTTTGGCACTACTTAGTACCAAAATCCCCTTTGGCATTGGATTGCAGATTACAGAAAATCCTCTGTAAACTGCTAATTGCTCCTAATCGACTCTTTTGGTCCAAGTGTTTTTTGACAATTAGCTTATACCTATACTTCTCTTCTCACCCGGCATCGACATGTGATGATGTGGTCGATAATAGTAACATGCACTACCAAGCCTGATATACCATAATTATAAATAAAATTACTTTAATCGATACATACACAGATTGAGATGAATCCAAGGAATGTAAATTTATGCATGACGCCGGACTGATTCTGTAACATATATTAAATTAAAATCAACCAAGTTATTCCAAGCAACTATACATAAAATGTGTTAAACGTTATACATACATAATGTAACAAATAAAAGAACATAAACGTAGCTTATTACTTCTTTGTACCTGATTTACTTGTTTTGGTACGAAGCAATGTCTTATAGCACAGATAAAGGAAAAGTAACTTTTACTTATTTACCTACTGGTTTGTACGGAAGCCTCGGTGAACGAGTCCAACTCGCACTTGGCCGGTTTTTTTTTTCATTAAATTCGGCATAACATTTAAATATAATAACTATTCCATAATAATAGAGCGGAAACGTCGCGCGTCGCATGAAGAAAAAAAATCTTCTCTAAATGTAAAACTAATAAAATCTGATCTTTATTTCTATTGCATTCTTAGTAGTAGCTAATTGATCCATAGCAAACTTAAAAAAAAAATTATAAAAGCGAATACTTATCAATATGTGTTTGTATGTTTATAACTTCTTCACGCTCAAACGGATGGACCAATTTCGATGAAATTTTAGGCGCAGCTACTGTGATCTATAATGGTAACAGCCTGGATCTTAAATTCCTAGACTATGTACTGTACTGTAACAGCCGGATCGTCCACTGTTGAACACAGCCTCCCCTATTAAGGGGGTATTTGCCATAATCCCCATGCTTGGCAGGCGCCTTGGGGATCGCAGAGTAAGTTCTCAATTCTTGAGGAGCTGCTGCCCACCTTCCAGTATTTTCCGTTAGTCGCCTCTTACGACACCCACGGGATGATATGGGGACGTGCAATTCTAACCCGGCACCCCCCGGGGCACAGAATATGTACTATCTCTCAAATATAGCTGTCGAAACACTCTCTTAAATAGCAGGAAAATTAACGAGATTAATATCAAAGAACCTTAATTTATACGTACACAGGATGAGATGGATCCAACGCATCTGAATTTATTTCTTTGGCAGGTGTGCTTCTGCAACAAATGAAATGAAATAAAATTAATATAATTCACTAAAAATATGGTATTACACTGTCGTAGACATTTTAAATTAAGCTCTCATATTTTTCCGTTACTCGGCATGTGTATTTGGTTGCATTGATAGAATAATTCCGTTAAATATAAAAATCAATTAACATTTATTAAATGGAATGAGAGCAAATAACACATTTTAATTTAAAAAATAAATAAAAATAACAGCAATAGTGCAATTTATATAATAATAATAAAACATGTCAAAATTTGTTCATCATATTCAAACTATAGAGCATTAGAGAAATAAAGTTTAGGTTAATATGTCAAGAAAAATAAAAACTGCGAGTTATATAGAATAAACGAATAAACAAAAAATAAAATTAAAAATCCAAGGCCTTGAAAGCGGCCTTGCATAAAATATATCCAACAAAATTATGTAGATTATCTGCGCTAGTGATGGATTACATAATTGGAGCTGGGATTCTGGAACATAGTCTGAATAATATAATAAGTTACCTAAATTACAGTTATTATGTACCACATCACACTCAAAGAAAGATACAGTTACAAATACAAAGGTCGACGAACCGTTTTTATAAAACTATTATGTATAGAATTATGGTGAATTCCCGCTAACCCCATGGACCGTGAGTCACGTCTCTTCTGGGCCGATTTTATTGGACAAATAAGTTAGTGTTAGTCCAATCTCACCTATTGGAAAGTGATCATGTGGTCGATTATGGTAGCATGTGTTATTTTGCATGGTGGTAGGGCATTGTGCGCATGCTGGCCTGGCTAGCTACCACCCTCAAGTTGAAAATATAGTCGCCAAGCACCTATCGGTAGCACACTTTATCTTATCAGTGGGCCCCAAACTCGGCTAGGCCTGTATCTTGGGGACCCGAACGACCACCTGGGAAATACACTTTGGGTATGGAAATACTTGTAATCGTGTCAATAGTGTGTTTCCCATGCAGCCAGCCATAACAAATAGATTGTCTAATGCTTGATTTATCGCGCGGCTTACTTAAATGTAACAGAAGGTATGGTTACTCTATAATAAATATAAAATAAAATAATAATAATTTTACAGATGATTTGTTCCCAGCTGAAACTTTGTTTCGATTCAAGGTAAATATTATTTAGTACTTATATTTTAATATGTTGTTTAAATGACAGGTTTTGATCAATTTGAACTCCAAGGTATTTGATAGAGGGTACTCTGTTGATACAAATACATGCACAGCCAAATTCCTCTTTATCAAGAGATTTAAGTTTTCGACAGTTGATGTTGTGAATTTTAAGGTTGCTCAAAGGCACATCTGGCTCAGTAGCGCGAGTTATGTGGAATTGGATGAAGTTGGTTTTTGCCGCATTGAGGGAGAGCAGATTCAAATCAAGCCAGTTCGCAATTGGGGACATGCCCTTTTCTGCTGACTTCTTTGCACTTTCCCAGTCTACGCCATTAAAAATCGCCACTGTATCATCCGCGTAACATATGAGGTCAGCTTAAATGTGTTCCGGATGAGATATGACGCTGTGTTCCGGCAGCTATCCTTGAGGCTAATTCTAGGCCTTACCATCAGGTGAGATAGTGTTCAAAGGTATAAAAAAATAAAAGAAATAAAAAAAATTAAACTTTGAATGTGAATTGGCTCTCAAAGATAGTTTCCGGTAAACATAGCGCTCAGTAGTAATATCACTAGCGGTCATCCATCCAACTCATAACCGCGGCGTACGTTTTTTAGCTTTGCTGATCGGTTCAGAACGGCTAAGCAAACTTCGCTAAGAGCGCTTCAAATATATAATAAGTTTCTTACGTTTCAATATGTATGACATTGTAATGCCTGGAATCAAGAATAAATGTTAATATTTATATATCTATTATATTCCTACAGAATAATAGTGTATTGCTGCTGCCCCCATCAACCGTTCTTATCCACATGTTAGTAAGTGTTTATGTGGTCGATAGTGATACCGGCTGGACCTACATTGTATCTCAAGAATAGCTGTAAATGTTTACCGAAAAATTGGCCCGTTTTCAGTACTCTAAACTTAATTTTTTCACAATAACTCGGTTCTACGATAAGATACGATTTTTTTTATGGAATATTTTTTGTTGCTTTTTATGCGATCTACAATAAAGGCCCCATAAGTTTTTCACATATCTTTCACCCTTATTGAGATATGATATGGTGTGTTGTCCCGAACTACGAGACCATCTGTCCCGGAAAAAAATTAGTCCTAAAGTTTTCACCTATCGTTCACCCTTTTTGAGATATGATATGGAGTGTTGTCCCGAATTACGGGACCATCTGTTCCGGAAAAAATGTAGTCCTAAGGAAGTCTCCGTTTCTTGTCTCTGTTCTTCGAAGTTTAGGTAAATAGGCACACCTAATTCCTATCACTGGTTATTAGAGTGTAACTCAAAAACGGCTTCACCGATTATGATACAATTTAAATGGGACCACACGACAAGCATCATCTTTCAAATAAAGAAAGAAACATCAAAATCGGTTCACCCAGTAAAACGTTCTGAGGTAACAAACATAAAAAAGTCAGTTAAAAACACGCCGTTGCAGGAAAATAATCGAGATTTACAATAATAACAAACAATTCCATGACAAAAAAGATCGAAGTATAAAAACTTATTATACCATCCTCTATGCCAAAAAGTTATTTATGAAAAAAAAATTTATAATATGGCTATTACTGTTTTTAACAAATTACCGGAAAACTTAAAAACTTTTACCGGAAACAGCTTCAAAACTAAACTGCACAATTGGTTATTAGACAATTGCTTTTATTGCATGACAGAATATTTTAATGTATTGTATTTTAAAAACTATATTTTAGGAATAAATACTAATATTTTTATACGCCTGCTTGCAGGTTGAATGCATTGGTATATATTTTCCTAACATCTGAAATTGTTATGATAGTGTGTTCTGACAAATAAATGATTGATTGATTGAATCTTAATTGATACATACACAGATTGAGATGAACCCAACGGATCTAAAGTTATTTCTTCGTCCCGAGTGAACCTGCAACAATAATTTAAATATAATTAAACCACGCATTGAAGCTTCTTTACTACGTAAATCGTATAAACATAGTATAACAGTTTTGATAATAAAGCAGTGATGTACTACAATTGTATAAAGGACATCAATATCTACAAAAAAGTCCGCGATACAATATTTATGTCTAATTATTACAGCTACGAGTATATCACAGTAACTACTTTTTATGTGTTCTAAATTAAATTTTTTGTTAAATACCCATGCGGAGCCGGGGCGGGCCGCTAGTCAAGGATTGTATAGAATTCTAATGATGAAAGATGTTTTTCAAATCGGTCCAGTAGTTTTTAAGTGTATTCGGTACATACAAAATTAGAAAACTTTACTCTTTATAATATTAGTGTAGGTAGATGTAGGTTATGTAAAATATGCTTACCTTGAGCTTAGATCCACAATTGGGGCCGAGTTTCTGGAACAAAATCGGAATAAAAAAAATAAGGTAATTATGGTATACAGAATGTCAAGTTTTTTTTGTAAAATAATGGGCAGTTACAGAGAAACCGATGGTGGTAGCAGGCATCTGGGGCGCGTCTGCTTTGATACTACCATAGAACATACTTTTACATCTGATAAGCTAGACCTTAGGGTTAACTTACCTTATCTTATCACATCACTTCACTTGCCAATCGTAGTAAATCTAGGCTCAGTCGATGTAATCAACAGGGCCTAGATTCACTATCTCTATTATTATCTCTCAAGAACTGCTGCCGTTTAAAATTGTTAGGTGCTTGGTGACACATTATCTAGTATACATTTTTAGCCAGGCGAGCATTCGCAAAATGCCCTTCCACCTTGCAATGAGACTCAATCCAGCGACGGAGATAAAGCCATGGCACCTGTAGCATGGCAGTAAGTAGCTATTACCCCTATCACTGCTTCATATCGTACTGATAGATCTTATTGTACCGAGGAAAACAGACTAAAAACCACACAATATGTGCAAACTAATACTACGACTTAACAAAATAATCAACAAGACGGTTATGTAGTTCATTTAGATGCTGCCCAAATCTCAACAAGGAGTATTTAAGCAAAAACCTACTAATAGATTATTGATACTGGCTTATTAAGAACAGCTGTAACTTTCAACCTAGAACGTATCCAAAGGGGCAATAGTAAGGTCTTATCAAATTTGTTTTGGGAAGGGAGGAGGCTCGAGGAGTGGAGGGAAGCACTGATGACATCGTGAAGGGTCCCTTTAATCCTACAAGTCCAGGGCATTGACATGAGCCTCTTCCTCTGCAACGTAATGGGCCCGGTACCTACACGGTGAACGCATGGAATACACTATAATTCGTCTCAAAGTAAAACTAAAAATCAACCTCAGTTGGGTAATAATTTCAATTAAAGTAACTGAAGATACTTAAGTAACCAACTTACGTTTCGTGAGGTGATGGACTCGGAGATTTATAGTCTTTTCTCCACCGTCTTAGTTTCTTTGGAGTGAGTGGAGTTTCTAACGGTTTCCCTATGGGCAGATCGTCTATCATACCGATGAAATGGCTAAAAAAAGTTAAAATGTTGCTAAATTATATTAAGCAAAATATGAATAAAATTGGCACCAATTTTGCTTAACCAATTGTGTGACCGTCATAGCTAACAGATGTTACAGAGAATAGACATGGGGGAATGTCAAATATCTTTTTGAATTTTAAACTAATAGTACAAGACATTTATAAATGCTCGTATTCATCTTATTATATTTCTCTTATTAGTTAAGCAGAATTGGGATTAAAATTCGGATAGTGTGAAAATATTACGAGCTCTCCAATGACGGTCGAACGTTATGTCTTCGACGAGCTTTATTACAGCTTTCACGGGATCCATTAGGTTTATATAAATTACTAGGACGATGAGTAGGGGACCGTTTTCCTGTTCGACTTTTTCCCGCATTTGACTTTCCATCCTTGATATTTGAACTTCTCCCAGCACTGGGTCGCTTTGCATTTTTAGTACTTGGACTTTTTTCAGCACTTTGTTGTTTAGCATTATCAATACTTGGGCCATTTTCAACACTATTTCGCTTTGTTTTCTTAATACGTGGAGATTTTTCGGCAGTATTGTTCTTAACATTCTTAATTTTTGGACTTTTATCGGTACTTTGTCGCTTATCTTTCTTAGCAATTGGACTTTTACCACTACGGTTTCCATCTTTGGTGGCGGAACTATTAACATGCTGAGTTCTGCTGTCGCTGTCATTGTTATGTTGCAAGGTAACCACATTACATGAATTATTACTTGCATCCAAATTACTTGGATTTCTCTGGATACTCTGATTTTGTTTATCAGCATCCAAACTTTTAGTTTTATTATTTTGCTTAGCTCGCACCGGTTTTGGCATTACCGCTGGCAATATTGATGGCACGATGTTCACTTGGTTTTGTACATCATCGGACTCGTCCCGGTCTTAAAAAGAAGTTAAATTAATGATAATTGTGCTGAAAATATCTGAAAACTACGACATATTTGTCTTAGACCAATCTTAGAAAAACTTCATACTTAAAAAAATTTAGAAATCGGTATTGCCAAAGGTAAGCTTCAAAAAGTCTTTGTTTCGGCTACATTTCAATAATGTCACCTAAGAGGATGGAAATTTGGCAACAGTCCTAGCTTGAGAGCACAACTAGATAATAAGATAATAAATGAGAATTAAAAATAACCGCTAAAGATCGGCGAATGCGAATTCAAACAGGATAACAATATATATAATGGTTTTAATTAATTACCGATATGTAGCGGGTAATAAGTACTTTTTTGGTTCCTTCAGTCCGATGAAATCGAACGTAGCCAGCACCCTGTGTGAACATAATTTGACGGTCATAGCAACCGGTCAGCGATCCAAAAGGTCATTCGCAAAAAGTTCCAACACCATGCAACTCATGAACCTACACACATAGTTTGTGCAGTTTGTCAAACTGATATTTTAATGTGCATTGGCCAAATACTGTACAAAAGTATAAAAGACACTTTCAGCTAAGTCAAGGCACAGAGCCTTTAAGTTCGGTTTGAAGACTTTATCACGTCAGCCTGTACGCCGAAAGGGAAAACTATATTTATTTCGTATACTTATAACATACCACAATATGAATAGTGAATTTTATTAATTATTGTTACCTTCAAATGTTAAATCTACTACATCAGCTGTTTGATTGTCTTCCAAACTTGGCATGGACCTAATCTGGTCACTGACGTTAGTTACTCTGAAAAAATATCATGAGCTAAAAAAACTGCCGCGAGTTTTATCTATAATTATCATTTAGTAACCGGATACTCCAGTAATATTAACCGGATATATAAATAATAATTATAAAAATAAATATTACGCGAGTCCTAACCGGTTACTAAATAAAAAACATAATGGGTTTAATTATTGCAATTTTAAAAGATAAAATGATCTAAAACCTTTATAATAATATGTAAAATATTATAAGCCTTTACTTCGCTGCTTTTGTTTGTTAGAATGAATATAGTTATAACCATTTTCTTATCGGCAGATCTTACATCATACCAATCAAATAAAATTACAGCTATAGAGGTGGAAGGCGCGGGTTCGAATCCCGCATATGACAATAATTATACCTCTCGTTGTAATTTAATGTTGTAATGTAATCCGCGGAGCATGCGTTATTGCAAGAATAAATAATATCAAAATTATACATGTTTACACCTAATTGCAAAAATTAGTCTAGTTTGTAGTACAACGTAAGTTGAACTATAGGTGTCGCTCCATCCCCATACGATACTTAAGATTAGAGGACAAATTAGAGTTATAAGTCATATGTTATGCTAGCTTAGCGGTTAGAGCATACCCCGGCTATAGGGGTGGATGGCACAGGTTCGAATCCCGCACACGACTATATTTTTTCCACTCGTTGAAATTTAATTTTGTAATGTAAGCCGAAGTATAATAATATTATTTTTATACCTATATGAGTTATTGCAAAAATAAAAAATAAAAAAATATTGTTTAGGTCTTTTTTCTAATCTTTGGTAAGCAGAATTAGGATCTATATTGAATAGTGTGAAAACAATTACGAGTTGTTTATTGGCGGTCGCTTTTGTAGTCTTCGGCGAGTTATACTAGGGTTTTCTAGATATTTATTACATTTAGCACATTTGGTGCAACCCTTAAAGGCGGATGCTTTTACTATCTGACTTGTTTGGGCACTTCCCTTGCCATCATTGATAGTTTGTTTTCTTGCAGCACTGGGTTGCTTCGCATTGTTAACACTTGGACTTTTTTCAACCCTGCCTTGTGTGCCATCGGATTCACCTCCGCTGTCTTAAAGAAAACATAAAATGTATTATAAATGTGCTGGAAATATCAGATCTTAAGCTCAAAACTATAGAATATATATTAGAAAAAGACTACTTTATTAAAGTTATATTAGACACTAGTTCAACAAAACGTTTGGTGCCAAATGTATGCTTCTTTATATTATAGGCTAAGCTGTGACATTGTCAACTAATGGGGAGTAAGATAGTGGTCGAAGACTGAACCTAGTCTGGGACCTGGCTCTCCAGGACTGCAGCAGGTACACACCTGTAGATCTTGGCAACACATTTTTCAGGTTTTTAGCCAGGCAAGCATTCACAAAATACACAATGAGACGCCTAACAGTGTATTCAGGCAGCTGTCCTTGATAGCCAGTAATTCTAGGTTAATCCTGTTAACACTTTCAACCACATCATCACTTACCATCAGATGAAATCGTGGTCAAAGGCTAAGCAATCAGCATTAAAAAAAAGACAATTTAGTTTGTTCAAATGTAAATTCTGAATCTGAGAAAGAATCAGTCAAGCCAAATACTTGATAGAAGTTTATAGCACTGTTCAAGCAACAATACATTAAAAAGATAAGTCTCAAAAAATCAGTTTAAAGATTTCATCCCCTCTGACCACCTATTATAGTTAAGTACAGGCCTATAATATTTCGTCATGTTTATAACATACCAATAGCAACAGAGTACATCTTATTAATTTTACTCACCTTCAAATGTCAAATCTACTACATCAGCTGTTTCCTCAGTTTCTAAATTTGACATGGACTTATTCTGGTCACTTTCATTGGTAATAGCTCTGAAAAATTATCATATTGGTTTAATTATTGCCATTTCAAAATTAAAATAATCTGAAATAGTAGGTACACAGTATGTATACCGTGTACCTACTATTTCAGATTATTTTAATTTTGAAATGGCAATAATTAGAGATGAGATAACAATATGTAGAGTTGCATTGAATTTTGATGTGACAACATCAAATTCTCCAAAAACAAGTTAATTTGATTAATAATGAACATCATCATGGCTAATAACAATTAATAAAATCGGACATTATATGATAAGTATACAATAATAGGATAAGCAAAGCCTGATTAATGTAGTTACTGCAATACAACTGAAAATAGTTGTCTAAAAATTAAGGGTACATACTGGTCTACGGTTGGTGTTGATAGATTCATTTCTGAGGTATCACTGCTTCTAGAACAACAATTTTTTTATGTTAAACTTAAGCTTTTAATAGATTGTAAGGAAATACCTTCTTATCAGCAAAGTACCTGCTTGCGGCTCTGGACTTAGTAGAAAAGCGTGCCACTAAGCTAATTGGTGACAATAAGCTAGTTCAGAGCTAGTCTGTCGGTTTTCTATCGCATTCACTTCGTTGAATGTGCTCAAGAGCTACATGATATCATACCGTCTTCTCGATTTTACTATAAGACTACCAGACGCGGAGAGAGCTTTCATCCCTTCACTGTCAATTTGCCGCATGTTCGTACAAAGCGATTTCAGAGCTCTTTTATTTTGCGAACTGCGAAGCAGTGGAACTCTCTCCCATCGTCAGTCTTTCCAGATGCATATGATCCTAGTGTTTTCAAAAAAAGAGTAAATAGGTTTCTTCTGGGCAAGCGTGATTCATCTTAGACCTCATCTTCGCTTAACATCAGGTGAGATCATCAGGGAGTCAAACGCAAATCCAATCAAAGTAAAAAAAAAAAAAAAAAATTAACGTCATTTTAATTAATTTTATTAAATGATACGAACTAACCCACGTGAATAAGATAGCTCCGACTATAGCTTCGGCCACATAATGACGACGTCAACGCAAGTGTCCCGAGCTCTCCTTGAAAAGGACTACCGGATTAGGAGTTTAGTTTTTACTAAATTGCTTTTTTATAATCTGCTTCTTTCACTTCAACCGTGGACAACATTTTTTGCTAGCGAATTAAAATCCATAATTGCTGCCAACTATGGTCCAATATGCTTTACAAATATAATATGATTGATGAACAAGATCATTCTTGGCAAAAAGAAAATATAATTGATGAATAACATGGATTCGGTCCAGCGGTCAACAGTAACTAATTTACTTTAGTATATTGTACAAACATTGGCACTGATGTTATTTACCTTTATGAGATTATAGAAAAGCTCAAGATATAAAAAAATGCCTTTGACAGAGTGCTGAGTTTCAAGGAAGATGTATTTCTTAGTTGGAAGATTTATGGTAACTGTGATAAGCTGGAAGGACTCAGGACTTCCAAAGTTAAAGTGGGGTAGGCTATTATGAGACCACTTGGGGACTTAGTAGCACACTTAGTACTACAAAGATCAGATCTAGGTACTAGGACAGATCTATTTTGAAATATTTCTGCTATACCTGAGTATGTGTGCAGTCTAAACTATCACTTAGCAGATTATGCCAAAATTGGTTTTACCATAAGATGTGGAGAGATTTTGAACTGTCAATTCCAGTTCTTGGAGTGACAAAGCAAATTTTTACTATATGGTCATGTTAAATGTTAATAAGCCATTTCTGAAGTTACCGGGCAACTGGTAATCTTTAACTCACACAGCTGCTTGTATGTAAATGCACTGATCAAGCAACTCAGAAGCATGCCCATGGGTTGATACATATACAAATTAGTGTCATTAACCTAAGCTTCATCAAGGGATCCCAGTGTTATATCTATATTAATATATAACTTTTGAGGTTGATAGCCATATCACTCTACCTCCGATCACTGATTATTATACATTATGGTACCTAGAGAATTTTGCATGAATGCCTGGCTAAGTACTTAAGGCGATATGGTCTGCCAAAGTAACATCTTTGAAAATCGAGATAAAATACTTCTTCGATTACCTAAGTCGCATTCTTTTGATATGTATATCTTCAGTTCATAAACTTAATTATGATCTCGGCAAAAACACGATTACGTAAAAAATCCTCGATAGATTTAATTTTTGAAAAATATGCTTTTTAAATTTTATTATTGCCGATATCTTAAAACTATAATTAATATTAACACTAAACTGGTTTTATTCGATAGTTTATTAGTATATCTAAATATATGCCTAATATTTTATCAATATCTATAGTGGATGATTTTCTGGCAATTTTTTCTCATTATAAACTACGAGATCCCTTGTACCCGTGTCGCCAGTACGCCCGTGACCGCTGTCAACGACGGTACTGTGCTCGTTTCTTTCGCACACGGATTGTATACGCTATTTCGGAATCGACGAATAAATAAATGGGAAACCACAGTATAAAAAATAAGGAACGCTTACGTCAGCTGAGGGAGCATATTATGATATTGATAAGAGATCGAAATCGGTAAGTACTAACTAGTAGGTAAGTAACTAATACATTTATCAAATGAATAAGCCACATGGTGGCCTTTGTCGGTGTAGAAAATAAAATCAAATATATTTCATATGTATCAGTATTTCAGTATTAATATTATAAATGCGAAAGTAACTCTGTCCGTCTGTATGTTACGCTTTCACGCCAAAACTACTGGACCTATTTGAATGAAATTTGGTATGGAAATAGTTTGAGACCCGGGAAAAAACATAGGATAGTTTTTATCCAACTGCGCAAAAAGAGGTTAATGTTTTTGCGCGATAACCGACATACGCGCAGGTGGAGCCGCGCCCGGAAAGCTAGTGGTATAATAATCACATAAGTAAATGCTTAGTATATTCCACGTTTTGATATTTCCCTATTACTCAGGTTCATCTGTACTGGACGACTTATTTGCATATCGCCGTTTAGTTTGCGCATGTAGCGCCAACATATCAATATCAATAACGATTTCGTCTGCCAACTGAAGAAAGTTGCTCTGATTTGGCTGAAAATAAAAATCTAGGTTGTTCTGGACGTCCTCACTCCCAATGCAGACCTTATTTCGATGACGTCTGCCGAGTGAAAAAAGTTACTCCAATTTGGATGAAAATCGATATCTAGGTTGTTCTGGATGTCCTCATTCCAAATTTGGAATTTATTTTACGATGACGTCTGCCAAGTGAAAAAAGATACTCTGATTTGGCTGAAAATCGATATCTAGGTTGTTCTGGATGTCCTTATTCCAAATTTGGAATTTATTTATTGATGACGTCTGCCAGGTGAAAAAAGTGACTCCGTTTGGGCTGAAAATCGATGTCTAGGTAGTTCTGAACGTCCGTATTACGAATTTAGAATTTGATTTCCGATGACGTCTGCTAATAGAAAACAGTTACTCCGATTTGGATGAAAATTGATATCTAGGTTGTGCTGGATGTCTTCATTACAAATTTGTTATTTTTTCTTCGATGGCGTCTGCCAAGTGTAAAAAGATACTCTGATTCGGCTGAAAATCGATATCTACGAGTAGGTTGTTCTGGATGTCCTTATTCCAAATTTGGAAATTATTTTTGATGACGTCTGCAGCGTAAGAAAAGTTACTCCAATTTGCATGAAAATCGATATATATGTTGTTCTGGATGTCCTCATTCCAAATTTGGAATTTATTTTTCAATGCCGTCTGCCAAATGAAAAAAGTTACTCTGATTTAGATGAAAATCGATATCTAGGTAGTTCTGAACGACCATATTACGAATTTAGAATTTGTTTCCGATGACGTCTGCCAAGTGAAAAAAGTTACTCCAATATGGATGAAAATCGATATCTACGTTGTTCTGGATGTCCTCATTCCGAATTTGGAATTATTTTTTATGACGCCTGCCAAGGAAAAAAGATACTCTGATTTGGCTGATAATCGATATCTAGGTTGTTGTGGATGTCCTTATTTCAAATTTGGAATTTATTTTTTGATTAAGTCTGCCAAGTATGAAAAGTTACTCCGGTTTGGATGAAAATCGATATCTAGGTTGTTGTAGATGTCCTTATTTCAAATACGGAACTAAATTTTCAATGACGACTGCCAAGTGAAAAAAGTGACTCCGATTTGGCTGAAAATCGATATCTGGGTAGTTCTGAACGTCCGTATAACGAATTCAAAATATGTTTTTCGAGGACGTCTGCCAAGTGAAAAAAGTTACTCCGATTTGTTTGAAAATAAATTTCTAGGCTGAAACGGACGTCGTTATTCTGAATATGTTTTTTTTTCGGATGGCGTCAGCCAAGAAAAGACAAATGACGTATCTCTAAAACGGTATTATGGAGTGTAAATATCAGTAATATATTTACAGTTGTAGTGCGTACTGGGTTACACGGTGTCTTAGTAGTAAGTAAGTACTAATCCGAAATTATCTCAATGTAGACCTACCTACTCTTTTGATAAACGTATTATTCCTAAGACTTTCTGAATACGGAAAAATGAAATATGAACTGTTCCACAGAAAAAGTAATTCACTCTCTACTTGGCAAAATATATGGAAAAGCATAATTTCAGGTTGGTGCCACAGTAAAAGTTCTTTATAATGACAACGCAAAGGAAGGGAAGACTTCAATCAGCTCTTTTCGACCGTTCCGTGTTACCATGTATGAATGTACAGAATATTACAATTACAATACCTTCCTTCTATATTACGATGCTAAGTTGATACTTATTATTATACACATTGAAATAATAAGCTTATTCTGAGATTATACATAAGTATTTGCTGTCATTGATATTTTGCATACCCGCTACGAACTCAATAATCAAACAAAAATTATAAAGATTATGGTTTATTTTTAGTTTGTCCAATCCTTACGCTAGTAAAATAACGTATAATAACTCCGATCTTTATGGCAGTTCCAATGGGGTGGTGTACAACAAACGAGATAGTATACTTTACCTCGGAATTGGATATAACCGAGTAACGTAGCTAGTAATTTTTGGAAGTAAATATAATCGAAAATATGTACCTAATTATATAGTATATAATTAGCGAATTGACTGTAGATTATCTTCAGCTTATAATTTTCCATAGTAAAGGATGTTATAAGTACCTACTCATTTACTAAATACAAATCTTGAAATTATAAATTTACCTTTTTGTACTTACTACTAATTGCTATAAGTAGATAGATTTATAAGGGATTTATAATTATGACTTATGAGGGTAGGATTGTCTACATTTAAATTTTGTACACATGCTACGGTATACAAAGAAACAGTAGCGTATGAAGCAGTGATTCTTGAGTAGTGTTTCGTCAGCAGTGAGAGTCAGTAATTTTAGTCACTTTACCATCCTTGACTATATTCTATAGTCGTGATTTGGTTTGGTATACACATGTTGTAAATATGATAATAGTTCAATTTACATATAGTAAATCATGGTTTTAGGGAACTAGGCGTTTCGCAACTTATAGACAATGGTGGTAGCGCCCAGGAGCCATCGAACAAATCTTTTGCCAACTTCAAAATGACCTTGGTTTCGAGAGTTGAGTAAGTACTTGTCTAGATTTTTATATTTGATGTATTTTATATAAATACATCTTATCATAACTTTTTTACAGGTATTGGGACGGCGCATTTCAAGATAGAGACTGCAGTAATTCAGATAACTCTGAACTGACCAATAACTTAAACATCTATACAGAAAATGAGTATGTAGAGTTCAAATATACAAATAGCAAACAAAAGAAGTAGTTTTTTTTAATATAATTTGTGATTTTATATTCCAGTGTTGAAGAACAACTGATAGAACTGACCGTTGAAACGCTCAGTGAGTCAAATGATTTTCACCCCGTTACTGGAAGAAGATTTGTTGATTTGAATGATTTTCTTGCTCAGCTACAAAATAAAGGAAGCTTCAATGGTTTGTCCGCTTGTAAGACTGAAAATTTTAGATTGGTGGACGAGAAAAGATTAGGACTTTAAATTTGAATGCAATATGTGCCATGAATTAGTGGTGATTAAATCTGAGGATAGCAGTGATGAAAAATATAGCTGCTACTAGCGGAATCATAGCTTTAGGCATCGGTTACTCTCAGTTTCAGGAAGTTTTCTCTGCATTGGATGCACCAGTCATTTCGACAAAATATTATGGCAAGATTCAAAATCAGGTTTATGAGAAATGGGAAGGAGTCGCAGTTGAATCAATGGAATCTGCAGCATTGTGCGACAAAGAAGCAGCTATAGCTGAGGGTAGGACTAAAAATGGAGTAAGTACCTTTAATTGACAATTTTGTCCATGGGTCTGCAAGGTCAAATGGTATGATAAAAAATATGAAAGAGGATACATTTTTGAGGACGAAAATGAAACCACAACTTGTAAAATTTTACATGGACTCTCTTCTACCGAAATAATAGATCCTCGAAGATAAGAGGGATAGAGATAAGAAAAATAAAAGGAACTAAAGAAAATAACTGATTACTTGTAATTATTATATTTGTTATATATATTAACAAATTAAACTGCATTTTACTCTAAAAATATTAAAATACTTAAAAGTATCCTGGCCTTTTAATAATCTTACCTAATTGTATTTACCAACACCCTCCTAAATTAAAAATCTCCTTTTTTGACTTTATTTAAAACTATTGGATTTGACTATTCCGTGTTACTTTTACATACAGAATTTATACAATACGCATTACTTGCTATATTATATTATATTTTAACTGATTACTAAACAGCATTTTGACTCTAAAAAAATTAAATACTTTATCTTCTATTACCCTTACCTGATTATTTACGATTATTCCTGATTACTATTACGATTATATTAAAAATTCAACATAAGTATGACATACATATATTTTCAACACCCTCACCCGTAAAGTGAGCTTTATTATATCGTTCTTAGGGCCATAAACCGAACTATAACACCCTCATGCATAATAATATTACACACTAGTGCGTAATAGAATTATCCCTACAAGGTTAAATTAGTACCTAACTGCAAATTATAAAAGCCTTTTATCTAGTAAATCGTTGACTCCCTATGAACATATATATAATCGTTGTTCCATTGTTAGTATGTGTCATATAATCATGAACATCATTCATTATTTATGTATGTATATATTATTATGTTGTATATGTGCATGTATTATTATATATGAATATTATTTGTTTATCGATATGAGTATTCTAATTATATTTTTGTATTTATGTAATGTAGGTAATATATAAGTTAATTGTCAGTGTTAGTACTATAATATCTTGCTCACCGCCGTCCCTTGGATCTCTTTAAATTATGTCTCTCCTTCCAATGGTTTGTCTGGAAGAGATCGCGTTCAGCGATAAGACCGCCAAATGTTACATTATTTTAAATTGTGTTTCTGCTTAAACTATTTATACGGTGTTTCAACAAAGTGTATATCAATCTATCAATTATATATGCGATTAAACAGGGCATTTTCAATTTAACCGGGTAATGTATCCCTATAAAGTTAAGTTATTACCAAACTGCAGCTTTTATGCAAGTAAACAGAGCATTTTCAATTTAACCGGGTTATACAGATTTGTTACAACAAAGAGGTTTATATGTAATCAACACCATACATTTGCCGCGTGCAAAAAAAAAACTTGCGCGCTACATTCCATAATTTTCGTATGTATTATTGTGTTTGTATCGCATTTGTGCAATTTTTTTTTCTCGCAAGGGTGTTGAAAAAGTGAGTATGAAACTCGTGAACAACTTGCTCATTATACACTTGGCTGAATTACGCCCTCGCCTACGGCTCGGGCTGCAACCTACAGCCTCGTCTATAATGAGCAACTTAGCTCAATTGTATAATAATCTACTATTATGCACGTAAATATTATGAATCCACCCGTAATATTATTACTTCGTCCGTGTCTGTAGTGTTGCAGTATAAAGCCATAGAAACTACACTTTCAACATGATTGTCATTGTAGCAAAACGTGGAAAAAAATATTGTAATAAATGTTAAGCTTGCGAAACTGTAATTTTTACACTGTGACGCTGTCTTTTCGAACTGGAGGTCGTTGACCGCGTCGCGTAATTCACGGCTAGTCCATGCGTGTGGCTATGCGTACTTATCTTATTCTATAGGGATACGTTCGAGCGCTATTTGCCTAAACTGTCCGGAAAACGTCGCCTTAATATAATACCGTATTGTTAGATCTCCAGATTTTGCACTTATAACCTGTAGCAGAATATTGACGTGGTACTTACATAGCATGTGGCACAGCATGTGGACCTAACTTGTTTGCTGGATTCAATTGTTTTTGCAGAATTGGTGGCAAATTACTTTCTGAGGCATTGGGTCCATGACTATTGATGCCAACATCCTCACCATCAATTTCATCATCTTCCCAATCATCAACAATTCTGGAATTATAAAATAATTACAGCAAGGCAAATCATCACAAACAATTTTTATAAATATATTTTTGTTGTTATTATTATTATATTAATAATACTAGTACTAAACTTGCTATAAGCTACCGTTGCCAATGCAGACTAACTAGCAAATAAGAGATTAAGGTGCCATTTCTAATTTTTCCAGCTGATAGCTTTGTCAACCATGGCCCATTGGTAATTTATCTAATAATGTACTAAGTTGAAGATGCATGGCAGAAAGGTCTTAAAATATCTGAAAATTAATACTTTGCAAAAAAATAAATATTTGAAACTTGGGAATAAACCTTACATTTTTCAGTTTTTAATCATGGAAAGTACCATTTTGCCTACCAAAATCTCATTAAAATTTTGTATGGCGTGAAAGTAAAACTTATGTAGTACTATTTTTATTGAAATAGGCTATTTGCATCCTACAAGAGTTACAAGCCTATTCATCAAATGGGTTTTAAGTTGTGCCTTATTCAATTATTGTGCTTAAATATTATGTGAATGTTATGTTACTACTTTAAGTCAATATATGAAACAAGACTTTAATTAGATAGATATATAGATAAACTTTTTATTGCAACACAAAGCTTAATTTAAAAAGAAATTAAAAATCTTACAACTAAATTCCCTACTATATTTTACTAACAGCTACCACTGTCATGTCAAGTCAATCAAAGTCAGTCATAATTGTAAAGATATTTTTGATGATTTGAGCCATCCTCAAACCATTGACATCATTAAACCACAGAAGCCAAGAAACAATAATAATAACCGTTCACATATTACTGAAAGAAAATTTTGATATTTATGCAATTTATGCCATTACTGAACGAGAAAAACGACTGTTTATCTGTGCACAAAATGACAGAAACCCATAAGCTAGATTTACTCAAAAATGGTATGCCAACGCTGCTTAAAGATAGTGATGGAGACCTAATGTTGCATGTTATGGTTTTTTGTTTAGAAACATATATTTGAGTAATTTTTATTAAATTTTGTATATCTTTGAATGTTGAAAGACATTCATTCATTCATTGAACTGTTTCTTCTTTATTCAGTGATTGTTTTTTGGAACTCTCAAGAATATTTTCGTTTTGAGTAGATTTCAGTAAATTTTCTAGTTTTGTTATTATTTTTTAGCATTACCTAAGTAATAAAGAACAATTAAATGATATATTGAAAAATATATCGTTTTAAATGAAATAACTATGCATATTCAATATGTAAGAGTCTATGGGGCTCAGGGAAAATATTTACAAGTGCATGTGTTTGAGAAAATTAAATCCTCACAAGGGGGTCTTCGCTATTCCTTATTCAAGATTCACGCCTCCCGCCCCTTAGATCTATTGGCGGTAAACCAAGTCCTACTGTATATCTTTTTATATAGTAATTTAGGTGGCATTTAAAAATATGCACTGCCTATACACCTGAGAGCACTTAAGCATTACCTTTGGTGCCTAAAAACACAAAGCTGGGCCACTAACACTGCCTAAATTTGTTTTTGTTTATTTATTTCGAAAGGACAAGATAAAAAGCTTATTCTTATTTGTGTAATTACTTTTAGTGGTGCAATAACAGTCACTAGAGTAAGTAACCTTATAAGTTCATGTACCCGTAATCGGAGAAGCAAAGAAGTTATTCTGAGATATTACTTACTGTTCCATTACCACCCGATAATGCAATAATGCACAGGGAGAGTTATAAAATCAAATCTCAAACAATAACACGAAATCATAATCAAAACACCGGACTGAGACAGGCATAACATAAACATAAAACATATTTTATGTTCTTCTTCTTCCTTCTGTTATTCTGTCTGACGTTAAAATGATGTTTGACATTTTGCTGTCAACGTCAAAATTTATGAATTTGATATCACGGATCTATAAACCTATGGATAAGCTACAAATTACTATTGTTTAACTTATCCATAGATTGGTCTATATTACGATCGATATACACATATGATATACTGGATTTCCAGCCGCGGCTCCGCCCGCGCATATTTTGGTTATCGCGCAAAAACATTAACCACTTTTTGCGCAGTTAGATGAAAACTATACTATGTCCTTTCCCGGGTCTCAAACTATTTCCATGCCAAATTTCATCCAAATCGGTCCAGTAGTTTTTAAGTTTATTCGTTGCATACAAAAATAAAATCTTTCTATAATATTAGTATAGATTATACAATATCGATGCCAAAGTATTAAATAACACTTTATCTTTTAACTCAGTAGCATAGAACATAATTATTATAATACTACGCATCCTAGGAGAAAGTATCCTGTACGTATCAGTAGGTAGTAATATCTTAAGTAGAAAGAGTTATGGAAACGTTTGCCAGTACATAATTCGGAAATATTTCGCAATGACAACCAAAGTACTTACTTTAGAGACAGTGTAGTAAAACATTTTGTTTAGCTAATATGTATAGGTATTCATATATCATAAAATCTAGGGTAGGTAATTATTTCAAAAGTAAATAATTTTAAAAGCGGTAAACTAGCCAAAGCGGTCCTGCCGAGAGAGGTTTCGTTGGTAGTGTATCCTTGTCTGACGTCATGCCAACTCAAGTAATCATTGGGTTTGGTAGAAATGGAACGAAAAAGGAACGATTCATAAACTATGAAAATATTATATTATTAGCAATATATTAAATATTTCTACAGTTCCTTTAATATAATCAATTCGTTGTAATTTAAAAATAATACATTAATTCTTAGTGAGAGTAGTAGGTACTTAGATGATAATATTTTTTAATAATATTAATATTAAATTTGATATTATTAATATTACTTAGTGATTGTGGATATTATTACTATTACGTAGGATTTTGCTAAATTGTTTTTCTGGTTGTTTATCATGTTTCGATTTGCGATTGTGTATATATAAATCATATACAAATCATATCTGTTTTAAATGAAAAAATGTTAATTCTTGTTGTGTGACAGGGTGTGAAAATGGGTCGAGTTTCTTTTCGCAGGTAACTAAACAAACATTCATATTCTTTATGGTGACCATGAACTTTGTTGATCAAAGTTTTTTTACAATTTACATCTACTATTTACTACTATCTTAGTAGTACTATGTAGCGACTGTCTTATCAGTTGGGGATGTACCGGTCACCATCAGTGTTAAAAAGTGGCATTTTTGTTGTAATATTTGTCTTTCAACTTAGCACCGATGACGTTTGTTGATATCGATTATATATTGTATACCGTAAAACGGGCTATTTGGGACACATTTTTACGTATTATAGCGAATATCTCGTACATATAGTACTCAAACAACAAACTCCTTTAAAATAAGTACTGAGATTTTCTACTATTATATATACATATATATATATATATATATATATATAAAGATAAGCATCAACAGTAACACAAACCATGCATAGAGAAACATTTAATCTCATTGAATCCCTCCCACGTTCACTCTCTCACCGCTGTGGTCTTGTGTCCTTGATGTATAATTAGCACACTTTCAAGTTCATTAACCGATTTCCATGTTTGAAGACCTACATGGTTTTCGAGCTTCAACATAACATGCATTTTTTTACAAGACATTTATTTAATTAATCTCAAAATACAGAGCAAACTTATACTCACTGAGTTTAGTTACTATTATTATGATAGGCTGTGGTTATTTACAATATCACTAGCGGCCCGCCCCGGCTTTGCACGGGTAATTGTGACTATAAATTGAGATGTAAGCTATCATATCCTTCAATTTGGATCAAATTGCACACGGTGTGCAAATCAAATTTAAAATCGGTTCAGTACCTAGTTTAGGAGTCCATCGCAGACAAACAACTTAACACGTAATTTTTTATATATATACGGATAATAAGTTTTCATTTTCCGATTGATGGTTCTGTAGGTGGGTACTGAAATTGCACCTTGTTTATATTGCACACTACGTGCTTGGTATACTTAGATTTTTTAGTATAGCACTCCACCAAACGGTAATGTTAAGGCCCCCATCCAGATTTGAAGTATAATCCTTCTGCGTGCATAGATTTTACAACATGGCCATATCTGCTAATATTCAATCCACATAGATTTTTCCAGAAGCCTCTCTAAAAACTCCCATATGCCATTTTAACAACAATAGTGCACCAGATAAAAGTTGAGTTCATTGAATCCTACACCCACGTATACTCTCACTGCCATTGTGCTAGTTGTATAATCAGAACACTTTCAAGTTCATCAACCGACCGGCTCTAGACGAAAAGATGTCGCCTACGTTAGACATAAGTAATCAAAAAAACAGGGGGTTTAAAAACAATTTGTGACAGATTCAAATATTAGGGAATATGATAGCGTAATCCACCAACATAGAATATAGTTGCCACTTCACTGGCACTAATCTTAAGCTGGTTTTCCCAGTACCATTTCTACAGCATTACTTTTTAGTAACCTAGTACGGCTAGTAGGATCACAATAATAATAAATAGCTAAATGCTGCGCTATAAGACAGTTGAAACACTTTGACAAGTCAAAATGTGGCTGATAACAAACATACCGACCGGAATTCAACGGTAGTACTTAATTGTCGAATACGACACTGTACTGAGACTTGAAAGTGGTGGAGTATTATGGCCTCATTATGCGTGCACCATTAAATTATGAAAAAATCGGTTAATTCAATCCAAAAACCCCTACAAGTTGCAATAACACTGCTAACATGGTGCACTACATATAGCACCTACGCGTAGAAGAGACAAGACAGGCACTTGAGTAGCACATTGGACCAGTTATTCAGTTCATTGAATTCCACCCACGATCACTTTCATCGCCATTGTTTTTGTTGTATAATCGGAGCACAGTCAAATCAATCAACCGACATTGTATTCTTGAAATCATTAGTCATAGATGAGGATTTATGAGTTGGAAATACTCACGATATATCTCCCAAGGAATGTGAACTTAGATATCAGCTTTCACTAACGACTCCTTGTCAACGTCAGTGGTCAACGACATAGTACATACCTATGTAGGGATAGGCATAGAAGTATTCCTAAAAATGCCGAGATACTTGTTCCTTTAAGGATCACTTATAGGTTGTCACTTGTCACCCCTGTACCCAAAACCCGTAAAGACCCTTCTTTGAAGTACGATCAATTACTCTCGCAGCCTTACATTGATCGAACCTACCTACGCAGGTATTTCACCAAGTAGCACTAGCTACCCTTTATTATTGTCACCAGCTTTATTGACTTCCTCGTGTTTGACATTTTGTCCCTATCGTTTGCTGGGAACGATAAATAGGCTATGTAAAGGGTCCCGACCTGCCATTGAGAAATAAGGTGTATAGAGCTTAAGAGTTGAGTGATTTCGGGGTCGAAGTTAAATTATGTTGATAGAAACGCGTGCACAATAAGCAGAATCTAAGCTAATCAAAGAATAATTTGTAAATGCTTGTGTATAAACCACAAACTACGGTAACTAAGGAATTAATTTATTTTTATATTAAGGAGCATCTTGAATGTATTACGAGAGGAAAAATAATTATACTGCGGGATTCAAACCTGCGCCATTCATCCTTATTGCCGGGATATGATCTTTAAGCTAACATGACATACAACTCATAACCCTAATTTGTCTTCTCGTACATAACTATCGTATGGCGATGTAATCCACAGAGCATGCGTAGTAGCAAAACTAATACTAATAAAAGCATTTATAATATAGTGTGGCATTTGGAGTGTAAAGTGCTCTAAGTCGTCAATATTCCTTTCATTAGCATCATGTAACACGAGGCTACACGTTGCTTTGGAAAATCGTCGTACAGTGATGGAGTAAGAGACACGTCAATTCGTTTGCTGAAAGTTAATCACGAACTCTTTAAAAGTTTTTGCGAAGTTTTCTTAGCTGTTTTTAACCCATCAGCAAAGTTAAGCAACGTCCGCCGCGGTTATGAGTTGGATGGGTGACCGCTAGTGACATTACTACTGAGCGCTTACGTGCTTCGGAGGGCACGTTAAGCCATCAGTCCCGGGTGTTGTCTTTAGGTTGGCAGTCGTTATAGCATGGTGGTAGGTCATTTTGCGAATGCCTGCCTGGCTAGCTATCACTCTCAATTTGAAAGTCTGTCGCCAAGCAACTAACGGTGTGTCCGGCAGCTGTCCTTGAGAGCCAGTAATTCTAGGTTAGTCTGAACATCTTTGACCACATCAAACGCTTCCTGTTATATTGCACCATGACAATGCTAAATCTCACAACGCTCGAAAAAAATCTTAGGCTCGATACACAAACACATTTTTGAAAACGAAAAACATATATCTTTTGGCCGTCCCACAGCCCGACCTGTCTTACATTTATTTCCAAATTAAGAACCAATTACCTACGCGGCCAACGATTTACACAAAGAAACTTCTCTGTGGATTTCCATAACCTAAAGAAGCTGTCGAAGAGCGCTAAACATGTGTTCGAGGTAGAGGATTCCCGATTCTCGGTATCCCAGGATCCCGGGATCCCTCTCATATTGTAGAACTTCGGGATTCAATCTGTGTAATCCCGAGATTCTAGAGACTACCTACCTATTTATTTAACTTACACGATAAAAATTGCGTGAAACGATTGCACAATACAAATAAGATATATAGTAGACAACTTGCCTTTTTGAACCACCTTTACCTGGGCATTTTATTGGGGGATTCTCTGGTGATGATTTAGAAATCCCGGGTTTAGAAACAAGAGCCTCGATCAAATCCTCTAGGCAGAGGTCACCGCGGTGAAGTGGCATCGCATAAATATTTTCCAAATTGGTTCATTCATATGAATGTAGAATAATTTGAGAAACAATATGTTTATTAATATTTTGGGTCACGTACTAGAAAATGGAACCCTATTACCATAGCTATATTACCTCGGCTTTCTGTCCGACCTTTAGGACTGTATCTTTGCAAATGTTAGGTAGGCGGTTGAAATTTTCACAGAATAGGTACGTGATAGTATCGCGTATTGCTTAACAGATATGTAATAACAAAAGTGTTAACAAAAATAATTCATACAGAACATATTCTAAAAAAAGCAACTATGCAACAGTAGACTTCATATTTTAACTTTTTTTTGTTTTAACCTGTTTTGTAGTGTCACGGAAATATAATTTTTTTGATACATATATATTTTAGATTAAGGTATTTATTTTCTATGGGTCCGTACATTTTTAAATTTATTTATTATGTCTGTTACCTGAAATAAAGATTTATTATTATTATTCACGTTATTTATTTAATAACATAATTTTAAATTTTTTACAACATTCATATATAAAAAATAAATATTATAAAAAACTTAAAACTAGGATGCCGCCAGCAGCGGGGCAGGGCCTAAGCTACCAGCGGTTAGGACTGCAGAGAAAGGAACCTTCGGACAATGCGTGTCGTGTCGAGTATCACTGCCTTCTGTATCTGACCCTTGATCCAACCGTCTAGTGAGAGCCTCTTGAGGTGTTGGTCGAGGCTCTTCGCTATTAGGCCGTTTGCCGAAACGACTATCGGGACAATGATCGTCGAGTCAACATCCCACATGGCGGTTACCTCGTGAGCTAAGTCAAGGTACTTGCTGACTTTGTCCTTCTCGGCCTTCACGAGGTTCTCGTCATGTGGGATGGTGATGTCGACAAGCACTGCCCGGCGCTGGGATCGGTCGACCACCACGATATCAGGCTTATTGCAAACAATAGTCCTGTCCGTGATGATAGAGCGGTCCCAGTAGAGCAATGCACGACCATTCTCGAGAATTATTATTATTATTTTATTTATTATTATTATTATTTAACGTGCGGGAGTCCGACTCGCACTTGGCCATTTTTTTGTATTTGTTGTCATAGCGGCAACAGAAATACATCATCTGTGAAAATTTCAACTGTTCTTGAGATAATTTACTTTATGTATTCTTTGCATAAATATCTATCAATACTTATTTATATACCACCGTAAAATTTATATTGTAATCATTAATCATAGTCACTAATATTTTTATATTAGACTTCAGTAATGAAATAGTTATTAACAGAACTATTTCATTACTGAAGATTTTATAGTCACAGTTATATCAGTATATTTTAAATTGTTATTAATGTTGTTATCCCAGATTGTTTGATCCTAGGTTAGTACTTTGTCCTCTGTAACAAATTTACTGTAGGTATCTACTGTAGTTTAGTTATGTAAGTTTTATTGTTAAACTTTGATATTAATCTATGGGAGAGACTGCCTTTTGCAACACAGTTTCTACTAAAGCAAAAGGCAGAGTTTCAACAACTTCTGTGCAATGCAAGTTTTTCAATAAAGATATTATTATTATTATACACCCTGGTGACAGACGGACGGACGGACAGCAAAGTCTCAGTAATAGGGTCCCGTTTTAACCCTTTGGGTACGAAGCCCTAACAAAAACGGCACTAAAAGGTAAATAAACCAAACCATCAAACAGTTATTTTTGTTCATTTTACATCGTCAAGTGAAAATGAGAACATCAATGTAGTCGAAGCCAATTAAATACGCATAATTTATTATAAGGTTTAATTGAAATAATACTCATCGGATCTCACTGAAATTTAAGCTGGACCACATGGCAAGCACCAGCTTTCGAATAGGTATAAAAAAAAGTAAAATCAGTACACCCTGTAAAGTTATAAGGTAATCATCAAAAAAATCTCGGACACAACAACGAATAGGTATATTCTTTGTTGGTACTTGGTACCGAACCTACGAATAAATATGAAGAAAACAAGTGTAACACTCTTAGTAACCGCTTTGATTTCAGACTCATCAAGTTTACAAACGTGCAATGTCTGCCAAATTAAATTAGATTGGATAAAAGACAATCGTGTGGCGGCGCTTAGAAATGATCGCATTCGATTGGTCGCATCAAGGTCACGACAGCCGCGGTAAGCATGTTGATTTTAAGCATGAGTTACATTTCTTTATATATTTATTCATAGGTAGTACGGAACCTTTTCGGTGTCAATCCAACTTGCACTCGGCTGGTTTTTTATTGATTATTCATAGTACTGTTTTCTCATTAATTTTAATGCGCCTAAATCAAGGACGGCACGAGACAACGTGAACGCATGTGATTTGGAATTTTTAATGGGGGTAAACACGTGCGTACTTGGGTACATTCTGTAAGCACAGGAATATAAAACGTCAATTTTAGTATTTAAAATTTAAATTGGCCCAAATTTAAATGTGTCTACGTGAGATGTATCATGTAGGTACCTAATGGTAGCCATGGCAACATTAGTTCGATCGATGAGATGTTTGTTATACGTCATATAAGTACAAGGGTGCGTTTAGGCGAGTATAATAAATTTTCACCAGACGAAAATTTCGCCGATGCGGTCCCCCTAAACGGTGTCATAGCCGTACGTCAATTATTGTTGTCAAATTCAATTGACATTCGGCAACGAAGTTTTTATAATTATATAAATCTTGAAAAAATTATAAAAAATCCCGGATACAATACAATTAAATATAATATACATTATTTTTATTCTCTAATCCCGCGATAAAGTAAAAAAAAAATAAACCAAAACCAATACAAAACAATCCAACAAGAATACCTACAGGAAAACACAAACATATGTACACAATTGTCTTGTTATATAGTATGTCTTCCCGCCCTTCCGTAATCTTTGGTATTATGATTGAAGTGACATGACATATAGCTTAAATCTGACAGCCGACGAAAATTTCGCGACCTCAAAAGGTCGCTAAAATTTAATCTACTTAGCGAAGATTTAACCAAGCGGACGCGCCTAAACGGGGCATATCAAATTTTTGCCTGTGTAAATTTTCGCCTCGAGGACGCCGTAAACGGGGTGTTTGACGTTTATCTACATTGTGGCTCAAGTCACGCAAATATGCGCTATTTGCACTGTATGCACGCAAACAGTCGGTTAATAACTTGCTAAACAGACACCACGATAGCGTAATGACGTCATCTATGACGTCACCTCCGGCCGCAAACAACGCTCACAGAAAAGTGGTAGTGCAATGTGTTCACAAACGTCAAACTCAAATCTTGACAGATAGATGAGGAGATTTTTGTTGTTGTGGTTAGAATGTTGAACGTACAAACATCTGTTCACAAAAGAATGCCTTGAAGTGCAATACTTCTATTATCAATAATTAGATTTTGGGTCAATTGCGAAAAAGCAAATTGACAGTTAGCAGTTGTTATTAGCGCGGCTACATATCGGTTCACATCGTTTGCGCGCAAACAATGCATATTCTCGTATTTCAGTTATGAACCGAGCTTTTGCAATGTATGCAGTGACAGCAGTGCTTGCGTGAATTAAGCCGTAGTGCTACTTTAAATCTTATCCTGGCTAAGTCGCCTAAACGCACCCCAGATGACCTACTCTTTCGTTGTTACTGGGCCGCGTTTCAAGCCTCAGAGTGTAGTTGTTTGGTTGCTTAACTTACCCCAAGGTTCCGAACGACTCGGTTGTTGTATTACCTCAAATATCGTTTTTGGTGGGGAACTAACAAATTTTATAGACGTTATAGGATGTTTGAAATGCAATAACTACCGTTACCTGCAAAATATAAAAGAGTGCCTATAATTCTCTCATCAAGAAATGTCAAGGTCATGTCAGTTAAAGATTCAACCTTTTAGCATGGAAGTAATAAGTACTAGTTGTACGTAGTACTTATTACTTCCATGCCTTTAACGACCGCTTTTGATAGATAATAAGTTGCGCTCTACTCGAAGGTTGTGACCGACGTTAAAGTGAAAACTTGCACTCCGAGTGCGCACTAACCAAGGTTCCAAACGATCCCCTGTGCGACCGTCGCGTCGCTCGTCGTACTAAGGTGCATTTACTTACGCTAGTTCAAAAATTAGTTGAAGCTTGCTGTTGATTATCGATTGCGTCGCCATAGGTTCGCATATATACGAGTGTTAGCCGCGTGCAACCACAGTTGCATGAAACGAAAACAGTCATCGAAGTATTCGGCTAGTTAAGTACAAGTGGTTATCTTTTACCTTATTATTGTTTTTAGGATTCCGTACCCAAAGGGTAAAAATGGGACCCTATTTACAGAGACTGCTGTCCGTCCGTCTGTCACCAGGCTGTAGCTCAAGAACGGTGGTATCTAGACCGTTGAAATTTTTACAGATGATGTATTTCTATTGCCAGAATAACAACAAATACTAAAATTAAAATAAAATAAATATTTAAGGGGACTCCCATACAACAAACTTAATTTTTTACCGTTTCTTACTCGATAGTTCGATACTAATAACGGTGACAGGTAGACGCTTTAACTATTCACAGAATATTTAGTCTTATGTTCTCTTTGAATAAAATGTATTAAAATAAAATAATTTATTAAGGGGGCTCCCATACAATAAAAGAGGTATTCGCCGTTTATTTAATTTTAAAGTGTCTGTAACTTGGAATCTTAGGTTCCAGGGGTGCGTTCTTATTTGTCGTCCGACGACGTCCGACGACGCCCCGAGCGTTTTTATATGCCCGGAGCGATCGTCCGATAATCTTCCGGAGCGTTCTTATATATCGCTCGACGACGCACCGGTCGCCCCACGAAATCGGTGGATAAATATCGCCCTGACGTTTCATTTGACAGTTGGGACTTGATTTGTCTTTGTTTTAAGTTACTTTTTGTTTACGTAGACTTCTGTTTACAAAATTTTATTATTATTATTGTTATATTATGTATGTTTGTTTTAATTGTGTGTCGTGGAAAAGTACATAATTGTAAATACATTTCTTCTGAGTCAGTGAAACATTTTAAGTAGTGTTCTTGATACAGATATGATACAGAGCCGTTCTTAAAAGGCGGATGACGAGCGTCGCTCTGCTTGGAGCGATCATCCGTCGTCGGACGACAAATAAGAACGCACCCCTGATAATGGTACGAAACCCTTCGTGTGCGAGTCCCAGTCGCACTTGGCCGGTTTTTATTATATTCACTTAGAATTATAGTCCAGAGTACTTCTTATTTTTTATAATCCCCAGTAAACTGAATAACTTTTTCATGACTCCACTGAATTTCCATTTTTTACAAAACAAACAACCAAAAAATATGATTCGTACCTAGCAGCAATATTGTGGCATGAATGCATGAATAAAATCAAAATGTTTCAACAAGTTGTATATTGAAGAACGGTCGACGCTCTGATACAAAACACATTCCGCAAACAGCATCAGTGTTGCTTTCCACAAAATTGCCAGTTGTTGAACAGATTATAAATGTACCTTTTAAAGGGACCATTTCAACTTACTATTGATTAGTGTGCAGGTTATCTATTTAGTTGTATTAATGTTATATATTTAGTTGTATTAATTACTGATGTATGACTGTTGTATTATAATAACAGTTATTTTGAAAAATGTATATTAAATAATTATTAAGAGAAACACTCAAAAATATGAAAATATATCTAGTAACATTTCCGCCTGATTTTCCTTTTATGTTATTTTATAGGTACTAGCTTTCCGGGCGCGGCTCCGCCCGCGCGTATGTCGGTTAACGCGCAATAACATTAACCACTTTTTGCGCAGTTTGATAAAAACTATCCTGTGTTTTTCCCGGGTCTTAAACTATTTCCATACCAAATTTCATTTTATCGGTCCAGTAGTTATGGCGTGAAAGCGTAACAGACAGACAGACAGAGTTACTTTCTCATTTATAATATTAGTACCTACTGATTTTTCAAATATTAATGTAATGTTTTCTAAAAACAAAAGAAATTTTTTTATTATTATATATGGATTTCCGAAAATGAACGCCTAAATTTATTAATTATCTTAGTTGGAAGTATATATTTAATAAAATGACCCAAAAATGCGACGAATCTAACTCCTTCTGTACGACTTTGTCCGGAGAAGTATTGCCTGAGTGGCAGCACTTCTCCGTATATTATCTATGTCCGGAGAAGTAATGTCTCAGGGTGATAGTCGCAGTGCAGTTCTGTTTGCAGTGTTGGTCTGAGCTGCAAACGATATGAACGTGAGCGTGACCTTCAGACGGATGGATAAAGGAGGAAACTATATTACAATAGTTCTACCAGAGGTATCATACGATGCGGTATAACGTTAATATAACGTATTTTCGCCGAAAAAAGAGGAGGTTCCCAATTCTTCGTTCTTAATTTTTTTTATGTTTGTTAACTCAGAACTTTTGACACTCGCTCTGTAATTTGGTGCCCAATTTTAAATTTCGTCAAAATCGATCCAGCCGTTTTTGAGTTGTAGTACCTACTTCAACAACTGAAAAATAATTTCCAATCGTAAGTAGCAAAGGGTCACTCAAATGAGTGAAAAAATTTGTTCACCTATAAATGGAACTGACTTCAACACTCAAAAGTGTGAAATAACTTGTCGAAGCCAGTACCATGCGCACAATAATGTGATAAAAGGTACTTTTGAAATAGTATGGTACCGACTTGAACAAGTTATTTCACACTTTGTAGTGTTAAAGCCGGTTCCATTTTAGGTAAAAAAAAAATGTTTTGACGAAGAGTAGGTACGGAACCCTATGAGCGTAAGTAAAACTAGCACTTGGTAAATTTTTCGTATTTGTTTTTATAGCGGCAACAGAAATATGTCATCTGTGAAAATTGAATCGCTATCACGGTTCATGAGATACAGCGTGGTGAGTTGGTGACAGACGGACAGACGGATAGTGAAGTCTTAGTAATAGAACGGGAGTTCTTACCCTTTCGGTACAAAACCCAATTTTTTTTTAACCATAAATGGAACCGACTTCAACTCCCAAATGTGTGAAATGACTTGTTGAATATGATAGTTCAAAAGCACCTATTATCATAATATTGTGTGCATGGTACCGACTTCGAGAAGTTATTTCACACTTTTGGGTGTTGAAGTCGGTTCCAAATTTTGGTTAAAAAAATGTTCAGTCATTTTAGTGGCCCTTGCTACGGATCGATGGTCATTAACTGTCAACGACTATATCAAGAATAAAGAAGGGTAAATTTTTCATCCTTCAAATCAAATATTTTTCAGTAATTGGAGTGTAACTCAAAAACGGCTTGACTGATTTTAATGAAATTTAGATGGGACCAAACGACAAGCATCAGGTTTCAAACAAATAAGAATTTTCAAAATCGGTTCACCCAGTCAAAAGTACTGAGGTAACAAACATAAAAAAAAACATACAGACTAATTAAGAACCTCTTCCTTTTTTGGAAGTCGTTTAAGAAACAAAGCTCCCAATATAAAAACCGTATTGTACAAAAGTAGCTCATTAATTGCCTTCAGTGGCTATACTCCGAATAAAGTGGCCCATTCAGGATTTATCCCCCGGGGTCAACGCTTATCGCAGCCCTTGTGAGAAAACGACGACCCCTTGCCCCACATTTTTGTTTTATTTATACTTAGGAAGGGAATGTTGGGGGAGTTTTATGTTCGTAATTAGACTCGCCTTTTCGACCTAGGGTTTTATTGATTTTTTTGAGACTAGGGTAGTTAAGTTGTGCAGTTCTTTGAAAAAATTTTTTGCCAAAAAATGGAACCGAATTCAACACCCAAAAATGTGAAATAACTTGTTGAAGTCGGTACCATGATAGTTCAAAAGTACCTATTATCACAATACTGTGTGGATGGTACTGACTTCGACAAGTTATTTCACACTTTTGGGTGCTAAAGTCGGTTCCACTTTTTGCAAAAAAAAAAATTTCACACTTTTTAGTTACCCTTGCTACTTACGGGATCGATTATGATTCATTGTTAACGACTATATCATCAAGACAGGTAAATATTTTTCAGGTATTTTAGTGTAACTCAAAAACGGCTTGACTGATTTTGATGAAATTTAAAATGGGACCAAACGACAAGCATCACCTTACAAACAAAAAAGAATTTTCAAAATCGGTTCACCCAACCCAGAGTTCTGAGGTAACAAACATAAAAAAAATACAGACGAGTTGAGTACCTCCTCCTCATTTTTTGGAAGTCGGTTGAAAAGTAGGTATTGACTGAGGTTGTAGGACAGATATAGCCCGTTTTGCATGCGAGTAAGCGAAACAGAAGTAACTACGTATGAAGTACGTAAGAGAACGATGAAGCAATGATGGATGAGCGATAATAGATATGGACTGCCGTGCCGCAGGTCCTTGCTTCGATCTCGCCACCACTGGGGTGATCTTCACCGCATGATGGAAGGGCATTTTGGGAATGCTCGTCTGGCTAGCTACCACCCTCAAGCAGAAAATATTTCGCCAAGCACCTAACAGTGTGTTCCGGCAGCAGTCCTTGAGAGCCAGAAAAATTACAGGCACATCGATTTCGAAGCGCTCGTAGCGAAGTTTGCTTAACCATTCTGAATCGATCAGCAAAGTTAAGCAACGTCCGCCGCGGTCAGGAGTTGGATGGGTGACCGCTGGCGACAATACTACTGAGCGCTTCCGTGCTTCGGAGGGCACGTTAAGCCGTCGGTCCCGGTTGTTGTCTTAGGATGGCAGTCGTTATAGCATGGTGGTAGGGCACTTTGCAAATGCCCGCCTGGCTAGCTACCACCCTCAAGTTGAAAGTCTGTCGCCAAGCACCTAAACGGTGTGTTCCGGCAGCCATCCTTGAGAGCCAGTAATTCTAGGTTAGCCTGAACAACATCTTCGACCACCTCATCACTTACCATCAGGTGAGATAGTGGTGAAAGGCTAACCAATCAGGCATAAAAAAAAAAAAATAAAAAAAAAACATGAAACTTAATAACTGTAGGTCTCCGTGTGACGGGCGCAGTGCAATTCGTTCGGACCAAATGCAATCGTTATGGGTTGAGGTTAATCCTTCGCATAACATCAGGTGGGCAACGTGCTTGTGCCGTCTCAATCACATAAAAATCAACTTATATTTAAATAGCGTAAGCGATTTTTATTAAATTAAATGGATTCATGTAAAAGTGCTAAGAAAACGGAAAAAAGCTTTCATATATTTTAATAACAAAATACTACGTACCTATATAGGTATGTTATATACAACACTACATCTACTACAATGAAAGCATATAGACAACCTACAAGTCATTGCAGACTCACACGTAGTCCAAACTTAAACTTAATTTAATCAATGTTGTTTATATTAAAAAAAACAATCGTATTTTGCATGGTGGAAATTTGCCATTGCCCGCCTGGATAGCTAGCGCTCTCAAGTGGATAATCTTTCGCCAAGCACATGATGGTGTGTTCCCGCAGATGTCCTTGAGAGCCAGTAATTCTAGGTAAGTCTGAACAATATCTTCGACCACATCATCACGAAAGTACCACCAGGTGAGACAATGGTCAAAGACTAGTCCATAAGCAATAAAGAAACTTACTAGGAAAACATAAACTTTATGGAATATAGATTTCCCTGAAACATGTTAACACCCAGGTACCTCTTTAATGTGGCAGAGGTCTTACCAGAAAGTCTGTTTTGTCGTAACAATCATTTAATTTCAAGCTTCTAGCTCAAAAGCTTCTAGATATTTCAAAGAACAAGAATAAAAATAACAATCGTCTTCGAAATTTAATTTTATGTGTATTTTGGAACCAAGATTAACTCAGGTAGCTAATATGCTTTGAATATGTACTAGTCGGGTAGTATCTATACATAGATCAGGTTTTTATATACGTATAGCGAGAGTCGATTATTTTAATACTAGACATAGCAAAAACCTATAAACCACAGACATCTGTGCTGTGCTCCAAATCCAATCGTCATAAACAAGACTCAAATCATGCTTCGGTTGTAGAAGGGAAACAATTTTGATGAAAGTTTCATTTTTGAGAACATTGCCCAATTTATTCTTATAATGCAGCTTTTTGTTATTAACTTACCTTGTTCAATTTTTCATTCACATTGGCGCAGATACCTTAATCGAAATCCGAATTAGGTAGGAATTTACCTTCCTTCTAATCTTTGATTTATACGTAAGATTACGGGAGTTTCCCTCAGGGAAGAGGTAATTTGTTTCTACCTGCGAGGACATTCACATTTCAATGACCCTTCAAGATTCGAAACATTGTCCTTGTGACTGTTACAGAGTCTGTGCCTTAACGACTGCAATTTTCCACCAACTTGACATTCATGTCCTCCTGGTGCCTCGTCAGTAAGCGGAGAAATTTTTACCGGAAATGTGAATCCGGAATTTCTTGTCCTTAATTCTTTTCAAAAAGTCAGTCTTAATAATTTATTCAATTTAGGCGTCTACGACGCTCTTATGAAGATCAATTACATCTTTTGAATGAGATGACTGGTAGGGTAAACTAAGATTTTAATCAGCCATCAGGTGGGTCTAATCAAATCAAATCCAAGTTTTTAGATGTGCATATTTTGTTCTCAGAGATAAATTCTCAACCTACTACCTACCTGAAATGCTATAACTTTCGTACTGCAAAGGAGTCAATGAGAGGCAGCCTAAGATTTTTTCATCTCTCTGGAGGCAGCGATGATAAAATCTCGTTCAGTTTGGGCACGGTAATGTTATATAGATAACATTACCATGGTCTGGGTTATTAACGAAAGAATGCTATCAACGCAAAACTAATTACTTTAATAGAAAATCTAATTTAAATACGTCTCTTTTGATAATAATTTGTTATTTTATTGTTGTATTTGTATACACATACATAATTTTATAATTAAGATATTTACATTACAAGCGTAAATAATAATAGTAAATAATAATCTACTTATGATTGCCTCCTGGTAGAAAACAGAGCTCAGAATTTTTAAGTGTAATATTTTTAGGTCATAAGTAGATATAGTTAAATTATTTAATTACAAGCGTAATATAATGTCACCTTTACAATCAAATTTTACGTAGGTAATTGTGTTCCGGACTTTTCTTATGATCAATATTAACATAATATTATAGTTTCTTTTACTGCAACACATTTTGAAGCAGTGATACCTCAGTGGCATTTGCTATGGACTGCCACGCAGCAGGTCCATGGTTCGAATTCTGCCGCGGCCTTGAGCTTTACCGCATGCTGGAAGGGCATTTTTGCGAAGGCCCGCTTGGCTATAGCGACTACCCTC
Organism: Plagodis dolabraria; assembly: GCA_963854805.1. NCBI lineage: Eukaryota > Metazoa > Arthropoda > Insecta > Lepidoptera > Geometridae > Plagodis > Plagodis dolabraria. The sequence goes on from OY978461.1 coordinate 7,826,865, forward strand.
AAGTAAAAAATCTGTCACCAAGCACTTAACGGTGTCATTCTAGGTTAAGACTGTTAACACTTTCGACCACATCATCACTTACCACCAGGTGAGATTGTGGTCAAAGCTTACCTATCAGCAATAAAAATAAATATATATTTTGCAAAAAATTGTATTCAGCACTTCTAAGCGCCACAATATCTGGATAACTTTTTCAGTATGACGCCTAAATCTAGAAAGTAATACCTAAATTTTCTTTCCCGCAAACTAAAAGAATCTTATATTGTATCATGCGCCGTTGTGTTTGTATAATTCCGCAGGGGCAGAGGAACTTTCCACAAGAATGTCAATAAATAATTTTATTACTGACTCTAACCTTGGCATTCGCCGGTATACGGGAATACAATGGAAATATTATTGTCTAATCTATACGCCATAGATATTCTCACAATACTTTTACGAGAACTCCGGAGCAGTAACTCGGTCGGATGGGCCCATAAAATTGTGTTATTTCATTATGTAAGATACCCAGCATAAAGAATGAACTTGCTGTCTTTTGTACTTAGTACCACAGCTTAAGTGTTAGTACTAAACTTGCAACGTAATATCACAGAATAAAAAATCGGCCAAGTGCGAGTCGGACTCGCTCACGAAGGGTTCCGTACCATTAGCTATACAACATTAGACAATTTTTTGTTTTAACGAACGCGAGTCCGACTCGCACTTGGTCAACTTTTTGTATTTGTTGTTATAACGGCAACAGAAATACTTCATCTGTGAAGATTTCAACTGTCTAGCTATCACCGTTCTTGAGATACAGCCTGGTGTCAGACGGGCGGACGGATGGACGGACTGCGAAGTCTCAATAATAGAGTTCCGTTTTTACCCTTTGGGTACGGAACCCTTAAAAGGACATGACACCTAGAATGAACAAGAGGAACATTCTTTTTTAGAAGATTCCTCTTGTTGTAAAAGGCAAAAATTAGGCTAAAATCGCCCCCTGAGCAACATGCTACCAATCACGTCGATGTGAGCGGAGTGCAGATAGGGCGCAATAAGCCGAAAGATATCACGGGTAAACTACCTACTTGTCTTTGTTGCATGGTGGTAGGGCATTTGGGAATGCCCGCCTGGTTCGCTTCATCCTTCAAGAAGAAAATCTATCGCCAAGCACATAACAGTGTATTCTGGCAGATGACAGTCTTTCTTGTTTGTCTAAAGCTGCAAAAACAAGCGGTATGGTTTTAGGTAAGTGACTTTCGATGAAAATCCTACGGGTTCGTTGCATACGCACCCAATGTCAACTCCCCCGTGTCAGTTGCCCACGATCTCAGTTCCCCCTGATAAATTTGATTGGAAGAAATAACTACCATATATTAATTGTTAGCTAGCTAACCGTTAGTAAAAAAGAGTTTCTCTTGATACTAATATATTTATTTCGATGACAATGTCATAATTGCTAAAATTACATTTAGTTTGTTTCGAATGGTTTTTATATGTTATCCAAAAATCTTGCGTATTTACTTGCGACTACTTTGTGAATCTTATATATTATAAAATGATTTGGACTTGAATCAAATGTTTTTAGCCCAGATTAATTCATATTTTTTTTATATTATGGTGTAATTTATTTTCGGTTGAGGCCGTCAGACTCAGGAATGCATTGCCACTTGATACCAAGCGAGCTCCGTCCATAAATGTTTAAAAGACCAAGTTGAAACTCTTTAGCTGTGGTGCTAGCATAAACTACATACATGTAAACATCATATATATATATTGTATTTGTATGTTTATGTATTTGTAAATATTATATTGTAGATATATATATCAATACTAATAAGTACATTGTACACCGCCATCCCATATGAAAACTTGCTCTGGAAGAGATCGCTTTGAGCGATAAGGCCGCCTGTTGTTCACTATTATAAGTAAAATATTTTTTAATTTTGGTTAAGTTTAAGGTGTTCAATAAAGAGTTTATCTATCTAATACGACTGACTATTCGGCATTTTTTTCATACCTGATAGGCTAACCTTTGAGCACTATCTCACCTGATGTTAAGTGATGATGTGGTCGAAGATGTTGTTCAGGCTAGCCTAGAATGACTGGCTCTCAGGGACAGCTGCTGGAACACACCGTTAGGTGCTTGGCGACAGATTTTCAACTTGAGGGTGGTAGCTAGCCAGGCGGGCATACGCGAAATTACTCTACCTCCATGCTGTAACAACTGCCATACTAAGACAACAACAGGGATCGACGGCCGACGTGCCCTCCGAGGCATGGAGGCGCGCAGTAGTAGGTAATGTCACTAGCGGTCACCCATCCAAGTCATGCGCTTCAAAAATCCTGATGGTAAGCGCAAACGTTCACGCCTGTCGATTGCAGTTGCAGTGTCACCATCCTCGTTCTGACTAACGTTGCATGTACTGCACTCGTCACTCCACGACGTAAGTTTTCTCAGTAATTTCACTAACCACATTGCCCTTCACGCCTAAATATTATAGTGTTTGCACACTACTGCTTCGAATATCTGACACTGCAGTGCAGTGGTACCCACCAAGACGGACTCTTGCTGAAGACATTAGATACGAGTACCAACTGGTATTGGGTATTCCCATAATTTAAATCCATTAGATTCCTATTAGGATAAACAATTATAGGTACCCAAACAAAAGCTGCAACTGAACAAATTAAAAAAAAAAACAACAGTGATATTTGCAATTTTAATATATGAATTATTCCTAATCAAGTAACTCTATATAGAATTTTGACATAAAATGATGCTCTCCCGGGCGGACCACGGCAATATTTCTTTTTATAAATGTGACGGAAAAATCCACCGAAAATTTAGGTCCATTCAAAGATTCTTAGTCGTGTCGTTACCATTAAATTTTTACTCTCATATTTTTAATGTCCGATCTTTTCATTTTTACGACAGGTGTATTGAACTTACAAAGGTGGGAATGAACAGAAACCTTTTATGTATACAAAAACATATACGAGTAGGTATATCTGTATTAAATACGAAAACATATTACTAACTGTTGGACCTTAATAACTATAGCTGCTTTAAATTTGTGAAGACCGATACTTTGCGAGAGTTGAACGAGGACCTCTGTAGCTTACTGCACTCCTGGTACAGAGGGCAAAGTTCTAGAGTTCATTGCGATATTACTCTTGTTTTTTTTTGTTTGCTTTTCTAGCCAAAGAGTAAACTGGAGCCTAATAGTTTCTAGACATTGATAGTTATTTTAAATATGTAATAAGTATAATTAAATAAATTAGGTAAGGTATTAACAAACTACCAACTTAAAAATAATATTCTTAGATAAAAATGCTCTAAAAAGTAAATTAACACATCAACAAGTGAGAACATCAACATTATTGGAGATAACTCAAATACTACTCATCAGATATCACTCAAATTTAAACGTGTCCTCATGACAAACACCAGATTTAAAATGTAAAAATAAACACCAAAATCGGTACGCTCTCAAAAAAATTTGAGGTAACATACATAAAAGAAAAATAGTCGCAATGAGAACCTCCACTTTTTTCGAGGTCAGTTAAAAGGAAGGTAATATTTTGGAGTACATTATTATAAACGATTATTTTTATCATATTCTATAAATCCAAATTATTTCGCTAATACTTATTTTATGATTGTGTATTTATCGTATGCAGTATAGTTACGAGGAGGTTAGCAAGCAATGAAACATTGCAAATAAAAAAATTACATATATTCTGATAATATAATATAATTATGTCATGAATAATGGCAGCCTATAATATTTTATTTTATACGACTTAATAGTATATATAACAGATTTTTTTTCATGTTGTGTCGTATAAAAAAAAGTCGTCCAAGTGCGAGTCGGACTCGCGCACGAAGGGTTCCGTACCATTCGCTATACAACATTAGACTTCATATTTTAACCTTTTTTTTGTTTTAACGTGCGCGAGTCCGACTCGCACTTGGCCAACAATAGGGTCCCGTTTTAACCTTTGGGTACGGAACCCTAAAAATAGAAGGTACAGCTTCTGTTGTCTGTTGTTCTGTTTGTCTGCACTAAATACAAGGAGGTGTTAGTAATGCAGATATTTTCATTTAAGGCGCTGATATGTGCACAATAGCTTTACTGGAACAGATTTAGCAGTCTATTTAGTTTGTAGCAGTAAGAAAATTATATATTAATATTGATTACATTACCTAAGGCCAAGAAAAGTCAGACACGATTCCTTAAAATTTTCTCTATAAAATAAAATTGCAAAGTTGACTCTAAATACGTTTGTAATGTTAATATTTTAATTATTTAGTTACGTATGCATGTGTATTATATTTTTTTTAAATAAGAAAATTTTATCAACGTGACGATAAAAGTTACATTTTCGATTTATATACTAGTTTTGTGTTATTAATATTAAGCTTACTTTCGTATTTTACCTAGTCTTTCTTCCTTAGCGATTTCACCATCACTGCCTCTCTTTCACTCCTACCCAGTCTGATAGTGACAAAATTTCGACATTTTACAGCGATTATTCACAATAATGATATGCGTTCACTTTTTTGCTACACTATCCATAGCTTTTACCTGTGACCATAGAACATATTAATCTCCCCAGCGTGAGCCTCAGTTGAAGTTTATAACCGTTTTCTACTGTGTAGTCATAACTTTAATGGAAATTGACAATTTTGTTAAAAGATCACCAAGAACGACACCATATATTCAAGAATCGAGTCTATCGTGGACGATTTATGTAATATCCACGAAACGCGACCATGCCAAAATTGACGACGCAAGACCATTGTATCTACTTAATTTTCGTATTAAGGGTATATTTTAGACGAACGCCCCCATACAAAACGCAGCTCCAATCTAATTTTAATAATAGCGAATAAAACTCAATGATTTTTTACCTACGTAATCACTACCCTAATATCTAGGTTTGTAGTGCATCAGATTTTCATTAAATTATACAGTTTTGAAATTACACTAGCTCAAAAACTCGTAATTAGATAAAAGAAAGACCCAACTTTAAGCACCTTTTTCAAGAAAAATAAGCATGTTTTTTTTTTCTATTGCACCACAAACATGGGGAATATAATGAACTTTCTATGATGGGAAGTTATTTATACACGTGTACTATATTTTTTAAATAAATCTGGAGCTAGGAATAACTGGCTAAAACTCCTAAAAACGAGTGCTATATACTAAACGCTATATAATAAAAATTTAATTATTAGTCCAAAAGAAAAAGGAGTTAAGCCAGAAACGATAGATGTAATAATACACTATATTTACATGCGAGTTTTTTTTAAATAACAAGTTGAGTTTATATAAAAGTTCACGCTTTGGCTGGCGGGTATATGTTCTTAAGCAAGTACATAGGTACTTGCTTAATACGTAATTAAGGTTAACAATAGTTGATAATAACTAAAACTTATAATAGAAGATTGAAGCGCTTGCAGCAAAGTTTGATTAGCCGTTCTTAACCGATCAGCTAAGTTAAGCAAAGTCCTCCGCGGTCTTGACTTGGATGGGTGACCTGGGTCATTACTACTGAGCGCATCCGTATGGTTCTGAGGCCACGTTAAGCCGTCGATTCAGGTTGTTATCTTACGATAGCAGTCATTACAGCATGGTGGTAGGGCATTTTGTGAATGCACGCTGGCTAGGTACCACCCTCAAGTAGAAAATCTGTCGCCAAACACCTAACGGTGTGTTCCGGCAGCTGTCCTTCAGAGCCAGTAATTCTAGGCTAGTCTGAACAACATCTTCGACCACATCATCACTTACCATCAGGTGAGATAGTGGCCAAAAGCTAACCTATAAGATATAAAAAAATTATATTGCGCCAAAGTATTTGAAAAAGTTAATGAAAATAGCTTAGGTATAAGTAGAACTGTCATAAATATCGGAAATTATAATAATCAGTACTTCATACTATCAGTACTTCAGTACTAATATCAGTATCAGTACTAATATTATAAATGCGAAAGTAACTCTGTCTGTCTGTCTGTCTGTTACGCTTTCACGCCAAAACTACTGGACCGATTTGAATGAAATTTGGTATGGAAATAGTTTGAGACCCGGGAAAAAACATAGGATAGTTTTTATCCAACTGCGCAAAAAGAGGTTAATGTTTTTGCACGATAACCGACATACGCGCGGGCGGAGAAGCGCCCGGAAAGCTAGTTTGTTTAATAATCAAAAAATTTAATTGGAAAATGTAAAAAAATATTTTCAAAACCTCTCGTATCCTATCAGCAAATACAAATAATACCCAAACTATAATAGCAACAAAATCTATATTATGATTAGATCCTCAAAACCTGATTTTGCAGATAGGGTTGATTGACTACTCGTTTTTGAGCTATAATTAAACGAAGCTTACCTCAGCCAAGTTTCAGAGATATTACTGCCAGGCGTGCACCATGCAATGCCTTTATATTTATATGAAGAATCAATTCCAGCGACATTCGACCTCTCTCTACAAACCTATTTTTATATTATAAATGGCTTTTTTTTAATAGAAAAGTTGAGAAGTATCTACCCCATCCATCTCGAACACAGCGTTTTACACCCAAGTGTTTGGGCAGGATCGGGTTGTGTCTTACTTTTCCCTATTTGTCCTACCAAAGGAAACAAAAATCTCGGGGTCGGTCACATGCCTGCATGTTTCGGTCATAATATATGATATGACGCACATCATCGAAGTTTTTGTTGATCACAGCCGTGGACGGGCACGGGCTACCGTGACGAAATTCTTGGCTGAAATAAGTAATATGTTCTGTGGATACGACCGCCCTGGAATTCTGTAAACAATCTATTAGCATAGAACATATTATAACCTATAAGTATATCACAGTCCTCTTGCATGATGCGTCAAAGTCAATTGAAGTGAGGCTCTGCAGAGCTGTCAATAGTACCTAAGTCATTGCAGCATATACTAAAAAAATTGTTACGATTTAACTTGTGTCATTTTTTGTTCAAGACTTGCAATTTTAAAATGACATCAATTTTCCATGGTAGGTATTGACTTTTATAAAATTTGACATCACGCTTAGGTTGTAGCAAATGAAAAAATCTTATCCAAGATATAAAAATAATACCGTCGAATTTAGAGGTACAGGTCTAGGAGGGATAGGAGGGCAAATGAGCAGGCGACTCACTGATGGTAAGTGATCACCGTCGCCCACAACCATCCGCAACACCAGAGGTCTCGAGGATGCGTTGCCGGCCTTTAAGGAGGGAATATGCTCATTTCTTGAAGGTTCCTAAGTCGTAACTGTTCGGATACTTCACCTGGCTCTATAATGTGACAGTGCGAGGTAGAAAAACTTCCAGACGTCGACATGAAACTGATGAAACATCATGCTTTGTCGGGAAGTCCGGTGGCGAAATTGAGCTGCAGGTAGTAAATCGAACAGTTCCTCAGATATCGCTTCTTTATAGAACTGATATTAGATAGATCCTTACTATTTATATATGTCCACGCTGCTGTCACAATCATGTCATGAAAGCCTAAACCTAGTAGTTTCCTTTTTTCCGCAACAGGAATCCGCAACAAATTTAAAATCGGCGATTAGGTAAGACGTTCTAAGATATCAAAGGCATCACAAATAAATCGGTTATGGTGTCAAGTTAGCCGCGTGTTTGGTGAAATTGGGCCACATATGACTAATATTTATGCAGACCTAAAATAACACTACGCTGTCCTATAATATGTTATGTAAACCTCTTCCGGTGTTATGCGCTCCTGGGTATTCGGCGATATGTTATCGTATCTCTAGTTTTCCTGCGCTCCTCTCATGCTCTCACAAATAAATGTAATGACATAGATAATACGAGTATGTACCGCATTTACCGATGTTTTATTTCCTTGTAAGGAATTAAAAAATGTTGCTAAGTACTTATATGATATTATGTACGCACCGTCCCCTATGACGGTTAAAGTAATACCGAAATTTCGGCTAGAAATGCCGAGTCCAGGTGGCCGAGGAGATTTAGGCATCCGACGCGATGTCGCCGGACGCGGTTTCGATTCCCGCCTTGGGCATAACATTTTGTGCTCCAATAATTTTTCAATTACTTATATGAATTCTAAGATACCATTCATACACCAAATAAGATGCATTTCGATACAAGTGAAGAACTTCGGTGAAGCTCAAGTCAGTGATGGGAGTCGAACCCAGGACCAGCGTCACGGCAGTCCATAGCTACTACGGCTGGGCTATCACTGCCTCAAACACTGCACAGTATTACTGCATTAGTATACTTTGCAGGTACAGTTGGCAGGTTACACTTTTATTACGATACAAATATATACTACAAACAAAATGCACAGAATTTTCGGCATCAATGGAAAATTGTACGCACGCACACTAGCATATCAGTATCGATGTGTTCTATTTGACCCCTGGATTTGACCGGGGGGCGGGAATGCAATGCATCCGTTTATACACACACAGAGACAACAATCTACGTTCCCTACCTGTTACGTAACGTAGTCTACGTCTGTGTGGGAACTGGGGAGAGCACGGGCCATCGGCACACAATCATTGGTGCGCGTTATCGGCAGTATCGATTACTTCGGAAGAGCTCCTAGTCGTTCATGAACGCCTGGTATTTTCCGATCGGTTGTCCATTATCGACAATCGCCGATACGTTGCCAATAACATCGATTGATCGGAATCGGTTTCAGCCACAGATTTAAATGCCTTTCATGATATGAAATCAACAATGATAATAGGATAATTGAAATATTTGTGACTGTTTTAGTTAAATATACATAAATAGCTTTATTTATTGGCCTTGATTATATTTTTGTCTTAAGTAAATAAGTATAAGTATTGGTACTTAGTTTCATGATTTGCCAATGGCATTCATAAACATCATAGTAGACAGTGGGTGTAGTAAGGTAAACGTAATCGTCTACAACTTCAAGAATATACGGGTGGAACATGGGGACATTAGATATATCATATAACTTATAAGTTTATAACAAGTTTTTTCTTCTTTTCTTCGTACTTAGTTAATTTTAGTTTGGACACTTCTTAAAACTAGTGAAGTTTAATGTGCATTGAATTGAGGTCTTCAGGTAAATCTTCCGTCGTAAAATTCATGTTTTTATTTATTCATAGCTCAGAATTAGAATCACAATCAAAATCAAATATATTGAGAGTAAGTATATAGAAATTCATAAATGATGGCATAACTCTACCAGTTCAAGAGCTTGCAAGCGTTCTTGTAGTCATAAGTTTGTGTAGATTCATAAAAAAAAGATAAGAAACTCATTCATTGTTAAAATATTTATTGGCGGGAAGTGTGGCGCTTGTCAATTGTTTTTATAACAACATGAAGTTTCATTTGAGTTTTGGCGGTGGTATCCAGAATTCGCACATGGACGTTTTTCTTGTCATAGTGAAATTCTTGAAGACCCTCAACAGCAATCAAAGGAAAATTTGGTTACTCTTAGGCAACTAAGAAAACTGGGGTACCTATCACCTATGAGGAGATTCGAGGACATTTGGAGGTTGGTATGACCCAAATTCAAAAAATCTCACATCACCATTCGTAAGTTTAACTTTGATGCCGAAAGGAATGACAACATGAAATCGCCCCATAAAAAACGGGCTTGAGTTTGTGACAAGAGGTGACACTTTTTTCATGTTATTGAGACGGACCAAGCACGAGGCGCTGCGCCTGTCATCCTGAGATACTTACAATTGTCACAGATTCTCCACTTGAGGGTGGTAGCTAGTCAGGCGAGTATTCGCAAAATGCCCTTCCAGCGTGCGCTGAAGCTCAAATTGGTGATGGGGTCGAACCATAGGTCAGATTGATAGAATAATAAAAAAAAAAACATTTTCACGCTAACGGCTAACGGCAGATTAGGTATATTACATATATTATATGATGCACGTAGGGTAATGGCGTCCCGGATCGCATAATTACTTACTTAACAACTTATAACAATAGAATCACTTCTGGGCAGTTGCTGTGTTATAGTTGCAATTTTCAACCGCAGGTAAGTATTGTGTAAGTTGCAACTGTTGTAAGGTTTTCTGTTTTCATAACACTGATTGTTTGTCGCTATACATTATTGCTTGTACCGAGAAATGCCTTGTCTAATGGATGTATTAAGTGACAGATATGTGGGGCTGCCAGATGCTCACAATATAAATACTAGTCGCTCTCCGAGCTGTAAACATCGCAAGTCTGCCCTTGCATAGCTTACAATAGCACACAATTACGAGATTTCAGTTTAGTTACGGATGAAACTTAACACTGACAATGAATAGTATTTAACTACTGTTAGACCTGATTTAAGAAAACTCTTAGAATCTTTAAGAAAAAAAAATCAATATGACTTAATAATGACGGTTGGATATTTTTTCGGAATGTGTTCGTATTTTCGTTTATTTATACTGCTGATTTATAACGTTAGTCTTTGCTCCAACCTACTACTAATAATTATATCTTCAAACGGCTTACCATATCGAATATCTTAGCATATCACCTTATTATATCGAAGGAGTGCAAAATTAGACATTTTTACTGACAGTATCTTCTCCACTTTAGAAAAAAATAGATATAATGATGCTCTCTAAATAAACGGATGTTTGCCATACATATTAAAGCTAAGTAACCATTAATAATATATTATTTGTCAGTGACCAAACATGTGAAAATTGTGGGAAAAAAGGAATATGATGGTACTACTGAAGGAAGTACAATTATTATTGAAATTCAAGACCTGAAGGTATCCTGTCTCTCACCTATATATTAATATACTTACTGAACACACCGTTAACTGTTTAGAAACAAAGTGTTAAGTAGAAAACAGGTTTTCTACTTACGGGTGGTAGCTAGCCTGACAAGCATTCGCAAAATCCTCAAAGTTCAAGCCCGCGAGATTCAAACCTTGTACCTTTCACACAGCAGCGTCACCAGCCCGTAGTTGTTGCCGCTGGGCCATCGCTGCTTCGTCGACATAAGGCAAGCGTCTAGTCCGTCGTCTCTTCAATCAATAGGTATCATAAAGAACCCTACAACCATGATGTAATAATCGAGCCCACGGAAGTAATCGAATCTACGACTATCTAAAAGTTAGCACTAACATGTAGTAAATAAGCAGTAGCTGGCCTTTTGAAGGGCTAGTAGCGAAGTTTGCTTAGTCGTTCTTTACCGATCAGCTAAGTTACAGCAGTGATAACTTGGATGGGTGACTAGTGACATTACTACTGAGCGCTTCCGTGCTTCGGAAGGCACGTTAAGCCGTCGGGCTGGCAGTTGTTGTCTTACGATGGCAGTCGTTACAGCATAGTGGTAGGGCATTTTGCGAATGTTGATTTGACGAAAATGGCTAGCCCTTAAGTAGAAAATCCGCCGCCAAGCACATAAAGGTGTGTTACGGCGTTAGAGTGTCAGTAATTCTAGGTTAGCCTGAACAACATCTTCGACCACATCATTACTTACCATCATAACACACCTTCATACACTCTCTCACACACCCTCACACACACACAAAGAGAGGGACGTTCACTTACATTATTATGCCTGAAGAAATCACACAAGTGACTGTTAACCTATATAATGTAAATCCTTAATTGGCCTTAAGTTATATTTATAAGAAAAAATGTACATTTAATTAATGGCTGTGGATTTTGCTTAGTAAATAAAAAAAGTAAAATAAATCAAGTGAGATGGTGGTCAAAGCAAGCTTATCAGTTATAAAGAATGAGAGCTAGTAGTTTAATTTTAGGTTTAGCCTGCTAACTCCTTCGAATATATATCAGCACCTAACAACCTATGAATAATAAATCGGCAACATGCAAACTGTTCGATGCTCAGACAAGTTTGCAGGAGTAAAATCATAGGTTACATAAATATATCTGTATATAAATAAATCTAGAAAGAGTTCCCACCTGGGCTGAGTGGAAGCTGAGCCCTAGAATGAAAACAGTGGCCTCGGAATAAAAACAGCAGTTATATCGGTACATACTTATTATAATTTATCGTTTGATGAGCATAGGAGAGGTAGGAAAGGTAAAAATAAATTTTCTTACTTGTTTGTAGTTCAATCAATTCAGTTTGACGTCCCTTTAAGACGGTTAAAAACGATAGGAGCAAAGGGATAAATTTGAACCTTGACTAAACAGTACCATAGATCAGTTGCAACTTGGAAGAGCATGTTCCGACTCTAGGGAGGATGGTCACGGGTTCGAATCCGCTCGTATTTCAAATTCCTTTTGTTGTAATTTTGTTACATTAAATTTTTTGATGATTTTTGTTATGGAGGTAGCCTGAAAAGTGTGTTAAATATTATTTATTTGTACCGTTACCAGCCATCGTTACCAGCTCTTTCCTCTGGACTTTAAAAATTTATATTCTACACTGTAATTTCTTACATACACGTACAGTCGTCAGCCTATTAGTTATTAAAGACCGCTTATCGTGCTTGTGTACTCTGAGTCTAATTACCTGTGTTTGAATAATATAAAAAGGTATTTTGTTTTTAAATCATAATTTAACTATCTTTGTAAATTTCTTTATTACGAATAAGTTTTCAATCTGTCACGATCACTTGCACTTTTTGAGCTGTTTCTTACATAATTATCGAGAGGTTAAATACAAAGTAAACATCAAAATACAAAAAAAAAATATTAGATATTAAAGAATTATTGATAGAAATGCATAGTATTCATGGCCCAGGAGAGGATGGTGGAAACTTTCAAATAGACTCCGGGCGTCTGACCGCACCCCAGCCCGAAGGAAGTCACGCCAACCTGGGCGTCACCGAGGGTTAGTGGTCCGCCGCTGTCTCCCTGTAATAACAGATTTCAGCTTGAAATTTTCCATATATTATTGTTCAGTGGCATAAAAGTCGACTATAGTGAAATGCGCCGGTAAGCAGCATTGTATTACTTACATTGAGGTCAAAACGGTATTGCTGCACATTAGTCACCTTGTCCTCATAACCCTCATAAAGTCCTTTTTTTATGTGATTTAGACGGAACATGGACGAGGCCCACCTGATGTTAAGCGGATTAACCTCTGCCTATAACAGATGCATTTCGTCATGTGACGAATTGCACTGCGCCCGTCACATTGAGACATACCTACAGTTGTTAAGTCTCATGTGCCTGTATTTTTGTGGCTCTCAAGGACTGCCGGAACATACTGTTAAGAGCTTGGCGACAGATTTCCTACTTGAAGGTGGTAGCTCAGGCGAGCATTCGCAAAATTACCTTCCACCATGGAGAAGCTCAAGCCGGCGGTGGGTATCGAACCAGGGACCTGCGGCACGGGAGTCCATAGCTGTAACCGCTTGGCCATAATTCTTACTAAGAGTTAACCAACATGAGTATTCTCAACGAGGGCTGATAAAAATTGCTGGCCATAAGTTGTGCGAGTTCATCCGGAGACGTACTGTCAGTACTGTCACCATACCCATTTCTACCGCCAAGCAATAATGTTCGCATTACTGTGTTCCCGTTTGAAGAGTTTCGGTGAATTACAGGAACATGAGGCTGAAAACTTTCTATCATATTGAAGAACTCTAGTAGACAGTTGTGTATTATATTTATGTATGTGTTAGGTAATACTTTCAAATATCGCATTTTTAGGTTTATCTTACATTGTACATCAGTTTTATTGATACTAGCGACCCGCCCCGGCTTCGCACGGGTGCAATGCTGATAGTAAAATACTACAGAATGTCTTTATACAGGGTTATTGGAAAAATGCTAACAACCTCTTAGGGTTGACTTCTAGTATTAACAAACATTTTAAGATGTTTTTTTGTTTTGGAAAAATAATGTTTTTTTAGCAGAGCACGACGAAGTCCAGTATTCCGCGGCGGGCGCTCTTGACTAGGAGTAGGCTTTATAACAGTAAAAAAAATTATTAATAAAAACAAAATAACAACTTTTTTTTTCAAAACACAAAAAGTCTTCTCTCAATGTTTGTTAGGACTAGCAGAAGTCAACCCTAAAAGGTTGTTATCATTTTACCAATAACCCAGTATACAAAGTTTACAGCTTTTTTGTCTTAAGACAATACCAACACGTTTTTTTAGAGGTTACTCTTGAAAAGTTTAAGGTTGCCCTTCATCACATTAGAAACCTCTAATATTATCAGGGTTTCTCTAAGGCATGTATTATACATATAAACGATTCTCTTGAATCACTCTATCTATTAAAAAAACCGCATGAAAATCCGTTGCGTAGTTTTAAAGATCAAAGCATACATAGCGACAGACAGACAGCGGGAAGCGACTTTGTTATATATATATATATATATTAATAAATATTTTATATATATTGATAGTGATTGTACATTAGCAGTTTTATTAAGTCACATACTTTTGCATGTTAGGTTTACATTTGAAAGGACTTATGAAATGTCATTTCCATTTCAGTACTTCGTTCTAAGTATGTAAAAGAAAATAATGTCTGTATATTGCATAAAGCTGTCTTGTAAACTTTAAATTAATAAAAAAACACCCTTAATCACCAAATAGGTGAAGCTTGTATTACCCAAAGTGGCAGGTGGAAAAGTGCTTTATGTAAGTCCAATATATAACAAGGATTGGATAGCGCCAGAAGCTTTTGACGGTGATAATTAATTACCTGACAGGAGTCATGTCCACGGTTCCCAGCGCAGATCATATGCGGCGTGATGGCGTATTTGTGTAAGAAGTAGATAAACTTGCAATCACGCCTCGATATCACTGGTATCTGGACTTGCAAGAGTTTCGGAGAGATTTCTTTGGACTGAAAGTAAAGGTCACATAAAGGAATAAGCTATGACGATATGAGGTACCCAATGGTAGTAACGGTCAGTACAGATTGTCATAGACATTCAGCCGCAGCGCAGCTTCAAAGAAATGCAGTTTATAGGTTGTATGTGTACATCCTCAAGTAGAAAATTTGTGGGCAACCACTTATTGGTATTGGGACATGAGTGCCAGGTCCAATTTTATGATGAACCTGCTCACCATCTTCGATCACATCATACATTTTGGTATCGAGCAGCTTGATAAGAACGTAATGTGGACTACTCCATAAGTGAAATATAGTGAACTTCGGAGAGAGGCTCGCAAGAAAGTTTGGGCATCTTAAATAAAGAGAGATGAAGGTGAGTGTGACGGGAACAGAATGCACCTTATCGTTCTCTCATCGAACATTTTCTAACCAGATATTAGATAATATACATTCTGTACCACAAGAGGGACCAATACTCCTCCTAATATAAGAGTATTGGTCCCATTTATGGAACAGTGTGACAATCCCGTCAATTTAATTGACACTCTAGAACTATTAGGTCGCAGTGAGTGATAGAATACTCATAATATTGAAATTGTACAATAGAGAAAGCTATGCCGTGCTTTTTCCTACTAATTCATTTTACCACCTCATCTTGACACCGTCATAATTCTTACTTTTTTTACAGTCTTGGGCATGCCGCACCATTCGATTCAAGCTTTCTTTTTTGCTTCTGTTTTAATGTGGATTGAGCTTTCTTCTTTAGTTTTTCCTCATTGTTACAACAAAAAATAATGTTTTCATCGTTGTCATATAAGCTGAAAGGCCAGCTACTTCAAAACAGCAATGTAGTTAGAGATCTCGGAGTAGTCCATGATACTAAGCTTCTGTTTGATAACCAAGTTGAGTCTATTGTGTGACGGTACAGGCCCTTCTCTGTCCCGCCACGTTCATAAATAAACCTATTTACAAATATCAGTTTGCTGCATTTTGAATGTTTTAGAACGAAATCGTATTAACCCTTTTACTCGTGCTATCTTTCCATAAGAAAGAAAGAGAGCGGAGAAGTGTGCTGTTCTGGATGCTTTTTATGTTGCCAAACGCATGAACGGCACATAAATCGGGGACTTTTGACAATAGGAATCGGTTGAAGTATGATTATTGAAGAATTAAATGAAATATATTGGGCAGTTTTAGTATGGGAAAAGAAAAAAAAAGAAATGGCAGGACAGGGGTGGGGATAGAGGTGCGGTTTAGGCGGGATAAAGTGAGAAAAGGAAAAAAAGATGGGGGATTGGAGGCATTAAGCCTCGGAGGTCGCTCTCAGGAGGTACTCCGAAGACAGTCTTCGGTGAGATTCTTAAAGTCCGTGAAGTGAATTATTGGTAAAAATTTAAAAGTGAATTGTGTATTGAGAAGTGTTACACCGGTTAGGGGTTAGGGAGTCTCGAGTTGGCTAAATGCTGACAAAGGACATGGGACTTAGTAATTGGCATGGCCGATGAAAAGTCTGTACGATTCCCAACACGTGGCAACACGTGGGGATTTCGGTCGATTTTTAGGTAGGGAGTAGGCACGCCCAGTGTTAAACTGGCAGGGTTAGTACCTATAAAAAGGGAAACCCGGAGCAAAGTAGTTAGCATGGCTGACAAAATGCTTATTTATTAGTAATCCGAGTATTCAGCATACGCAGAAGAAAGGTTACGACGTAGCGTTTTCCTCCAAGCGTTCCCGTATCCTACCCTACATTATGATTCCTCATTTTCTTAGGTATTATAGTCTTCACGTGTAGCCGTGGTCTGGGAGTGCAAGCTCCCAGATTTAGACAACGTCCCTCGGGATGTGCCCGCGCTTGGAACGAGCCGGCGGCTGTATCCTTCGGGAAACAGTTACAGTTCCCTTCAGTGTCGTATATCCTAGTGTGGCTTAGGTGCTCCTAGCAAGTGGGGTTCCCTAATAACCATAATGGGTGTTATTGCAATGAAGTCTATATTATATATATTTTACACCATAGGTATCAAATCCTCGTTCAATACAATCCCAAGCTTCGGCCTCATATGTATGTGAACGTATTACACCGGCATTTAGTATACATTGGAATTTGCCATTCCACTTTCAGCTAGCTTCTGTTAGCAGGAGTTTCCTCTTTACACCGAGGGGAAGCTGTCCTACCTACCATTGCTATGGAAAGGGGGCTACATTACACACCACATGATTAAAGTAAATGTGAGACATGGATCTCTAGGCTGAATACTACATCTAGAAGAATAGGAATTAGGTAACTAGGTACATTTGAGTAGGAATAGGGAACATAGGAAATTGTTTGGGAAATAGCACTTAGTAATAATTCGGGGGTAGACTCACGATATGATGCAATACATTTTTCTATCTAACTCATAAGATAGGTGTACTGGCAACTTCCCGGATTACAGGAGGTAGACTAGTATCCTTGGGTTCGCTGAATTATTAAAACATTTAATATTCTATCAAGTGTCCAGGAAATACTTTAATAGCCATGTAGGTTACAAACTAGAATTATTTTGTTACAATAAATAAAATAAAAATCAGTTTTAGGTTCATATTTATAATTATCATCCACTCAAATTAGTTTCAAATTAAGACGGTAGTAAATGTAAGGTATCGTTTTTGATGCTAATGGACAAGCTGTGCAGTTCCATTGTGGGAGACCATCTAATGAGAGACGTAGAATGGTTGACTACTCTTCGACAGCATGAGGAAGGATATATTACAATTTATTATGTCGCTATTAGTATCTGTTAAAATCAAAGTAATAGGATATATCAAATAAATAAAACAAGGAATTAGAATATCCTAAAATAAAAAAAATAACTATGCAATATCTTGAAATTTTCATGTAATTAATGGACAAGCAAAGCTGTTTCATTATGATTAACCTTTTCTATCAGACATATAGTCTAGGTGCATTATTCCTCAAACAACATGGAAAGAATATAAATTGTTTCATTTTGAAGTCAAAAGTTTGCAGAAACAAAGAAAGAATATCAAACAACAAATACTCAAGAATACCTTGAAAATATACTAAACTTATTTGTTCACTATTAAAATTACTAGATATAATAAAATCAAGTAAAGCTGTATAATTACTCTCCACTCTCAAAATAATATATATTGGACCAATGATATCATCTAACAGGATATGACATCTAAACAAAGTGGTGGAATAGGTTCAAAGATATTATTTAACTAGATATGTCTACTCAAACAGAGATATGATAGGCTGTAGATTGTATAGGGTTACTTGTAGTCCCAATCCAATCAGGTTTTAGGACATATTTAGTACATACCAGCGTAATATTAGGAACTCCCTTTTACCATAATAAGTAAAAGGAAGTCCCGCTAAGAACCGAGATATGATTGGATGCATGCCCTTACTGAGGCTAGGCAGCTCCAGAGATGGCCAGCGTCTCGGTGTTATGGTAGATACTCGTTTGGGTAGAATGAATGGTTTGTTTTGTATAGCTATGAATAATGATGTCTCTCATTTTCATAGAAGTAAATTAAAAAGGTCCTTGAATGTGCAGACAAGATACAAACTTACATACTTACAATGTCGATGACAATATCATACGACATTCCCTTTTGCCAAAAGAATATGTCCTCATGCCCATGTAGTATATATGAATACTGAATCAATTGCAATACACATACTTACTGACTTTTAGTACATTTGTAAATAATAGAAAACAAAAAAAAAAGAAAGAATAATAACTTTATAAAGTCCTCTTACAATGGGTGATTATATGGTTACTAATTATGTTGGGTAATTAGTAAGGAATATAACAGACCTATGCGGTGGAAGATGACCAGTTTGGACAAGTCGAAATCTACAGATGGCAGCGGGGAGGGGCTGTTATCCTTAGCCGCAATCAATTAAATATCATTCTTAATTTTATTTGCATACTTACCTACTTTAAAGGTTCTTATGTAAATCTTACTTATTTCATACCTACTTAGAACATCTTAGCAACATAATCTTCTTTTCACTCTACCATATTAATATAAAGCAGATAGTTACATATCTACGCAGTAATTCTTATTCAACTATATTAGAACATCACATTAGTCACTATAGATAGAATCTATCACTGCATAATACTTATGGCAATATGCTGAGGTTTTAATAGACTCACAACATTTAGTCATGAAATAGGTAGTTTGGTTTTGATAGTAAGAAAGTGGTAATAGTAAATTTTGTTGTTGCAACTTAACACTTTTACTGTATTATGTTAGAGAGCCAGTTCTAAATTACACCACTTGGAGAGTACATAGGTAGAGTAGGTCACGTCTCAAGCCCTTTGGAAAAGAAACTGAGTTGCTACTTATGGGCACAATATAGGATCCTGACCACTATACTAGACGATCACATGGCCTTATAATGATCTCAGTCAAGACACACTCAATATTAGGTTTTGTGTTATGTTTGGATACGGTATCTCAGAATGGTAGAAGTTATCACACAAATAGGATATCACAATTAAATTTCATTTTATTAAACATTTTCATATAAGGTAGCGTAGAGTACATGAGATTTATATATCAGATAGAGGGGGGGACGTTACAATTTGAGTTCCGTGACCAGGATTATCTTGTTATAATGTGGTGCTTTGTGTTCAGGTTTCCCTAATTATTAGCATAATCAATCATTGATAGGAAATTTTCTTCATTGTAGTTTAACTATAGTTTTCTTGTGATATCGAGGTGCCTTGACTGGGACAATTTGTTACCGTGAATGGACAGAAGGATTGAGATGTGTAAATGGTTACATATAGGTTGTGTTTATAGGTTAGGTACTTACCATCTTACCAGAAACATATACTGATAGGTAGGTAGTGTTTATTCGATTAATATTAATAGTCACTGTGCCTACTAACATGTTCTACCTTATACCTTTATAAACAGTATTTAAGTGCACTGAGATAAAGCATTTTACAGTCAAGATCAGGATAGGAACGACGGAATATTTCTTGGTAATAGATTGGCATCTGAGGTCTTGTTTACCACATCACAGTTCTGCCAAATTAACTCTTAAATTCAATAATATAGTCTCCTTGATGTGTTTTCCTGCTCTTAGTGTATTATAGTCTAAAACCTAAAACCAACAATTTGTTTTGATTTTTCCGTTTTCATTCGATGCAAATAGGGCGGCGTTACCTAGTGTTTATAAAGTACGAGTACGTTATTACTTAGTATTGGTACCGAAACGGTTATAAACTAGTATTATTGTATTGGTACCCAAATGGTATTTATTTCTATCTCAAATCAAAGAACGCTCTCTATTACTACGAAAAGTGGCAACGCTTCTGCCCTTCCGTCACCATGTTGTGGGGTGCAGAGCAGCAATATGATGCGTACACACTAAACATGTGCAAATGAGCTAGTATATCGATATTAGGTAGTTAATATTTGAATGAAATAAATGCTTTGTTATTTTTATGTACAGATAAGTTATTTTCTATTAACATATTATGTAGGTACATAAAGTTGGTATATCATATATACTAGGTTCCATAAAAAAAAAAAAAAAAATGTTCAAGCTGCATCCATTACCTACATATGAATTAACATAGTAAGAAAATTCAATTCCTTAAATTTGGGCATAACACTGTAATTTCTTTATTACATTACAGTATTGGTGGCGCAATAAAATATTTTCGGTTGTTAAATACTAGGTTTTAAAAGCTTAAGAAATCCCTTGTGCAGCATTGTAATAGAAACAGTTTCGTTCAAAAACGAAATGACAATTAATTTTTATCTCGCCTTTTTAACTTTTTTTGGATCTGTACATATTGGACATTAACAATTTTTTGAGATTAATAATTTATAGCGCTAGAAAATTAAGAATATAGGCGCCGTCAGCTTAGCATGTTAGATACTTGAAGAATTTTATCAAGAAATAGAAACCTTCACTAATACTATTAAATATTCCATGTTAAACAGTAGTCGACAGTATAGAGGTTGATTAGAACCAAGTATTAATTATTGAAGTGAGATCGATTAAGATGTTATGGTTTTTATTTGATGCGTAATTACTTTAGGGGCAGTTCTATATAAAAATCATGTTATGATATCTATACACGATTTTGGGTACGTTATATACTGGTAGGAATTAGTTCTGAAAGTTATTATTTTAATGACAGTTTGTAAACTTCGGTAGACAAAGTTTAGATGTTTGAGGAATAGATTGACCTGTTTAAGCAAAATAGTAACAATATTATTTTTTTTAGCTTCTTGTTGGCAATGGCCATTGTACAAAAATATAGATTTATGTTGTATGAAATAAAGGGCATCTTTTCGAGTATGAATATCATTAAATAGTAGACAATCTTGCCGCCCTATGATAGAAGGCACTAAGGATATAGTCAAGTTTACGATTTATTACATTTATGATTCATATATTTCTTTTAACCAAAAATTAATAGAGCGGGATCTCTTGTGTTAAAGAGGTTTAGGTACGCGGATTAATTACCTATTTATTAAACGAAATATATATCTGAGATGCGTGAACCATTTTGACCCCATTCGTAGGGTGGGGTAAATTTGGTTCGAAATTGGTCAGTGGTGGCTAGAGGTTGTACAACTTGTACGGCTTTGAGCATGCCAAGATCTGACTCTTGAATTGGTATTAAAATGTTGGTTTTAGTGCTCTTAAGTGAAAATAAAAAATAAAAAAATTTAAAGGATTAAACTCGGCATAATAGAAGAATGGAGAGGCCTAAGTCGAGTCGGAAACGTAGACAGCCCAATAGGTATTTGGAGGGAGAAAATAATGCATTACCGGTGGAAACAGGAGAAAGTACGGCTGATATGGTTACTAATCGGAAGTGTAGGCAATCCAATATAGATACAAATGGAGATAATCGTACAGTCGGGAAAAGAAGGTGAAGCTGTGAATATTACGGTAGAAACGAACGAAAATGAGGATATAGAACCAGCAACCAAGCGGTCTAAAAGGACAAACGTTCCTAAGAATATAATAGACAGAAGCAAAACAAAGAACAGTACGGCTGTTATGTACCACATGTTAAGAAGGACTATAGGTACTTTAACTGCTAAACTTGATGTATTAAGTGAAGAAGTAAAAAACACGAAAGCTGCAGTGATAGACGTAGGAAGTTCTTCCTCATCAGTTGAAAGAATGCGAGTAATTATGCCTGATAGTCAGCAGCCACTATCACCGCCAGCGGAAAATGGCTTAATGGATTTTGAACTAGCTGACACTACAGCTAGTGACAAAGCAATAAAAGAACAAAATAAAAGCATTGAGAAGCAACTGCCTGCAAATAGTGAAGGGGTCAGTAGCATTGTCTATAATATTAGAAACATTACTACGGAAAAGCCCAAATTTGGTGGGAAGACGACGAATAAAATAAGTATACATCCGGTAACCTTTCTAGAAGACCTAGATGTTTATTTAAATAAAGCATCAAAAGAAGGCACAGGGTTAGAACTGATACAGGAGTGTTTAGTAGAAGACGCTAGAGATTGGGCCAGAATATATAAAGGGAGATGGAACTGCGTTGAAGATTTTAAAGTAGACTTCTTAGCTACGTTTTGGGGTGAAAGTGAGCAGAGCGAATTACGTCGGAATATTGTACAAGGAAGTTGGGATCGACAAGAAAATCCATCAATGGTAAACTATTTCCTAAGGATCGTTGGCAGGGCTCAGATGCTAAGTTACAAAATACCAGAAAAACAACTAGTTGCGGACTTGATTAGACATTACCCAAAGTTCGTACAGCAAGTGTGGGTAACATCTAGAGCAGGAACTATAGTAGAAACTGCGGAATTTCTTAGAAATATGGAAAACATCAATAAGCAGGAGGCGCATACTTATTCTGCAGCTTCAGGACAGATTAAGGATAGTGCGAGAAAGAAAATCGACTACCAGCAAGGTTATCGGAATTGGCGAAGACCAGAAGCAGTTCAGAAGACCATTGCTAAAACACCGGTGGTTAGTTTAATTGATAGAGAACAACCAGCTGTTGTTAATAGTCAGGAAGTAGAGTCAAACTAGAGGAGGCTGATGATGTTGTCCCCGAATCAGCTTCAACCATAGGGGATAGGGGCTTGCTTATTATGAGGAAAATGGGGTGGAAGCCAGGTCAGATATTAGGAAAAAATGGAAGAGGTTTAAAGATACCTGTATTAGGGAAGATCTTAGATAGAGGGGAAAAAGAGGGAATAGGATATAGCACATTAACCGATCCAAGGATAAATTGCATTCGTAGTCAGATAATAGATGTCCTTAAATTAAAAATAGAACAGGAGCAATTAGATAATGACGAATTTACTTCGGTTACATCAGTTTTTGACGAAAGGAATACAGAACCAAAAATTAATGGGACAGATTTTAAGTCGGAAATAGGTGTGCAAGTGTTTGACTTTGAAGTAGTAGGGCTACTTGATTCAGGAAGTGACATAACCTGTATCTCGGAAGAATTTTGGGGCGTATTAAAACAACGAATTCCTCATATACCGTTAATTCCTATCAAACCTGTTCAAATAAGAACAGCTGTAGGGCAGAAAAGTGTCGATATTCGTAGCATGGCTTTATTACCTTTGAAAATAGGAACGACAATGAAGGATACGGGGGTGTTGATTGTACCAGGACTGCTTAGACCTTTAATATTAGGTTTTGACTGGATGAAGTCAAACAAGATTAAGGTTGTCTTAAGCGGAGCAGATAGAGGGGTGGTTTTGGAATATGAGGGGCATAAAGAGATCATTAGGTTCATAGAACTCGGAAGTAGCCCATACATTGAGAATGATTGTGAGGGTCTATGTAACGAAGTGAATGAAGATGAGGTAATAGATTTACGACAAGTTAAGATAGGTATGTCACTTAAGGTAGAGGATTTGGAGAGGCTCCAAGTATTATTGAAGAAATATGAAGGTTTATTTTCTGACACGCTAGGCCGAGCAAACTGTTATGAACATGAGATTAGGATGGAACCGCATGTCCCGATTGTAAAAAGGGCTTATCCTATTCCGTATGCTTATCGGGAAAAGGTAGAGGAAAAGTTACGGGAAATGGAAAAACTGGGGATTATAAGTAGATCTGCTACACCTTATAGCAGCCCGCTAACCTTCACTCTAAAAAAGGATGGTTCGATCAGAGTCCTTTTAGACGCGAGGGAAATAAACAAACATATGATATCTGAAACAGAAAAACCGCCACTACAGTTAGACGTAATAAATTCATTCCATGGAACAAATTTTATAAGCATAGTTGACATGAACAATGCTTATTTTCAGATACCGATTTCTGAATCAAGTAAGATGTATACAGGATTTACGTTTAACGGAAAATCCTACGTCTATAATGTTTTGCCTCAAGGCTTAAAAACTTCTGTGGGTAGTTTTAGTAGGGCGATTGATACTATATTAGGTTTTGAAGTACGAGAATTCTGTGTTAATTACCTAGATGACTTGGCTATAATTACTACAGGTAACTTAGAAGAACATTTAGAGCACATTGACATAGTACTAGGAAAACTACAGGCAGCGGGGTTAACTTGTAATTTAAAGAAAAGTAATTTTCTGTGTAAAGAAGTTAAGATGTTAGGATACATCATATCCACGGATGGGCTTAAGACAGATCCAGACAAATTGAACGCGATACAAGAATTCCCGACACCTAAAAAAGTAAAACATGTCAGGGCCTTTTTGGGGCTATGTAACTTTTATAGGCGATTTATACCTGCGTATAGTAGTCACATTATGCCGCTATGCGAACTTTTAAAGAAAGAAGCTGGATGGCATTGGGGGGACATAGAACAACAAGCATTCAATAAAATCAAAACTCTGTTCATAAAAACAATATCGCTTCACCACCCTGACTTCAAGAGATCATACTATTTGCAAACAGATAGCTCAGGGATAGGAATAGGAGGAGTTTTGTATCAATTGGGGGAAGATGGTGAAATGAAGATATTAGGATTCCATAGTAAGGTGCTCAAAGGGCCGCAATTAAATTGGACCGTCACAGAACAAGAGTTTTATTCGGTAATATGTTGCTTGCAGAAGTTCGAAACCTATTTAAGGGGGGCTAATGTAATAATTCTAACGGATCATAAAGCACTATCTTTTATTAAAACTTGGAGATTATATAACGCTCGAGTAACTAGATGGGTTAATTATTTAGAGCAGTTTCAGTTTGAGGTTCAACATATTAAGGGCAAGGATAACATTGTAGCTGACATTTTATCTCGTTACCCAATAGGTGGGGACATATTACAAGAAGAGAAAACCAAATTGCCGGAAATATTATACATGGAAATTAAAACGAATAGGGAATTGATCACGAAATTAAAGGAAATATCGAAGTTCCAAAAGGAAGATGTTGAAACAAGAAAAATAATAGAGGAATTAGGTAAAGCTCATAGCTGTATAGAAAAACAAAGCAGGATAATTAAAAGATGCTATGTAAACAATGATATATTATATTTTAAACCGGAAGGTACAAATATTGATGTTATATATTTACCGGAAATTTTGCGAAAAGATATTATAGTGCAAATACACCTAGAAATGGGTCACCAAGGGGCATATAAAGTAATAAAATATATAAGAGATAGATTTTATTGGAGAGGGATTACCAGATTAGTGAAACAAGTAATAAAAAATTGTCACGATTGTCAGATTACTAAAAGCAATACGGTTAAATTTGTCGGTCCCTGTCGGTCAATAATAGCAAAGGAAATAGGTGAGATGGTAATGGTCGATTTGTATGGACCGTTGCCAACAGGAAAGTTTGGGATGAATTACATACTAGTTATCCAAGATGCCTTCAGCAAATTTGTGAAATTTTATGACTTGAGAAAAGCCACGTCTAGATCAGTTATATGTAAAGTAAGACAATTTTTCGTTATAATTAAACCAAAAGCCATAATGTCTGATAATGGCTCGCAGTTTTCGAGCAAAGCATGGAAGGAATTCATGGGGCAAGAAGGAGTGAAGGTTATATACACTACTGTGAGAAATCCGCGACCAAACACTACGGAAAGAGTTAATAAGGAATTAGGGCGTTTGTTTAGGACATATTGTAGGAATAATCATAGAGGTTGGGTCGCCCTATTGCCGAAATTAGAAATATTATATAATAATACCTTTCATGAAAGCACAGGATTTACACCATGTGAAATAATGTATGGTGAATCAAACAGATTGTCAATAGACCCGGGGTTGATGAGAATAAATATTAACTTAGAGTTAGGAAGGATAAGAGAACTAGCTCAACTTAATTTACAAAAGATGGGAGAGAAACGACAGTTGAAGTTTAATAAAAAATTTAGACTCATTCAATATCAAATAGGCGATTTGGTGAAAATAAAACGGTTAAATAGATCTGATGCGAGACAAAAAATAACAAAAAAATTTGAGGCATTATATGAGGGACCATACGTTATAGCAGCAAATCCCTATCAAAACGTCTACATTCTAACAAATCCGGAAACAAATGTAGTGAGAGGAAAATTTAATGCGATACATTTGTCAAGGTATTACAAAGAGGCGGAACCTAGGTTGGGGCTGATTGGGGGAACAAAATGACAGCTGGAACTATTTTGAATAAAGATTATTAAAAAAAAATGCTTTAGGCAAAGTTTGAATTTCGTAATTGAGATGTATAAGATTAAAATTAAAGTTTACTGATTACTTAACGTTTTGTATGAATTTAAGAGAAAAGAATTGAGGTTGTAGGTTAATAAGAAGGCTTGTTTTTAGTACATAAAGGAAAATGTAAATGTACTAAATATTTGAATCATATAATCCTAAAGAAAAAAAAAGAAAATATATTGTAATTTAGATTAACAAAAACGCCCTAAGGGGTTCTCAAATAAAGAAAGTTTTGGACTGAATTTGATTAGTTAACCTTTTATATGAAGTTAAGAGAAAAGAATTGAGGTTGTAGGTTAATAAGAAGGCTTGTTTTTAGTACATAAAGGAAAATGTAAATGTACTAAATATTTGAATTATATAGTCCTAAAGAAAAAAAAAAAAGAAAATATATTGTAATTTAGATTAACAAAAACGCCCTAAGGGGTCCTCAATAAAGGAAGTTTTGAACTGAATTTTAAGATTTTTATTTCGCTGGGTTAGGGAAAGGCCCATGTATGTTTATGGGGGATTTGCTACCACTTTGTTAAGTAAAGTAAGTCTGGTGAATTATAAGGAAAGATTTATAATAACAGTCTATATTGAAAAATAAAAGGAAATTTAATTTAAATAAATACCTATAAAGGTTGGCTCTAATATACACATGTATGAATATAAAAGAAAAATAACAAAGTGGAAGTATTTTCTACTAAGCATAGATGGAGGGGAGGATGGTGGCCTTTTCAATTGTTCAGTTTTAAGATTGTTGATAAGTAAATTGAAGTCGTCTAAAAATAAATTGTCTTAAATCAAGTTTGTATTGTTGAAAATTTAATATTATATTGTGTATACGGGTTGCTTAAAGAAATACGTAAGTAGTAATGAGTTGAAACCAGCGACTTATTATTCAAACTAAATTAAATTTCAACAAAATTGACAAACAATTATAATTGACAAAGCCTGTCTGTGCATTTGCGTCACAAGAACGAATAAATCATTAACGATTCTAATTAAAGATTCTAGGATTTGCTAGGAATATGCAGACGGGGGGTTGAGCGTAAAAATAATTCATTTAATAACTGAAAATTATAGCAAAACGTAACTTAAAAAAAAAGATACATATAGATTCATAATTAAATAATACGCTATAGGAAATTACAAACGGGGGTTTGAGCGAATATAGTAATTCAGTCAATAACTGAAAGTTATTTCAAAATTCAAATCGAACAATTGAATTCTTAATTTAGCAATTTGCTAGGAATATGCAGACGGGGGGTTGGGCGTAAATGTAATTCATTTAATAACTGAATATGCAGAATATGCAGACGGGGGGTTGAGCGTAAAAGTTTTTTATTTAGTAACTGAAAATTATAGCAAATTGCAATTTAAAAAAAAAAAAATATAAACATAGATTCATAATTAAATAATACGCTAGGAATTTACAAACAGGGGTTAGGTGTAAATAGTAATTAATTCAATAACTAAAAGTTATTATTCATACAATGAGTTGCTAAGAGCATATTAAAGGGGGGGTTGAGATGTAAAGAGTGGTCAATTTATGTCACATCACATAGTTTATCTAATGCATGCCATCTATGGTTGACAGATAAATCTCATTAAATTTAATTCGTTTTATCATGGACTAAAGAGTATTTTTACTGTTATTATATTATACCTGCTTTGTAGTTGTCGTGCTGTTGATTTGTAAGGGCAGGCGAGAATGTGAGCTTGGGGAAGGTATATTAGGCAAGTGGAAGTAGTGAATTTGATTGATAATAAGGTATGGATGAATGAATAATTAGGATTTGAATTTGACCTTGAGATGGGAGGCTGAGAGATTTATGACAGTGGTTTTAAACAGTATGCAGGGCCCAGCAAACCAACAGGACTCATGGGGATAGGGCTTCTGATTTATTGATGCTAACCTTGGAGACACAACTTAACCCAGAAGGGGCTTTCTATGAGAAATTGGTGTTAGGTTAGGTCCGATTGACAATTTCAGTGCTAAAACTGGTATCATAGAAAGTCCATACTTCACAAGAAGCTAAGAAAGCTAAATGAAAAATTCGGCAACTTTTACAAACTCCAACTAAGTTCCAGACGTTATTCCGAGTTGAAATTTTGAGGAGGTTTCTTATCATTGGGAAATAAATGCTTTGTAACTATTAAAGTCAATGGGGCTACGGAAGGGACTTATTGGTGGAAATTTATCTTTAATCTGAATGAAGAATGGTTTGAATTAAGTTTACGCTGATTTGTTACTATTAGGGTAGATCGGCCTCACAACCCGGTTCTCTTGCATAGCCTTTTTGGTCCTTGTGAGAAGTCTTTGTTGTTCAATGGTTTGTTTATGCCAATTCTTAAAATGTAGATAAGGTGATGTGCTGTGATTTGGTTGGTTTAAAAACACACTACTACACTCTTTCATTTCGAGGAAGCAATAATAAATCTGTGTTATCGTTATTAATATTGTTGGTAATAACATTTCTGGGGTTTTTATTATCTTTTATTGTCTGGTTTGCTTGTGAACTATAGATGGTTTTTTTAAAATTTTCCTTCGGTATAAATTCACACCTGCAGAAAATTTGGGGGTTGGCTGTGACGGTACAGGCCCTTCTCTGTCCCGCCACGTTCATAAATAAACCTATTTACAAATATCAGTTTGCTGCATTTTGAATGTTTTAGAACGAAATCGTATTAACCCTTTTACTCGTGCTATCTTTCCATAAGAAAGAAAGAGAGCGGAGAAGTGTGCTGTTCTGGATGCTTTTTATGTTGCCAAACGCATGAACGGCACATAAATCGGGGACTTTTGACAATAGGAATCGGTTGAAGTATGATTATTGAAGAATTAAATGAAATATATTGGGCAGTTTTAGTATGGGAAAAGAAAAAAAAAGAAATGGCAGGACAGGGGTGGGGATAGAGGTGCGGTTTAGGCGGGATAAAGTGAGAAAAGGAAAAAAAGATGGGGGATTGGAGGCATTAAGCCTCGGAGGTCGCTCTCAGGAGGTACTCCGAAGACAGTCTTCGGTGAGATTCTTAAAGTCCGTGAAGTGAATTATTGGTAAAAATTTAAAAGTGAATTGTGTATTGAGAAGTGTTACACCGGTTAGGGGTTAGGGAGTCTCGAGTTGGCTAAATGCTGACAAAGGACATGGGACTTAGTAATTGGCATGGCCGATGAAAAGTCTGTACGATTCCCAACACGTGGCAACACGTGGGGATTTCGGTCGATTTTTAGGTAGGGAGTAGGCACGCCCAGTGTTAAACTGGCAGGGTTAGTACCTATAAAAAGGGAAACCCGGAGCAAAGTAGTTAGCATGGCTGACAAAATGCTTATTTATTAGTAATCCGAGTATTCAGCATACGCAGAAGAAAGGTTACGACGTAGCGTTTTCCTCCAAGCGTTCCCGTATCCTACCCTACATTATGATTCCTCATTTTCTTAGGTATTATAGTCTTCACGTGTAGCCGTGGTCTGGGAGTGCAAGCTCCCAGATTTAGACAACGTCCCTCGGGATGTGCCCGCGCTTGGAACGAGCCGGCGGCTGTATCCTTCGGGAAACAGTTACAGTTCCCTTCAGTGTCGTATATCCTAGTGTGGCTTAGGTGCTCCTAGCAAGTGGGGTTCCCTAATAACCATAATGGGTGTTATTGCAATGAAGTCTATATTATATATATTTTACACCATAGGTATCAAATCCTCGTTCAATACAATCCCAAGCTTCGGCCTCATATGTATGTGAACGTATTACACCGGCATTTAGTATACATTGGAATTTGCCATTCCACTTTCAGCTAGCTTCTGTTAGCAGGAGTTTCCTCTTTACACCGAGGGGAAGCTGTCCTACCTACCATTGCTATGGAAAGGGGGCTACATTACACACCACATGATTAAAGTAAATGTGAGACATGGATCTCTAGGCTGAATACTACATCTAGAAGAATAGGAATTAGGTAACTAGGTACATTTGAGTAGGAATAGGGAACATAGGAAATTGTTTGGGAAATAGCACTTAGTAATAATTCGGGGGTAGACTCACGATATGATGCAATACATTTTTCTATCTAACTCATAAGATAGGTGTACTGGCAACTTCCCGGATTACAGGAGGTAGACTAGTATCCTTGGGTTCGCTGAATTATTAAAACATTTAATATTCTATCAAGTGTCCAGGAAATACTTTAATAGCCATGTAGGTTACAAACTAGAATTATTTTGTTACAATAAATAAAATAAAAATCAGTTTTAGGTTCATATTTATAATTATCATCCACTCAAATTAGTTTCAAATTAAGACGGTAGTAAATGTAAGGTATCGTTTTTGATGCTAATGGACAAGCTGTGCAGTTCCATTGTGGGAGACCATCTAATGAGAGACGTAGAATGGTTGACTACTCTTCGACAGCATGAGGAAGGATATATTACAATTTATTATGTCGCTATTAGTATCTGTTAAAATCAAAGTAATAGGATATATCAAATAAATAAAACAAGGAATTAGAATATCCTAAAATAAAAAAAATAACTATGCAATATCTTGAAATTTTCATGTAATTAATGGACAAGCAAAGCTGTTTCATTATGATTAACCTTTTCTATCAGACATATAGTCTAGGTGCATTATTCCTCAAACAACATGGAAAGAATATAAATTGTTTCATTTTGAAGTCAAAAGTTTGCAGAAACAAAGAAAGAATATCAAACAACAAATACTCAAGAATACCTTGAAAATATACTAAACTTATTTGTTCACTATTAAAATTACTAGATATAATAAAATCAAGTAAAGCTGTATAATTACTCTCCACTCTCAAAATAATATATATTGGACCAATGATATCATCTAACAGGATATGACATCTAAACAAAGTGGTGGAATAGGTTCAAAGATATTATTTAACTAGATATGTCTACTCAAACAGAGATATGATAGGCTGTAGATTGTATAGGGTTACTTGTAGTCCCAATCCAATCAGGTTTTAGGACATATTTAGTACATACCAGCGTAATATTAGGAACTCCCTTTTACCATAATAAGTAAAAGGAAGTCCCGCTAAGAACCGAGATATGATTGGATGCATGCCCTTACTGAGGCTAGGCAGCTCCAGAGATGGCCAGCGTCTCGGTGTTATGGTAGATACTCGTTTGGGTAGAATGAATGGTTTGTTTTGTATAGCTATGAATAATGATGTCTCTCATTTTCATAGAAGTAAATTAAAAAGGTCCTTGAATGTGCAGACAAGATACAAACTTACATACTTACAATGTCGATGACAATATCATACGACATTCCCTTTTGCCAAAAGAATATGTCCTCATGCCCATGTAGTATATATGAATACTGAATCAATTGCAATACACATACTTACTGACTTTTAGTACATTTGTAAATAATAGAAAACAAAAAAAAAAGAAAGAATAATAACTTTATAAAGTCCTCTTACAATGGGTGATTATATGGTTACTAATTATGTTGGGTAATTAGTAAGGAATATAACAGACCTATGCGGTGGAAGATGACCAGTTTGGACAAGTCGAAATCTACAGATGGCAGCGGGGAGGGGCTGTTATCCTTAGCCGCAATCAATTAAATATCATTCTTAATTTTATTTGCATACTTACCTACTTTAAAGGTTCTTATGTAAATCTTACTTATTTCATACCTACTTAGAACATCTTAGCAACATAATCTTCTTTTCACTCTACCATATTAATATAAAGCAGATAGTTACATATCTACGCAGTAATTCTTATTCAACTATATTAGAACATCACATTAGTCACTATAGATAGAATCTATCACTGCATAATACTTATGGCAATATGCTGAGGTTTTAATAGACTCACAACATTTAGTCATGAAATAGGTAGTTTGGTTTTGATAGTAAGAAAGTGGTAATAGTAAATTTTGTTGTTGCAACTTAACACTTTTACTGTATTATGTTAGAGAGCCAGTTCTAAATTACACCACTTGGAGAGTACATAGGTAGAGTAGGTCACGTCTCAAGCCCTTTGGAAAAGAAACTGAGTTGCTACTTATGGGCACAATATAGGATCCTGACCACTATACTAGACGATCACATGGCCTTATAATGATCTCAGTCAAGACACACTCAATATTAGGTTTTGTGTTATGTTTGGATACGGTATCTCAGAATGGTAGAAGTTATCACACAAATAGGATATCACAATTAAATTTCATTTTATTAAACATTTTCATATAAGGTAGCGTAGAGTACATGAGATTTATATATCAGATAGAGGGGGGGACGTTACAATTGTCGCTAGGCATCACAAGCTTTAGGGTTTATCATGCGTGCTTCTGGTGATTTCAATCGAGCAAAAACATTTAAAATCCTTTATTGCACCTTTGTCCGGAGTAACCTTGAGTACGCATCACAAATCTGGAGCCCCATGTATGACAAGTACATCTCGAGAATTGAGCGAATCCAGGCCAAATTTATTAAATATATGTGTTATCGTCTGCGCATTCCCTACTCATCTGATAATTATCTGAACCTTTGCAGGCAGTTTCATCTCTTACCCCTCTCAAAAAGACGTGAAATCGCAGACCTCGTATTTTTTCTAATATCGTTGATTGTCCAGAAATTATGAATAAAATTACACTTAGTGTTCCTTCTAAAATTACCAGGTTTAATACCCCACTGTACGTACCCGTAGTATCAGCTAATTATAGACGAAACTCTTACTTATTACGAGCAAGCAACAACTTTAATGAGCTAAGCAAGCATTTTGACCTTGACTTCTTTTGCACCAGCGCTTCCTCAGCAAGGCGACAGCTGAGCAGCAAATTCTTCAAACCGTCGTCGTAAACCAGCACATGTCCTCTTGTAACCTATTTATCTATAAGTGTTTATGTTAAGTTAATGTAAGTGTTTATATTAGTTATGCACACAATCACAATCTATTCGTGAGAACCTGTAATTGGCTTTTTAGTGCTAGTTTATTGTATATGTTTAGCGTAAAAAGCTGTTGGTTTTCCATAAAATAAATAAATAAGTAAGGTCTTTCAAAAAGAGAATCAATAGAGTCCAGCACATTGACAGTACCATTGGTATTGTAGTAGTCCATAGGCACAGCTATAGGCGAACGTTTACATGAGTCAGTGCTTTGTTTGCCACTCATTACATAAAAAACCTAATTAAGATTGTTCCTATCGCTTTTGCGAGAGTGTGCATGATACGTTCAATGTGTTCTTACCCTTTCAACTTTCTCATTCACTTCCTGTATTTATCTACGAGTATCTACTTATATTTTAAATGTCTTACTTCAGTGGATCCCCAACCCGTAGTATTCAGCATAATTCCTTTCGGAAGCTTCACTGTTTCATTAGCCAAGTTTATTTTAGCCACTTTAGGTCCAAATTTCAAGGGTTTTCTCAGTTTTATAAGACAAGCGTCGTAGTCATACGATTTGTTGTTGTATTTCTCGTGTATATTGATACTTTCAATGTCGTACAATTCACCGCCTCCGTTGACATTGTCTGTTCCGACGAGAACTTTGAACTGACGGTTTCTGAAATTAATATGATATATAATTAAAGGCATCCTGTAATCTCTGTTCCGTTGGACAGTTTCCAGACATTTAAATATAACAGATTTTATACAAGTATTATTAATAAGCATTGCAATTCAACGGGACAAAGCTGCCAACTGGGAGTGGGCTGGAGCATTTGGACTGCCTATGAGTCTGCTATGACTTATAGGTTGTCTAAATGCTTTTATTGTAGTAGCTGTAGTGTTGTATATAGTTCATAGTATTTTGTTTAATAAAGGCATATTAAAAAGAAAAAAAGTATTATTTATTGTCAAATTAATGCTAGATAAACGCATAGTGGATCCTATATTTTCCGAGAAACAAATGTGGAAAAAGTAAACAGCCAAAATTTCTCTAACATATCGTCGTGATGATTAACATAATGATTTTTTCCTGGCTTCGATATAAAGGGGGATGGGTGTCTAGGCAACATGTCCAATTACTTTTATCCACCTATAGTGGACAATCCGGCTGATATCCATGGATTATCCAATCTTTATGATATTTTTTTTTGTTGGTCAATACTCCGCTCAACCTACCTCCAAATTAGTCTCATTTAAATTTCATCAACAATCAACTAAGTAAAAGAGTTGCTAAATCAGTACTTTCAACCCAAACAAAATGAAAAAATTAGATACATATTCTATCAATAGTATCTATAAACATAATATGCATAATAATAATTCATCGTGTTCAATTTAATTGAACTAAATTAAATTTGTTTACTGTTGGTACGAAAAATGTCTAATTCGTCTATACATATAGCCCACAATATCGTGATACTGATAACAAATGCTTAAAAAAAACAGAACTGACTCCCTAAAATGAAATGTATGAAATCGCTTTTAGTAGTTGGACGATAAAAATGTGAGCACAGAGTGTTTTCAATCAGCATGGTACTGACTTCCACAAGTTATTTCATAATTTTCAATGTTTGAAATCAGTTTGGTTTATTTTTTACATCTTATTCGATTTATATTGCGATTATCGAAAGTAGCTTAATTAATAGCCATATCCAGCTAGCAGAAGCCACTCGTGTGTAGTGGTTGATCCCCACACCATTTCATTGGTAGATACCGCTGAGCCGAATGGAAACCATAAATGGAGCTTTCTTTATGATGATCCTTTTTTTTAGATTTTGACGGACCAAGCTCGAGGCCCACCTGATTTTAAGCGGATTAACCTCTGCCTATAACAGATGCATTTCGTCATATGACGAATTGTACTGCGCCCATCACACTGGGACATACAGTTGTCAAGTCTCATATGCCTGTAATCTTTCTTGCTCCCAAGAACTGCTGCCGGAACACACAAGGTGCTTGGCGACAGATTTTCTAGGTGGTCTAGGTGGTAGCTAGCCAGGCGAGCATTCGCCAAATGCCCTTCCACCATGCAAATATCTGGTCTGATTATTAGTTATGGTGCCCATGTCTACATTAAAAGTTTCTACGAAATAAAAAATACTTACGGCACAATGCAATGCGCTGCTGTCAACACAAACTGCTGATGTACGATGGAGCCCCCGCACCAATGATAGGTTCCGTTGAGTCGAAGGGAGATCATGAAAGGCACCTTCTCTATGGGGATCTGATGACCACCAATGATACCCACGTTTGCATGTTTCTCGGCTGGAAAAATATATCCGAAAGAATGTGCTTGACTTTCATCAAATCTGTCCGTTTCTTACATGTCACTGTTTGTAGGTGTTTAGGATCATGGATCATATCATGATACAATAATATAATGCGCCCTTTGATCATGGATCATACGATGAGTTAACACACCTTCGCTCTAACCTCTTTGGAGGAACCTTTATTCAACAGTGGACGCACGAAGTAGTTTGTTTTTACTCCTGATAGGCTATCCTTTGACCACTATACCACCTGTTGGAAAGTGATTATTTGATCGAAAATGTTGTCTAACCCAGAATTAATGTCTCTCAAAATATATGTTTGAAGCAGTGATGGCTCACTGGCATTGGCTAGTAACTGCCGCGCAGCAGGTCCATGGTTCAAATCCTGCCGCGGGCTTGAGCCTCACCGCATGGTGGAAGGACATTTTGCGAATGCCCGCCTGGCTAGCGACTACCCTCAAGTAGAAAATCTGTCGCCAAGCACCTAACTGTGTGTTTCGGCAGCAGCCCTTGAATGCCAGTAATTTTATATTATTACACAAACATGTTTTAAATAATCTAAAATTATATCCATTATATTTTATTACAATATAATTTATTTTTATATTAGTAGAACATTAATTGAATAGTGTATTTTCCTATATAGGTTCATTTTAGCATTAATTGCAAACATTTTTCTGTTACAATATTATGCACGCTGTCTTCACCTATAATTACTGTGACACTCGGCGTAATTCTAAAATGTTTGTTATGAGTTCAATGTATTGGTGTAACCTGTGTTGGTGATCTATTAAATAAATAAATAGGTAATAAAATAACCAATTTGCCTTTGCAGAACTTGGAGCTACTTTTGGAAAAAAATCATAATTATTGGAATGGTCGTAAAAGTATTCACCGCAAACTATATCGTTTTTAAGGTTCCTTAATATAAAAGTAACTACTATAAAAAAATAACTACTAAAAACAAATTTAATTTTTTTTTAATTTTCTATTTTCAATTTATTTTAATGTTTCTCTCTTCCCATATAATATATTATTATGTAAGAACTGGGAGGTCTTGTTTCCTAATTTTTTATCTGAAGATCAGATAAAGGTACAGTATTTGGAGTCCAAAATGAGAAAAGCCACTGCTCGTCTCTACACATGTGCTACACGTTATCATCTAAACATTCCCACACACAAACAAACCTCCCTCTCACATAGTAACACACATTCAAACACAATAAATGTTCACTTGCCAAAATGGTTTAGATAAAAGTAAGACGCTAATGAGGTGTCCCAGTTTTCACGAAAACAGGGAATCCTACCGTGAGAGCTAGAGCGTGAGAGTGAGAGCTTTCTGAAAGTTTAAAATCGACATCATGTCTAGTTTTTGAATCGTTTAAAGATAATATAAGGCAAACATTTCTGTAAGTAGTCCATAATTAAATTGAAATTTGAATTGTCAGAATCGTACACAAACAAAAATAAAATACACCATATTGTAATTATGCTCTCAACACGACCAGCGTTTTGGGCTCAATTTTTCAAATGTATTCGTACTACCCGGTACAGGGACGTCTGTGTAGCCAGCCCATAGGTATAATTATTCACTAGTTCACTATCACAGGCCGGCTTATAATACAATTATCTGTAGAAGAAAACTCTATCGAGGTTTGTCTCTGGCAGGCGAACTGTCGTAAACTAGTTAAAAACTCATGTTTTACATTAGGAAAGGACCACTATTTAAAAGTTAAAAGGTTTTATTTAACTTGCAATTGCAACTCAATTTTGAAGGAAAACCCGGTGGAGCTGGACGACCGCACAGGCGGTAGCCAGCATCTCTGTCCTCCCTAAACAAAAAAAAACTCAATTTTGAAGTTGATAATATCTTCAACCGATTGAGCTGAAATTTTGTATGACAATGCACGATATGGTGTGTGGCGTCTAAATCCAATATGGCGGACGATCCAAGATGACGGAATATTTATTTTTAATGAATTTCTACAATAAGGATATCAAATGAAAGGGCTTGTTGAGAGTAACTCGAAAAATAATATGACGTCATTCTAAATCCAATATGGCGGATCATCCAAGATAGAGGAATAGTTATTTTTAATACACTTCAGCAGTATGAGTATCAAATGAAAGGGCTCATTGAAAGTAAATTATTTTTATTTTTTATTTTTATTTTTTATTATATTAGGAAAACTAACAGCTAGTTACAAAAATATTAATAAAACATAAAACAGAAAGCCAATTATAAGTTTTCACAGATATATAAAATGACGTTAGGCCCGCAATACACAATCATACCAATATATATATAAGCGATTCAATATATGAGTTATAGAAATAATTATTTGGCTGAGTTTGACTGTCATATATACATGATAATACTATAAACAAAAAATATATTTTCTATTGAAATATATAGGTATGTATGAAAATGTAATACCGGCCTTAAATAATATATGTAGTCAGTAGACACAGATAAGAATACAGTGCAACACTGTAAGTAATGAATAATAATATTAATCATTTTAGTTAAGTACACCACACTAAGAGAAATATCTGTCATTCAGCAGCCGTTTCAATTGCAATGCTGAAGTATTAAATAGATCCAGATCTATATCTTTAGATGTACTGTTATAACACCTGCATGCCCTAATGAGGTAAGTATTTTTCCTGTATTTGCACGATGCACTAGGAATGTGTAAGAGTTCCGGATATCTAAGGGTGACCGCAGGGGTACGTAACCCCAGTTGACCGAGCAACTCCGGACAGTCTACCTTGCCGTTTGCTATGTTAAGGAGGTAGGCCATGTCTGCAACACGTCTCCTCTCCTGCAGTGGGAGTAAATGAAATTTTTTACAGCGAGAGCTATAATCTGGCATATACACTTTTGCGCGGTATTGAAGGTAACGGAGGAATCGTTTTTGTATGGCTTCAATACGGGTTATGTAGATGTTGTAACTTGGATTCCAAACTTGAGAAGCGTATTCGAGGTGGCTTCGTACATAGGCACAGTATAAAATTTTTAAAGTTTTAATTTCCATAAACTCCGTAGACATCCTTAAAACAAATCCCAAGGCTTTCGAGGCTTTGTTGATGATATTGCTAATATGTGCATCAAACAGTAACTTTGAGTCAAAGATGACTCCTAAGTCATTAATGGTAGATATTCTGGCAATGGGGGAGTTTTTCAAGAGGTAACTGTGGATGAGAGACGACGGTTTTCGCGTAAATGAGCATACGTAACATTTTGACACATTTAAATCTAACTTATGAGAATGACAGTAATCTTGAAATCTATCTAAATCGTCCTGAAGGCGTGAGGCGTCTTCAATGGTTTTAACAGGACACAAAATTTTCATATCATCGGCATAAAGAAGAATTTTAGAAAAACGAAAGCAGTGTGATATATCGTTTATAAATAATATAAAAATGAGGGGTCCCAACAACGATCCTTGAGGAATTCCCGAAGGAATACACATAGAGGAAGATGTATAACCATTAAGCACTACTGTTTGACATCTATTTTGTACATAAGATGAAAACCACCTAAATAAATTACCGCGAATGCCGACATGGCCAAGTTTATGCAACAAAATTACGTGATCTATTCTGTCGAAGCACTTGCTATAATCAGTGTAAATAACGTCTACTTGAGATGGTTCCGACATTATGTTTGATAAAAAGTCACTGCATAATAAAAGGTTAGATGTGGTAGACCTACCCTTAAGAAAACCGTGTTGCTCTTCGCTAAGTGTATGCTTAAGTGAAGAGTATTACTGTTTGTAAATAATTTTTTCTAGCACTTTGGCAAACACACATAGCTTAGATATAGGTCTATAATTTTCAATGTCATCCTTTGGGCCTTTCTTATGAATTGGAGATATAAATGCAGTTTTCCATAGATGAGGAACTTCACCTTCATTTAAAGATCGTCTATATAACAAGGTAAGTCTATCTATCCGGCTGTCTCGCTTTCACGCCATAATTATTGAAAAGTGAGCTCCAAGCCGAAATAAGTTTGACTTGTGTAATTTGGCGAGATGGGCGTCATCAGCATTGGTCTGCACCCTGTCTAGGAGAAGGAGAACTTCAAAATCAAACTGAGAAGCCGAAACTTGTGTGTCGTCCGTCAGGCACAAGTAAGCTTCAAGCTGAAATAAGTGGCGCATTCTCCCATACACCCAAGTCAAGGTGAGGCCGTGCCGAGTACTGAGTTGCATCGAGGTGTAATATGATGTCGTGAACGTTCCACCACAGGCGAACCCTGTTGTATATACCCTTCTAAACGGAGCTCTGGGAGGATCGACGAATATTTATTCGGTACTTGTGGGAACAAAATGGGAAAAAACTGAAACATCAATACAAAGGAGATGACTGGAAAAGAACAAATTAAAACGGCAGGAAAAGCTTGGAAATGAAGGCGATGACGCAAAACGCCAAAGATCAAGACCATAACGTAACACCTACTCAACGACAGTTAACGCTTGATAAAGCTAAACAACGCATGCAAACATTAAGAGCAGAGGAATCACAGGATGCACACGAAAAAAATCGTGAATACATATATCAATAAGAGAAACCCTATCTGTTGAACAAAGAGGGGTTCGATTGAGTTATTTAGAAACACAAAACTCTCAAGTTAGAAGAAACGAAACTCCTGAACAGCAATACACACGTTTGAACAATTTAAGAATGCATAGCTCTTAATTTTTTCTTCTTTTTAGGACGTTTAAATAAAAGCTTTTTTAAAAAAAGATTTTATGCTTGTAATTTATTGTTTCGACCTCACATGTTGCAAGAGCGTGAGAACCTGATAATAAAATTAAGGAGGTTACTAATCGTAGAAAGAGGATAGTACTAATAGAATTCGCGTAATGAATTGTACTAATCATGAGAGAAGGATGCACATACCGTAACCGTAATAATAATGAGCCAGACAGATATTAATATTTTTATCTTTTTCGCGTATACCCCTGTATCTGTTGGGATCCGATAGTCACTGGCTCCTAACCGTATAAAGAGGACAGTACCAAAACATAAAACTTGATAGTGAGAAGCACTTACATAATACAAAAATATGACTGCAAAACGCTTAGTGCAAGCGTGGGTATTTATATTACACTAGCTTTCCGGCCGCGGCTCCGCCCGCGCGTATGTCTGTATCGCGCAAAAACATTAACTTCTTCTTACGCAGTTGGATAAAAACTTATGGCGTGAATGCGAGACAGCCAGATAGATAGACAGACAGAGTTACTTTCGCATTTACTTTTTTTTTTGGTAGGGTAGGGGAACCGTTCCACCGGCCGGCACCTATCCATCGGCCATTCCTGATCCTCTTGCAGTATTATTTAGATATTAGCTATTTACTATTGCAATATAGGAACGAAAGTCTTGTAAGTACTCTTTGATTGAATCGCCCGATACCCTAAAACATTATTCGGTTGGGTTACTATAACAAACGATTTTTAAATAATTGTTTAATTTCACGTTGGTAGATGAGAAAGAGTTAAGCACGCAAATACAAAAAAAAAAATAGTGACTCAACCGTAAGTTTTTTACTGTTATAATAAGTAAATGTTGATTGTTAATAGTTTTATAGCTGAAGAAATAAGTTATTGTCATTCTTTCATAATTATTTTAATAGTATTTGATTTTAAATAACGATTTTTTAAGGGGCCGGAAACAGAAGCAAGATTTTCTTTAATTATTCTATTTTCGGCCGGGGTGGCCGAGTTTTAGCGACATGCAACCTAAAATAGTTTTGTCTCTTTTATTAACGTGGTAGTACACGTACGGAACTACTCTTTTTATTCAACTGCAATTACAGTTAAGATTTTAGTTTTCAGAATTCGGCCGTCAATTTGCATTAGTATGATTAAATAACGATATTCACATATTAGAG
This sequence comes from Plagodis dolabraria, assembly GCA_963854805.1. NCBI lineage: Eukaryota > Metazoa > Arthropoda > Insecta > Lepidoptera > Geometridae > Plagodis > Plagodis dolabraria. The sequence continues at coordinate 7,868,350 of OY978461.1, forward strand.
ATGGCCGAAAACATAAGCCGTAATTTGCTGACATTCTGTTTTCGGTCACATAATATTTGTATGAAAGAAATGCGACCGAAAACTGAAGTATCGAAAACGGTGGTATTAGTTCTTCGTCCATTTTTATTAATGTACTTAAATTCGTCTTAAAAAGTCTTGTTTTTGTACATAGTTATTGATATTCATTACCTACTTAGAAGTTACTGAACTCTAATATTGTTTTTAAGGATTATTTGTATTTTTTTTAATAAAATAACAAAGGTTTTAATAATGAGCACCTGATACCCTCTGAAGGCCCTATGTGACAGGTGTCTCAGGGAGGGCAAATTCCTCAAACAGTGGAAGAGGGGCAAGCTTCTCCTGAGGAAGGAAGGCCGTCCCGCGGATGAGCCTTCGAGCTATCCGATTGTGGTAGTTGACGATGTGGGCAAACTGTTGAAGCGTATCGTGGCTGCCCGCCTCGTGATGCACCTTGAGAGAACAGTGCCCAACCTAGCACACAACCAGTTCGGGTTTCCGAGAGGTCACTCGACTCTGGATGCCATCTCCAGCGTCCGCGACCGCTCCAAGGAGGCGTGCTCCAGTAGTGGTGTGTTGTTGGTCGTGTCATTGGACGTTGCCAACGCTTTCGACACGCTGCCCTGGAGCACAATACACGCTGGACTGTATCAACGAGTTCCCCACTGCCTCTGAAGGCTAGTCGGGGACTATCTCACCGATAGAGAGGAAGTCTTCCCGACAACAAATGTGGAGGTTCGAGGTCCCGTGACGCGCGGCGCGTGGCGTTCCGCAGAGCTGAGTCTTGGGCCCCTTCTTGTGGAAAGTCGGGCATTTGGGTGCTTTGAGGCGCCAACCTTCGTGGAGTTGACGTCGTTCGGGATAATTACAGAGAAGCGGAAATCGGATGGCCACGGATGGTGTCGGGACAGTCGTGGCCAGAATCAGAATGCTGTGCCTGGATAAAGCGCTCCATAAGTCTAAAGCCATATATTTTTATGGCCGATGATGGGCGCCATCTGCAGACTACCATTGTTGTGGGCGGAACCTGCATTCTGGTCAGGACAACGTTGAAATATCTCGGCGTTGTCCTTGATAGCAAATAGAGGTTTGAGGCGCATGTGTGGCAGCTGGTCCCCCATGGACACAGCTGGGGATATGAGTCGCCTCCTTCCAAACACCAGAGGAGGAGAGGGGAGGGCTTTCTGCGCCGCGAGTGCATCTCCATCTTGCTTGCGGTACAGAGAGTAATGGCAGTTAGAGTGTTTCGGGGCTACCGGACACTCAGCTCTCACCACATGGGACAGGCTCTTCGCAGGACCCACACAAGAGGGGGGGGGGGCGGTGCTCGACACGAATCGATCCGGCCCGTACTCGGAGAGAGGGTCCAAAGAAGGCATGGGAGGCACTATTTCCGACTGACACAGGTTCTCGCCGGACATGGCTGTTTCAGGAGATACCTGTGTAACATCGCACGAAGGGAGCGTTCCCCGACCCCCAGTTTGGGTTCGCGGAAGACAGCTCGCACTTGAGGCATGCCCAGGAGAAGCGGTCGTATAAGTGTATATCGTATACCTATATATCCCTGATCGCAGTTATGGGGCCCGACCTCTCATTGTCGGCCATCATAGTAAAGATGGTCGGTGAAGAGAGGTCGTGGAAGGCGGTGGCCTTTCGTGTGGAATAATAGTTTCGCAGAGGGAGGCGGAGCGGCCTCCCGATTTGAAGAGGCGAGCTAATCGAGCTCGCACGCCGTCTCCGCTCATAGGACCTGGGGCGTTGGTTGTGGTGGCAGCCGGCGCCTCCCATCAGGGTTAGGTCCGCAAAAGGTGTGGATGTCCCCCTGTGTTCCGGGGCATCCAACGAGGCGGGAGAGGGTAGGTATTCCCCAGAGGCTGGGCCTGCCTAAGTGGGCAGCGACGTCGGTGGGGGCTGCAGAAGAGTACACGACTGAACCCGCGGTCTCTGCTTCTAGTTGAGGACAGTGATACACCATGGGGTTTTTAGTCGATAGTGGGGTCCCTATTAACCCCGAGCCTGACATCACCCAACTGCTCCTCGACGGTTGGGTATGCCTAAAAGCATCTACCCCATGAAAAAAAAGGTATAAGATAAATATGATTGTACAGTTTCACCTAGACGGATAAAAATAATTTATAGTGAATTATAGCTGATAGGCTATCCTTTGACCACCATATCACTTGATAGTAAATTATGATGTCGGCGAAAATGTTGTTCAGGCTACCCTAGTATTACTATTAAAGTGTAACAAATTAAATCAAACATTAAAGTATAGTTTTAAGTATGTACTGCCAAAACAATGAGGATGTTGGAATAAATGTGTGTTATTTATTTTATTTATTTTATTTATTTATTCAGATACGCCAACAGTGTACATATTAAAACATACAGTAAAAAACTTATATTAACAGATTATAACAATGATATAAGTCATTATTACATTGGTCTGATATGCACACCTTTTATAGGCATATACAGCTTTCATTAAAATATAGATAACTAAATAGTAGTAGTTCTAGTAGTATTAACGTTTGGTGGTTTTATATTCAATGCGAGAACTTAACTTAGTTATTATTATTTCTTATAAATAATAATGTATTAATATGTAGCTATAATAATTTATATAACAAAAATAGGATTAAATTGCTAAACATGTTTAGTCTAATATTCACTGAAGAACATAATTAATTTACTTTTAAAGACATTTAATGAATCATTGAAAATATCAACATCGCCAAGAGCAGCATTTAATTCATTATAGGTACGACATATACGTTGTGTGGGGCAATTGTGACCCAAGTTAGATTTAACATATGAACAGTGGAAAATGTTGGAGATTTCATATCTTGGATAGTGGTAAGGAACATTCAAGAAGATGTTAGACAAAAGAGATGAACAGTCAGTGGAACCATGGATAACCCTATGAAGAAATGAGAGATCCCGAATTTTTCGTCTGTCACGCAACAATTGCATTTTAAAGAAATGTAAACGAGTCTCATATGGACTTCTGTGCGAAATTGCAGGACAAGAGAATGCCATGGATCTTGTAAATGCACGTTGGATATTTTCTATACGTTGTGAATTTATTGCATACAAAGGATTCCACGCCACGCTAGCATACTCAAGACTGCTGCGAACCAATGAATTATAAAGAATGATTTTAGTACGTGGGGATTTGAAATTTTTGGTGTTTCTCTTGATAAAACCAAGTAATTTCGCAGATTTTGTCACAATTGAATCAATGTGTGTCGTGAATGATAATTTGCCATCAATTATGACTCCCAAATCCCGCATCTCGTTTACCTCTTGCAGAAAATTTCCATCCAAAGTGTACATTGAATTGAAAGGCTTTTTTTACGAGTATATTTTATGTAAAAACATTTTTGTACATTTAAGTGCATACGATTGATGTCGCACCATTGTTTGATGTTGTTAATATCATCTTGTAATAAATTAGCGTCAATTTCAGTCTCCACTGATCTGTAAATTTTAAGATCGTCTGCAAACAATTTGAAATTGCAATTTTTTACGTATAAGGTGATGTCGTTAATGAATATCGAAAAGAGCACTGGACCAAGATGTGATCCCTGTGGTACTCCTGACTCGGCGAGGTAGATTCGGGATTCATATCCATTTACATTAACAACTTGTTTTCTGTTCTTAAGGTAAGACTGAAACCAAGTTAAAAAATTCCCATGAATGCCAATCGAATCCAGTTTCTTTAGCAGTAGATGGTGGCAGACTTTGTCGAATGCGCTGCTAAAATCAGTGTATACTGTATCAATCTGAAGGCCCTTGTCTACTTCTCTAGATATTTCAGACACGAAAGTAACAAGATTTGTTTCTACTGAACGACCTACCTTAAATCCATGTTGATGCTCAGACAATAGGTGACTAAAATGACGAGAGATAATGGGGAAAACAAGCGCTTCGAATAACTTTGCAAAACACGATAGGATAGAAATTGGTCTATAATTCCGAACATTACTTAAATCACCTTTTTTATGGAGCGGTATAATTTTAGCTTTCTTCCATTCATCAGGAAATTCCCCAGTGCGTAAAGATCTGTTAAATATTAACATTAGCGGTAGTGCCAATGCAGAGGCGCAACGTTTGACTAAAACTGGAGGTATATTGTCCGGTCCAGGTCCCTTTAGTGTATCTAAGTTCTTGATTTTGTTTAATACTTCACGCTCTGTAAAATTTACGATGTCTATGCAATGTGTTGATTATATTTGAGTATAAGCTCTGATGGTATATATGATCTAGTAATTTAAGTTAGTAGTGAATGACTTAGAGAAGTTTTCTACAAAGAGATTGGCTATATCGTGACCAGAATTGCCACACTTATCATCCAAATGCATTTCTGCTGGAATTAAGGAACGCACCTTACATATCTCCAGAATTTTTTTGGATTTTTCGCAATATCTTCCTCAGTTTGGCTAATGTAATTAGTATAAAGTTTGTCAAATACTTTATGGCTATGTTCTCTAAGTATTCCAAACTCTATTAGATCACGGGGGTTTTTATATTTACGGTACTTTTGTCTTAATTTTTCTTTCTCTGCGAGTAGTTTGATAAATTTTTTATTAAACCATGGTGGAAACTGCTTTTTATTAAAATTATGTTTTGGAACAAATTGATCAATTGCGCTCCCTATTACACTGTTCAATACCGATGTCATCTCATTTACTGTCTCGCACTTATCAAACACATCGTTCCATTGTGTTTTATTAATAGTGGACAACATACCCTGGTAGTCAGCTTTATAGTAATTAAATTGACTGCAAATTGGAGGGCGTAGACATTTTAATTCAATGTTTGGCAACGTACATATAAATGGAAGATGTTTGCGGTCGAGCTTGCTTAAGCAATCCAAAGGTTTCGTTAAAAATAAGTTGCTTATTGTAGTTATAGCAAGAGCTAGGATTCTTTCATCCTCATTCAAAATATCGTTAAACTGATACATGTCAGACATAGATATGAAGCCATTTTTATTATTTTTAATGCACAATAAAAATATTTATATAATGATAATATTTAGTTGGTTGTTTTAAAGAAAAAACTGTCTAAGGAACGTATATGTAGACCCTGGCAGTGTTCATCTTTTCTGACGTATACTCGACCGTCACGGACCCAGACGAATTTGTACCCCAGTTCCTTTCCTTTTTTTCTGGCTGCTGCATGAAGAGCCTTATTTGTTGGGCTCAAATGCTCTGACACGAAAACAGGTACATCGCAGCCGCCAATACCAAGATGATGGGAGTTGAGCTTATCTCGGGGGTTCTGTTTATTAAACTTCTGGACGGCGGCCAACAAAGTATCTCTCAGAAGTCTGGTTCGCAGTTTCACAACAATGGCGCGAGGTCTTTCACTGTCCTTATTCAACTTTGCAACTCTGGAAGCGTGTATGATGTCAACATCCGCAAGGGGGCATTCAACTTTCTTCACAAGCTGCTCCACCGTTTTGAAAATGTTCTCCGAACGGTTTTCAGGGATGCCATTGACTTCCACATTACACTCGCGCTGATGCTGCTCTATTAGATTTAACCTGCTGCAAACTCCTTTTTCCAACTCATTTATTTTTGTTGTTAGCTCATCGTTAGTTTTTTTTAATTGATCGATGGCCAGAGTTTTCTCATCCAACTCTTTTCTTAATTCTTCATAACATGTGTTAAAAAACATTAACGACTGCTCAAACGACGAAACTTTGTCGCCAACAGTACGAAGTTCACCAGTCACGGCTCTTAGCGCCAGTTGCATTTCCTCTCGTATTATGGTACGGATATCATGATTAGAGTCGGTAATTTCATCTGGAATGTCGTCTGATGACTTACGCCGGGGTTTAGCCTTTGAGACGTTACGCTGTGTATTATTTGCAGACTCGTTTGCCTGTTGAGCCGCAGGACGAACGGGCGTATTCGTATTGTCCGACTTAGGCACCTTGCTGGTACACGCTGGACATTTCCAGCTCTTTTTCTTTACTGCAGTAAAGTTACTAAAGCGTTTTAAGGTAATATTGCAACAATCCAGATCGTACTTTAGATCGCAATGATTGCATTTCATATACTCTTTTGTTTTGACTTCGCTATTACAACCTCCACATACTGACGCCATGATAATTGTAGATATTACTGTTAAGTAAAACAAACAAAGCAACAATATCTTAATCAAGATCACACGAGGCTACAAAGGCAGACAAAAAAATAAAAAATAAAAAAATTTGTTATAATTATGCCAGGTTGATGAACACTCTAAACAATATTGTAGCTTTGCACCTTTTCTCAATGCATCTTCCTCTGTAATAAGTAATAACGTTGCACCTTTAGCACTATCCAGCAAAAATGTAGCACCACTAACAAGTGACCTCGCAGAGTTTTCTAGGGCGTTAAAGTTGACTCATAAATTGTTTGACACTCTCGCCTATCTTTGTTATCACTGACTGATTTTACTTATAAAGTTGTATCACTTGTAAACACAGCTTGTAATTACACTTTTGAATAGATTAGCTCACATTTACCTATTTATTTCACAAAAAATACACAGAGAAACCAAAAGTTATGTTGTTCGTTATCCTCCTACCCTCAAAACCTGTTGTATGTGTGTTGGGCTAGTAGGACATTTTAAATGGATACCCACATACATATTTCACATAAAAATGTTGTTTTTTTATTAATTGTATGGATACATTAATTTTAAATCAATATTAAATGTACCGACCGAAAACTGGGTACTGCTGACCGAAAACTAAAAAAAATGGCCGAAAATCGGCGATTTCGCTATATTTGGCTTTATATATTTTTCTAAAAATAAGGAAGCACTTGGCGTTCCTTTAAAAATTAAATACGTAAATTACATTATATAGGGAACATATAAACAGAGCAGGGCTCAAACAATTGTATAATTTTTTCTAGCGTCTTAAAGTTGAAGGTGCCACTAAATGGCCGCAAACTAGGTATTCTACCCTACTATCCATTTCTACGTAACTAATCATCAGATTACTAAGAAAACTTGTTAGGATAACCTCCCTATTTACGGATGATTTAATATCTGTGGAGAGTATTATCTTTTCGACCGAAGAGGTTACTCACCATCAGACTGACTTGAAACCGTATGCAAAATAAATATACACGTAAAAACAAACACTAATTTTGGGACGACCATTTTGAACACTAGTTTGTCAGCGAATATTACTTTAAATATACTTTGCCAGCATTAATATCTAATCAATGAGGAAAAACTTACTGATTTCATATAATGAATTTGATTTTTTTATATTTATTATGAATAATATTTATCTAAATTAATGTTTTGATCCAACAGTCATGCAAATATAAAGTTATTTTAGCGATTATTTTCAGTGGGTCACCTTTGCTTATCGAATCTCTATGACCTTATTAAGTAGGTAGTTAAAAATGTTATTAAATTAGATTAGAATAATTTAGTAACTAAGTAAGTTTATATTAGAGTATCTAGTAGAATTTAATTTTTAAAGCCATATTGATAAAGTACCCACCGACTGCAGCACGATTTATCACTTATCAACTTAATTAGCTCGGTAGTTTTTATTTAAGTGCTTAACAGTTAATATGTACCTAATGTTAATTAATTGAAAATGACATAGTCTGGTAATATTGATATTATGTATACTACGAAGTTCGAAAGGTTTTCAATAACAGCAAACTGCTCTCGCCACGCCGCGTACCTACTTCGTGAGGAAAAATTCAAGAAAACCTTGATACCTTGAGCAATAGTACCTACTTAAGTACAGTATGCAAGTACAGTACTTAATAGGTACAGGGGCCCAACTCCCACCTTTTAAAAACTATTATAGAAAACCAACGTCATTATTTTAAGCTTAAAATATTGATATTGACATTCGTACCGTGGCCATCACGAAACAATAATGTTCATATAGCGCTATCTCTATCGCACAGATGACTCGATTCAATGCATGCAGCTCGCTCTCACGTTGAAGTTCTAATGTAAGTTTAATATAGTGATATGTGGTAGTGCGAATTAAAATTGTAAATATAAGGTTAAAATAAGTCTGAATTAAGAGATGGGAGTCGGCCCCCAGTAAGTAATTAGGTTATTAAAAACAAAATACATAACTGGTGAACGTTAGTTGTCGCTATTCTGACTTTTATTTTCGATACTAACATTCACGCGCAACTGCGCAACACAAATCCTCCTAAGCCTCCACAAGTACCAGGCGCTCATAAATACCCGACAGGTAGCCACATTCCATCGCATGTTTCTATGCTTGCCATTCTTCCCGGGCGGATGCCTCGGTCAACGAACCTAATGTGCCAAATGAAAGGGACAGAAGCGGGATCCCTGTATCTGTATCTCTTTCTAGCAGTGTGGTTATTGTGAAAGTGATAAGGTTCAGTTTCTGTATCCAGTTTCTTGAAAGGAACGGATGCTGATTGTTAATGCAGGCTAAAATCTCATTGAAATCAGTAACGAAACAAACTGACTTCAATTTTGAACGATATAAAGAGAATTTTCGCTTGAATGGTTTCTCTTGGTTTTGTTTAAAAACTGGAATGAGAGCGTGAGAATTTCGGGAATGGCTTACTGGGATGTTACTAGGATAGAATAAGTGTTGAAGACATGTTTTTCCCACGTTTCTTCTCGCAATGTTCTCACGGTTCATTGAGTGAAGACGCGGATTAATCAGTAGTTACAAAGGAGTAAGGGTCCAGCCTTTGTGTGATGATATACAGGTACCTAAGTACTTATTTACTTAGCTATAGGTACGTAGGTACATTTGGACATATTTTTTTCTATGTTTAGTTACACAGCGTTTAGGGTTTAGGTAGGTTTATACATCGTCAAGTTATTCCGGGATTTTATTTTTGTTTGAGTTTAATGGATGTAGAATACCAATAATAAGACCCCTTTAGAAATGTTTTGTGCGTATTATTTATAATCTTGAGTACCTACTTAAATGACTACTTTTTGCGGGTTAGTGGCATACGCACCCAATGTCAGCTCCCCCCGTGTCAGTTGCCCACGATCTCAGTTCCCCCCGATAAATTTCATTGAAAGAAATAATTACCATATATTAAATATACCGTTAGCAAAAAAGAGTTTCTCTTGATAATAATATATTTATTTCAATATCTTAATTGCTAAAATTATATTTAGTCAATTGTTTCGAATGGTTTTTATATCTTGCGTATTAATAACACATACAATTGTGTTATTAAAATGCAAGATTCAAAATTCAAAATGTATGCATACTAGCTAGGTATTATATCGAGGAAACGGGACTGCCGGTACTATGAATTAAATTCTATTGTTCTCGTAATCTTTCAATTCTGACGGGTTTAACTATAAATCACCATTCAGTCCAGCGCATTTCTTACAAAGTATAAAATTTGGGTTACTGATAACAATAGTCGGCACCCAGAAACACAGATGAAAGTGAAAACAGAATTATGCAAAAACTATATATCAGTGCAAATAATTTTTGAAAGGCGTATTTTGAAATTTTTCAAAATTAAAATATTATTGTTGTACTTTGGACATTCCAGCATTCAGAAGGGTGAAAAACACATTATGTAGAAAGCATAGCAAAGATTTGAAAGTTCCAATAACAAATTTCAAGGAACCACTTCATATATTAATCCCCGCAAAATGTAAGCCCCTTGTATTGTTTGATTACATCAAAGATGATTATCGCATTAACCTTATTGTAAGAGAAATAAAATATATAACCGCAACAGTGTCCTAAAGCAGAGCTTACCAAGGCAATGGTTACTGTTTTGTGGTCTCAGCATGGTGTTATTCACTATAGCTTTCTCCGATTTGGTCAAGCAATAACGGCAGATGTCTACCGTACCGAACTCCGAACAATGATTGCAAAACTAGTAATGAAACATCCCCGACTCTTGAATCGATCTTCACCATTATTGCTTCATGATAACGCGAGACCTCATACAGCACGAGAAACCGTTTTAACTCTACAGGAATTGCGATTAGAAACCATTTGTCACCCTCCGTATTTTTTCATGATTCGGTCAATTTTCTATGTGATAAAAAGTTTTCTTCCCAGGAGGCTGTACAAAATGTTTTCACACAGTTTGTCGAATCTAGATCACCAGAGTTCTATCGCAAAGGCATTGATGACATTCTTATTAGATGGCAGCAATTTATAGATAGTGATGGTATGTGGTATTTTAATTAAATAAAAATGTTTAATTAAAAAAAACTATTTCAATTTTTCAGTACAAAACGGCAATTTCATACTTAATCCCTTATAGTATCTAACTTTTAGTTTTTTCTTTTAGTAATTTTAAATGTTTTATGATTGTTGATTTCCTTTTATTGAGTGTTTAAAATTGTTTATTTTATATACTTTGTACAATTTTAAGTGATTTATAAATGCTGTTTTTGCCTGCTGTAATGTTAATATTGTTGTTGATATTTACAATGAAACTTTCAAATTAATAAATGATCGTAGAAAATCAGTCTTTCCTTTATTTTTCTTATAATCCTTTATTTATTCATATACTTGCATAATATATACAGTAAGTTCTTATTATAAGTTTTACAAAGTAAGCTTATCTATGACAAAAATCTCTTCCAACCAACCTAAACTTGTGAGCCCTCATTTTTTTTTAAATAACTTTAAATACACTTTCGCTGCTGACAGTACAAATCACAAAAAAATATTCGCTTAAAATTTATCGGGGGGAACTGAGATCGTGGGCAACTGACACGGGGGGAGTTGACATTGGGTGCGTATGCCACTAACCCCTTTTTGCTACGAATAAATATGAACATTTTGGTTTATTTTATGAGTCAACATATTCATACACGACTGCCCAAAAAAAGAGTGTTATGTTTCCAGGGTGCATATATGTATGTATGTAATGTATGTTTGTTTCTTTATCGTACCATAACTACTTAACAGCATATTATCCGATTTTAATGTATGATATTATATCATTAGATTCGTTTTGATAGCGCGGGTGATGGCACATAAAAAAAGTAAAAAATACAGACAAATTGATAACCTCCTCTTTTTCCAAGTCGGTTAACAAGAAACAAACTGGCGTGTTTTAGACACCATATTGTGAGAAAATAAATCTTCCTTAACGATCGAGTGGGTATGAAAATGAAGGACTTTAAGAAACGATTCCATAAATACATAGGTAACGTGCAGTTTTAATTTCAATGGAACGATAACACGCTGAATAAAAATAAATAATTTGCAGTAGGGTTTTTAATGTTTTATTAGTTTATACTTATTTTTATGTAACCCGTTATTACTCAAAATCCTCTAATATAATGGAAGGGCAGGAACATAAATTCAACCATAGAATCACAGGTAAAACGGGCCAGACATAGCCCCAATTTATTTATTTACAAGTTTCTTAAATTTCATATTATAGGTACGAACAGTTATAAGCTGCCGCATCGCCCTGTTGCTAAAGAGTTGAAATACATAGAGTAGTTATATCCGAACAGCACTGCTCTAAAAGCTTACTAGAATTTACCTACCTACATACCTACGCACATGCATATGCAATTTGTGATGACAAGGAAAGAACGTTCAAATATTATGCGTCATATCTGTTGTTAGAAAGAGATAAATAAGCAATTTGTGTTACCATACCACCGAACCGCAACGACACGTTCCGATCACTATTATGCTGCGATATCTTTCACTCTCTCACACCAAACGATCCACATTTCTCGCTCATCCATTTCATTGTGATTAGTTCCTAAGATAAAACAAAATGACGATAATTTATATTTCAACAATAAAAGCAATAATTACGCGTGAAATCAAACAATTTTCTTATCTCTCACAGTGCCTGTATAATTGGTGCAGAGTCTAAAGACACAAGGAAGGCATATTGTCCACAGATTATTCCAAAAAAACACGATTAGCGGCGATGTATTCACCGGACGCTCGGAAGTGCAAGACAGGTAGTAACTACGGTAATTACCCTGCATTCGTCTAGTAAATATGGAGGGCACACAACTCATCTACAGGTAAAAAAATCTTAGCCTGTTGCTTCGTATTCATTTATCGTTTTCTTTAAAATACTATGTAATATCACAGAATAAAAAGGCTGATAATGATAATAAATACCACTAGTTCGGCGATCGGACTAGCAACCAAACTGCAACTACCTTGAAAAAAATAATTGACCACTGGCGGAATTCGAACCCGTGACTACCGATGTATGTAGTTACGGGTTTGAATCCTGCTTACTAGCCAATTAATTTATATCTGACAAAATTTTAGTATTCGCATTCAGCATGCCTAAATGCACTTAAAAAATAATTTCATGTTTAATTACTTATTGATAAAATTAAACTAATAATATTATTTCTGAGGCAAAAAAGTATAAAAATCGGCCAAGTGCGAGTCGGGCTCGCGCACGAAGGATTCCGTACCATTAGCTATACTTACAACATTCAGACTTCATATTTTAACCTTTTTGTTTTAACGCGCGCGAGTCCGACTTGCACTTTGCCAACTTTTTGTAAGTATTTGTTGTTATAGCGGCAACAGAAATACATCATCTGTGAAAATTACAACTGTCTAGCTATCACCGTTCTTGAGATACAGCCTGGTGACAGACGGACGGACGGACGGACAGTGAAGTCTCAGTAAAAGGGTCCCGTTTTTACCCTTTGGGTACGGAACCCTAAAAAATATTATAAAATTTTACGCTAGGTATGCTAAGAAATCCAATCATGGAGGAAATAGGTATTCTACCGGAACGTACCCCAAAGTTTTTCGCCATTAGGGCTTATATTTTGATACCTGGCCTTAGAAAATTAAACGGATTAACTTTGCCAGCATATTATTAGATGACATAGGTAGTTATGGATCCCCCTCACCCATCCGCTCTAGACTAGAGGGGGCTTGATCAGCAGAAACTCTTGCAGTTCTCTGTAATGCTGACCAAGACTTCTCGGTGGTCCCGTGGTAGGTTAAGATAGTTGGTAAGCTTCTTTGTAATAAGAATTATTCATTATACAGTTAGCCTCCGAATCGGCAACACATATATTTTAGTTTTAATTATTTTAGTTTTTAAAAAGGGTTTTCCCTAATCCCCAGTTTTGACTGGCGCAGCCGGTAGGATTGATTCGTAAAGGCTGTACCGTCTCGTGCTAGTATTTCGGGTGTCCAAATTCACCTAAGTATAACGAGTGCGGCGCGAAGTGGCTGTGAATCGATCCACGAACCAAATAAATTTGTCAAACGGGTAAAATAAAAGGTGACCATGAGAGTAGCGGCGGGTGTCTGGTGAGTCCAATTTTCGCCAATTCCTTCCCAAACTCCTCCTGTAACCTATTTTTAAATCATACGTATATTTGAGATAAGACTTTGCTCACTATAACGTACCTGGTTCATTTGTATTAAATTCTACGAAGTGCCTCAGCTTAGTTGATAAGAACATGATAGCGTAGAGCGATGTAAATGTATACAGAACATAACTTGAGTTAATTAAGTGATGTGTGTTCTTAATTAGTTTTAATAAAAGTAACAGTTCTTTTAATCGATCTTTACTGGTTAGTTATGATTTGTGTTTTAAAGGTTAACAATATATTTTGCTAATAAATTTCTCCTATAAAACTTTTACAAAATTTTATAAACTGTGTATTTGATCTGATTTTGTGTATTTTATTGTTTTATATTGTGTTATTTCTGTGTGTGTTACTCTTAGAATTGTGATTAAGTTAGTTTTGTTGTGTTCTCTGTGATCTAATCTGCTTTATCATGGCTCTCGAAAACGTGAATATAGTTTCAATACCAACCGAAGTTATTCGAATTATTCCACTTTTTAATGGGGATAAAAAGCAATTAAATCTTTACATTAAAAAGTGTGAATACGTCATAGAACGCTTTAGTAGAAGAAATAATGAAGAGCAGAATTTATACGTGTTCCACACAATTACTAGTAGGCTTACGGAGAATGCAGCTGCGCTATTATCTGAACGCGAAGATATTGTTAATTGGTCTTCGTTAAAAGAATTGCTACAACAGCACTTTGGAGACCCGCGTAGCGAAACTTGCATAAGTATAGAGTTGGAATCTTTGAAAATCAAAGGTGGCGAATCTTACTTGGATTTTTGCAGTAGGATTCAAAGTGTTCGGTCGGTTTTGTTTTCAAAGGTTAATGTTTGCCAAGATGAAGAAATGAAACGCGTAAAAATGACAATTTACAATAACACTGCTCTAAATGTATTTTTATACAACCTCCCGGAAAATATGGTTCGGATAGTACGATTAAAATCGCCCGACACATTAGAAGCAGCTTTAAGTGTGGTGCTTGAGGAGGTTAATTTCCTTGAACAGTACAACGCACGTAACAAGCTGCAGGTTAGTGGTCAAATTTCTAAGCCCTTGCTAACTAATGCACCAAGTGTACCAGGGTTCAGGTTCGGTAGTGGTCCTCAGCCGATTGGGTTCAGACCTATTTTGCCATTAGGCAACACGCCTAGGTTTAATTTTGGCATTCCCTCAAACGGACAGGTTCAAGGCCAAAGCCGACCACAGCCCCAATTTGGGTATAAACCACAGCTTGGCCATCAGCCACAACAATTTGGTTATAGGCCACCCCAACAGTTTGGTTATAGACCACCTCAACAGTTTGGTTATAGGCCGCCCCAACAGTTTGGATATAGGCCTCCGCAACAATTTGGTTACAAACCACCACAACAGTTTGGATATACACCACCACAGGTACAGAAGCCTCAGCTTCAAGTTAGTGATGTCTCTATGAGGACAGCACCTCTTGGGCCGCAACAGGGGTTCAAATTGAATGAACTGACTTTAGACAATAATGAAGGGCAGTATTATGACGACATTTATTATCATGACGACTTTAATTATAATGACGACATGAATTACTACTACGGTGACGAAATAAACGCAGATGAATGTAATGACGAAGTAGAACATGCGAACGTACCCAACACTGCGGATTTTTGCGAGACAGCCTCGACCGACAAGAAATCATAAAAATTAATTGTGACCCAAACTTAAAACTTCCTTACGTTTATTTAGAGGAAATTGATGCTAAGATGATGATCGATACCGGAAGTATGAGGTCGTTTGTAAGTCCCAAAAAGGCTTACGAATATTTCGGTGAGTTTGTTCAAAGGGAACCATTTCAAGTAGTAAGCACATACGCCTCGAGTAACCACGACGAGGTTATAACAATACCTTTAATGCCTACATTTAATAGTAACGATTGGCACAAATTTTACATCTTTAACGTTGACTCACGTTATGACGGACTGATTGGTAACGACCTGTTACAACAACTAGGCGCACTGATCGACCTTAAAAATCAGCTTTTGACAACGCAAACGGCTCAGATTCCTATAATCAATAACAACTTAGATTATGTCGTTCAATTGCCACCGCGATCAGAGCGTAGAGTCAAATTACCTATTGACCAATGCTCAGGCGACGCAATCCTTGACTTTAAAGAGTTCGCCGACGGGTTGCGAATGCCCAGTGCTATCGTTAACTGTGTAAATGGATATGCATCGACTATTATACAAAATACATTAGACAGGCCAATGACATTGACTATAGGTCAACCATTTACAGTTGTACCATTTGAAGACACTAAATGTAACCTAAATTTTACCAAACACATGACAGATATTGAGACTGATAATTTACTACAAGAAAATCTGAATAAACTTAGACTCGATCACACAAATGACGAAGAACGTAAGCAAATATATAATCTCTGCTTGGAATATAAGGACATTTTTCACTGTGACCAATTACCCCTGACTTTTACCAACCAAGTAAAACATAAAATCCGTACAAAGAATGAAGACCCCATATACGTTGAACCTTATAGATTAGCACCTACGCAGACAGAAGAAATAAATAGACAAGTTGACAAGTTATTGACTGACAATGTAATTGAAGAATCACATTCCCCGTGGAATGCTCCAGTGCACTTAGTGCCTAAGAAAATGGATGCCTCCGGTGAGCAAAAATTTCGCATGGTAATAGACTACCGTAGACTTAACGACATTACTATCGATGACAAGTACCCTCTACCAAATATCAACGACTTATTTGACAAGCTAGGTAAAAGTGTTTACTTTAGTACCATAGATTTAGCTAGTGGGTACCACCAAATTGAATTGGAAAAAGAGGATAGGCAGAAAACGGCTTTCAGTTCACAAAATGGTCATTTTCAATTTTTAAGATTACCATTTGGATTAAAAACCGCCCCCGCAACGTTTCAACGTACTATGGACAATGTCTTGAGAGGGCTGCAAGGGCTACACTGCATGGTGTACCTTGATGACGTCATCATTTTTTCGTCCAGCCTCCAGGACCACCTACATAAACTACGGTTGGTGTTTGACAGACTAAGACTCACAAACTTGAAGGTACAATTAGATAAAACTGACTTTTTACGTAGAGAAGTACTCTATCTTGGTCATACTATTACAAAAGACGGATTGAAACCCAACGATGACAAGATAAAAGCTGTAATAAACTTTCCTCTCCCTAAGACTACGACCGAAATTAAAAGTTTCCTTGGACTTGTAGGATATTACCGACGTTTTATACCTGATTTTGCCAAAATCACACAACCACTCACTTCTTGTTTGAAGAAGAGAAACAAAATCGTTATTGACAATAGTTACATAAATGCGTTTGACAAATGCAAAGAACTCCTGACTCACGCACCACTCCTACAATACCCTGACTACGACAAGCCTTTCATTTTGACAACCGATGCTTCAAACGTAGCGATAGGCGCGGTGTTGTCCCAAGGACAAGTTGGCTCCGACAAACCCGTTGCATACGCGAGTCGTACATTAAGCGATACTGAGTCCCGCTATAGTACCATCGAACGTGAGTTACTTGCAATAATCTGGGCAACGAAACATTTTCGACCTTACCTGTATGGTCGTAAATTTTACATATACACCGACCATAGACCCCTTGCGTGGCTCAATTCCTTGAAGGACCCAAACAGCAAGCTTACCCGCTGGAGGCTACGTCTTCAAGACTTTGACTTCGAAATTATCTATAAGAAAGGAAAACAAAATACCAATGCAGATGCGCTGAGTAGAATTAAAGTCCATGCCTTAGATTCGGATAGTGAAGGAAATTCAATGGTAGTGAACGTAGATAGAAAAGAACTTAAGTTACAGAAAGAAATGAATGAAGTAGTTAAAAACATTGTTCGGTTGTCGTGCGAAAAGCCATCACGACGTGATTCATCCACAATCACTGTCTCAGACTCAAGTAGGACAATCACACCAAGCCCTGCAAGTACATCATCTTCAGAAACTACCGAAATCATTTCCTTACTTGATAAAGAACAACCGGTGTACTTATCACCTTCCGAACACGATAGCAACTCTATATCACAAACAATTCACTCAGCTGCTGATTTAGAGTCTACGGGCATACCAATTTTACACGAAGCTGTCGATAATAAACCTAACCAAATTCTAGTGTTTTCGTGGTTTAAGAATGAGACACATGTCAAAGATATTTCTCGAACAAAACATAGAATCCTGGAAGTATTCCTTCCTAAAAATAACCCAGAACTAATAAAAAACTTTTTAAAAGAATATGTACGACCAAAAATTAAATATTTTGTCTACTTCGAAGAAGAAGAACACCGTAAGCAGTTTAGCAGTATTGTAACTACATTGTTTAAAAAAGATATGATTAGGATGTATGAATGCACTGAACGAGTTGTATATGTCGCGGACGAGAGTGAACAAAAGGCAATAGTTTTGAAATATCATCAAGGAAAGACATGTCATCGCGGTATTAAAGAAACGCTAGTTAGGCTTCGTAGAAACTATTGTTGGTCTAAAATGGAAGAAACCGTCTCAGCCATAATTAACGCCTGTGAAACTTGCAGTATAATGAAGTATGACCGAAAACCCATCAAACCAGTGCTTCAATTAACACAGACGCAAGATGCTCCCTTCCAAGAGATTTTCATAGACCTCTTTTCTATAGAAAGCAAGTATTATTTAACACTTATAGACGCATTTAGTAAACTTGGCCAAGCAATCGAAATCCCTAACAAATCAACGCCCGAAGTCGTGAGAGCTCTAATGAAATATTTCTCGTTTTACGGTATTCCTAAGAAAATTAGCTCAGACCCTGGTATGGAGTTCAATAATGAACTAATGAAAGAATTCCTAAGCTTGCATAAAATAGAACGTCACATAGGAACAATCAATAACCCCAATTCTATGGGATTAATAGAACGTTTTCATTCGACTCTAATTGAGATATATAGACTAGCAAAATACGAAGAAAAGTGCACTGATGCAGCATCAATCATGATGTACTCAGTCTTAGGATACAACCACACTATTCACTCAACAACTGGTCTCACTCCATTTGAGGTAGTTTTCGGACACACAGACACAGACACTCCTTTTAATGTAGAATTCGAGAAATCGTACACACAGCAATTAGTAAAAGACCATGAAAAGCGTACTAGATTTTTGTATAAGCAATTGAGAGAAAAGATAGCAGCAAATAAGGAAAAGATTAGGGACAAGAGAGGTGGTGAAAGCAATATAGAACTTCCGCTAGGCAAAACCGTTTATGTGAAAGATATTAATAAAAGGAAAAGCAAGGATAAAGCCAGGTATAAGAAAGCGAATGTGATAGATATAGTTGAAAGAAATGTAATCCCTATTAAAGTAGAAGCAGAGCGAAAGAATACAAAAGCACCGATTAAAAATATAAAACGCCCTCCACAGGTGGTGCATTCTGACTCTAGCGACGTCAGCAGTCGCCCTCCATCTGCAGTCACTTAAAGAAAACCCGGGACTCCTGCCGGTAAAAGAAGGCCTAGCGTACCTACAAGTAGATAATTGGACCATTTTAAAAACTCTTAACTTAGATAGAACCTACGATGATCTACAATTCATTACGTGGAAGTTTACTGAGTTAAACAAATTAATAACTTTAAACAAACCATTTCCTCATGAATTTGTGAGCATGCTAATGCACGTAGAGCACCTACGTGATATAACAATTGACAAATATCGCCAATTAGTTCCACAACGCTTCAAAAGAGGCATTCTTAATCCGTTGGGATCTATCGTCAAAATAATAACAGGAAACTTAGATTACGACGACGCCGTGAGATATGACAAACTAATTTCTGAAATAAGCCATGATCAAGTAGTCACCTCAAAAAGGGTTACTATTGTCACTAAAATATTGGACAGCTTAATTAATGCTACACAAGTAATTAATGAAAATTCCATGGTTCTAGATACTCGTCTCAAAAAACTTGAGACTGCCATGAAAGAACTGGCAAACAACGATAATAATTTTGTTCTGTCTTCATACATATTAGGTTTGTATAGCCTTTTCATAAGTAACTTCCGAACTATATATATAAGGTTGAGTGAAATTGAGACTGCATTAGCATTAAGTAAACTGTCTATATTACATCAGTCTATTGTTAATTCTACAGAACTCTTAGATCATTTGAGGATTATTTCTTATTTAGGACACTTGGTATATGAACCCAATGAAGTAAATTTAGTTAAAATAGAAGAAACAATATGTGTAAAATCATTTATAAAGAAGAACCAGATAACGTTTGTTTTAGAAATTCCACTTATTGATAACTGCACTTATAACTATTTTAAGATGTATCCCTTACCCGTGTTCCACGAACCTGAAAATAAAACCCTTATCATAATACCTAAATACCCTTACCTTTTGGCGAAAGGACTAACGTACTTACCAATTGTGCGCCCTTGCCGCGCTCTCGCTGCTGGAGACTCTTATCTCTGCACCGATAGCAACATAGCATTGTACACCGGGCTCATATGTGAAACACAACTAATGAAGTATGACGATAACCTTACCTGCTGCAAACAATATCCTATCGAGTTGGAAGATGTGAAAGTCCAGAAAGTAAACCCTGATAACTGGATACTCTACACAAATAAGAGGATAACACTTACAGAACAATGCCTTGATGAAATTACTACATATCCTGTATTTGGGACATACCTGATGACAATAGATAAGCCCTGTGATTTTGAAATAAACGGAATCCGTATTCGTCACCATAGTGTTTTTACAGACACGGAAGTAGCGACGCCTCTTCCGGTCATCAATTTACCACCGCTACGCCCGAACGAGAGTTTACCAAGTGCACCCGCACTGAACATGCACGAAGTGAATTTGGACGATGTGAAATACATGTCGTTTGCCTTAAAAAATAGTGAAGTGTTAGAAAGTGCGACGTATAGAGAAATGGACTCTACAAACAGTGTCTTAGCTAGTGTCGCTTTAGGTTTTGTAATTTTAAGTCTTGTACTGTTTTTATTATATGTGTTTCGCTTTAAGTTTATAAATTCTGTTCCATGTATGCAAAATTATCGAAAAAGCTCTAAATTCGAGCGTTCCGATAATTTTTCTCTTAGGGAGGGAGGAGTTATGGATCCCCCTCACCCATCCGCTCTAGACTAGAGGGGGCTTGATCAGCAGAAACTCTTGCAGTTCTCTGTAATGCTGACCAAGACTTCTCGGTGGTCCCGTGGTAGGTTAAGATAGTTGGTAAGCTTCTTTGTAATAAGAATTATTCATTATACAGTTAGCCTCCGAATCGGCAACACATATATTTTAGTTTTAATTATTTTAGTTTTTAAAAAGGGTTTTCCCTAATCCCCAGTTTTGACTAGGTACCATTAAAACTAAATCAGATTCTGTGAAACTGTATTATAAATTACCAAACAGTACCATTTGATTTGAAGGCATAATTTGATATCTTTTATCTAAGTACATAAGCTTCAAATTTTAATCAAACAAACCTCTATTCCAATCGGTAAGCTCGCAATGTTATCATCGCAATATTATGGAAATGGTTCTGACTTATGTTATCTACCTGTTTCTCTATCATCTGTGGGTGGTGTACAGTGTACAGATAATACAATGTTTTGAAAACTTTTTACTGCTTTCTTTCTATATATTAATTGTATCAGTGTGCTGCGCTTAGTGCGCTGTCGCCGAATATAAAAAGGGTGTGGTTTAGAAACCTAACAAAACCCATAGTAAACTTAGTAAGTAACTACTAAAGTAAGTAGGAAAAATAGAATGAACACGAGATGTACTTACTTATCGAGCCAAAACAAACACAATGCGAAATCCTCCAAAATCGTTTACAAACGCTTATACTACCTACACCATTACTAGTCACATTGTATTCCCCAAAACACCTCAAATACCTTCTCATGGACTCCATCAATGAAAACCGATAGGGTGGCTTCCATACCCACTTCCACCCCTTCAGTTCGGATCCAATCGAAAAGTATTGCCAACCGCCGATAATCGAAAACCGTTCGGAAAGTACTAGGCGAGCAGAAACATCCAGCAGTTCTATCGAAGCGATCAATACTTCGATAGGTTATACGTCTATCTACCGATCACACACACTTCGGGAAACTGATCACGCACACACGTATAATAACGACAGGTGGTTGTTTCCGCCCCTAGTCGCATCCGAGCACCATTTTTTTGTCATTTTTCTCACGGTAAATTCTACCTTCAATGGAATAAGCACATAGAAGCCAAATTTATGTGTTTGGTATTTTGATACCCGTGTTAAATAGATCCCTGTTTTTTTCGAAGCCTACACGGTTATTTATGTTGTCACAAAGAATCTTTGAAAATTGAGTCAACTCAGTAGAAAAACTGCCTATAACTGCATATTTCAGTAATTCCCTATTTCTGATATTTGTACATAAGTACATAGAGGTTTTCTATTCTTAGTGGTTCCTACTTGCAGACGGTTTTGTCTGCTTATCATTATGATACTCCGCTCCACGAGCATTTACATAATTATTAAAATAAATTACTATTAAAACCGATAAACGTTCCGCTGGCGTTTTTAGAGGAAAACGTATATACCTATATAATTTTTTTTTTGTTTTTGTAACTAGAACGGATACTTTTTGTATTATTGTCTGTATTGGTCTATGCTTTTTAAGTACTACGTCAGAATCGTTTTTTATGGGATTGTATGATAGAACATGCACAGGGACCACCTGGTGTTAAGCGGTAGGTAATGTCGGCCCATAATATATGTAGTTCGTCCCTTGTGATGGTATTTTGTCCTTCAAGACTGAATTAGGTGACATGATGGCATGGCGAGAATTAGATCCTGTATCTAATTCTCAAGTTCAAGGAAATGTTCAAGGATCAAGTTAAAAGATTTTATTTGTCCAATTAATTTTGCACTACATTTTTGTCAATGTCTAATGTCTATATTATATGATAAAATATTATAATTTGGATATATTTTTATATAATTTATGTATGTAACTATTTATGTATGTTAGTAATTATATATACAGATATGTATTTATAATTATTGTATATATTTAATTATTGTAAAAACTATAAGTTATTTATTTTTAAACTATTGTTTAGAAATAACACTAAAATTCGTTTTTATTTTAAAATATTTTATGACATTTGAGTATGTACTTTTTTCATTATTATTTTTTGGACTACACCCGCCCCAATTGTTTTGTTCGTTCAACTCCATCCTAAGGTTTCCTGGTAGAGAGCACTTTTAGTGATAAGGACGCCCAATGTAACACTTTGTTATTAACACTTAATTTGTTATCTTTTATATTTCAAAAGTGGTGTAACAATAAAGAGTTTTCTATCTATCTATCTAATTCTCGCCATGCCATCACCAAATTAATAACCAATGATTTCACACATTCCAGCGTTAGTGCCAGTTTCAATTTCTTACTACTAAGGCTGGTTTTAGAGTCACGCGTTTTAGAGGGCTTCCGTCCTTCGGAAGGCCGTCGCGTCGGTCTCTGTTGTTTCAGTTGTGCATTCGTTATGTCATGGTGGTAGGGCATTTATAACCTATTTTGTTATTATTATGGTTACTATATAAAATCTGTTCAACGTACAGTACAATACGTACTCTAATTTATACTCAACACTTTAAGAAAGTATGCTATAATCCCGTTTTGTTACACTCCCGGAGCAGTTGATCACCAGAAAACACAAATGTTTCAGGTGGGAACAATTAGATGTTCTACGGCAAATACCGTCGTGCGTCGATAGAGTAGCTACAAGGAAACAAGTAAGCTGCAGAATAGATGGAAATGCTTGAAATGACCAAGTAGCCTAGACGAACTGCCATTATAATGACAAAAGTACAAAAAAATACCAATCTGCATGGTGGAAGGGCATTTTGCGAATGCCTTTCTGGCTAGCTACCTGCACCCTCAAGTAGAAATCTGTCGCGAAGCACCTAACGGTGTGTTCCAGCAGCTGTCCTTGAGAGCCAGTAATTCTAGGTTAGCCTGAAAAACATCTTCGATCACATCATCACTTACCATCAGGTGAGATAGTGGTCAAAGGCTAACCTGTCAAGAATAAAAAAAAACATTTTAAAGCGCTCGTAGCGAAGTTTGCTTAGCCGTTCTTAATCAATCAGCTAAGTTAAGCAACGTTGGCCGCGGTCAGGAGTTGGACGGGTGACCGCTAGTGTCGAAGAGTCAATCAAGATCTTTCGATGATGTTTCGTGTAGAAGCGATAGGTACGCGTCGAAAATGCTTCTGGTTGGTTTACGTGGTGTTTATGTCTTCGGCTTAGTAGAAAAAATGGGCGGAATCGTCGCTGGAGTAGTTATATATTTTAAAGTGTTTATCTAAAATAACAATATAAATCTTTATTTATTAGATCCATTATAAAAGTAATAAATAATATTCAGGTTACCATAATTATGTACATATCAAATTACTAAAAGATTTCTAAGGATATATTTTATACTAGCTTTCCGGGCGCAGCTCCGCCCGCGCGTATATCGGTTATCGCGCAAAAACATTAACCTCTTTATGCGCAGTTGGATAAAACTGTCCTATGTTTTTTCCCGGGTCTCAAACTATTTCCATACCAAATTTCATTCAAATCGGTCCAGTAGTTTTGGCGTGAAAGCGTAAGAGACAGACAGAGTTACTTTCGCATTTATAATACTATAGTACTGAAGTACTGATAATAAAATCATACATGCTTCACTTTCATACATCAATAATTATTATTACCGAATTTGCTAAATAAATTACCTATTATAATAACTGCATTTCATTACTTACATAAAAAAATATTATAACTAGATATCATTAATTATTACCTCTACATTAAAATTCACTAGCTCTCACCGCAGGGTATCCTGTGTCTTCCAGATGGCTCATATTTTACTTGTAACAGTGTTTTTTATAAATTCAATGCTTTCTTAGAATACTTGTATCTTTTTTTTGAAGAGCTGGGCGCTCGTAGTTCTTTAAATACAGCACGGTGTTAGGACATGTAGCGAATGTCGCCTGGTTAGCTGCCACCCTCAAGTAGCAATTCTGTCGCCAAGCACCTAACGTCCGTGTGGTCCGACAGATTTCCTTGTGAGCCAGTAATACAAGGTTAACCTGAAGTTCAATCATCATTTACTATCAGGCTAATTAGTAGTCAAAGCAAAGAACAGGCACATTATCATGGAAAGATAAAAAATGTATCAAAAAAACCTTCAGTACGGATTGTTGCTAATAAGTCCACATTCATATATTATTTCTCATTGTCAAATAAAATTCTCCGATGGGAAGAGAGTTCTCTTCTAAAACGACCACAAATGAGAGCACGACGCCGACGTATCAAATCGAGGTCTAAAGCTCCTATGTTATTATCTCCTGTGTAAACGTAAGAGAGATAAATATTTTCTCTAAACAAACATTGAATAAGGGCACAGTCCAAGTAGGTGCAGACGGAAGAACCTTGTACATTGAGGCAGATCCCACCCCACGGCCGCGCCATGCCAAGGATACTTTAGAGGTCAGCTAATGAATGTTGAGAAGATACCCTACTTATAAGGTACTTATATTGGAAATACTGTACTAAATATGCATAAAAAAATTGGCAGTTTGTTTGTTTGACACAGGGAAAAACAATAACCGTATGATTGTTTTTGTAATCAATAATCATTAAAAAAAAACTTCCTCTCACGGCAACTACATACGTGTCATAGGGCCTGTTTCAGAATGTTCGAGTAAGTTCCGGTTACTCGGTTACTACCCAGAACATATTTATTAAACAAAACACTATCTTTGCGTTTCATAGTCATCGATTTAGCCTAGCTTGAAACGCGCTGCATGTTAACTGTAATTTTTATCATTCAGTTATCTTATGTGTTGGTTAGCAACCCGAAACTTTGTTAGGACATTCTGAAACGGGGCCTTATAGTTACTTATTTTACCAAAACAATAAAATGTAAAGCCCTCTTACGTGGTTCGAGACTTTTACACTGCCCAAAAAAGGAGTGTTATGTATGCTGGATTCATATATGTATGTATGTATGTTTGTGGGTTTCTTTATTCCACCATAACTTCTAAACAGCTTAACCGATTTTTATGTATATATCGTTAGATTAGTCCTGATAGCTCAAGCGACACTATAGTTACCTAATTAAAAAAAATAAAAGTCATACTGTTAGCTTTGAAATGCTATATTGTAAGATATTTTTTTCCCTTCCAAACCCATCGGGTACTTATCAAAATGAAGTGCTTTAAAAAAGATTCCATAAATATTCTATCAAAAGTATCCTTGGCCAGCGACCAATCAGAACAGAGCACGATGAACTTTGACATCGTTTGAAGCAGTTTTGACTGAATCATTTTGAGAAACCGCGTTTTGTCTAGAACTATTTTCACTGATGTTAATATTAAAACCACAGTTAATTCTAGTTGTACTTAAGGACAAGACCGTAGTCAAAATAATTTCTAATTCGGGCGGGGCTAAAAGAAATGGGCGTCAACTTTTAACTCATAAAAATATTCAGTCGCACGGCGGCACTAGTCGCCGTACCACGGATAGCGTCGCTAAAATTGTAGAGTTTCGTGCGCTATTAGAAGCGGCAGAACAGAAGTGTAGATAACAACATTTTTATCTGCAGATACTGAGAACCTCTAAGGTAAAAAAAAAATATCACTTGTAGGTAATGATATTTTTTTAATAGACTAAGCGAAGCGAGGTCTCGGTGGAGGTCTGAGCAGTGTATATTTCCCCGTCAATAAATCTCGATTGCCTGAATCGATCTTCTTGAAATTTGGTAGAAAGGTGCCCATCTTGCATATCAACAGAATTTGCAAGTAGGAAGAGCCAGTAGGAGCTTAATTGGTTTGTGGTTTGCTGAGATTATAGGGTTCATAAAACGAGGTTATAATTTAAAATTCAAAAGTATTATCTCAATATTTTGCTCAAAAAAGTATTTTGACTTCATGAAGCGGTACGAAACCACGGTAATATTATCTATACAGTATTTTAACTCGGCCCTGTCCTTGAAAAAACTACCTACAGCCGCGCGGTACGTAAACATGCGATACGGCTGCCCGCATCCAGCATTTTAATTGCATTTGCCTACTTTGTGTTTCCATATTGTTTTGTGATTGTAAATATACTTTTTTATATAAGCAAACTACTGATTCGCCCCGGCTTCACGCGGTTATTTAACAAAAAAATCTTAACTTATAAATTAAACATATAAAAAAGCAGTTATTGTGACATAACTGTAATAGTTAGACTTATAGTATTGCGGACTTTTTATAGATGTCTTGTATAAAATTGTAGTATATCACTTGGCTCTATTTTCAATAATTTCCGCAGCGTATGCGATATACCTAACGATTTTTTTTGGTATTTTTTTCGCACTTTATGTTACGTTATCGAAGTTTACATACGACCTAACTTTTTTGAAAATCTTCTATAGCCTATGTTCGTCAAGGATAATGTTGGATTCTCATGGTGAAAGAATTTTTCAAATCGGTCCATTAGTTTCAGAGCCTATTCAATGCAAACAAACAAATGCACAATCAAATCTTTCCTCTTTATTACCTATATTAGTTTAGATAAAATACTTTGTAAATTGAATAGGAAGTGTGTACAAATGCGTGTTGTTTTAGATTGGTAGTAAAAAATATTTACACCTCGACTGAAACGTACGAAATGCTTTATTATTGAATTTTAAAGTATAAAGCTTAATCAAAAATTGTTTTGGCAAACATGGACAAGGTGGAGAACAGGGAATATCTGTTACTTGGTTATAGATACCTTCAGCTATTTTACAATTAATATATTTGGTTTGGACGAATTCATGCAACCAAAAACAGCACAATATATCCTACTCGTCATATATGTACTTGAACTTATAGGACGTTATCCGCACCAACCACTGGGTTGGTGCGGATAACGTCCTGGAGCATATTTGTGCCCTGCATACAATGTAAGTACACATGTTTTTTGTTGTTCTTATTTATAGTTCTATGTGTACATTATGCATTCCTTACTGCAACAACATGTGAAACGTTTTTTGAAATTAAATTATTATTATTATGTGTGATAACGCTTATGTAGAAAAAGTGAAAAAAGCCGAAAGAAAAATGGTGAGAATATGTATTTAATTTTAAAATGAACCTTGTTTAAAAAAAACTGTCAAACAATTTGTGTTTGGGCTTACTGTCATATACCTACCATTTACCAACTCTAAAACAGAAACTTGCAATTTAACTCTTGACCATATTTCTATATATCTATAGGTAAATAAACACTATGCATAGGTATAATTTCAGTTATAGAAAGTCAGTTTGCAATTTTAGAGTGTATTTATGAGATAACACGCAAATAATAATAATAATAAAAGTTCAAAATTTTAATAGAAGTATAATCCCAATGCAATGCTCAATACAAAAGATAACTGTAATGAAACCGCCATATAAGATTCACACTACCGCTTCTTAAAGTGGTACAGGCAGAATCGTACCAAGTTTCTGAGTCACATTGGTTAAAGAACCCCACTCGTAGGTGCTTCGGTTATCGCGGCCATTCATCATGGAGACCATTTGAAGATATGGAAAATATTCCCAAGTCGGACCCCAGCCTTCGGCCTCGCAAGTTACTCACTCGAATCGGACTGCAGCACTTTGTATGGAAGCCATCTTGAATTCTGCTATTTTGGATTTTTTTGCATGTCATTTGACTGCTTTCTCGATTCCCTATGTCATTTGTTCAAAACTCCTTTACTTATCTGTAACCATTTACCAGATACGTCATATATCTTCACTTGGCAGGCGTCATTTTTATGAGGCGTAATTTATATTTCCCATTATTATCTTATCACGAAAACCACTTTGTTATTTTCTGTTTAGAATACTTTCTTTCCCCATGACTCCTTCCCATAGAACAATTTAAGTCAATGGTTTCAAAACATCTATGTATGGCGGCCATCTTAAAAAAATATCTTCGAAAAATTATTTCTAAATTAGAAATAAGGACGCCCAAAACCACCCAGATATTGATTTTCAGACGGATCGGAGCAATTTGAATTTTACCTGCCATCTTGAATATGTCAGTTTGGTTTTTGTCAAGTCTCATTCGACTGCTGCCATTAAAAGTTGTACGAAAAGAATTGTACCGGGTCACTTTTCCTAAGGAACCCCACTTATTACAATATATAAAATAAAATTATAATAATAGTACACATTATCACTTTTGCTATGAAAATTGAAACTATCTACAGAAGTAACGGTTCCAAAGTTACGGGTACATGCTTTTAGAGGTAGTACGTAAGAACAGCGGAGTCATACAGATGTAACACACATTTTAATCCGACTAAATACATACTAAGTATCAATGAGATAAAAGAGATATAGGTAAGTTCCCTTTATTTGAATGATTGGATATCTAAATACCTAGAAAGAAGTTGGTCGTCTCGGAAAGTGTGTTAAGGGCTTTGGGAATAAGTTCTCATTTAATTGTACAGTAGCCTAAATATAACAAAATGAAATATTTTACCAAGGGTTAAAAATCTAGATACCTACTAAAATAGGAATTAACAATGCCGTGTCTGAACTTTAATAAACTCGCTCAAAAAAGTTATTATAAAGATTTCATAAATCAATATAAACAAAAGTACTTCCCCAATAAATGTTTAACTTGAGTTTCAATAATTTATGACTTCCAAATTAACGTATGGTAAAAAAATATTGTAATATTTCGTAAAATAAATGCACAAAAATGATGGCGAAACAAACGGCACAGATCCCACGTCCAAACGGCCCGAGCGCTGCGGGCAGACTGATTTTCGTTGCGATTTCTTCTCGCGATCACAGAATTTTGTGCCAAAAATTTATAAAAATGTTTTCAACACAAGTTAGTAAGTAGTTCATTAGAGTATAGTATTAGCTATTTTTAAAAAAAGAATCATTGCATTTACTTCAACTATGCCTCTTAAATTAATAAAAAACAATCTAAAAAGGGTCGCCGAATACAATTTATTACATATGAACTAATTAGTTTTAATAAAAAGTTATCAACTAATTCACTTAATAAAGAATTAAAGAATATGATATATTTTTTTCGCACAATTTGAACTCATAGTTTCAGTACAAGAAGATTCCAAAAGTGCGCGTTTCACTACGGTCATCCCCTTAACAAAGGTATTTAGTGAAATTTGTTTATACTAGAGAATACGCGTTATAACTAAGAACGGATTTTAACTGTAACTTATACCTACATAACATGCTGTTTTAATTTCAATGGAATGATAACGTTCAACGAAAATAAATAATTAACTAAAAGAAGTGTACCTCTCATACAATTACCGCTTTGTTTTCGCACTCATCAAGTTCACGATTGACAAAACACGCACAAGCTTCCAAACTCAATTGGATTTGGCGCTTAGAAATTATTGCATCAGATTGCTCGCGTCCGCGTCGAGGTAATGTTTTTGCGCCGCACTACGCTTGCCGCGGTAAGGTTTGCGTTCTGCTGTTTTTGAGCTTGTCTTTTATTTCTTGACATGTTTATTCGTCGCCTACCTACAAGGTTTTAACTTGGTGTGCGTATGGTAAAATAATAAAATATAAACATGAAACTTGCAGAAGCTCGCTAAGAATTGGATTTTCTCGTGATCCCAATGATGATGGGAATGTGCGATCGATATACCGATCGCACATACTATACCTACCTACCTTAGGAAGTATAAAATCTCAAATATATGTATACTACTGGAACAAAAAAGCTACAGTAGTAGGTAGGTATCTATGTGTTAGTGCCTTCATAGGTACTTCATAGCAACTACCAAAAGTCTAAATATGCACTAACCCTCCAATGTAGTTCAAACTAATGTGTGTGCATGTGGCGATTTTACTACATGCACACACATTATTATTTTAATATAATATGGACTGCCGCGCAGCCGGTCCATGGCTCGAACGACCACCCTCAAGTAGAAAATCTGTCGCCAAGCACCTAACGGTGTCTTCTGGCAAAGGTCCATGAGACTTAACAACTGTCTCAAGGTGACGGGCGCAATTCGTGACTTGTGACGAAATGCATCTGTTATAAGCAGAGGATAGTCCGCTTAACATCAGGTTGGCCTCGAGCTAGTTCCGTCACTATAACATAAAAATAATCATATTTAGTGCAGCGTGCATTTTTAGTCTGAAAGGTCTATACTCGTAACTCTATACTATAAGTTATTACTTATTAGTAATAAACGGTTTTTACTACGCATTGCAAGTAGGCAAACCCGTGAGAGAAACTAGTATTAGGTATATTTACTTACAATAATACGATAACAAGGTCTCTTCCTTTATTGAAAGGGCCGTGAGAGGAGCCTTTCAACTGGCTTTGTTACTGGCAGACTGATTGAAGATCATGTTGCACACAGTTTTTTTATACTTATATCCCAGACTTGCCTCATTGTTGGAATGGCCATTGCATGCTGAATCCTGATGTTTACTTCTCCGAGCCGCGCCCCGCTTTAGTTCAGTATCGATAGGATCTCCTTCAAGCTGCTCCTTTTCGAAAATGATCCGTCCAATAAGATGACGGTACTATAGTCCGACAAATTCAATTATCCGACACCACCCCGCAAAACGCATGTCGGATTACCGCGGTTCTACTGTACTGTGTAGTCTGTGTACTTAAAACTACTTACTGTGTTCTGTTTTTATAGCTGAAAGGCTATCCTTTGACCACTATCTCACCTGATGTTAAGTGATGTGGTCGAGGATGTTGTTCAGGCTAACCTAGAATTACTGGCTCTCAAGGACAGCTGTCGGAACACACCGTTAGATCCTTGGCGACAGATTTTCAAACCTACTTCTATCGACAGTGTTGTCAATTGCCTTAGAAGATATTAATGGAATAATACTGATAAGTTCACATCACAAATAGAAACAAAACTGTGGCAGCAATCGATAACAATAATTAAGTACACGAAGATTGGGTAATTGTATTGTATATCCCAGTACACCCCTATCTGACACAGATAGCTCGGATTGGATCATATTTTCATAAGATGATCCGTAACGTTACATTAGATTACTTAGCCCTAATTGGGGCATATATTCTTAGATACAGTATTATTTATAATGTAACTAATCTACTTCTACAGGCGTAAGTATTTAAGGAGCAAAGTTCACCTTTGAAGAGCTTGTGGCGTAGTTTGCTTAGTAATTCTTAAATAAGTTATGTAAGCAACGTCCGATGCGGTCGTTACTTGGATGGGTGACCAATGGCGTTTCCGTGCTTCGGAGGGCATGTTATGCTATTTGCTCTCGGTCCCTCTTGTTGTCTCATGGGGCGATGCCCAGTCCTGGGGATGGCAGTCGTTCAATGGTACCGCGGTTAGTAGAAATCAACATTTCGTGGTACCATTGAGTCAATAGTACCACGGCAAATGAACGGTTCGTTATAGCATGGTGATAGGGAATTATGCGAATGTTCGCTTGGCTAGCTGCCATACTCAAATTGACAACATGTCGTCAAGCACCTAACGGTGTGTTCCTGCAGCTGTTCTTGAGAGCCAGTAACTCTTACGTCTATAAACAACCACCGCATCATCACTTACCATCATGTGATATACTGGTGATATAAGCTAGCCTATCAGCTATAAACTTTTTATTACATATTTTTTATTAATTAAAAATATTATCCTAATGCGCGTCCCAGCCCAGTTCCCACACTTGGAAATAAGTTATTAAATAATAACAAGTAAGCAAAGTTGTTTTTACCGAACTAGTTTAAATGAAATTAAAATATCTGTATTTCAGGATTGTATTGTAAACCATGCCATTTCTGAGCTGGAAACATGTGGCATACGATAAAATACGAACGGATAGACAGAAAGTAGAGTAACATTACTAGGGCCCCGTTTTGCGCTTTCTGTCATCATATTAATTCTTCTTCTTCAATCATACATAAACCATCCCTATTGTAAACTAATGTACTGGATATTAAAAACAAAAACAGGCACACTCAAGGTGTCGGGCGCAGTGCAATTCGGGACTTGAAACGAAATGCATCTGTAATAGGCAGAGGTTAGCCCGATTAATATAAGGTGGGCCTCAAACAAAAAAAAAATCTATACACTATGAAATAAAACATCACAGCTGCAATGTCGAGTTGTATATTATCCCAAAGTAGACAAAAATACATTGGAATGATCTTAGAAAATACTAAATACGAGTAAGTTTATTTAATGCCTTAATAAATCTTCTCTTGATTAAATTCTTGTTTAACCTGAAAAAATAAAATTATTTCGTAAGTTTCATTGTAAATTTTAATTCCAGAACTAGTTACTCTCAGTTCCGAATCACCTGGAGCGCGTTCCTGCAAATATGGGTCGAGCTAGATTTGCTCCTTAGGCACCTATGGAACGACCTATAAAGCTCCTTTCAAAATATGGAATTGACACCGATCTTTTTAGGTGATAAAATATTGTATACAATTTTATTATACGGGGCTTATTACGTTATTAAGTGATGTTAACATAGTATGTCACTAATCCTTTGCTTAGCATGTACAAAATCTATTATTTATTGTAGAATCTGTCACATTTGACAGCTAGCCAAGATTTGGCCGATTCAAAAGGTAATAAAAATTTGGCCAGGCAGGGCAAAATTTTCTCTGACAGGTTGCCCGGAACGGGTATGTTCAAATCTTGTCAGGATCAAATTAAGTACTATTAAAGTGCTGGAACGGCGTGTATCCGTATTTAGACCAAAATTAACCACTTAGTTTTGACACATGTTCCATACAATAAACGTCAACACTGCAACTTTGAGATATCAATCAAGAGAGAGAGATATCACATATACTAGGTACTATATTTGTAATAACATCGATATCAACTTTGAGATGCAATTATTAATACGAACATAAGAGAGAATAGAGAATTGATTTAGTGCAAGATTTCTGGATTGACGGAGATTCATTTCATTTTCATTTTAATATTTATTATTTTAATACTAATTAATATTTATTAGCATTTATTTATAATTCCTAACAAGAGTGCGAAAGGGTACGAAAACCTAACTATGACCACTCTAAATCATATAACATAGCAAAGACTACAAATATCTACTTATGTATACCAACAATAATTAGGTGATGATATGTGATGGATATAATACCGAAGAGATGATATATCTACTTATCTTTTTTATAACAGAGTAGTCTCAGTATGTAATATAAAGGACAAAACAGTGAAAAAAGCTCACACAATTATTTATAATTGGCTATTATCGTTAGGCTATGATAGACACAGAAAATATATTGAACGTCATATTATGACGTTCAATATATTTTCTGTGTCATCATGTGTTTGTGGACTTTGTAGATTATGTCTAACATATATGTTAGACATAACCTACAAACACTAATTATATTAAAATACTGTCATATAATACTAAATATCTCTGCATTTTGTAATTTATTTTAATTTTTTAGTATGAAGTTTTCATTTTATTTGTCTTAGTAGAAACTATTTTAAGCCATACCTGGATTTACAAACTTAATATGTCCAATAACCCTGTATTTGTGTTAGTGACATAAAACTATCTGTCTGCTGAGGATTAACATTTTATCAATCGTTTATGAATGAGTAATCAACTAAGAGGCTTCCTCGATACAGGCTTGCCTAGTGAGGAAACCAAAGAATAAAGCTACTTACTGAGATATATGTTTCTTCTACATTATAGAACTGTTACAATCGTATGCTTTATAACTCATGTACCGTTATATCACTATGCATTTTGCAGTAATAAAACATTTTTCATTTTAATTTTTCAGTAATAAAGTTTCAACAGTTTTCACAGTTTCAATATATTTTAGCATATACAACTGCTGGACATCCAACTTTTTAACATATTTTATGGCTCTCCTTGGAACTTCTCTAAGGCTATTAGCCATTTGCATCCATTAATTATCTACGTATTGAAACTTTAAAGAATTTCCAGCATATTTTTTGCTACCGTTTGTTCTTAGAAAATGGGTTTAAAAAGTACCAAAATTTAAGCACAACTTCCACAATTTTTTGAATATTTTAAAATGTTTTTTTGACGAATTTAAGAAACCACTTGCATAGGAAAAATATCAAAATTTCCAAACAGAAATTAATATTTATGTAGCTGTTATAATAACAAAATGAGAAACTAAACTACAAAAATATAAAGATAGTAGAAAATTCCATATCACGCTGTCGCGGCCTGCGTGTCTATATCCGTTACTTTTTGAAAATTACTTTCTCAATCCATTTGTTGCTGATTTGTTTCTGCTTAAACTTATAGTTAACTAGCTTTCCGGGCGCGGCTCCGCCCGCGCGTATGTCGATTATCGCGCGAAAACATTAACCTCTTTTTGCGTAGTCGGATAAAAACTATCCTATGTTTTTTCCCGGGTCTCAAACTATCTCCATACCAAATTTCATTCAAATCGGTCCAGTAGTTTTGGCGTGAAAGCGTAACAGACAGACAGACAGACAGACAGACAGAGTTACTTTCGCATTTATAATATTAGTACTGTATAATTATTAAATAATAATAATTATTATTGGTATTAAATTTAGATGTTAGGATAGTAATATAATAATAAAAACAGACAGACAGACAGACAGAGTTACTTTCGCATATATAATATTAGTACTGTATAATTATTAAATAATAATAATTATAATATAATAATTATTATGGATACATTATTATTATATAATAATTATTATTATTGGTATTAAATTTAGATGTTAGGATAGTAATATAATAATAAAAATCTTTGTGGGATTGGAAGTGATAGTGAAAATGAAAAAAGGTAAAAATTCACAAAATGTTCCAATACGGCGTAAAGCTGAAGCCTGCGCTGGGATTCGAAACATGAACCCTCTTCGCGGCAATTCATAGCTATGTCACTGTGGGCTACCACTACCTACTTCAAACCTATAAAACTAAGTGGGAAGTTTTGGAGAAATGTATCTTTCGTGGATTTTCATACCACAGCACGTGAATTCAATAATTTTCCTGTACCAAAAATTCTATCGATAACACGATTAATCTCCCTTCGCAACTCGCCTCCGACTCACAAAAGGATTAGAAACGAATTTCCTCCAATAAAACGAACATATTTCCTAACTGGAAGCACATGCAAAGAAGGCTGTCGCACTCAATCCAACTGTAAAGGGAAAGGGATGAAAAGAACAGGGTCGAGCCGAACCACGCGCTCTAAGTTCAACAACATTTTAACTGGGACGACGGACGTTGGGGTACACCGTACACGTGATTCAACTTCGCCAAGGACAAAACTTTTCCCCAATACGTACAGGGAAGGTACAGTTTCTTGTCAACTTGTTGGTAACAAGAGCTATATTTGTAAACGCTTTTTAATATGTTTCTACGTGTGCCTATTTCGTTTTAATATGCTAATTCCGACTCGCGTCTTCGCGCTTTCGTCGCCGCGTCGTCGCTGGGGTTTGGATACATTATTATTGTATATGGGCAAATATATTACATTTATTAAATAATTTAAAGAAAATAAACCGTCTTCAAACAAATAATAGTCTAAAGCAAAAATGCACAAAAATTTTAATACAAAAAATCTATACAGATTTTTTTGTTCATTTTCCATAGACAAGTGCAATTGAGAACATCATCAAATAAATGTAGTCGAAGCCAATTAAATATGCATTATGAGATTTATGAGGGATAACTCAAGTAGGTATGTATATACTACTCCTCAGATCTAACTGAAATTTAAAGGGGATTACAGGACAAGCACCAGCTTTCAAATATATATTTTTTTTTATCAAAATCGGTACACCTTGATAATAGTTATTATTAGTCACAAAAAACCCTTCCTTTATTTCAGAGGTTTGTTAAAAAAAATATTACAATATATTAATACACCAGGTTACATACCTAAAATATTTTGAGATACGAGTAGATATCATATAAAAAAAGCAAATTTTAGACCTAGAATGGAAATAAAAATCCTTATAATTTGTATGGCCTCCTTTTATTTTCACTTTTTGTTATTCATACTATCCTCCATATTAACTTTTTGAAGAAGAAGAAGAAAGAAATGTAAATTTTGTTATTCATATTATCATAGCGACTAAACTTACATATTTTTTATCTATCGAGTCTTATATGTAATGAAGATTTGTAAGGAGTTTTAATAAGATATACCTAGGTATACTTTAACGTTTAGAATTTAATATATTTATCATAGTTGTTTTTGCCATCTGAATTAATTATCTGTGTACTACCTACGTATAACTATTATAAATACTTTGGAAGCTAGAGTGCTAATAAGTTAGGCATAATATATACGAAAGCAAGTAGGTATCCAAATTTCTTCACATATAGAAGTACTAGAACGGATACAATTACATTTTACCCGTTAATAAGTTTACCCGATCATAGGTTAATATTTTTAATTCTTTGTAAAGTTTTTTATTGCTGATAGGTAAGCTTTTGACCACAATCTCACCTGATGGTAAGTGATGATGTGGTCGAGGGTATTACTGGCTCTCAAGGACAGCTGCCGGAACACACCGTTAAGTGCTTGGCGACAGATTTTCCACTTGAGGGTGGTCGCTAGCCAGGCGGGCATTCGCAAAAATGCCCTACCACCATGCGCTGAAGCTCAAGCCAGCGGCGAGATTCGAACCATGGACCTGCTGCGCCGCAGTCCATAGCCAAAGCCACTGAGCTATCACTGCTTCATAGTAAGTAGGTACCCCAGTGCCCACTGTGTACACTGGGTTCATTATGGTAATTAGGTTTTTCATTATTATGTAATTTTTTATTATTGCGAAATGTTTTTTATTATGCAATTTTGCAGAAATGTTCTTTATAATAGTGTGAATTAAGGAATAAACAAATAAGTTTGTACCATATCGTAAGCTAAATAAGCTAATAGCTGTTGAGCATATTAAGGGCCCGTTTCAGAATGTCCTAATAAAGTTTCGGGTTGCTATGCACCACATAAAATAACTGAATGATAAAAATGACAGTTGACCATGCAGCGCGTTTCAAGCTTTAACCGATGGATAGGCTAAGCCGATGACTGTGAAACGCAAAGATAGTGTTTTATTTATTTAAAATGTTCTGGGTAGTAAAACCGGAACTTACTCGAACATTCTGAAACAGGCCCTAAGAGATCTAGTAGGATGGACAAAAACAAAACACATAATAAAAAAATAATCAAATTGATCAGACAACTGCGGGCCATCAACATGATCTCGAATTCAAAACAAATAAAGAAAATCGGTTTATCATAGTACTTACATAATTATGTAGTTCTAACAATTACCTAAGTACTTACATTTTAAAAGTGAGGTTAGAAAATCATTGTTTGAGATCTAGGTTTCGGCTTATTAGCCTTATTTTCCGATAACCTATTTTTCTCATGTACCGAGCGAGACTAATATTGACCATTTTATAAATCGTTATACAGACTAGTGGAGCGTGTTATTTTCTCGATGTGGAGCTATGGCAAGGCTCCTGTGGCTCGCGTGGTAGTAACTATTAATAGTTTTTAGTAGGGATGGGCCGAATATTCGTTTTATATTCGGTATTCGGCATATTCGGCAGGTTTGCCGAATATTCGTATTCGGCCGAATATTCGGTCAAATCACCGAATATTCGATAAATGGATAGGTACTCAAAGTTATTACGGTATTAAACCGATTGATCATGAGTTGAGTGTTAAATGTGTCCTATATTTTGTTTTTATGTGGTAAGTAATTTGCAGTATTCTTATGTAGACACTGTCGTTTTTTTTTCCAATATCAGCAGATAAAAAATATGGTTATTAAAAACAATTTATAAGTATGTAGCTGTTTTGGGGTTAAACTGTACGGTGCAACCGCATATTCGCCCGCGTAGTCATTTGATCGTATCTCACGCGGTTCACTATCATTCAATCACTATATTTATTTTACATATCAAATAAACATTTATATCAACTAGCAAATCAAGGATTTATTTCTCATTTTATATCATCTTTAGAATACGGTCTAGGACCGTACAACTACTGTGAACTCTTTATAATAAATAACGTTATTATAATCAGATCTTAATTGTGAGAAATTAAGTTTTTTTTTATTTATACATTTTAAATATAAAAATTCCCATAACAAACTTACGCGGTGAAGTTTTACTGTTTACTAGATGATGCAATAATAACATCAGCGGTACAACGGGGGAGTGGGAGGGAGTGTCCGGCGAGGTAATCAATTCTGCCGAACATTCGGCCGAATGTTCGTATTCAGTGAAACCCATGTCCGGCCCATCTCTAGTTTTTAGCACATAAATTTCGATATTTTTCAACAACAAGGAAACAATATCAAAAAAATAAAGGAAGAAAATCGTTTACTATTGCCTAAAATGCCAGGTCTCAGTTATACGTACTGTATCAGCCGGATCGTCCACTGCTGAACACAGCCTCCTATTAAGGGGGTATTTGCCATAATCCCCACGCTTGGCAGGCGGCTTGGGGATCGCAGTGTAAGTTGGCAGTTCTTTAGAAGGCGCTGCTGCCCACCTCCCAGTATTTTTCCCTTAGTCGCCTCTTACGACACCCACGGGGTGATATGGGGAGGTGCAATTCTAACCCGGCACCCCACGGGGCACAGTTATACGTACTACTACATAACTCATAAACATAATACAATTTTGCCCACAGTTAATAAAAAAGGTGATATTGAAAACAAGTAGGTACATCAACCTGTGCCACAGAATATCTCATAGTCAGTATACACAGGGCTTCGAGCGATGACATCCAGGAGATGTCTACGTGTAAACTCATCATAATAATTAAACGCTTTAACTAGAAAGATTAATTTATCATAAACATTAATCCCAACTTTACAGTATAGTTAAACAAATGGTATTATAATAAAAGGAGATTAAGCTCATTTAAAGTGGTGCTTTTATAGAAAGAAGTATCTTATATTTAAATTTAAAATACTAATAAACATTTTAAGTATAACTATAAATACCATTTTACTTCTTTAATGTAGTGGCGAGTAACAGTAGAACTAATTGTGAACGAGGTTTCACGTTCGGGGATGTTTTAGCTATTAATTTAAATTCATATTATCCGTGCTTCGTTGGGCACGCTAAGCCGTAAGTCCCGGTTGTTGTCTTACGACGATGGTAGTCGATAAAGCATGCTGGTAGGGCATTTTGCGAATGCCCGCCGGGCTAGCTACCACCCTCGAGTAGAAAATCTGTCGCCAAGCACCTACAATTTTTTTTACGTCATACGTAAAGTTGTTAAGTCACACGTTTTTGCTTTGCGGTAGAAATTGGTGGAGGCAGTACCTTATTTATTTATAGTTGATAGGCTACTCTTTGACCACTATCTCACCTGATGGTAAGTGATGATGTGGTCGAAGGTGTTGCTCGGGCTAACCTAGAATTACTGGCTCTTAAGGACCGCAGCCGGAACACACTGATATGTGCTTGGCGATAGATTTTTCTACTTGAGGGTGGTAATCAAATCAAATTATCATAATGAACCTCAAATGCACTATTTAGTACCCCTCATTAATTTAATTGTACTTTTTTCAACACTGAGAAATTACAATATCAAAGATTTCAAAATTCAAAGATTTTAAGATATTTTGTTATTTACTATTTTAGCTTTTTATTTTGATAATTAACCTTAAAATAATAAATGTATTTATAATTATGATAACTAAGCACTACTGAGGGTAGTATTTAGTTAATTTTTAGCCCCCTTAGCCTTAGGCATCCCTTTAGGATTAGAAATCAGAGTACGCAGGTTCGATTCCCGCCCGGGATAAAACTTAATTGTCCAATAATTTGTGAAATGTGAAACTGAATGTGGCTTTTCTCTTGATATAGGTAATCAGGTACATTTGTTAGTTAGGCGGTTATTTGGCAGGTGCGGTTAGAATACACTAGTGAATTAAAAATAATAATAATAATTATAAAAAGAATGGTCACTTTCAAGTGGTATTTTCTATACGATAAAAAAATAAAGTCATTATATATTTGAATAGTACATTTTGGGTACAATTGTTCAATAATCGTGCAAATCAAATATTTTTACAAACCTAGGGTTTAACTCAATTCGGCTTACTTTGACATTGTAATTTCTCGGTGTTGAAAGAGGTACATTAACGATAGAAACTAATTTGTAAATTTTCTATATAATTATTTAAGACATATATCCCAACTAGCTTTCCGGGCGCGGCTCCGCCCGCGCGTATGTCGGTTATCGCGCAAAAACATTAACCTCTTTTTGCGCAGTCGGATAAAAACAATCCTATGTTTTTTCCCGGGTCTCAAACTATTTCCATACCAAATTTCATTCAAATCGGTCCAGTAGTTTTGGCGTGAAAGCGTAACAGACGGACAGACGGACAGAGTTACTGTCGCATTTATAATATTAGTACTGATATAATAATAATATTATAGTACTGAATAGTACCGATTAAAACAATACTGACATACACAAACAATATGGAGTGGTGCGCCTTCGTCTTAGGAAATGCCTGTACCTACTAGAACATAGATATCATTGATGTTCCTTAACAAAAGTTAAAAACAATTTTCGCTCAGTGCATACATCAAACATTGACACCTCAGACGGTTGCTGACACAAAGGATATTTTTAAATTCATGAATATATAAATTGGAAAAGAGCAACGATCTTTTGCGAAGGAGTTGAACAGCTGCTTCACTCAAAGGAAAGTGAATATGTTCATGGGACGAGGGATTTTAAATATATATATATTTAATATTGATAGTTGGTGGATATCATTATCCAAGGAGATTTTAAATGAGCTATGAATGACTACTATATGTTTTTTGGGTTAGGGGACTTAACAGTCCTCTTACTTACGACACCCACAGGATTTTTTCCCGTGGGTGTAAAGAAGCGACTACGGGGGTGATATTCTATCACGGCACCCCATCGGGAAATATTTGTACAGTTGCGATATATTGAATATTTTAGTTTTTTCGTACAGTTCTTTGGTTGACATTAGAAAAGGGACAGTGACTCCGAATTTTCATAATTTAGTTTTGGTCTCTCTATCCTGGGTTTAGATTATTTAAATACTCCTCTAGACTGTATGTCCACCAGGAGTGTGCAAGGAAAAAATCCTAGAATCGCTTCATTTTTCGAACTAGCTGTGGGCAACGATTCTATTGGAGGATATTTTTTCCCATATACCCCTCACGACCCTGACGGACACAGCCTTAATATTCCTTAATTATCTCACTCACAACAATATTATCGATTATGATACGACTCTCTGTATCCTAAGTCCGTTTGAGGCACTCATAGCGAAACTTGCTAAGCCGTTCGTAACCGATCAGTTAAGCAACGTCCGCCGCGGTCATGACTTGGATAGGTGAACGCTAGTGACATTACTACTGAGCGATTTCGTGCTTCGTCGGTTCCGTTTGTTGTCCTACGATGGCAGTCGTTATAGCATGGTGCTAGGGCATTTTGCGAATGTCCGACGGGCTAGCCCTCAAGTAGAAAATCTGTCGCCAAGCACTTAACGGTGTGTTCCGGCACTTGTCCTTGAGAGCCAGTCAAATCTGACCAACATCTTCGACCACCAATATCACTTCACTTCTCACCATCAGATAAGATATTAATGGTCAGAGGCTAGACTATCATCTATATGTATAACAATTAAGAAGTCGCCTATGCTTTGCTTTTCATTCATACTATACAATAGAGTTAGAAATATTATAGTTGGAAACTTCTAGTAATTTCGCTACCGATAGCTAAGTATCTTCGAGCATTAGGTAAACGAACGCCAGAGGATCGTGGTTCGATTATGCGCTTCATCGGGCAACCGCTCGTCTGCATAATCGGACACGTTGGAAAATTATAATATTGTCACGGAGAATTTTCCATCAGCCGTTTAGGTACCGCCTCCATAGTTATATAGCACCGGTTCCGAAAATATCGGTACATTTTATTCCTTCAAGTACCAAATTTTGCTATATTTTTTTTAAAACAGGCTTTATGCAATAAACAATATATACTACGCACTTACAACACTACAGCTACTACAATGTAAGCATTTAAGCGACCTATACCTATACTAGTCATTGCAGAATCACAGGCAGTCCAAGTGCTCCAGCTCTCTAATCAGTCTAATCCAGTTTGTATTAGATGATTACCTATTGAATCCCAGTTCAATTCCCAACATGTTGAATTCCTAAAATGTTGACTCTCTAGTAATCGTATGTTCATCGATATTTTCATCAATTCTGATCCAGTTACAAAAATACCAATAACGTGAGAGAAAACACGATTCTTGTACGGGACTTAGCTTCATTTAAATTTCATGGTCAAGTAGTATTTTTATCTTTGTGGTTACACACACTTTTATTGTCTGAAAAAAGCATTCTCCATCAGTACTATTAATATTATAAATGCGAAAGTAACTCTGTCTGTCTGTTACGCTTTCACGCCAAAACTACTGGATCGATTTGAATGAAATTTGGTATGGAAATAGTTTGAGACCCGGGAAAAACATAGCATAGTTTTTATCCAACTGCGCAAAAAGAGGTTAATGTTTTCGAGAACCGACATACGCGCGGGCGGAGCCGCGCCCGGAAAGCTAGTTATGCTTATATGTGAGTGATATTATAATGGCAACTCAAGTTTGCTTAACCATTCTGAATCGATCAGCAAAGTTAAGCAACGTCCGCCGCGGTCATGACTTGGATGGGTGACCGCTGGTGACATTACTACTGAGCGCTTCCGTGCTTCGGAGGGCACGTTAAGCCGTCGGTCCCGGTTGTTGTCTTAGGATAGCAGTCGTTACAGCATGGTGGTAGGGCACTTTGCATATGCCCGCCTGGCTAGCTACCACCCTCAAGTTGAAAATCTGTCGCCAAACACCTAACGGTGTGTTCCGCCTGCTGTCCTTGAGAGCCAGTAATTCTAGGTTAGTCTGAACAACATCCTCGACCACATCATCACTTACCATCAGGTGAGATAGTGGTCAAAGGCTAACCTATCAGGCATAAAAAAAAAAAAAAAACTATTGCCGATTGTCACCAGTATTATGGGCTTGGGTTCACATCCATCCTGGCAGTAAACAAAAAAAAAACAACCATCTTTCCACATTGCAATGTATGCAAATAACATGTTAAAGTCAGACCATGCAAAAGAATGTTTGAATCAGCATGTTACCGACTTCCATACACAAGTAATTTTGCACTGAAAAGTACAATAATTAAACTTCAGCCAACAATTTAAGAATTCAACATGTTGGGAATTATATCTGGATTCAACGTTAGGTATGCCTTTTTGACATTTTGGGAATCAACATTATGGGAATTTAACATTTTGGACATTCGACATCCTGGCCCTAAAGACCATTTATTCAGTTTCGTGATAACTGATAACTGATACTGCAAGGTACTATTGTAAGCAAGAACCTGCAAAGTATAGAGGTAACGCGGCGTTGACAGTTTGTGCCCCTCACACGCTGGCCATCTCAGCTGTGTATCAGTTTCTATGGCCAGCAACGTTTTGCAAGGAGCTTAGGTAGTGATTTTTGACTTAGGTTATAATTTTACTATAATATGTACTGAACCTTTTATTTTTATGCCTGATAGGTTAGCCTTTGACCACTATCTCACCTGATGGTAAGTGATGATGTGTTCAGGCTAACCTAGAATTACTGGCTCTCAAGGACAGCTGCCGGAACACATCGTTAGGTGCTTGGCGACAGATTTTCAACTTGAGGGTGGTAGCTACTGTAGCTAGCCAGGCGGGCATTCGCAAAGTGCCCTACCACCATGCTATAACGACTGCCATCCTAAGACAACAACCGGGATCGACGGCTTAACGTGCCCTCCGAAGCACGGAAGCGCTCAGTAGTAATGTCACTAGCGGTCACCCATCCAACTCATGACCGCGGCGGACGTTGCTTCGCTACGAGCGCTTCAAACCGTGGGCTCCTATAGTGCCGGGCTAGAGTGTTACTCTTCCATCTCTTCCAGTGGGTGTCGTGACTGAAGGTGGGCAGCAGCGCTGTCTGAGTTCATTTTTTTTTTCATTATTTCATTTTCATTCATTCATTAATTCTTCTCACCCTGCGAAAACCTTGGTGAATTAATTTCACATAATATAAATAATTCAGTAATGTAACATCTTACCACTAGCGGCGCCACTTGCGAGGTTCTTAAAATCAACAATCTTT
Source organism: Plagodis dolabraria (assembly GCA_963854805.1). Taxonomy (NCBI): domain Eukaryota; kingdom Metazoa; phylum Arthropoda; class Insecta; order Lepidoptera; family Geometridae; genus Plagodis; species Plagodis dolabraria. The sequence goes on from OY978461.1 coordinate 7,912,954, forward strand.
CATTAAAATATCAACTTCCTACTGGCAGTGTTTTCTATAAAAGTTCTCAAACCATCCACCAGGTGTCGCGATTCCTTGGTGCGTGAACTGGACTAAGAAATTCACTGAGAAGCCGCTAGGTGTCACTTAGATTAGGTAATATTTTAGATCTCCAATATAATGTTCTAAAAATAATAAATTAATAATTACTAAAATAATATCTAACTGATATTAACTTTTCATAAATAATCAACACTTAAAAAAATATAAAATAACGTAGTAAGTATATCATACTCTATCCTCAGTGAGAGATGTCAAAATTTGATTCAAACAAAAGTTCCACGGGTCATTTGCACTTCCTGTAAAATTAGAATGTTATCGGTTTTTAAATACCGTCGCTACTATCTATTGGCTAAAAAAGTGCAATTCGCCACCTTTTATTATGGTAGCTCGTTACTGCATTACCTTTTAAGGTAACGTTAAATTTTAATGTCACCTAGCCTACCTAGGTCGTGGATTTCAGACAGGTATGGCAATGTTAGGCTTCCTTGTTGAAGTACTTATCTCCGGTCAGCTAGCAGTGAGGTGATGCTCAGCAGCAGATGCCGCTGTGTGATCAGCTTCGAGTATTCAGCACCCAGCATTTTATTAAGGAACTAAAAAATTACCTAATCTAAGCGACACCTAGCGGCTTGTCAGTGAATTTCTTAGTCCAGTTCACGCACTAAGGAATCGCGACCTGGTGGATGGTTTGAGAACTACTATAGAAAACACTGCCAGTAGCAAGTTGATATGATTGATTAGAAGAACCTCGCAAGTGGCGTCGCTAGTGGTACGATGTTACATTACTGAATTATTTATTATTATAGATTAATATGTGAAAATAATTCACCAAGGTTTTCGCAGGGTGACATGAGGAACTGCTGTCTTACACTGCGATTCCAATTACGCCTGCCAAGTGTGGGGATTATGATAAACCCCTTATGGAGGAGTCTGTGTTCAGCAGTGGGCAATCTGGCTAATACAGTTAATTGAGACTTTATCCTTAAAGTCAGTTATTAATAGCTGGCACCAAAAATGTAGTGTCCGTGAGCATAGATAAATTAATTTATTTCTCTATGCCGTGAGTAATTGAAAGACACGAAACGGCATACGTTACATCCTGGATTTTAAAAAGGCGTGTGGACGGTATCGGACGTAGAAGAATATCGATCCGAAATACAGCGTGTAGCATTATTTGTGCATCGCAGGACTTTTTGGACATTAGGTTTGTTTTTAAAAATTGGGTTATTTCGAGTGTTCATAAGTTAGTGAAAAAGTTCCTATGTTTATGTTTGGAGAAATGGATCAACAGTAATTATTAAAGTTTACTTGAAGCTTTCTTCAAAATTACTGATGATGTTTCAGTAGTGACATAGATGAATATTGAGCTGAAATACAGCGTGCAGCATTATTTGTCCGTGGCAGGACTTTTTATGAACATTAGATTTTATAAAAAAAATATTATTTCGAGTGTTCATAAGCTTGAGAAAAAGTTCCTATGTTTATGTTTGGAGAAATGGATCAAAGATCATTAATGTTTACTTAAAGTTCTTCAAAATGACAGTAAAATCCCACACATTTTAAGTCTAAGGTTAAGGGCTCAGATCAGGAAATTAGGTTACAAAATCAACAACAATCGATTTCTCTAATCTGTGGTTAAGGGTCTTTTTTAATATTTTTATTTTAACAATAACGCATGCTCTGCGGTTATCATCACAAGATTACAAATTTACGAGGGGAACAATTGAGAGTTATGAGTCATTGTCATGATAGCTCAGTCGGTTTGAGCATACCCCGGCTATAGGGGTGGATAACGCGGGTTCGAATTCCACGCGTGACTATAATTTTTCCTCTGGTCAATTAGTAATTTTGTGAAATAATAAGAACTACACACCATACGTTATTTAGAGAATTTTAAATTTAGAGAATCGACACCAATGTGGTATACACCCACGTACTCATACTATAAACATGGTCTTACGCACACCAGCACAAACCAGCTTAATATTATTCGTAGATGGAATATGTGATAAGTAATTAGGATATAATAAAACAAACTATACATATGTATCCGATCAAGATTATAATACTCTTATACAGTACCGAAATAATATTACGACTAAACATGACAATAATAATAACAAATTATTACAAAAATAATAACGCTTCTCACTTCATTTATCTTGTATAAATTAGAATAATTTACTATTTTTCTTTTTAAAATAATAGCCAAATCTACATTGTCAATGGTTGAATTTATTTCTACATATTTTTATTTCTTTTTAATACTTAGTTCAACAGTACAATCTCTAATGAAATACTTCTACTAGGAATTACATAGATTTTCAAACATTTTCAAATACTACTACAATACATTAACAGCACATATATATAAAGCATATTTCGAGAACAATATACTGATCTAGGACTAACAACTAAAAAAAGTCGACTAAACGATACCAATACACGGTAATAAATAATAATCGACTATATATCCTTACATTTTTGTTCTAGCAACGTTACGTAGACTCTTGTACGAAGATAATAACCGATTTTTTATATAGTTTTGCGCTGTTATTGTACGATGAGAAAATCTCGCTAATCGATACCACTTAACGATTATACGCTTGTTTACCTTTAATCGATATTACGTGTGATCACTGTGTATTACGTTGATAACTTATGTCCTGATAAATTTGACCTAGTCGATCGCCAACAATCGATCACGGTAATAAACTATCGGATCGATTAAAGATCGACAGTTACTGACGATGAATACTTGCGTCTATATATAGTCGAAACATCGATCGTCAATAAATAGGACATTACCCAGTTTAATCGATTACATTGCTCATATAATCTTTTTATATATGGCACTAGCGCTAAGTTGTATGCGGAAAATAATCGACTAAATTGTGTAGTATCGACTAAGGAAGTGGGCGAATGTGCGAGTTTAGTTCTTTTGCATGTATATTTAGTACGCGTGGTTGGCAACAAAAAGACCGGCATCGGCGCCCGCACCTGTCACTGATCCGGCGACGTATTTGCCTTGAGACGCCTGTCCGTTGGCCTGCAAAAGACAAAAAAAGAGAGTTTAGATAAACTTAAGTACATACATACGTGAACACTGTTTCCCAATCAGGTGGGTAGGTATACGATTTTGACATCTCTCTTGGTTGACCGCTAAGCCTCATTAGCTCGTTACTCACCGAAGCGCAGCGGCCTATACAGCCTATTGCGGCAAGCATTGATTGGCCGCGCGACTTACGCAAGTCTTTCAAGCGATCCTATGCACTGTGTTAATAGAGACAAAGTAGAAAATGGTTTGAGAGTAAAACTGCCGGAAGCTGCCACTACAGTAAGAATTGAGCCTAACACTACTAAGAATATGTTATCTTGGCTGATCTGTGAGCATGGTCGAGTTTTCTCGAAATAGCCGCGTTGTGAGGCCAGTCAATATGTATGATTCACTAACGCATCGCCAGGGGCGCTGTGCGTTTTACTTTTAACATACAAATTACCTTTAACGCGCTCGCAGTGTATCACGAGAAACGCATTAGACCCTTTGGAGGGTGATCAGTGCAATCTTTGACGTATCCCTTCGCGCATGTAGGTAAACGAAGCGCAACGCTGTGTACTGCTGTGCCATGAATTGGGACAATAACAGAACTTCTGAAAAATAAAGTCCTGGCTCGCCGCCCAGATATAACATTCGTCTATAGTGTCGTCATTATCATTGATAAGATTGCCTCGGCCATATGATTGAGGCTTACTTACAGGTCCTGCTTTACGTCGAAAATTCGGTTATATCACAGTAAAACAAGTTACTATGGTGATATGCAGCACGAGTGGTTTTTTCCTATGGCATCTAATACTTACTTACAGTTCGCAGAAATAAACGCCTGCTTGAAAACATCACAGTAACGACGAAATATACCTTGAATTGTCGTCCAAAAAAAATAATACCAATATACACTTACTTACCTATATACAGACACAGATCAAAAGGTACTGCGTGTTAGTCTATAGAGTAGTATTCTCGTGATGATGTCTGGATTGATATATTATCGCATTGACAATAACTGCAGCCGCCGAACAGTAAATATCTAGGTCTAGGAAATCTTTCAGTCTGAATATGCACGCCCCACACGACATACAAAACTTTAAGAGCACAATTTTTTATCTTGGACGGGAATCGGACCCACAAGACCAGATTTTACGTTATCCGTAACAGAACGACTGCCAAGTTTAAATGGCAAGTTTTCCTAGTACCATAATGTCAAAGTCTCGAAACGTCTACTAAGTAAAACTACTAAGCAAGCAATTCATCTGGGTAAGTATCATAATGTCAAGGACGCGAATCGTGTCTACTACGACAATTTTTTTATTGCTGGTTTGTCTTTGATCACTGTCCCACCTGATGATAAGTGATAATGTGGTCGAAGATGTCGTTCAGGATAACCTAGAATTACTGGCTCGTTTTGTCCTGTGTGAGAGGTTAATGACTGATAGACAACTTTAACAGATTATGCAGGTATTTTGTATAATTTATAATCACTTTTATATGACTTACTCTATTTCAATATTGCTTAGTTCTGTTTAGGTCACTCACATGCGAAACGCTATACTAAGTCTGTCATTTTTCAAAGACCACTTCACTTTAAAAGGTGATATTAGCTTAGCATGCGATAGTGCTTGCCATCTCATATTAAGCAAAACTTTACACTCATTCAAAGAATAAGAGTACCTTACAAAATTACGAGAGATAAAATTATAGCCATGTGAGGGATTCGAACCCGCTTCCATCCACGCCTATAGCCAGGGTATACTCTGATCGACTGAGCTATTATGACATTATGACTCATATTTTTGCTCTCGTTCTTCAACCATCGTATGGGGATGGATGGATGCGGGTTAGAATCCCTCACATGACAAATTTTTTTTCTCTCTTAAATTTGTAATGTAATCTGCGTATGTAATAATTTAACTACAGTAGTTTTAATCAGCTGGGGGCAGGCTACTTCTTTAGCTACAGTGTATTAAAAAAAATATTTCGTCTGTTGATGTAATCCACTTTCCCAGACTTGTTTTGTCTTTGAATTTGAGTTTTTTGAATTCATCAGGTAATCAAAAAACTCAAATTCAATCTATACCCTAAAATTATGATTTGTATTACATATTTTCCGTTGTATATCCACGGTTATCTTATTCAGTGCTTATTAAAATTGAATTCTGTAAAGTGGTAATAAACAATACCTAGTTATTTTAAAGCATAAATTGTGTATAACAGCTGCAGAAATATTTCGATCTACTTTGTCTGGTAATGGGTAAACTATACGAAATACCTATTCAATTTATAAGTTTATTTATTATTGATAAAGTGGCTGATAATAATTGGCAAATTGTCATATAGGTAGTACATAAGCTGCCACCGCTCACTAGCCCTGATGATGAGCAGTTTATAAGCTAGAAACACAGTTCGGCTTCTTTGGTCGAGAACGTAAGCGGTTTGCCGGTTGGTAATAATTTCAAAGTGACAAACTCACGAAGAATAACGACAAAATTAAAAAGTTAAGCGTGCGTTACAAGTTGCTATTAAAACCTAACAGGCGCTAAATGTATTTTTATTTTATATCCGCGACTACTGCTTTTTGTATTTAATGTTATATGTAGTAATAAGATGGAAAATTCGGGCTCCTGACGTTACACAATACGCCTATCTATACAGTTGCAGTGTTAATGTCCTCATTGCATTGCGCTCGTCACCCCATTACGTTAGTTGTTATCTATATCTCGTTTCCTCAGTAATTTCACTTGCTATAGCGCCCTACACATAAAGTAGTGTTTGTACACCACATTTTCTAAGCAGAATAATAACACTGCAGTGTTATTCTGTATATGTTAAGATTTGCCTTTTGTTTTACGACCAGCTTCTTCTATCAATATCTATGAGCTATCTCTTTGGTATTTTAACCGCTACAGATCCATGGTTCGAATCCCGCCGCGGGCTAGAGCTTCACCGCATGGTAGGGCATTTTGAGAATGCCCGCCTGGCTAGCGACCAACCTCAAGTAGAAAATCTGTCGCCAAGCACCTTAGTTTTGTTCCAGGCAGCTGCCCTTGAGAGCCAGTAATTCTAGGTGCCTGTTAACACCTTCGACCACATCATCACTTACCATCAGTATTATTTTTATTTTTGACATAATTTTGAATTCATTATCTAATTAATGTATTGTCATTTTATGATGCTACATTAGAGTAGTAGCATCCATGTGCACGATAATTGCTATACTAATGTTATTGGTTTCTTGTAAATCGTTTTAATGATAGATAAATAAATAAAATCAGGTGAGATTGCGGTCTAAGGCTTCAAATCTTAAATAATCAGCACGTTAAGAACAAAAGCAATAGCATATTAACAAGCTATTTTTTTTAAACCACTACCTTTTGGCAGTGTTTACGTAAATCCGGTTCAACCCGGTCAATATCCGTCCGCCGTAATACGATACCCCTCCCGCTTTGTCGCTGGATTCCACGTGCTTCCTTTTTTTATGCCTAATAGGTTAGCCTTTGACCACTATCTCACCTGATGGTCAGTGATGATGTGGTCGAAGATGTTTGTTCAGGCTAACCTAGAATTATTCCTCTTCTACGTTAAGAGTAGAGTGCACGTAGCGCTTCCATATGAACGTAGTTACCTGGAGTTCAAATCCGGTGACACTTTACATGTACGTCCTAGAGCCTAATATCTATACTTCTGGTATGCCAGTTTTTTCAGTTATTATGTTCTTAACAATGTCTAACAAATAATAATTCCGACTGAATATAATTGAATTAATTTGAACGATTGAATAAAATTTAATACATTAGGCTCAAGGATATACATGTAAAGTTTCACCTAGTTTGTACACTTAGGGCCCGTTTCAGAATGTCCTAATAAAGTTTCGGGTTGCTATGCAACACATAAAATAACTGAATGATAAAAATGACAGATAACATGCAGCGCGTTTCAAGCTTTAACCGATGGATAGGCTAAATCGATGACTGTGAAACGCAAAGATAGTGTTTTGTTTATTAAATATGTTCTGGGTAGTAAACCCGGAAATTACTCGAACATTCTGAAACAGGCCCTTAGTGTTTACAATAATTCGAGACGTTTGTATTGAAATCTCCACGAGCACTCTAGCCTTAAGTGTGACAACGTCATCAGGTCTACGGATATTTTGATCGGGTTACTAGTAACTATCGCTTTGTCTCATGCACTTCATGAGACAAGGCGATAGTTACTATACAGACATCTTGCTCATCACTTGTCTATGTTATGAGTGTCAGTGTAAAGAGGTGGCTTAGATATTAGTTTTAGTGCAATTACTATAAGGTAGGTTAAAGGCTTACAGCGTATAGTCAAACCAGTATTCCAGAATTACACTAAAGCAGCATCGAACTCTTGATACTGACGCATAAATCTCGCCATGAACTTTGATTTTATTTAAGAACTATTCAACCTATCTGCAGTAGAACATAGAAAAACAACTTGAAGTTATGGTCGGGCTGATAATTTTTTTTTTCAATTTCTGATAACTGTTAATATACCTAAATGCATGATACGAGTAGGTATATTATTATACTTGATAAGACTCAATGTGAACAGTTCTGATAAATTAATGAAATATGATTACTAATGATTAAATCTCCCTGCTATATCAACTTGATCGGCTGCAGCTTGATTTTCAACTGTATTAATATTAAAATTAACTGTTAATCATGTGGTTGCAGATCTATCTAAAATCTAAATCTTTACGCAAAATTTCTAGTGTGGCATTACCAGCATTTTTGTCTTCTGTACACAGTACACACAAATTAGTAGAACAAATTCTTGCACGATCTTTAGGCTCTTTCGATGTAGCATATCTGGCTGAGGCCAAAAACACATGGAGACTGGGTTGTCCAAATACTGAATTCCCAAAAATGTTGTCATCTCAGAAACAGTGGGATCGGCCCCTATGCGAGCTAACACGGAAAGATCTTTTAAATACGTGTTCTAGCATCGCAGATCGTGCTCGTATTCTCGCTGTTTCTGTGTGGGAATCCGGTCTTTGGTTACAGGCCATTCCTTCTTACAAAACTGGTAGCCTTATAGATCCATCCGCTTTTCGTCTAGCTATTAGCTTACGCTTGGGTGCAAGGTGTTGTGTTGCACATCACTGCCAGTGTGGTACTGCAGTTGATCAACTCGGTCACCATGGCCTCTCCTGCTCTCGAAGTGCTGGTCGAATTTCCCGCCACGCCAGCCTTAACGATATCATTCGCCGGGCTTTTACCAGCGCCAATGTTCCAGCTATTCTCGAACCGAATGGTCTGATGCGTGACGATGGTAAAAGACCTGACGGCATGACTCTGGTTCCGTGGAAGTTAGGACGGCCCTTAGTGTGGGACGCTACGTGCGTGGACACTTTAGCGCCGTCACATCTTTCTGAAACCAACGTGAGGGCTGGCGCTGCGGCTACTTCGGCGGAGCAACTCAAGCGGCGCAAATATGCTAACCTCGGTATGGGTTACATATTTGAGCCGTTTGGTGTAGAGACGTTGGGTCCGTGGGGACCGGGAGCTCATCGTATTTTCCAAAACCTATCTGAGCGCTTGGTCGATGCGACGCGTGATCAAAATGCTGGCACATATTTGGCTCAACGAATAAGCATTGCAATTCAACGGGGCAATGCTGCCAGCATGCTGGGCACGCTGCCAACTGGGAGTGGGCTGGAGCATTTGGACTGCCTATGAGTCTGCTATGACTTATAGGTGTCTAAATGCTTTTATTGTAGTAGCTGTAGTGTTGTATATAGTTCATAGTATTTTGTATAATAAAGGCATACCGCCGGTAAAAATAAGAGTTGATTAAAAAAAAAAAGTAATATTATAAAGAGGAAAGATATGAAAAAATCTAAATCATCTCTATTTCTTTTTGATATTTTTATTTATACAATACCGCATGCTCTGCGGTTTACATTACTTTTAGTAATCCGAAGAGCATTCGTAATTGAAAATAACGTTTGTGACGTCACGTAGATAACAGGAAGATTAGGCGGAATTGTCACTAGATATACAATTTTATGCTTTTTTAAGTGTTTTATTTAAATATTATTTAATATTTTTTAGGATACTTTTAAAAGTATTTGTTATTATTAAATATGGATTTCCGCAAAGTAACGCCTGAATCTATCCATTACCTTAAGAATATTAAAATTATAGGGTTACGTCATCGTTGACAAGTTTAAAGCTAATTGCAAAATTAGTCTTGTTTGTAGTACAACGTCACTTGAACTACAGGTATCGCTCCATCCCCATACGACGCTTAAAGAATGAGAGGAAAAAAATGATATCTGAATAATTGTTATGTTAGCTCAGTCGGTCATAGCATACCCCGGCTATAGGGGTAGATGACGCGGGTTCGAAACAAGCACATATTTTTTTAATGATATCCTTGGTACGTCATTATATTACAATCTAGCCAACAATACGGACTAATGAGTAGTTTTAGTTTGACTTAAACTGTTAAATAGAGAAACACGCATATGACTATAATTTTCTATAATTTTTCTTCTCGAAAATTTGTAATTTTATAATCACTATTTCTACATGAGTCAACATTAAGAGCTGAGTGCACATTCGGGATATGGGCTAACACATTTTAATAATTACAAGAAAAATAATTGCAAGCAAAGCTACTACATCTACGTTTATGAATAACTAAAAGGTTAATAAAATGCACAACAACACAAAATTATATTTTATTTTAAACAACAATATAAGTTCTAATGCATGCAATCTACAATGGAACGTATTTCATGACAAAATATTTACTAAATTATTTTAAAAAGTAAATAATATTTATTGTGTAAAAGAAATTAGTTATTTGTGAACTTTATAACATAATCTCGTAAATACTTATCAAAAATAAAAATGAATATGTACCTAATAATGTGCATTGTACAATTCGAGTTTGTAAATAAATATATCCAATATAAAAAAATATTTTCTTTATAATATAGATTTAAATTTCATAATTTATAGTATGATCATGATGTCACAAAATTTTTATTTATTTTATATCAATCATAACATTAAATATATGAAAGTTTTCTTATACATAATTTCAGTTCGTATAAAGAAAAGAATCAATACTTTTTAATAAGCATGCGATTTAACAAAGTTAGACTTTGATGCGGCTAGAGATGGAATAGATCCAGCAACGTACTTGCCAGTTACTGCAAGACCGTTAGCCTAGTTGATAAAATTTAATTTTGAATTTGGAATAGAGCCGATGCGTGATTGGTCGTGCGCAGGAGTGCGTCGCAAGCAGCGTCGTGAGGAAAATGCGAATAGAAAGAAAGAAATACATAATCATTAGTAACTACAAAACACAAATGGTCAAAATTGTTAAAACACAAATTACTTAGCTAAGGTCATATACTTATAAATACGATACGAATTTTAAATACCTCAAAACATATCCAAACAGCAACTACAAAATGGTAACTAAAAAAATCATTTGAATCAGTAAGGCTCCAAATTCCAATCAGACCTAAGTGGCAGCGGACGGCAGTTTACTGACAGAGTATTTTCGACGTTATCTCAATCACAATAATGTATAGTATAGTACTAAAGACTCGCTGACAAGGACCGCTTGTGGTCACGCGGTCGCACTTATTATGTAAGCCAATCAAGCGATACTTAGCATTGTAGTTATAGAGACAAAGTGGAAAATGCTTTGACATTAAAACAGCCGGCTGCGTTTGGATTGAAAGTAAGACTTTGGAGGTAATGGTATAGTCATTGTGCATTAACATTTAATTCATGATTTCGTCAGTTACCATTAAAAGAAACATTTTCTCCACTATAAAAGAAAATTAAAATCTATGAATGCTTTGGTAAAGCTTTTATTACAATATTATGATCGCGATATGTGCAGTATGCCTGCAGTATATGACCTTAGCTAATACTTAGACAGACACAAATGATTCACTAAATTCTACTTGTTACTATAGTTAAAACATATAAGAAAAGTATCATGCTTCATACCACACTTTGCTTGATGAGACAGCCGTCCAAATATGTTGGTAGAAAAATGTAGTACATATCTGTTTTTCATATTACCTTCAAATGCGGTTACTCTACCGTGGAGTGTCGGGCCAGAATTGCACTCACCCATATCTCCCAGTTGAGAGGCATCGAAGGGGAAAATACCAATAGGTACACTGCAAACAGCTAAGCGTAGGGGTGGTGGCAAATTCCCCCTTAATGTGGGAGGCTGTGCTCAGCAGTGGGCGATCCGGCCAGTCACCATAGATATAGATATCATGTATGTTACCTTAGCACCTATCAAGTCCTGTTGTCCAGCAACGCGTTATCTTAAGGAGCAAACCACCGAGACCTGGAAGGCACGACCGCAGCTCAAGGGTCTATAACCCCATATAAAGATATTATGAATGTTACCTTAGCACGTTTCATCAACTCTTGCTGTCCAGCAAGCACGTTTTCAGGCTTGCCAGCCCAGGCGCGCAGCACGGAGGCCTGGAGGGCACGACCGTAGCTGAAGGTGAGGGCCCACGGCCTCTTGAGGCCTTCGACGGCGTTGATGGCGTTCAGGTTGACGGAGGCCTCTTCTTCGGACTGGCCGCCGGAGAGGAATGTAATGCCTGCAATTTTAAGATTATCATTTTGTTCAGTTATATTTATTACTATATTCTAATATAATTAAATTTTCTCATGGTGGTAGTAAATAATAATTACATCGTATTAACAAGTATATTTATTATATTGTTGTAAGCAATTATATTTACCTCGACGACTACTCGTGACTACGAGTCCACGACAAGTCGAAACGTCGAGGTAAATAAATGATTATATTTTTTTTTTATCGCGATTAAGTCCCGTTAAGTGATAATAACTATTTATGTCGCCAAAGTCTTAGGGCCCGTTTCAGAATGTCTTAATAAAGTTTCGGGTTGCCATGCAACACATAAAATAACTGAATCATTAAAATGACAGCGCGTTTCAAGCTTTAACCGATGGATAGGCTAAACCGATGACTGTGAAACGCAAAGATAGTGTTTTATTTATTAAATAAGTTCTGGGTACTAAAATCGGAACTTACTCGAACATTCAGAAACAGGCCCTTACAGTAACCAAAAATATATTGTACTTGTGACTACTGTTTGATATTTAAGGTCCTTACTTGAGATTTAAGGTCCAGAACTAATCTTGATACCTATATTTATCCCTACATTATCTAAACGTGTATTGTTACAAATTTGTAAAATTTAGGATGAGTGTGGAAGAATTATAAGTCGATACTATCAAACTTCGAAACATTTTCATTTGGAGACAGATAGCCAAGCGGTAATATCTATGGATTGTCGTGACGCAGGTCCATGGTTCGAATCCTACCGCCGCCGCCTTGTACCTTACCGCACGATGGAAGGGCATTTAGGTATGCTCACCTGGCTAGCTACTAGAACTAGTATAAAATCTAGCGCCAAGCACCTAACGATGTGTTCCGGCATCAGTGCTTGAGAGCCAGTAAAATTACAGGCACGTGAGACTTGACAACTATGTCTCAGGGCGCAGTGCAGCTCGTCACTTGTGACAAAATGCATCTGTTATAGGCAGAGGCTACCACTTAACACCAGGCAGGCCTCATACTTATTTCGTCACAATCCTATAACATTAATAACTTTTATATTACGAATTTAAGTAGATCCAAATTTATATAGTGCAGACATAAATCGGTATCATGTTTGGTTCTAGCTTAACATCTCAAATAAGAGAGTGATCAGATTCATCCTTCAACAAATATACAAATACAAATAAATTTATTTCATCCTTATTGAGAATTATTTATTTATTTCATCCTTTTGAAGCGCTCGTAGCGAAGTTTGCTTAGCCATTCTGAATCGATCAGCAAAGTTAAGCAACGTCCGCCGCGGTCATGAGTTGGATGGGTGACCGCTGGTGACATTACTACTGAGCGCTTCCGTGCTTCGGAGGGCACGTTAAGCCGTCGGTCCCGGTTGTTATCTCAGGATGGCAGTCGTTATAGCATGGTGGTAGGGCATTTTGCGAATGCCCGCCTGGCTAGCTACCACCCTCAAGTTGAAAATCTGTCGCCAAGCACCTAACGGTGTGTTCCGGCAGCCGTCCTTGAGAGCCAGTAATTCTATAGTCCGGCTAACTCGTGCGCGACCGTCCCGAGGGGTGACAGACGGTGGCGGGGACGAGGTAGCGCGTCATTCTAGCACACGGCTACACACGAAGAGAAGTGTGCCAGGATAAATCTTGCGATAAGTTGGACGTACTTGTGACGTAATATAGGAGTAATTAAAAAGATAGAACAATTTTTATTATTTATAATTTTTTATTATGCTTGAGGACAAATTATTAGGAAAACTAAAATTATGATAGATTGTTTTATTATAAATCAATTTCCATATCACTTTCATGTTCACTCTCTGTTTGATCTTCTTCATCACTTTCGTCGTCATCATCATCGTCGTTTTCATTCAGTTGAATTATGTATTCGTTCAGTTGAATCTAAAAAGATAAAAATGTACTATAAAAATAACAAACAACTTCACATACAAATTACAATGACCTGATTCCGAGAATTATAGCTTGAGCACTCTGACCAGTTAAAGCAATAATAATCGATTATTTTAATAAACAATAACGTACCTGTCCATTTCATCGTCACATACTCTATCTGAATTATAATATTCGTCCTCATTTTTTATGACTATGATTATCACAATCGCGCCACTGTTCAACCGAATAATTAGAAAAAAGCAATTCTAAAGCTTTTAACTTTTCATCTAAGTTCGAATCAATGGAAGTCCTTGCGAGCTCGCCTTTTACGTAACCCCACACGAGTTCAATGGGATTTAAATCCGGATGGTATGGGGATAAGCAAAGCACGACAGGTCAATTTTCCTTTAATATTTTATCAATTTTGTACTGTTTCTCCGTGTTTTGCTCATTAATTATTTTCATTAGATCACATTTACGCATAGCGCTGTCATACTGAACACCTCGCCGTTCTAACCACTGCTGCATTTCGCTTTTCATTGTAGGTTTTTTGTCGATCTGAGTGCTATGGTAAGCGGCGTTGTCCATTACAATAACAGAATTCGGAGGAATGTTTGGTAACAGTTTTTCATCGATCCACTTTCGAAAATTTGTGGCATTCATGTCTCCATGATAATCACCGGTCTTAGAATGCGATTTGAACATCAATAAAGCATTAGGTACAAAGCCATTGCGACTGCCAGCGTGTACAATTACAATACGAGGCCACCGCAGGCGCATTATGTCGTGACGTTCAATTAATAGTTTCCTCTTTGGCTGGCATGTTAAATATTTGAAACCAAGCCTACGTATAATCCGTCTCAAGTATTCACGTGAGCAATAAAGTATATTGTCTTGTTTCAACTCCACAATCAATTTTTTCAACGACGGGATACATTTTTTGACAGTATACCATTGTGTAATTTTTCTTCGTATGACACCTTCCGTAAAATTGTCGATTTCAATCCTTTTTTTAGGAAAACGGTTTTTCCGTGGTGATTTGAAAGTCGCTGTACTGCCTTGTGCTTCCATGATTGTAGCTTCTTTTATAATTTTTTAACGCTGGTTCCAGACAAACCTGTGGCTTCAGCAACAGTTTTTGCTAAATTAATGTCGTTTGCGTATTCGGACGAAGTATGGTCATTTTTTCGCCTTTCAAAAAATTGGTACACTTTATGTACAACTTCCTTAAGTTGTCTTGAGATAGCCTTACTCATCCTGAGATCTTAATCTCATGTGCGTCGAACTCTTAAGTAGCACGGAATATCAAGCACGTGTTGCCGCTTCGACTGCGCGGCCGAGACTGCCGTATTTGACGCGCAGATGCACGCGTTTCCCTTCCCCGCCACACCACCCGCTACCCGCTGACACCATGGGTACCTCGTCCCCGCCATCGTCTGTCACCCCGCGGGACGGTCGCGCACGAGATTGCCGGACTATAGGTTAGCCTGAACAACATCTTCGACCACATCATCACTTACCATCAGGTGAGATAGTGGTCAAAGGCTAACCTATCAGGCATAAAAAAAAAAATTAAAAAAAAAATACATTTATGATCATCATTTGTATGGAGAACTTTACATATCAAAACTTCTATTCAAATAATAAAGCCTGTTGTTCAGATACTAGTTTGGAATGGAAGAAATATATTAAAAAAGCTTATGAATATTATGTAAAATAAACTCAAATTTTTTTTTATACTTGATAGGTTAGCCTTTGACCACTATCTCACCTGATGGTAAGTGACGATGTGGTCGAAGACGTTGTTCAGGCTAACCTAGAATTACTGGCTCTCAAGGACAGCTGCCGGACACACCGTTAGGTGCTTGGCGACAGATTTTCAACTTGAGGGTGGTAGCTAGCCAGGCTGGCATTCGCAAAGTGTCCTACCACCATGCTATAACGACTGCCATCCTAATACAACAACCGGGACCGACGGCTTAACGTGCCCTCCAAAGCACGGAAGCGCTCAGTAGTAATGTCACCAGCGGTCACCCATCCAAATCATGACCGCGGCGGACGTTGCTTAACTTTGCTGATCGATTCAGAATGGTTAAGCAAACTTCGCTACGAGTGCTTCAAATTTATAAAATCAAACACCAAATTAAATTGAATATTGTACGGGCTTCCAGTCAAAGCAATTTTCTGGTTTTATTATGATATAGCCGAACCTGTAAACACCTAACATTGTGAGCACATAAATAGCTGTCCTCCTGAACCAGTTTCCTTTCTAAGTATTCCATATTCCTCAGTGATATCATCTCCGATATGATACAATTTATCACTATTAAATATTAATAAATTTCGATAACAGTCGGTAACCAATCTGGTTTTTTTATTTTAATTAATTCCTACAACAAGGATGTGTTAAAGTCATAGGTAGCTTATATTAACTCGATTAATTATTCTGTTTTTTTTTTACACAGAAAATTCACAAAGAAAACTTATTATTGTGGTGAAGGTGCTGGATCTGTTTTTTTACTGGTTAGCCTTGGACCACTATCTGTTCTGATGGTAAGTGATGATGTGGTCGAAGATGTTGTTCAGGCTAATCTAGAATTACTGGCTCTCAAGGACAGATGCCGGAACACACCGTTAGTTGCTTTGCGACAGATTTTCTACTCGAGGGTGGTAGCTAGCCAGACGGGCTTTCGCAAAATGCCCTACCACCATGCTATAACGACTGCCATCCGAAGACAACAACCGGGACCGACGGCTTAACGTGCCCTCCGAAGCACGGAAGCGCTCAGTAGTAATGTCACCAGCGGTCACCCATCAAACTGGTGACAGAGGCGGACGTTGCTTAACTTTGCTGAAAATTATTTGTCTGTCGATATTATTTTGTTAAATTTTTGCAATATTTTATGCGGTTTTAAGAGTAACCTATGTAAAGATATTCATAATGGTTTTATGACTTCAGAAAATAATATGAGCAATATTATTTCAGAATCGCAATTTGACATTAAAAGCAAATTACAAGTTCTGTAGTTCCGTGCATTTCCTCTTTAAGGAAAATCTATACTATAGAAAATGATTGATTGATGAATAAACATTAAGGGTGAACTCGCCGGTCACTTTTCCATACAAACGTCGTACGGCTTTCTTAATTGAGGATTTAGGTCCAAAACAAATGATATCGATTATTATCTAGGCTTGTATCGTAATGTTTTTTTAATAAGATAATTAACTTGAGCTTCGAAACATTTTCATATAAAGTTTTCGAGGCTCATAACTTTCAACTTAATTACCTTTTTAAAATTTCGGCATTATACAAGTCTAGATAATGACGAGGTCAATCGGTATTATGATTAATTCTGGACCTAAAATCTCAAATAAGAGAGTGTTCACGCTACGACGACGTTTGTTTGAAGAAGTGACCGGCCAGTTCTACCTTCAAGGCACACGAGGATAAACACGAATGGTTTCTTAATGATTGTGTACATGGTCGTGACTCTGTAAATCACGAGTACTTGGCACAAGAGATGAATGAACATTGTCTATACTTTAAGGAAGGAAAATGAGCTTGTTTATTCTGTATTTATATGGATAAAGATAGCAGGTTTTCCTTCCTTATAATATTATATAATTAGAGGTATTAGGTAACTATATTTTAACTGAAGGGGAATTAATATTTTAACCGCTTAAGATCGGCTGTCCGTATGCGCATCCCTGTTGCACATACATCTAATACCGCATCTAATAACACGCAAGCTTTTAGAGGATAATGGCGAAAGTTTGTGAGCTTGTTACTTCTTCACACTCAAACTGCTGAACGGATTTGGATCAAATTTGGCATCAAGAAGATCTGCGTATCCGGCCCTACGGGTATGCCACATGGAGGGAAAGTACCTTGAATATTGTAAATAGAACATTTTACTGAAAGAAGACATTATTTGAATTTAAAAAAAATATTGTAAGCTGCATTCATAGATATGTAAATAATTACATGGTTGAACCCGGAATCGAACCCGTTACACGAGAAAAATAATCACTCTGTAGCTTTATCATACCATTCGAAAGGTCTTATAAGGATTATTTTTTTCTTATAGCGTTCGAAAGGCTTCATTATAAGGATTGTTATTTGCTTAATAACATAGTGTTAGAAATAAAAGGAAGATCATGAATTTTAACATTTGATGTGAAGTTTTGAATTATTTCTTTATAATCAGCCAGCCGCATATGTGTATCGAAATACTTCAATACTATTTTTTCTATATATAATCAACCTGTAGTCGATATACAATATATATATATATATATAGATAACTCACCGGGGACAGCTCCAGGAACGGTCCTAAGCAGAGCAGTGACGGTGGCACGCGCGACGTCATTGGGGGTGTAAGTCTTCTTGCACGACTGGCCAGCGGTCACCTGTAAACAAAACAAAAATTATACATTAAAAATCATTATCCAATGGCACTCAATTCAGACTTTCTTAAAAAAAATACCATTACTATCTGGGTCCTAAATACGACGAAACCAGAGATCTCATCAAGAAAAATCATACAATCAATATCTCAAAAAATATATCGCAAAACGTTAAAACCTAATAATATCTCCATTATCACATCCCAACATGTGTAAAGATCTATCAGTTATAAAAAATACACTGAACAGCGTTTGCGGAATCTATTTATAGCTAAGTTTCCACTGAGTAATTTCTTTCTACCATCAGGTTAAATAGTGGTCAAAGGCTAAAAGCAAAAAATTAGTTAAATAATGTTCATTTTAGATGCGCATTGCGCGTGGCAGCTACATTTTTTTTCATCCAAAAGCCGCTAAAATGAGAAAATAATAGTTTTCACATGGTATTGTCCGATTTAATAAATTTCATCGCGGATTTGTTGATGTAATTGGTAACATTTTAGCGTGGAAATGATGTGTAAATTCATTTTCATTCAGCAGTTTAAAAAAAAAAAAATTATAACCGCTGAATTATTTTATTTTCGCATCAAATTTAAAATAATTTATTCAATTTGGGCGTCTACGACGCTCTTATGAAGGTCAATTACAAATTTTAATATTGAAATATTCTACATTGTACTGCCACGATCAGCAAAAAAATGTGAGCCACTGCGAGAAGAACGGGCAAGAAACTCGGGCCCGTTCTTTTAAACGTCTTTTAACAATGTGTCACATACAATTTGATATAATTATTGCAATATTTGTTTAAATTACGTAGGTGACATGTGATAGCTTGGCAGAGGCGGAATTTTCCAAGCATTTTTGTCGTTTAAGTAATCACAAACTGTGTAGTAGGATTTTTAAATCATTTTTTTCACGTGCAACTTGAATTTTCCTTCTGTGAGCATTGTAATATGTTTGGGAACTTAATTATAAAACCGCACACAATTACCTAAAAAGGACCTTTTATTTGTCTTTGCTATTGTAAAACCTGATACCACTTTTTATATTTATTCCTAGTGTCGTAATCGTGGTGGTCACTGTTTAATTTAAATTTACTCAAATTTTACCGAACATACATAATACTTTCAAATATATACAGACTCGGTAGTATTAATCAAGCAATTAAAAAAAAACTACAGGATGGATTTATTGCCAAAACGTCCGTATATATTCTTCTTCTGAAACGATGAAACGATCCTCTGAATAGGAGGCCCTCAAAGTGACCAAAATCAGGGGATCACCCCCTTAAATGGGTGACTCAGTCCAAGAAAGCAATGGATTAATCAACAACATCACCGAAATTACCGAAATCCCAGGTGTGGTATCTTAACGAAGCATCAGCTTACGTTTGACCGATCACAATCTTATTAAAATTGTTATTTTTGCTCTAATAAATGTCGTTGTTACGTAACTTATAACAAACTTGTCCGGACAATTATGTATTATGTATGTATGTTTCATTAAATTTAATGACATCTAGGTATTGATTGGTTATAGGTACATAATAACAGGCTGATGTATGTAAATAATAACTTGTATATCCTTAACCATTGAATTAATGACTATCCTTATACGACTTGATTTATTCGAAGCAGTGATGGCTCAGTGGCATTGGCTATTGACTGCCGCGCAGCAGGTCCATGGTTCGTATTCCACCGCGGGCTTGAGCTTCACCGCATGGTGGAAGGGCATTTTGCGAACGCCCGCCTGGCTAGCTACTACCCTCGAGTAGAAACACTGTCGGCAATCACCTCACGGTGTGTTCCTACAGCTGTCCTTGAGAGCCAGTAATTCTATGTTAAGCCTGTTAAGACCTTCGAACACATCATCACTCACCATCAGGTGAGATTGTGGGCAAAGGCTTACCTATCAGCATTAAAAATAATAATTTTGATCTAAGATTGAAGCAGCATTGAGTACAACAACTACTTAGAATTTATAAGATGAACAAAATGAGTGCTCGGATGAAAACGTCATAGGGACGGCGCGGCTTGGCGTGAATTTGGGAGATGCGGGTTCGATTCTCATGATTTTCGATAAACGCTTCTAATTCTCTTAATAATTTTTAAGGTGATTTTCGCTTAGCATGTATTTACAATTGGTAATCATATTTAGAAATACTTACTATATTTTTATTACATGACAGGTCGACAGAACAATATTGTTGTTTAACGATACCATTACCTTTTCGATCATTTTTATGCGGCTAGCAAAGTTGCAGCTTTCAATTTTAGAAAAGAAAACTCATGTTAAATCAGAGAATGTTTTTACTATAGCGCTTGTACGAAGTTATGATTGCTCTTGGACTATTCAAGTATGCTCACGCACGATTAACTCAGCATTAGTCACGTTGCGGTATTATTTCTCCTGTGGTCAATAGAATTGCAGTCTCTATTCATGTGGAAATAGGATCAGTCTTTGTTCATATGCATTACAGGTAGATTTTCCTCATAATTTGTTCCTTTGTAATAACCAGTGCAATTACAAGTGATCTATTACATTATAGAGTAATCACCAATATGAAGAAATACATTCAAGTGAGATCATATAAATACCCTTACGGAGTCATGTTTGAACACAACAAAGTCTTGCTTTGAAGAGAAATATCGTCTAAGAGATCAACATGTTTGACAACAAGAAGTCGGTTCTGCTGCTCCTCATCGTGATGAGTGCTCTGGCCATCACCACTACTGAGGCTTCGGTTCGTGTCGGACCGTGCGACCAGGTCTGTTCCAGGACCGTGCCAGAGAGGAACGAATGCTGCAGGGCTCACGGACATTCTTCCTACAATTCGTGTAGAGGCGGCGCAATGCGTTGTAACTAAATAACCGTTTTGCTGAGGTATTAACTTAATCCAACTTACCCTAAAATTCAAAATTTTTAGATCCATAAATTGTGTATTATTATAGCTGTTTTGATGAGATAAATTGTGTTAATTTCTGATATTTTATTTTATTTAAACCTATATTACATACATTTAAGCTGTTATCATAGCAGTCTCCAGATATTAAGACCCAGTCGAGCCCGGTTATGTGAAGGGTTCGGTAACTGTAAGTACGTAAAAAGAGAGTCGGAGTCGAGGAGAGTTGGAGAGTCCTCGGAGTCGAGTTTCCCGAAAAAACATAAGCATTGACATTGGAGATCTCAATAAAGTTTACTATTTAGTTGTGATCATTTTCAGTCTGTTAGGATGTTTAGTAGAATTTCAGATTTCTTTCGGAAATAATATCGTCCAATAACCAATAAGTAATTCCAATATTTCGAGAACAATACGTGTTATTGACATATATATAAGCCAAGTGCGAGTCCACGCTTTATTATCAAAAATAGCCAGTACCGAGGCCTGGCTCACCTTAGGTACAAAACTATAGGTACATACATCGGTGTATCTATTCGGACGGGATTATTCTACGGTTTACCATGCTTCGGAGGGCACGTTAAGCCGTCGGTCCCGGTTGTCGTCTTCGGATGGCAGTCGTTATAGCATGGTGGCAGTGCACTTTGCGAATGCCCGCCTAGCTAGGTACCAGGTACCCTCAATTAGAAAATCTGTCGCCAAAACGGTGTGTTCCGGCAGTTGTCCTTGTGAGCCAGTAATTCTAGGTTAGCCTGGACAACATCTTCGATCACATCATCACTTACCATTCGGTGAGATAGTGATCAAAAGCTATGATATCGAGCATAAAAAAAAACGTTGCGTGCCGCGTCAGAAGATAGCAAAGCTATGCGTGGCGTAAAAAAATATAAATATTAAGTATTCCGTGCTTTCCGAGCTGAAGTGCACTTTATTGCTTCGTAACTAGAGTCGCTAATTTATTGGAATGGCTATGTGGAATGATCCTAGTGGACCTATGTATTATGTGCCAGTACGTTAATTTTTCAAAACTTATCGCGATATTGAAATAAAAATAACAACTATATTCTATATACATATATAACTAGAGGGATCTATTAGAGTTTTGCAACGCAACAATGCGTCATGCGTCAGTCAGTCAATGTTTAGTAATTTTGATCGCAGTTTACAAATTAAATAATGAATCGGAGTTTTCAGTAAGTATCTTAAGAGGCGACTAAGGGTAACACTAGAAGGTGGGCGGGCAGCAGCGCTTTCCGAGGAACTGATATCTCACACTGCGATCCCCAAGACGCCTGCCAAGCGTTTTGTGCATTTGTATGAAAGGATAATTAACAAAGATTACAAGAATAAGAATAACATAAGAGACGTCTTAAAATAATTAACATAAGGTAGTGGTCAAGAGCCATGGGAGCCCGGTTAAGTGTAGGGTCAGTAACTGTCAATATCTAACAGTAAATCATCGGAGTCGAGTTTCCCGGAAAAGCATTGGAAATCTCAATAAAGTTTACTATTTAATTGTGATAATTTTAAGTGTCTGTCAGGGTGTTTAGTAGAATTTGAGATTTCTTTCGAAAATAATATCGTCCAATAACCAATAAGTAATTCCAACAAACCGTGATATTGACATAACAGACTAGAGCGTGTCCTTTATAATGACTTAACCTCCCAATGATGGGAAAGGCCTGTGTTCAGCCGTGGACAATCTGAGTGATACAGTATACTTGTTGGTTAAATAAAGAAATATTATACATAACATACCGAAATTTCAGACTCATAACTGGGTTTTTTTATGCTGCCATACCGGCAATACTTTATAGATAAGGAATAGATTCAGGCGTTACTTTTCAGATATGTATATTTAAATAATAACAAATAGTTTTAAAATTATTTAAGAAAACATTACAGAAATATTTTAGAAAAACACTCAAAAATATATCTCCGGACGATTCCCCCTAATTCTCCGGGGTATCAAGAGTGATCGTGCGCTCGAAGAGTCAATACCTCCTTGGTCTCTGAAGAGGATGCTTCGTTTAGAACCGAAAGGCGTCGAAAATTGTTCCAGTTTGGCTACGTGGCGTTTATGACGTTTCTTAATCGGGTAACCGAAAAATTTGGCGGAATCGGCACTTTTTTCAATATATTTTTTTTTTATTTTTACCGGCGGTATGCCTTTATTAAACAAAATACTATGAACTATATACAACACTACAGCTACTACAATAAAAGCATTTAGACACCTATAAGTCATAGCAGACTCATAGGCAGTCCAAATGCTCCAGCCCACTCCAAGAAATTAACAACCATCCTGTCATTCTCAGACATTCCTTACAATACAAATAATATTTATTATTCAGATAACATGATCCTTTTAGTCAATATGCATTTTTTTCTAATAAAAAACACATCCAAATCACATCACATCAAATCATATTATGTTTTATAAAATAATAATAATACATATATTTTCATCACAGTCAAAATTAAAATGAAGTTAGGAACCACAATTAAAATTTTAATCCAAATCAATGTCAAAATTAAAAATCAAATAAAAATGAAAATATAAATCCACATAACGAAGTATTAAAATTATATTTAAAAAAAATATAATTCAAGGATTTCTGGCCCAGATAATTCAAGGATATTTAGTTAGTTGATCAAAACTCGAACGTAATGCAATTATAACTCAATGGTTTCATTAAGTACCTAATGTCGTATTATACAATTTATGATTTCTTATTCCTCTAAGAGCCAATTCACCAAACTAAGGAAAATATGAGGATAACTTTTATCTCTGCACGAACAATGTATGGTATATGGTAGCGCTTGTATGAAGGTATGAATGCTCTTGGACTATTCAGGTATGCACTCGGCACGATCACCTGAACATTAATTACGTTGAAGTATTATTTCTCCTATGACTAATAGTATTGCAGCCTCTATTCATATGGAAATAGGAACACAGACTTTGTTCACAATTCATATGCTTTACATGTTGATTTTTTCTTCATACCTTATTCCATTGTAAAACCAGTGCAATCACAAGGTGATTTATTAGTACAGAGTAATCACCTTTATGAAAAAAATACATTCAAGCAACACCATATAAATACATTTGCAGAGTCATATTAGAACACATAAAGGTCTTGCTTTGGAGAAAAATATCGTCTAAGAGATCAACATGTTTGACAACAAGAAGTCGGTTCTGCTGTTGCTCATCGTGATGAGTGCTCTGGCCATCACCACTACTGAGGCTTCGGTCCGTGTCGGACCGTGTGACGAGGCGTGTTCCAATACCGTGCAAGATAGGATCGAATGCTGCAGGGCTTACGGATATTCTTCCTACCATTCGTGTAATTACGGCAGAATGTATTGTGACTAAATAAATACACAACCGTTTTTTTTGCTGAGGTATATAATTTAACTTATCTCTATATTCAAAATGTTTAGATCTATCAATTGTGTCTACAAGTAACTTATAGTGTATTATTAATATAGCTTGTTTTGATGAGATAAATTTTGTTATTTTCTGAAATTTTATTGTATTACCTATATATCATCTATATATCAGTAAAATTCGTGACTTGTGACGAAATGCATGTCAGAGGATAGTCCGCTTAACATCAGGTGGCCTCGAGCTTGTTCCGTCACAATAAAATAATAATAAAAAAAAAACTACATACACGCGAGTCTCATGCTCTAGAAAGTTCTTAGAAAATAAATTGTATGCCAAATATGTTTCTAATAAGACGAGTAGCTTAGTTTTTGTTAAACAATTATCATATTAAATCGATTTAAACATCTTCCTTATCCATTTCAATAATGTTATCATCAATATTTATAAAGGTTGTCATGTTAACCAAGAATTTTAAGTAAAAATAGGTGCATAATAGGGGCAGCGTTTTTTTAACCCTTTCACGCTCAAGGGAAATATTTTCCCTTTTTTATACATTAGGTTTTTTGTAACCTGCGAATGACACACCAAGTATACGTTGAACCTGGCCTGATGAAGAACTTTTACCGCCTACAGACATTTGCAACACTCGAAATTCTGCTCATGTGATACTAGGGGGGAACAAGTCACATTGGTAGTTGAAGTATGAAATTGCCGTTTTATTCACATACAACCTTCATGGTTTGAGATTTTTGAGTGAAACTTTCTTCACATGGTATGGCTATGAGATTCTTTTTTTAAAAATTTGCAACAATCGATTATCGACTTTCAGTTGTTTTTTTTATTCTAAAGTTAAACTAGCAGTGAAACAGCCCCGACTCATGAATCGATCTTCACTATTATAGCTCCATGATAACGCGAGATCTTATACAGCACGAGAAACCGTTTTAATTCTACAGGAACTGCAATTGGAAACCATTCGTCACCCTCCGTATTCGCCAGACCTTGCTACAACGCACTACCATTTTTTTCGTGGTTTGGACAATTTTCTAAGTGATAAAAAGTTTTCTTCCCGGGAGGCAGTACAAAATGCTTTCACACAGTTTGTCGAATCTAGATCCCCAGAGTTCTATCGCAAAGGCATAAATTACCTTCCTATTAGATGGCAGCAATGTATAGACAATAATGGTAATTGTTTTGAATTAATAAAAATGTTAAATTAAAAAATACAAATAGGCATTTTCATACTTATACCTCTAATAAATTAATAACCATTTCATCAATCCCAACGCGTCCACAGGACGTGGAGGAGCTTTTAGATGGGGACGAGCAGTGCGTTATAAACCCGAAGCAGGAATGAGGTAAAAAAGTTTCTCAGAGCATTTACTATTTAAGAGTTTGTACAACACACTATGTAAGCTCAGGATCGTTGTAAAGGATGTCCAGTGGTTAAAGCTTGAACTGCGGGAGGTGGTAGACCGTTCTAGAGATTTTAGCAGTCTCCAGTTTTTTATATCATATAGGTTAGCTTTTTATCAATGTATCACCGGATTGTGAGTGATTATGTATTCGGAGATGATGTTCCAACTGACCTAGCATTACTGGCTATCAAGGACAGCTGCCAGAAAACACAGCTTGATACTTAACAATTTCTACTTGAGATTGTTAGCTAGCCAAGCCGTCATTCGCAAAATACCCTACCACCATGCATTAACAACTGCCATAATAAGATAACAATCGGGACCGGCGGCTTAACGTGCCCTCCGAAGCATGGAAGTGCTCAGTAGTAATGCCACTAGCGGTCGCCTATCACCGTAATGACCGCAGAGGAAGTTCATCTATTAAGAAAGACTAAGGAAGCAACGCATTTAACTAGTCAATAAACAAAGCTAAACAAACCTAAAGGTGTTCCCGCTTAGTGCCATTACCAAAAAAAATTAGATATAATAATTTATTTCCACAAACATCGTAAAATTCATAGACAATCATATAATTACAGAACATAATAGTTTCTTATCGATTGAAAACATTGGTACGAAAACTAGGAGCCCTGTGATAAGGCATACTAATGCCTACACGATACCGACTCACCATGAATGATGAAGCTTTATGTCACATAAAATATATTTTTATTGCCTTTATTTGTATATTAATAGGATTATATTAATAAATTTCAATAATATTGGCACTTTTTTAAAACCAGTACATCTACTATCAAACCTGTGTATAAAATATGATTATGAAATATATTTTCCTAGCAAAAACATCTTCTTAAAATGGAGATATATTCACGTAGCATCATATAAATACTCGTACATCGTATCTTCAAAGTCAAACACAACAAGGTTTCGCTTTGAAAAGAAATATCGTCTTTGACATCAAAATGTTTAACAAGAAGTTGGTTCTGCTGCTCGTCATCGTGAGTGCTCTGGCCATCTCCACTACGAAGGCCGAACATGTACCAATCTGCGACGTGGAGTGTTCAGCACCTCTAGCAAACAACAATTGCTGCCATGCCAGCGGATTTTCCCAAAGTATGTGCCGCGACGGTAAAATGTATTGTGGTACTCCAGAATTTGGCATAAAGTTTTGATGAAATGTATCGCGTAAGCTACGTCCTTTGGATACTATAATTATTGTTCAGCACTTCTTCTTCGCGTGTAAAAGTGTAGATACTAACTATTTAGATTAAATAAATTTTGTTATCTTCTGATATTTTCTTTCATTAATTACCAAATCAGCACAAACATTGAAGTTATTAAGTTGAAGCGTTGTAATTTAATGTACTTTAAGTATTTTTCAATTTGCAACACCTACGTGGTCATTTTATAAAATCTTATAGAACCTATATGGTACTTACATTCTTCAAATTTATATTCAGTTTGTATATTCTCAATGCCGATTTGCCTGGCGGCGTTATGGAAGATTCAAATCAAAATCTCATTTTTGTCACTACATTCCTCATTCACACCACATCGATCCCTTATATTTTTGTTGTAATTTTTTTTTGTAAACATTTTACGTAAGATAAACACAAGTTACCGAGTGAGCGATAAATATAACTTCCACCCATGTTAAGTTACCGACCGCATTAGAAAATATATCATAATATGATTATTAAAATATTATCTAATATTAATTTCAACATGTACATGTCAAAGTACTCTTCACTATATTAAAGATCATATCATACGAAATGTAACGGGAATAAGTATCTTCTATTGTTATTTAGGAATATAGACAAGACCGAGTCAGCTTTTGTAATGTAGCGGATTATTAAATAAGATATTTTGAATTAGGTACAGCCATTATTTTTCTGTATTGGTAAGTACATAGTGAATAGTTCATTACCATCAATATGACATGTTGTTATTCCTATACTCATTGGTTGGTAATAACCAGTATAACTAGCAAACCTGTTATAAAAAATAACATTTTATGGTTTTGTTTTCCTTTTAAAAATCTACTTACGATATATGGAGATACATTCAAGCATGATTATTTAAAATACCGCGTACATCATTTATCTAACACTACAAATTGTTGCTTTAAGGAGAAACAACGTCTTTGAACAAAACAATGTTTGTCAACAAGAAGTCAGTTATCTTCTCTTCATTGTGGTGAGTGTTTAAGTCATTACCACTACGAAGGCCCTGAGCCTGAGGTGCTAGATATTAAGAGCCCTATTAAGCACCTAATAAGACTTGTATTATCTTAATGTACTTACAACAAAAAAAAATAACTATTAATCAAACATGAAAGGAGGTTTAGCATAGATTTGGTCGGCCGGTCATATATCGAAACCATATTATTATGTAGCTATAAGTACGTGTACTATTACAGCAATGACGTCTACCGACGGACGAAAAAGCCTCCTTCATTAGAGGTGTCAATACTGGGAATAACGCAAAATAAATGAAACGCTCTTTATACGTATCCTGAGCTGATTCACGCATATTTGTAATACTCACAAAATTGTATTAATCGATGAATCGATGGGTCTTAACACTTCCGTGCGCTTCTTTTTCTACCGGCGCCATCTATCGATAATGTGTTGAACTAAATGTGCAAAAAGGTAACTAACTGTATTGATTAATGATATGATTTTGCGCTCGAACAAGGGGGTATGCCATATTCCGCACACTTGGCAGGCGGCTTGACGGCCGAGTGCAATATGGCAGTTCTTGCGAAAGCACCCACCTTCTGATATTTTTCCCTTTGTCCCTTGTCGCTTCTTATGACTCTAGCAGGAAGATGAATTTAAGGGTGTGGGAACGGAACAGGTTCTTATTTTGTCCTTTGTGTAGTTTCTTTTTTAGTTTTTCGAAGTGACGATACGACCAAGGCTCCCGCCTGATGAAAAGCGTCACCATCCATTTACATCACACCTCTTTCCGTAGGGGTAGGTTAAATATCTCTTTCGCCTCATCTACACTCATCAATCCTTTCATACATAAGCATCGGTTAGGGTACTCCTGACCTGGCCTTTTTTCAGAACGTCTTCAATCTGATTTCGGAACGTTCGTCTAGGTCTTTCCCTTCCCACATTTCCGTTCACTTGTCCCACGTATAGCTGTTTAGTCAATCTCATTTCATTCATTCGCTCTGCCCAAACCACCTTAACATATCTTTCTCGATTTTTGCCACTACATCCTCATTCACACCACATCGTTCCCTTACTTATCCATCCATTACAGTTGGCGTATTATCGTCCTTGTTCTATACTCGATGCACTGCACTAGTCACTCCAAGACGGCAGTTCTCATGTCTCGTTGCCTCTGTAATTTCACTTGCTACAGTGCCTGTCACGTCTAAACACACTACTGTATGGAGGCAGTACATGTGTGTTTCTACGTTAGAGGAAACATGTATTATTGACCTCACATATATGGGACAAAAGAAGGAAGAAGTTTATATAACAGATGCCTGAACAGAACGACGTAAGCGCCGTAAATTGTCACGTGCGGACCACGTTATTACATAATAAAGTTGAATGTTCCACTGGCGATCATCCAAACATATCACATTCTATGAATAGAGCATTCTACATGCTTTGGTCTAAATATAGTTTTTGCCTTCATTCATAATGTAGTTGATTTTCAATTACGAGGCAAATGTGCGCTTTTGACGTGACGTGCAGTTACGTTATAGTGGAAGTTGACGTCCACGATTTAACGTGGACATCGACGTCATTGTCTAATCTAATTTAATAAATTGTCAATTTTACTTACAATTGTTGATCAATAAAGAATTTTGTATTGTATTGTATCACACGTCTGAAGGCTTAGACGAAACTTATCCTCATGACTTCTAAATGACTGGGTCTTGACTCTATGTAAATTTAGCGTGTTAGAGCTCGTATGGCCCGCAGTGGGCATACAAGGGTTATTTCAGATAAAACATATTTGTCATTATATGAGCCAGTATTTATTTATTTCAGTAATATCCCAGTGAGCCAAGCGGTTAACGTGCTTATCGTTTCTGAGTGACGATAAAAATCGTAGGGGTCCGAATACATGATCAAAAAAGATTTATGAGTAACTTACCATGTTGGGCTTGAGGAGGGTTCCCTCGAGGTAAACGTGGTGGTCGCTGAGAGCCTTGTACACGGCAGCCAAAACCACCTCAGTCACCTTCTGGGTGCGGTCCAAATCGTGGTCACCTGAAACATTCATTGGTAACGTTTTATTGGATATCATATTGAAAACCCGGGCTAGAATGTCTTCCCATCCCTAACTTTTCCCGTGGCTCTAGTTTCGTAGGATTCAGAGGGAAAACGAAATCGTGTTGTATGAATATACATGTACTTCAGAAGTATTACATTACAACGCAGGTATATTGGAATCGTTATAGTTAAATTGGGTTTGTAGGCAGTCGTAAGAGAAGGGTGAAATACTGGAAAGCAGGCATCAGCGCCATTCGGGGAACTGCTTTCTTACACTGCGATCACCAAGACGCCTACCAAGCGTGGGAGTTATGGCAAAGTCCACCTAAATGGGGAGGCCGTGTTCAGCAGTGGAAAATGCGGCTGAAGCAGAAGTATTGAAAGAGTGATGACAATGACTAGAGACTGCCGCAGAGCGTGGTTGAATCATAGTTGGTTTGAATCCTGGTTAAGCTTTAACTGAAGATGAACGGTGTGGCAATAAGATCGCTGACATGAAGCGAATATTCTATTAACAAAAGTATTCCCAAATATGGTAAACCGAAGCCATAACTTTCTACAATATGTTCTCGATTCGACCTTTGTGTTGATAGACAAAAGCGATTTTTCTATTGTTGTCTTGTATCGTGCTTTTGTGTTGTGAGTGAATGATCTTATAAATGGTAAGCATAAATAGTGTTGAAAAAAAACGACCAAGTTCGAGTCGGACTCGCGCACGTAGGGTGCAGTTCCATTATCTATACAACATAAGACACTATATTACAGCCTTTTTTTAGTGTATTCAAGTCCAACACTCACTTGGCCATTTTTTTTGGTATTTGTTATTGCACTAGAAATTCACTGTGTGCAAATTTCAACTGTATTGCTATCATGGTTCATGAGATTCAGCCTGGTGGCAGATAGACAGACGAATAGTGGAGTCTTAGATAATGGGGTCCTGTTTTAACCCTTTGGGTATGGAACTCTAAAAAAACGGAACCGATTTCCAATTTTAAAAAGTAAAAAGTATGAAATAACTTGTTCAAGTCGACCATTGTCTTATTTCGATATAGTATTTCTTAATGACATATTTCTATAAAACTTATATGTAAAAATATATATGCAAGTTGCGCTGCGACAAAATGTATATGGCACTGTATTGTTTAAATTTCAACAATATGTAGTAAAAAACAATTTAAAACACTTGCTCCGGCAGATGGAAGCATAGCGAGTATGTATAAATTACTTCATATCGTACTAGAATACCATAATGCTGATAGAAAATATCTGGAATGGCATATGTAAGGACATCAACAAAATATGATATCAAGTTTCTATATATTATGATTACAAGCACTACCGCGTACTAAGCGAAAATCATAAATTTACAAATTATTGGAATACAAAATGTTTTGCCCCGGGCGGGAATTGAACCCGCGTCCTTCCGATTTTGCATAAGCTTAATATAATAGTAGCTTAATAGATAAAGCATCCGGCGCGAAATCGGAAGGACGCGGGTTCAATTCCCGCCCGGGGCAAAACATTTTGTATTCCAATAATTTGTAAATTTATGATTTTCGCTTAGTACGCGGTAGTGCTTGTAATCATAATATATAGAAATATAGAAGGGTAGCGACATCATTCCGAGAGTTAAGTGTTTGAAAAAACACTTCTTTCGGTCAGATGAAGTCTAGTAGTCTGGTTGATGGCCGCGCACCGTCCCCTATGACGGTTTAAGAAATACGATTGGAGTACGAAATTTCGGCGACACAGCCGTACCCCCGGTAGCTTAATAGATAAAGCATCCGGCGCGAAATCGGACGGACGCGGGTTCAATTCCCGCCCGGGGCAAAACATTTTGTATTCCAATAATTTGTAAATTTATGATATCAAGTTTTACAAGTTCCAGGATATCATTTCATATGAAAAGGCATGTTTCATATATATATTCTTACCATCGGGAAGGATCTCGGGCTCAACAATAGGCACGATGCGCTGGCTCTGGCAAATGGAAGCGTAGCGGGCGAGCACGTTGGCGTTCTCCAAGATGGCCTGGTATGATGGGGTGTTGCGACCAATCTTTAGCACGCAACGCCACTTGGCGAAGTGGCAGCCGTCTTTTTTGTATTGGGCGCAACGCTGGGCGAGGTTGTCCAGACCTGGAATAATTATAACCGGTATATACAACATACAGCTCGAGATTGTATTTCTTATAAAGTATTCAGAATTGGTAGGGTGCCGGGCTAAACTTGCCCCCCCAGCATACCCCCATATCCCATCTTCCTATGGAAGTCGTAGGAGCCGACTAAAGGAAAATTACCAAAAGGTGGGAAGCAGCGTCATCTGAAGAACTGCGATCCTACAGTCGATACGCATATATGTATCTCCTACATGTAAAAATAATTAGCCATGACAAACAGATAATTTAGTTTTGGCCAAATTAGACGAATACATATAAGACAAGCGTAATGCAGCATCAAGAGGCGTTATCGCACGTTTTCCTTTTTTAGCTGTGTATACCACTTGATGAAATAAACAACTTCATTAAACTAAATTGGCTTGATTTAAAAGCGTCACAAGTTTTATATATTGGTAGCGGTTGCCGAGATATATTTTTATCAAAACATCAAGAGTGTAATACTAATAGATATTATATCAATATTAAAATAATATATAAGTATATTTTTTCTTGATGTTTGTTTTGATCACTGTATAAAAACGGCAGTGAATCGACGACGTTTACAGTATTTGTTATATATGGAGTATATTGTATGCTTTTATTAACCCCCGACGCACTACGAGGGGTGTTGAAGTTTGAAGTGTCTGTGTCTGCTTGTGGCATCGTAGTTCCTAAACGAATGGAATGATTTTGATGCGGTTTTATTCGAAAGCTGACGCGATAGATTTAGTTCTTAGCTACAAGTTATAAAGATCTGCGTCGGGATAACTTAAAATTTTCAATGTATACTAAACTTGTACCATTAAAATATCACAAAATTTCTAATTCCGGAATAGTTAATGTTTTTTTTTTTGTTTTGGAAAAACCCCGTACCAAAATGGTCTAATGGTCTACAATACGTCGGCTATCCATTTCTTCAATTTAAAACCATTTATAATATATGTACCATCACCTAGTCTTACAATGATACTCCACATAATTGGGTACGAAATAAATTTTCGTTCACTATATATATATATATATTTTAATAAGACCGTCGAAAATATGATTAAATTTATAATTCTATATTTGATTTTGGTTTAACATTCTACACAAAAAAATTAAGTAACCATAACATGGCCCTGAATATTAATTGTAGACTAATAGACAGTGCGGGCACTTTAAATATAAATCTTTAGATTTATACATAGCTGTTTTATTATCTGGTTTCATTTCCCAACCCTCTGAGTTTTACACCTCAACTTTGTATATCTAATAGTTATGTTAAGAATGTTATCTAATCTGTACAACGAATACCTTATTGGACGGAGACAAATATACGTATATACATTATATTACATTTACCACCCTGCTCAGCTAGTGATACTCGCTCAAAAGCCATACAACAAACTTAGGTATTTGGCTGACTCCTATAGTGGCTACAATTTTTTCCAACCCATGCATTGACATAAAAACAGCGTTGGCGCCAACATTGGCCAAACTATTACCAATCCACACGTTGCTACACGAATAGTACAAGTAATAGTAGCCGGAGTTACATGAAAGGAAAAGTGACGCGTGGACAATCGAACCGCGCCACTATAAGCTACGCTCATTATCATGTTTACAAAGAACTGGTTATCAGCAAGATAACACCAGTCGAGTCGAGCCCCTCGACGTGCCACGATAATGGGGTTTGAAAGGTCAATTTTAAGTCAATAACATGTATCTATGCCTGAGTGCTGTAGTTACAATGAAGCCCGGGTAGCGACAAGAAAAAATAAATACTTAACCACTGAGCGATTTTTATTGGACAATGAAAGTTTATTACTTGACTACATTACTTACCGAGTCTATTATATTGAATAATTGAAATATATATTTGAGGAATATATTTGAAAATATTATGTATGTACGTAAACAAATAGTTTATTTAAATTTAATAAGGACAACTACGTTTATTACACTAGGGAAAATGATAAGATAGTGGTGCCATATTTTAGATTAGCACAGACGCCAAAGACAAAAATAAAAGATCCTGTGTATGCGATTTAACAATATATATATATATATTATAACTCTAGGTTAGTCTGAATAACTTCCTCGACCACATCATCACTTACCATCAGATGAGGTAGTGGTCAAAGGCAAACCTATCAGGCATAAAAAAAAAACAATAAAAAATAAAAGAATAACCGGCTATGATTAAGAAGCAGTGATGCCTCAGTTGCATTGGTTATGGACTGCCGCGCAGCAGGTCCATGGTTCAAATCTCGCCGCGGGCTTCAGCTTCACCACATGGTGGAAGGGCATTTTGCACATGCCTTCCTGGCTAGCTATTTCCATAGGTACCAAATTTCATCGAAATCGGTCCGGTAGTTTGGCGTGAAAGCGAGACAGGCAGATAGGCAGAGTTACTTTCGCATTTATAATATTACTATGGATAGAGCTTTTTCATGAGGTAGGGCAACTATCCGGCTTTACCCTTTGAGTATGTTACGACAGGGAGAGGTGTATAGCCGGTATGGAAATTTTTAAGTCAACCTATAATGGTGTTCAAGAAATGCAACAAGATTCCTAGGCAAACTGCCAGGCTATGGATGGCAAGAACAGTAAGTGTCAACTGAACTCACTCCAAGATGTTGTCGAAGTTGCATGGGTACTATCATTCCTGCTTTTTTATTTACTTTTATATACACTGTGAGACAGCAATGGTGCAGTGTATTAGTTACTTGACTGTTGTAATATTAGACACATTATTAATTATGTAGTACTAACATAAAACCGTATCTTATACTACGATTAACAAAGCCAAAGGTAGGCATAGACTATAGAGCCTGTTAATAAAATGTTGATGAGTAAATCCTGCCCGATAGCCTTGTCTAAGCTATATAATGATAAGACTGTACATGCGGCACTGTTTATAGATAATATGTAATCCTTTCTGTTAGAAAAAGTAGCATTATAGCATTACATATAATAAAGCGAACTCGAAATAGTTCCCACTATGTTTTAATATCCTCCTCTTTTATAACCACTAAACCAGCTAACAGTAATTGATCATTTATACTACCAAGTTTTCCAATTTCCAACTGAGATAAAAGTAAAATGCATGATATAACTTTTCTACACAAATTGCAGTACTCATTCTCTCTCTTCTTCGAGAGTTCGCGTATTTTATCCAATATCAATTTGAGTATTCCACATAACTATCCAAGATATAAGCTAAATAAAATATTTTCAGAGCAACCGTTTACATCTGACCTTGGTTTTAATTCGCCAACACTGAGAATTTGTCGTAGCCACAACGAATTCAACGCATACTAATTATATTGCATACTTTTAATAATTTTACTTATTGTATTAAAATCTGTTACGAATGATGTATGCGCCTGTAAGAGATGTACATATCAGGCCTGGTCATGACTTAATTATCACGAATTTGTAAGAAAATATTTATATAATGTATTTTTAATATGTACACTGTTGGTGCATCTTAAATAAATCAATAAAAATAAATTTCCATATTATCCAACTATTTTAATGTCTTACAACTAAAATGATTCTAATATTTGTTACTATCTCTTATATTGAGATAAATATGAGAAGACAGGGGACATAATGTGTAGTTTAGTTAGACTACCGACGTTTGACTACAATAAGGTATAAGTATGCCATACTATAGTCACATTGCTACACAACAGTACCATTCATTAACGAGCAAAGGGTTCATGATTTCGATTTTAGAGTTATGGTAGCCTAGTGACGGAAGTGTCAACTGCTAGGCAGATGCTTTTAGGCTTCAACCCTGACAAGAGCTTGGGCTATACCAGCATGTTGGTTGGACATTTTGGGAATGCTCGCCAGGCTGGCTATCACGTCATTATAAGTAGGTAAGCCAACACAGATGATATTAAAATCAAAGGCTTACAAATAAAATACCAGGAGATCATAAATGTGAAGAGCTACCATACCAATCAATCTAAAAACACAGCCTGTGTGGTGCACTCGTCCTCAGATCCGAACAGCGGGATGACACTACTGTTGGCCTTGATTTGATTTTTTAATTTAATTTACAAAGGCTTTACAATCAGAAATTAAAATATCAGGATATCATAAATGTGAAGAGCTACCATACCAACCAATCTAAAAACACCCTGTGTGGTGTACTCGTCCTCAGATCCGGACAGCGGGACAACACCACTGTTGGCCTTGATTTGATTTTAATTTACAAAGGCTTTACAATCAGAAATTAAAATACCAGGAGTTTATAAATATAAAGAGCTACCATACTAAAAAATCTAAAAACATACCCTGTGTGGTGCACTCGTCTTCAGATCCGAACAGCGGGACGACACCACTGTCGACCTTGATTCCGGGGATGATGCCACGCTTCTCGAGGAGTGAGACAAGGGGAGTGCCGTCATCGGCCTTCTGGTAGAGGGTCTCGTGGAACAGGATCACACCAGAGATGTTCTCGGAAAGGGCCTGTGGAATATCATTAAAATAAATAGAATTCACGGAAATAATAACACTATGAAGCTTATGGTCAGAATATTAAACTCAGATAAATTAACTCTTTTTGAATCTACGTAGACAGACGCAATCTTTGTAATGTCCAGGATTCATATCCGGTATTAAGTTTTTTGATTACGATTTTCCGTAGCAGTCTGGAACTGTAGCTGGCGATAGACTCGCCCTCTATAACATGACCTAAACTGGTGAAAAGTAGGTGTTTCAACACCTTTCATACCCTTTTAGGGGTAGCAAAGGCATATGATGCGCTGTTGTATGTAGGATTTTAAAATTACATGTTGGGATCCATATCTCAAGAAGTAAGTGCCTATCTACTTTTCGCTCATTTCGCAAATGTAGTAACCTACACGTTGCAGAGCGGGTTGATATTATGAACCTTATTTAAAATTTTTTAGTTTGATTTTTCTATTGACCGGGAACTAGTTGTTAATTCAGAAAGCTCTTAAATGTGCATTTTTGATTGATCTTAGAGTTGGTTCTCACCGTCAAACAATTTTCGACTTTGTTTCAATCACTACAATGCATAGAATCACTTGAAATACTTAAGTCGCGCGGCTGCCCTCGGCCCATCACCGACAAATCATCCTAAGTAACTAACTACACATTGCATTTGATAGACAAAACTTCGAAAATGGTTTGATAGTATAATTTACTAGCGCTGCGCTGGTAGACGCTGCCACTTCGGTGTCTATTGACGCCTATTTACCTATAGATCTAGAATTAACCTCAAGTTCTGGATGTCATACAGATGACCCCCATTTCATTCGATTGGCATATTGCCCACGGTACAAAAATGAGACATTCTTAACTGCCAATGTTTACTGCACTAACGAGAATCATTAGCTAAATTAATTGTAACTATCAGAATAAGGTTTTAATAATGTTTACCTAATAATATAAAAATAAATAAAAGTTGTTATGGAAAAATAACATTCTTAAATACATTGCTTAATTATTCTCTGCATATTTTATACCTATTCATGCTATTTTGTAGCTCTGAAAACGGGGTGCACTAAATTGCTTACATATTCTCTATATACTAATATATTCTCTAAATACTAAAATATGTATTTCAGTGTTTAATCTTATATGTTTATTTTTATGTTAGTCTGAAATAGTTTGTTTAACGACTTCGAAAAAGGATGAAGTCATCAATTGGACTGTATTTTAATTTTTTTTTGTTCGTGTTACCTCGTAACTCTACAAAGGATGTACCGCTTTTGATGATTTTTTTATATGCAAAAGTGTGTGCTTATCATGTAGTCCCATTTAAATTTGAGTCAGATCTGTATCTGTAATGTGTGGAATTATCCCTAATAATACAATATATTTTTTTTTGCTATTTTTTTAATGTTATATTTACTGCTTGGCCTCTGAATTAACTGATGTTTGAAGTCGGTTTCTTTGTAAATTGATTATAAAAAATATGTTTACTGCTCGGCCTCTGAATAAACTGTGAGGGCGGTGGTATATTTGTATGCGCTATTTCATGACCTGTTTGTTTTTTGTTATTCACTACCTGGAAATTACATATTAGAGACAAACTTTAAAAAAAAATCATAAATATTTCTCATACAAATCAACTATTTAAGACTAAAGGTCTTTAAAAAATATTACTAAATAGACAGAAAACGCTTTCGTGTACTTGAAGTGAAGTCACGAAGTAGTGAAACAAACCGATGTTTCAAAGGTCAATAACTTGAATTGATGAGGTGCGAGACACACCTCCAAAACAAGTGACCATTTGATAAGTTAATTCATAGATTCACGCACGCGTCACCTTACGGATATGTAAAAAAACGCTTGTTTTTTTGTCTTCTTCGTTAAGTAAGTTTCTTGTAATAGTTGGTATGTTACTCAAAACCGCAGCGGAGTAAAACTATGGACCTGCTATGCGGCAGTCCATAGAGATAAAGACTGACCCATTAATTCATGAAAATGACTATTGGTGCTCTACATATTATCGTAGAGATCTTTCAGTCTAAAAATGCACGGATTATTCTTATTGTCATTGTATAGGGATTTTTCCCTTTTGAGCCCCTTAGGGGCCAAAATTAATTTGAACTCCTGTTGACACACCCCTCCAATGACTACCTCTGCATGCAAAATAGTATATAAACGCCAATAACGCCACCTCGCCAATATAATTGGTTTGTGAGTCATCGTGGTGTGTGTGCGATCTGTGCGAACGTGGCCGAATTCACAATAAAGTCACTGCACGCACACATTTAAATAATCACGATAATGAATGCCATGCATTCTTAGACTGAGAGATCTCTAGGTGTCTTGAACTTTTCTCTGGGTCCTACTTTCCACCTTTTCTAATATCACTCAAGGTGCTGTAAGTTGTAATTGTATTGTCAGTGCAATAATTATTCATAACCACCTTAAAGCTCGATAAAAATTTCATATAAGCCTCAAACCAGTTTTAATTAAGTCAATCTTTGCAACCTTGGGTATGCCACGGGTTGAATGTATTTGTCCAATGTCACATTGGTCAAACCAATTGGATCAATTCGCCAATCTTTACACAGTCATTTTTATCAATTCGTAGACAAGCGTTTGAAAGCAATGATGGGAGCTTCTTAATTCACCCGAAATTCGCACCACATTGCACAATATTTGAACATTCACCTTGTGTTCCTCTTTCGCAAGATGACCAGTTTTAAAGGGCATCACGATCGTTTGTGACGTACCGATCGCCAACGTGTATAGAGGACACACCTCCAATGTGACTACGTGACACCAAGCATGAAATATTGCGCGGGCTTCGTAATACCTTTCAAAGTAAGAATACATCATCACGCCTATGATGTGCTACATCTGCAGCGCAAGTACCGAACTTACCGATCGCTAAATTTGACGTTACAATCGTCTAAATTCGATAAAACGGGTTATATCGATGTTTGCAAACATCATTTTATCGAATTTAGACGATTGTAACGTCAAATTTAGCGATCGGTAAGTTCGGTACTTGCGCTAAATAGGGGAAGTCCTTACTCCTGCACAGGGCTCATACAGACTGCGGACGGTGACTAAAGATATTTAACAGTGTAAAACCGTATAACTAATAAATAACTATCCCATTCAAAAATCAAACTCAGAACTTCGAGATTTCAAAGCAAATATTATTTCTAATACTTATCTAATATTTAATGAGAGCGAATTATCGTTTGTATATACGAAAGATAATTTGCTCACCTATACCTAAACCCTAGGATTAATACTATCTGTACTTGAATAATAGCATAGTATGGTATAAATATATATGCTCGACTTACAAATGATTTTTCATCCCACCATCTCAGAAAGAGTATTTTTAATCTTCAATATCTGAGTGGAAAAGCCGTTTTTATTCTCTAGAGGATAAAGTAAATTGAATTTAGAACATCCTGTGCACTAAGTTTGTGAATTAAAAAAAACATTAAACCTATTTACTGCTACCTCTATGGTGCCGAATATATCATACAACTTTTTTTTAATTTGTTAAAAACTCAGACTCGGAACCTCCTTGGTGTTCTTTTTTCAATTTGCTTTGTACGCGGTTCTTTACGCGGCATTTTTTCACGTCATTGTTAAACCTTATATTAAAAACAAGAAACTTGAAAACAAGTGAAAAAACTAAAATGAGTGATTCAAGCGACGAGGAAGTTTGTTTGACGCCAACAGAATTGACTGAAACTGTTAATAATGAGCAAATGAGCTTTCTCCCTCAACAATCACGCGAGAAGGCATTTAGTCATTTCCTCGCTGAGGTGGAATGAAAAGTTACGTGTTGCACTCGAGTGCAAAGATTTTTCACCTCGTGCTCTTTTGATTCCCTCGCTAACACTCAGGATTCTAATTTTGAATCACTCGCTGCGCTCGTGATTCAATTTTAGGATCCTTCGCTTGCTCGGTCATCAAAATTGAACACGCGGTTAAAAAGCAACTTTGCACTCTTGTATAACAAATAACTATTGGTACAAAAAGCTACAAGGGATTTGTTTTAGTACTACGTTTGTATGGAAAAAGCGGGCTCTAAAGCATACATGTTTGAAGCTTACAGGCATCTATTATAGGCCTGTAATCTTCAGACATCTACGCTTCTTGGAGGCCGCTTATCGGTATATCAGCTAGCAGCCTAATATACAGATATGAAAAATGTCATCATAGGTACGGTATAGTAATTTCGGCATAAAATAAACTACAACTCTCATTGCAGTCAGGGCGTTAGACGAGGCATAGCAAAAAAGGACATGATGTTGCGCACGTATACGTAAGGCAAACATTTTTGTTGACAAATCAGGAATAACTTATAGGTGTGAATCATTTGAAATTCAACCTTTTTTGTAACACTTAGTTATCATATTAATCAGGATGTACCTACAAACAATGAAAGCTTATGAGAGCCAGTAATCCTGAACAACACCTTCGACCACAACATCACTTACCATCAGTGTGGTCAAAGGTTAGCTAATTGGCTACGTAAACACCAAAAATTCTTGAACGGTCATGCAGTTGCTCAGATTTGAATGGGGCTGTTTAACTGTTAAACATTCTCCTATATCGAAAAATTCTTATACAGTGATGGGTTGGCAACTCACAATCGGGCGTCTGTGGGTTCGATTCCCACCGTAAGCTTCACAAAATTTCATAGAACAATTTGCATGTATATATAATTCAGAAAACACCCAGCGATGTTTCCCAACGACTATTATTGTGAACCAATTCTTACTGTAAGTATTTAAGGCTTCTTATCATCTTTGACTACGTTATCAGTTCATGATGTCAACGCTAGAGTCCCAAACGCTCTTTGAAAAAGACCACATTTGTTCAGAACTATCGTGGACTTATCACGTTCTTGTTCAGGAAATTGGGTGAAAACTACATTCGTTTCTTTACCGAGCGACTACATCCACTTCCGAACTTATCAAAAATGGGGAGCACTTACAGGGTCTGAGCTGAAGAGCAACTGACGGTACTTGCGACGGTTCTCCTCGGTGTTTTCGACTCCAATGTCCTGCAGACGCTTGCCCATGGTGCCTGTTAAAAAGATTTTAGTTTGTACTAACACTATAGTAATACTCTTTAGTTATAACTATCCCGAATGTATTTCGAAGCGGAAGTCCTTCTTGCACATTGGGCACCTCGATGGGTTAGTACCTACTTCAATAAGCTATATACCACCCTCAAGTAGAAAATCTGTCGCCAAGCCGTGTTGTTGTGGGTTCCGGCAGCAGTCGTTGAGAGCCAGTAAAATTACAGGCACATGATGACACTTAACAACTCACGTGTGACGGACACAATGCAGTTTGTCACTTGTGACGAATTGCATCTGTTTTAGGTAGAGGATACCGCTTAACTTCAGGTGGGCCTCGTGGTAGCTCCGTCACAATAATATTTAAAAAAATTCCCTTTCTATTGCATAGTGGATCTACACTTTTCTGTCAAGCTAAGTAAGAAATAATTGAATACAACAAGATTCTCAACTGCTTACCAGTGGACTCATCAGCGGCAAGGATACCCTTGCCGGGAGCTACGATCGCCTGAGCGATCTTTTTGAGCTCCTCCTGCAGCTCGGGGGTGGGGTACTGGAAGTAGGTGCTCATGGTTGCTGAAACAAAAAAGGGAACTTATTCATCATCATCAATATAGGCATCTGATTATTCTTATGTGACGCTTCGATAGTTGTGCACGTGGGCTTAATTGTGGCACCTGGTAACGCGTCGAGAGGGTATTACTTATTTAGTTTTTGTGAGTAGGAAGGGATTACAGAAGTAAGGGATTAGACACGATACTTGTATCTTTTTATGTTTATTTTTTGAGGACTTTGAAACCAGTTCATTATAAAGGGGAAATTTTCAGCCGATTCAATTGAATAAATATAGGGTTCACTGGTACTTATTTTATGATAGTGTTGTAAAA
Source organism: Plagodis dolabraria (assembly GCA_963854805.1). Taxonomy (NCBI): domain Eukaryota; kingdom Metazoa; phylum Arthropoda; class Insecta; order Lepidoptera; family Geometridae; genus Plagodis; species Plagodis dolabraria. Next base: position 7,955,495 of record OY978461.1, read on the forward strand.
AGCGACTAAGAGGAATATACACTAATTAGCAGCATGCCACCACTCACGTTGACAATTGAGTGGGGTGCTGCTGCACATTGTGGCCAAGATAAGGCTCCACATTATGTAAGCGCACTACCCCAAACGTAGAATATACAGTTTCAACGAGAGCAACTATTAGCGTTGGCTGCCAGCCATATAACTGTTGTGTCTGAAAATTAAACATGAGTGGAACACATTCAGTTATCGCTTCCACACCACCCCCCGCAGTATTGTTTATATATAAATATCCTTCTATATCCACAGTATATATTGAAAAACAGATACAAAAATATTTAAAAAAAAATTGCAATCTGTATTATTAGAATCTATTTTGTTGCTCATAAGGATAAATGATTGCAAAAAATGCATGCATGATCCATCCCGTAGCCATATAGTTATTTGATTAGACAACAATTGGTTGCCGGACACAAAGACAATTCCTATACAATACACATACAAAATCTCTGCACTGACCACTAAGTTGTATGATAAAAATCGTAAGGAATCAATGAAGGTGAAAGTAAAACTTCTTAATTACTCACGATAATAATAATTTCCCACAGGTCTTTACCACACCACTGCCACAATATAAGTGACCTCTGAATCCAGAAAATTAAAAAGAACCAGTGAAACTTAAGATATTATCATTGACCACTAAGTACTTATTTGTTTATATTGAACTCTCACAGTAATAACTTTTCTTATCACCTCAAGAAGTGATTGTTGTGAAAAACAAAATAATTGGATAAAAATAATATTGTTTTAAAAATATGAGTTCATTATTGCATCATTGGGGGTGTGACCATGAAAGGCAAAATGAAGAAGGATACAAACAAGGTTAAGGCAATAAAATCTAGCCAAAAATTTTTATGTCGATTTACTCTTATTTTTGCCAATTATTATAATATATATAGGTTAACGCTTAACTAGGTTTAAGCAGCATTTCTCGAACTCTAGCTAGAGGATCAGTGATCATAGCATAGCTTGCTTTGTTGTTCATAACCAATCAACTAAGTTATATCCAATGGTTATGATTTGGATCGGTGACTATGGCATTTCTAATAAACACTTCAGTGCTTCTGTTAAGCAGTTGGTCCTGATTGTTGTCTTAGGATAGCAGTTGTTGTTGCATGTTGGTAGAGCATTTCGCGAATGTCCACCAGGCTAGCTAGCTACCACGGTTAATTAGAAAAACTGTCGCCAAGCACCTAACACTGTGATCCGGCAGCTGTCCTTGTAAGACAGTAATATTTAGTCCAGTAATCCTAGGTTAACCAGAACTACATCATATCTTACCATCAGGTGAGATTGTGGTCAAAATCTAGCTTATCAGATATAAATATAAATAAAAAAAAGGATGCTATAAAGATTTCAGATGCCATACGCAAAGCATATATACTATCTGGCAGAATACATAAGCATAAAGGCAGAATTGTTTTAAGTGCTATAGTGTGTATTTTGACCACAGTATCTCACTTTTTTGAAAACAACAACCACATTGACATGAGTTGCTGAAGATGTTAGCAAGCTAAACCTAGAAGCAAGCTGGGCTAACAATGTATATAATGTTATTTAAGGACGGTCAGATCTTGCTGTCTGTTTTTCTAGTTAAAGGTGTTGTGGAGACAGCACATATTTGCAAAATACCCTACCACTATACTGCGAAGGCCAAACCTAAAAACCCCACAACCACCTTGCAATCAATTAATACCTTTGATTTTGCAATATGAAATCCAAAATCTACTGCTTACAAGGAACCCTATTAGCAAGACTTCGCTGTCTACCTGCTGACATAAAGCATTGGGCCTCAATGAGAGCTCTCCAACCACATAATAAGGTGCTTGGCCACAGATTTTCTTTTCAGTGGCAGGATTCAAGCCATGGGCTTTTTGAATGGCAGTCATTGCTATCAATGATTCAAATTATTGTGAGAATACTTAAATAAGCTTTGTTTATTTTCAATATAACACATGTAGTATTTTAGGGTGTGAATAGGTAACATAACTTATACATAAAATTCTAAATTAATAATAATCGTAAAAAAAATTAAGCTATCCTATTATAAAAGAGGTGGGTCGTTACTGCAGTCCCATCAGAGTTAAATGTACAGATTTCTCTAGGCATTAGGCATATAATTTATAGATAATAGTTAGGATTGAATTCTAACATTGTAATATGCAAACTTAGTTATTGTTTGGACATTTTTCAGAGCGATAGACACTTTTTAATGTATAGGCTGCCTGCATAAGAAGCTGTGGATCAGATGAAGCTGCACTGTTAAGGCATAGAAGAAGTACATACCAATAGGGGAGTTTTACATATCTATGATATGTAAGCAAGGGATCTAAGGCTCACCTATTGACAAGTCAATATAAGTGTCAAAGCAGTTGACTCTGCAAAATCCATGCCTAGAAAACTCTGATCACATACATCTGCTTGTTGAACACAATGTTTATCGTACCTATCTACAAAAGACATACCAATACTAGTCAACCTATAAAATATAAGTATCTAAATCAGAAACTAGAGAAAGGGATGTATTCCTAGGTGTATTATTTATACTCATTAGGCATAAAATTGAGGGTTACTAACTAGCGTTAATACAAATGTACTGTGACTACCTTTCGTCCCGAAACCAGGCATCCATCCTGACTCTGGAACCCCCTTTTTCTTTTTTCCTTTTTTACCTTTTGGCGGCATTGTATGGGTATTATAATTACACTTACTAGCTAAGAAATAAACTTAAAATTTAAATACAAACTCGACATTATTTACTTTAAAAACTCACCTAAAAATAATCAAGTCAATTCGCGAGGGCTTTTCAAAGGCTCGTCGTTTTTGTTTGATGATTTTTTTGAAAATAGAAAACCAAAATATTGAAAATATTATCTGCTCTGTGAATATTAATGTCAATGTCAAAATTGGCACAGATTTGGCATTAACGGGAAGAAGACATTAATAAGCATTTTTGCTAAATTTAGTGATGTAATGGTACGTAAAAATATTGTTGTGGTACATAAATTGTTATTTGCTCAGTGAGTACGTACCTAATTACTAATTAGAGTATGATTACTATATCAAATGTTTTGGTAATTTCATATTTTCATAATATTGGAACCAATTTTACAAAATCTATTTTAATCATTCTTCAAGCTAAATGCTAATAACTGTGCTACTAGAAGAAAAATAAATAAATAAAACATTTTATATAGTATGTATACTATATACATATACCTAAGTACCTACTGTGGAAGCCATTGATTAGGTGAAAAAATTACGCTTCGCGCTCTCTTCATCAATTAGGTACTTACCTTAAAGAAATACCTCTTTTATGTCATTACCTTCTTACAAAATTTCATGACAATTGGTTGAGAAATTCGACCTATTACAGGAGAACAGTCGGATATTCAGATAATAACGAAAGCGTTTTTGCTCAAGCTGAAACGGAGACGCTTCGCGCTCGCTTGGCCAATTACGTAGGTACTTCCTAGGTAGGGAGTTACTTATTTTATGTCACAGAAATAAAATATTCTTGTACCAAGGACGTACTTGTATTTAGTAGTATTCTCCACTTCAAGCTGGAGTTGACCTTGGAAGGTCATGCAAGGAAGTCTTTAATTAATCAAAATTATTTATCTATATATTATGCCGAATTTATTTAAATAACTATTCATATTAGTTAAATTTACTCTCATAAATCTAATAATGTTTCTGCATATTTAACTATGGAGGTAAACATTGCCAACTAAAAAACGTTGAAACAGAACAGAACAGCCATTGAATAAAGCTTTTGTTAACATGAAAATAATTTAATAATAGCACGGTATATTAAACACCACTTTCTTAAAAAACCTACAACATCAAGGTTCAAATTATACAGTTTTAAACTAGGTACGAATAAAATTGGTATTATGAAATTATTTGAAATACCAACCCATCACTTATATGGTATATTGATTATGTATTTTTACGTCAGCTTATACTGTGATAAAATCATGAATAAATTACGTAAGGATCCCTCAAGAATAGTAAAATAATTAGCATGCCAAATATAGAAAATATATCGCTATGACATTATAACCTCTACATCAATACTTACGTATGTAAGTAATACATAAGTACTACAAACCTTAATAATTGTGTTTCATAAAGCCAATATTGGCATATTTCATTAATTAGTAACAAGACAAAACATTATATTAAAGAAATAGAATACGCTTACGTTTTTGTAATTATTTTTCACACAGACACTCCCGAACTTACAACTCAGTGGGCTGTATAGATAGTAAGGTATAGCAGCTACTGTCAAATGAAAATAAGTCGCAGAGAGGGCAAATTTAGAGGTCATTTGAAGGTCTAGTGATAGCGCAAGCAAGACAAAATTATATTTGTCATGATTGCCATCTATCGAATGCATGGTGAACTAATCATACTTTCCCGTGTCTGTGGGTACGGAGTTTTTCTTGTTTTGTCTTTGAGGATAGCAATGTATATTTAGTGTACTATTTTATACAGAGATGGAACTGTAAGAAACTTTTACTAGATCGAAAAACTTATTTTTTTTTTCGTTAAACTGTTACGTCTGATTTGTACATTTGGCAGTAGTCAATGGAATTCGAGTTCAAAGATTTGCATAGTCGCCGGATTTTACTTCAAAATACAGAGATATGAAAAAGTTATTAATCGTTAATATCCCGGCATGGTATTTTTCAAAGCGTGTTCTATCCGATGACGTAAAAAAAAATTAAATTATTATTTAGTTTATATTTTGATGACTTAGTTCGTTTTGTGACTAAAAGATTTTTTTAGATTATTAAAAAGTGTGCATTATTTAGTTCTACAAATAATTAGATAATACACTGTAAATGTGCACCAAATAAAAAAATTGTGCACTTTGCCGTTTTGTTAAAAAAGAGGAAAAACCAATTCTGCTGGAGTAACGTTGTTCCAGCAAGAAAATTTTAATCGAATGATCGGAAAGAAAAATTAAGTATATGGACAGATAGCTTATATTTGTGCGTAAATGTGCGCCATAAATTAAATTTGTGCGTCGTAAGGTTTTCGAGATATTTCATTTCCTGCTGGAGTAACGTTTAGCAAAATCTTAGTTCTCGAAAACCAATAATTGTGCGATCTTACAATCAAAGTAAATTAGTAGCTCTTAATTTGTGCTTATTTGTGACACTATTAGGTTTTAAAAAATCTGTACCATTTTTATGTAATTATGCAATTACGAAAATAAGAAAAATATGTCTAGCTCTTAAACGGACAAACGGTTATACTCACAATCGGTAATTGGTTCTTATTGTTATTCCATTCATAAAAAGTAAGCTTATTAGACAAAATATACGCGCATTTATCAATAATATCAATATATGTCGCAACCGACAGTGTCATAGTTAGACATCAAAATGCAAGAAATAGAATTAACTCAACATGTTTTGGTATTAACCAAAAATTAGTGCGTTTAATGAAATATATAAACTGAAAATTGCAGCTTCATATGTAAAGTATTAAAGAAGATATGAACAAAAAACTAAAGCAACAGCGAGATTACTGGTTATCCGACCAAATTCGAAAGATAGCAAAAAAGCGACGGTTTCATTCATATTGATGATCTTCTTAATTTTGCTCAACTAACAGGTGTACACGTGTTGTGCCTGGGTACATTGTGGCATAAAACTGTTAAGGGAAATGATTTAACTGCTTTTTATATTGAGTTTATACAAAAGGTTTTTTCATACGTAAGTACCGGTGTGTATTTAGTTATTTGTAGTTTACACAACCATAAAAGAGGAGTACAAATTTATTCGGGTTACATTACTACATCAAACATTTTAAAATAAATGTATTTTTGGTATGTTAATTGAGTTGTTTTTCATTAATTGCTAGTCCAAAGACAAATTATTATTAGCTTTACGATTGTTAGATGATGCAATTAGGTAGTCATATCACAGAATAAATAATAGTAGTTGTAATTGCTTCGTAGGTACATTCATTAAACTATCAACCATCTGTTCAACTTACTTATACCTACGATTGCAACGAAGAAGTCGACTGTAGTTCGCACAGCTATAAAATCATGGGAAACTAACTGATATAGTGTCTGCTCTGTCGCACTTGCAATTTTTATGGCTAGATGTAGTGATGTAACCACTGTCATATCGATGTTAATACGATAAAGCAGTTGAAAAATATTAAAATAAACTCTTATTTATTAGATAAAAACTGTCGTAAGTAGTACACATAATTTCGTTAGTAGTATACATAAATTTCTATAAAACTTGTGAAGAACTAATGTTACTGTTCAATTTTGGGTAAACAAAACTAAACATGTTTTTCACAGGTTAGTCGTTGTGTTACTCGGTGCTCACAAAATATTTTTGTAGTTTAGAATCGACGCCATTGATTAAGCAATTTAATTGTGTAAATAGTAATCGATATATGATATAATGCCATAATTATGTACTTGATAAGTATTTCATAATAGTTCTTCTGTACATAAAAAATGTTAGCATAAACCTGCATTTTCATTCAATATGTTGCCTAAGCGTAGGAATATACAATTAAAAAATATTTCGACAAAAAAAAATCTAAACAATACCTATTATAAAAATATACACAAATTCCTCTTTAAGTAATTTATGTGTGACTGTACGGACAAGAGCTTCCTTTAATACTACTTATTAAAGAAGGCCATTAATATGTATGAAACCGCCGCTTTTTTGCTATCTTTCGAATTTGGTCGGATAACCAGTAATCTCGCTGTTGCTTTAGTTTTTTGTTCATAGCTTTTTTTATTTCGTAATTGCATAATTACATAAAAATGGTAGAGATTTTTGAAAACCTTATGGTGTCACAAATAAGCACAAATTAAGAGCTACTAATTTACTTTGATTGTAAGATCGCACAATTATTGGTTTTCGAGAAATAAGATTTTGCTAAACGTTACTCCAGCAGGAAATGATATGTCTCGAAAACCTTACGACGCACAAATTTTTTATTTGGTGCACATTTACGCTCTAATTATTTGTAAAACTAAATTTATTCCAGAAGTGATTTTCTTGCTGGGGTAATTTACACTATTTAAAACACCACTTGGCACAACTTATATAAGGACTGTTTTATATATATAAAAAAATATGTAACTATTGGTACAATAATATTATACCTATACAGCTTTAAGGTTTAGTTTCATAGGATTTATAAGTCATACCGCGTTATTTATTTATAAACATTTTAATTTATGATTAAAAGATAGTTTGGATACTTAAAACATCACCTGGCACATACTAATTTATAACTGTTTGATATTTTACAAATACCTTATGATCGGTACAATAATATTATAAGTATACAGTTTAATAGTTTAGTTTATTAGTATTAAACAGTCATACATTTTATGCATTTATGAACATATTAATTTAAAAATGAGTTAGATAGATAGAGATAGAAAACACTTTATTTGCACAAGAACTTAAAAAAAACATTACAATTAAAACTTATACAGAAATAATCTAGTGCAAAATGGCGGCCTTATCGCTTATAGCGATTTCTTCCAGAATACCAGGAATAAAGGATTTATTCCTGGTATAATATATATATATATATACATAGGTATAATATATATATATATACATATTGCATAATAAATAAACATACATGTACCTAAATACTATAAATACCTACTAATACAAGTACAGGAAAGCGAATGATAAAAGCTATCTATTACCTAATAGTTAAGTAATGTTCTTTTACTCTTATTTTCGAAGATATATAGCGACTGCGATTTACGAATTAATACTGGCAGACTGTTCCAAAGTCGTGCAGCATGTACAGAAAAAGACTTATCATAAAACGACGTTTTGTGCGGGGGCATTTTAAGAAGTAAATTTTCTGATGACTATGTTGATTCAAGAAACTCAAAGCGTTCTTTGAAATAGCGCGGGGAAAGAACAAAATATTGTAAAGTAGAGAGAGGATATGAGTATTCCGGCGAAGGCGTATAGGAAGCCACTTGAGCTTATGTCTAAATTTGGAAACATGGTCATATTTGTGCAAACCAAATATGAACCTAATAGAGAAGTTTTGGAGACGCTCAAGTCTATTAAATATATAGATTTGCGTAGTATTTACTTTGCTTTATACTTATTTGTTTTTAAATATGTTTTTTTTTTGCCAGGCCCACAGGCAGTCCAAATGCTCCTACTACAAATTGGCAGCGTCCCTAGCGCGCTAGCAGTATTGCCACGTTGGATTGCAATGCTTATACGTTGAGCCCTAAGTGCCAGCATTTTGATGAAGCGTCGCATCGAGCATGCGCTCTGATAATTTTTAATCGAAATTGGAAGAAATTTATAACTATTAACTTAAACATTAACCTCTAATATAGCTTATTCAAAAACAACTAATTAAGGTGCGGTAAGAAATAAAGCTACTTATATCTAAAACTTATTAAATATTTTGATCAAATATATGTTTAATGCAATACCACAGACCATCTATATGCATAGTTGACGCGAGTGTATGTGAAGCAGTGATGTTTCAGTGGCATTGGCTATGGACTGCCCCAGCAGCAGGTCCATGGTTTGAATCCCGCCGCGGGCTTGAGCTTCACCGCATGGTGGAAAATGGCAGTGTGGACTGAGCGAGAACGAAGTTCGAGCGAAGCGTCTCTGCTTTAGCTTCCACAAATAAGTATGTTTCGTATATCCGGTTGTTCTCTTCTACAGGTCGCATTTCTCAACCGTTTGTAATGAAATTTTGTGAGCAGGTTTGATAATTAGATATTTTTTGGTGATTCAGTTATTGGAAATTTTTAAAATGACGGAGATATCCTACTAATATTATAAACGCGGAAGTTTGTAAAGTGGATGTATGGATGTTTGTTACTCTTTCACGCAAAAACCACTGAACGGATTTTAATGAAACTTTACAGGTATATAGCATAAACATCAGAATAACACATAGGCTATAATTTATAAAGATATTATGTGAATTGTCGAAAATATAACGATAAGCGTCAAGTACGTAAGAAAAAAATCAATGAATGAATCAGCCATATGCGACCTTTTCTGGCGTGCGCTGTAAAAACCTTAAGTGTCACATGCACATAATGTATAACGAAAATGTTTATCTTAAATTTACCTCCAAAAAATCTCGAGACATATATCTATCTTTTATGTGTAAGCCATTAACGCCAAAATAGTGAACCATATACATTATAATTTATTTCTTATGCATATTCAGTAGTAACAAATTGATCCTTTTCAAACGAATATCATAAAGGCAAACGTTTGTGAGTGTATTCGTATGTTCATTACTTATTCACCCTCAAACTACTGGACCGATTTTTGATGAAATAGGATATGATAGATAGCGAGATAGCTAACTCTTTATTGAAAACACTATAATAAAAACAATAAACTTATTACTAAAACATAAATTAAAACCGAGTGTATCATTGGGTGGTCTTATCGCTCAAAGCGATCTCTTCCAGACAATCCATCAACAATATATATAATCAAAATATTGGGCGGGTTTTCTTATGGTCTTAATATGTTTACTTGATAGAATAAAAAGTATAAAAGTAGAAAGAAAAAAACACAAGTTATAAGTATATAATTAAATATATACAAAAAGATTGTAGGATGTAAATATATATATATGTATATATTGTATATATATTTAGCATCACTGATCATTATCATTTGTCTCCGTACCGCGCTGCCCCGGTCTGAATGCACGAATGCGGTCTTTGATTATTGCTGTTTTGCAAATATTGTTGAAACAACATCTTTTTTATGATTAATATTTTTTATCCCGATGTAATTAAGACGCTGTTTACAAAAGCAACCTACATGTATAATTATTACAACTATGCAATTACTCTATGTAGTACTTGTATCGCTATATTGTATAATTTATTGCTGATATCTCATAAGGACCCTATTTGATTTATTTATTTATATTATTATAAACCTCTTGTATAGAAAAATCTTTCCTTTAAGACAAGTATTACGACTTTTACGAAGATTGAAGAATATGAAAAATGATTCAGCTCACTGAAGTGAAGAAGTGAAATACTAAAATACTAAATCATTTTACCACAGCACTATTTTTGTATCGTCAAAAGTCGCAACATTCGTATTATTCGTAATGTCACTTTACTCCGTCTGATTAGCAATCCGTCTAATAGTCGGTAAGTAAAATGTTGTCGATGAATTATTGACTATTCATTATCGATTGCCGTATATTGTTAAGAACCGGAATATTCAGTAGGTAAACATAATTATATTATGTTCTAAGTAATTAAGATGAGATATCAAAACTTCATCTAATAAAATTACCATAATCCATGTCAAATAAACGATATTAAATATCACAACAAAATCTAAGTCCCTGAGTAGATATTAGGTCAGTTTTACAGTTTTAAAAATAGGTATTAGCTTTATCTGTCATATACTTTATTATTCTATATCCCGGACATTTGGGTGAAATTGAGTTTTTTTCCCGGACACCCATGAAAACAAAGTTTATATTATTTTCATTTATACAGCTTCTTTGCGCAAAAACTACAGTCCTACAAACATAATTATTTCTCTTCTCTTTCTGAGACAATCTGGTGATAAAAATAATGAGGAGCAGTGTTATTTGGCATCAAATCAGTACTTTAATATTATAAATGCGAAAGTAACTCTGTCTGTCTCTCTGTCTGTCTGTTACGCTTTCACGCCAAAACTACTGGACCGATTTGAATGAAATTTGGTATGGAGATAGTTTGAGACCCGGGAAAAAACATAGGATAGTTTTTATCCGACTGCGCAAAAAGAGGTTAATGTTTTCGCGCGATAACCGACATACGCGCGGGCGGAGCCGCGCTCGGAAAGCTAGTTATAAATAAATTATAATTTTTGGTTTAATAAATAATCAAATAACCTGTAAGTACCTATTTAGAAACAACAAACTACATAGTATCACATTTTTCAAGTCACCTTGTTTGGTTATACATAGATATACCCAAAACGGCAAAACTTTTTTTATGTAAATTAAAAGTAAGTAACAAGTTTAAAGTTTGACGATCTCAAGATCTTTTTACTTTGCAAAATTATAAATATATACGAGAGGAAAAATTATAGTCTTGTGCGGTCCCGCGTCATACATCCCTTTAGTCGGGGTATGCTCTGATCTGACCGACTGAGCTAACATGCCAATTGTCACAATGCTTATTGTCATTTTAGCTCAGTCGGTTAGAGTATACTCCAGCTAAAGGGGTGGCTGACGCGGGTTCGAATCCCGCACATAACTATAATTTATCCTCTCGTATTTTTGTAATTTTGGAAAGTAATCCGCAAAGCATGCGTTATTATTGCATACATGAAAATATTTAATCCTTTTACTTTCGGTACTTTTTTTTGATGTTACAATTATTGTCAAAGTGATCATTCTTTTCCAACAGGAATTTAGAAACGTCAGGTCTTTGAGATTATACTTTATTTCGATTAGAGAAGAAACCGTGTGTTTTCTTAGTGAGATTTTCTCCTTTGTCTATTGTCAGCGAATAAACTCACAATGTAACTTGAGTTGCCAAGTAATATTAAGATTATCATGTTTTCCGTCAGATTTCACTAGATGTTGTTAGCGTACGGTAATGAGAAAAAAGCGCTAAAGACCCTAGACATATTCTAGATCTAGCGCTAAATGCGCCAAAACAGCAACACTGTGAGTGAATGATTGGGGTCGGCGGCAGTTTTTTATGGTGAGGGCCGGCGCTGCACTCGGGACGTTCTGTTGTTGTAGATTTTGCAGCGCCGGAGTTAACTTGTATGCAGCTTACGAATGAATTTTCAACTCAGATTTGTTTCAATGGATAGATCCTCCTGATCCTCTAATCTAGGACAAATCCGGGGAAACACGTGACCAAATTAAATTTTTCACACCTTAAAATAACAATAATAATGTTATAATTTTAAAATAATGCAAGATGGTAAGGCATTTTGAAAATGCCCGCCGGGCTAGCTATTACTTCAAGTAGAAAATCAGCCCCGTCCAGTGGTGTGCATGCAAAGGCAGCTATTTGTATTTGATCATAATAGAAATACGTGGATGTATATATACTCGTATGTATCCACGTTTCCCCCCTAGTACCAATATAGGTGGAAAAAGCGTCTGTTTTTTTATGTGTAGAACTTTTGACTGTGTGAACTGATTTCGATAATTCTTTTTTTATTTGAAAGCTGGTGCATGTCGTTTGGTCCCATTTAAATTTCATCAAAATCAGTCAAGCCGTTATTCAACACTCAAAAGTGTGAAATAACTTCGAAGTCGGTAGTCGGTACCATGCGCAAAATATTGTGATAATAGGTACTTTTGAAATATCATGGTAGAGACTTCAACAAGTTATTTCACACTTTGAGTACATAATGAAGTCGGTTTTATTTTTTGATTATTTTTTTTGATTAATATTATTACCTACGTCTTCCTCCGCAGCAACACGTGAACAGCATCCGAGTGATGCACATGTCTATGCGGCGACGGTAAAAGCTCTTCATCGGGCAGTATGTTATTCGCATGTTACAAAAATTTGAAGCGCTCGTAGCGAAGTTTGCTTAGCCGTTAAGCAACGTCCAGCTCGGTCATGAGTTGGATAGGTGACCGCTGGTGACATTACTACTGAGCGCTTCCGTGCTTCGGAGGGCACGTTAAGCCGTCGGTCCCGGTTGTTGTCTTAGGATAGCAGTCGTTATAGCATGGTGGTAGGGCATTTTGCGAATAAACTGTCTGGCTAGCTACAGCAGCAGTCCTTGAGATCCAGTAAAATTACAGGCAAATGAGACTCAACAACTGTATGTCTCAGGGCGACGGGCAGGCTTTAGCATTCACCCTGGAAACGAAATATTAAAAACAAAGATACAAACTCATAAAGACCATCGGAAAAAAGTTACATCAAGGACGCAGTATAGGGAGTAGCACAACCAAAATGGCCGCGGCACCTTGCAATGCTACAGCATTTGGATGTCTATAAGCACTTGGAAAAAGTAAGAAAATATCTGAAATCCTCGGGCACCAAAATTGCACGCAATTATACAAGCTGCTTTTAAAGCGGACAAAGAAAGAATTAGGAAAGACATTGAGCGCCATTTCGATAATTTCCAAGCCAAAAATCATCATGATTAGTTCGAATATTTACTCGTAACATACATACCTACATACATATAATTAATAAGTTAATGGTGTGTAAACATCGACGTTTTGCCAATTGGGTTTTGGTCCCGTGTAATTGCGGGGAGCCTATTGCCATTCATCGGGTACAGTCAGGGTCATACAAAATTTTTTGCTCTAATTACATTTAAATTTACATCATCTCAATGTTGACCTTAATTGATATATATAGATATGTATCAATTAAGGCTAGATCTATGCATTTTTTTACATCGCATTAAAATTATTTTTATATACCATTTTTTATTGCTGGCCTTTGACCACAGTCTCACCTGATGGTAAGTGATGATGTGGTCAAAGTGTTAACAGGCTTTACCTAGAATTACTGGCTCTGAAAGGACAGCTGCTGGAACACACCATTAGGTCCTTGGCGACAGATTTTGTACTTGGATTAGATTTTTTACCAATGGTGATGGGGTGGCAGAGTGGTTATGTATGTGAGTAGTCAGAGCCAGAAGAGCAGCATACCCACTAAAACTCTGTGGGACTTTAACATTAAACAGTTCCAGAGGGATTGCGAGATCGCTGGACGCGCATTCGTGAAACCTCAGCACATTTCCCTACTATGTTCTGTCTCAAGTTTTCACTCTCTCATATTCCCATCAAAGGCGTTGCAGAGTACTCGGAACGACTTTCAACTTATGGCTTAATCAATTGGCTGGAGGAACCCTCGATCCTCCTTCCAAGAGCCCTCATAACGTCGGCATACGACGGTCATAAGACTACCGCCTGCGACCAATTCTCCTACGGCGGAGAGGAAGCGGGAGAATAACATCTTTCTGATTTCGGTCCGCGTCTCCCTTCAGACATGTTGATGTCGGCACCATGTTGGTTGAAATCGGCAACACTGATATCGCATTATCACAGTCAGACTTCCACAAGTTATATCATTTCAGTGTTGGAAGTTTTTTTTTTATGCCTGATGGGTTAGCCTTTGACTACTATCTCACCTGATGGTAAGTGATGATGTGGTCAAAGATGTTGTTCGGGCTAACCTAAAAGCTCTCAAGGACAGCTGCGGGAACACACCGTTAGGTGCTTGGCGACAGATTTTCTACTTGAGGGTGGAGGCTAGCCAGGTGGGCATTCGCAAAATTCCCTACCACCATGCTATAACGACTGCCATCCTAAGACTACAACCAAGACCGACGGCTTAACGTGCCCTCCAAAGCGCTCAGTAGTAACGTCACTAGCGGTCACCCATCCAAGTCATGACCGAGGCGGACGTTGCTTAGCTTTGCTGATCGGTTCAGAATGGCTAAGCTAAACTTCGCTACGAGCGCTTCAAAAAGTCAAAATTTTTTTTTATGCATTAGTGTGATGTATACCTACTGCATGCTTACAAGATCATTGTCATTGACATTCCCCATTAACGAGGATTTTAAAACTATTCCATTAATCCACTTTGGTCTCTTATAAAGCCTAAGCACGAATTATATAGCTCACAATGAAGATTTGAGGAAAAAAAATCACATATTATCTTCAGCGGAATGTCAGTCTGCACTGATAAGTAGTATAACCCCGTCACTTACCTATAACACTGTTCACCATCCATAATAGTTGCAATTTTATTTAATATCTCTAAGGCATTACCATTAAGTCATCCAGGTTACGCAGATACTTTTTTCAGTTAATTAACTTCTGCTAAATAATACTCCCACCTCCTTCTTTAAGATTCGATTTAAAAAAATATATATGTATTTATACACGTTTTAAGTACTTATACAAAAAAATAAGGGGGTTTTGACGCCCTTATTTTATGGTTCCGTCAAAAACCCTGGTACCAAAACGTATTATATATCTACCTGATAAAGTGGATGAACCTAATAATAGGAGAAAAAAATAGCGAACAAAGACGTATTACTCATAAGTATATCCCAATTCCCAATACAAGCTTTTGAGAAGTTCGAAAGCACATCTGTCAGTCAGTCAAACTTCGGGATTTTGTCTTGGCAGCATTTTCTTTGGGGTCGATCAGAATTTTGCAAATCTATGTCTTCGTAACAGCTGGGGTAACACGACGTTTTGTATATTTGTTCAACGAAATTTTCCTTTCGTATCGCTTTCTTATTATCTTCCTTTGTTATTTCAACTTAATCTCTGGTAGGTATTGGTTATTTACTACTTTTGGCAGAATAATATCAGGGAATTCGCGAGATTAATATTATATTCCCCGTGATAATTTTAAAAGCAATTGCACACTAATGCACTTTATTCCGTATATTATCCATAAAACAAACAACTTACGTCATCATCGTAAATGTAATCAATTTTGATCTTAAATTCTGATTTGACCCCAGATTCGTTATTAGATACACCGAAAAACAAAAAAATGAAGCCCATAATGATTAAAAAAAAACATCGATGCTGTCTTGAAATTCGATTTTAAATAATATTGAAACATGGTATTCCATTGCCTTCATGTCCATTTTTTTATTAAAAATGGACATGAAGGCAATGTCATATCCATTTTTTTATTAAAATAATTTTAGTTGTGATAGTTAAAATTAACAGAAATTCTATTACTAATAAACATTAAATTGATATTTCTGACTAAAATTAACATATTTAACTAAAAAACTTAACATTACTACAAAACTAATCCAATATTCTGCTACCATTAGTCAGTTTTCCCAAAATGCTGGCCGCACGAATTTTTATCCATATTAATTTATTGGTAATAATTTGATTACAAGTCATATACTTATTCGAGTTACATACAATTATAGGTAAATATATTAAATAAGTTTAAAAATCATAAATTTTACCATTATCTGCTCACAGATAAATGCGAAAACTCAATCATATGTAAATATAAATCCTAAACATCATAATAATTAATTATGAAGTTGGTAATAAATATGTCAACAAACTACAATTTAAATTATTATCCTTACTTGCTATACAAAAAAAAACTTTATTTATAAAATCTTACGCAGTTGCCCCGTATAGAATGCGAAAAGTATCAAGATGGTTATTTGAAGTATCTTCTAATATTTTGCTGCTTGTTAGTAAACGAGCGACACTGTCGTCCATTCACGACAACGGCCGAGCGCGGACTGCCATTTCACTAATGCTGACATTGCACTAATGAATGGTGGCCCGCTATGTAATGGTACATACAATTTTATTGTAAAAATTAACGTGTATTACACTCATTTTCGTAAATAATTAGGTATAGCTCATTAATTCATAAAATCAATTTTATGTAACAAAATTTTGTTTGTTTGTAACGAGCCAGGGTCGACCTCAGAGGAAGAACCACCGGAAACCAATAGGAAAACGAAAACGAAATAATGAAACGAGCGACGACAGTTGTTAATCACAACCATAGATCAAATAATATAATATATGATCACAACACCGGGAAAGCACAGTGAAATAAATGTCATTGACATGACATCTGTGACAGCTAAAACGTTTGATTTCTTCACAATAGTTTTTTTTCTATGGATGGACTAGTGTGGTTTGTGTGTTAGTGTTGTTTTTGTGCTATTCTTCATTTTAGTTGAATCGTGTTGAATATGTAACTAAATAGTCAAGTCACAACAGTCACGTTTGCGGCTAGCCACAGTCATTTCGAAGTCATATATTTTTACAACTTAATATTTGTATTAAGTGTATACTTTACCTTATTTAGTTGTTGGCAACACTGTATTATGAGATACCGATGTATGTGCGGATTTTATCACATAAATATTTTTATTACTTATTTTGAATGGGTTAAATTTGGTACAAAGGTAAATCACAGAAATTTATTTTAAATAAAATCTAATTTATTGACATATTTACTTTTTTCATGGCACCTTGTTCACGCAAAGCCGAAAATAGACAATACTCTTTCATTATTTTAAATGTCTATATGTATGGTATGAATGTGATTTTAAACTCTCGATTGTATGCCGCAATGGGCTAATGACGTATACATATGTTTACATATCATCATCATCATCAGCCGGAAGACGTCCACTGTTGAAAAAGTGCCTCCCCCATATAACGCCACAAAGAACGGCTATTAGCCGCTTGTAACCATTGGCTACCAGCGACTTTCACGATGTCGTCAGTCCACCTAGTGAGGGGCCTACCAACTCTACGTCTTCCGGTGTAGTGTGGTAACCACTCGAGGGATCGCTGTAACCTTTTATGCGCACGGACTAACCACCTGCCATAACGTTTGAAATCAAAATTATTTCGTAGTCGAAATAGTTACGATTTCGCCAGTGGCTGCGGCTACTGCGGGGAGCGCCAAGCCAACGATGACCGGTGTGAACTAGAAATAGTTCACACCCATAGTCGCGCCGGGTTACCCCCCTTACCGCAACCATGGACCCCAGATCCAGGTCCGAAAAAGGCCCTTTTCAGGGCCAAACCAATGAAGATGTTCCCATACAGCCGCCGCGCCGTCAAGTGGTGCAAAAAGGCCCTTCTCAGGGCCAACCAGAAAGAAGCCTGACTGAAGCCCCCGCAACTGTGGAGATCCAGTCAAGCCCTGAAGCCGCCGCAGGTTCATCATCAACCGCTAGTGCCCAATTATCACCGTTCGGGATAGTACTGTCGCCAAAGGGAAGGCATGAAAGTGACCTTCTCATGCTCGCCAATCTGGTTCAGACTGGCGCCTTATCTGACGGCATGCTATCCTGGATGGGGTTGTACCTACGCCTTGAAGAGGCTGAACAATTAGGAGTTGAGCTCTCTGAAAATGATAGGACAGTGCTTGAAAACGCCTCGAGAACTGTGCTTAACCTACCGCCGTCCCCGCACGTTATTACGAGTATGTGGCCTAGAGGGCCAATTACCATGGATACCTCCGAACCTGTAGAAGGAAGAAAACGGCAAAGAAGCCGATCCCTTTCTGCGTCCCCTCCGGCCGCGAAGAAAGGTCAGACGTCCCGGTTGAACCCGGTTAGCCCCACGCCGGCACCAAAACCAAGACAGGTAGAGAAGCCGGTTCACGTAATAGAGGAACCGAAAACCCAAAGAATTAAGCCCACTACGTCATTTGCACAAGTAGTGAACAAAGAAGACAGAGATAGCAAGAGGGCACCCCCCCGCGCTACCCCGCAACCTTCCCTGCCAAGCCAGAGCAGGACAGCACCAATGCAAGAGAGAGACGGCAAGACGTCCGCCCCCTCCCGCAAGATTCCTCTGCCCCCGCAGGAAAGAACAAGGACAGACAATGTGAGAAGAGAGGCGCAAACCGCCCCCGACCCCGCTACCGCCCCGGCTGTAGAGAAAACACCGAGATATCCTCCGCTCATCGTTGAGAAAATCGGAAATTGGACGCATCACTTTAAAGTTATTGCCGCCAAATTGGGCAGAACGCCGAACGGAAGGCCCTTTGGACAGGGCATCCGGTTCCTACCAAGTGATGACAAGGAATACCGTACAATCCAAGCGTACTTATCACAGCTTGAAAAAGAGGAACATATAAGCTGGTTTAGCTACTCGCTGCCGGCGGAGCGCTCATTAAAGGTAGCCATTCGAGGTCTGCCTTGCGACACACCAATTGAAGAGATAACAGAGGCCTTTATTGAACTCGGGTACGAGCCAGAGTACATAAAAAATATAAAGGGAAGGCAAGGGCGACCAGGCAGTATCTTCTTTGCCCAATTCAAGAAGACGCCAAATCTCATCCCCTCAATATATGATGTCACCGAACTGCTATACATGCCAGGAGTTAGCATAGTGGCATGGCGCGGCAAGAATGGACCAGCACAGTGCCACCGCTGCCAGCAGTTCCGCCACAGCTCGCACAATTGCCATAGGGTCCAGGCTTGTGTGCGCTGTGGTGAAGAACACATAGCGCGAGAATGCCCACGACCACTTGAAGAGCCAGCTACTTGTGCAAATTGTCAGGGCACGCATCCCGCAAATTTTAAATCCTGCCCAGTGTTTAAGAAGGAGATCAGGAATAAAAAGGCGGGTACAGTAGCTCTCACAGAAACCAACCGAAGAGGCACTGCCCCGGTAATTAGAACCACAGTGGAAGAAACCAATGAAGCCACACTTATGGCACCGGCTAACCTGCCTAGACAAGCCCTACCAAAAGTACCAAAAAAGAAGCCAAACAAGAAAAAGAAAGTGCAAGCGGCAGAACCAGCCGTAGAAACAAAACAGACCCAACCACAACAAAGCGCAAACCGCCCTGATTCGCTGGGTAAGACAATTGAGGTACTCAAAGGAATCCTCGAAGCAGTCCAGGGAGGAACCGACCCCGAGACGGCCACTCTTCAGGGCCTAATGAGCATACTGACCCCCCATAATGGATCACGGACTTAAGGTAGTTCACTGGAATGCCCAGACGCTCACGGGGAAGAGAAGACTGCTGACCCTCTTCCTCCGTGAGCACAATATCGATATTATACTGGTCAGCGAGACGCAGTTGAAGGCGAATGTTAAATTCAAGATCCCAAACTACCACACTTACAGACAGGATGAACTTACAGAAAGTGGCACTGCATACCGAGGACTCGCGGTCATAGTGCATCGGAGAATCGTACACCAGCTTCTGCCCGTGGTGAAACTAGAATCCATGCAAGCTCTGGGTGTGCTTGTCAACATACAAGGACATAACCACAGATTATATGCAGCCTACCGACCTCCACAAAATAAGGTCAAAACAGCAGATATTAAATTACTACTGAATTCCAACGATCCCACAATAATCGCAGGTGACATGAATGCCAAGCACACCCACTGGAACTCGACACACATCGACACCCACGGCAGAAAGCTATTTGAAGACTCGTGCAACAACGGTTATGACGTCATTGGCCCAGACGAACCGACGCACTATGACCGTGAGGGCAGAGGGAACGTGATAGACTTATGCATCCTCAAAAACGTGAGAACACCGCCTACACAACAAGTCATGCCAGACTTACCATCTGACCACCGGCCGGTTCTACTCCACTACAAGGATCTCCCAAGTAGAGTCGCCGCCCCCGCGAGGAGGCGGAAAATCTGTTGGGAGACCTTCAGCGCAGAAGTCCACGAGAGGACAAAAACCGGACCGATAGAAACACCGGAAGATGTGGAAGCCGCCACTGCAGACCTGACCACAGCGATCCGTGATTCACTGACCGCCGCATCTCACACCTCCACGATGGACGAGCGTCACGACTCTCTTCCCTCGTGGATAAGGGACATGATCAGAGAGAAAAGGGAGACGAGATCACTGTGGCAGGATACCAGATGCCCTACCTTGAAGAAAAAGCTAAATAAACTCATCATCAAGGTCAAAACAGCACTTCAAGATAATGCATCCACATCATGGGTGCGTCATATAGAAGAGATAAGAGAAGAAGTCCCGTCCGTGCACAAACTATGCAAGCAGCTGGCACGTGAACCTACACCCGTGAGACCACTGACTGGTCCTGACGGTTTATTAAAATTCGAAGCCACAGATAGAGCGGAAATATTTGCCGCTCATCTTGAGACCCAATTTAAGCCTAACCCCGTCAGTGACCAACAGCATCATGATACGGTGCTTAACGAGCTTACCGCCTACTGGTCAAAGAACCTGATGCCAGAAGAAGAAGACAGAGAGAAAATACACTATTCACCCGGTAGAGTGGTAAGGTGTATAAGAAGACTGCCTAACAAAAAGTCCCCTGGCATGGACGGGATCACTAATGAAGCCCTCAAGAGACTCCCTATGAGAGCCATAGCGGCGCTGACGCGTATATATAATGGCATCATGCGCTGTGGCCATTTCCCTACGCAATGGAAAGCAGGAAAAGTAATCGTCCTCCCTAAACCCGGGAAAAACCCTAAGAAACCAGAGAACTATCGTCCCATAACACTACTCAGCACTCTCTCTAAAGTGTTTGAGAGATTACTATTACAAGAACTGATACCGCACATAAAACCTCGAGAGGAACAATTCGGGTTTAGGGCGGAACATTCTACGACGCTCCAAGTCGTAAGACTGGTAAATGAAATGGCCACAGCCATGAATAAGAAGGAGTATACAGTAGCAGTCCTACTGGACATGGAGAAGGCCTTTGACAGGGTGTGGCACGAGGAGCTAGTGCACAAACTGTCAAGGTCTTCGGCTCCCAGAAAAGTCATTCAAATCATCGCCTCTTACCTCCAAGATCGACGCTTTCAAGTCTCTATTGAAAACACGCTATCCGCTGAAAGGAAGATCGAAGCCGGCGTCCCGCAAGGAAGCTGCATCGCACCGTTTTGCTACGCGTGGTACACCGACGACATCCCTGTTGTCGGGCACGCTAAGCTCGCCCTCTACGCGGACGATGCAGCCTACTTCGCGACATCCATAAAGCGAGAGAACGCAGTGAAGCGGCTACAGCCAACCCTCGATGCCCTACCGGAATGGCTGGGGAAATGGAGGCTGACTGTCAATGTGAAGAAAACACAAGCCATCGCCATAGGATGCAAAAACCCGCCGCCGCGCCTAACTTTAAAAGGCGAACCCATTGAATGGCAGAGCAAAGTAAAATATCTCGGCGTCACCATTGACAGGCCACCACCATGTCGATGAGACAATAAACAAGGCAAGAGCAGCCAGTGTGAAACTTCGGCCAATCCTTCAGTCAAATCTGAAGATAAACACCAAGATCATGGTATATAAGGCATACGTACGATCGCGTATAGCGTACGCGGGACCGGCCTGGTATGCCTACATCTCAGATACCAATAAGCACAGACTCCAGACTATAGAAAATAAATGCATGAGGCAAATAGTGGCGGCTCCTAGGTACGTAAGGAACGCCACCATTTTCAGAGACCTGAAACATGAAAACCTAAACGGCTTCATAAGAAGACTAGCCACGAACATGTTTGCTAAGGCAGACAAATCAAGCCTGTCTCATATAAGAGGCATAGCGCCATTGCACGCAAGACCGCCCGACATAAATGCCAGAAAGCGCTCGAAACCCTACGCAAGAGAGCTCATACTCCCAAAAGAAGCTGAGGAAAGAAGAGAAGATGCCTCGGTGAACGTGGCGATACCCCCAGTGGGCAACGCCTTGGTCGCCGATCGGCTCGCTGGGCTTCCCACCAGCGGGATCAACCTGGTGCGGCCTCCGTGATCGCCCAGGCTCTACCGCCCGCTGGGAGGTAGGACCACTGACACCGTAGGTTACATCCAACCCAACAGACTGCTCCATTGCTATGGAGTAAGAAAAGCCATAGAGAGAGGGCAAACGCCCTGAAACTATTTCCCCAACAAACACCATTGTTGAGAAGAAGACCCAGAGAACCACTCGAGAACCTTTCTTCCTCACCTTCTGTTAACATATAAATGATTTTATTTGATTCAATAAAACACAATAACCACGT
This sequence comes from Plagodis dolabraria, assembly GCA_963854805.1. Classification (NCBI taxonomy): domain Eukaryota; kingdom Metazoa; phylum Arthropoda; class Insecta; order Lepidoptera; family Geometridae; genus Plagodis; species Plagodis dolabraria. Next base: position 7,978,043 of record OY978461.1, read on the forward strand.
TTCCTGTTATAACAAAACAATAAAATAAATTGATATAGTTTAGAGTAGGAGCTGTTATAGTTATTTAAGTAGGTACTTATATTTTACTGTTGGTCTGTAAGCAACTTCCAACGTGGTTATGACTAGGATGGGTGACCGCTTGTGATTCTACTACTACTAACACCGCTTGAGTTACTCTGCCGAAGTAGCCGCTACGGTGGTCTTCACGTCGGTTACAGAAATACGTGACAGCGATGTATAGTCCAATACTAACGGCCGCCCTAACTTCCATGGAACCAGCGTCATACAGTCAGGTCTTTTACCATCGGCAAGCATTACGCCATTCGATTTGAGAATAGTTGCAACATTGGCGCTTGTAAAAACCCGGTGGATGATATCGTTGGATGATATAGGCTGGCGTGGCGGGAAATTTTATTTTATTTAAGAGATCATTTTATCATGTTATCACGCAATTAGATAATCAAACAACATCTAAGTGACCATATATAATTATAAAAAATCTTTTATGTTCTATATGAAATATATTGGCTTGGGATTCGGACTAAACAATCTTATTTAATATAATATATAAACATTATGTTTTCATGTTTCACCCCCCGTGGGGTGCCGGGTTAGAATTGTACCTCCCCATATCATCCCGTGGTTGTCGTAAGAGGCGACGAAGGGAAAAATACTGGAAGGTGGGCAGCAGTGGTTTCTAAGGAACTGCCAACTTACACTGCGATCCTTAAGACGCATACCTAGCGTGGGGATTTTGGCAAATACCCCCTTAATTGGGGAGGCTGTGTCCAGCAGTGGACGATCCGGCTGATACAGTACAGTACAGTATGTTTTCATGCGATGGCCAAGTCAATTTGCTTTATTTAAAACATAAAAGATTTTCAATTTTTTTTCTATATATTATGATTACAAGCACTACCGCGTACTAAGCGAAAATCATAAATTTACAAATTATTGGAATACAAAATGTTTTGCCCCGGGCGGGAATTGAACCCGCGTCCTTCCGAATTTGCATAAGCTTAATATAATAGTAGCTTAATAGATAAAGCATCCGGCGCGAAATCGGAAGGATGCGGGTTCAATTCCCGCCCGGGGCAAAACATTTTGTATTCCAATAATTTGTAAATTTAAGATTTTCAATATTGATATGGTTACTTATAAAATGTTGTTAGGATAGCAAATTAAATTAAAAATAAATATTCATTTGATGTTGCGGGTTCGTACGTGTATGGGTTCTCGAACTAATCAATTTAAATATATTCAAGTGATAGAATCTTTCCAGAATTCTACACATTATAGAAAACTAGATTATAGGATATTTATTTACTGACACACGTACAAATGAGGCACAATCAACCTGAATGCAGCGCCAATTTTTACTCGAAATTTCGAAAGCTCAGTTAATTATTCATCCGCAGTTTGCCGCGACACGGCCCAGTTCATATTCTTAATTAATTATTCGTTGGTTATAATTATTTTAAGCTCTTCATTATCTGTATCGTATATACAGTAATGGAATTCAATTTTTTAGTACTAGTTGAGTCCTGAGCATAGGGGATTGAAATGGAATTGCGTTTGTTAGTACTAGTTGAGTCCCCTGAATATGGTTCTGTAGTGGAATAGTACAAATATACAAAATACAAAATGTTTTATTCAGTAATAAAGATTACAAATAGGTTCAACCATGATTAAAAACACCTTTTAAGTATTTTGACAATACTTGTGTTAGGCGTTTTCGCTCTTCCACATCATTAGGTTTACAATTTAGGCGTCGGGTATATTTATATAAAACATTGTAAAATGAATTAAAATCAAAATACATAAACACAATTAAACTTTTTTTTTTTTAAGTAAGTACCCACAATGCGCGAATATTAAAAGCGTCAGTATAAATGCCAGTCGGTTGCCGACCGCGCGAATACATTTGTGTGGGTCCGTGCAGACGTACGTGTGATGTTACGGGTGGTCCAAGTATAAAGATGTTGCGTTTATGTGCGTTTTAATAATTTGGTGTATAAGTTTTTGAGAATGCATTAAAAATACGAATGATATAGTGTGTGTGCATGTATGAGAATATGCGTGTGTGTTAGTTTCAATGTGTGTATGTGTGTGTGTGTGTGTGTGTGTGTGTGTGTGTGTATGTGTGTGTGAGAGAGAGAGAAGACAAACTTGAATCCTACTAAGGCACATTTTTCAGACAGTCTGGGCAATAGAAAGACAAAGTCTTTTTGAGTATATGTGAGTGTAAGTGTAAGTGGAAATGGTAATTTGGATTTGCCTATTACAAACCATTTAACGAACCTAAGTTACTCTTTCCATAAGAGTTTCAATCTCGTCATACCCTAGATTTAATAGCCAGTTTGAGAGGGTTTTTTTACATTTGTAACTGTTTAAGGGGTACAGATTTAATATTTTATTTATCTTATTATATAAGTAACTGGTTTGGCTTGTATACTGTCTACTAGCAAATGTTGAGTTCCTATTTGGTGTGCAGGTTACAATATCATTTCTTCTTTTTGTTAAGTGTGTGTGAGAGAGAGAGAAGACAAACTTGAATCCTACTAAGGCACATTTTTCAGACAGTCTGGGCAATAGAAAGACAAAGTCTTTTTGAGTATATGTGAGTGTAAGTGTAAGTGGAAATGGTAATTTGGATTTGCCTATTACAAACCATTTAACGAACCTAAGTTACTCTTTCCATAAGAGTTTCAATCTCGTCATACCCTAGATTTAATAGCCAGTTTGAGAGGGTTTTTTTTACATTTGTAACTGTTTAAGGGGTACAGATTTAATATTTTATTTATCTTATTATATAAGTAACTGGTTTGGCTTGTATACTGTCTACTAGCAAATGTTGAGTTCCTATTTGGTGTGCAGGTTACAATATCATTTCTTCTTTTTGTTAATATATTGGGGTCAAATTTTAGATTTCTATGTAATTTTAATATTGTATTTAGCACGTATAGTTTTATAACCGTTAGTACTTCTGTAGTAGAGTAAAGCATGTCAGTTGGATATTGGTAAGGTTTGAAAAACATTAGCTTTAGTAAAGACCTTTGCGTTTTTTCTAGCTCCAAAAATCTTGTCTTTAGTAAATGTTGAACAGTCCCCTGGGGGACTTAAATAGGGGATCCTAGTGGAACGAGCGATTAAATATACCTTCATTATTATCGGATACATTTTGGTGAGTATGCAACGGAACTTCACAATTTGATTTCGCCATCCCCATTCTACAATCGGACATCCAGGGATACTCAGAAGCGCCACCGCTATATGGTGGATATTACATTTACCCGAACGAATCGATTTGCTTCTTCGTTCATTATACGAACCGCCAGGGAATGAACTACCCTGCCTGAGTCAGTGTTTCCGGTTAAGTACAATATGAAGGTCTCCAAAACGCGAGTGAACGGTATCTTCTGGGTAATTGCGCTCCATCATCCATCGCATCACCAATTAACATTAGGTGAGATATAGTGGTCAAGTTCTAACCAGTTCGGTATAAAAAAAAATTGTACTTAACTGATTTTAGAATGCGTATGGAATTGTAAATCAGTACTAATATTATAAATGCGAAAGTACTTAACTCTGTCTGTCTGTTACGCTTTCACGCCAAAACTACAGGACCGATTGGAATGAAATTTGGTACTTATGGAAATAGTTTGAGACCCGGGAAAAAACATAGGATAGGTTTTATCCAACTGCGCAAAAAGAGGTTAATGTTTATGCGCGATAACCGACATACGCGCGGGAGGAGCCGCGCCTGGAAAGCTAGTATGTACATAAAATTATATAGATCAATATGTATTCCAATGAGATGACCAGTGGTCTTTTTGTGTAGGTTCTAGGACGAGACCTAAATTTAAAATTTGTCTTTTTTTAATGAAATCACTTTGTATATTATATAATAGGAGTGTAGGTACTTAAATTAATGCGTTCTTCTAGCACATTACCATAACCATAATTCCTGTTCAAGCAATTCCCATACTACAGATATAAAATATAAAAAAAAACTTTAATAAGCAAAACTGGCTTCTAACACTAAACAGTACTAATTAAAAACTCTCCTACTTCCAGAAGTTATTGCATCCTTCTCAGTGTTTTTTTTATACAAAAGGTGACAAACAAGCAGATGGCTTCATCTGATGGTAAGTAGTCACCACTACCTATGAACACCTGTATAATATCCGCATCATTACTGGTACGTTGCCTACCATTGAGAGAAAGGACTATTTACGCCTCATGAAGCGGTTTAGATTGTAGACCTGAGGAAAAACCTCAGGTGGAAGAGCATTCCACAACTTACAGGTACATGCGGCAGAAACAAATGATTAAATTGAGTAGTGCGAAACTACCACGTATTTATACAGGGTTATTGGTAAAATGCTAACAACCTCATAGGGTTGACATCTGCTAATACTAACAAACATTTTGAGATAATTTTTTTGCTTAAAAAAAATATTTTTTTTTGGTTATTTTAAGTATACAAGTTTATAACAAAGGACTTTAATATACTGTCCATAAAGATACATTTTTGTATTACTTATGTTCTTTTTATATGAATATGGTTTCTGAGCGAGAGTTCACGATGATCGCAGCCACATTGAAAGTAACTAAGTACTTATATTACCAAACGATATCTAAATGAAGCAGTTTTATCTCAAAACCTTCCATTTCCTATGAACATCCTCATTTCCTCAAGAAAAACTCATAACAACACCCCAACTGCTCATAAACAGCACTTTATCGCGTCATTAGACTGCTGTCATTCACATTACTGACATTACCGACGATTTCGCGGGTTTTTGAGCAACATTACGGAAAAAACATTTTAACTTAACTTTAAATTATTAAAACCACTGTACTAAAATACCCTATTAGATAAATTTATTAACATAAAACCACTTATTGAGTTGATTTAAGTACCTAATACCTATGCAAATATAGCAAAAGAATAAAATAAATTTAAATAATAAGCTAGGTAGGTACTAAGACGATTAAAACTAAAATAACTCCTTTGTAGTTATGAGGTGAACATGAATATCTAATTCGTGTATTCACGATTAACCCATCACTTTCTCACTGACTACAAACTGAACAATAATCTGACTGTAATTGAAGCAGTGATTGCTCAGTGGCTTTGGCTATGGACTGCCGCGCAGCAGGTCCATTGTGTCGTGGGCTTGAGCTTTACCGCTTGGTGGAAGGGCTTATTTGCGAATGCCCGCCTGGCTAGCGACCACCCTCAAGTAGAAAATCTTAACCTAACGGTGTGTTCCAGCAGCTTTCCTTGAAAGCCAGTCATTCTAGGTTAAGCCTCTTAACACCTTCGACCACATCATCACTTACCATCAGGTGAGATTGTGGTCAAAGGCTTACCAATCAGCAATAAAAAATAAAACTTGCCTAATGAATGAATCACAAAGGCTTCATCTATTTGATATCGAGGTCGTAAATACTCGACTTTAACAATCAATTCACATAACTACTGATTCAGCCATTGTTACAAAGTTTCATTAAAATTTTGGCAACAACACTACTTCCACCTATTTCACAGCGTCATAAAAATATAAATCAAGACCAAATGTAGTGCATTGCAGTGTTATAAATAAAACCTTATTTAAAGCAAAGTTGTGAAATGTCATCCAAAATAGGACACATTCGGTGAGCAGGTATTATTATATAAAGAGCGTATGAGAAGAGAGCACACAGAATATATAATACAGGAAGATATTTAGATTAGCCAAGATAAATAAAAGGTAAATTTCTGGGGAATTGTGTGCGATTTAATAATAAAGTTCATAGAAGTTGAATGCAAGTTGCACCTAAAAATAATTTTCAAAGCCTGCGATACAGTTTGTTATCAGTACTTCAGTATTATCAATACTAATATTATAAATCGCTGTCCTAATTCAAGAGTCAGACATCTTAAAAAATTTCAAAATCGAGATAAGTGTTGATTCATGTAAATAATTTAATGCTTTACCTGCTGCAATAATCAGATATCTCAAAAACGCAACCTAAAATACTTAAATTTCAATGTCTCACTATGACATTTATATATTTTTTAAACCGAAATTTGTTCAAGATTCAGATATCTTGAGATATCTCTCAGCGTCTGAAAATGTTTTACTACTTTTAAGTTCTCCATTCGAAAGTGAAATCATCAAAAACATTTCTGTATTGAGACATCTTATAATATCTTAGTATTGCACTGAAATTTAGGTACTTTTCATTTCTTTACTAGGTTATTTTGAAATTGTTATCCTATCACGGTTTCATACACATGTCCAGATCACGCGGCTGCGTGAAGCGTACTAGCTGGCTGACGAGTAAATTTTTGAATCGTGTGGAACTTGTGGAAGGGATACGACTGCGCGGGGTGCGAGCCGAGGGGTTCGCACGATCTTTCTTCGCAATGAAGTTGCTGCTTATTAGTACAATATTATTTGTATCTCGCGCGTGATTTGTTTTCGTAAACAAATAAGAGAATAATAGTAAACACAGCTAAGTTTGACGTTAAATGTTTGTTACTATGAAATTAAAACTATTGTCACAATGAAACGTGGAAAATTATTGGTTCAACTAGCTAAAAACTATCAATTACTTCAAAAGGTAAGTTCAACATGTTTTAGTTTTCAACAAAGATACTACCTACCTATTTTAAAACACTTAAGTTATAACTATGCCTGTTACATTACTATATAGAGACCGGTGGTTTTCGTAAATAACACATCATTTGTGATTTAATCGTAAATTTATTTTAGGAAGCATGATTGGAGTCAAACGGAGTGACAGGATAAGGAATAGTGTGATAAGAGAACGATGTGGTGAGAATGAGGATGTAGTGACAAAATTTGAGAAAGGTACCTATGTTAAGATGGTTTGGACATGTAGAGAGAATGAATGAGTTGAGACTGACTAAACAGGTATACATGGTACAAGTGAACGGAAGTGTTGGAAGTGGAAGACCTAGGCGAACGTTCCGAAATCAAATTGAAGACGTTTTGAAAAAAGGACAGGTCAGGAGTACCCTATACTGACGCTCATGTATGAAAAGATTGATGAATGTAGATGAAGCGAAAGAGATATGCAAGGATCGTAGCAAGTGGAAATCTGTGGTCTCTGCCTACCCCTACGGAAAAGAGGCGTGATGTTATGTATGTATGTATTTTAGGTTAATCAAGAATATATTTCCCTGTTGCCACCACCGGTCCCGCCAATTTTACAGTCAGAAGAGAGTAAAGAGTATGCAAAATCAGACGGTAAACAATACGGATAGGAATGATGTACCTATTACAGGTAAATATTTTGTTTATTCTTCATATTCTTATTTAAACTAGATTGGGGTAAGCTTTTCTGTATAATAATAATATCATAATTATAGTACGGAGCAGTTGCAATCTTACATCGGCAACACAGTACAGGCTGATACGAATCTTGGTTAGAATATCTATCTGGTCTTGGTTAGAATATCTACTTTCGGGCAGAGCTTCGAGCTGCTGACTACCCGTAACGATTGTCACAGAAATTTTTCAGTACCTATGGCAACTTTGATATTTAAGGCTGACACTACGGTGCGCCGCGGCGCGACGTTCTCTCAGCGCAAATCGTGGCTGCAGCCGTCAATGGAAAATCATATCATTCAATATAGCATGGCATTTGTGTTCTAATTTTTTAAATTACTATTCTACTAATATTATCGATACAAAAGTAAATGTGCGTGTGTGTGTGATTGTTTGTAACCACGTATCTCCGTAACCACTTAACCGATTTTGATGAAATTCAGAATAGATTTAGCTTATGCCCTGGATTATATATAATATAGACAAAGACTACTTAAATCATCGAGATACAACAAATGAAGGGCAACCGATTGTAAGCTGTGTTACGATTACTATAAAACTTATATATTATTTCATTTAAAATATATACTAAAAACCAATTACAAATCTTCATTTTTGGATGATAGTTTTGTAATTTCCTTCTTGTATTAACATACAAGAAGGAAATAAAGAAGCCACTTCCCAGAAAATGTAACACTAGAAAAAGCTTACCTTCAGCCACCGGCAATATCGATTCATAAGAAAAGAGACTTGATGTCATGGTGTACTCCAAATTTAAATCCACAATGTCACCATAAATTTTACGAAAGTCTTCGAACAACATTAAATAACGAGGAAAATGAGTGTGAAGATAGTGATGAGTGTAACGAATAAGACAAATAAAATAAAATTGTAAGACTGATTAATGATTACCTATAAGCCTGATTTGTGCAATAATGATTAAGATATTAAAAATAAACAAGTCGTTAATAATCATTTTCGCAGCTATAATGGTACAGCTTAACTATGTACATTTTCAGACTTTGTTGTGGGGTTATAGTAATATATCTTTAAATTTTATGCGTTTCCTCTTGTTTATCACGAATTCGGAAGCATATTTGGTAACAGCTATAATATTGTTAATAAAAAACAATGATTTAATTATTATAAGATTTGTAGTATAGATATAATTTTAAATTATCCATTTGAGAGACAACTTCAAATCATAATTTATATTTAATAAAGTTTGAGAGCAATATAAGGTTATCTTTAAATAAAAAACCTTAAGTATATTTATATATATAAATTAAATTCATAACAATATAAACACCTCCCTAACGTATTCAACCAAACTGCCATAGTCTCCTAACAACCACATTTCGAATGACAGCGAGCAATTAAGTAACAGTCAAAACATAAAATTGTAATTTACTCGAAACATACTGTGTTCAAGATGTCTGACTCTTGAATTAGGACAGCGAAATGCGAAACTAACTCTGTCTGTCTGTCTGTCTGTTACGCTTTCACGCCAAAACTACTATACCGATTTGAATGAAATTTGGTATGGAAATAGTTTGAGACCCGAGAAAAAACATAGGATAGTTTTTATCCAACTGCGCAAAAAGAGGTTAATGTTTTTGCGCGATAACCGACATAGAGCCGCGCCCGGAAAGCTTATATCAGGACTAATATTATAAATGCGAAAGTAACTCTGTCTGTCTGTCTGTTATGCTTTCACGCCAAAACTACTGGACCGATTTGAATGAAATTTGGTATGGAGATAGTTTGAGACCCGGGAAAAAACATAGGATAGTTTTTATCCGACTGCGCAAAAGAAGTTAATGTTTTCGCGCGATAACCGACATACGCGCGGGCGGAGCCGCGCCCGGAAAGCTAGTTATTTATACGACAAAAATTGCTAGGTCTCGGACAAACTATCACCTATCGCCTACGTAATTTAAACATATTTTTTATACACTGTATTACTAAGTATTTTGAGGCGTTTAAAAATAATTGCCCCAGGTTTCTGGTCGGATCTTCTTACAGTGGCTCTTGAAAATTGTTTTTTGTTGAACGTGGCAGTAGAATTTTGAATATTTCAATATTAAAATTTGTATTTAACCTTCATAAGACCGTCGTAGACGCCTAAATGGAATAAACGATTTTATCTTTGACTTTGTTGATGCCCTAACGACAACCGAGGTTTTAAGATTGTCGTCATTGTCTCTGTGTGTGTCATTCGATATCATAAAAAAACTGATCTCTCATTTTCAAGATATTCGGGCTTAAACATAACCCGCGCACTGGAGTACGTACCGTTTAGCACTGGATATCTGTTGAATGAAATCTGTTACATAATTGTGTCGGATTTGCACTATCTGATGCTTTTACTGTTTTTCATAGAAGCCGGCTTTGACCTAATAATTTCAACTAGGTATGTATTTTTATATTTTGATTTGTGTAAGTATGTAATACTAACAAAGCCCTATAGTATCATCTTCTCACCCCATTTTCTAGATTCTTCAATCAATTAACATAGAATTAATTGATATTTATATATTTAATATTAAATAAGCATGGGCCAATGCTGCCAGCATGCTGGGCACGCTGCCATTTGGTAGAGGGCTGGAGCATTTGGACTGCCTGTGAGTCTGCTATGACTTATGGGTTGTCTATATGATTTTTGTGTAGTAGCTGTATGGATAGATAAAATTGATCATGTCAAAGTTCAATTCGTAAATTAGGGCGACCAATCACAGCACCGCTTTAATTGAGGTCATCGATTAATTATAACCAATTATATAATAGCCGAAAAGTCGTCTAAAATAACAGACAACACTACTGTTGTATATAGTTCTTAGTATTTTGTTTAATAAAGGCATACCGCCGGTAAAATAAAAAAAAAACTTTTATATAATCTTATATATTTAATATTTATGATTCTGGCTGAAGTTGGACTTCTCTCCCGCCACTGACGTTATAGATCCTTCAGTGAATTTTCCAAGAGATGCTAATCCATTGGCCTGAAAATAAGCAAAATAGAAAATGTATCCTGAATAACTAAGAAGATCCAGTGTTCTTCCACTTTCGGGCTTCATAATTTTTTACATACACAGAATAAATCCAGTTACAAAACTTCTATAAGAGCTGAATCAAATTCCCTTTTTATCAGGTGTATTGATTAAAATTAAAGGTACTGCATAACTGCACAATTTTTGTTGTTACGGAGTTTCAATGTAGTCTTTATATCTATATTATTTTCCCCCGCCTCATAAATCTACTAAACATTGTTAAACAAAACGTGATAGATATACTGGTATAGGAAGGCTGAAGGAATGCGTGAAGAACATTTAAACTCGTGTTAATCGTCGTTTTGGTCAATCAAATCTTTGTAACGAAATTATTACTCAATTTCGTGAAGCAGGTACGAAAGGTAGATATAAACTACTGTGGTGACAGACGATAGAACGTAATAAAACTAGAATATACACATCACGCTTAGAGTAGGATAGGAAGATCAAGAAGAAGAAGTAGAATAAAGTTAGAAATGACATTTCAGAAAACCGGCTAGCTATAAATACCTTAGCTCGCTTTAATAACTCTTGTTGCGCTGCCTTTATGTTCTCATTCTGGCCAGCCCAAGTTTTCCATACAGACGCCTGAAGAGCTCTTCCGTAACTGAAGGTCAGAGTCCAAGGCTTTTGTTGTTGGACCTGATTGATTGCGTTTAGATTGAGGGTTGCATCTGCTTCAGACTGGCCTCCAGAGAGAAAGGTTATTCCTGAAAGACGTCATAAACGTATATAGCTTCTAATATTGTATTTTTGCGTGGCTGAAGAATGCCACAATTCAAAGGGTCCGTATCAGAATGTCCTAATAAAGTTTCGGGTAGCTAACCAACACATAAAATGACAGTTAACATGCAGCGTGTTTCAAGCTTTAGCCGATGAGGCTAAATCGATAACTGTGAAACGCGAAGATAGTGTTTTGTTTGATAAATATGTTCTGGGTTGTATAACCGGAACTTACTCGAACATTCTGAAACAGGCTCTTAGTCTCCAAAACTCGCGTTTATCATGATCGATTGTTATAGTTACATAACACCAAAAACAGTTTAAATTTCGAATTGGTCACCGTAGAGGTCAGCATTCACATTAAAAAAAAACAAAAAAACAAACTGACCCAACAAGGTAGCAGAAGTGACGCCTGATTGTATTGAAACAAAATTGAGGTAATTTTGTTTACATAAATGTGACGCCCCGTTTGCCTCAATTGACTTAAATTAGTGTTATAATATCTATAACGATGAATACAATCAAAAAAAATGTGTCAATTTAATAACAAATTAATCAGTACTATCAGTACTAATATTATAACTGCGAAAGTCTGTCTGTCTGTCTGTCTGTTACGCTTTCACGCCTAAACTACTGGACCGATTTGAATGAAATTTGGTATGGAAATAGTTTGAGACCCGGGAAAAAACATAGGATAGTTTTTATCCAACTGCGCAAAAAGAGGTAAATGTTTTTGTGCGATAACCGACATACGCGCGGGCGGAGCCGCTCCCGGAAAGCTAGTCACAAATATAGTCGTTTGGGATTAGGAACTCAAAGTATGAAAATTTAATAAAGTTTTGTTTATGTCCCATTTATAGTAAAAGGTAGCTATAGCATGTCTAACCGTATTGTATAACTTATATGATTTCGTTTTTTATAATGAATAGGTTAAGGCTTGTTTTACATAGTAATCGTTAAAGTAGAATATACTTACGAATGTATTTAGGTATAGGTAAGCATAGATTAAGTTAGTAAATAAAGATAAGTTGATTAAGATGAATAGGTAAGATTCAGGACTTAAACGAGTGAAGTATATGACTTATACGATATGTCGGACTATGTATAAAATTCTCAGTCCTATGGACGGAAAAAATAGGATTGGAGGTATATAAGGACGAAAAAAATAGGAATGGAGGATTATATACCTCCATCCGAGGTATATATAACAGGTAAAGGTAAACCCCGGAACAGTAAATATATACAACTTCCGACGATAAGCCAGAACTTCGGTAAATAGGGGGCAATATGTATGATATGGATAGATAAAATTGATCATGTCAAAGTTCAATTCGTAAATTAGGGCGACCAATCACAGCACCGCTTTAATTGAGGTCATCGATTTATTATAACCAATTATATAATAGCCGAAAAGTCGTCTACAATAACAGACAATACTAATGCGATTACTTAATGGTTTTTAACAGACTTAAAAAAAGAGGAGGTTGCCCATTTCGTCTGTTTTATTTATATTTGTTACCTCAGAACTTTTTACTGGGTAAACCGATATTGATGTCTCTTTTTTTAAGGTTCCGTACCCAAAGGGTAAAAACGGGACCCTATTACTGAGACTTCGCTGTCCGTCGGTCTGTCTGTCACCAGGCCATATCTCAAGAACGGTGATAGCTAGACAGTTGGAATTTTCAATGATGTATTTCTGTTGCCGCTATAACAACAAATACAAAAAGTTGACCAAATGCGAGTTTAAAACAAAAAAAGGTTAAAATATGAAGTCTAATGTTGTATAGCTAATGGCACGGAACCCTTCGTGCGCGAGTCCGACTCGCACTTGGCCAATTTGTATTTGAAAGCTAATGCTTGTCTTGTGCTCCCATTTAAATTTACACTCCAATAACTGAAAAGGTTTTCCTATCTTGATGATATAGTCATTGCCAATTAATGACAATTGATCCCATAGATAGCAAGGGACACTAAAATGGGTGAAATATTGTTTTTACTGAAATATGGAACCGAATCCAACACTGAAAAGTGTGAAATAACTTTTCGAAGGCGGTACCTTGCGCACAATATTGTGATGATTGGCACTTTTGAACTATCATGGTACCGATTTCAGCAAGTTATATCACACTTTTGAGTGTTGAAGTTGGTTCCACTTTTCGGTAAAAAAATTTTACTGTAGCAAATTTAAGATGACGTGCCGATCGATGATGGTAGCAATTTAAAAAACCAAGCATCGTGGAAAGCTTGCTCAACACGCTTGTTTACAAGTACTACAAAATCTAACAGATTCCAATCGACCGATATGTCTCATTCAATTTTCAGCATACCTGGCACGGCAGCTGGTATAGTTCTCAGGAAGGCTGTAATTGTAGCTGCGGCTATTTCTTCGGGGGTGGACTTCTTGGCATAGCCTTGGCCTGGCGTCACCTGAAGTTTGAAAGCGTGTAAGTTAACTTTAGGGTAGGTTTTGAAGCAATGACGGCCAAGCGGTTATGGCTATAGACTGCTATGCCGCAGGCCCCTGGTTCGATACGCACCGCTGGCTTGAGCTTCACCGCATGGAAGGGCGTTTTGTAAATGCCCGCCTGGCTAGCGACCACTCACAAGAAATATATGTCGCCAAAAACTTACCAGTGTGTTCCGGCAGCGAACTTTGAGAGCCAGTAAAATGATAGGCACAAGAGACTTAACAAACCTGTATGTCTCAATGTGACAGGCGCAGTGAAATCCGTCATTTGTAACGATATACGTCTGTTATAGGCAGAGGTTAATCCGCTTAACATCAGGTAGCCCTCGTGCTTGCTCCGTCATAATCACAAAGAAAAATAACTTTAACCCAGAAAAGCTTCCATTTATTTGACTGTGTGATAAGTTTGAGGCCTCAGAATTTATAAGTACCTACCTAAGTTTGTTCCCCGATAATTTTCGATAGCCTAATTCTTCGTCAAATAAGTATGTAGCCAGCATTTGGGCGCCGGGCCCATACAGAGCGTCTTAGAAATCTGAGTTCCGATTTCTACGGTAAGACCAGTGGTCAGACTGCGACGTTCAAAGAGAACGCACGCACTGTTACACCTAAAATATTGCTGATCTAGGCCTGAATTCCTCACAAACCTCTTTACGCGTTGTCAGCAGTATATATCTCTATATAAACGGTGGCTTCTAAAATAAAACGCTCAGAATTATTGTTATAACTTCAGGGGTCGCCAGACTCAGTGCTAGTATACCCTTCAGGTGGAACTTAGTAGTAGTGAGTTGCGGGAACTTGTAAGTCATCGTGTAAATATAATAATTTTATTTTTCAAATAAAATAAATTATACAATATTTTTTTAAGACAACTGAATAGGTTCACACAACAGCACGTTCTATTTGAGTCTGTGGTCATAAAGAATATTTTTAGTAAAAGGATCTAACGTTTTGTCGTCTCTGTAGAATAAACTGATTGATTGAAGAATTTGACAAATCACTGTGTCTGAGTGAACGCAGTACAGAACGCAGAACTCTAAATCCCCTAATAGTCCCTTCATGGTTTGAGATTTTTGAGTGAAACTTTTTTACAAGGCACCTATGAGGTCCTTCTTTTAAAATATGTGCAACGTTTATAGACTTTCAATTGTTTTTTTTATTCAGCTTAGTCAAGAAAGATGGATACTTCGAAAATTCGAGTGATTTTTGAAAACGAGTTCCGACGCGGAATTAACGCCTCTCGCAATATTAATGTTGCGTTTGCAGAGGGGACTGCTAATGAACGCACCGTGCGATTTTGGTTTAAACGCTTTAGTGATGGAAACTTTGATTTGAAGAACGAACCACGTGTAAGACTGCCCACGCAGGTGAATAACATGTTGAATGAGATGGTGGAAGCTGATCCGAGCCAAGTTTGGCTCGGCACCCATATTTTTTTTTATCGGTTTACGCAAAAGAGGTAGTTCCTGAGTAGTTACCCAGAAATTAGCTGCATGGCTTCCCCGACTCACGAATCGATTTTCACCATTATTGCTTCATGATAACGCGAGACCACATACAGCACGAGAAACCGTTTTAATTCTACAGGAACTGCAATTAGAAACCATTCGTCACCCTCCGTATTCGTCAGACCTTGCTCCAACGCACTACCATTTTTTTCGTGATTTGGACAATTTTCTACTTGATAAAGTTTTTTTTCCCTGGAGGCAGTACAAAATGCTTTAACACAGTTTGTCGAATCTAGATCACCAGAGTTATATTGCAAAGGCATAAATGATCTTCCTATTAGATGGCAGCAATTTATAGGTAATAGTTTTAATTATTTGATGCAAATATATTAAATTAAAAAAAAACAATTTCAATTACTCAGTACAAATCGGCAATTTCATACTTTAACCCCAATATTATTACCTATGCAATTATACTTTTAAATTGTATCATACTTTTAATATAACTGACTATATACAACACTACATCTACTTCAATGAAAGCATTTAGAAAGACAAAAAGTTAGAAAATGAATCATAGAAGTGTTAATGCTTTTGACCAATACGAATCATACCGTAAGAAATATTTACAATCATTCAAAAAAAAAAAAAATTTTCTGGGCTTTATTGCCTGGAATGTACTCTCCACAAATATTACATAATAAGTCGCCAAATCTTACAGTGTACACGGGCAGTTTTCCTTGAAAAGCAGTTCCTAGATTCAAAACTTCGATAAAATAAACTATAATAGATTCAACGCAGCCATAAATATTAAGGAATAAATTATGAACAGTAAATAATTGCAAATTAAAGTCGCAACATAGCCAACGGTAAAGGGGTGATTCCGTTATTTTCGTCATTTTAAAGGTGAATCATCTTCAGATCCTCTGAAGATGATCCTCCACTATTTGGATTCAGAAAAAATATAATACTATAGACGGACATTTGGTTAATAAATTCGTGTTGAAGGTTTTCTTTACCTACTTCATTATATTGCAACAAAAGTGTTGAAATCCAGTTACTGTTTGGAATTTATCAACGACAGTAAATTTTTACATCTAACTTTCGTTCAAAATTTGAAAAGAATTATTAATATTGAAGCGCTCGTAGCGAAGTTTGTTTAGCCGTTCGAACCGATCAGCAAAGTTAAGCAACGTCCGCCTCGGTCATGACTTGGATGGTTGACCGCTGTTGACATTACTACTGAGCGCTTCCGTGCTTCGGCCGTCGGTCCCGGTTGTTGTCTTTGGATGGCAGTCGTTATAGCATGGTGGTACGGCATTTGGCGAATGTCCGCTTGGCTAGCTACCACCCTCAAGTACAAAATCTATCGCCAAGCACCTAACGGTGTATTCCGGCAGCTGTCCTTGAGAGCCAATAATTCTAGGTTAGCCTGAACAACATCTTCAACCACATGATCACTACCATCAGGTGAGATAGTGGTCAAAGGCTAACCTATCAAGCAAAAAAAAACAAAATATCTATTTTCGCGCAAGTAAAAGGACGTAACCGCCACGCGCAGCGCGCATTGAGACTAAACTTTGTTTCATTTAGATTTTGTTTTATTTTCCATTTTCCATAACAAGCTCTCAATTAAGTTAGTATATTATTGTGTGTGCATCGTCTTGGGCAAAGATATTCAATTACAAAATTAAAAATAGTTGAAAATAATGTATGTGCATGCTTACCATGTTTGGCTTCAGCAGTGTGCCTTCTAAAAACACATGATGGTCATTCAGAGCTTTGTAGACGGCTGCGAGCACTACTTCGGTCACCTTTTGAGCTCTAACGATGTCATGGTCACCTATTACAAAAATTATCGAGAACTGTTCAGCCGTTGTGAAGGCGAATCGTTAATATCTATATTTTTTTTCACAAGAAACAGACTTCATGCATAAAATACGCATTATTAGGAATAACTCAAAGACTGCTCGTTAGATCTCATTAAAATCTAAATGGTACAAAATTACAAGCACCAGCTTTAGCAAATTAAAAAATTTTTTTTCAAAAAGTATCGAAACGACTTCATACAAACAATGCAAAGTATGAAATAACTTGTGGAAGTCGGAACTATCCTCATTTTAGCATTGTCCGACTTCCACAAATTATTTCATACTTTTCACTGTTAAAAGTCAGTACCATTTTTTTAAATGTTTTTTATATTTTTAAAGATAAATACTGCTTACAAGACCATTCACTCACCTAAAATAGTGTTAATCGTCGACAACAGCAAATACCATTAAATCATCCAGGTAATCGAATAAATTTTTCAGTTAATTGATGTTTACTTATAAACTACTAAACCGATTTAGATGAAATTTATATGGGACTATTTCGGAGGTATATTCGTTTCAATAATAAAAGTATTATCAAAATCAGACTACTCCGTACAAAGTAGCAAGAGGTCATACATAAAAATAAAACATACTCGTCGAATTGAGAATCTACTCCGTTTTTGAATGTCGGTCAAAAAATCATGAAAATCGATACACAAAGTTAACAAAAAATAATCAAATAGGTAACAAAACAAAAAATAATCAAATTGAGGACCTCCTCCTTCTTTAAGTAGGTTAACATACAATTTTGGTATTTATAAGAAACTAGAGAATGCATGCTTGTGGTTTTACTCGCGTGAATTTTCAGCAATCGTCAGCGTGATGGTTGGCAGCGACAGGGGATAGAATGCGGTTCAAGTCTATTGTGATACAGTCATGACCCCAAAGGGAAGAGAGCAAGCGACATCGAGAGGAGGACCCACTAGCGGATCCTATCCGTCGCTGCAGAGGCGGGCACAGGCTTCGAACTTATGCCAAATGCTAGACCTCTAACAGGGTTTGAGTGACATGTTAGGGAAACACGAAGCTGGTTCAGAACACCTGGGAGGAGTGTGGTGGCATGCACGTGTTCCGTCACACCATGAGGTGAAAAATATGGCCCCTGTCATAACTAAAAGGGGGTTCGGATGCGGACGAATGCATCATCGTCGAGGAAATGGACAAGGTTTGTATAAGAGCCCTTGGTCCTACCTGAGACAGACAGGCGTGTCTATGCAAGAAGGCGGAACACAGTGGAGCAGGTAGGACCAGTGGGCTCTTTGCACCTGTTGGTGACTACAGCATAACTCTGTGCAAAGCAGGGTATCCGTCAAAGGACTTAGAAATCTTTGGCCGTCTACGAATATAGAGATATATAATTATTCGTAAGGAATTAATCAATAAATCAGAATTATATCATAAGTATGTGAAAATGTATTGATCAGAAAACCCGGGTATCAAACCCAAGAACTCGAGATTCAAAAGCGATGTTTCTAAATATACTAATAAGCAAGCACTATGACGTGCCAAGCAATAAGGCCTGCTTGAAGGGTTCGATTATCGACTATCCGAGGTGAGTTATGTTGTACTCTCAAAATGTGTGACTTCAAAAGCGATGCTTTATTCCACTTTACCAACGAAGCTGTCACTCGATATTAACAAGGTTGATTAATTTCGGCTTGTTTAATCGAAAACCATTGTGTTTATTCTGTCGATTTCCAATTAATGGAATACCTATGACTGTGTTTACTTAGTACGCAGCTATAGGGATTGGAAAATGTAGAATTAATTGCCGATGTACATTCGGCAAATGTTTGGGTGTGATTTTCAGAAAAAGGATACTTAACTGCAATCAATAAATGACAATACAAAATAAAAATAATCGCTAATCTACAAATCATTTCAATTATTTAATCAAATTGGATATTAGGACTCTTATCTTATACCTAATACGATATATATTTTATATAATATATTATATCTTGATATTTTATACCTTATACAATCTGTATTCTTACGTTATTTTATCAAGCACAGTGAGGTTTCTGAGGCAAGTTGGGGGACCTAAGCATTTGTATTTGTGTATTTTCAATAACTTTTGATCAATACATCATCACAACTCATATCAACAGCCAAAAGACGTCCACAATTGAACAAATGGAATCCTCCCCCTCTCCCCATAAGCGGTGTTTTGCCGTTATTCCTACTCTTGGAAGGTGTAATTGAAAATAGCAGTGTAGGTAAGATGGCAGTTCTTAAGACAGTGTTGCTGCCTGCTTTCTATGGTATTCTCTTTCCTCTAGCCCAGAGCGGCACCCCACGGGCAAACTCTTAAAAGCCTGATCAGATTTTATCAAAAATGATAGGAAAATAATGTTGTCTTAGGTTTTCGCGATTGTTACATATAGTAATTAAACACCTTTAAACGGTTTAAATTACCTATATTTGTCATTATTTTTGTCCCGACGCGACGTTACAAAAAAGAAAAATTTCTGACGGTAGACCAAATAATTTCTTAATAACTCATGTGACAAATAAAACCAATTAGTCACCCCGTGACCACGATCACTGCCAAGTGTTTGAAACGTCGGGACAAAAATAATGACAAATATACGCGATTTAAACTGTTTAAAGTTGTTTAATTACTATGGTAGGGAAGTAGCTTATTAAAACCTAATTTTTAAATTCGTATATGAGTCATATCATTCGGGAGGTTGATCATAGGTTGACATCGTCAAAAACCCTCCTGAGTTTGATGTTGAGAAGAGAGAATAATATATAAGAACATGTTACACAACTACGCCCTTATAAACCATGAAAAAGTCATAAATAACAAAAAATCGTTCAGAACAAATCATTGAAATGAATTAAATGTTAGGAACAAAAATTAGCGCCATATAAGTGTTAATGTGACGTTTATAATTTGTTGCAGCTTTAATAGCGCCTTTATGCCTTTGTAATGCAGTAGATAAGACATGAAGCTGCAATAATTGCACCCAAAAAGACGCTTGTGAACCTGCATAAGACTTGCAGAGCGTGCTCTGCACTTAGCACCTTTAGGAGTGAAAGAATTGGCCATTGATCTAAAGCCATTCTACAACTAGTTTTGTTACTAGGGTAGCCATTGTTTATCGACCATCAGTGTTTCAAAACATGAATGACAGATATTTAAAAACACATGAGACTTAACAACTGTATGTCTCATGGTGATGGGCGCAGAGCAGTTCATCACTTGTGGCGAAATGCTTCTGTTATAGGCAGAGATTACTACTTAACACCAGGTGGGTCTCATTGGTGGCCTAAATCATCTGAAGATTTCATATGTCAATTTAAATAGCAAGCTGTCTTAACCAGAACAGGATCAAATCCAGACTAATTATTAGTTAGGGATTAAGAAATTTGAGTTGTATCTTTAGTAATTAGTTATCATCTTTAGCAGAACCATTTTTGAACCTACCATCTAGTAAAACGTCGGGTTCCACAATCGGTACTAGACCTTCGCTCTGGCAGATGGATGCGTATCTGGCCAGAATCTGAGCAGTGTCGTTGATGGCCTGAACTGATGGCGTTGAAGCTCCAATCTTCAGTGGACACCTCCATTTAGCAAAACGGCACCCTTGCTTCTTGTACTCGGCGCAGCGTTTGGCGAGATCATCTAGACCTGAAATGGGAGACTAGATATCATTATTTTGGGTAATCTTAAAGAGGATTTCTTAAACGCGTATATAAGTAATACTTTTATGTTAAAGTGACGAGACGGCAAACGTCACACATATCCATTACAGTTACTCTGTTCTTGTCTCTCCAAGATTTTAGTTCTAGTTATTCCCACTTTTAGCCCCCATTTGTTCCTCTCTAGCAGATAGGAACACAATTTTAAAAATCAATCTTACTGTCTACTAGGGTGGTCCAATTTGTTTCTCTTTATCTAAACGTGGATTGTTTTTATATATTTAAAAATGTTGAAAATCAGTCTTAGGAACTTGAATTGGCAAGGTACGTTATAAAAATATTTTCGCACTAAAACTCAATTAAAATGCCAATATGTAAGTTTGGTGAGCAACGGTGTAACCTGAGGAGAGGCAAGAGACGGTCGCAGGGTGTGTTCAATCTAACAGATTGGAATGTGATAATCTAACAGACTGGAATGTTCGCTCGATCAAACTAGCAATGTAACAGTTTGGAACTTAAAATAGCTGTGATCATACTCGCATACTCATAAAGTGATAAAGTGCATAAACCCTACCTTGAGTGGTAACTTCATCATCAGACAAGAACAGCGGCACCACATCTCTATCCACCTTGATACCAGGTATGATATTCTTCTTCTTCAGCTCTTCGACGAATGGAGTTCCGTCATCGGTTTTCTGGTAGACTGTCTCATCGAATAGGATCACTGCTGAGATGTGGTCTGATAAACACTGAAAGAGAAATATACATACTTGATTTGTACCACAAATGAAAAGAAACATCATAATAGAAATCTTCATCATCTTTCTTCCATTCATTTTTGATTACTTTATTGGGTTGGTCTGTTTACGTGTGTCGGGCAAAATTTAAATACATATTATCAAGTTTTGAACAATGAGGATAAGTATACCATTATCAAAAACTGAATATATTAAAAAATGATATTAACAAGAAATTTAAACACTAAGTAACTAGGCTTTGCACGGGTATTTAACAAAATTCAAAAGTATACCTACCTATCTATTTAAAAATAAATCTATAGCCTATGTTCATCAGGGATGATGTAGGATTGTAATAGTGAAAGAATTTAAAAAAATCAGTCCAGTAGTTTTTAAGTTTATTCGTTATATACAAAGTACAAATCTATCCTCTTTATAATATTATTGTAGGTAGATGGAATAAGCATGAGGTCCACCTTTAACCCCAGATGGGCATCGTGCTTTTTTGTGACCTAATACAGATTCAGTTCGTCACAAGTGGCAAACTGTACTGCGCCCATCACCCTAAAGTTGTTCAGTCATATGTACCTGTAATTTCACTGCCACCCATACCTTTCAAACGGGAACACAGTAATGTGAACATTACTGCTTGGCGGTAGACATAGCTGGTAACAGTACTTTCCCGGACAAACTCGCAGAAAGAGTTCTACATACTAAAATTTAACTCCATTTGTTGTATGCATTGTGTGCATACAACATATAATATGTTCCTATTATTATGGGCCATCAACGTGAAATTATCCAATCCCCGTAGATTCGATTTAATTAATACGAATCTACCGGGATTGGATAAAAGGAATGCAAATTTATTTCCGATAAACACTGTCATAGGTATTACGTTAATTTCAAATCAATTAAATAAACACAATAGAATTGGATTAAATTACAAAAGCCCAAATTATTTCGCTTGGTTAATTGTTAAAATCAAATAACAGGCTCGCTGATCGAGTAGCGAAAGGGTCTTTGGAATCTTGAGGGTGTGGAGGGTTTGATCGTGGCCTGTGAAGTCATAGTATTTATCTAACGTTAAATTTAGAGTACCAGTGATCAAGCCATCGGGGTAGGAACGATACTATTTTGCTCTAACAACTCAGCATATCATAGAGAGGAAGCCTATACTATCCTCAACCTTATGGCGCTACTACTATACGCGTATCACCTTGACCAATGTATTCAACAATTATGTTCTGCGACGCGGACGAGTGTGATGTTCTTTATTGCCTTCATATATACTAATTCTTCTTGTGGGTAATCAAAAATGTTGTTATATTATAGTAGATACGTGTGGTTTATTTGCGAGTGCCGTCACTTCAGCCTTGTGAGTTACCCCAAAAATCACGTATGATCACAGAAGTAACAAACACAGTTTTAAAAATAAAGTTGAAATCTTCGTTGACCCAATAGACATATACGCGGGTGTCACTACTGTAAGGTTCTATGAATTTTATCTGGTGGCGTGGCACACGTCATTAATAAATTCCATATGAGTGTTCTTGACTGTCTACTGGGAAGGGTAAGTAAAATTACTACATTTCGGTGATCAGTTGATCACCATTAATCATTGTCCGTCAGAATTACATATTCAGTTACAAAAAAGGTTACACTAATGAGGTGGGCTGAAGTACGGATGGGGCAACTGAGCGCATGAGGACTTTTTTGACAAATTGCGCTCACGTAGTATGTGTATGTTGTGGTCTAAGTAACATCTTGTCATATTATTCATTATAACACTTTGTCGGTATTACTTTACATTGTTATAGACGTCTATCTGTGTAGAGTACCTGTACGTACTAAAAAGTAGGTAATACTAGCACCCCCGTGGGGTGCCAGCCTAGAATAGCCTCCCCCCATATCTTTCTGTGGGGATCATGGCAAATCCGCCCTAATGGCCTTTGTTCAACAATAGGTGTTGTCAGTTGTGGTATGGATATGAAAT
This sequence comes from Plagodis dolabraria, assembly GCA_963854805.1. Taxonomy (NCBI): domain Eukaryota; kingdom Metazoa; phylum Arthropoda; class Insecta; order Lepidoptera; family Geometridae; genus Plagodis; species Plagodis dolabraria. The sequence goes on from OY978461.1 coordinate 8,001,335, forward strand.
CCTACATATATTACCAGAACTTAGTAAAATCAACCATTCAACTTATACAACTCAACCAAAACGTACATTCCCGAGCCTTCAGTAAGAAATAATGAAATTCAATGAAAAATGGGCTACATTAAGGCAATATATACGACGATGTGGTGTGCCAATATTTCACGGCTGAATATTTAACTTAACAACGAATTCGCCCTCAAGGGAGATATTGTGTTCCAACTTCTAATCATGGAGGATGGCTGATAGACATCATATTATTTTATTAACGGTGGAAGGGTATCTTGAATATACCCGTCTGGCTAGCTACCACCCTGAAGTTGAAAATCTGTCCCAAGTACCTAACAGTGTATTCCAGCAGCTTTCCTTGAGAGCCAGTAAAAGGTTAGCCTGAACAACATCTTCAACCACATCATCACTTACCATCCCGATACTTTTTTGAATGAACGTATATGTCAATGAACATGGGTCATGGCATGAAAAAAAGATTGCTGAACATTATTGTAAAAGAACTGATCCTGACATGACAACTTTGAGGCAATATTCCTTGACTGTCAACGTAGGTAGTACCTTGGGTCACATATTTAAGCTACGATACCCCTTATAGGCAATATATACAATATTTAAGCAGCAGTATTTGTGGGGGTTCATTAGCTGTTCTCCACGACAAAGCAACAACGTTTTCCTTATTTTTTTTTGGGAAGTGGCAGGGGAAATAAACAAAATGAATTTATTACGAGTCTCAAATGTAAACAACATTAATCCTTGCATTATTTGCTTAACAAATGGAGGCTTGGATAAATTATTAGTGTAGAATTTGGGGATCAAGGTGCCGAATACATTATTTTTTACGAAATTGAAGGTGAAGCGACTGATCGATAAAAAGCTCTTGGCGTAGGGAAATTATTCATTTGGGAAATATTGGCAGAGCTTTCTACTAAATCAGCTTACTTATTTATGCCTTCCTTTTTTGGGCTATGTTTGGCGTTCAATAAATTTATAGGAAATGAAACTGATCTGAGGTCTACCTTATTTTTATCTTAACTACACGACTGACGAAAAAAAGGAGTGTTATGTTTCATGGTTCATGTATGTAAGTATGTTTGTGAATTTCTTTATTTCATCATAACTTTTTAATGGCTTAACCGACTTTAATGTATGAGATATCATAAGATTTGTATTGATAGCGCGAGTGACACCAGGTACATTAAAAAATTTAAAAAAACTGGTGGATTTTAGAGCCCATAATAAGAAAAATCATTTCTTTCTTTCAAACCCGTCAAGAGGCATATCAAAAATGATTCCATTGATATACTTATATTATAAATCTTGCAGTTCTAATGGAAAATATTTTTTTTTTTCCGTTATCCGATTAGCTAACCCGCAGCGTTCCTCACTAAAGAAACTAGAACTGTTCCGCCATAAAGTTAATTTAATGAAAATAATAAGCGCATAAGGGAAAAAATTCTCCAAAAAACAGCATATTACCACTGACGTCCGATCTGTAGCAGGATATTGTACTGTACATCAGTTTTCGCACGAGGATTCCCAAGGAATGATAGTAATACACCAGACAAAGCGACAAAGCCGTCCATACAATTGCCATTGAGTAATATAGTTGAACCAATCAACCTCACCTCTATTGTAGAATAAGATAAGGGTAAAACGATTATGACAGCATAATGTGTTTGGCGCGTTGTTTTCCCGTGGTAGAATGTCATCCCGATCTCTCCCTATTGGTGTCATAAAGGTTAAAATATCAGAAGGTGGGCAGTAGCCCCTTCTGAGGATGTCTTACATTTGGATCCTAAAGCCACCAGCCAAGCGTGGGGATTATAGTAAACCCCCCCATAATCCGGTAGGCTGTGTTCAGCAGTGGAAAGTCCAGCTGAGACAGTATGACGATTATAACGTATCAGGATCAGGTTATCATATTCTTACCCACAGGACCTTAAATAATTAGAATATGTGCGATAATTCACCTTAAGAGACTTGGTGAATCGGATGTAGGTTCCTATAATGTCGGATCTTTCGGACCGCTTTAAAACTAAATGACTGCTTTCCTATTATAACGGAGACTGAGAGCTTAACGTGCTCCTCGAAGCACGGAAGCGTTCAGATTATTTGCAAGTAATTGCATGGCGTATTAGTATATTTTAGTAAATTATTTTAATAATCTCTCATTATAACGCCCCTATAACATATAATCTAGAAACTGTGTGCGACAACACACAGCTTCTAGATTATATGTTATAGAGGCGAACTGATTGCCACCTACTAGCCATATTTCAATTCCATGTTTCACAGTTTTACTGAAAACTATCTGGCTAGTTAAAACTCAATAAGTGTCGGGCTTAACTCCGGTGGTCAAGATTTCAAAGAGCATCATTAACACCACTTGATCAACGAGGCATTTTCGACGAATAATCTTAGATAATTATGTTTTGGTTTGAAGCAGTGATGGCCCAGTGGCTTTGGCTATGGACTGCCACGCAGCATCTTCATGGTTCGAATCTCGCCGCGCGGTTTGAGCTTCACCGTATGGTGGAATGGCATTTTGCAAATGCTCGCCTGGCTAGCGACCACCCTCAAGTAGAAAATCTGTCACCAAGCATCTACTGGTGTGTTCCGGCAGCAGTCCTTGAGAGCCAGTAACTTACAGTCACATAAGACTTAACAACTATGTCTCAAGGGCCACCTTGATTTTCGTGACTTGTGACGAAATGCATCTGTTATACGCAGATATATAGAAGCTTGTTCTGTCACAATAATATAAAAAAACTCACATCATCCGCTGTGAACAGAAGCTGTCGGTATCTTCTTCTGTTGTTTTCGGTATTTTCTAAACCAACGGCAGCCAGTAACTTGCCAATACCTTCTGCAAAATAAAAAAGTATTCTTTTTCAAGTCAAAGTCTTACTGTAAATTAAAAATAAAAGCACAGAAATATGTTTTTGAATTCATCAACATCAGGTGAGATAATGGTCTAAGACTATCCTATGAGCAATTAAAAAAGTAATTTTTCAGGGAGGAGGCTACCTTTTCATGTGATGCCCATCACATGAAAAGGTAGCCTAAAAAGAAACTTTTTTTCACACATTTGGGTATTGATGTCAGTTCCATTTTTTTACTCTTTTTAGTGACCCTTGCTACTACGGGATCGATTGTCATTCACTGTCAACGACTATATCGTCAAGATAGGAAAATATTTTTCAGTTATTCGAGTGTAACTCTTAAACGACTTGACCGATTTTGATAAAATTTAAATGGGACCAAACGAAAAGCATCAGCTTTAAAACAAAAAAAAATCAACATCGGTTTACCCAGTCAAAAGTTCTGAGGTAACAAACATGGGTAGTAGGTAACAAAAAAAACATACAGACGAATTGAGAACCTCCTCCTTTTTTTGGAACTGTTTTGCACTATTGCACGTGATGTTTTATCGTCAACGTAGATCAATTTTACACAATATTTACTGATGTCAAAAAAGGAGGGTCTTATTTCGACTATATATATATTTTTATTTTTATGCCTGATAGGTTAGCCTTTGACCACTATCTCACCCTGATGGTAAGTGATGATGTGGTCGAAGATGTTGTACAGTCTAATCTAGAATTTTGTGTATGTCACCTCATAACTCTTCACAGTGTTTACACAAGACTTTGATTTTGTTTTCATATTCGTAAGCTGATGCTTGTCAATTGAGTAGTAAATTTGTAAACAATGCTTTGTGCCCCAACTATGAATGCTGGAACGGGGATCTTTGTATCGCAAGATAGCCAGATGTTGTGTCCGCAGTGCCCCCAGGCTCGTTATTTCAAAGGTCATAAAGGCCTCAAAATTCACCAAACGAGGTGTCATGAACAAATAGAAATTCCCCTTTCGGCACCAATTAATAATCAAAACGTAAGTAGTAGCAGTGTTGCGAGCCCTGCTACGCCTTCCAAACCGTTTTGGGAGGTTTTAAGCTCGTACAAAAATAACATTCCTTTATTAAAACGCATACCTCGGGGTGCAAGAATTTCTGTTGCCCAATCTTTATCCTGTTCCATTAAAAACGTCTTGGCTACTAATACTACGCAAGCCTGGGAGCATCTTCTAGCATTCCCGTACCACGTATTTCACGTGAATTTTGATCCGTCTAACAAAAAATCACTTACTACTAGAGTAAAGGAAAACTGCGTGAAATACAGGGCACGGGAAGAGCAATCTTTTGGCACAACTATAATCATTCCGCCTCTGGGGCGGAATACAAAAACAAATAATTTCGATTCAGCTACTATTAAAATAGTAGAAAACAAAATTACTGATGGTGATATTAAAAACGCGGCACGCATCTTGTTTTCGAGTGATACAATCGCTCCTTTTACATCTGATACGTTGAATTCCCTAATTGAAAAGCATCCGCCTGCAACTGCAGGTCTCCACCTTCCCGAATCTCCTATACAAGACATTGTTGAGGTGACCCCACAGGATGTTTCTGCAGCCGTGGCATCTTTTGTAAGTGGCTCAGCCGGTGGCATTGATGGCCTCACGCCTCAGCACTTAAAAGATATTTTATCTTTTAGTTCTGGTGAGGTAGGCGAGACACTTTTAAGGGATGTGACGGCTTTGGTTAATTTGATGTTGTCGGGTCAGGTCAACAATGAAATTACCGAAATTCTGTACGGTGCGAATTTATGTGCCCTAAATAAAAAAGATGGTGGTATTAGGCCTATAGCAGTAGGCACCACTTATCGTCGCCTCACAGCCAAATGCGGTTGTAGGAAAAAGGTTGCTTTTTTAAGTAATCTTTTTCAACCACTGCAACTCGGTTTTGGTTCACAGGGTGGCTGTGAGGCTGCTGTACATTCACTTCGCACATTTTTTGATCAAAATTGTGGAGATGTGCTTTTGAAGGTGGATGTTAAAAATGCATTCAACTCTTTAGATAGAGGCACTCTTTTGACTGAAGTGAAAGATAAAATTCCGGAATTATACCCTTTTCTTTGGCAATGCTACGGCAAACCGTCAAAATTAACATACCAAAATAACGTTATTTTATCTTCCGTAGGATGTCAACAGGGTGATCCTCTGGGACCAGCCATTTTTAGCCTTGCGATCCACTCAATAATTCAACGTCTCCAATCAAAACTTAACGTTTGGTATTTGGATGACGGAACCTTAGGAGGCGATGCGAACACGGTTTTGGATGACTTGCGATTACTTATAGACGATTTTCGTGTTATTGGCCTTGAACTAAATTTTTCTAAATGTGAACTTTTTGTTTGTGATACTTGTCCGGATAGAGTTTCGATTATTGAAAAATTCAACTTACTTGCGCCTAATATAAAATTAGTAGAAAAAAGTTCGCTTCGTCTTTTGGGTTCACCGATTCTTAACGAATCTTTATCACCATTTGTCGAAGAACAAATTCAAAAGTTTAGAAATGCTTCTAGCAGATTATCCAAAATTAACGCCCATATGGCTTTTACAATTATAAGATTTTGCCTTTTCGTTCCTAAATTTACATACTATTTAAGATGTTGTCAGCTGTGGCAACACAGTGAGCTTTTGTTAAGCTTAGACAACTTAGTAAAAGATACGTTAGTGTCGGTTTTGAATGTTGAGATGGATGATAGGGCTTGGGTGCAAGCTTCCCTCCCTGTGAGGTTGGGGGGCATAGGGATACGCAAAATTTCTAGTGTGGCATTACCAGCTTTTTTGTCTTCTGTACACAGTACACACAAATTAGTAGAAAAATTCTTGCACGATCTTTAGGCTCTTTCGATGTAGCATATCTGGCTGAGGCCAAAAACACATGGAGACTGGCTTGTCCAAATACTGAATTCCCAAAAATGTTGTCATCTCAGAAACAGTGGGATCGGCCCCTATGCGAGCTAACACGGAAAGATCTTTTAAATACGTGTTCTAGCATCGCAGATCGTGCTCGTATTCTCGCTGTTTCTGTGTGGGAATCCGGTCTTTGGTTACAGGCCATTCCTTCTTACAAAACTGGTAGCCTTATAGATCCATCCGCTTTTCGTCTAGCTATTAGCTTACGCTTGGGTGCAAGGTGTTGTGTTGCACATCACTGCCAGTGTGGTACTGCAGTTGATCAACTCGGTCACCATGGCCTCTCCTGCTCTCGAAGTGCTGGTCGAATTTCCCGCCATGCCAGCCTTAACGATATCATTCGCCGGGCTTTTACCAGCGTCAATGTTCCAGCTATTCTCGAACCGAATGGTCTGATGCGTGACGATGGTAAAAGACCTGACGGCATGACTCTGGTTCCGTGGAAGTTAGGACGGCCCTTAGTGTGGGACGCTACGTGCGTGGACACTTTAGCGCCGTCACATCTTTCTGAAACCAACGTGAGGGCTGGCGCTGCGGCTACTTCGGCGGAGCAACTCAAGCGGCGCAAATATGCTAACCTCGGTATGGGTTACATATTTGAGCCGTTTGGTGTAGAGACTTTGGGTCCGTGGGGACCGGGAGCTCATCGTATTTTCCAAAACCTATCTGAGCGCTTGGTCGATGCGACGCGTGATCAAAATGCTGGCACATATTTGGCTCAACGAATAAGCATTGCAATTCAACGGGGCAATGCTGCCAGCATGCTGGGCACGCTGCCAACTGGGAGTGGGCTGGAGCATTTGGACTGCCTATGAGTCTGCTATGACTTATAGGTGTCTAAATGCTTTTATTGTAGTAGCTGTAGTGTTGTATATAGTTCATAGTATTTTGTTTAATAAAGGCATACCGCCGGTAAAAAAAAAAAAATTAAAAAAAAAATTGAGTAGTATTCGCGTTATTGATACGAATAAATGTCATATTTATTCGTGTAGAGTTATCCTTAATGATTTGTATTTATGTTTGAAGTTTTTGTTTGTTTATATATTTATAACCGGATCTACTTATTTCATAAACAAAACTAGTCGTAATCTCAATTATTGACATATTATGCATCGTATCTTGTCGTTAATTCATGCTTACAACCATTGAGATATAAAATACTATTTCTCTTTTCTGTGCTCACATTTTACAGCTTACGTTTTCAGTATCATTTATTGGTATAAATACTGAAAATGCAGATTTAAAATTAATTTAGTTTTGAATTTATGTTGCCATTTACTTAAGTTTCGTTATCCATGTGCATCCTTGACAATAACAATAGAACTTCATTCATAAATGGACGATATCGTCCACTCGGATACCAACGGGTAGGTAATTTTGATTATCAACTCAATAAATAATGAAAAAAAACATGCGCTAAGCAAAACAGGACAAAATGAGCCTTTTCTGTTCTGTGTCCCGGATTAGCGCTTCATAATTATGGTAAGCCTACTTATAACCATAGATTTTCATAAATAAGGTGATAAATAAGACAAAGGGGTTCTTACCATTAGCTTCATCCACGGCCAGTATTCCTTTTCCAGGGGCTACGATGGCTTCTGCTGTTCTTTTCAACTCTTCTTGGAGAGCAGGGTCTGGGTAGGAGAAGTGAGTCGGCATTGCGCTGGAATATCGTTAAATGTTTTCATTAATATTTTATTTTCAGCGCGCCATAATTATTGTTTTTTTGAAGCAGCGATGGACCATTGTCATTGTGTAATCAAAATTAAAATTTGTTTATTGTGATAAAAAAACGTTTTTGTAGTACTACAACTACACATTAATAACACAGTAAAAATGTATTAAATCCTACAAATAAATAATGTAATTAAATCCATCAAATTCATCTGAAATTGGAAAATAATTACATGTCAAGATAATGAAATAATTAATATCGGGCAACAACATTGGAAATCAAATTGCCACATTAATTAAATCCCAAATGAACAGGATAATATCTTATTACATGTTTGAACGTAGTATAATAGGATCCGGAAATGTAGAAAGGAGAATGCATTTATGAAGCATTGTCTATTTCTTTGCATGTTCTCTTGCTGTTGCCTTGTTAACATGATAATTCAGGATGAACCAAGAGCGGCAGCAAAGCATGATAGCTGTAATTAGCTTAACTTAGATATCGAAAAGTAATGTATTTCCACACGATTATGAATGTATCCTGTAAAGAAATAAAATTAAAATAAATTATTTAACGGTACCTCAAAATAAAAAGACGTCGGATAGCGGGCTCGCGGGCCGGGCCTATGCGCCCAGAAAGGTATAAAGAAATATAAAAAAATCGGATAACAATCAAAACACACCGTGCCCAGCATGCTGGCATATTTCAATAAATATCCAATAATAACAAAAATGTGATTTATTGTCGAAATAATATAAAAATAATCAAATAATGTCATCACTATGCCTATGGTGTCTGCCGTGGAGACAGCCGGCACCTCCCCCCCATCAGGGTTATGCCCTCATGAGGTGTGAATGCCCTCGTGTTCCGGGGCATCCCAAATAGCGGCATAGGGGAATTATCAGAGGCTGGGCCCGTTTAAGCGGACAGCGACGGCGACGGGGGCTGCGGCTGAGAGCGCGAATGACCCCGCGGTCCCTGCAACCAGTCGATGACGCCGGAACACCGTAAGGTTTTTATTCATGGGACCCCTATTGACCCAGAGTCCGACATATAAACACTTGCTCCCCGGCGAGTGTGTATGCGTAAATGAATTTTCCTCAGGACAGTAAAAAAAAGTAGGCCAGTGGTTCAAGTCCAACTGCTGACTTGAGCTTCAAGGCATGGTGGTATATATGTACCTAGGTACGGCATTTTGCAAATGCTTACCTCGGTGGCAACCTTAAAATTCTTTGAAAACTAACCAATGAATTTCAAAGAAAAACGAGTCAAACCTCTATTATTAGCAAGAAAACAAAATACCGTTGAAATAACGTTCATGAAAGTGGGGATTCCAACGATAAGGCTACGTTCTAATTGCGCGATAATTAGGGAAAATAATAACCTATATATTGTTAAGTTTGGGAGTAAGGAGGAACCACAGACGACGGGATAGGGCTATACTAGGTACTATAGTGGAAGGCGTCCAAACGTAAGAGAGAGAAAAAATATTTTTTGTAGCAATTACTATAATTAGATGATATCCAATAAAAAATATGAGATCATAGAAAATGCTAGTGGACAGTGGCAAAATTGAAAGAGGATGATAATGACAATTTATTTGCAAGAAATATGGTACAATAGAGGTCTTAGTTTGTAATAAGATTGTCCTAGCATACTTCATCAATCTGACATGCAAATATTTTTGTTCTTAATTGCTTATGATAATTGTTGACTTCATTACATCACTAAGTTTTTTTTTTTTTTTGCATGATAGGTTAGCCTTTGACCACTATCTCACCTGATGTTAAGTGATGATGTGGTCGAAGAAGTTGTACAGGCTAACCTAGAATTACTGGCTCTCAAGGACAGCTGCCGGAACACACCGTTAGGTGCTTGGCGACAGTTTTCAACTTGAGGGTGGTAGCTAGCCAGGCGGGCATTTGCAAAGTGCCTTACCACCATGCTATAACGACTGCCATCCTAAGACAACAACCGGGACCGACGGCTTAACGTGCCCTCCGAAGCACGGAAGCGCTCAGTAGTAATTTCACCAGCGGTTACCCATCCAACTCCTGACCGCGGCGGACGTTGCTTAACTTTGCTGATCGATTCAGAATGGCTAAGCAAACTTCGCTACGAGCGCTTCAAAAACATGTTATAATATAACTTATTAAACATAACATTATAAAATAGTAAGTCAATCTTACCACGTAATAACTTATTGCACGTATAACGTTATCGGTGTCAACAACAAACTGCGTGTGAGCTCATAACGACTGAAATGATAATAATTATCTAAATAACCTTTTATCTTGAGAGATACTGAGGTTGTGTAATAATTATTTGTTTTTGTGTATTAAAGAACTCAATATACTGGCTAGCACTCCGGTGTTTAGTCGTAATATCCGATCTGTGTTCGGACAGTAAAGATGGCCGAACGCCGCGCCGCGCAGGTCGCTGTACTTGTTGACGAATTTTGCGAAGAACTCGTAGCGAAGTTTGCTTACCTGTCCGCAAATTTAAGCAACGTCCGCCGCGGTCATGAGTGGGATGGGTGACTTACGCTAGTGACATTACTACTGAGCGCTTCCGTGCTTCGGAGAGCACGTTAAGCCGTCGGTCAGCCGATTTTGTATTGGCGTCTTGTCTAAAATTTTTCAGTGACTCTAAATTTTATAAGAGTAGATGCATAAGAAGCGCTATGCGCTTTGGGTATCCTGTAAACACAGTATGCATTTTACGAATGCCCGTCTGGCTGGCTACCACCCTCAAGTAGTAAATCTGTTGGTACCTAAAGGTGTGTTCCGGCAGCTGTTCTTGAGAGCCAGTAATTCTAGGTTAGCCTGAACAACATCTTCGACCACATCATCACTTAACGTCGAGTGAGATAGTGGTCAAAGGCTAACCTAAAAGGCACACATTTTTCGGCAAGTATTTTAATAATGAATAATAATAATGATCTATCCGTGAGGTGCTGTGACCCTGTACCTATCGTGAGAGGCTAGAAATGCATCCTCCAATATCTTCCAATGAAAGAAGCAACGAAAGGAAAACAATACCTTCAGTGGCTTCTGAAGAACTGGTCATATAACACTGCGATCCCCAATACGCCTGCCACTATAGACGTTATGGCTGATGTTGATGAATATGATGATAAGTATGAGTTTAGCACATAATGAGCACTAACCTATATTTCAAAAATATCTTACAAAAAACGAACCGATCCATCATAGGTCCCAACGATTCCCCAGCGAATAAAATTCATTTCCGAGACAGCCGCTACATATTCACTAAAATATTTTTCATGTATCGACAAAATATTTCTCTTCAATACAATATTCAGATATCGATGTTGTTTCATAAGGACATGTCTCACGGAACAATCGGAAAATGGGAATACCTATTTTGTTATTGAAGAGAGCGAATCATGGCAGAATATAATTGGAATATCTAATTATGTCTTCTAATTTATGTTAGAATAATCTCTAACATAAAAAAGATATTAAAAAATGGAATCAACTTAAACACTCAAAAGTGTGAAATAACTTGTTGAAGTTCGTACCATGATAGTTTAAAAGTACTTATTATCACAATAGTGTGCGCATGATAACGACTTCGACAAGTTATTTCACACTTTGAGTGTTGAAGTCGGTTCCATTTTTTGGTAATAAAAATGTTTCACTCATTTTAGTGACCCATGCTACTCACGGGACCGATTATTATTTCCTGTCAACGGCTATATCATCAAGAGGAAAATATTGTTCAGTTAATGGAGTGTAACTCAAAAACGGCTAGAACGATTATGATTACATTGAAATGGCACCAAACGGCAAGCATCACCTTTCAAATAAAAAAGAATTATCAAAATCAGTTTACCCAGTCAAAAGATCTGAGGAAACAAACAAAACAAAAATACCAAATTGAGAACCTCCTTATTTTGATGCCGGATAAAAATACGACCAGTAAATATACAAGATGTTTTCTTCCCACCAGTACACCAATTATCAAACTCAGTATGTACTGTACTGCACTGGGGAATACACGAAAGAAAAAGAAAACAGACCAGCCTGCCACGATGTTACAATGAATATATATTTTTTACAATCACTAGCCAACGTTCTCACTCAATCTATTTTACTTATTTCCACAAAAAATACAATAAAAAATACAATAATATTTATTTCGGTATACTTAATCTAATTTACAGTTTATATTATTATGTTGAGACTCTCTTTTCATTAAAAAAGTACCATTATTATGCGTATAGATTTAAAATTAAAAAAATAATTTAGAAACATATTTCATTTAATACATGTATATGTAGTGTCTACTCCGCCTAAATTTCCTGGTAAATTTATATAACATCAAAATGAGTGTGCGCTCGAAGAGTCAAAACTTCTGATGCTTCGTGTAGAATCGAAACGTTTTGAATACTATTCTGGCTAGGATACGCGGCGTTTATGATGTCACGTCGGCTTAGCAGGAAAATCGATAGAATTGTCACAAGAATTATTTTTTTAATAATTTTAAATATTTTTCTGAAACACCTATCATAATATTTATAGAATTTTGTTAATGGATTTTAGAGAAGTAACGCTTGTATCTGTATGTATATTATCTGTCTTTTTAAAGATTATTTAAGTGCCCATGGCATTACTGCTTGGCACTAACATTAGTACCATGGTACACAAATTATATTCTTTGTATCTAAATATTATTGATAGATCTATGGTTAGAAAATGGTAGTGTGGACTCATACTTTCATAAAATGTAAAATGTTTTTTGTGTCATTTATTTTTCAGTAGGTACTAGTGGTAATAGTAGCCAAGCCTTTGACTAACCTCATCTATTAGTCATCTATTAGAAAGTGACGAATCGTTATAAGATCGAGCTGGCTGGCGTTTTTTTTTTTTTATTTGATTTTGTTTTAGTGCCTACTCCGAGCCAAGAGCTTTCACCGCGGCAACACTGGACCGCGCCGTGCTCCCTTTGAATAGAGTTTTGAATATTTACGTCGAGCAAAGTAATAAAAAATATGAAATAATACATTGCAGGCACAAGGGACTATTAATATTAGATGGGCCTCGTACTTATTCCGTCAAAAACACATAAAAAACACGTTTTTTTTCCAAAAAATTTTTTTTTATCTCAAAATGTTTGTTAGGTCAAGCAGATGTCAACCCTAAGAGGTTGTTGGCATATTACCAATAACCCTGTATTCCTTATCTTTTCCATTCTATAAAAACAAATTCATTCCTGTATCAGCCATTCTTGATAGTGATAATCTACTTTGAATGATATTTCATCAGATGCTTTTAGATCCCATGCGTGATCATTACCATTCACTAAAACAATATCAGATATTGTTTTTTTAACAAATAAAAAAACAATATCTGATAACAAAAGTTTGTTTAACAGATTCTGTTAAAATATTTAAGAGCAGGACAACAGTTTTTACAATATAATACTTTTTATTGTATACGAAACATTACATGAAATAGTCATAATATTTTTTTATACCAAAAAATGGAACCAACTTCAACACCCAAAAGTGTGAAATACCTTGTTGAAGTCGGTACCATGATAGTTCACAGTACCTATTATCACAAAATTGTGCACATGGTACCAACTTCGACAAGTTATTTCACACTTTTGGGTGTTGAAGTCGGTTCTATTTTTTGGTAAAAAAAATTGTTCAAAAACGGCTCAACCGATTTTGATGAAATTTAAAATGGGAACAAACAACAAGCATCAGCTTTCAATCAAAAAAATAATCTTCAAAATCAGTTCACCCAGTCAAGAGTTCTGGGGTAAAGAACATAAAAAAAAACAGACGAATTGAGAACCTCCTGCTTTTTTGGAAGTCGGTTAATAAATAATAATGTTAATCAGTGGTAATACAATGGACGGTCTTATCGCAGTTTTTGTTATTATTGATAGGATATTATATTTGTAAATATCTTTTAGCAATCTGTGATGAAGATGTGATCAGGCTCAACATACTCGATATATAATTTGACCCTCAAGCGATAATTTTTCTTATTGAAAGTGGTAACTAGCTAAGTAAAATATTGTGAAGCAAACCGCAACAACATTCAAACCACGAATATAATTACAAATTCTAGTTTGCTAGGTTTCCGTCTTACTATTTATCTTATCTCTAAAATTGAAAATAAGAATTCCCATACAAAACGATTATACAAATAATTGGAAAATACACATTTTGACGGAGATCTGATAAATGAAAGTAAGATTTTAGACTCACAAATATGGATGCAAAGTTTCCACGAGATTGAAGTCATGGTGTTAAAAATATGATGTCTTATATAAACGCTATAAGCATAGAACATATAATAATGCTTATGAGTCTTCATAGCGTTTTTCTTTCACAACATTTTTTTTCTCATTGACATCCTATTCTTTTATCAGTATCTGTGATGAAAATGTGAGATAGAAGATATGATCAGGCTTAGTCTAAAATATAAATTGGCTCATAAGTAACACATTTTCTACTTGAGAGTGAGTGACACAAAATGCCCTAACAAAATATTGTGAAGCACCCCGTGGTAATATTCGAACAACGAATATTTACAAAATCACTTTTTATAAGATAAGTTAAACTTCTTTTACAAACCATATCCTTGCGTAGTATACACTCTTGAATACATACATAATATTATATTCTAATATCGGTTCCCTACGCGTTGGTATGCACGAAAAAAGGTAATGTAAGTACGGATAGGAAAAAAGGATTCTTTTTGTAGGCGATTAAGGAAAAAGTAATTTTTTGTCAGTTATTTTTTATAGTCTGGGCTTAGATAGAACTATTTTATTTTGATGCTGTTGTTTTACCGCATAACAGCATCAGAATAAAATAGTTCTATCTAAGCCCAAACTATAAAAAATAACTGACAAAAAATTACTTTTTCCTTGATCGCTCCCCTTCCTTGAACCCCCGTGGGGTGCCGGGCTAGAATTGCACCTCCCCATATCACCCCGTGGGTGTCGTAAGAGGCGACTAAGGGAAAAATACTGGAAGGTGGGCAGCAGCGCCTTCTAAAGAACTGCTAATTTATACTGCGATCTCCAAGGCGCCTGCCAAGCGTGGGGATTATGGCAAATACCTCCTTAATAGGGGAGGCTGTGTTCAGCAGTGGACGATCCGGCTGTTACAGTAATACGGTAAAACGTGCGTTAATAACATATTGATATTTTTTACTGGACGTAGAGGACATACTCGTATGATATTTTTAACTGGACGAGGTCTAAAATACGAAGAAAATAAAAAACAGAATCTAGAAAAATTGGGACAGTAAAAAATATATAAATACGCTTATTACTGTTTTCACCAAAGGAATAGTCAAAGGTTTCTTAATACCCACGTTATTAGCAAGAAACACTTTACCAATATAGCTCAGGTTAGAAGCATAGCCCCATTGATAGGCGGACCCGGATTCGAAACCTACTCATGGTTCACATTTTGCTTTTTGTTGAGCTTTTCCTTGTTCACAAAATAACTGTAACTATTTATTTAAACGCATATTATCCAAATATTATGTTCTGTAGTTTTCTACAAAATACTACGTCTACCAATAAAAAGTATGAAATACGCTAATTCGTACATATATGTGTACGGCATTTCCAGATATTTTAATAAAAAAAAACAAATAACTGAACCGATATTGATAAATATTCTTCGTGAACAATCTGAAAGCAAACACTCTGAAATGAAAAGGAGTTCTGATGTATTAAACACAAAAATGCTTTTGGGTTTTTTTTTATTTCTTATGCCTGATATGTTAGTCTTTGACCCTACCACCATGCCATAACGACTGCCATCCTAAGACAGCAACCGGGACCGACGGCTTAACGTGCCCTCCAAAGCACGGAAGCGGCCAGTAGTAATATCACCAGCGGTCACCCATCCAAATCATGACCGAGGCGGACGTTGCTTAGCTTTGCTGATCGGTTCAGAACGGATAAGCAAACTTCGCTACGAGCGCTTCACCGGCTGCCGGGTTAGAATGTTACCCCCTATCTCTTCCCGTGGGTGTCGTAAGAGGCGACTAAGGGTAAAATACCTAAAGGTAGGCAGCAGCGCCTTTTAAGGAATCACTATCGTATACCATTTTATTCTGCGACTTTACTGCGATCTTCAAGACGCCTGACAAGCAAGGGGATTATAGCAAAAGCCCCCTTGATGGGGGCGGCTGTGTTCAGCGGTCGACAATCCCGCTGGTATAGTAAAAATAAAAATACAACCAATTTTAAGCCAACTACAATTTAGAACCTTCTTCGTTTTGAACTTCGTTAATAACAGTTTTATTACATAATACTATCTCCATAAATCTCATATTATTGAATACCATACAAATGTTGTGAATAATAAGAGTGCGATACTGAATATATATAAAAACTTATAAATATCGAATTTCTATGTCTGTCTGTACCACATTCATCATTATCGCTCCCTCCGCTTCATTACTCATAGCGTGAAAATACGAGAAGAGAGAAAGAGATGAAAAAAAAACGAATGATCGTATTCATAACCGTAAATATTTTTATATGAAGCCAAAAAGAAATTATATTACTTTTTTAAGGATGAGGCGATGATCTGCTTTTGTTGATTAACATTCATATAGCTACTTGCAGATAGTAGGTACAGCACTTAGCTGCTGGGTGTTGCTGCAAATCAGGCGCACTAAAGGGATCTTTAGTAGTAATATTATATGTTCTATGCATTAGTATCGAATTAGTTCACTTAGGTTATACTTGAAGCCTGGGAGAGTTCACAGGATGCTATTGCCGTATTCTGTGACCTTTCTAAGGCATTTGACTGTGTAGAGCACCGCACTCTGATTCGAAAACTTTCACATTATGGTATTCGTGGAAAAGCTCTGGATTTTATAAAGTCATATCTGTCAGACAGGCTACAGAAGGTTAGAATAAATGGCAATACTTCTTCCGGGTCTTTGGTAAGAATAGGCGTACCGCAAGGATCAATTTTAGGACCTTTTCTGTTTCTAGCATATATAAATGATCTGCCTTGCATAGTTAAAAATTTCTGCGATATAGTTTTATTCGCAGATGATACCTCCCTAATTTTTAAAGTAGATAGGAGGGATAGTGAACTTATTCATGTAAATAATGTGTTATCTATGATCTCTAAGTGGTTCGCGGCCAATAATCTTCTCTTAAATTCAAAAAAGACCAAATGTTTAGTTTTCTTTACCAAATGTTACCTATGTTGAACCAAACATTAAGCTTGGCCTAGAAAAACTCTCTTTTGACAATGCGACAGTCTTCCTGGGAATTAAAATGGATTCAACTTTACAGTGGAATCCACATATACATGATCTATCTGGAAGACTTAGTTCTGCTGCATATGCAGTTCGTAAGATAAGACAGCTAACAGACGTAGCTACTGCTAGGCTCGTTTATTTCGCGTACTTCCACAGTATTATGTCTTATGGTATATTGCTGTGGGGAGCTGCTGCTGAGATAGAGACAATCTTTATCTTACAAAAGCGTGCAATTCGAGCCTTATATGAAATGGATCCTAGGGAATCCCTGAGAGATATTTTTAAAGAAATTGATATTTTAACTTTACCAAGTCTGTATATATTTGAAAATATTATGTATGTTCGTAAAAATTTGAGCAAATTTAAATCAAACAGTGACACTCACGATTACAACACTAGGAATAAAGATAAAATAGCGGTGCCAGGTTTTAGATTAGCAAAGACAATTAAAAGGTCCTTCTTAGGAAATTGTGTGCGGTTTTATAATAAATTGCCCAAACATATTACAACGCTCACAGAAAGAAAATTCAAGTTGCATGTGAAGAATATTTTGATAAAGAAATCTTACTACACAGTTTGTGATTACTTAAACGACAAAAATGCTTGGACTGGTTCGCCTCTGCCAAGCTAGCGCCTAACACCTACGTAATGTAAATTAAGTATTGTAATAATTTTACTATATAATATGTACTTAACACATTTTTAAAAAACGTTTAAAAGAATGGCCCCGAGTTTCTTGCCCGTTCTTCTCGCAGTGGCTCTATAATTTTTGTTTGCTGAACGTGGCAGTACAATGTAGTATATTTCAATATTAAAATCTGTAATTGACCTTCATAAGAGCGTCGTAGACGCTTAAATTGAATAAATGATTTTGACTTTGACTTTGATGTTTTAGATTATACTGCCAGTAATTTAAGGTTTGCCTGAACAACGTCTTTGACCACATCATCGCTTAGCATCAGGTGAGATAGCGGCAGGTTTTAAAAAATCGTCCAAGTGCGAGTTGGACTCGCGCACGAAGGGTTCCGTACCCTTAGCTACTTATATTCAAATTTAAAATTCAAATACAAATTCATAATACAAAATTCAAATTCAAAATTCAAATTATATTTTAACCTGTTTTTGTTTTAACGTCCACGAGTCTGACTCGCACTGGGCCAACTTTTGAAGTTAAAATTTTCACAGATGATGTATTTCTGTTGCCGCTATAACAAAATGTATTTTTTGTCTTGCCTGGTGACAGACGGACGGACAGGCAAGTCTCAGTAATAGGGTCTTGTTTTTACCTTTTGGGTACGGAACCCTAAAAAAGATTAAAATGTTGGATCTTATTGTTCTGACGATAACGGAATATCTTCCACGTCATCAGTGATCATCATTTTATTTTTGGAAAGGTAAAATGGGTAATTCCCACAATATTTATTCGATTCAGCATATAAAGTGAATAAGGTTCGCCCTATAGCTGAAAATAATTACTATCTGTGTGACAATAAATAGAAAAATAGTCGAGAAGCCCTGCCTTTGCGACTATGATTGATATGACTGCTATGATTAATGTTGCGTGTAAGAGCATTGTGTTTTAGTTCAGCTTCTAAAAAATATCCTTGGAGTTGTGTCGGGGTCCCAGATCAAAGTATATCAATTCCTGGATATTGATAGAAGCGCAAACAAGACTTTGGGTTTTATTATGCGGACTGCATCCCATTTCTCGGACATTAATGTCGCAATAATATTGTACAATTCTTTGGTGCGTAGTAAGCTTGAATTTGAGTGTATAGTCTGGGATCCACCTCAGAAAAAGTATATGTTACTGATAGAGCGAATACAACGGAAATTTGCGAGATATATTTATAACCGGATGTATGGATACTATCCATTTATGTATCCATTCTTATTTGTATTAGGTATGGTTAGCTTGGAGACGCTGGAACTCAGACGGCATATGCGTACTGTCATTCATTACAGTATGATACTGCACGGTTAGATAGTCGACTCAACTGTATTAAGCGCTATTAAATTATTCGTTCCCGACACCTATGTCCGCTCTGGTGAACGCCGTAGGCATAATTTGTTTATTTGTCCTGTCTCAAGAACGAGCTATGCCAGGAATGCGCCAACACAACGCGCCTTGTGCTACCACGCAGATCCAGGATGTGGACTCCGACCTGTGGAAAGTTTTGCTGCAATTCTATCTACTGACCACGCTCGGATTCCCCACCAAAACGCTCCAGAACTCGGGGGTGTTTTATAGAAAACACCCTCCGAATTCAACCCCTCTTTGAGGGCGAAGACTGCCGCCCGCACAGACAGCCTAAACCTCGGCTGGCCCGGAACTGCAACCGCAGATGCCGCAGCCGATGGTTCAGTAGGAATCGCGTGGATTGAAGCAACCCCGACGCCATGAGTTTGCCGAGCGAACACAACGCTCCGGCAGACCCGGGCCCCAAATGCCCCGACGCCCCGAAGAAGCCGCACGGTCAGCGCAGGACCCCCGCACGTGACAGATCCCTGTCAACGCGGCGGATCCCTTCCGAGCTTACCGATGCGGAGCGCTACAGGGAGTTCCGGCGCTCCATAGATGAAACCCTGGAAGCCGCCCGCATCGAGCGGCTAAGCTGGGAGGCTGAAACCCGGAGAGACGACCCCTCCTCCCCCCCCGCGGAGAACACCGCTCCCCCAGTAGTGGTGATTCTGGACTCTCCAGACTCACCGCCGAAGAAGACCGCCACACCCGCCGACACCCGGGCACCTAGACAGCGCAGGAAGCGCAGTGTAGAGGCCGAGGAAGACGGCAAACGCGCCTGCGCCCGCACCCCTGCCCGCCTGGACTGGGCGGCCACGGCTGCACAAGAAGACACCACCACTGTGAAGCCCACATCGTATGCCGCCGTAACCACGGCAGCTACTGCACCCCCGAAGACTGTACAACCCCAAACAACCACCAGGAAAGCCACCGCACCGCGCCCGCCCCCCACCTCGCAACCGCGAGGCGCGAGAGAGACGGCACGCACATCCGTTGCACTCCCTGAGGCCGTGGCATCAACCTCAAGGACAACAACCACTCTGACGGCGACTACCATGGCCACTACGACCTCCACTGCAACCACAGACTCCCAACCGGCACCGAACCCACGGAAGGAACGGTACCCGCCGATCGTTGTGGAGTCATTCCCCAACTTCTCGAAACACCTCCGCGCTATCAAAGAGAAGCTCGGACGCACGCCAACAGTACGCCCTTTTAACCAAGGGGTACGCTTCACACCAGCGGATGGGGATGAGTACCGGGTCGTCCAGGCTTACCTCACTAGCCTGGATGAGACGCACAGGATGACCTGGTTCTCCTACTCTCTCCCCAAAGAGCGAAGCCTGAAGCTGGCGATACGACGCCTTCCGGCGGACACCAGACCGGAAGACATAAAAGAAGAATTAGAAGAGCTCGGGTTCGAACCCGAGCACGTGAAGAAAATCGCCGCAAGAATGGGCAGGCCAGGCTGCATATTCTTTGCGGCGATGAAGAGGACTGCCAACCTGACCCCCGACATATATGGAGTGGATGAACTGCTCTGTATGCCGGGGGTGAAGATCGAATCCTGGCGTGGGAGGAGGGGGCCGGCACAATGGCACAGATGCCAGGCGTTCCGGCACTCCTCCCACAACTGCTTCCGGCGGCTGGCGTGCGTGCGGTGTGGGGGAGAACACTACGCGCACGACTGCCCCCGCCCCCTGGACGTGCCAGCGCATGCGCAAACTGTGGCGGTGCGCACACCGCAAATAATCCCCGCTGCGCTGTGTTCCGCGAGGAGGCGCGGAACAAGCGCGCGGGCACCACAGCTCTAACTAGAGCCGACCTACCCGAGTGCCCGCCGAAAAAGATGACCGCACAGATAGTGACACCCACGGTAACAACCGAAGCGACTTCCCCTACCTCCCTAATGGCCGCCGCCAACCCTCCGCCACCGCGCGGCGCCGGCCAGATGGGAACGAAGAAGAAGAAGAAGAAAAAGAGGAAGAAGAAGAAGACGCAAGGGTCGCGTAAAGTCGCTCCCCCGACCAACGCACCCTCCGACGAAGACATCATCCCTCTGGTTCGCGCACCACGTGCGCAAACCGAGGGACAAAGAAGGCACCACACTCCTGTCCCGCTCCCACGTGCGAGCGAGACAGAAAAGAAGACCAGAAGAACTGAGGCTGAGCTCGAAATCATCGAGCTCGCCTTATCCACCCTCCAAGACGTGCTCCAGGCGCTCAGGGAGGGAGCGGACCCCATCCCGCTATTACTAGCGGGGGTGGGCAAGCTCCTCTCCTGCCGCTAGGAGCACAACGCGGACGAAGAAACACGACGCCGCACGCCCTAGGCCCCGAGGGCCGGCCAGGGCGCACTCTCATCGCGCCTCCCGAGCGCCCCGCCCACTGGGTGCTCTCCGGTGGGTAAAGGACGAGTAGGGAGACCGCTGATCAAGGACAGACCATTTACCCCAAACAAGAAGAAGGAGCCATGAAAATGACTCGCCCCCCGCGACCCAGCTGTGATGCACGGCTGGCGATGATCACCGCGTTCAGAGGCCACCAATGCCTGAAGACGCGTCCGCGCGACACCCCGCGCGATGAAGAATCAGTCAGTCAGTCACTCCGACCTGTGCCGCCACGCCGTGCACACCTGTCTACAGCTCCGCCAGTATCTCCCAGTGAGACCGCAATAGTCCCCGCACTATTGCCGTCTCACTCGGGTCATCGTTCCGACGCTAGTTGCAGACCAGTGCCATTGGAATACGCAGTCCTGACGAAGTTTTGTTTTGTGTGCAGAAGCTGAGCAGCCGTCGAACGCCGTGCATCGTGAGCTACGAGCTCGCCGTGCCGGCGCGCAGAGGCGCTCTAAGACGTCAGGCATTACCACCTACCCAATGTCCCTTGTTTCGTAATAATATCATTCCGGGCTGGTGGTCTTGTTTTGACCGCACTTTTCGGTGCGCACTTCACAACTTTACTACTCGACACAACATCGTACCAGTGCGCGTAACAACACACTTTGTGCTGTTAAGCGACGTCGTTCAGGCGTGGGGTAGCGTCAGCCAAACCCGTCTGAACGATCAAATCCGCCATTTGCTGCGGTCGCAGTGTGACACCCTACGGTGACAACGGCCACTGTTGAGTTTTTGGTTTAACCTTGCACCGTGGCCTTTCCCGCTTCACGGGTCAGCCGAAGCAAGCTGGGCTCCGGGACAACTGGCCTTGGGGTCGCCCCTAGTCAACCCCGGAGTAGCGCTTAGGAGCACCCCTCTCCGCCGAGAAAAAAGCTCGGAGAGGGTACACAACTAGGGCACACCTTAGGTACACACTCCCTCTCACACAGTGAGTTCACAAGTTGTGTGAGGGAATTCAAACCCTTGATAGGGCGTCCTGAGTATTCCCCTCAGGATGCAGTCCCGTCCCTCTAACGGTGAGGTGCAGGTCCTTCAGACCTTCGCCCTCCGCCACCCCGATCTGTATGTTGCACATATGCAACTCCTCGAAGAGGAAGCGAGTGCCCGCCTCACGGACACTCTCTGTTTAATCGTCTCAATTAAATTACGTTTAAGTATGTATTTTGTTCCGCGCCATCTAGCATCGTATTATATAATTATCATGTGTTGTGTTTAGTTCGTGTTTTTAAACTAGATGGCACTGTACATTCCTAACACACGCTAACGGTTGTAACACTGAGTTGCTGTTAAGGTAAAATGTTGTATGCTCAATATGATCTGAATACATTTGTCCGATCTAAACTGCCTTGCATTTTTATTCATACGTCAGGGCTTTTTTGGGTTGTGTACATGGTCCTTCGTCTTGCCGGTGACAAACGGTGACACTTGGTTGACTGTGGCATTGACCGTTACAGCACGGAACACAATAGTGGATCGCTATTTGGTGCTGCCATAATTAATTGGTGGCAGTAGTGTAGTTCCTAACCAGCAGCATAACTGCTGTGTAGGGAGTGCATCGCTGCGAAGGAGTGGAATGTCCCTCTAGCTCTGAGTGCTACCTGGTGGAAGCTCCCAGTGAAGGAGAACATAGTCACTTCACTGCAATATATTTGTGTGTGTGTGTGTGTGAGTCACACACCGCGCCCCGAAGTTAGGTGCAAGCGGAGTATCGCCAGAAGTCGGAACGTCCATCCCATGCGCGAGAGGGCGCCCTAGCTGCAGTTGCTGCCCAGTGACGTCAATGGAGTGACGTGAAGGAAGCGTCATAGTTGTGACGTCAATACTAGTGAAGTGTATGGTCAAGCGTGAGTTTATTGGTGGTAACATTTTGTGAGTAAAATAATAATTTGAACCTTATTCTCTTGAAGATTTTAACTTAGAAGAAATAGTGCATGAAGATTTATTTTGACAAAGTTCTAGACACTTAGTATAAATTAATTGACTTTTTCTTCGACTTGTAATATTTTTCTGTGTTTGCATGACTTAGGATAATTTCGTAAAAAGTGTACATACGGGGAATCCATGTCCAAATGTAGATGGAATTGACTGCGACAAGGTTCTAAACACTTAGCACGAATTTTAAATATTTTCATCGACTTAGAAAAATTGCGATATATTTTATGATTGCTAGACTTAGAATATTTTCAACTTGTTGTCTTGTCACTATTATTTCTATCATAAAATATTGTATCATTAGTGATTTTAAAACGTTTAATTGGTGAGTTATTTTAATATTTACACTATGGCAGCCAGTTATTTTAGGCTCCAAGAAAATATTGCAGCACAAATAAATAAGTCTAAAGTAAATTACAAAAAATCCTCAAAGGAAAGAATAACCTTATCATATGTCACTACACGATTAGAAACATTAGAACAGCATTGGAAAGAGTTTCAAAATAATCATCGTAAAATTATAGTTGAAGTTCAGAGTGAGGAATTGCATAAATCCTCTTATATGTCAAAAGATTTGTATGATGTGACTGAAGAGTCGTATATGGAATATAAATCTATGTTGAAGGATGTTATTGTGGAACTAAGACCAGATCCTGTAGCTTCTAATCCAGCTGTGAGACAGGGAACTGAACAATTTAATGTTAGATTGCCGAAAATTGAAATCCCTAAATTTTCTGGAAATTATTCCGAATGGGTTAGTTTCCGCGATTTGTTCACTTCCTTAATCCACAAAAATGACAGCATTGATAATGTACAGAAGATGCATTATTTGAAAGGTTCCTTGACAGGAAATGCTGAGCAATTTTTGCGACATATACCGGTTTCGTCTAGTAATTACCAGATCTGCTGGTCTCAGTTAGAAAGCAGGTACAATAATAAAAAGTATTTGGCTAATTGCATTCTGAAAAAATTAACATCACAAAAGACATTGACGTCTGAATCTTCTAGTGCTCTAAAACAATTATTAGATACTACCAAAGAATGCCTAAGCGCTTTGAAGAATTTAGGGGTCAATACTAGTTCATGGGACGTAATAATAGTTTTCTTAATTAGCCAAAAACTTGACTCTGAGTCCCGTAAGCTTTGGGAACAAAAGGTAACTGAGACCGTTTTAGACTTGCCTACATTAGCTTTATTTGAGGAATTTTTAGAGAATAGGTTCCGGGCACTAGAATACTTAGATCCTAAAGTTCAAAAATTTGATAAGAGCAGCTGTGCCTACGTCGCTACTACTTTTGTATCCTGTTCTTTTTGTTCAGAGAATCACAAAACATGTAACTGTAAGAAATTTGCTAAGGAAACCACCGACACCAGACGTAATTTTGCTCAGACGCGTAACTTATGCTTTAACTGTTTAAATACTGACCATACAGTTTTTCAATGTACTATGTCGACCAGGTGTCGTTTGTGTAAAAAGAAACACCACACCTTATTACACCCCAAAGGCCAAAAATCTACTGACAATATCAAGGCTGATCAGCCTGTGAATAAGAGCGTTGTTGCTACAGTTACGGCATCAACATCAGGATCTCCAAGTTCACAGGTTCCAGGCGAAAGATCAGATTTATCGAAGATCACCACCTGTTTTGTAAATTCGCCCAGTCAAGTCTTGTTGGCTACCGCCTTGGTAAAAGCGGAATCCAACAAGAAAACGACTGTTGTTTTAAGGTCTCTTCTTGATCAGGGATCTCAGGCGACTTTTCTCACAGAAGCTGCGGTGCAGCTATTAGGTCTTAAAAAGAAACTTGAGACTGGTTTAGTTACTGGGCTAGGCGGCGACCGAAGCTCGACTATTGCGTCGAAGCACACTGTTTTGTTGACAATCCAGTCCCGTCTTGATCCAAACTTCACTATCACGGTAAAGGCACACGTATTGAATAAGCTAACGTGCTTTTTACCTAATACAACGCTGCATGACTTGCAGGGTTTACCAGCACTTTCAACTATGGAATTAGCAGATCCATCATTTGGGACACCAAGTAGGATAGATCTGCTACTGGGGGCGGAGGTGTACAGCCAGATCTTGTTAGATGGTTTGATCAAAGGTTCGCTTGGGTCAGTGATTGCGCAGAACACTAGACTAGGCTGGATCTTATCTGGAACTGTGCACTCTGCTGGCAATACCAACCATAGCGAACAGTGCCACACATTGCTCCCTCCGGGACTTCAATCCCGGAGGCCAACGTCCCCCCTCTGACCCGGTCCTTCTCAGAGGACAGTCCGCTTTCGCCCGCTCCGGGCCCTGACAATAGACGCACGGTGGTAGCCCCTCCCCGTGAAAGGTCTCGCTCGCGCTCACCGATCGGGAGGCCAGCGAGCACCCGTCCCTCCATCGCCGTTGTCGAGCCCACTACGGACTCCGAAACGGAGATGGATGTAGATCCGAGTCGCGCCTCACGCACTGACTCGGACTCCGATAACGACGGCTATACCGTCGTAGACCGTAAACGCAAGCGTGCTCCTAAAGCCGCTAGTTGCGCAACTTCCGCCCCTCCCGCCAAGGCACCCGCTAAGGCCTCCGCCTCCGGCAAGAAGCCGACCCCCGCCCCGCGCCCCGCGTCTCCTCCCTCCGCTCCGGCCACTACTGCCGCGTCCCCTCAGGACGCGAGCGCGCGCCGCGAAAAACCGCCTCCGCCCCTGTTCATTCAGGACAAAAGCAAATGGGACATGCTGTCCCGTTTAGTTTCGGATCGTGGGATCCATTACACTAATGCCCGCTCCACACAGCAGGGCATTAAAGTCCAAGTGTCCACCATTAGCGACCACAGAGCGCTAACAAAGCTCCTCCGTAATGAGAGCATAAGCTTTCACACTTATGCGCTCGAAGAGGAGAAAGTCCTCCGAGTTGTCATCCGCGGTGTGCCCAAGGAGGTACATACCGATTCGGTATGTGCCGACCTGAAGGCACAAGACTTCCCCGTACATGCAGTTCACCGCATGTACAGCGGGAAGGACCGCAGTCCCTACGATCTAGTACTCGTAGTACTAGATCGCACACCTGAAGGCAAGGCCATTTTTAATTTAAAAAAGGTCTGTGGCCTCTCAGGACTCGATGTCCAAGACCCATACAAAAATGGGAGTCCCTCGCAGTGCCATAACTGCCAACTATACGGGCACGCCTCCCGTTTCTGCTTCGCTCGCGCTAGGTGCGTTAAGTGCCTAGGCGATCACGCGACAGCAGCGTGCACTTGCACCCGGGATTCGCCGGACCCACCCAGTTGTGTTCTGTGCGGTGCTCAAGGGCATACCGCGAATTACCGTGGTTGCCCTAAAGCACCACGAGTGAACCACAGGGTGGCAAGGCATAGGCCGACCCGCCCCTCTTATGACCGTTACCAACGGGTCAGCCCTAAACTAACGGTAGTACCTGCCTCACAGGTAATACCCGCGCCGCTCCCAGCCCGTAACGCATGGTCTAAACCACCCAGTATGGTTAAGACCGTCGCTACCGCCCGCGCCCCGGCCCGCGCGCCCGCGCCCGCACCCGCACCCGCCCGCGCCGCGGCCCCTGCCCGCGCACCGGCCCCGGCTCGCCCCGCGCTCCCGGCACCCGCTGCCAACAACGTTCGCGCCCCTCCCCGCGCCGCTTCCCGGCCACAAGCTCCCCCTATGCCATTGATGGCTGCCCCTCTTCAAGAGGCAATCAACCTAGTCAGCGATCTGGCTATGTCGGTTGACATCAATGAGGTACAAGAGCTATTCCACAAGATGCAATACGCTCAATCCCCAGCGGACGTGATCCAATACACATTGGAACACGCGAACTTACTAAGCGCCCTTAAGCGCTTCGTTCCCCAGGCCCCTCCCCAGTACAACCACTATGGGTAGTACAACCGAACGCACGAAACCGCACTCAGTTTCGTTAGCGTCATTTAACGCTAACGGCCTCTTCAGACAACGTGACCTCGTCCACGACTTTTGTTGTACCCACCTTATCGATATCATATGCGTGCAGGAAACCCTGCTAAAACCGGGGAAGGCGAACCCTAGGTTTGCCAATTACAGAACGGTACGTGATGATAGAGTGAACTCCCGTGGGGGAGGCACTCTTATCTATTACAAAAGGTCCCTGCACTGCATTCCCCTACCTACCCCGACTCTTGTTAATATGGAAGCATCTTGTTGCCTCCTAGCTATGACTGGTCATCAACCTATAGTCATAGCATCCTGTTACCAAGCTTGCCAAAAGCCGACCGTCCGAGCTGACTTAGAAGCATTGTTCTCTTTAGGAAGCGCCGTCCTTCTGATTGGCGACTTCAATAGTAAGCACATCCTATGGAATTGTAACGTCAACAATCCCAGAGGTATTGCACTTGAAAAACTAGTCGCAGAACTTAATTTTGACATAATCGCGCCCACTGAGCCCACTCACTACCCTCATATGGAAGACTTTCGACCTGACTTGCTTGACATGGCACTACTCAGAGGCGTAACACTTCAGTTACGCTCCATAGAAGTGGTTCACGAGCTTCACTCTGACCACCGACCCATTATACTGCGACTAGGTCCCGACCCAACGACAGACCTCCCCCGCCCCACTAAGACAATAGTGAACTGGAAGCAAGTAGGCGATGCCCTAAAGGCTATCAGTTCACCGGACCTTGACAAGATCCCTGACGACATCCTGACTAAAGATGACGTAACCCTTGCGATCGATTCGTTCACTAATCACCTCTCCACCGTAGTAGGTGCATCCGCAAAGGAGGTCATGGTGCCGGACGACCGGCGCCTTGTCTTTCCAGCGGATGTGAGACGATTAGTGACGGAAAGTAAAGCAGTGACCCGACATTACGACTCTTACCCCAGTAAAGAGAACAAAACTAAGAAACGCCACTTTGAACGCATGGTTCAAAGTCGCATGTCTGAGTTGCGTGATCAACAATGGGGTGACAAACTTTCAAACCTCGTGCCAAGCCACCATGCTTATTGGGACTTGGCGCGAGGTTTGAAAGGAAGTAACCATAACGACATGCCTCCCTTATACAGCAGTCCCACTAGTCCCAGCGTTCTTTGACGAAGACAAAGCTGAGTGCCTAGCTGATAGCCTAGAGGCTCAGTGTTCCCCTAACGTAGATCACGTTGACCAAGCTCACCTCGATTCGGTGGATGCTGAAGTCGAACGTAAAAGCTCTGTGGTCACCTCTGAACTCCCACCAATCACCCTAGCGACTTACGCTGAGGTGGCGAGACTGATCAAGGCCCTCCGACCGCGCAAATCCCCCGGTGCCGATGGCATCTCCAACAGGGTTCTTAAAACCCTCTCTCCTCCTCTCATCCATCTCCTAGTCAGCATCTTCAATGCTGCTATGAGCCACTGCCTATTCCCAGACACCTGGAAATGTGCAAATGTCATTGGCATTCATAAACCAGGCAAAAGCTCTTCTGACCCTACCAGTTACCGCCCCATCAGCCTCCTCAGTGCCCTAGACAAGCTTTACGAACGGTTACTTGCAAACCGTCTCCAGTCCCATGCAAAGGAACACCACCTTATTCCAGATGAGCAGTTTGGCTTCAGACCCGGACACTCATGCGTCCAACAGGTGCACCGCCTCACGGAGCACATCATTGAGGGCTTTAACAAGTACCCCAAACCCCAGACAACGCTAGCAGTCTTCCTCGACGTAGCGAAAGCTTTTGACAAAGTCTGGCACAATGGCTTGATTTACAAGCTATACCAATTTGGCGTGCCAGAACGTCTTGTGCTCATCCTACAAGACTTCCTTAAAGCCAGAAGCTTTCGCTATCGCGTGGAAGGCACCCTCTCCTCCCCCCACCCAGTCAGAACCAGAGTCCCTCAGGGCTCCGTGCTATCACCCATTCTCTTCGCGCTGTATACCAGCGACATCCCACGCTCTCAGCCTAACGTCCTATTAGCCCAATACGCGGATGATACCGCTATTTATACCACTGGGTGGCATATCAGTAGAAAGTCCATTCCCGCCCTTCAACGGGCCATCACCGAGATCGGTGACTGGTTCCGTAAATGGCGCATCGCGGTCAACCCAGTTAAAAGTGCAGCTATGTACTTTACTGAGAAGGGCCGCCCCCGTTACCCGCAACCTTTAACTTTGTTCGACCAACCCATCCCCTGGGTTAGTAAAACAAAATATCTCGGAGTCACCCTTGATCGGAATCTCACCTTTAACGATCATATAACAACCGTCCGTAACAGAGCGGCCTTTGTAATGGGTCGCCTTGGTCCCCTGATTCGCAAAGAGAGTAAAATGTCTCTTAGAAATAAGAAGACACTTTACACTGCCTGCATCCGCCCCATCATGACTTACGCATCAGTAGTGTTTAGTCATGCTAGTGAGGCCCATCTCCATAAGCTTCAAGTCATTCAAAACCGTTTTCTTCGTAATGCAACCGGCGCTCCGTGGTATATCCGGAACACCGAGTTGCATTGCGACCTAAACCTTCCCTCTTTAGCGCAGTTCAATAAGGACTGCGCCCGCCGATACTTTGATCGAGCGCCCCACCATTCGAACCCATTGGTTGTCCAGGCATCGAACTACTCGACCGCCTCTTCTATCCCATTTTTCAAACCCCCCCGTCGCCGACCACGGCAGGTATTAGACGACCCGGATGACCCCATCGCAGTCATTACATTGGCAGCTTTAGCGTTATCCGCAAGTCGTCGAGGTAAAATCCCCAGGTGTGAGGTAATTAGAGGTCACACAATCAAACACCGAGCTCGCCGGCGAGCTCGAGGCAAAAACAAGGTCACGATAAATTGCTTTCCAAATAGTCAAAGAGTATTATTCAGTAGGGCCCAATTGTGCAACACTGCAGTTGCACAGAGGCATTTTGTTCCGATCCCCCCCATGTCTCTCGACAGCGAGACAAGCCGAGGTCCGAACCACAGTGGTGCCCTTGAGCTCGCTGTCAACCCCTCCTATAATAGCGGTACGTTTTCGGCGTCCGCAGGAGACGGAGGTAGAAGGCGCTTTTCGCCTTCTACGCCCGTCTCGGGAGAAGTGCCTTCGGCACTTCTCCCTCCCGGGCTATTGTAGGGCCAGGCCCTCGCCCAAAACCCGGTGGAGCTGGACGACCGCACAGGCGGTAGCCAGCATCTCTGTCCTCCCTAAAATACAAAAAAAAAAAAAAAACAGGATGTGGATGTGTTTTTTGACTCAATACGGACCATCGCAAATATGTTTAAGGCTCAAGTTTATAAATCTAAAATAGTTACACTTTGGTGTAATACTGTAAGTTAGCTATTGTTATTAATAAATAAATAGGGTTAGAAAGGGAGTTGGTCTTTTACTTCAAGTTCAAATATAATTATTCTACAGTAAGTAAAATAAAATAAAGTACTAAGTTAAGTACTCAACGAATGAGCATTGAAATTCAACGGGGCAAAGCTGCCAGCATGCTGGGCACGCTGCTGACTGGTAGTTGGCTGGAGCATTTGGGCTGCCTGTGAGTGTGATAGCATAGGTAAATATTGTGTCGTTAGATTTACGTTTTAGGCAATGTCCTTTGTTTTAATTTTAATATGTTGAATAAAATAGGACTTACAAGGAACTATTAATAAGTATTTGTATCATGTTGAACCATTGTACATTTATAAGCACATTCTAATCAAATAATTTAATAGTAAACCAAAATTGTAATTATTTAAAAGTATTGATATTGACTGCCGAAGTTGTTATTTGAAAGGGGCTCTGCCCAGTCAGTCGTCTTTAAGCAAGCTCAGAGTGAACAACTCAGATCTCACAGTGGTGTCTAAATACATTTTCAAAGTAGTCTTTAACGACGAAGTGCTGCCCGATCAAGATTGTGTGAAAGTTAAGTAATTTATTATTCTCTTTTATGATATTACTGGACTAACCTTGTTTATATGTAATGGTTCTTAAAATGGTTTGTTAAAAGGGTTTTGACAGTTGTTATAAATTATATTGAATTATAATTATAATAATGTTAATTAATAGTTGATGAACCAGTAAAAGTGTAAATAAAATGTATTTAGAAAGTAAGTAACACATTGTTAAAAGATGTTTAAAAGAATGGCCCCGAGTTTCTTGCCCGTTCTTCTCGCAGTGGCTCTATACAACTTTGTTTGCTGAACGAGGCAGTACAATTAGAATACTTCAATATTAAAATTTCATTAGAGCGTAGTTTTTTTCTTTTAATCTTGATCCAAAGTTTCATGAGTGGCTCAATTTTGTTTTAAGTTTAATTTTATGATTTGGTTATCGATTTCTTACCTAATTTAGGTATAACATATCTTTTTCTCAAATAAATATTTATAATAATAATTGCCATTTCTCTTTTCCTAGGTATAAAACCACTAAATATAAAAAATATTTATATGAATTTGTCAGTTTAACTGTAGATTTTTATTTACCGGCGGTATGCCTTTGTTTACAAAATACTACGAACTATATTCATTACTACAGCTTCTACTATAAAGGCATTTAGACAAGCTATAAGTCATTGCACTTGTTAATTTAATAAAATAAAAGGTCAAAATCAAAGTCAAAACTATTTATTCAATTTAGGCGTCTACGACGCTCTTATGAAGGTCAATTACAAATTTTAATATTGCATTATACTACATTGTACTGCCACGTTCAGCAAACAAAAAATATAGAGCCACTGCGAGAAGAACGGGCAAGAAACTCGGGGCCATTCTTTTAAACGTTTTTTAACAATGTGTTAAGTACATACTATATAGTAAAATTATTACAATACTTAATTTACATTAAGTAGGTGACAGGCGCTAACTTGGCAGAGGCAAACCAGTCCAAGCATTTTTGTCGTTTAAGTAATCACAAACTGTGTAGTAAGATTTCTTTATCAAAATATTCTTCACATGCAACTTGAATTTTCTTTCTGTGAGCATTGTAATATGTTTGGGCAATTTATTATAAAACCGCACACAATTGCCTAAGAAGGACCTTTTATTTGTCTTTGCTAATCTAAAACCTGGCACCGCTATTTTATCTTTATTCCTTGTGTTATAATCGTGATTGTCACTGTTTGATTTAAATTTGCTCAGATTTTTACGAACATACATAATATTTTCAAATATATACAGACTTGGTAAAGTTAAAATATCAATTTCTTTAAAAAGATCTCTCAGGGATTCCCTAGGATCCATTTCATATATGGCTCGAATTGCACGCTTTTGTAAGATAAAGATTGTCTCTATCTCAGCAGCAGCTCCCCACAGCAATACACCATAAGACATAATACTGTGGAAGTACGCGAAATAAACGAGCCTAGCAGTAGCTACGTCTGTTAGCTGTCTTATCTTACGAACTGCATATGCAGCAGAACTAAGTCTTCCAGATAGATCATGTATATGTGGATTCCACTGAAAGTTGAATCCATTTTAATTCCCAGGAAGACTGTCGCATTGTCAAAAAGTATTACATATTCTTCAGAATGTTTTAAGTAAATATGCATGCAATTAATTACATAACATACCGCAGTAAAGAATACGATAGGTAGGTAGGTGGTTTTAATTTTATATAAATCATTTTTAAAATGATATGGAATATGAAAATATTCTTGTAATGTCTCGAATTTACAATAGATTCTAAACTGAGTGTAAAACAGAGAAACTGTTTATATTTTGAGATATTTATGATTTCTAGCCTAATAATAAGTGCGCGTGGAGCGACATTTTACTTCATCACCACTTATTCGTAGATCACCACTATTTTATTTGTCAATAATGTAAAATAATCCAAACGAATTGGAACACATTTGGTAATGCTTAATATAATGAACCAAATAATTCAACCGAGTAAAAAGACATGGAGGGCGGTACAAGTTAGCGACAGGTAATTATAAGAAATGACAAAAAAATCCTTTTCAATAAAAAAAAAAACAAATAATTCAGCTCTTAAAAAAATAAAGCTTACTAATAAATGTTTGCTAAAAAGTATAAAGGAATAACCAAGGTTTTCATTATGAATAGAAAAGCCTTAATTTCATTGCGTCCAAAAGTCTTAGAAAATAAATTACACGAAGCTCTCAGAAAGACTTAAAACTTTTTAATCGCTTTGTGGCTTTAATGGAAAAGTAATTTTGTAACATTCTTTGTTTCAATCTATTCCTGGAACTGGATTTCGAAATTGACTCACGAATACAGTAGAGAGAAGCTTTTCAACCAGCAAAGTTAATAGGTTGAAGCGTTTGTCTGTCTGAAGCCTTTCTGCGTGAGACAGACAAAGGTGTTATGTAGGGTACCTTATAGTATCCCTGTCAATGATCAGATATTTTTTTTTGACAAATAACAATTTTAAAGCTATTTGATTGTCATGTTGCCATCCCCCCTGTTAAAACAAACTGTCTCCATAGACGACCGCTTCAATCCGCGAGGTGATGATTAGACGGAACAGCGCTTTTCGTAATTATCGTTTATTTTTCGTATTATAATAATTTCGTCATTATATTTATCAAGTTATACCCCGTACGGTGCCAGGTTAGAATTGCACGGCCCCATGTCATCCCGTGGGTGTCGTAAGAGGCGACTAAGGGAAGAATATAATACTGGAAGGTGGGCATTCTAAAGAACCGCCAACCTACACTGCGATCCCCAAGACGCCTGCCAAGCGCGGGGATTATGGCAAATACCCCCTTAATAGGGGAGGCTGTGTTCAGCAGTAGACGATCCAACTGTATTTATCAAGTTTATCGAAATGAAGTGAACTGGGCTAAATATAAATGACTAGCTTTCGGCCGCAGCTTCGCCCGCGCGCATATCACGGTTATCGCGCAAAACCTTTAACCTCTTTTAGCGCAGTTGAATAAAAGTATCCTAAAAGTTTCGGAATTTGGTAAGGATATAGTTTGAGACCCGGGAAAGGACGGGTCTCAAACTATATTCTTACCAAATTCCATCCAAATCGGTCCAGTAGTTTTTTAAGTTTATTCGTTGGATACAAAAATACAAATCTTTCCTCTTTATAATATTAGAATACATAGTATAAGACTAGAAACAGGTGTAATCTCCGTGGTATCAAAATACCAAACGGCTTGTATTAATATTTTGTATTAACAAAGTAACCCTCAAGTAGAAAATCCCTTTTCTGGCAAAAAACGTGATTACGATTTGCCGACGGAATGTTTCACGACACGATAGGTTTATATCTAGCTGAGAAATTGTATTGTGCGTAAGAAAAAAAGCTACTATGCACTAGTACTTGTAAAAATAATAGAATAGCCATCTAGCCTTCAGCTCTAGTCACTAGAGCAAGAGGTCTGTCTATACTAGAGGAGAGGTATGTCTATGCTAAAAAAAATATGACTACTCTATACAAACCTATTTTTTAATCACACGTACCAACTTTTTATTAAATATGTTTAGTTTCTTATATTTATCGTCTAAGGAGTTTCCCTGGGGTTTTAATAATAGGTAAACGCATATCTGGGGTGTTATTTAAAACCCAGATTCGTTTTTTCATAACATTGTAGAACATTGTTCAAATATCATTTTCTTTGTATGTATTACTAACAAACAGTATCAATATTTCATTCCCTCGCAATTGAATAGAAAATTCACTCACTATTTTAGCCTCGACTTAAATAGCAGCTCTCGCTTTTGGCTCGCATTAAAGTCTTGCTTGCAATTGCTTTTTTCATACACAAGTTGAACAATCTACTATTTATTATACACATATAAGTAGTTGCTTAATGAAAAGTTATCCCCGTGGAGTGCCGGGTTAGAATTGCACCTCCCCATATCATCCCGTATGTGTCGTAAGAGGCGACTCAGGGAAAACTACTGGAAGGTGGGCAGCATCGCCTTCTAAAGGACTGCCAATTTACACTGCGATCCCCAAGACGCCTGCCAAGCGTGGAGATTATGGCAAATACCCCCTTGAGGGAAGGCTGTGTTCAGCAGTGGACAATCCGGCTGTTACAGTAATGAAAAGTTGATATAAGATACATTAGTAGTTTAAGGAAACAATAAGCTTTACTCAATGATCATTCTATGTCGTTCTTAAATAAAAAATGTTGATATTTTTAACCTGTAAACAGTTACAAGTAACATAAATCAGGAACATAGTATTAGGGAGACACCCATGCTGCCATTCTAGCTTCATATTTGAGTCACCACAGCACTTATTCTTATTCTATTTGGGGGCGATATGCACTGACGTCCCGCTTGGGGTGTTTTGTGCATTTCCCCCGCCAGCTTCTACCCAAGCCACCCCAACTCCTTGATGCAGCGAAGAGGTTTTAGGTCGCTGGTATAGGCCCTAGTGACGTGTGTGATGGTGGTCAGCTTGTTGTCGATGAGAATGAGAATTACAACAAATAAGAATTAGGTACTTACTATTCTGTACTGTAATTTAGTATTCTTATAGTCCGGTTGTAATTTTTTACATATTTTCTCATACGTTGTGATGAAAAATAGTGTGAATCATTCGCGGCCAAAAATTTTGTTCTCGAACGTTAAATATATTACAATTCCTCGCTACGGTCGGGATTTTAATTTAAAGTCCTTCGTTTCGCTCTGAATTCAAAATAGCGCCCTCGAGGAACAAAATATTACTTTGTCTCCTTGTAGTAACATAAGTAACTATATACTATGAGGTGAAGCTTGCAGGTCACTATTATATCAAACGAGAAATGACTTCTTGTTGCACCAAGTAGGTTCTCTCTAAAAACACATTTAAACTCAACGAAAAATACAACCTGAGGATGCTTACCATATATCGTTGAAGTGTGTCCGAAACTATACAGGTATATATAATATATATCTATACGTACAATATGTATAGACATTTTCTTATATCGGCGGTATGCCTTTATAAACAAAATACTATGAAATATATACAACACTACAGCTACTACAAAAAAGAATTTAGACAACGCATAAGACATTGCAGACTCACTGGTAGTCCAAATGCTCCAGCTTTATAGAAATTAATTAACCGACTTCCAAAAAAGGAGGAGGTTCTCAATTCCTCGGTTTTTTTTTGTTTGTTACCTCAATCGGTCAAGCCGTTTTTGAGTTACACTAAAAAGATTGAAAAAATTTTTTTAACAAAAAATGGAACCGACTTCATCATCCAAAAGTGTGAAATAACTTGTCGAAGTCGGTACCATAAGCACAATATTGTGATAATAGGTACTTTTGAACCATCATGGTACCGACTTCAACAAGTTATTTCACACTTTTGGGTGATGAAGTCGGTTCCATTTTTTGTTAAAAATTTTTGGAATGAGACAAATATCGCTGCAGTGTTTGGCCAAGCCAACTTCATATAAGGGTAGTGTGATTAATGAATTAGTAAATTCATTAATCAAACTAAATCTGCCCACTTACTATATCGTCACTATTTGTAATTTATAATTGAATAGCAAATTTATTGTACATTATAATTCTTATAAAACTATGATGGGACTGGCTTAAACTAAATGTTTAAAAAAACTTAATACATTGGAGTAAAAAAACTGCTTATCTGTAGTTTCTAAAAAGTTTAAGTGGGTAAAAATATAGGATCAAATTGCAAAAAAAATATATATCGTTTGTCAAATGTTGTATAGTAAAATCATGATATTAAACAAAAATCTTTAGATAAATTACATTCTCTAAATATAAAATATATACATGTGAAACACTTCACAATCTCGAGTAGAAAATCAGTTACCAAGCAACTAACAGTGAGTTCCGGCAGCTGTTAAGCCTGTACAACATCTTTGGCCACATCATCACTTACCATAAAATAGTGGTCAGAGGTATGGCTTTTAAATAGATCAAATGCCAAGTAAAGTTATAGTCTGGTAGGTGACAAGCTAAAAACCTAACAAAATTTTTCTACAATAAACATAATATCTAATATATACACTCGAGTCATATTTTATGTTGTTAGTAATGAAAACATATTGCACCAAAAATGCCCACAACATGGTACAGGGTGAAAAAGTTGAATGCAATTTAAGCACTCGATCTAAAAAGTCAAGCTTATTGAAATTGCACCACAGAAGAATTTTATAGCCACGTGGGTAAGTAAGGATGTTTAAAATGCGCAGCACGTATGTCCATACGAGTGATCTACGTGCATGAGGTACCTACGTGACTTGACGGAGAGTATATCTGTTTAGAAATAGGGGACAGAGAGGGCACTAGAAGCTTTTCTAGTCTGTGGTCAGTGGTCAGACATATAATAGTTACCTATTTGGTATGCTACGCTGCAAATTTTTTATTTGGCACGAGTACTTATATTAAAACCTGAGAAAGCGAAGGGTTTTGGGTGTAAGCACAAGCAAAACGAGTTGTTCAAAATATAAAATCCTGAGCGTACCGAAGGTTTCAAAGGTACGAGACGCAAAATGACTTTGCTCTCGAGCGCGACACATTTCTTTTCACGAGGAAAATACTAGTGCAAGAAAAACAGCTTCAATAATGTAGTACATAATAAGTGATAGATTTAAAGTATAAGTGAAATATTTAGGGTAAACTAATTTTTCAGGAACTTTTGTCTAGGTTAGAATTATAAAGACCTTTTACACGCTAGTGGATAAAAACAATTTTCTCAGATTTCGAACGATGAACACCCAATCCAGTTTGTGAGGTGAAAATGTATAATTAAGTAATTTACCTCGATATTGTAGGTGACATTCGAATATGAATTGTCCGTATAGGGTCGGGAAATACCCTTGCAATTCTGGGGGCCAACAACCATCTCTTAATTCATTCGTATTTTAACCTTAGATTTACCAATAAACTTCGCATAACTAAATAGCAATAAAGTAAACTTACGAGTACATTAGGCCTCGTCGAGTTCCTGGTTAGAATTTCACCTCCCTATATCATCCCGTGGGTGTTGTAAGAGGCGACTAAGGGAAAATACTGGAAGGTGGGCAGCAGCGCCTTCTAAAGTACTGCCAACTTACACTGCGACGCCTGCCAAGCGTGGGGATTATGGCAAATACCCCCTTAATAGGGGAGGCTGTGTTCAGCAGTGGACGATCCGGCTGTTAGAGTACCGTACAAACTAACATTAGAACTTCAATGTAAGAGTTTGCACACATTGAAGCAAATCATTTGCATTACAGAAATCGCTGTACGAACATTACTATTTACTGACATAGTTATGGTATGAATTTCACTATTCATATTTTAAGCTTAAACTTATAAACAATTGTTTTCCATTATAACTTTTAAAAGTTGGGAGTTGGCCCCTGATGTTTCGAGACAATCATCATCTTCATATCCTTTGGATTAAAAGAACCTACGTATGATGAATTTTGAAGCAATGATGGCTCAGTGGCATTGGCTATGGACTGCCGCGCAGCAAGTCCATGGTTAGAATCCCACCGCGGGCTTGAGCTTCACCGCATGGTGGAAGGGCATTTTGCGAATGCCCGCCTGGCTACCGACCGTTTTAAAGCATGAATCAGCTACCGACCACCTTCAAGTAGAAAATCTGTTCCCAAGCACCTAACAGTGTGTTCCGGCAGCAGTCCTTGAGAACCAGTGAAATTACAGGCACATGAGACTTAAGAACTGTTTCAAGGTGATGGGCTCAGTGCAATTCGTCACATGACGAAATGCATCTGTTATAGGCAGAGATAATTCCGCTTAACATCAGGTGGGCCTCGTGCTTGTTCCGTCACAATGACATTAAAAATGATGCTGAATCTATAAACCATCTTTTAAATAGTCCTGAATCCAACCATGTCATTATGATACTTGCTTCGAGCTTCGACCGGAATCGGAAAAACTTCGGCCAAAAGTTATGACAGAAGATATACGGGCGTCCGTGACTCGCAACCAGAGAGTATTGAAAAAGAAACGGTTCAAACTTATCAACTAGTATGCTTATTATGTTTTTACGAGTTTCAAGTTTTAAAGCATTAATCAGCCAGTGCCCAAAGATAGATAGGTAGAAAGCAGATAATTAAATATACTATATATAGAACACTACACACTATAAAATAAAGTCACCTGCCGCTATCAGTCTGTCCCTATATCTTTGAAACAGAGCAATAGATTTTGTTGCGGTTTTTTTACTAGATAGAGTAATTCAAGGGGAAGGTTTATATGTATAATAAATGCATAATAGAGTTGAGAAGCACTGATAAATTTAGAGGTTTCTAATGTGATGTCATTGTGTGCTTACAATGCAGACGCTGCTGGATGAACCCTACGAGATAGATCTAAATAATGTACTACAGTATTGTACACCTTAAAAAGGTGTACAAAAAAGTTCCCAATGGTATCTGTTAGGGTACAGTAATATTTTTTTGCCTTTACTTTTCGCGAGAAACAAGGGCTTATTCACAAAGCGATTTTAAGCAATACAATATTAATGCTTATATAATTAAAGTACTTTAAATACATTGTGCATTTAATTTATAGTAGATCAACGTGAACGTTGTGTATAAACACCCGCGCGAAGCTACCCAGTTAAATATAGAATCTGTTTTTAGTCACCTTGCACTGTAACTTTTTATTTTTATTTTATTTTATTTTATTTTATTCGGAAAACTAACAGCTAGTTAACAAAATATAATACTTAGCTAAAATACTTATGGCTAATTAAAAGTTTTCACATATTATATGTAACTAAATGTTTTATCAAGTTGTACATAGATAACAGACTCGTACAGAACTGAGGTTACTATCTGACAATTAAAGAAGTAAGTAGGTAAAATATTTTAAAAAAGGATATTGCTTTGTTCAAGCAGTTGAGGCTTATATACTTCTAACTAACAGTTAAGGTAGTAGTCAAGAGTACATACCTATTCCTGCTAGCACTATTACGTGGAAAGCCGGTATGGAGTTACACAACCTGATACCTTTCTGTCAAGAAAGTTGTAAGAGGTGACGTAAAAAAAAAATCAGAGCGTTGGCAGCAGCGCCTTGTGAAGATCATTTCAAAGCGCTA
This sequence comes from Plagodis dolabraria, assembly GCA_963854805.1. NCBI lineage: Eukaryota > Metazoa > Arthropoda > Insecta > Lepidoptera > Geometridae > Plagodis > Plagodis dolabraria. Next base: position 8,041,395 of record OY978461.1, read on the forward strand.
GAGCGTAGTATAGGTGACCGCTAGGGACATTTCTACTGACCGTGCTTGAGCTCCGGAGGGCACGTTAACCAGTCGCTCCCAGTTAATTGTTGTCTAAGGATGGTAGTCATTATATCATGGTGGTAGGGCATTTGGCGAATGCCCGCCTGTTAAGCTACCACCCCCAAATAGAAAATCTGTCGCCAGGCACCAAACGTTGTGTTTAGGCAGCGGTAATTGAGAACCAGTAACTCTAGCTTAGTTTGAACAACATCTTCGACCTCATCATCACTTACCATCAGGTGAGATAGTGGTCAAAAGCTAACCTATTAGGCATAAACAAAGAATTGAAAATAAAAAAAATAACTATATTTGTTTTACTTGCCTGTTTATATAACTTGTCAGTATTCAATAACCTATTTCTCCAAAAGAAAATACTTGTAGAGATGTTTTCGTACAGTTAACCAAACTTGCTCCCGACCTTACTTACAACTTAATTAATTTCATTAGTTGGGTACATTAACGAAACCCGAAATGTCCGCAACGTTAAGAGCGAGGGCCCTTAATTCTGTTAAGGACTTTCTTATCCTATCACTTGTTATTGCCGCCCACCCCTTGATAGACCCGCACGCACACTACACAGTGTACGTTAGATAATAAAAGTTTACCCTTTTAAATGTTATTTATTTAGTGGTTAGGAATTCACCTGGATAGCTAGCTACCATCATCGAGTATAAAAATCTTACGTCAAGCTAAGTGTTTGTGTAGCGGTATTACGAGTAAGTAATAAAAGGTGTGTTTTGGAAGCTGCGCTTGACATCCATTTCTTATTCTAGGAAGCCATGTTTGATCCGATCATATCTTACCATCTGGTCTTTATAGCAAGAGTCTACAGCCTGTCGGCAACAAAAAGTCTATATACTACAATATACGTCTTGATTCTCTCAGCACAATCTCATTTTATAGTTAGTAATCATTACTAACTATAAATAATCTAATTTATAGTTAGTTATAAAACAAAAAGTCTATATACTACAATATACGTCTTGATTCTCTCAGCACAATCTCATTTTATAGTTAGTAATTACTAACTATAAAATGATTGTGCTGAGAGGCTAGCCTACCAGCAGGCAAAATGTCAGACACTCACCATGTAGGTACCACCGCAGTGTCAGATATTATGCCTAGAAGCAGTACTGTGCAAATATTACCTGACTAGGCGTGAAGGGTACTGTAGTAAGTGAAATTTGCAAAAGCTTGAGCAAATTTGAAGCGCTCGTAGCGAAGTTTGCTTATCCGTTCTAAACCAATCAGTTAAATAACGTCCGTCACGGCCATGACCGGGATGGGTATATACACGCTAGTGACATTACCACTAAACCCGTCTGGTTCCCACCCTCAAGAAGAAAATCTAACGCCAAGAACCAAACGGTGAATTCCGGCAGCTGTCTTTGAGAACAAGTAATTCTAGGTTAGCCTGAACAACATCTTCGACCACATCAACACTTACCATCAGGTGAGATAGTGGTCAAGCGCTAGCCTATCAGCTTTAAGTAAAAAAAACGGGACATAAGAACTAACGTCTTGGAGTTACGAGCACAGTGTGGTGTCAAGAAGAACCTCAAAACAAAAAGGAGCAGAAGGATCAGTCCGCAAGGCTATTTCAATAAATAAGCGACTCTAGCGACAAAGGAATAAAGTGCACTTCAGCTCACAAAGCACTGAGTACCTAATATTTATATTCCGCTACAAGGCATCTCTCTTTCCACCGCATAACCACGCATAGCTCTGATCTCTTCTGACGCGGCACGCACGGTACAATAATCCCTTCCTGACGGATACGCCGATGTACCTGTCTAAATTGCGGAGTGAGCCAGGCCTGGCAGAACGAGGATAGTGACACTACAAAGGACAGCTTGATTCTAACCATCAAGCAGGCGATTTACACAACGATTCACGGCATAAAAAAAATACTTGATTAAGAAAATAAAACATGCCATTAGCTTTTTCACACAGGTTTTGCTTGACGCAGCAACATAGAAAAAAAGATCTAGAATATAAGTAACAAAATCTGAATCTTCTAATGCGTATACATAGATTTTGTCCGACAAAGAATTTAGTTTAGCCTAGAAGCAGTACTGTGCAAATATTACCTGACTAGGCGTGAAGGGTACTGTAGTAAGTGAAATTTGCAAAAGCTTGAGCAAATTTGAAGCGCTCGTAGCGAAGTTTGCTTATCCGTTCTAAACCAATCAGTTAAATAACGTCCGTCACGGCCATGACCGGGATGGGTATATAAACGCTAGTGACATTACCACTGAACCCGTCTGGTTCCCACCCTCAAGAAGAAAATCTAACGCCAAGAACCAAACGGTGAATTCCGGCAGCTGTCTTTGAGAACAAGTAATTCTAGGTTAGCCTGAACAACATCTTCGACCACATCAACACTTACCATCAGGTGAGATAGTGGTCAAGCGCTAGCCTATCAGCTTTAAGTAAAAAAAACGGGACATAAGAACTAACGTCTTGGAGTTACGAGCACAGTGTGGTGTCAAGAAGAACCTCAAAACAAAAAGGAGCAGAAGGATCAGTCCGCAAGGCTATTTCAATAAATAAGCGACTCTAGCGACAAAGGAATAAAGTGCACTTCAGCTCACAAAGCACTGAGTACCTAATATTTATATTCCGCTACAAGGCATCTCTCTTTCCACCGCATAACCACGCATAGCTCTGATCTCTTCTGACGCGGCACGCACGGTACAATAATCCCTTCCTGACGGATACGCCGATGTACCTGTCTAAATTGCGGAGTGAGCCAGGCCTGGCAGAACGAGGATAGTGACACTATAAAGGACAGTTTGATTCTAACCATCAAGCAGGCGATTTACACAACGATTCACGGCATAAAAAAAATACTTGATTAAGAAAATAAAACATGCCATTAGCTTTTTCACACAGGTTTTGCTTGACGCAGCAACATAGAAAAAAAGATCTAGAATATAAGTAACAAAATCTGAATCTTCTAATGCGTATACATAGATTTTGTCCGACAAAGAATTTAGTTTCGATCGGAATAACCAGAGAAAAAAACCTAAGGGTCGTAACGGTTAAGTAGCGCCATAAAAATGTACAAATTCACTTAAACTAAACCTAACTCAAGGAACTCCTCCGATAATGCTAAAAGGTTCGCGTAATAACAATAACATTAGAAAACTCGCAAGAACTTTCTTTAGCATTCTTATATATCTAATATTATTATACATAAAGGTATGCCTACTGTTAAACCATTTCAGAAGGGAACCAATAAAAGGTAGGCAATTAGCATCAATATCACAATCAGATCAAATTAACAATATATTCAGTAATATCACTTGACAGAGGTTCGTTGTAGAAAGAATAACTCAACTTCAACTTCTTATGGATTCTGCGGGGTCGCCACAATTTCGCCAATGTCACGTGGATAGAGTGGGAAACAAACGTTGGAGATTGGTCGGTGTAGGGAAGAATGATCGGTATTTACCAGATCTTCAATTTTGCATCTGGGAATATTCTTCTGAAATAAAACCAAAACCAGAACGTACACAAAACGACACAAATACATACATGAATGAAATGGTTAGAAAAGGCAAATATAGTTACACACAAATATATATCCACACACATGTACCCATATATATATATACATGTGCGTAGATGCCATATGCTTTGATAAAATACAAATCTAAAATTAAATTTTATTGACTACTATATATTTACATATTATATGGATGAAAGGGGTGAAGACAAGGGGTAAAAGACAGCATAGGTTAGTAGGACGAGGAATATCTGATGGAAGCATATCATATAGAGAGCAGCAGAGCATCGAACAACCAAAAAAAATATGGTCTGCAGCATATAGAATGATCACGAATTCTTATTTTGGCTAAAAATACAGAAGTGCAGGCATGACCCATTCGTAAGCGGCATATTATGGTAGATGTAACTTTCTTACAATATTTTTTAAGGCCGACCTCTTTATGGATGTCAAAGTGATGTTTGACAGCCGTATGTTGGCATTGAAGTTTTGTGAAGTTGACAAGTAGGGTTGCGTTGTTAACGCCACAGATGAAAGATGCGTTGCTTTTTACACCTACCTACATAGTACAGTATAAAGGCCTATGGTTTTTAGATAAATATTTTGCAGAAACAAATAAACGTATTACAATTTTTTTTGCTTGTTCAGCTGAAAAGGGCTTAGTGAATTTCAAACTTAGAAATGTTTACTTCGCTATGTTGTTCAACTGTAAAAGAGATTACTATTTCTAGTTGGTTTAAAATTTCTGATATAAGTTTTAGTTCCAAGCAAAAAATATCTACAAATAAACGTTTTACCAATTATCTTGCTTGTTCAGTTGAAAAAGGCTTACTGAATATTAAACTTAGAAATTTTTACTTCGTTATGTTGTTTAGCTGTCATAGAAAGAGATTTCTATGTCTAGTTGGTTTAAGATTTCTGATATATGTACGTCCCAAGCAAAAACACTAAACATCACGTATCAAAAAGGTTATTGTAAATGTCCACCTTTGAAAAAGGTTAAGTCCCATTCGTTCCATATAACAGATTCCACTGAATATTTCTTGCAACAGGACATATTTTTTTAATCGTCGACAAAAGCGTAACTTAATCTTCTGGTTGTTTCTGATCTCATAGTAGGCGCTTATCTAAAGCGGTATATTTATAAGCCCCAGATGGTGAATTTACCGGTTTTTTTATATGTTTGTGACGGTACAAGCATGACACCCACCTGGTGTTAAGGCGAGGCTTTCCACGGACTTTAGGTATTTTATTCGAGCGCGACGTATTCATTTACGCGACACAAAGTTGTGTGCGATGCGCCGCGCGCACGCTTTTAGCTTTCCAGGTAAGGTACAGTACAGTCCTACCTACGTACGGAGATCACGTATCGATCACGATCAGTACCTATGACATTTTAGAATGGAATTAACTTTTGTCGTGTATTGGTACATACGCCGGAAAAATAATCGGGTCCTGTAGGGCTTCGATCAGTACAGTAGTGTTTATATATCTATACAGGATGTTAGGGTCATTGTGTACCTACGGTTATTTTAGGTGGGTAAATTATCATTCTTAAGAAAGACATTTTCACAAATGGTAATTTGGTAATATTATTATATTTAAAATATATATTATATATAGTATATATATATATATATATATATATATATATATATATATATATATATATATATTAAATATAATAATATTACCAAATTATATATATATATATATATATATATAACTTAAACTTAAAAGAAAACATTAAATGTCACAACCATGTCATGTGAGATTCCTCCCAGTACTCAGTAACAAGTCTGTCTGTCACAGTTGTCCTATTAACTAATGGCGTCGAGTGATATAGCTTCGTAAGAATTAGTTATATATTAGTTATTTTGTAAAACGAGTACCCTTATGCTGTCAAGACCGTGACTCTTTAAATATGTATTTATTAATATGTCTACGCAGATTATTATTAATATGGTGTGTTTAATAACAATAAATCTAGTGATTGTTTTAAGAAGGCTATTTTTGTTTAATATTTGTGGTTATAGCATGGTGCGAACATTTCACGTCCATGGACGTCACAACCGTGGTTTTCATAGAACATGCTAAGGCCCATGGCCGAGACAGAATCGTTTAGTTGTAGTTAAGTTTTTTTAAATTATTATTTTCAGACCATGTATTCAACATAATAACAAATCTCAAAGAATTATGTCGTGCGTTTAAAATAAATCCAAATGCCACAATATTTTTGATATAGTTTTAGCTCATTCTAATGTACTGTTTGCAAGTTTAATAAAAAAGATATTATCCAAAACGATACGTGTTAAGTTGAGCGCTTATAGAGAGCATTTTTGAAACTAAAAATATCTATCAATTGTCTTGGTTGTGACAGGAGCCCCATTGTAATAAATTTCATAAAGCTGTCCTTTACAGAGTGCTCAATTCAAAGTCAATGAGTACAAATTCTTACTTCATAATCATCGCTCATCAAGGCAACCATCTTCAGGCAGATATGTGGCTTCTAGCAAAATTGGCCAGAAATAAAAATAAAATTTGCCAGATAGTGTCTATTATTGAAGATACAGTAGAACCATATGCCGTAAAACTAAAAAAAATAAGTCATAAAACAGGGCAACAGATACTATATTTAGATATAATGAGTCTATACGCGCACTATAATAAATCAAAATGTTATTTGGAATTAAAAATAGATAAATTAGTTTTGATGATATAGTCTTTGACAGTGAATGACAATCGATCCAGTAAGTAGCAAGAATCACTGAAAAAAGTTTAAATAAATGTAAACCAAAAAATGGAACCAACTTCAACACTCAAAAGTGTGAAATAACTTGTCGAAGTCGGTTCCATGCGCAAAATATTGTTATACTAGGTACTTTTGAACTATTATGGTACCGACTTCAACAAGTTATTTCACACTTTTGAGTTACATTTTTTTTATATTGAGACATTGCATAAGTATTGGATTTGTTAGTAAATTTGAGTAGTATTTTTTTATTATTATAGGAATAATATGTAACATTAAGTGATTTTTAATACTGGATGGATATAAATTGAATTATGGGTAAAAAACGTAAATCCGGCTGTATGGAAACTCATGTCACGTCACGACTATGGTGCTCAATGTCACACCTGAGACTTTGAACTAGTATTTTAATATTTTCCTAGGTTCAATGAGCTTGCGAAAATGTTTTTATTTATTTATGTGTGATAATAATAAACATAAAAAAATCTAAATATATATTTTATTACAGTTGAGTTGAGGATTACCCAGATAACAAATATAAAGAAATACAACAGAATAAATTAAACTCATATTTTTTGGCATTGGACCTAACAATAGTGATAACAATTTAATAACCTTAATTAACCATTGTGTACATATTAATAGTATATGGTTCGCAAATTGCGTTATAAACTACACGAGTTAGATATAGTTTCAAACAATCAATTACAACATAACTAGATTCCATTCATCAAAATTGGTTTTCCCGGTCCTTTAGGAACCGTTCGGAAAATCGAGATAAAAATAGAATACGTTATATCATCTAAATCCATTCAGCGGTGTTGGAGGTAGGAAGATAAAAAAAATTGGCTTGACTTCAACACTCAAAGGTGCGAAATAACTTGTTGAAGTCGGTACTATGATAGTTCAAAAGTACCTATTATTACAATATTGTGCCCGTGATCCCGACTTCGACAAGTTGTTTCACACCCTTGAGTGTTAAAGTTGGTTAAATTTTTGGGTTAAAAAATTTCCCCCTTTTTAGTGTCCCTTGCTACTTGCGGAATCGATTGTCATTCATTGACAATAACTACGAGTATATCATCAAGATAGGAAAAAACCTTTCAGTTATTGGAGTGTAACTCAAAAACGGCTTGACCGATTTTGATGAAATTTAAATGGGACCACACCACAAACATTCAAATAAAAAATGAAACATATAAATCGATTTATCAGTAAAAAGTTCTGAGGTAACAAACAATTAAAAAAAATAGACGAATTCAAAACCTTCTCCTTTTTTGAAGTCGGTTAAGAAGCTAACACACATACTTACTTTCGAATTTATAATATATATTATTATTATCATATAATAACTAAACAAGGGTGGAGTAAATCTATACTAAAAATAATATAGTACAGATTTGATTATTAACTTCATTATCTTAGACCCTGGGTACGAAATACTAGACATTCGGCTAAAACTAGATATAAAAACAATTATTTCATTGCATTTTAGCAAGCTTATTGAACCTAGAATGTTATCAAAAAAACTTGTTCACATCACGGGTGTGACATCGCGTACCATGGTCGTGACGTGACATGAATTTCCATACAGCCAGATTTATGTTTTTACTTATAATTTAATTTATATCCATCCAGTTTAAAAAATCGCTTAATGTCACTTTTACTATTATTTCTATAATCATAAAAAAGACTACTCAAATTTACTAACAAATTTAATACTCATGTAATGTCGCATAAAATTTTTTTTTACCGAAAAATGGGCTTGCCTTCAACACTCAAAAGTGCGAAATAACTTGTTGAAGTCGGTACTGTGATAGTTCAAAAGTACCTATTATCACAATATTGTGCGCATGGTCCCGACTTCGACAAGTTTTTTCACACTTTTGGGTGTTGAAGTAGGTTCGGTAAAAAAAAATCTTCACACGTTTTAGTGTCCCTTGCTACTTGCGGGACCGATTGTCATTCATTGGCAATGACTATATCATCAAGATAGGAAAAAACATTTCAGTTATTGGAGTGTAACTCATAAAACGGCTTGATCGATTTTGATGAAATTTAAATGGGATCACACGACAAGCATCAACATTCAAATAAAATAAATCATCAAAATCGGTTCACCAGTAAAAAGTTCTGAGGTAACAGACATAAAAAACGGACAAATTGAGAAACTCCCCCTTTTTTAACCAACTTCCAAGAAAGGAGGAGGTTCTCGATTCGTCTGTTACCTCCGTAACTCTTGACTGGGTGAACCGATTTCAAAAAATATTTTTATTTGAAAGCTGATTATTGTCGTCTAGTCTCATTTAAATTTTATCAAAATCAGTCAAGTCGTTTTTGAGTTACACTTCAATAACTGAAACATATTGACCTATCTTGATAATATAGTCATTGACAATGAATCACAATCGATCCCGTGAGTAGCAAGGATCACTAAAAAGATTCAATTTTTGTTTTACCAAAAAATGGAACCAACTTCAACACCCAAAAGTACGAAATAACTCGTCGAACTCAGTACCATACGCACAATATTGTGATAATAGGTACTTTGGAACTATCATGGTAACTAAGTCGGTTCCATTTTTAGGTATTTTTTTTTGATCGGTTAATAACACACATACTAACTTTCTAATTTATAATTTATATTATTTTTATCATATAAAAGCTAAACAAGGGTGGAGTAAATCTATAATGAAAATAATATACCTAGCATAGTTTTGATTATATAATAGTAATGAAGTTAATAATTAAAGCCCAGTGTGTACCTATACACTGGGCTTTGATTATTAACTTCATTGTCTTAGACACTGGGTACGCAATAATAGGCATTCAGCTAGATTAATTAAAAAAAAATTTAAACATTAAAATAATACCAAAAAATGGAACCGACTTCAACACCCAAAAGAACAAAATTACTTGTTGAAGTCGGTACCATGCGCACAATATTGTGATAATAGGTTCTTTGGAATCACCACGGAATCGAGTTCGACAATTATTTCAAAGATTTCAATGTTGAACTCGGTTCCATTTATTTGTAAAAAAAACACAATTTTCCTAATAGTAACACACATACTATAAGTTTCACCATACCAACTTTCACTACTTACGAAATCTATTGTCATTCACCTTCAATCAGGAAGTCATCAAGATAAGCGTAACGAGTCGATTTTCTAAAAGTTAGCCCAGAGCATGTTTTATTTTGTTGTGTTTGATATTCATTTTGATCTTTTTCTGTGTGGCGCTGCGTAGGTCGCAAAAATTGACACAGGTCCTACGTCGACGAGCTCTGCGAGCGCACTGGCGGTCAAGTGAGCGAGCTCTGATACCATGAATTCATGTTAAAAAATCATATAAAATTAACATGATAACTTTTTAACATATTTATTTATGATTTAATTTCTTTTATTGATTAGTAATGCATTAAAAAATAATTGAAAATTAAAGATTAGTAAAAAGGGAGACAAAAATCGTTTTTAAATTCTAAATAGAGGTAACTTTAAGATTTTTTTCTATCGAGTGAAGTTCTTTATTATGTGTATCAAATTTATGAATTAACTGAAGAATATGCTTACAAATTAACATATATTTTTTTAAATTTAATAACCAAGTTTTTTCTTTGAGAAAAGTTAATTCTTGTATGGCGTTTTCTGGCCAGGAGCGCCTTAAGCGGATTAACCTCTGCCTCTGCATTTCGTCACAAGTGACGGATTGCTCTGCGCCCGTCTCACGTACCTGTTTTCAAGGACTGCTGTCGGAACATACTATAGGTGCTTGGCGATAGATTTTCTACGTGAGGGTAATGGGCGAGCATCAGCAAAATGCCCTTCCTCCAAGCGGTGAAGCTCAAACCGGCGCGCGGCGGTAGGGTTCGAACTATGGATCTGCGGCACAGCAGTTCATAGCTATTACCGCGCGACTATGGTTGCTTCATCTAAGAACAAACCAATCATAATGCTATCTAAAAAATACTATTAGAGACGAATAACTGAGCATTCCATGGGTTGTCAGATGGATCATCAGGGGTACCTGCTCCATTGTTGTATCATCGTCATTGGAAGTGCAGACTTACTAAACTAAACTCAGAACACTTTGAAAAAAGAAATTTAAGGAAATATATCAATTTATATAATAGGTACGAGGTGAGCATAATCTTAAAAAAGGTAAGTATTAGGCATCGATGGGTTACTTTTTCGAGAGTATTAGGGTTTTCTGTGATGACTTATAAAGGGATCCTATTGTATTGACAAGCAGAACTCAGAACACAAAACGGAAAAGCAAACTATCGAAGCATTATTTGAAATAAAAAGGACTAGGCGAGCATATTCGTGAAAGTCTTATATTGTAGAGATTTTTATGCTTATTTATTTTTGGACTTATTATGCAACGGTACAAACAGAATAGATTTTTTCACCGCATAATATTTATCGAGTTAGTGTAATATTCCAAAGTTTTACTTTAACAAGGTAAATTTTGTATCCCCCTGGCGTTTAAATGGCGCACATTGATATACGATTGGTCACTTGCCTTATTAAAATTATATTTCAATGCCTTTGAGATGACTTTCCCAGATCAAAGTAATTTTGTGAAATGGGGGAAAGCCACTGATTATTCACGTTGCCACGAGTCCTCAAAATCATAGGAGAAGTGTCGAGTCTCTCGGTAGTTAGAGCTAAAATGGTTTGAATACAACAAAAGTCACGTCGATTTTGTAATAGAAAAGTATTCAACAAGGTCTCAATCCAAGCCTTTCTGCATCTTAGGCGCAGCTTTCATATGACTCTTTTCATGGATACGTTTGACATAACCTACATAATCAACGTAATAAGAAGTAGTACCTAATCTTTTCCAGGTTTTTGAAGCGCTCGTAGCGAAGTTTGCTTAGCCATTCTGAATTGATCAGCAAAGTTAAGCAACGTCAGCCGCGGTCATGACTTGGATGGGTGACCGCTAGTGACATTACTACCGAGCACTTCCGTGCTTCGGAGGCCACGTTAAGCCATCGGTACCGGTTGTTGTCTTCGGATGGCAGTCGTTATAGCATGGTGGTAGGGCATTTTGCGAATGCCTGCATGGCCAGCTACTATCCTCAAATAGAAAATCTGTCGCCGAACACCTAATAGTAGTATGTTTTATTGTCGATAGGCCTTTGACTAAAATTCCACCTAAGGAACAATGGTTACGTAGACGGACTAACGCTTTTATATTTCCAACTCGCTTTACCTTGCCCACAGTCTCATCTATGGTAAGTGATGATGAGGACAAAGATAGCGTAAGTATTACAAAATGTATAATCTTCTTTTCTTGCCAGTAGGTTAACCTTCAACCAAAATCTTACTTTACGAAGTATGTGGTCTAGAATGAGAACTTGTTCGTAAAAACAACCTTTTGAACACTCTGGTAAGAGCTTGGCGTTGGTTTTTCTACTTAAAGTTGGTAGCTAGCTATCCAGGCGAATTCCCAACCGCTAAGCAAAAATATAAAAGCGTAAACTAATATTATCTAACGTACACTGTGTAGTGTGCGTGCGGGTCAATCAAGGGGTGGGCCACAAAAACAAGTGATAGGATAAGAAAGTCCTTAACAGAATTAAGGGCCCTCGCTCTTAACGTTGCGGACTTTTCGGGTTTTGTTAATGTACCCAACTAATGAAATTAATTAAGTTGTAAGTAAGGTCGGGAGCAAGTTTGGTTAACTGTACGAAAACATCTCTACAAGTATTTTCTTTTGGGAAATTAACAAGTTGGTGATACTGACAAGTTTGTATAAACAAATAAATAAAATAAATATCAAAATATATGTCAAAATCAATATATTTTATATTGATTTTGACCAGTCAGTTAATTAAAGATTTTTTTTTTATATCGACTTTATTAACAAAATACTAAGAACTATATACAATTCTACAGCTACTACAATAAAATCATATAGAGAACCTACAAGTCATAGCAGACTCACAGGCAGTCCAAATTCTCCAGTCCACTACCAGTTGGCAGCGTGCCCAGCATGCTGGCAGCATTGCCCCGTTGAATTGCAATGCTTATTTGATAGTTAACTCATACTTAGTAATTTGTGATTTTGATACAGTTCTTAATGTTCCTTATCAGGAAAAAGGCTATTACTAATCAATCATACAAGTCAAGTCAGTTACAGGTCATTACCATCCGATCAGCTTTTTGAAGAGCTAGCTTTGAATCCGTAAGTTGTTATATTTAATGATTATCCCTTTTTTATATTTCCACATATCACAATATCTTAAACGACGCGATTAGCTATACTTACCTACGAAGCGCTGAATAAAAATGTCTTCAAAGTCTTATTTAACGGCACTAGTAGATTAATTGTCAACGCTATTACAAGTATTCAGCTCTCATTGAGATTATGGGTAACATGTGAGTATAGAGCAGTTTGCTTTAACTTAGCATCATATATGTTCACCCATAGTGACCATGTGGGCTTAATAAGAGCTATTATACGATTGCGTGTAACAAGCTGATTAACATTACACTAGTTCCACTGTGTGCCGCAAAAAGCATTATATCTTTTGTTATTTGGAGCCACAGAATCACTGATTACATTATAGTAGCTCACGTGTTCTTTGAAAGCTCACTTTTCACCTATTTCAGGTCGAGTGTACTGTAATAACTCTTCATAAGTGCTAAAGTTAGCGCGCGATGTTACCTCTTGTGATATCTTATAATACAGTTTTGTGCTACTTGGATATGTATTAGAATGGAGGACTGTATTACAAATATTAATAGTACCAAAAAAAGGGAACCCCCGCCATGCCGGAAACGTATTTTTAAGGTTATTTATTTCTTAGACAAAGTGTCAAGGAGTAGCAAAAGCAAAAAATATCTTCTCCTTTTCCTCTACAAGTTAACAAGTGATAACACTAACAATCGTTGTTTTATGATAAATTTTTATCAGTTGCACAAGTAATGACGTGCAAATGTCATCAGAGATAAAAAGTTGAAGATAAGGTTATAAATGCGTTTTGATTCCTAAAAAGACTCCATGCATACAAGGGCTTCAAGCGCTATCCAAAACTCGAGATTGATGGCAATAAGCTCCAGTTTCACTCTATTACATGAGGCTTATAAGGTAAAGCTTGGATACTTATACACCATTACTTATGATGGCTGTGTGATGATGTAAAGAGAATTCATGAAATTGTACGTAAATATTGACTTTTATGTAACTTGGAATTGTAATGAAATTAATAAAGACCTCTTTGATATACTTAGGGCCCGTTTCAGCATGTCCTAATAAAGTTTCGGGTTACTATGCAACACATAAAATAACTGAATGATAAAAATGACAGTAAAACCGGAACTTACTCGAACATTCTGAAACAGGCCCTTAGAATATTATACATTTTATTATTTTTGAAACCTATTTACTGAATTTATAATATTGTACAATATTGACGTGCCCAATGTTAGAAACGTAGTTATAAGGCCAATAAATGAATCTTATCTTATCATCTGCCAGGTTCGTTTATGACGTCTATTAAGAGAGTTGAAAGTGAAACTAAAAACCAACGCCTGGACAACCCTTACATTGACCTCATTTGGAAATCTTTCTGGAAATAGAAAATACTTATTATCTATTTACAGAAACTAACGTCTTAAACTGTTTGTTATATGTGTTGTTAGGTGATGACTTGCATAAATGTAATATTTCTCATTCTATTTTTCTTGCTGGCAAAATTTCAAGAAAAAAGTGTAATACAATAGTTTTATTGTAAACAGAAAATGTCATTCTACCGCCAATTCCATCAAGCGTTCGACTCTCATTTACATAGGAGTTATCCCATCAATAGAACAACGTTCATACTCAGCTATGAAAGGTGAAACACATTGTTATCTCAAGGAAAATAAAAATAACATGATACAAGAAAAAAGGTTTATAGCTATGCTTATACGAGCGACGATAAAAACTGAGCGCGTTTTTATATCCGAGACATTCACACCAAATGTTTGGTACGTTCGAAGGTAATTTAAGGTACAGTAACCTACAAACTGATTTGAGGAACAGGATAAGGATGCTGGTTAAGGTAGACCCTCGCAGTTTACTAGTTCACAAACAACATTATTGAGTTCTAAGAAGCTTTAGATATGTATATTTAAAAGAATAGATTAAAAAATGGTCAAGAGTATATCGGGCCATGCTTTTGTGTTTTTTATTGTTATTGTGACGGAATACGCTCGAGGCCCGCCTGATGTTAAGCGGACTAACCTCTGCCTATAAAAGATGCATTTCGTCACAAGTCACGAATTGCACCCGTCACCTTGAGACATAGTTCTCAATTCTCTTGTGCCCGTAATTTCACTGGCTCTCAAGAACTGCTGCCGGAACACATCGCTAGGTGCTTGGCAACAGATTTTCTACTTGAGGGTGGTCGCTAGCCAGGCGAGCATTCGCAAAACCCCTTCTAACATACAGTGAAGCTCAAGCCAGCGACGGGATTCTAACCATGGACCTACTGCGCGGCAGTCCATAGCCGATGCCATCCAAAACAAAGGTTTTTTTTAAAAATAAGTCTGAGAGGCATTCCCGTTGCAGATGGTAAGCATCACGTCTGTCCGTTACAGTGTCACCATTTTTTGTGATAATGCACTGCGCTCGACCGAGACAATCGTTTTTAAGAATCGATCGCCAAGTAATTTCACTTGCTATAGTGCCCTTCAAATATAAACACAGCAGTGTTCGCACACTTGGGCTCGGAGGCCGAATATTTCCGAATTTAATTCGGAATAGAATATTTGACATTGCGGCGGTGGTACGCTAGAGTGGACGTCCTTCAGAAAATTAAAGAAAAGACAATTTACGAAATGTTCTTGAGTCAACATTTAATATATGTGGAAACAAAGGCTTAATTTACACCACAAATAACCCTAAAATAGGTTTGACCAACCATAATAACACAGGATAAAAGTAAGACGATGATGTAAAAGTCACCATTTATTTTATGACAGTTACCTAATTCTTGTTTTTCCCTTGAACAAAGAACATCGGATCCTTGACGCAAAAAATGACTGCTATGTAACTTTCTAAGCGTTCATCAAAAGTTTCCCTTGTTATGTCTTTGTTCTTTATGAAAAACAATTCCGAACTTTCCGACCTTTATAAAAGATTAACGAGGTCGTTGGTATTTACGTACTATCTATTGAGTAGGCGTTCTAAAAATTCAGCCTCGTACTTTGTAGTGTTTTTTTTGTGATTCAACACAATGTCGTGTAAATATTGAGTCTGTTTGAATGAAAATATTTTCATTAAATTACTAATAATAGTTTTGACTTGTGAACTGTCAATAATAATTTAGTTCTGCTTACAAATATAAAGTGTTAACTTTTGTGAACCTGTGAAAACAACAGTTTTGTACAATAAACAGTGGAAAGGAAACCTATTAAAAAACACGAATGAAATTAATCTGCATTGTTTTACACTTGCCAAATATCACCCACTGCACTAAAAAACTACACATAATATCTGATCAACATACAATAATTTATACTTAATTTACAAGAACAATAATCAAAAATTTCATTACCACGACATAATCCCAATCATACTGTTTCGGAGAAAATGTTTAATTTCCTCTAGTTTTTCCGAGTCATAAAATATTCATATACTTACATGTATTTTGCTTTTGACTTTCCTGGGAGCAGTATTTCCATTGCCAATATGGCTTCTAATCTTAAAACTGGTGAAATACAATCAATCTCCATTTCACTCTCTGAACCGATGAAAGTCTTTTTATTATTATAAGTATTTATATTTATTATGTATGAAAATAACATATCAGGACGAATTTGTAGCTTTGCCGCCAGTTTTCTATTTATCGTCTGTGCCGAAAGGCAAACGCATTTATACAGCCACGTGAATGCAATTTGTACTAAACAAAGAGACTTACTTTTGCATGGTATGAATGATGAAAAAGATCCAATCAAAAGTACATTGTACATCGAGGGGAGAAAACGATCTATTCCTGTTTGAGAGGCTTTAAGGAAACTTTAGAACAGAAATAGAACCTTCTCCCGAGTGATACATAGTGCTTTATACTAATCCCACGAAGAAAATAAAATCATTACCTATAAAAGTTTTTTCGTATTTGTCCCGAGGCTTTTCAGGAAGTAAGTTCCATATGACTTCTTGAGCTGTATTTTTTTTATTTCTGGTGGCGCCGTCACTATAAAATAGTCACTTTCACTATCAGATGACATTTTGGAAAATTATTTAGAATAATTAAAAGCGTGCTCTTATATTTTCAGTTTAGTAAAATCAAAATATAACAAAACAAATAAATTGCCGCGTATATTTATCGAAAAAGGTTGCCAACCTCCTTTCATTGAAAATCCAGTACCAGAAAAATCTCACCTCTTTCTTCTAATCATTTGATATAAAACCTTTTTTGAAGTAAGTTCTGGAGCTGTATATTTTATTTCTAGTGGCGTCGTCTCTATAAAATCATCACTTCTACTATCAGATGACATATTTTGGAAAATAATTTGGAAAAATAAAAAGCGCACCTATTGTTAAATTATTTATTTAGTAAAAAACAAAATTTAACAAAACAAATAAATTGACGCACTTTTTTCGTAGTGCAGAGAAAGGTTGCCAACCTCCTTTCATTCCAATTTGAGTACGATAAAAATCCCACCTTTTTAATTATTTGATATAAAACCTTTTTGTTAGCAGTTAAAAAAAACCAAAAGAGCGCTAGCAGGGTAGTTATGGATTTTCATACAACATTCCTTCACCGCTACGGAGGAAAGGTATGAAATTCCATATAACTTTTCCCGCCGCACATTTATAAGGGAATAATGACGAACTTTATAACACGGTTTTGAATGAGGAATACACTTGCTGAGTGGGTGTGGTATAAAGATTTAATAACCCCAGCACGCCGTTTCATACAACATTACTGGAGAGTAGTAATGTTGCTGTTGTCTTTGTCCCCAAGCACTTCTTTGAATAAAAACTAGTTGTTTTCTATCGTGTGGAGTACAAAATAAAACGCTTTCTGAGCTATTTCTGAAAATATCCTACATTATTATATTTTAGGGAGTTGTTTTCGATAACATCATAAAAAAATATTCAACACACTCGTAATGGGTCATTATTATGGTCTATTACGCACGCGTCCATTTTTTTCTACTTTACCGCACTTGTGTTTTATATAGAAAAAAAAGAGCAACTTTAACTCACCAGTCAAGGAGAATCTTGCTTGTTTCATTCGTTTTTTTTCTTTATAACACCACACCAAAGAGATTTATACAGGCACCACTTATCGTCGCCTCACAGCCAAATGCGGTTGTAGGAAAAAGGTTGCTTTTTTAAGTAATCTTTTCCAACCACTGCAACTCGGTTTTGGTTCACAGGGTGGCTGTGAGGCTGCTGTACATTCACTTCGCACATTTCTTGATCAAAATTGTGGAGATGTGCTTTTGAAGGTGGATGTTAAAAATGCATTCAACTATCATCAGATAGAGGCACTCTTTTGACTGAAGTGAAAGATAAAATTCCGGAATTATACCCTTTTCTTTGGCAATGCTACGGCAAACCGTCAAAATTAACATACCAAAATAACGTTATTTTATCTTCCGTTGGATGTCAACAGGGTGATCCTCTGGGACCAGCCATATTTAGCCTTGCGATCCACTCAATAATTCAACGTCTCCAATAAAAACTTAACGTTTGGTATTTGGATGACGAAACCTTAGGAGGCGATGCGAACCCGGTTTTGGATGACTTGCGAGTACTTATAGACGATTTTCGTCTTATTGGCCTTGAACTTAATTTTTCCAAATGTGAACTTTTTGTTTGTGATATTTGTCCGGATAAAGTTTCGATTATTGAAAAATTCAACTTAATTGCACCTAATATAAAATTAGTAGAAAAAAGTTCGCTTCGTCTTTTGGGTTCACCGATTCTTGACGAATCTTTATCACCATTTGTCGAAGAACAAATTCAAAAGTTTAGAAATGCTTCTTAGCAGATTATCCATAATTAACGCCCATATGGCTTTTACAATTATAAGATTTTGCCTTGTCGTTCCTAAATTTACATACCATTTAAGATGTTGTCAGGTGTGGCAACACAGTGAGCTTTTGTTAAGCTTAGACAACTTAGTAAAAGACACGTTAGTTTCGGTTTTGAATGTTGAGATGGATGATAGGGCTTGGGTGCAAGCTTCCCTCCCTGTGAGGTTGGGGGGCATAGGGATACGCAAAATTTCTAGTGTGGCATTACCAGCTTTTTTGTCTTCTGTACACAGTACACACAAATTAGTAAAAAAAATTCTTGCACGATCTTTAGGCTCTTTCGATGTAGCATATCTGGCTGAGGCCAAAAACACATGGAGACTGGCTTGTCCAAATACTGAATTCCCAAAAATGTTGTCATCTCAGAAACAGTGGGATCGGCCGCTACGCGAGCTAACACGGAAAGATCTTTTAAATACGTGTTCTAGCATCGCAGATCGTGCTCGTATTCTCGCTGTTTCTGTGTGGGAATCTGGTCTTTGGTTACAGGCCATTCCTTCTTACAAAACTGGTACCCTTATAGATCCATCCGCTTTTCGTCTTGCTATTAGCTTACGCTTGGGTGCAAGGTGTTGTGTTGCACATCACTGCCAGTGTGGTACTGCAATTGATCAACTCGGTCACCATGGCCTCTCCTGCTCTCGAAGTGCTGGTCGAATTTCCCGCCACGCCAGCCTTAACGATATCATTCGCCGGGCTTTTGCCAGCGCCAATGTTGCAGTTATTCTGGAACCGAATGGTCTGATGCGTGACGATGGTAAAAGACCTGACGACATGACTCTGGTTCCGTGGAAGTTAGGACGGCCCTTAGTGTGGGACGCTATTTGCGTAGACACTTTAGCGCCGTCATATCTTTCTGAAACCAACGTGAGGGCTGGCGCTGCGGCTACTTCGGCGGAGCAGCTCAAGCGGCGCAAATATGCTAACCTCGGTATGGGTTACATATTTGAGCCGTTTGGTGTAGAAACGTTGGGTCCGTGGGGACCGGGAGCTCATCGTATTTTCCAAAACTTATCTGAGCGCTTGGTCGATGCGACGCGTGATCAAAATGCTGGCACATATTTGGCTCAACGAATAAGCATTGCAATTCAACGGGGCAATGCTACCAGCATGCTGGGCACGCTGCCAACTGGGAGTGGGCTGGAGCATTTGGACTGCCTATGAGTCTGCTATGACTTATAGGTTGTCTAAGTGCTTTTATTGTAGTAGCTCAAGTGTTGTATATAGTTCATAGTATTTTGTTTAATAAAGGCATACCGCCGGTAAAAAAACCTAACATGACCAAGTGGGGTTACTCTGATGTAGGAACCCAATGTAGTTGTGGCGCTACGTAGGAATTGCGTCACTGGCTGTCCTATCCTCAGTGCACTGCTTGCACTTTGGTCTTTGGGTGGCAGTCACTCATCTTAATGTGAACGTGTGTGACACGAAAAAGAAGAAGAACCTCTTTATTGCCGCGATTTTTGTTGCCATCAAAAACTAATAAGGTAACAATAAATTGATTATGGGTAAATTATTCACGCTGTTCGCTATTTTTATTAGCGCCATCTATAAGTTAACCACAAGCTGACTCAACCATAGACAGCGCTATATAGAAATTAGCGTGCCATTAATTTTCGTATTTGTTCGTAGCAAGTGTATTGAAAACGTCGTACTCGTGAGGATTTAATAATTATTACACTCTTGGCTCTAATACAGCCCGCGCCGTCGGTCATATGTAATGACCAACATATTGTGCTTGTATCATAATGTCTAACTATTCTAAGTATATCATGTTTAGGCTCCTCCAGATGGAATACGGCTGCATTATTTTTTTTATTATGTTATACTTTAGACGATACGCAATATGCATAATATAATCATGTCCAACAATGTGTTATGAAAGCAATTACCAATTTTATTTTTATAATTACAAATTGAGCCAGTTGCTAAAAAAAAAAAATGTGCAGGTACTTAATTTACAAGATTTGTGAATTGGTATTATGTAATTGTACTGAAGATCATATTTGATAAGTGAATACGAACAACCCATCTCCCTGGTCCTTTTGCCCCAGAAAAGGAAAGCAGTCTCCTGGATATCAATAATTTCGAAAATTTAATGTAAAATGTCACTGCAAATCGGGATACCAATCCCAGGTGGCTAGTGAGCCTTTCTTTTAATGCTGGAGAAGTTTATATACAATAATAATATAATATGAATCTCGCTGTGTTTTTTATTGCATAAGAATGAAGCTCACAAATGTTTATCAGCGGTGAGAAAACCTTCTCGTGCTTCCCACTGCTGTTAAGAATAAAAAGGGCTTTATGAAAAACACACAGATGGCTACAGATACCCACCGCAGAGATTTTGATACTTGGTGATTTCAACGGCTACCATGATGTATCGCTTGGTTCGCGGACCACCGATCATTTGGGGAGATCTTTTCACGACTTTGCTTTGGCTTATGATCTGACTAAAATTGTCATATCTGATGATATATATCACTTTTAATATTTATGTATAACTTTTAATCTAATTGCATAACATATATATATATATACTTACACAGCTTACATGAGAAGGATCAAGGAATCTACTAACGTAACATTATAACTTATATTTATATTTAACTAGCTGCGCTGTGTTGATGGATGATGATAATGAAAAGTATAATTTGTGTTAATCAAGCGCCTTATCTACATCCGCACCAAATTTTATTAATATTGGTCCAGCTGTTTTAGGGTGAATATGTAACACACATATAATCACAAACTTTCGCCTTATAATATTAATATGATGTGATTTCATTTAATGTTTCTAATCACGTTTTCAAGCATCTTCTGTACATGCAACCATTTTAACAGAGTTCGCTCCATTTAACGAAAGTTTCAGGACAACGAACGACAAAGTAGGTTTATAAAACTGACATGAAAAGTTGTTCATGATCGTTGGCAGAAAGCACTTCCTAACTGCTGGCTAGATATTTTAAAACCTTTGTATTAAAGCCTGCCTTAAAAAAATACATTCCAGAATTCTAACATATTGAAACTAGAAAAGAAGTGTGACTGGTTGCCCGTATGAGTTCCAAACACGTACTCTAATCTGGATACGCAGGGTTGTCTATATCACTAACTTTTATAAGTACCCATGTAATATATTATGTGTAAAACAACAAATCAATACGTAGCTACAGTTACGATTTTCATGAGTTACTACAACTTACCTAATTTTCCTTTATTTTGTTTGCTACTCATTACTTTCTCTTTATATTCGTGGCGGGTATTATTAGGTACCTACTTAGGTAATTATTGTATGCTTTAATTCAATTATGGACAAGATAAAAGAAAATTTGATTTTAAATTGTAGTGTTATTTTTATGGCTTTGATGAAAGACACAAATTAACTTGATATGTTTATCAAATTACTTGAATGTATATCTGTACCTATGGATTTTACTTGACTGGCCATTGCACTGATCAAATAATAAGAGTTGGGAGGTATAAATAGATTGTACTGAGTAACTGCATGACGAGTAGGAACAGACAGCTACGGCACGGTAATGTTATCTATACAGTATTTCAACTGCATAGAAACGGACGAAACGCGAGTTATACCTACGCGTCTCGATCTCGGCCCGCGCTCGTACGCAGACAGTCGCTTTACAAAGACGGGCCTTGACCGAGCAATGACCGATGCGCCGTGATGCAGTATACTCGCCCGAGCAAAAATAGTGATGTACTTAACTAGACTACAATCATGTTGAATTTTGACGATATGGAATTATCGGCTATTGCGATCGCACTGGACGTTGAAGAATCTGAAAAAATTTCAACTCCAAGGAAATGAAGTGTGCATCCACTTTGGTAAAAAATAATAATAATATTAGCTCTTAAGAATAGCTAAGCGAACGCACGTTAGCTTGGCATAAGATTAGCTAGCCAGGCAGGTATTTGCAAAATGCCTTATTATAATGACTGCCATTCTAAGATATATATCAGGACCGACGACTTAACGTGCCCTCCAAGGCACGGAAACACTCAGTAGTAATGCCACTAGCTGTCACTCATTCCAGTCATGAACGCAGTGGAGGTTGTTTTACTTATTTGATCCATTAGATCGACTTTGTCAGCGATGACAGCGCTTTGTCATCTACATTCCATTAACAAGCTGAAGACCTGTAACATACAGCTGGACAGTCGACAGATCAGGGCCCAAGTCTCACCACTTCTAGTAATAATAACTTGATCTTACTGCTAAACTTTATACCTCCACGTCAATCAAGCAGTCTTACAAGCAGTAAAGGAATCGCTCGGCGCTCTGATGACGTCACAACAAATAGTTCACTCTTTTAGCGAACACTGACGTTAATACGAAGTATAAAATATACGGGTTAGTGGCATACGCACCCAATGTCAACTCCCCCCGTGTCAGTTGCCCACGATCTCAGTTCCCCCCGATAAATTTTGAGCGAATATTTTTTTGTGATTTGTACTGTCAGCAGCGAAAGTGTATTTAAAGTTATTTAAAAAAAATGAGGGCACACAAGTTTAGGTTGGTTGGAAGAGATTTTTGTCATAGATAAGCTTACTTTGTAAATTTTATAATAAGAACTTACTGTATATATTGTGCAAGTATAAGAATAAATAAAGAATTATAAAAAAATAGAGGAAAGACTGATTTTCTACGATCATTTATTAATTTGAAAGTTTCATTGTAAATCATCAACAATATTAACATTACAGCAGGCAAAATAAGCATTTATATATCACTTAAAATTGTACAAAGTATATAAAATAAACAATATTAAACACTCAATAAAAGCAAATCAACAATCATAAAACATTTAAAATAACTAAAAGAAAAAACTAAAAGTTAGATACTATAAGGGGTTAAGTATGAAATTGCCGTTTTGTACTGAAAAATTGAAATTGTTTTTTTTTTAATTGAACATTTTTATTTTATTAAAATACCACATACCATCACTATCTTTAAATTGCTGCCATCTAATAAGAATGTCATCAATGCCTTTGCGATAGAACTCTGGTGATCTAGATTCGACAAACTGTGTGAAAACATTTTGTACTGCCTCCTGGGAAGAAAACTTTTTATCACATAGAAAATTGACTGAATCATGAAAAAATACGGAGGGTGACGAATGATTTCTAATCGCAATTCCTGTAGAGTTAAAACGGTTTCTCGTGCTGTATGAGGTCTCGCGTTATCATGAAGCAATAATGGTGAAGATCGATTCATGAGTCGGGGATGTTTCATTAATAGTTTTGCAATCATTGTTCGGAGTTCGGTACGGTAGACATCTGCCGTTATTGCTTGACCAGATCGGAGAAAGCTATAGTGAATAACACCATGCTGTGACCACAAAACAGTAACCATTGCCTTGGTAAGCTTTGCTTTAGGACACTGTTGCGGTTATATATTTTTATTTCTCTTACAATAAGGTTAATGCGATAATTCTGTTTTCATCTTTGATGTAATCAAACAATACAAGGGGCTTACATTTTGCGGGGATTAATATAAGAAGTGGTTCCATGAAATTTGGTATTGGAACTTTCAAATCTTTGCTATGCTTTCTACATAATGTGTTTTTCACCCTTCTGAACGCTGGAATGTCTAAAGTACAACAACAATATTTTAATTTTGAAATATTCCAAAATACGCCTTTCAAAAATTATTTGCACTAATTCAGTTTTTGCATAATTCTGTTTTCACTTTCATCTGTGTTTCTGGGTGCCGACTATTGTTATCAGTAACCCAAATTTTATAATTTGTAAGAAATGCGCTGGACTGAATGGTGATTTGTAGTTAAACCCGTCAGAATTGAAAGATTACGAGAACAATAGAATTTCATTCAGAGTACCGGCAGTCCCGTTTCCCCGATATAATACCTAGCTAGTATGCATACATTTTAAATTTTGAATCTTGAATTTTAATAACACAATTGTATGTGTTATTAATACACAAGATATAAAAACCATTCGAAACAATTGACTTAATATAATTTTAGCAATTATGATATTGAAATAAATATATTATTATGAAGAGAAACTCTTTTTTGCTAACGGTATATTTAATATATGGTAATTATTTCTTTCAATCAAATTTATCGGGGGGAACTGAGATCGTGGGCAACTGACACGGGGGGAGTTGACATTGGGTGCGTATGCCACTAACCCAAATATACTTTGCTTATTATTTCATATATTCTGCTGGATATTTCCTCACAGCTTCAATCAAACGTTCGTTGTTCATTTTCCAATGTCGAAAAAAAAACGACAGTGTACTTGCATAGCACCACTACGACTGCTCGAGCGCAGTTCGGCGGCACTGTATTCATGCAACGGGCCGTCGCCGAGCCGAGGCGGGACCGAGTTGTTTCCGAGCGTTGTCCGTTGCTCGGCCGTCACTCGGTTGCCGCTCGGTATAGCGTGAGTGTGTCCATACGTAATATAAGTAATATTAGTTAACCGTGCTCCGGCCGACACTCGGCTCGTACCCGACACGGTCTAGCGTGAGTCATCCTTTATGGTACTATTGTACTTAGCAGAATTACATTCGAATCTTGTGTATGTAGATATGTACCTATACTTTGAATTCAACATATAAACAGAACTAAGTCAAACGGGACAGCGCCGAGTCGGAACTTCGTTTGCAATTCACAAACATGGAGCTATCTCGTTTTGTTCTATACTCTGTTTTTTCTTACCTGTCTTATTATGTAAACAAACATGGCGGCTGGTCATCCAAAGACAAGATTAGTGATGGGGACCCATCGAATGAACGACGAGCCGTACTGAACCATACTATGAAACTGTATGATATATACTATGAGTAAAATAAAACGAAAGATTTTTGTAATAGAATTGTTTATATAGTTAGGTATATTTGATATTCGAGATTTATATTTTTGTCATACACTTGTTTATATAGTTTTATTCGATATTGATGCGACGACGAGCGAAGTGAGGAGGCGAAGCGTTAGGCTCCGGTAAAGAACACTTTTTGTATACTTTTTAGAGATGTTATGGCAACATTACATACCATTATTGAGAAAAAATAATTATCTTAAAAGACATTGGTAAAAAATTAGTTTAGCAGACTGTTCACAATAAAGCACTAAGTCTGAAAATTTGAGTACTTGGACACTGTAGTTACGCACAAAATAATATTGGAGCCATTTTTATGTTATTTCTATTTAAATTTTCGTTTTAATACAAAACGTGGAACCTTTAATGTATTAATTATTTTATCATCGACCTGATAAAAAAGTCAGTAATGGAAGACAGGGCCATTGACATGTTTATTTATTTAGTTTAGTTCTGGTTATTAATAAAACCAGTCAAGTGCGGGTTGTACTTCCACACCGAAGGGACCGTATCGACACATAATGGATCATAAAATCATTGTTTTTCATACAGTGCAAGATGCAAGATCCTTAGCGAGAGCCTTACCCGCACTTGGCAGGTTTTTATTATTGATAGATATTGGACTAAAATCATACCAAGTTTAACGCTTGTACGTATTACCGTTTTTACTATAGAGCAAAAATAAAATTCGTTTAACAAAACAGGTTTTTGTATGAAAACCCCTTTATTTTAAACTTATTGTTATTTTCATTATTTGTTAGGCAATACACTATTTTAAACCGTATTCTGTGAATATGTCGAAGAATATGAGATGAACGAAATATGTTCAGTTGTTCACATTAACTATTCATTATTTTGATACCCATCTTCCCATCACTAAAATTCATAGACAAGATAGAGTACTTAGTGTCAAAACACTGTCATTACTGTATACAGATTTTGTGATCATTACGATAATTGATTTATATTTTGGAAAATACTATACATTTCAATGATATTTGTATGTTTATCGAAGCGTGATGTTTCTTTTATTAGGTCTAGTCAGTTGTGAATGGCCAAATATAGGCGATTATGACGAAAACTTGTGATTTTGTAACTGAGGTGTGTTTGTTTACATTTTAAGACAGGTAAGAAAAAACAGACTTTACTTTGTAAATAAGCGGGCAACACTGATATTTTGTTGGTGGGTTAGAACTTTTTGTTTCGCTTATAGGTAGGAATATCGTTTTGCGGCAATACATTTACGTTAATGGCCGATTACGGACTGTAATTCATTTTATGCATGATGTTTACGTAGTTTGTGCCGTTAAATTTAATTGTATTTACATAGATAATATTCATTCTGTGCCTGGAATTACTTTTAGAACCGAAGCAAATGAATTCTTTTTATTAGAGAAAATTTATGTAAATTTGTAATATACCTATGTACAACGAAATTGATATTGTAATGTGACTTTAAAATTATTCAAAATATGATCTTATTTTAGAACGATAATGGCGCAGTACCAATGGCAAATGGACTGCCAAGCCGAAGTCCACAACTTAAATCCTGCCGCGGGCATCGCATGGCAGTTTTGGCAAATGTTTAGCTTGCCAACCGCCACCCTCAAGTAGAAAATCTGTTGCCAAGCACGTAAGTGTGTTCCGGCGGTCGCATTGCGTGCCAGTTTCCATTTAAGGCTTAACCTGAACCACATCTACATAACATCATTATTTTATAAATAGAAAGTAAAGAAGAAAAAAAATGTCAGATCTTTAAATACTCAAATATTTAAAAATAATCACATGATATATATATCTATAAATGTGAGAAGTGACAATAACGCCTAATTTTCCTATTAAGCCGATGTGATTTTATAAACGCCACGTAGCATAACCAGAAGACTATTCAACGCGTTCCGCTTCTACACGAAGCATAATCAGGATATATAAAATATTGTCAAATATTTTTTTATTTTTTATTATAAGTAATTAATATTTAATTTGAAATTGCGCAAAGTAACGTCTTAATCTATTTATTAATTAGGGAAAAAAAGAAAAGAACTTCTACATCAAACTCTTGCATCAAAGAACCAGCTATCATAATTAATAATAATACCTTCTAAGATATATTGTCATAAAACTAACGTGAGTTGTCATGATTATTAAATAAATATACCGGCTAGCACTCACGGTGTTTAGTCGAAATCTATCTTTGCGTTTCACAAGTCATCGATTTAGCCTATACATGCGGTTAAAGCTTGAAACGCGCTGCACATCAACTGTCATTTTTATCATTCAGTTATTTTATGTGTTGCATAGCAACCCGAAACTTTATTAGGACATTCTGGAACGGGCCCTATCAACTAAAAGTAGATAATTCGTGCGGCATAATAGAAATGTTCCTGGAACTGGCCATTTACAATAAAATAAAACAAAAAGCAGTTACGAAATTCGAAAATCTAACTCTCTACATGTAACCTTTTAATTTGAGAAATAGTCATATGTTTTCTCATTGTTGCGTCCTATACAAAATGTGTGGCTATCACATTGTATAACTCATGAACAGGTTTTCTCAATTATTTTCACTATATTTGCTGTGGCTTAAGTCAACAAGAAAGTTGCCAGAGGCTTCAATTGGCATTTGGTGATGAAATACCATGTCGCGGTTCAGGATATTCGTGGTTCGGAGAATTTAAATGGGGACGTGATCATCTCAATTACTATTTACGTGAAGGTCAACCGGCGACTGCGACTACAGATTCCAATATTGATACCGAATCAGAACTGATCGAAACCTACAAAAAAAATACTTCCAGCAAAATATTTTGCATGTGCATCAGGGGTCCGATTCTCTTAGCTATTGAACGGCGTTAACGGAACTTAATTGCATGAAAATTGTAGTTTTTGACAGTATCCGTAGTCTGCGCGCTATTTAGATTCGATAGTGGCTTGCTATCAATATAGTTTTTGACATATTTCGTATGCTGTAAGGTATTTTGTTGCGATTGCGTTGCTACAGTGGCATAAAATCGGTAGTCTGTTTCATATTTTGACGTTTATTATTATCTTCTTATTACGTATCTTATTTCAGTGGCAACGTTTGCAAGCCAAAGCACAGACATACGATAGCGACGCGATTACTATACTCGTATAACTGCGATTAGGAGCTAGAATTAGCAGATTACCGAATTTGACATTAACAGCAGTTCGATCGCAGAAGCATCGTAGAAGTGTGGCGTTTGGTCAATAGTTAAGAGAATTGGGGCCCTGAAGGTTTGGAAGCTTTGCATTCGATGGCTACGGCATAATTTAACGGAAGACCAGAAACGACCGCGGGTTGAGTGGTGCACAGCACTAAAATGATAGTAAACTTTAATGGGGGGTAAGTCATTAACTGTCTATTATATCGTCATATAATCGGGTGACGAAACCAGGGTGTGGGTACTCCTTTGAACTCTTAAGAAAATATAATGAACCAATATATGAAACTGACGTCAACACCCAAAAGTGAAAACGTAGACGAGAAAAAGACTTCGACAAGTTATTTCACACTTTTGGGTGTTGAAGTCGCTTCTATTTCTTTTTTCACTTTTTTTTAGTGGCTCTTGCTACTTACGGGTTCGATTATCATTCATTAACGATGACTATATCTTCAAGATAGGTAAATATTTTTCAGTTATTGGTGTATAACTCTAAAACGGCTTGACCCATTTTGATGAAATTTAAATGGGAACAAACGACAGGCAAATCCAAATCGGTTCTCTCAGTCAAAAATTCTGAGGTAACAATCATAAAAAATATAAAAAAATACAGATGAATTGAGAACCTTCTCCTTTTTTGGAACACGGTTAAAAAGCTAATTTAAATACATATATATTTTAAATTAAGTATTTATTAAAGTTTCATTTTACCTTGTCCCAAACATTGAAGTCAAGTTGAAGGCCACCTCTTTTCTATTCTGTAGCTCTAATATAAAAGACCAGTGAAATAAACTGGACCAAAAATATGAAATTTAAATATATCCCACTCCAGCTTTTCATAGCATCAAAACTTATATCAACCTTTTGCTAGTTGTAATAAAGTTTAATATCAGTTGGTTGCACATTTTGCTTACTCCTCTCAACGAGGTCCAGGGGCAAGTGGCTCTTGACAGCATCCTCATTACTGACGCCTATAACAGACAGAGACAGGGCTGGTTCAATGTAGCTCTTTCTTGGGGCTAGTTAACCCTTGTTGGAATCAAACGTAAGTTAGTAAAGTAGTTAGTAGTTAGTAAAAGTATTCTTAATGGGCCTGGTTCACTGCAAGTAGATGCTAAACGATTACAGATCTATCTTTCATATACATTTTAATAACTGAATATAATAATATGTATATTGAATAACAAATACTCTTGAATTGTTTTGGCTTTATACAGCCTTCTTGAATTTGAAATAGTCGCAGTTCGGTTCATGCTGAAGGTAGATAACACTTTATAGACACATTAACAAATTTACAAACTTATAACTTAAAACATAATAATAACTAAGAGCAGGTGTGACAATGGGAGGTCTTATCGCTGAGAGTGATCTCTTCCAGACAAGTGGTAAGACAAGAAGGCATCACCCGTCGCACGTTGCGCACAGTACAGAAACATGTAAAATATTGCCTTCTTGAAATTTTCCTATAGCTACATTAATTCTTAACTGAACTCAGGTCCATTTGACCTCTTGCTAAGTATTTAGTAAGCTGATTTTCTGTTTCGGTACCTGTATACATTTTACCTAAAATTTAACCGACTTTTACACTCATAAGTGTGAAATAACTTGCCGAAGTCGGTACCATGCACACAACATTGTCATAGTAGGTACTTTTGATGTATTATGGTACCGATTTCAACAAGTTCATACTTTTGAGCGTTGAAGTCCGTTCCATGTTTAAGTTTTTTTTTTATTAGCATGATCTATAATAAAACAAATTATTACTTAGCCCCAAAAGTTCCAACCTACAGCCGTCTCTGCTTGCTGCCCTCAGGGTTTAGGATGCTCAAGTATCCTCAGCTGCTCTCGTTAATAAGAAATGAATTTTGTATAAAATTACCGCTACTAATTAAAGGCCCCTGCGGGTCCATAAAAATTGTACGTTTTGTTTCTTTAACAGGGCTGGCTAAGATCTCAATTCTGTACTTTTGTCATTGGACTTTATAGCATGATGTTTTAATGGTTTACCAATTGTATATTGACTTCTAGAACTTTATAATTATGTGATTTTCACGGCATTTTCTGGCGTCCTCTATATGGAACCAGCTGATATCTCATGTATTTCAAAACCTAATGACTAAAGAACTTTTAAGAATAGCGCATAATTTCTTCTCAAAGGCGAGCCCTCATTCTTGATACCTCTAATATTAAGTCCATTGGCGACGGTTAACACTTACCATCAGGTGAGCCGCCAGATCGTTTGTCATCACATTAAAAAATATTTTTCTACCCGTATGCCTAATTTATGAAGCGCTCGTAGTAAAGTTTGCTTAGCCGTTCTTAAACGATCAGCTAAATCATAGAACATAATAGAATAATACTCAGTAACGTCCGCCGCGGCCATGACTTGGATGGGTGACCGCTGGTGACATTACTATTTGTCAAACATTACTGTTGTGTTGATCAATACTACTGTGCGCTTCCGTGCTTCGGAGGGCACGTTTATCCGTCGATCCAGGTTGATGTCTTAGGAAAGCAGTCGTTATAGCATAGTGGTAGGGCAGTTTGCGAATTCCCGCTTGGCTAGCTATCAATCTTAAGTAGAAAATCTGTTGCCAATCACCTAACGGTTTGTTCTGGCAGCTGTTCTTGAGAGCCAGTAATTCTAGGTTAGCCTGAACAACATCTTCGACCACATCATCATATACCGTCAGGTGAGATAGTGGTCAAACATATCTGGTATTAAAAAAAGCTACTTGTGTGAAGTCTGTACCATATTTTACCCTTAAAACACAAAAGATATCATAATAAGCGCTCGTAGCCAAGTTTGCTTAGCCATTCTGAATCGATCAGCAAAGTTAAGCAACGTCCGCCGCGGTCATGACTTGGATGGGTGACCGCTGGTTGGGCATTACTACTGAGGGCTTCCGTGCTTCGGAGGGCACGTTAAGCCGTCGGTCCCGGTTGTTGTCTTAGGATAGCAGTCGTTACAGCATGGTGGTAGGGCACTTTGCAAATGCCCGCCTGGCTAGCTACCACCCTCAAGTTGAAAATCTGTCGCCAAGCACCTAACGGTGTGTTCCGGCAGCTGTCCTTGAGAGCCAGTAACTCTAGGTTAGTCTGATCAACATCCTCGACCACATCATCACTTACCATCAGGTGAGATAGTGGTCAAAGACTAACCTATCAAGCATAAAAAAAAAAAAAAAAAAAAAAAATAACTTATACATATAGTGGAAAGTTTTATCTTATCCTAGTCGCAGTTCATAAATTTAATAGCCTATAACTGTACCAGCTTGTATACGTAACAAATAAAATGCGTTATTACAAGACTTTGCTGGCTAAATAAATATAATATATCAGAATTCTCCTTAGATTCTGTCCAAGAATAACTAACTCACGTATTTTACCCTTGTCAAGACACTGGAGTTTTTTGTAAGCATAAAAATGTTGACAAACGATTGTCCTCAGTTGAGAGAATTTTAATGTAATTAGAAATTTTTTACAATGCTGAAGTAATCACATTCAAACAGACCCGATACAGAGTACTGGGGGCCTACTCTCACCTCTTATAGTAATAATAATTTGATCTTACTCCAAAATTTTATACTTTCACGTCAATTAAGCAAGCTTACAAGCGGTGAAGGAATCGCTCGGCGCTTTGATGACGTCACAACAAATAGTTCATTCTTTTCGCGAACTCTGACGTAACATTTAATACGAAGTATTACTGTTCCAACGACAAATCCCTCATGTTTATCCATCTTAAAAAAGTTACTTTCTCTGATTATGTTACGATAAAAATGGGTTTAATTAATGTGTAAATTACGTTAAATGTTTTCATTTATATTATTATTTAAAGTAAATGCAGCAAAATTACTTGATAAGTGAAAGTCTAAAAAGTTACAGACAGTTTTTGTGTAGCATACAAAAAATGACGTAAAACTATGGTAATAGCGATTCATAACATCGTAGTTCGGAACAGTGCGAGCGGGATAACGCTATATTATAAACACATTGTATCTCGCTTGCACATCCGTGATACATATTTCATTCGTGCTTTAAGTAGGATCAAACCAACATTGCTTGATGTGATTGTGGGTAATAGTTCGTGTCTGCAAATGATGATTTTAAGCATGAAACAAAACACTTACTACAAACAATACTACTTTTTTTTAATTATAGTTTCGTAAAAGGTGGGAGTTGGCCCCCTGATCAGTCAAACTGCTGCAGCATTTCCTGCAAATATGTACACGCCGTCGACTCTCGTCAATTCTTAAAAGGATGCGAATTATTGAATGTTTGAAATATCAAATGATGCGAATTTTTTGAGGGATCTTCTTCTTTTCATCTATCGTCAAGCATTTATACTTTTAAGTACTCATAACTAACAAAAACTTTTATTTAATCTGTATATAAATGGGTAACAGTATTTAAAACTTAACTAAATAAACCAATTCGTGCGTAAGTCACCTAATAAGACACTCAGACCGAATAAAGTCTTATCTGGTCTGAGCCAAAACAATGGCTCGTGTACGATGATACAAGCTTGAACCTGTTCTGCAATGTACTTAGATGTTTCCGTGGCGACTCAAACTGGTTTATAAGAGGATCAAGTGACTTATTCTTAACGAATTGTCGAGTGTTTGACGCCGATGAGTTCGAATTAACGCGTCATTTTGTGGCGTAGCGTTGATTTGTTCGTTCGCATTACCAAGTGCATAAAAATGGATTGATTTAGTTCGAACTCTAAAGAGATTTTCTAGGGAACTCGTGATAACTTTGAATAATAGAGAGGTTCGAACTATCGCAGGTTTGAATTAACGAGAGTAGTCTGTGTGTGCAAAATAAAGTGAATATTACTTTACTTCATCGAAATAATATTATACCATTTATGAAACTAATAATAATAACTTTGTGCGTTTGAACCTTCAATTAAAACAATACTCTGTCCATAAAATTACCCACGTTACGTAAGCAATTTACAGTTATCGACCCTACGCGTCGTGTCACCCTTCAATATTTGATTAGTTCTTACCTTCCTAGCTTTTGCCTTATTGGTTAGTAGGTACACGTAGACTTATTGTGTATTATTATATAATGAACCTACTGTACTAGATATACTTCTTTGAAATTAATAGCTATTACAAGTGGCAATTTGCTTTAATTGGGTTCGATTACAGTGCCAAGCAATTACGGAATCTGAGCGAAACGTATTTGGTATAGTCACATAGTTTTCATCTTCAAACAAATTTTTATTAGCCTTTCATTATTGTAATGTATTATCCGTAATTAGCCGTATTGCCCACTGCTGAACACAGCCTCCCCCATAATGTGGGGATATGGATCCCATCTCAAAAAATGGTAAGGTAATTAGGTAGGTAAACAAATTTATCGCTTATCGAGACAACCTCCTCAAAATTACAATCAAA
The DNA here is from genome assembly GCA_963854805.1 of Plagodis dolabraria. NCBI lineage: Eukaryota > Metazoa > Arthropoda > Insecta > Lepidoptera > Geometridae > Plagodis > Plagodis dolabraria. The sequence continues at coordinate 8,075,201 of OY978461.1, forward strand.
AACGATTATATGGCTGTTAGGGTACCGCATCGTAACAATTAAAATAAAATAAAATATAGTTTTGATAACAACTTCAAAACCAAATTAGAAATTGGCGTATTCAGTATGTAATTTTCAGATGTATAACATTCTGTTTACGAGCTGGAGATGTGTGGCATGCGGACGTATAGACAGACGACTGAGTATCATTAACATAACTCCATTTTGCCCTTTGGAAACGGTACCCTAAAAGGATGGATCATATTATGAGAAATATTAATACCATAGAGAAAAGAGAACATTTTTTATATTTCAAACCTTGTAAATGGACTAAAGTATTTAAATTCTACACAAAATAATTCTACTTGTAGAAGTAAGGACTATAAAAGACCGAACTCATACGCACGGCACTGACTACAACAAGTTAAATTTATTTATTTTTTTGTGTTAGGAGTCAGTTTCATTTTATTTTACATACCTCCCTAGGCATGTTATGTTATTTGACACAAGGTATTTATTTATGCTTAAGACTCGTATTAAGAGAAAGTGGCATGCAGTACCACACAGAGTGCCTCTTGCCTCAGGCTACTGAAATATTGCACGTTTATTTCATAAAAGCTTGTGAGAAAACGTGTGGAAAATATTAAAAGCCACGATTCAAAGACAGGTATTAAATTCCCCTCTTGCTCGTACGTGACGAAGGAATGTGGGATAAGTTTTGTCATATTTAATTTGTTTTGTTCGGGAAAAGTGACACATTTTTTATTGGGTACAAATGTGATTTCGAAATGTAACGCTACATTTGAGAATGTATTCCAATATATTGAATAGTTTTTTTTTATATTTTTCTCTGCAAGAATAGAACTGTTACATTTATAAATTTACGAGGACAAAGCTTTCATCTCGAGAGCGGGAATCGAACCCATGACTACCTGTTTTATGCACTAAACCTACACACACTGCACATACCTAAACCTCTCGGACATCGAGATTGACTAGATGAGGTGCAGGTTACAAATAAATATCTAAAGAAACGTAAGTCAAGCACAAAAACAGTACAACGCAAACCTTACCGCGGCGGGCGTGGTTTCAAAAGTGTACCGTGCCGGGCAACGACATTATCTTGACGCGACCAATCGGATGCGATCATATCTAAGCGCCAAATAAATCAAATAATCCATTTGAATTTGGAAGGTTATGCGTATTTTGTCAATTGTGAAATTGAGTCTGAAAACAAAACGGTAACTTTGTGAGAGTTACACTTCTCTACATCTTTATTCGTAGAGTGCAACCAAATTTTGTGCTCTAATTTTATCATTGTTACCGTCACAGGGGATGAGGCGGCCGTCAACTAGACTGCGTTTATAAATATCGTTCGATGACGAGCGATCCGCCTAATAAAAATGTCGCTGCACATTATATTATGTCAATGTCAATATAGACAACCCAAGCAACTCTCACCACTTCCTTACTTTCCATCTTTGTGCATGATATAAGTGTTTACTATGGAAGGAGTTTCATTTAAATTAATTAAAAATTAACTTTCGCCGTGGCACAAATATGTAAAAGCGAAGAGTTAAATAACCGAAAATTATCAAAGAGAAAGTAAACATTTTTTTTACCGAATTTCAAAAAAGGAGGAGGTTCTCAATTTTGTGTTTGTTACCTCTGATCTCTTGACTGAGGGAACCGATTTTGAAAACTCTTTTTTTGTTTGAAAGCTGATGCTTGTCGTTTGGTCCCATTTTAAATTTCATCAAAATCGGTCCAGCCTCAAAAACTTGAGTTACACGAAAAAAATTGAATTTTATTTTTAACAAAATAGATTGAAATTTTTTTTTTACAAAAAATGGTACCGACTTCAACACCCAAAATTGTGAAATAACTTGTTGAAGTCGGTACCATGATGGTTCAAAAGTACCTATTATTTATGAGACGGAACAAGCACCAGTTCACGTGATATTAAGAGGTAACCTATGCCTATAACAGATGCATTTCGTCACAAGTGACGAGCTGCACTGCGCCCGTCACCCTGACGTCTTACAGGTGCTAAGTCTCATGTGCCTATAATTTTAATGGCTCGAACGGACTGTTAACGGATCACACTGTTAGGTGCTTGGTGATAGGTTTTCTACTTAAGGGTTGTAGCTAGTTAGGCGAGCATTCACGAAATGCTCTTCCACAATGCAGTAGCTATATGTGATAGCTCAGTGGCTTTGGGTATGGACTGCCGCGCAGCAGGTCCATGGTTCGAATCCCGCCGCGGGCTTGAGCTTCACCGCATGGTGGAAGGGCATTTTTGCGAATGCCCGCCTTGCTAGCGACCACCCTCAAGTTGAAAATATTTCGCCAAGCACCTAACGTTGTGTTCCGGCAGCTATCCTTGAGAGCCAGTCATTCTAGGTTAAGCCTGTTAACACCTTCGACCACATCATCACTTACCATCACGTGAGATTGTGGTCAAAGGCTTACACGACAGCAATAAAAAAAAAATGCTTATGCTGGCGATGGGGATAGAAACATGAGCATGTTGTCATATTAAATAAAACAAAATATTTGTCATATTAAATATAATAAAATGTATGTTGTTGCCTGTCCGTTCGTCATGTAAAATTATACGCTGTTTGGGCGCCAGTTTGTCATATTAAATAAAATTAAATGGACCAGTTTTATTACATGTAAAATAAAATAAGGGGAAAGTTAATGTCAAGTAGAAAAATTTGAAAAAATAATATATTATGTACCTATGTAGGTTCCTTTGAGAGCCAGTTCGTTTTACTATGAAGGCATGACAAACAAAAAAGAATAGTACTTAAGTCATAAAAAAGGTTGCACGGACCACGGACTCACATCGGTGGTAGGACATCAGACTTTTGTATACAAGGACCTCTTATACTTAATGTAAAGCCTTCCTATTTCAGTCAGTTATTTCAGGGAGTCAAGGCAGGGCGTCATAGAGAATAAAAAAGAATATAAATAAAAAATAAATAAACGAAAATACTTATCCATCTTAGATCCGCGCGACTCCTGCGCATATTATAATAGCAAACGTGTATTGTACATTGCTATATGAGTTTTTTAAGGCGAGTATATTTAGCAATAGTAGTGTGATTTGATTAAATAACACTACAATGGAACACGGCAGTCTATTGCTATTACCGCTCCGCTTTTATTGCTTCAATATACAAAAATGAAGTTTCAACTATCAAATTAAACGTCCAGGCAATTTTCATTCACCAATTATGTGGGACGGCCACCGTGGAGCGACATTCTGACGATCGTCTTGTTCATATAAAAACGATTAGGACGACATTGGGCATCAACGGGCGATATATAAAAATCCACCCTCATCTGTCCGAAGGAAGTGTTTTTCATGACGCTACTCTTCTTCTTTAGTAAAAAAGTATATATATATCATACTTGAAATTTTTTTAACCGACGGTATGCCTTTATTAAACAAAATACTACGAACTATATACAACACTACAGCTACTACAATAAAAGCATTTAGACAACCTATAAGGCATAGCATACTCATAGGCAGTCCAAATGCTCCAGCCCAGTACCAGTTGGCAGCGTGCACAGCATGATGGCAGCATTGCCCCGTTGAATTGCAATGCTTATTCGTTGACCCAATTATTTGCATATACTTATACTTGACTATATACTTGTTAGTAAGATATTCTTGTTATTTTTTTGTCGTTAAAATAGTCCGATGACAAATATGCTCAGGTACTTTAATAAAGCGCACACATAATGTTCATACCTATAACTAATATAATAAATCTATGCAACATAGGCATGCCTTTGTTATATTAACCCAATAAGAGCTTATATTATTATGCATGTCATTTTTAATTTATAATATGTGTTATTGGTTTAGGTGTATTCCTGCTGCCTCATCATCCCTTACTCTCTCAACAGGGACAGTGGGAGTTGAATATTATGCGTTATAAATATTGCACGCGTATAAAGCATCATTTTTTTTATATTTGGATGAACCGTGATAAAACAAATAGATACAAGATCTCTTACACTTGAGATACTCTAGTATACTGCCTTTGCTTTCAACAACAAAAACTAGATAGTCAGAAAAAATACTCGGGCAAAAACGTAGACGTAGCGGGGACAGCACAATACACCGTAAATAGGTTTTGTCCACTGTGATAAATCTAAAGAGATAGCGACGGGAGACAATGGGATTGACGAAGGTAGACAAGTTGTCTCCGAATGCAGGGCTTGTTTTTGTAAGCCTCCTAATAATGTTACGGTAAATAACTACTTACTTTGATACTTACGTTGCTAATCGATTCATTCGATATAAGTTAAACTTTTATGTTAACAAAGCAATGGAGAGAGTGGATTTTTACACGAAAGCCCAAACCTCAAAAGTAGCGGACGTAGAAAATAGAATACATTTGTAGAATTCATGTATGCATTATGATAATTATCAAAGATAAATATTCACTGTTCCAGGAGATATACTAAAGATAAAAGTAGAACCTTGACTGTGTTGTGTAGTTCTACGCTGTTTTGTCGTCAGCTACGGCACGAAGTCAGTGCTACGCTGTAGCTAACGATAAAATAGCGTAGAATCACACAACACAACGACATGACACAAAGAATGGCGCTTTTAATCGAACGACCATCATGACTACATACCTATATCGATTACTGATAAAATAATCAATAATAATATTTTTTAAACTATCAGTTATCTCATTTCAGGACCGGTCGTGGGGTGCCGGTATAGAAGGTAACCCCCCATCTATACCCGTGGGTGTCGTAAGAGGTGACTAAGGGTAATACACAAGATGGTGGCCAGCAGCGCTTTGTGAGGATATCTCATACTGCGATCCTCAAGACGCTTACCAAGCGTGGGGATTATGGAACATCCCCCATAATGAGGGAAGCTGTATTCAGCAGTGGAAAATCCGGCTGATACAGTACTTTTTAAATAACTTTGTTACGAAAATAGTTGTCGTTTTAACATTATGGTATTTGTTTTTTTTGCGAACTGAATAAATTTTGGCATAGGGAAATATTTTTGCTATACTAATATATTATGTTGAAATTAATCTAACAATAATTACCAGCTTCAGCATTACCGCAGTCATTATTTATCTCAATTGGGAACGATTATTTTGAGCAAGTGAAAGACTCGTAAATTTAGCTTAGTTGAAAGGCATTATGAGAATTCGCTGCTGGCTAGCTACAATTAACAAAAACCTTCAATTAGAAAATGTGTGTGTTCTAGCAGCAGTCCTTAAGAGCCAGTAAAATTAATAACTGTATGATTCCTGGTTACTGGCAGGGCGTAGTGCAGTTCATTACATGTGACAAAATGCATCTATTATAGGCAGAGGTTCACTTAAGATCAGGTGAGATTCGTGCTTGTTCCGTCAAAATCCCACAGTAAAAACGAAAATAATAATTGTAACCTTTTTGTAAGTATGTTAAAACAATAAGGGTATGCAAAAGTTATGCAACACTTATAAGAACGATTTTATATACATGTAAAGCTAACAAGACATCTGAATCACTTATAGCAGAAAGGGCATAATATTATGGTGAACACTTGGTCATAATTGTAATTTGCATTTTTTATGAACTTTCCTATTTTATTTTTCATTATCTGTGCGAAAAGGATCCATGGGCATCATAACATTCCTGAGATGTCAAACATAACTTGAGTAATTTATTGTAGAAATGGCACATGCTCAGAACCAAGAGCCCTTTTTGCATTAAAAAATCGTATAGTGGCACCTTCGACTTTCTAATGATCGAAGGCTAGAATAGACGTTGCCATCTCTCTCAAACTTTTATGACGATATTCAGTCACTAATTCTTTCAGTTTTGCGATGTTAGCTTCACTAGCAGACGTTGATAGCACACGAGAGCGAGGCAAAACTTCCACCATACCTCATCCGCTTTTGAACAATTTGTACCACTCATAAACATGGGTTATTAATAAAATCAATACACCGTAAGCCTTTTGTAACATTTTCAGTGACTCCAAACACGAAATTCGATTGGCGAGACAAACTCTTTGTTCGATGTTTTTGTCCATTATTTATAAATTCTCAATACATACTTTATAACTAAAAACAGCACTGTATTTAATCTAAATAACAGATGCACCCCAAACTCCGCGTCAAAATGGGAAACAGTTGTGCCTATCTAATAACAACAAAAACAATGTTACCATGAACAAAATATAATCCATTCCTGAAACTTGTTTTTACTGAATGTAATTTTAATCACTAGCGCATTAAGTTTATTTGCCTTTTAATGCAAAATATAGCATGTTATAATAAATCTATCTAATCAGGGAAGGTAAATAAGGCTAACAAGTAGAACAGTTTACTTAGTTACACTAGTCGAATCGGCAATCGTTCAGCACGTTCGACATTTCTATCCTTTTTCCAGTTCGTTTAATTCGCAGAAGTGAACTGAGAAAACTCCAAGATTTCCTACGTCCGAAGATTAATGAAGCTTGACCGGTTTAGCGATAAAAATACAGAGAAAAATCTTACTGAGAATGTACAGTCGCCTGCAATAAGATGTTTACATTTCGTCATTTTCAAAATAATGGCAAAGAATTCTGTTTTTCTCTATGTTCACAGAAGTATATTTATATTTTGAAGCGCTCGTAGCCAAGTTTGCTTAGCCATTCTGAATCGATCAGCAAAGTTAAGCAACGTCCGCCGCGGTCATGACTTGGATGGGTGACCGCTGGTTGGGCATTACTACTGAGCGCTTCCGTGCTTCGGAGGGCACGTTAAGCCGTCGGTCCCGGTTGTTGTCTTAGGATAGCAGTCGTTACAGCATGGTGGTAGGGCACTTTGCAAATACCCGCCTGGCTAGCTCCCTCAAGTTGAAAATCTGTCGCCAAGCACCTAACGGTGTATTCCGGTTGCTGTCCTTGAGTGCCAGTTACTCTAGGTTAGTCTGAACAACATCCTCGACCACATCATCACTTACCATCAGGTGAGATAGTGGTTAAAGGCTAACCTATCAGGCATAAAAAAAAAAAAAAAAAGTATCATAAAGAATAATTTGACGTTTTTTATTCATGTTTATGTAAGCTACGATTATTAAGAATATAGTAATATTGCATTATGATGTGTATACTTCTTATTGCAGGTGACTGTACAATATGACTAGCAGCTTCTTTTCGCGTTTTTTTTGTGCGCTGTTTAGTAATATATTACCAATGTTTCCATCACATATCTATTTCTTTATGATTCCCCACATTTTTATCATATTGGTTCATTCATAGCATAGATACTGTGGTAGTACCCACAAGGACGGACTCTTGCTGTAGACGTCAACCATCTGGTAAACGGTTGCTACTGCTCTTATAGCTTTACTCTCCTTAAAGGGTCTAAATGACGCGATCGCGTTGAATTCTGTTTGGAATATAACTATAAATATAATATATATGATAATTCATGTGAAGTTTGCATAATCTCGATATCGCTTTTAAGTTTCAATCAAGTTAAGTTTAAGTTCAAGCATTTAGAAAACTTAATAGGTATCCAAATTTGAAACTTTGAGGACTTCGAGTCCGTTTTCCTAAAATTTTCAGGAGCAATGTGGATAATAATAAAAATATATATATTTTATCGCGATTAATTCCCGTTAAATACTTATTAGCAATTTAAACTTATTAGTTATTTAGGAATGTGGAGTCTAGAACTGCCCTCAGTAGAATAATAAAGGAATGAAGCATTAACTATAGGGGTAGACGACCATGATATGTTTACGAGTTCCATACGTCCTATTAAAAAACAAAACTCTTAAACACGAAACTCATACAAGAGTTTGATTGTACATGTTAAAATATGCTTATAATTATAATAATTATGAAAATGAAATAATACGTGAAATTGACAAAAATTTTGCCGTGACAGACTTAGCATCATATAAAGATGATTAAATCAAATATGGTCAAGGCAAAATTTCACGCAATTTCTCAGTTAAAGTTTAAATTCGAGACAAAATAACCGAATCGTGTAAGAATTAGCGTTAGTTATGACTTCGGGGGTTAAATTTGAACTGCGAGTAGTAAAATTTGTTTAATAAACTTGTCTGGTGGTTAATGAGATACTGATTTGTTATATGAAAGAGCTCGTTATTTGCTACCAGCATAAGCTCATAAACATGCTTTGGGACTCTGCCAGCCGGATTGTCCACTGATGAACAAAGCCTCCCTCATTAAGAGGGGGATTATTAAACACCCTGATAAATCCTCAAAGACGCCTGCGTTTTGGGATCACAATTTAGCCGCTGAGGTTTTTTTTATGACGGGTAGGTAATCATTTGACCACAATGTCACCTGATGGTAAGTGGTGGTGTGGTCAAAGATGTTGCTAGGCTAAGCTATAATTACTGGCTCTCAAGGACAGTTGTCGGAATGTGTTCCGACAACTGAATGATGTGTCATTAGGTGCTTGGCGACAGATTTTCTACCCTCAACTTGCGAATGCGCAAAATGCCCTATCACCATGCTATAACGACTGCCATCCTAAGATAAGACAACAACCGGAACCGACGGCTTAATTTTACGACGATTTGTACTCAACAAGCTCTAGCCGAAGATACCGAACATGCAAGTACAAAAAAGATTGTATTTTTATAAATGAATATAACATACCCATAATAAGTACGTATTTATGTATCAAGTATATGTATGAAGGATGTGGGTGCTAGTAAAATTACAGGCACATGAGGCTTAACAAATATTTGTCTCAGTGTGACGGACACAGTGCAGTTTGAAACTTGTGACGAAATGCATCTGTTATAGGTGCTTAACATCAGGTGAGCCTCATGCCTGTTCCTACATAATTCCATAAAATAAATCGTGTCGGCTTAACGAATCACTCAAAATTATATAAATATTATTCGTTTAGCCCTCTCTATTGAGCTGATTAGCTAGAGACCCAAACAAATTCAACTTCGTTACATTGGTCCTATAACAACAATAAGTTTTAAATCCAGGGTAGATGCTTAATTATGTGTAAATACTTCGTAAAGTAGTATTATGTGAGCAAAATCACGGGTATAATTCATACGAGGCTTATCCTTACCGCTTGATCACTACATTTTTAAGTTTCTCTGCGCGTTCAGTGTTCATAATATATTTTAAGTGATAGTCCCCTCAAATATTAGGGATCTACGTTTTTTTACATGTAAGAAAAATATCGTAAAAAAAGAAAAAAGAATATCGCTCAATATTGCCCTCGTTTAACCTAACACACTGTATTACTTTTAACTGCGGCGGTATATCTTTAAAAAAAAACACTACTTTTTTAATACAACTACAGCTACTACAACAAAAGTATTTGGACAAACCTGCAATGCCTTAGGGTATGCCAGGTAGACATTGCAGGCTTACAGGCACTCTAATCGTTCCAGCACAATACCAGATGGCAGCGTGCCTCGCATGTTGCCATCTGCTCTGCATCTGTTCAGGTCCATGGTTCGAGTCCCGCCGCGGGCTTGAGCTTCACCGCATGGTGGAAGGGCATTTTGCAAGTGCCCGCCTGGCTAGCGACCACCCTCAAGTAGAAAATCTGTCGCCAGGCACCTAACGGTGTGTTCCGGCAGCACTCCTTGAGAGCCAGTGAAATTAAAGGCACATGAGACTTAACAATTATGTCTCAAGGTGACGGGTGCAGTGCAATTCGTGAAGAAATGCATCTGTTATAGGCAGAGGATACTGCTTTAAGGTGGGCCTCGAGCTTGTTCCGTCACAATAACATAAAAAAAAACTGCATTTATAATATTTCTATGATGATAAGAATTTGAAAACACAGTTTGGTAAATTTTATCCGTAATTATATGTATATAATAATAATAATACAGACCTTATTATAGAAATTAAAACGCAATGGCAAATAAATAGCACAAGGACAATCCCTATTATAATTTCTATTACAAGTACCCAAAAGCCTACTCACGAATCTTGAGATACTTGACATAGATACATCTACATATAAACTACTTCAAAAAGTAGTAATATTAAACACAATATGTAGAATTGTTAGGAAATTTTTATCTCTGTAAATGCACTTGGCTATGAACCGTGCCAAAATTACCTCTGGAACCCAGAGAGAACACAAAAGCGTAACCAAAAATAATAATACTTAATATTAATAGTTCTTTATTTCAGTCTCTGGGATCCATATTACATCGTTAAGAAAATGTCAAAGAAATAGATTTAAAAATTCGATGTATAAAATGTACGTGTGTATTAAAAAACAAGGAAGTTAAAAAATTCAAAATAATTAATACATTGTTACTTAGGTCACAGTAGCAACCCAGTGCTTATAGGTTGCAGTCTGCATAAGTCTATCGGCCAAACTTCTAATGATCAGATTTTTACACATGTCAACCCTTGACATGAACGATGCTAACCTTTTGCGCTGAATAGCGTTGAATGAGTTTACACGGGTAACAGTGAACATTTCAGACGCACTACAATACCATTTCAGGCCCATAAGATGCCTGAAAATGGTATTGTATGCCACACGTATCCCGTGATGCGCTTTCTTGCTGTACTTAGTCCAAAGTTGACGTGTAAATTATTTTTTTTTTAAGCTCGATTATTTTAGCCTTTGATCACTATCTTACCTGATTCAGGCTAACCTAGAATTACTGGCTCTCAAGGACAGCTGCCGGAACACACCGTTAGGTGCTTGGCGACAGATTTTCTACTTGAGGGTGGTAGCTAGCCAGGAGGGCATTCGCAAAATGCCCTACCACCATGCTATAACGACTGCCATCCAAAGACAACAATCGGGACCGACGCGATGGCTTAACGTGCCCTCCGAAGCACGGAAACGCTCAGTAGTAATGTCACCAGCGGTCACACATCCAACTCATGACCGCGGCGGACGTTGCTTAACTTTGCTGATCGGTTCAGAACGGCTAAGCAAACTTCGCTACGAGCGCTCCAAAAAAAAAATGTTTGACAGAAAGACCTAAACAGTGAAATTTTCACGTCTGGCGCCGCTTTATAAAATTTTCTGGCAACCATGTTGCCTACCACACAAAGAGATCGCTATATGAATAAACTGAATATTTTTTATGTGTGTTATCCTAAATTTCTTAACAACAGACTACCTGCGGCTACTACAACGAAAGCATTTAGGCAACTTAAAGTCCATTATAGGCTCAGAGGCAGTCCAAATGCTCCAGTTCTCTAGCAGTTGACAGCGTGGTGCCTAGCATGCTGGCAGCATTGCCCCGTTGGATTGATTCTGAATATTTGATATTCAAAAGTTGAAACAAGTATTTCAATATTAATTTAAATTAATATTACAAACTACTTAAGTGAGTAATATCTTCGGTTAACCTCTATCAAAACATTCCAATCCCTGTCAGCAAGCTGTAATCCGATTTTAGTTTATAAACTTCTGATAAACCTTAATTGTTTGCGGGATTTTCAGATCAATTTGAAGCGCTGTATCCCAACTAGCAAAGTCAATCAATAAAATTTAGAAATGTCCGCTGCGGTCATGACTTGGATGGGTCACTGCTGGTGGCATTACTAATGAGCGCTTTTGAGCTTCGCAGGGCACGATAAGCCTTCGGACCCGGTTTGAAAACCTTTCTCTTATTTGCGGTAGACGATTAAAGATTTTTTTTCATAGTGACAGGACGTACAACTACCCGGCCGATGGTAAGGGTTGCACCATACAGCTGTATGTTCCGTGTCTTGCACTGTCACCGTTCTCGTTCTGCCTAACTAAACTGCGTTCGTCACTCCAAAACGTTAGTTCTTATGTCTCATCCGCTCAGTACTTTCACTTGCTACAGTACCCTTCACGCCCAAACACCCTTTTACTGCTTAGAGGCAAAATATCTAACACGGTGGTGTGTCCCAAGAAACGGTATTTTTCCAAAGAAACAGAACACCTAATAAAAAGTGTAGAATTCGTGTTAAGCACTCTTTTGGTTGCCTGTGTTGTGCCGGGATAGAATATCACCACCCATCTCTTCTCGTAAGTGTCGTAAGTGGCGACTAATGGTAAAATACCAGAAGGTGGATCCCCCCTTTAATAGGGGAGCCTGTATTCAGCAGTGGACAATTTGCCTGATACAAGTACCCTTTTAATTGTGCCTGGCTCTGCCCATAGATTCAAATGAAGACATACTCATAGAGGCAGAGGAACGTCGGTGAAGTTATTGATTGAATTAGTGAAGAAGAAGATTGTCTGTATGATAAGGGTGTATACTTCATTGACAATCGTACATTATTGCTATGTATGAAAAATAGTAAAACCCTAATTATGGAAATCAAAGACCCATCAAGAATTTTTTTTAACTTTGATGTCCAATGTTTCTGGTCACCACCTACTGTGAGGATGGAAAGGAGCGCTGTGTTGACAACGGCCACCAGATTTTACGTGGCGAGCGGTTGCTCACCTAAGCTAGTAACAGAGATGTTATATGCCGACGAAGGTCCCTACAAACCACGGTGACGAAGGATACACATGTCCCAACCCCACTTAGCTTGGGATAACAGCAGGAAGAGGCCGCATAAGATTTTAATATTCATCAATAGAGTAGAGCCAGATGTTACGCTAAACAATATCTTAAGTCGAAATTTCGGTTACTAAGGCAGATATTGAATGGCTCTTCACAAATCATTGAAATTGAAACTAGAACAAAGGCAAACAAGTCATTTGTAACTTCTTGGGAATTTCCTTTGTTATAGCAGCAACTGTAACTAATATACAGCTAAATCTGGCTTAATTAAATCTCCCAGACACCACAATCATAAATAACGTAGCTTAAAGCGAAACGTTCTCTATAAGCCTTACTATTCTCACTTTAACCTATCATATTGCAACAGAAGCTTAAAAATTATAAAACAATTCAAATTGAACTATTTTGTTATGATAATAAAGTATTATTTTGAAAGGTAATCGTTTTTCAAACACCAGGTTAACTTTGTAAAGTGCTGTGTAGGTGTAGAACCCTGATTTATATTCAGGATTTACAGGCAACCTAATTGGTTTTTCTTGAACGTTGGTTTAATAATTAGGTTTATAGCCATTATACCGGTGAGTAGAGAAATTACAGGTACTTTGTGTCATTAATGTAAAGTATTAATCCGTATTAATTGAAATAAATAAATAAATGCAGTCGGCCAGCGGGAACCTGTGCCTCGGATCCCGCTACTCTCCATGACTAGTCTAGTCTAGACTAGTAATGCTTCAATAACATACTCAATGGGATTTATAATTTTCCGGCAATGGAATCTTTTACTAAATACTAAACTAACGATAGTATAACTCTAGTGACGGTATCTGGATGTTACACTGCTTAATCTGTCGCCAAGCACCTAACGGTGTGTTTCGGCAGTATTCCTTGGGAGCCAGTGTAATTACAAGCACATGAGACTTAACAACTATGTCTCAAGGTGACAGGTGCAGTGCAATTCGTGACTTGTTACGAAATGCATATCTGTTATAGGCAAAGGTTAGTCTGCTTAACATCAGGTGGGCCTCGAGCTTGTTCCGCACTCACAATAAGATAAAAAAGTAATAATAGTATGGTGTCAGCATATTCAGCTGCCGAGAATAATATTTCATGGATAATATCGCTAGGAATCCCAAACCGACGTGATGATATAAATACCGTATAATCCACCTGGATCAACTTTCGACATGTTTTGCTATTATGCAAAGTAAAATAAGACTCTCTAAAGTCTCTAAGCAATCGATCCAATTTTTTTTGTGTAAAGCAGTCCATAGTTGTTTTGTTCTTTTTTCGGCGGTATACCTTTATTAACAAAATACTACAAACTATGTACAACACTACAGCTACTATAATGTAAGCATTTAGACAACCTACAAGTCATTGCAGTCATAGGCAGTTCTACACAAATGGCATGCCACTACCAGTTAGCAGCGTGTCCAGCATGCATGCAGCATTGCCCCGTTGAATCGCAATGCTTATTGGTTGAGCCAAATAGCTGCCAGCATTTTAACCACGCGTCGCATCGACCAAGCGCTCTGATAAGTTTTGGAAAATGCGATAAGCTCCTGGTTCCCACTGACCCAATGTCTCTAGTGGAGACGTACAGTCTTATAGAATCTCTACACCAAACTGCTCAAATATGTAAACATTACCGAGGTTATCATACTTGCACCGCTTGATTTGCTACGCCGAAGTAGTCATGGCGCAATTATCATCCTTAAATTGTTTTAATTTTATCCATTTTATTATGGATTGTAGTTAAGAAATACTACAGTATTTCATGCGGCTAAATTACGCCACTAATTTGATACTTAAATATCCTGCGACTATTAAATTTGACGTGTGCTTCGTACTGGACGAAGAGTCGTCTCAAACATGGATGTTAATTATCTAGTTTAACGTATTTCATAGTTCCCAACTGTCAGAATCCAGAGTAGTTGAAAATTCGAAATTAGTTCCCTAATATTCAACATGCAAAGGAAAAGTTGGGGAATAGTTTGAACATACGTTTAATCCTGATAAAGTAGGTATATCAAGTTCTGAGTTTGAGTTTGTACGAGCTATTATTAACTAGAAGCGTATTATAAAACTGGTGCTTATTAAGAAGACAAAAATGATTTCAATATGCCATCTCTGCCAAACCACCGCCAATCACCTCTGTAATAATTTTATAATAGAACTACAAATTGTAAAAGGTTAAAGACCTATAAAAAGAATGGCCCGAGCTCCTTGTCCGTTCTTCAAGAAGCGGCTCATTACCATTTTTGCTGAACGCGGCAATAGAATATAAATATCAATTATGTAAATTAATTGACGTTCAAAAGAGCGTCGCGTCGTAGACGCCAAAATTGAATCTATTACGCACGACACTTAGTATCCGCCCATTTGATGTATGGGAAGGTATCCGTATACCTTCCCATACATCATATTTCCGCCATTATAAGGTAGTTTCACGTAAAGTTATTGTTGTAGTTTGGCGATAAGAGAATATTTTAATAGGCACACATGATGAACGCGAATATAAAAATTACGGTCGATGGGAAATTTGTTGAGATTATCGGATATTAAAAAAATGAATTTGACATCCAGCGGGACTTGAAAACAACCCCAGAATACCGATCCGTCGCGTTACTAATTATGCGACTTTATTGCACATAATATGACCTGTAGTCACGAGTTCGAATCCCAGCTACGCCGCCATAAATTATATCATCGGCAGGACGGTATATCTATGGTTGGATCTGTCGGAATGACACTGATCCTCTCGGGTCTCGCGGAAGATGTCAGGTGGTAGACCACACCCTAGCGGCGTTCCTCTGCGTCCTAAGGAGCGCAGCGGTGGGAGCGGCGGAACAGCAGCGGCAGCATCAAAGTACAGAGATATTAATTCCTTCGTAATGTATGACACACAGTAATGCCATTTGGTTTAGGTACTATTAATAAAATCATAGGGTCGAAAGTCACGGATTCTGTACAAAAATATATTAATGAACTGATAGAATGAACTTAACTAAGGAACAGTTAAAATTTGTAAATTTATGATTTTCGGTTAGTACGCGGTAGTGCTTGTAATCATAACATTTCTATAGAAATAAGGAACAGTACTGACTAAATAGCGTTGCTGAAGCTGAACGCTATTCAATGCTATAATATCATAGTACAACCAGTAGTTTATATGGAGGCCCTTAGGAGATTTAAATGCCTGCTCTAGTCTGGATACGCAGGTTTTTTCCATATATCTGGTAGTTACCGAAAGGCTCGACTTTTATGATTGCTATTAATTATATTATCCTTAATTGAATCAACGCACTCTGGCTACGCTCGATATATGCACCAGGTGCATTTATACAGGCGCACACGTGCAAGCCACGTTTGATAACGCTCATGAAGTTATGGTTGTTGATGTCTGGTTTCACCATGTTTCGTATGTTTCGTGACGGGTTAGTAACAACTTTCCTATCGGTGGGTTCTCAAACGCCCTACCACCAATCCATAACAACTGCCGCCTTATCACCGTAGAAAAACCTATGAAGCGCTAGTAGCGGAGCTCTAAGTGCTCGTGTAGACCTTATTCCACTGTCCACCTGATTGGACAATTCAAGGGGTCGATTAGGAACAGAAAAACTAAAGAAATCTCAGGAGACACAAAAAAGAAAGAACGGAATGATAAGACTGCAATCATCAGTGTAACTGATGTTGCAGACTGTTGCCACCTCAATGGATGGGTCGATATCATCACGTGTCACTCGCAAGTTCACAGTTGAGTCAAAATCAGGGCTCCAAAGTTTTCGCCAAGATTTTGTCTATTAGACAAAGCTTATATAGCTTGAACTCCATGCATCGACGGCACACAGAACTGAAAATTGAAGGAGAAAGGTAGTCACACGAAAACTTAGAAAAAGTTTTGATTGCATGTGTAAAACGAGCATGTTCATTACTACCAGTTTTAATTTTTGGCAGACTGTATCCAATAGATTTTGCAGCATTGTGTTCTTCTTCTCCTTCTTACGGTTTCAGAATATTTATTAATCTCATAAGAACACAAAACATTCACTTACTGAGATTACTTAAACTAACTTAAATATAATGTGCCGCAGATCGTAGATGTAGCTAAAATAAAACTATCACGGTAATCAATCTCAATGAATTACTTAAAAATAAGAAATTATATTCGATTCTACAAGTACCCTACAAGCGCATACGTTAGGATGCAGACCTGCATAGCATTGGCTACGAGACATATCGCAAGCGTGTTTATTAAGGCCATGTTCATAGTGACAGTACGCAGCAATTATGTTTGGCATACAGCTCAGGTCTTTTCATTAATAAATTAAAAATGTTTAGTACTAATCAGAAATAAATACATAATTTAGAATATGGACATACATAATATTATATATACCATATGGAAACTTATAAATAAATAATTCTAATAGTAAAATTAATTAATTTAAATTAATAAATTGTTACGATAAATCCTTGGAAATATGAGACTTAAGTATTTTTTTAAATAGATTATAAGATTTTATTTCTTTTATGTCTTTTGGTAGGTTGTTATATAATTGAGCCCCTTCATACATAATATTTTTTTTTCCAAAATTTGTTCTAGGTTTTCTTAGACAAATATTGTTTGCTTGTCTTGTTAAAATTTTTTGAACGTTTATTTGTTTTGTGAATGTTATTTGTTCTTCTTCATAAATGGCTCTTATTGTTGCTTTGACGATATACTGCAAATGTCTTATCTGTGTGGCCAGTATACGGTATCAGCATTGTGTTGCAGAGCATGACTTTAAAATTCAATTACATTGGTTTAGAAGAAACCGTAAAAGAAATTCTATAGAGGTCAATCTTTTTAATATGCTCTTAAATCACGGTTCGACTAACTTTAGTCTTACTCACATCTACCCTACGTTATGGCACCTATAATATTATGGGGAAAATTGTACGGAACGTGAAACTCTGTTCAAGGCACTAATGTTTTTTTAAGATCTGCGGGTCTTCTGAAGTCTACAGATTCTTGTAAGCCACATTTCTCAAAATTAAATATATTGACAATCCCATTTCGTTATATTTATGAGATGGCAATATTTGTTAGAAATAATTTTCAGTTATTTGAGTTCAGCAAAGAGAGAGAGGAGATTCAAAAATAAAGTAATGTTTGTTGTATGAAGTAGATACTTTATTTT